>BSDF01000001.1:103114554-104364554 GCA_027925045.1 Hypotaenidia okinawae | reverse complement strand
CCATGCTTTCTGAGGCAAGTAAAGCAGAAATGCTAATAAACAAAGGGGTCCCTCACTTGAAAGTTCTGGAGTCTGCAACCAAACTTCCCAAGGGCCTTTAGTTGTGCATTTCTTTCTCAACATTAAATGAACTCAGAGGAGAAAAGTGGTAGAAATAACAAGGAAAACGCTCTGCAGCAGAAGCCATAGACAAGTTCCTACCTACCTTGTGTTCCATGCAGCAAGCCTTTCAACAAGAAAGCTTCCTATGGTTCTCTGTTCAACCCTGCCTTTTAGTCATCTCACTATATAAAATTCCTTTGAACACAGTTCAGTCTTGACTACATCTAGTGTATTCATCTAAATGCCAGATGGGGAGGCAGAGTATCTGGCCTTGTAAATAAATAATTTCGATTGGATCTCTGAGAGTATGGCTAGAGTCTTTCTGTAATTGCTGCCTGTGGAAACTGGGATCCTGAATGGAAGTTATTAAGGTCAAATTCATTACATTTTATTTAGCACAAAGCTATTTTACTATATAAAATTAAGTAGGCATCTTTCAACAGCTACTTAGATCCAGACACTCTCAAACAAAAGTGTTCTGATTTTTTTCCCTGCTCCCAACACTATTATCATCATTAAAAGCTTCTGTTTGAAATAGTTAATGGTATTTCATTAATATCACCAGCTCCTCTAAGTCTACAAAATTACTGTAGACACTTCAAGTAATACTGAAAGTAACCTGGCATGGGCCAGGGAAGGAGTGGATTACTTCAAGAAAATATTGCTCATCAGTAACTGTTTCTACTTCATTAGCTGCTGCACAATAAGCTGTCAAATGAAAGAGTTTTCTCCCCAGAAGAGACACAGACTTCAATACCTACACCTAAAATACTGAGCAAACTTTATCGCTCCTTCCCAAACATCTATTAAGAAATTTGATACAGCTACAAGTTCTGGAAAATTCATGTGTAATCCAGTTATCTTAATAGTCAGTATTTGCAACGGTTGGCTAATTAGCTGGTAGCCTAATTAAGGCTCACTTTTGCTAAGACTATCTTTGTTCATGGTATCTGTTTCCATCAAGGATCTTCAGCCTTGATGCTCATGAAATGAAAGGTGAGACTTGACAGCTTCTGCAGGCACAGGCACACAAAAAGGAGCAATTAATCAGGTTCAGGTGTTTTTCATAGAATGGGGTACACTGATGGGTCTGCAAACCTGACAACAATTGCGTTCATGGGAGACACAGCTTCGGAGCAGGAGGCCAAACTGGAACATTTGAGTTTTAAGAGAAATGTCTTATTGCCCTTTCTCTAAAATGCTGTCACTTTGGTCACAGCCTATGACTAGCTGTTAATCAGTGTATTAATGGAGCTTCTTTGTCTGGGAGATGTGCATCGGTTCCCATAGCTTTGCCTTTACTATCCTTGCATTTCTTTTGATAGCAAAGCTTCAGAAAAAGCACAGTTCAGTAGCCAAAGCTGAAGGCATTTTAACAGTCACCAAGGCTGTACAAAGGACAATCAGTGTGGTGGGTTCTGCCCTCCAGTTTGGAGAGATTTCTATGGAGCCAGAGGTCTACAGCTAAAGGACAAGAAAGAAGGGGAAATCTACACCACACTGAATGCCCAGTGTTGCCTTTATCTGCATTAGTTTTAACATCGTGGAGGAAAACATCCTGAGCTTGTACTATATCAAGCCTTTGACATTTCCTAAGCCAAAATAAGCAGATAGTTTTGCAGGCTCATTTAAAATCAGCACCCTTCTATGAAAATATTACATTTGAGGACTAGAACTTAACCATATTTTACTGCAGTGTGGTGAATAAGATCTCCAGAAGACTGCCATCTCCACCACCATGGGTGGCATACACCAAAAAGCAGACTGATGATGAGAGCCTGGGAAATTTAACAAGATAAAAGAGATGAAAAGTTACACAGCTCAAGGATAGTGGCACATGACTGGTCAGCTCAGGAACGTAACTCGGGTCACCCAAACACCTGGTGCTATCTTGAAAGAACTAGACAAAGATTCTGGCCTGTGGTGGTCCAGCCACAGCCGGAGCCGAGCCCCACGCACCTCTGGGCTCCCTCCCCCGGCGGGACGGGACCAGGAGGGCAGCGGGCCAGCAATGGCAAACCGCGGGGCTGGGGGAGGGCAGTTTGCCGGCACAGCACAGGGAGGGGGAACAACAGTAACAGCAGGACTTGCGACAGAACGAACGCAAACAGTGATGACAGAAAGCACTCACCGACCAGACAACCCATCTGGCGCTCTGCCCATCCTCAGACCCAGCCAGGTCAGCCTCCTGGGACCAGACCCTTTTATGGGGCGTGACATCACAAGGTGTGGGAACAGCCCTGGCCAGCTGGGCTCACCTGTGCGGGCTCCTTGGGAAGGTTAACTCTGTCCTGGCTGGAACCAGGACACTGCCTTCAGCTTTCAATTGACTTATTGGTAAGGTGCAAGGACAGCCGTAGTTTAGAAAAACAAAGCAACTTCCTGGATGGAGGAAAGGAAAAGTAAGAGGGGGAAAAAAACCCCAACCCACACAACACACCCCCAAAACACACCCTATGTACTTCTGAAGAAAAGGCATAGTGAGGATTTTTGGTTACAGAGAGCACAAGAGCTCAGCAGTAATTGCACAAAGATTTTATATTGTCTGTGTGCATTGTGCACGGAATATTTTTTATTATTTTATTTCATGTATAATTTATGACCTGCTGCAGAGAATCTACTGAGTTAATACACATTTTTAACACAAATAAAAGAAGTTTTAGTTAAAGGAAAGCTATTTCCCCTTCAGTTGAACAGGTCATATCCAGTGGATAGCTGGTCAGTTTTTCTAAGAAGCAAACATTTGCTTTGCTACTATAAATCTCACCCACAGTGTGGGGGAAACAAAGTATACCATTACATATATTTATTTATTTGTTTAGTTTAGTGATTCAAAACCTACCCTATTGGGACTCTGAAGATATATTAGGTTTCATTTTGTTTCACTGTACCACTCGCATCCCTGGCAATAAATAAATACATTAGCACAAACTGAAAAAAGGATTAGAATTAAAGACTTATGCATAGGTCACCTTTTCCAGTGTACCTTAGATTTGATTGTCAATATGGTTATTTCTTAAAGCTCCTCCAGCAGCTGGTGTTTGTTGCACTGATTTGTAGCAAAGAAATTAATTTAAGGAGGAACTATTTTAAGCCATTTGTATTTCTACTGAGAGGTATCACAGCACCTTTGAGTTTCTAGCAAATTCTATCCAACCAGTGGTTGTCTGCTGAGATCCTGCCACACAGCAGCTACTGCCAATGTTTATAAAACAGCAGATTCTGTACCTTGTGCATGGAGACACTGAGATGAGGGAGCTGCTGACTAGGTCCCCAGACACGGCCTTTTGCATACCAACTGGGGACTTTTTACACTCCAGACCATGAAACAACCAGGCTAGCATTTGCTGGTACCCTGACAAATTTTGGTTCCAGTTGGGCATATTTAAGGACCCTGTGAGAGCGCAGTCCAAGTGCTAATGTAAGAGGAAAAAAAAAAAAGATTTGAATGAAAAGCAGCATAGTGAAAAAGCATAAGCATGGATAATATCTAATAGTCATTCATCCATGCAAAAATTAACATGCTACAAAGTTTGAGACACTGTAATAGTTTGAGTTTTCCATCTGTGGAATGACTTAAATAATTTTCATAATTTTTCACAGGAAGAAAGCAGCTAAGTTAAGAACAGAGTCCAAATTCCATGACTATCCTAGCTACAAAGCCATCCTTCTTTTCTTAAGTGGCAACTGAATAGTCACAGAATAGCACTTTACTTTGTGGACAAGTTGGTCTGGAGTCAAAGAGAGTAAAGACATCGGACTATGGCTATTAAATAGTCTCTGTAGTACATTACACTCAGTCTCATCTCACAAGATACCATCACAACATTATTATTACAGTGTTTCACATAATTCCTTTTCTCATATGCATTATCCCTCAGGGAAACCTTATTTTGCTAGCCCACTGATAAACGCCAGAAGTCTTTAACAAAACTCCAATTTCAGAAATGTCAATGATAATGAAAAAATAAAATGAGAAGAGTGACCACAGTGATTCCCTAGCGGTTATACACACATTATTCTGTTATTTCTAGCTCAAATTCTTTGTCTAGGAGAGAAAGTATATGTAACATCCACCAAGTATTTACTCAACTCCGCAATGTCGCTGTTATTTTGACAGCAACATGGTATCACTATCACCTCTGAGCCATAGGATAGCACAATGCTAAACAGCTTAAGGACTTCATAGGAAATAATAAATTCAGGGTGTAAGCTCTGTTAAGGAAAGAAAAAACAGGACAAGTGACAACTTACTGATTCTGACATTTCTTGGCTTGGGACAAAAATGTCATTAAAGCCAAGAAAAATAACAAAAAAATGCTGGGACACGTCCTATTGTGAATCCAGCAGAATTCTGCATTTTGCGACTGAAATTATAGTCAGTCTTAGATTACACAATGTATAGCATCAAAACTAGCAGTAATCAGGAAACAACGAGCCTTCAAATGGAAAGCAAGGAACATTCTTATTATCTAACATCAAACAAAAGCGTTGCAATGACCTTCTATATTTCTGATCAGGCAATTCCCTGTGCATTTTGTTTGTTTCCTTCTACTGATGGGAATGGGTGAGCTAGATTCATATGCAGAAACAGAAAAGGTGTTACGTCTTTGAATCTGTTCTGTTCATTTGTTTATACCTTACTGTGCTATATTCCTCCAGATGTATTTGTAAGGGCTGTTTACCTTGGCTTAGCTTTTTCCCTGTGGGCCAGGTGAAATCTTTAGCAGAAACAGCAGGATGAACTTTCCTTAAAGCAGATGTATATCCTTATCTAGGAAAGGCCCCTTGAATACAAAGTGGGGTGGACAGGCAGAGGTGTGCGAAAGCACACGCTTCCCTGGGTGCTGTGTGAATGCGCTCATGGAGGTGGGGAGTCAGGATCCCACAGCCTCTGCTACCCCTGCTGGGAAGAAGCACGGAGCCAGTCGTACAGAAAGGAAATGTTTCTTGAGGACTTGGGGAGCATGGCATAGACTTCGCTGCCACTCTCATAAGTGCCCTGTTCCCAGCCTGAGCCATCATCATAAGAGTATCTGATGCCAGGTCACACTATTTCTGCTCCATCTGAGCCTGGGTTCTCTCTTTGGAAAGTTTGGTCTTTATGATTTTTTTTTAATGTCTGGTTTTACACATATATAGTTTTTGGTCAGATCTAAACTTGTTTAGAATTCAAAAGTCTTTTATTTTTAAACTATTGAACTGAATATTCTCACTGTCTCACCCATCACCTACATACAGACCTACTGTACACCATTACATGTACTTGGGAATCACATCAGTGGTGAACTATTGCAAAATGTCACTGGGTGTGCCCAAACTTCAGAGCAGATACAAATCATAGTCCTCGTCTCCCACTTTGCTTAGACTAAGCAACATACTGAAACACACAATACAGCCTAGTTATTTTTCCACTAGAAACCTGGGCTTGAGGGAGGATCAGGATGTAGTGGAATGAGACCTGGATGCATGTCAGGATGTGACCAAAATATATGCAGTAGGTCAAGGTGCACACTCAGTCCTGGAAGTCTTGGTGTAACTCAGTGTTAACACTGTTAAAGGCAACAATGTTCATGTCAGAGACAGAAGAGTATCATGTCTGTGGACAGGCAATGCGTAGAAAACATTTTCCCAGTGCTTTTATTAAAGCACCCAAAAATATTTGTAGATCTGTAAGAAGGCAAAAATCCCATATTATTTTGGTGAAGAATTGTAGCGTATTTAAAGGAAACAAACCAAATGTTCTGCAGTTACTCAGGAATTTATCAATCAGTATCCACTGCTGTATATCTTGACTGAATAATCTATATCAAATAAACTAAATAAGTATGAATTCAACAGAAAAAAACCCCAACAGCCTACTGCTTAGAAAATCAAACAGTTTCCACACCTGTATTTTTCATGTATAAATACAGACATCTGAAAGTATAAACAGCTGTACGCAAAATGACCATAGAAAGACCCAGTTGGATACAGTTTAAGAAACACTTTACCCATAATGAATAACATAGAATCTTCAAGGTTGAAAAAAACCTCTAAGGTCATAAAGTCCAACATGAGAGAGATTGGACCCAGGGGGTCCATAAAAAAAAACTCATTATGATCCTGATTCACTGGTACTTGGTTTTGTGGTAGGCAACCTGGAGTTGAATTATAACTTATTTAACTCCGCCCCCATCAATACAGTGCTTATATGGAAATTTTGGTTAAAAATGTATTTTATGCCTCCTGAAAGTTTTGGGGAGACAGCTTTGATTCAGGGAAAACAATTAGCTTTACAGATATTATGGAAGATTTAGTTACTCTCTACCACTGCTGTTACCACATTACTGTAGATGGTACTAGATAAATATGCATGGGGGGCAAAAGAGTTCTGGCAACTATTGATACTGGGAAGTTCAAACAGATCTTCCTTATACTGGTAGATAGCCCACCTCAGATTAAAAAAAAAAACCCAAAATAAACAAACATTTCCCAATCTGTTTGCTGTTCTTGTAACTCTATGTGCAATGACTATTTCTATTGTCCTTCTCCCAGCTGGTTGCAAGTGAGGCTATGAGTATACTAAACTGTAGAACAATTCTCATAGCTAAGTAACTGCCCCTTGCAAGCCTGAAATGGTTTCTGGTAGCTTTGTTGATCCTTTTTGAGACACACATGCAAGTCTTGGTTATTTGAGCTTCATAAAACCCAGTATCTTTGTGAATCATAACTTTTTTTTCCCCACAGAAGAGACAAGACACACCAATACAATTTAATCTCCAAACCCTTTATTTCTATTGCAGTATGAGTGAAAGAAATTTGTGGGAAAAATCTTCAGCAGAAAAGCATTCCCATGCCTATACATCAGATAAGTGATACATAAACAGGAAAGAAAACTGTTTCATTCTCTGGAGATGTTAGAAATGCAACCAAAATAGAACATAAATTAGAGAAGCTGCTCCAAAGCTAAAAGATATATAGTATTTACATATTTCTGTAAGAAAGCAGTAATCACCAGTCTGTATCAAAGAATTGAGCAAATAATGTGAGCCATATGAGTGCAAAACGTAAGAGAGAAACACCCTAAAATCATCTGTGTTCTCTTTACTTCCTTTACTCTGTTGCCTTTTCCAGGTTTTGTTTATTTGGGGGTTTTTGTGTTTATTTGTTAGTTTTGGTCATGGTGTTTTCCTGCCTCCTTCCCACCTCATTCTGGAGAGTTTTTAAAGATTAGTAAATTGAATTAGCGTCTTCAATCCATGAAGTTAGTCCAAGAGATATAATGTTTTCTCAGGTTTGTCTCTTCAATTGTATCATTGAATTGAATCTTTCAAGCCTGCCACTACTTTTAATGATATTATCATGGATGGTATTATAATCCTAAACCCTGAAATCACACCAAGGTCTTTTTATTCTCTTTTTGTGCTATAGAAGTTCTGGGAAGTACTGGGAATTAAACCCTTTATAGTGAATAATTGTCAGACACATTCCATCTTTTGTTTTTAGCTTTTCGAGAGAAACTTCTTAAATTCTCTCACAGATTTTATTTCTCTTTCAAATACTATTCAAAGAGCAACCCAACCTAAATCCAATAGATCTGCACCAAACAATCCTTTAAATGTCAAGCAACATTTTTTATGTTGTATGACTAAAGCAGTTTTTAATTTTCTTAATGTCAGAGTTCTTCTGTGGAAGAGATTTAGATACAGCTATTTGATATCTGCCTCAGATATTCAGAACATACTCTCAAGTAAGCAGTATAGGTTGCCAATAGATAGGGTAATCAGGGAAGAAATCTAACAGAAATCATGCAAGCCACTTGCTGGTGCTTGGCAAAGGTGTCTCTACCTAATGTGATAGACAGAAGATGAAAATCCACTCAAGTGAAAGCTAGCAAAGATTATCAGGGCCAGATTGAAATGGTACCCTTACAAACTGTGTGCACTTTGCTCAGCAGCAGTTGAAAAATGCCCAGACACATTTTATATTTTTTTCCCCTATAAAACTTTAGATTAATAAATAAAACTCCTTCAAGAGAGAGAAAGTAAACACCAACCCTATGGACAAGTTAAGAGAAAGACTCTTGAAATACAACAGATAGATACACTTTGTATAATAAACATCTGACACCACACAAGCAGATTAAATGCCTCCTGAGATCTCATTACTGGATACAAATAAAGACAAAATATATGTCAAATACAGGAGACATCTTAGGTGTTCTGAGTCCAAGCAAAGAATGTTTACATAGATAGATAAATGGCGCAATCAAAAAAAGTTGATTTTAGGGATATATCTTGTAGAACCACTCTTAAAAAAGAAAGAAAGAAGAGAAAAAAGATCTTAGAGAAATTGCTGCATTTGTTTTTTTCACAATAAGGGACACACTCCCACTATAGCAAATAAAACAGAATTTTGTTGAAGTGATGAAATGCCCATCTGGTAGCTCCTACTGTGTGACCAGAATCACTCCACACTAGTCATCGGCACGTTTCCTGGAAATGATAAATACTGTAAAGCACACCTTTTCTGTTTGACCTGGAATTGTTATGTTCTGAGAATAGAAGAAAACATCAGGTTGTGTTTGGGCATCAAAGGTGAAATACTACATCTATTAAAGTGGACTTTAACTTTGACATTGTATACCAGTCAGACTATATTGTGTGAATTTATGGGATATAAAGTTATTGATATTCATAACACTTCCTGTTATACTGCCTTCCAATGCTGATATGCTTTATACAAGACATAGCATCTAGAATGGATTTTTTGGGGGGAGAGGGAAGCGGGGGTGTCTCATCTAATCTTGTTTTGATACTTGCCCCACCATCACAAGACATAACAGGTAAAATTTTCCTACTTATAAAACAACAGCTAGCTTTTGGCACTCACTTTTATTCAGCTTTAAGAGCAATGTTTTGTGAGATAATTATGAGAATTATGCAGAAATTTTGTTGTGCATATTGCTAGTAAGTTCTGTGCAGTCTCCACTCTATCTGCTTAGTACTAGATTTTGTCCTCAAACTTCCTGTGACCAAACATAAAATGTCCATAGGCAATGGAACTTTTTTCTACTACTTGCCCGGATAGAAATTACTTAACTAATGACTATTCGTGTTGGTTTTATTCCTCTGTTAAATGATCTTATGTAAAGTTAGAGAAAATGTCAATTATTGAAATGGACATCACTGGAGAGCAGCAACAATTAAATAATTCATAAACAGAAACCTGGACCTAAAAGATACATAGGATACTTAACTTCAAACTTTAACCTGCATTGCTGAAGGATTCCAGGTTCTGTCAGAATCAGGGGCTTGCACCTTCACCTCAGTTAAGAAGAGTGATTTGTGACAAACATGTTACCTGAACAGGTACCAAACCCACCTTTCTAATCACTTGAATCCTGGGGAGTTCCCAGGCTTTACACAGAATAATGCTAGTAAGTATTTTCCCTTTCATCCAGGCAAATTGTTTTATCTGGTATCATTGTTTTCTCACTCAGGGACTGCTGCTCTTTTATCAGCTGGCTGGTGCCCATCCAGGTACATGAAGGAGAACAAACCCCTTGAGAAAGGCAGCCCTGGTGGCAGAAGTTGTTCTAGTAGTACCTACTGACTCCTGACTCTCATCTTTCCTGGGACAATGATACAGTGAATATTCAGCCTGGCGGTTACTGGAAGTGTTTGGCCTACAAGTGCTGTGCTAGCACAGGAGTGGGGTAAGGGCTGTGGCCACTAGCACTCTTCTGCCCACTGAATAAATTTTAGGGCAAGCCTCAGTGCAGAGCTCTATGTAACTGCCTTAATTATATGGATACTACTTTTGTTTCGGTGTTTACTTCAGATCAGAGAATTCCATATTTACATTAAACAGAATTATATTCAATACTCTCCATATCTAGGGAGTTTTACTTAGTTGGCATATACTGTATAGTTATAACAAGAGTATATGTACATTCCTGTTATCTTCTAGGACACAGTGGCTACTTTTTAACTACTTACAGTCTTCCCGCTCTGGAATTATACCTATCCACAGCAGTTTAATGAGATGTTCTGAAAAGTTCTCTGAACTGTTAGCACAATTTTTCTTACCTTTAAAAATAGAAAAATATCTTAAATGCGTGTTTTAAGTGCAATGAAAACATGATTATGGAGTCATCTTAAAATCCACATAAACCATTACTTTAGCACCAGATGCAAGCCAAGAAACTGAACTTTTACCAACTGCATCTCCCAGTATGAAGGATATTAGGAAGAGTGAAAGCCATATGAGAAACTCTTGGGCCAAAGGAAACTGCTACCGTGCACTAGTTACAAAAATCACTGCATTATGTATATACAGGAAATGTGTGAGGTTTTGTCACCAGTACAGAGCAAAGCTTACACAAATGAGATAAAAGGCAATAACAACGTTTTTATTTTGTTCTCATATTGTAGCCTAAATTCCTTTTTTTTTTTTTAACTGGGAATTCAGGTATGTCTTGTGGCTTGTTTTGGGCAACAAAGTCTTCCATTGCCTTTTTCTACTGTGTATGCATTATTAGGTTTACCCATACTCAAGTGTGAATTGAAAATAATTTGTCTAACACTACAAGTTTAAATCTCCATTGTTTTCTTTTGGTGTGAATAAGCCCTCCTGTAAAGCTTGGATTTCCTTTGTTGTGTGATATGAACAGTTGATGGACTGGCTACAAACCAGTGTATGAACTTCAGGCTCCGAGGCAGTTGGTAACTAGGGGAATATAATAAAGAACAAGTTGTTAAATGATCTGTCAGCTCTAAGTGTGAATGTTTACCTTCAGCCAGTCCTGAAAATGACTTAGATTTCGACCTCACTCTGAGACGCACTAGGTTTACTCATCAGCAGTTATGCCAGTGAGGCTCTAGGAAGATACTTCCTTACATCTTTCACCTATTAGCTACTGCCACCAAGCCAAGATGTGGTTATTGGCCTTGTTAAAGTCCCTTGAGAGTTTCGGTCTTGTGTTATACAGACTAATTTCAGCAAACAGCAGTAAAGTTTAACTTCTCACTAGAATGAAGCATGCTCGCCCACTCCCTGACAGAGTCTCAGTTGATTGACTGATATAATCAAGCACTTATCAAGCACTTCTCAAAATGAGTAAGTTGGTGGTTTTGTAGATACACTGACTGAAGTGTGCTTTATGCTGGGAGAGAGGTTTTGGAAAAGAATTACATTGAGTTCTGTGGGCACGAATGCACATGACCTCACACACCACTCACTACTCAGGCAAGTCATAATTGTGTGCCTACATTCTTTGGGTGCTCAGAGCACACTGGGTTTCTGTGGCTGGCATTTCAGTAGTAGATCTCGACTTACTGCAGCCTTACTAAGTGCACTCTTTAGCTTGAATATGTATGATAAAATTCAGAGAATTAGTTGCGCGAGGAGAAAACACATGCACATACGCAAGCAGATAATCGAGACACAGAGTACTCCTTTCTGGCACAAGGAAGGACGGAAGGCACAGACAGAAACAGCAGCTACCCTCCCTAGCTGTAGTTCATCATCTAAGACTGAGTAAAATGTCTTCTGTAATACTTTATTTGTTGCCTCTGCAAAAGGTTTTTTTGATGGTCAATTCAGAGTACGGAAGAGGGGATTCTTTAGGGAACAGAGTGTGACTAGAGCTGTGCTCAGTGGGTGAGAGTTCTACAGCTGACCTAATTGTCAGCAAGACTGAGCCCAGTAAAAGGGACCTCCTTCACTGTCCCACCATTTTCTCTGATTGGGTCAGTTCCAGCTCTGTGCCACCCACCTTGCATTTCATGCACAAGGCTGGCAACAGCTGTGCATCATGAGGAGGAGAAAGACAAACCAGCAAAACAGCATTTCCCTCATCCTTGGACACCCAGTTTCCTCCACATGAACCCTGCCAGTAATTGAAAGTTATTTATTACCTTTCTGAGAGGGGCCACCCTGCTTTATTCAAATTAAGTTACCTTGTCCAAGAAAATTTTAATGGCAGTCGCTAGAGCCCTGTTAGGGCTGGTATTTCAATACCTGCCTATCTCTAGCTAATAATGCTTGCTGGCAAGTTTTAATTTCATTAGAGATATCATTGTAGTACATGCTAAATGAACACCACCAAAAAGTAGCACAAGAGTGCAAGAAGTCATTAAATTATTACTCCCAAAGTCTCATGATGATTATTGTTAATAGGGCAATCAAATCCTGCTGTATTGTTCCCTAACTACATGCCTGCTTAGTGGGTGGCATACATTTTCATTAAATAAAGACTTATGGTTAGAAGAAGAATGTAATCAACATTAATGACCTGAAGAGTAATTGAAAATACAGTCTCAGTCACCACCCCACCCAGCTATTAAAAAGGACAATCATTAAAAAAATTCTAAACTAATTCCATTTTGTCTCTCTGCATGTTTGTAGACTATCATTCACGTTCTCTCTACACTGTTATCTCGCTTTTTCTGGTCAAATTAATTTAATGTAATTAGAATAAAATACATTTTATGTAAAAATAAAATTTTGGCATTGACTACTTCTGATAACAAGTATTGCAAGGAAGGGCATTATACATTCAACTTACGTTCATTATGATTTGTGCTAAAACTAAATCACTGCGTGTGAAAATGACTTAGCCACAGTTTAGAATAATTATGCTTTCCCCCACCTCACTGGTGTTTACCAGTTTCATAAATGAGGCCAAAAAGGGGCTGTAGTTTATGTTTAAACAAAAAATCCCCAACCACACAAAGAAAACAAAACAAAAAATTGAGCTAAAACCCCACAACTGGTTTTATTAAACTCAAAATATGTAACATTCCTTTCTGGGATTACATATTCCATTCCAGTTTCCTTTTTCTTTCCTTCCCTTTCCTTCCTTTTCCTTCCTCTGTACCTTACAAGAACCCAGTATAAATAAGTTGATTTTGTGCAATCATTAAAAAAAATAAAAATTCCACAGGACAAAACAGAATAAAAGCCAAACACAATAGGGAGGTCATTTTAATTTCACCATGAGACAAATGACTAGAACTTCAATACTTCTTCAGCATAGACTATCAGCAGTTTAAAATAGCAGCAGTTCTAAAATTCTTCAGGACTCGGGACTGACACAGCAAGGATTTAAAGTACCTGAGCATTTTTCCACATAATTACATCTGAGAAATAATGTCAATCCACTAATCAACTACTACTACCGCTTTCTTTTTCTTCCCAATATGGGAAAACATTGTTTTTCAAGAAAGAGCTTCAAGTTACCTTCCTCTCCTGTCTCTTATCTGTAAGCAGGCAGATGTTCCTGAATTAATATGTGAGTCATTGACCATTTATTCTTTAGTATGAAATGAAATACATTTTGTAGCATTAGGTAAAATTATTAAGTGGAACATATAATATAGTTTAATGATTTTTTGTGAAACTAGAGGAGAAAAACTGTTATTTCCATAACTATGCATTTCTCACATTCAGCTTGTTTGTTTTAATGCAGATGGCATAATCATCTATCTTTCAAACTCTTTTTCTTTCACTTACATCTAGTAGCACTTCAAGAAAACAGTACATAATGCAGGCAGACCTCTCTGAATTTAAAAAATAAAAATATACTGATCTAGCCAATAACCTCAATGCTGACCCAGAACTACTTGAACTCAAAACAACTCACAAAAAAATATCTAGTCTCATTCCAATTAAATCAATGTCATTTTTCTCTCAGAATTGAAGAATTAAGAATTGAAGTGAAAGAGTAGTTGAGGATAAATAGCTGTGAAAGAAAGGAGACCAGGAAAGTACTATTTTATTCTGAAATTACAAACCATGTGCTCCACTGCTGGAAGATGTGCTGCTTTTTTTTTTTTCCTTGTTCCCCTCCCTTAATCTTTTTTTTTTTTTTTTTGGTTATGAGATTATTTTCTTTGTATAATGATTCATGTAATCATTTAGGTCTATTCAAATTAGGCAGAGAATTTCCCATGACAGCATATTTAGGCAATAACACTTTACACCTGGTTTTGAGGGGTTGAAATGACTATGCATGAGGAAGAACAACTGAAGAATCAAAGGTACTGTTTTATATTTCCAAAGTTTATACCAGAAGGTAAAATAAATACAATAATATACCTTTAATATTGGTTACATAAGGAAACAGACTGCCCCTAGAATATTGTATCCAGTTCTGGGCCCCTCAGTTCAAGGAGGACATAGAACTCCTTGAAAGAGGAGTGCAGGGCCATCAAGATGCTTAAGAGAGTGGAACACCTTCCTTATGAGGAAAGGCTGAGGGAGCTGAGTCTCTTTAGCTTGGAGGAGACTTGGGCTGACCTCATTAATGTTTATAAATATGTAAAGGGCAAGAGTCAGGAGGATGGGGCCAGGCTCTTCTCAGTGATGGGCAGAAATAGAACGAGGGGCACTGGGTGCAAGCTGTAGCACAGGAAGTTCCACGTGAACATAAGGAGAAACTTTTTCACAGTGAGGGTGACAGAGCACTGGCACAGGCTGCCCAGAGAGGTTGTGGACTCTCCTTCTCTGGAGACATTCAAAACCCACCTGGATGTGTTCCTGTGTGATTTAGTGTAGGTGATCCTGTTCTGGCAGGGGGATTGGATTAGATGATGTTTGAAGGTCCCTTCCAACTCCTAATGTTCTGTGATTCTGTGAAAATCTTCATGGAACTGCTAAGAAAACAAGTCAAAATGCAACATAAATATGCCAACTTGAAATGGTATTTGTGCACTGAAAATATGAATATTGCTCTTACTTATACAGTACACTTACCCTATATTGAATGCATTGGTATATTATTCTATTGATTTTTATTTTTTTAATAGAAAATGATTGCCAGAACTGAAAGATACTAATGACACAATATAGCCTAGGTTCAAGATTGTTTTGAAGTCTTTGTGTTTATGCTTTTCACCTGACTTTTTAAATGTCAAAATTTTCACAAACTATGTTATACAAGTTACATGTTATATAAGGATCCCTTTTGGTGCCCAATGGCACTCAAGAATCCCACTGCAGTGAAATTCCCATGACATTCAGAAACTTGACGTTGCATCCAACCTTTCATCAGCCTTTCTTCCTCACTGTATTTTTCTGCTATTCTTTGTGGCTTATGGGACTGAATATTTGCTCGTCATTATAATGCAGGCAATTCCAAACAGGAGATTTGCTGTTTAGATTCCTATACTACACTTGCTATTTACAGCAAATGGGAGCCCATGTAGATCCATTGCTGTAAACCCTAAAGGGATGTGTAGTATAGTAATTTAAGAATATATTAATCTCTCTTCTGTGTAACATATTTGAATGTTATCAATGAAGTTTTCTCCCCAGCATCTGACATCACAAGAGACAGGTTAGCATACATCTGTATCTCAAGGGGGGCAACACACTACTCATCAAAGCAATCAGAGATAGGGATTTATAGCACCTTTGCTACTTCCCAGGATTCATCCATGTGCATACTCATACATGTACAGCAGCATCATGATTTAACCCCAGTAGGCAGCTGCTTGTTTGCTCACTCCCCCCACTCAGTGAGTTAGGGGAGAAAACTGGCATGGTAAAAGTGAAAAAACTTCTGGGTTGAGAAAAAGACAGATTCATAACCAAAAATAAAGAACCAGGAAAACAATGAAGAGAACAAAAATACCAAAACCAAGAAAAACAAGTTATTAAAAAATATATAATTTGCTTACCTCCAAATGATGGCTCTGGTGAGGCCCAGCTAATCATTGAGCAATGTCAGCTCTAGCCAACCTCCACCTCACACCCCAACCCCCCCAGCTTTATTCCTGAGGACAAAGACCATCTTATCTGGGGTATCTCTGTGGTCGGTTGAGGTCAGCTGTCTCAAATGAGTCCACTCCCAACCTCAGGTGTTCCTTCAGCACACTTGCTGGCAGAGCAAGGTGAGGAACATAAAAGTCCTTGGTGCTGTGCAAGTACTGCTCAGCAATACCTAAAACATCCCTGTGTTATCAACATCGCTTTGATCACAGATCCAAAACACAGGCCCACATGAGCTATTACAAAGAAATGTAACTCTATCCCAGTTAAAAAGAGTACAAACACCAAAAGCTGTGGTCATGAAACTGAAAAAGGGACCACCACCATGTAAATTAAGACACTGACCTATATTGTGGTAAAATGTATACATAATGAGTCTTAAAACGTCTCTCCATCCATTACATTCACTAGTTGGACACTGCTAGAACCAGGAGCTGGATTGGAAGCTGGTGTTGGCAGCTCATTTCATATGAGGAGAAATACTTTGCTGCCCATGTAGGGCCAAACCCTGTTGTCCATCACACTACTGTAGACCTGTCAAAATGCTGAGATCCATCTGAGATCCACTGCTCTCCACCACATACGCAGCAAACTAAAACAGCAAAGGTTCTCTTGTCTCCTGGAAAGGCACAGATCAAGCTTTGAGTAAAATTAGCACATTTGTTCTAGAAATCATTGAAGCCAAATAAACATTGAATCCAACAAAGACACTTTAATAGCAAGCTTTGAAGTGTGAGTGCACTTTATAGGCCTGTTTTATTTGATTATACACTTGCTTTTATGGTTCAGATCAAGCATATACAGCAGGTTTAATATTTGCCATGCTGTCTCTGGGGAGTTTATCACATATGCACATAACAAGCATTTTTCAGTCTTCAATACTTACCAGCAGAACTAGCAATTGCTAGAGTTAGTCTAAATATATCATTCAAAACTTGGGACCTTTTTTTCCAAAAAGTAAATTATTTCTGAACATTTAAAGAGTCCTCAGCAGAAATATGATGATAACTTGTGTGTGTGTGTGTGTATGTATGACCTGTTTATTTTTTCTTTAAAATAAACCTTAATTCTCACACCTTTCACTTTTGTTGCCTTCAGTTCTGAGTGGTCGCCTCTGCCACAAGGTGGATCCTTGCACCTCATTCTTATTAAAAACGTTCTATTTTTAAAGCTCCCATTTGAAGCATAGAGTTTAAAAACATCATTTTCATTATTAAATGTAGCATATTTGGAAAATGAAAAGTGGCACATCATTTCCCCTTGTACTTGTCAGAGAATGATGAAGTTGAAGAGATACTAGCAGGAACCTAATGAAAGTTTAAATTAGCACTAGCCTTCTGTTGTTACTAATATGATCTGACTAGGTGTATCAAAGGCTTTTATGCACATACATATTATATAACATGTATATACTTTAATATATTTTATATTTATATTTATATATTTATATCTTTATGAGATTGCCGAGGGCACTCCGATTCCATGGTGAACTATTTTCCCTCCACTGATATTGCATATTGAATAAAAATAATAGGATGGAAAGTCTTATAGAACTTTCTTCCTAAATATCTAATTGGATTTCAGACATAGCAATCATAATTATGTACTTGTATTACAAGAAGAAATGCATACACGACCCTTAACTGCCACATTTTCTATTTTACTATATGCTCTGTGCATGTTCTTCACAAATATCCATTTCTTTCCCTTCTCACTTACTTTAAAAGTTCATCTTATTATTTCTCTTTTAATTCTCTTGCATGTGTCAATTTCTGAGACCAGTCAAGAGTGCTGACAGTATGTAAATTAGATCCAGGAGAATATAAGAAGCGATTTCTCATTTCTCTCTGAGATTTAGAAGAGGTAAGGAGGAGAGTAAAAAGATCTTTCTCGGTATCTGCAGTACTGAGATAACTTTTATTATGGTTAAAACAGATTAGCCTCTTAATACACGGTGTGTTTTATTGTTCACACAGCTGTTCCAACAGATTGCCTTCCTGAGCAAAACAGGAAAGAAGGTAAGATCTAGATATGTTAAATGAAATTCCACTTTAATTATTTCTTAATTAAGAGAACATAGTTCAATTAAACAAAATTACACTGTGAGAAAATGGGATCAACTGGCTAAAGAGATCAAAACAGCACAGTAAAGGATTTTAGAAGGTTATGCCAATAGATACAGCACCTTAAAAGAGGTTTAAAGAGGACAAGACAGAAGACAAGTTATGTCAGGTGGAAAAGTAGTCATTTTGGTTTACTGTTGTTCTAATATTAATTATAAATGGCAGGTCAACTGTCAGCCAAGTAATGTACTTTCCCTGCGATGTGGAGCACAGCACTCTTTATCTATCATCAGGATTTTTTTTTTATTTAAATGACAATACAAAAAAAAAAAAAGGAAGGCACATAAAAAAACCTTGATCTATAATTCCAGCTTTATGAAATTATAGAAATTTCTCATAGCTTTCAAGTTTCATTTTCTCCCTAAAACTACATGCAAATTTATCAAAATGGCACAAAATGCTTTTGTTTAGTCAAGCCTGAAATATGATAATTTTGCAAGGGTCTCCATGATTTCAAGCTGATTTTCCTACGAAGAGAATTTATACTGATTTCATTAGAACTTCATAGTAGAAAGCAAACCTATTTAAACCAAAGTTTTAAATTATTATTTTTCCTCTCAGAGATGTAAATTATTTGTCGGTTCAGGAAACAATGAAGACCTTCCACTCAGCATTTGGGGTAGTTATCAAAGTGTCATTGATTTTAACTTAGTATTGTCTCAGCCCATCTTACACAGATCTATTGAGTGAAATGGTTGCTTCTTTGTGCTTGATATCTAGGGTATACATATGTAATTTTAGATTAGCTCTATTCTTGTCCTGATGACTGAAAGATGGAAAGAGGTCAGAGAAGATTATGAATGTTCCTGGAGTACACCTTCCGGTTTATTTTCACCCATCAGAAACCCAGGCCATCTGCTCCAAGTCCATAGCATGGGAAATGACTCTGAAAGATGCACTGCTAAAGCACAATTGTGATCTGAACTAACACACCAGTTAAGACACATTCTGCGTATTGAGTTGGTATTTAAGAAAGTATGATAACAATGCCTGTCAAACTTACTTGGAATATGTAATGGCTTACACTCCAGGCTGTGTACATTCACAAACATAGGCAACAGATATTTGCCCAAAATCAATGACAAAAAGAAAAGAAACTCCTAGAAGATTCAGGGGAAAAGAATACTAGCCTGAGAAGAGAACAAACTCAACTGCTGAATCTATTGAAATAATCAAAGTTAAGTCGTGAAGTTAAATAAGAGGCTTGAGCCTTTGAGGGGAGCAGGAGAGGTTAGCTGTTAATTGTGAAAAGGGAAAACCATTTGGCAATTGCCCTTGAAAATGTACTTCAGTATATTTTAATATACAGGGGCTGGTTCATTGCTAGTCACCCCCTGTGGACAGAACCATGGGATTCAATTCATGAGACTTCTCACAAATAGAGCCCCACAGCGTTCCTGCAGCTACAGTCACCATACTGTGAAATCCAATGTAGGGACTGCAACCATTCTGATGAAAAATGCAGGGAGACTGGTCCAGAAAGCTAATTATTTTGCCAGTATATTTTTGCAGCTAATTTAAAGACACATATTGCTTAACATGCAATAAAGAATTAGCACACTATAGTGAATAAATGGGATAATTGTGAAATTATCTCTACAGCTCTATCAGCAAAGACTAGATGGAAGAAATAGGCGTGCAGTCCCCCTTGTGTTACAAAGGAGCGTGTCAAAACCTGACTCTAATCCTGTGTTCTGTATGGTGTCCAGCACAATGGCATTCTGCTCATGGTAAAAGACACGAGACAAAACCCATTTTTTGTGGTTTTCATGATTCTCCCCTATTCCTTCCTTCAAAGTGCATTACAAATGTCAAGTGAACTTTATAAAAATTATTTTAGATGGGGCTTTTCAAGCCTGTCATGCTTGGAAAAAAACTTTCAAATGACCTGTTTTCTCCAATAGCTACAAGATCACCTCAAAGCTCTGGAAGAGTCACATGTATAGATTTCTGCAGCAACCCATTGGCCCTTGAGAACACTCTGATGGGTGCACAACTCTGCTCACCAAACCTGGCAAATATTAAAGAATGGCAAAGGAAGCACTCAAGGGGGCTGCAAATGCTGCTGGCGTTATCTTGACAACGGAAGTTAAACACATTCTTCTGCCAGATACTCCAAGGGAAGATTTGTAGTTCTTTAGCATGATGCTCAAACCAATACCTCTTAAACACATATTTCTGTCTGAAGGATAGGAATTTTTTTTTTCTACTATATTCTGTCCTATATTCTCCCTTCTTTCTTCATACCTGGTGGCAACAAAACAAAACCAATCCCTCACACATTTAATTTCTGATGCTGCACTGTTTACTGCTGTTTAGATTGCTTGCCCATGCTTACTGTCCGTAAGTACAGGGGTACAGAGATCAAAAAGGAAATGCTAGATGTGAGAATTACACCTAGAACCACCTTTCAAAACTCTGAATGTTTCCTAGGCCTTTGGAGAAGCCTTCAACTCAGGCTTTAGGAAAGGTTTTTAAAGAGGAGTGGATGCCCCAGCATAGTAGGCAGTGGGTGTACATTGTGATTTGTACAGAGTCCTGAGCGTATTAGATGAAATTCGTTGGCATTATACATGTATAGCTTTTGCTAAATTGGTCTACATGCTCAAGAAGAACACCTAGACCTCAGTGCTGGTATCTTAGTGCGTGTGTCAGGCACAGGTGTCTGGGCAGCGGGAGGCTGCAGAGGCAGCCTTGGGGTAAGTACATGAGAAAGTACAAAATGCTGCGTAGCAGAGGGAGGAAAAAAGCTTGAGAAGCAGCCCTGTGAGCACCAAGGTGATAGGAAGAAGGAGAGGAGATACTTCAGGTGTGAACTAAGGATGTCCTGCAGCTCCTAGAAAGGCTACAGTGGAACAAATGGACATCCCTACAGGTCTGCAGCCCATGAGGAGCCCACACAGGATGAGCGGTAAAAGCGTAAGAGGGAAGTAACTGTACAGGGAAAACACTATGTACCGACCATACTCCCCTGTGCCCTCAATCCTATTTTCCTCTCTGTCCCACAGACAAAAAGGAAGGAGAGAGCAGCTGTGTAGGCAATTGCCTGCTTGCCAAGGTTAACCCACCACACTGAGCCATGAAGAAACAAAAAATATAAATTCTGCTGGGCTATGTAGCATAAACAGTACAAGGAAAATGCCTTTAGATAAAATTCTAACTGATTATGTCATCCTCAGGACACTTACCAGAGATTTAGTTTGGAATTTACCAATCTAGGTTTAAGATTTGAAGTCCAGATGAGTTTGGAGTATCAATCACAAGACTAAAACCAGGGCTATATCAGCGCGTTGGTCTGTGTACTGATACCCAGACCACACACTCTGTGGGAAGACCATCTTAAAAAAAAAAAAGAAAAAAAAAATCCTTTCAATCAATCTTGCTAGAAATTACTTTCCTGACTGTAGAGAAGACAGAAGTTCTTTTCCCTTTTGTAAGGCTTATGACATGCTTATTATCAAGTGTTCAATCTGATGTGAAGCCATGCAGCTACTACATCACGGGTAGAGCAATTAAGAAACCACATAAAAAGTAAAAGTTCATCTATGCAACCATGCTGCAAAACAAGGAGTAAAAAAATGAATTCCCTACAAATCCATGCCAGAATTCCTCTCAAAATCAGTAGCAAATAGGTGGCAGAACACACTATACATTAAATTATATCACATTATCAATGTTCTATGAAGTTCAAAAATGTAAGTTAATTAATACAGTATTAAAAAAAAGCTTCATATTTTATTTCTCTCCGTTTCCTTCTTCTTAAAAGATAATATTCACACATGAAAGACATACATTAACTTTAAATATAGTCAAACCATTTATGGCACTGATAACAGCTTTAAAAAGTCAGTATGGGCTAAATTGCTTTTCTGTGAGAAGAATCTGTACAGTGAACTGGAAAATCTATGAGCTTTTAAGACAATTTTTTATCATTTGATTTGAGAAACTTTTAACTATTTATGGCACCCTGGGACTCTATGTATGAGTACAACCACTTCAGCTTTTCCCACTACTGTTGTCAATGTGTCCGTATAAGGAATTTTGACTTTTTATGCTTCCTTCAATTTGGGTAAACAATGTGCCTAAGGAAGGTTTTCATTTTGTGAGGAATAAGACATCACTATTCAAGCAGATAAATACTTCGCAGAACCTGGAGAATAAGATAAAAACATAGAAATGCCATTTCTCTGCCTTGTTTTTCTGTGGAAGCATTGCCTGGCAATGTTTACAAAGCCGGAGCATCATATTCTAAAGGTTTGTAATAAATCAATGGACCTTAATGGTTTACAACCTGAATATGTAATTATTTATGCATAGGTGATTTATTCAGTAGATTTTAAAGGATGTTCTGGTGGGTAGGGAACAGATTACGATTGTAGGTAAATGATGGCAGTCTGTCATAAACTCTTGTGTTGCTGTAGACAAGTAATTTAAGATTATATTCTCAAAACTGTTTAGGCATCCAAAGATGCAGTTAAACACATAGCTGAATTGTCCACATTTATTGGAACAATACAAACAGAAGTCCCATGGATTTCAACAAATTATACAGAAAATTTTATCATCAATGTTTTTTAAAATACAGCTCCTGACCTACAAACATGTAGCAAAAATATTCGTTAGAGAGTTTGTAGCAGAATCACACAGCATCATGGTCAGTCAGCGGTTCAGAGCCCGTCAGAGTAAGGGAGACTGGATTTTGAGTAGTTTTACTTTTAAACTAGGAAGAAAAAAAAAAGGCAAGAACTGTTTTCTCATTCAGCACACTTTAAAGAAAAGAAAAAAAAATCATTATTAATCTCACAAAAGACTCTACATTGTGCAAACCATAGTATAACTCAAAACCAATCTGGCAAAAAAAGTTTTACAGGTATGGTAAAATAATCCCTTCCAGTTCTTGTTTTATTTCTAAACATACAAAGTTACAGGAGTCATATGTCCTGTGGGGCCATACCTAGTGGAAGCAACAATTTCTGCACCTGGCAGTTCATCTGCATTCTCCTGAAACCAAGAATTAATTCAGAAAAGTGGAAAGAAAACAGAAATTAATTCTGATTTTACTGAATTCACATGCACTGTTAATACTCCTGGTTTGAGCCTTGATCTTTAATTGAGCAAACGGCAACTATGAGATGATCCGTCTCTTCTTTCCTCTGCACATTTTTTACAGAAGCCCCAGCACTCAGCCCAGAACTCTCCTTTTGATTTTCCTGTGGAGTGGAGGCCTTGAGAAAAGCAAGATGAGCACCGATCATTCTGAATCATTCAATGGGAGAGACTGAAATTCCAACAAATAGTATATTTCTCAAAGCCGATCCCCAATGTCCTCTGCAGCAGCTCTGTGCTTCCTTCTTTGTCCTTGGGGCTTCCAGAAAAGGAAAGGACAGTCTGCTGCTTACCTCTTCTCTCCGACATGTATGACAGCAGCCACTGCCTTCTCTGGCAAAGCCTATTGCCTTTGAGGGTGAGGGGTGGGGGGGCTAAAAATATTTCTTCTTCCTTGACTTAAATAATTGCTTTGCTGCTCTCCTCAGCACCAGTTAGGAGCCGCCCCATGTCCTGCCACTCAGTTCCACGCAGGATAAAGCCAAGAGAAGGGGTTGGTGCACAGTGAGCATCTATCTCAGTCTTCAAAAGCTTTCCTTATACTAATGGAAATTTAGCTACTTATGAAAAGTTTGAGGTTTTCATTATTTAAGAGGGACAAATTGAAAATTAGGATCTGATTGCTGAACTGTAGCTACTCTCTTTGACTGAGAAACAGCTATATTATCAGTTTAGGAGTTTAACTCTGCTACAGCATTATAAATTTGAAAATGTTATGGCTTTTCTTTTAGCCTGGTATTATAGGAACGTGAATATCGTCATGTATTAAATGCCGTCTTCTAGAGATCATTATTGCTTAATATTTCCTCATATGTCATAAATTAGAGCAAAAAAGTTAACTTCTTTTTCCTGAAACAAAACTACCAGTGGACATGATTAATATACAGATGCTGTATGCTGCTGGGACTATGCTCTCCTTTTAAGAAAGTAATGTGTTCTGCTTATGCTTCTGCAGCCACGTGGATTTATACATTTTGCATTTTAAAATAATATATGGAACATAATATTGTTATGCAAAGTGTGTGCTTAAAGTAAAGCATAGCACTTTTATTCCAGACTGTGAAAGTAAAAATACACTGAATTTGCATAACATTTAGCAAAGTTAAAAAATTTAAGAGTAGCTCTGCGTAGCATAGGTATATGTGGAAAAAACACATTAATCTCTAAGTCTCATTTTAAATATAAGAAGGTCACAAACCAGGAGCTGGAATTCTCCAAGTTATTCTGTACAGGTCTACATAGTTGGCTGTGACTGGTAACAGGAATCTCAAAGTGAATTGGCAGGAAATGCATACAAAAATATGTTCTGTCTAAAGAACATGAGAAAAAGTTAGTGTCTCCCATGGCTGGTGTTTTGCTTTACATACCTGCAGATAGCAGGTTAGCTGGGCTAACTGCATAGCCCCCAGCACACCGTGGGCGCTATATAAATGCACTTATTCATTATGTTGTAGATTTGCACTTAGACTTGCCAAGGGCTATGGAGAATGAACTCAGAAAAAGGTAAGGAGCAAGCCCCAAAACTGAGGGAATCTCTGTAAATTCACCATCAGCTGCTTCTTTTGTGCTCATCTTCACTTACCTGGCTCTGCGTAATTCTGGCCCTCATTAAGTAGATGCACTTCGTTCTTCATATACTGCAAATTGCCTTGCTACTTTGCCAGCAGTGCCATCCAAGTTGATGCCTGTTCATCTGTTTCTATTTCTTTTCCAAGGCTCCTGTAATTATCACCCATGAAAGAACAGGACAGATAGAGATATCAGTGAGATTATCAGTAAGATTCTTGTGAATGCCTTTGCAAAAGGAGTGAGAAGTGAAAAGATTGATAGCTACTAACTTGGTTTTATCTTAGAGCTGCCCAAAATTTATCCCTAAATATGTTTCCTTATAAAAAAAAAGAGAAAAAAAACCCAAACACTTTATTTTTAGAAACTAATGGCATACAAAATTGTCTAGTTATATACAAAAAAGTCGTGATACTTACAGTAAGAAAAAAGTGGAAATCAGTAATTATCTTTACAAAAAACCAAATTAGAATTATTGCTGGAATGAAGCCCATCAACAAAACGAGGAAATGCAACCTTACAAAATCCATACTGAGATCCCATGCGACTTGTGAGCTTTCCTTACATTTAAAAACATGCAATAATTTTAGAAGTACATCTGAATAAGGACTTTGCAGCAGGAGGGCTGCATGAGCAGAGAAGTTAACGTAAACAGAACATTAAAGTGTGCTTGACATTGTTTAGACCTGGTGAAACCCTGAGAAAACACAGAATCTGCTTGAGACCATTCTTGTGCTTGAACAACAAAAAGTGGATAGTAAGCCACTTTTTGAGCCCTTGAATTCAGACTACGTGATTCCTACAGGCTTATGACTCCTAGATGTTTGACAACTTATCTGAGCTATCCTCGTGCTTTCTATGACCTTTACACACATATACTCTCACATATACTCATTTTAGAGCAATTAGCAGAACACCACTTTTGATTGGGAAAAAACAAACATAAAAAAAAAAATCAGCCAAGAAACAATGGAATCAAAAATCAATATTTAAAACTCACTTTCTTTCCTAATTGCTATCTTATTTTTTATAAAGTGAGTGAAAATTGAATTATCCTTAAGACTTTTAATCTCTTGTCAAATCTCTTCAAGTTAGTCAACAACTTTGTACATCAGTATAGTCAGTTAAAAAGATTACACTGCTAAAATGAGATTGAAGCCATAAAGAAAACAAATGAAAATTGAGAAGAAGGAAGCACACTGAGAAGAACTGAAATTTCTCTCAACTCATAAGTTTTTCAAGTTTTTTTGGGGGGAAAGGGTGAGTAGGGAAAAGTGAGAGAAGAGTCAAGTACAAATAACTAGAACTTCCATGAGCTTGCAATTCAGCAGTCATTAACCCTTACAGGGCATTTAAACAATTTAAACAACATGCTCACAGGTCTGGATTTATTGAGTTTAAAACAGCATATGGATCCTATGCAGAAACCACATCACAGGAGAAGTTATAGTTTATTTCACTGAAAAACAGGTTCCTAACTTGTGGTTGGAAAACGTATGCATTCATGCCCCTCTTCTGTCATGAATTCTTTATGAAATCATATAATCAGTCTGTTCTGGCGACAGGCTTTACAGGTTTCATATTCAAGGTGGAAGCCATATTGGATTAGCATTAGTGGAATCCCATGGGACAAGGAGGGGGATAGCCTACGGTAGGAGCACCACAATGTGCAACTTTCAGATGGTTGGTTTTCAGCTCACTTACAGCAACAAGACTACCCAGTACATGCTCTCATGCATAAATATGTATGTTCCTGCTCTGCTAGGTTTTCAGTCTGGCAAGTTAGGTTTTGTCTGTACCCATCAGGACTGAAGAAACAGTGTGAACTAAGGTTTTTGTACCACCGTAACAAAGCCGATGTGTACACCCACACATCAGAGGTCAAATGAACATTTATGAGCATCTACAAATTCAACTTTTATGAAATTTTCTTTATGTATACCAGCAAATAGTTACCCTGCAACAAAAAACACAAAGGTAGAAGCAAGGAATTTAAGAAATTCTGATTACTCCTCTGCTTCCTATGCTTAAGGATTGACGTTCTTCTTGATAGGTTATCTTGATTGATAAGAAAGCATCAGGGCATTGTTAAGCAGAATTTGAAAACTTACCATGACATGTCCAGGTAATGCTAGGAAACTGTAAGTTCAGATGCAAAACTAAAATAAATTGAAGAGTAACTGATAGGGCACCTTGCCCAAAATTATAAATTCTTGTTCAGGTAATCAGGTCTTTGAGTTTGAGACAAAACCTTAACTGTAGCTTTTGTTGTCATCGATCCTACTACCTCCTTTATAATTTTTCTTGGTCATTAATCATGGCTGAATCTAGACATAAATCCTTCTTGGTAGTCTCTGACAGTGGGTCAAAAAACAGGCATTAACTACATTCATCATTTGTTTCTTCAGAAATCACTTAGAAGTGCTAAGAAAGCCTTTTTAGGAAAATTAGTTTAACTACTAAGAAAGCTAAAACAACCCACACTTACCACCTGTACTGAGGATTTTACACAGCTCCAGTTACATATCCTATTGTATCCTACATATCCTATTTTATCTGAATTTCAGGATCACAGGTTTTTTGAATGACATAAATCAGTCTAATTTCACTGAAGCAAATTATATTGGATCCTGTTATTTGAAGTCAGAGGTTTTTTTCAGACCTGCTGAGAAGCTGAGGCACAAGTTTCTCTATACCAGTGAGTTCATAGAAACTTATTAAAAAACTTCCATCTATAACTTGTCTCAGTAGGGTAAAAGTAGTTTCAAGTAAACAAACACTTTTGAAGAAATACCAAAGTCTAATGAAAAGCTTGGGGCTCTTCTTGGAAGCTGTAAAAAGGACCTAAAATCTTTGTGTTTTTTGACTTTTCCATTTTGTCACAATTTCCCTTAAAGGGAAAAAATGATAATAAAGAAAAAAAACCAAAACCAAAACACCACCTACCTGTCTTTTATCTCACTGTTCCTATTTCTATAGATGTGTTTAGATACCTTATATCAACATAAGACCTTTATAATTATTTGACCACTCTGAGCTACATGGACACTGGCTAAATTTGCTGTTTCACCCTCACAATCAGAATCAACAGCCACCATCATGTTTACTTTTCACTGTCACTCGTGTGTATGCTACTTATCCCAGCTGCAGTTGGCTAGACAAATCCCAATTGATCACAGGATAAAAGCTGCAGAGAGAATTCATGGTTACTGATAAAGCAAATGGGGAGCACCCATTTATGCTGCTTCCACCATCCTTTTATTCCACAACTTACTTCCTAGTAGCAGCTAGAGTGGAATAAAGTGTCACACTTTAGCTACTTTGGGCTCATGCCTTTGCAGAAAAAGCTTCAGCTCTTATTTCATAGTTCAGTGAACATCTCCAGTCCTTCATACACTCATCAAGAATACAGGAGAGTAAAGCACATGCTTCTGAGCTTTAGCTGATCTTCTTTCCTCCTTTGCTGACTGTCCTTTTTAGTCTATGCTTGCACAGGGAGAATAGAATGACACCAAAGAGAAACTGCTACGAAAAAAGCTCCACAACTTCTACAGAAAACTCAAAGTGCATAATGCACAGCAAACTTCATCCAACCAAATCACCATCATGCTTTGGTCCAGGGAACTGTAGGAATGCATGTCACTGAGTATGCTGCATGGAAACACTCCAGATATAAACTGTGAAGACAGTCTTGTCCTAAACCAGGCAAAGCTTCCAAGTACATAGAGCGTGACTACCATGGCCATCTGACATATGAGTACTAGCAAGAAAAAGGTCAGATAAGTCATGATACTTTAAGAGTTACAAGTTTTAGAGCAGGTTCATCCAGCAGCTGCTCCAGCAGCCCAGGAGTGGGTGGAGATCCTGCTACCATAGGAAAGATGGATCCGGCTCGCAGTCAGAGCGGGGAACAACTGTCACTGCATTTCAGGAACTGGATGACACTCCTGCTTGCCTCCTCTGAAAAAAAACCCAAACCATAACTTTAAGACCTTAAAAAGTTAATCTCAGAGAATGGTACTAAAAAGTTCTAGACAATATTTGTTTGGCCTGTACTTTTTCACCTTATTTGAATAAAAATGCAGAATATTACTGTGGGTTTAATTATAAGGAAAAGCTAAAAAAAAAATGAATTATTTGATTTTAAAAACAGATTTTTTTACACCCAGCTACTATTTTCCAATAAAATACCCACAAATCTTCTGTGTAGCTCATGATGCATACTCATGGTTGTAAAAATACTCAATGATGTATGAGACCATAAGTACTCATTAGTGTTTATTAAGTCAAAATCTGCTTTTGCAAAGGCCTAAAATATGAACTTACATTCTCTAACTTATTATTTTCAATTTACAGTGCCATTAGTTATGCAATTTGGCATGTCTTCACTTATTATTTGATGGTTTAACACCTGCCTGTATTTAGTTCTTTTAAGCCAACATTAGCAAGTGACATAGAGAGTAAACTCCAAGGGAACAGTCACGGTCTACTAGCACAATGTAGAAGTGAAATTTAGTCCATTAAGTACAAAACATCATTCTTGACACTTTTTTTTTAAAAAAATATTCCTTTTAAAAAAAAGTGTTGCAAGTTTAGTTTTGTACTGGATTTTAGCCAAAGACTCTATTAGAGGGTAATACTTCTGGCCTCATATACAGGTGTATCTTCTGAATTGTGACCATACCTCTGCTTTGTGCATGGTTGCCACTACAGAAAAAAAACCTCAGGAGATGGCATAATGCAAGCACAGATTAGTGGGTTAGAGAAAAACAGTCCTATATTATCACAAACTTGTAAAGAAAAAAATCCTCACAAACGAGCAGATTGCTTATATAAGGACAGTCTGTATTATTAGCCTTGAAAGTACTTTGAAGCCTAGTTCATCTTAGCCAAAAACAAAAATTTCACAGTAGGTAAAATTACCAATGCAATGCAGATCATAAAAGCATGAATGACAGACAGAGGATGGATTATTTTCACAGTTTTGCCTATTTTTATCTGAATGAGTGAAGTAAAAAAAAAAAAAAAGCTGGATGAAGTTAAGTACAACAGGGAAAAAAAGGGAGTTATATAATGATAAATAATTACTTTTAAACCTTGGCACACAGCAAAGGACTTTTTTTTCTTGTTGTTGCTGGGGTTTTTTTTGTTTAGTTTGATTTTTGTGGTTCCCCCCCACCAAAAAATAAACCTATGTCTTTTTCCTATTTATAGTGCATCAGTTTATGAAGACTTCATGAAGAAACCCAGAGGGGAAAAAAAACCACCAAAGCTCATTTTACTCCCTCATCTCTAACTTGATATTTACATACAGCAGCACATACCTAAAAGAATATTTTTAATTGGACAGAGTTAGACTCCTGGACACATTAGCTTCAAACTCAATACAGTGGTATAATGTTAGGCCTGTTTTGATACGGCCAATCGGGAAAAGAGACAGGAAGGAGATGGCATCCCAAACATTAAAAGTTTCAAACAATGAGCTTTTTTAATTTGCTGTTTTGACTATTTGCCTCAGTAAACGTTACTGTATACAGGTTTTCAATCACATCTTGTTGCCTTCCCTTTAAAAAGTGATTAAAAATGAGTGTTGTCCCAAGCCTGGACAACAGCATCTCAAAGGTGACCTCTGTTTGTGCTTAATGTAAGCCATCTTTTGTGCCTCCCGTGCCCAACACATGCTTGGTTTGAACAGCAATGTTATGGTACCATATGCTAATATGGTAACTTTGTGTTGAAAACAGCATAATGGAAAAATGAACTTGCTAAATTCATGCTTGATTACTGCACGGTTTAGACTGTGATTGGGAGGCATTGCAATTTTAATTCTACTACACTACAGATGAGCATTAATAATATACTTATGTAATTGGATGTGTTCCCTTAATCAGAGCTGGGAAAACGGATAGTTCAGTAAATCAGTTTTGGTTTTAGATCTGTTAGAATTGAACATTTCTACATATTATGACAGAACTACCCTGACTTAGAAGGTACTAAAATAATAAAGAAAATACCAACTACTTAAAGCTTCACTCACCAGGAAACAGATTCTGACACCTCAAATTTAGGTTCAGTAGATTTTGAGCAGTTAACTGACAACCCATGAGTAAAACCATCAAAGTCAAAACGATCACTCAATCCATCTCCCTGGGTAAAGGCTGAGGCAGTCACCAAGTCAATTCCTGTACCACTGTCTTCATGGCTCCTGGACCACCTGGTGCTCTCAGACCAGACATATGAATGGGAGATCTCAGTGACCTGGAAAATCCCAAGCTATTAGAGAATGAAGTGTCAAGATTCCTGAGGTCACCCTAATTAAGCAATTTCCTTGGATGCTGGCAGTGCAGATCAGAAAGGGGGACAAAAGTAGTTCTCTCCACTGTTGATATCAAGTTGTCCAAGCAGGATAGAAGGCAGCATTTTTGTGAAGCAGTGAGAATTTAGTCACTTATGAAGAAGTTTCCTGAGTTGTGCCGTAATGCTTGTTCTGCAACTGGTTTTTATACTTATTAGCCCTTTTCTCAAATGCACTAAAATTGGGCCATATCATGAACCTCTCCCAGCTGCTTTTGTGGTTTGCAGCACCACATTTTCTGAGGACGACTCTATAGCTTTTTTTTTTTTTTAAAACCAGGTTGTATCTCCTTGAGCCCAGATAAACCTTATATTTATTTAAATATATAGCTCTACGTCAAACCAGGTCATTTATGAAATGCATTAAAAATAAACTTTAAACATGTATGACATTTCTTCTGTATGCCAGCTAGGATTCAACTGACCATTAAGTACATAATCATTGTGAATTACCCATAGCATACAAATGTGTACTTTGAATAATGTTCTTTCAAATTTCACCATAAATATGTTTCAAAAACCCAGTTATATTTAATGAGCATAGGGTAACCCACTGTTTAGCCTACATTTAACATGTCCTGCATTTAAATATGCAAAAGAGATATTTCTACTCCCCTTAAAGCTACAAATGAAATAATGGCAACATGCCAAAAAATGTAAGCAGTATAATGCTACCTTTGTCCTTCACAATGCCTATGCTGTTTTTCAGTCACTTGATTTTGACACCCATTGAAAATGTTACTGTGCACTGAAGCACTTTGCAGTGGCTAGGCTTAAAATACATTTTAAAGGTGAACAGACATTACCTGGAGACTAGACTCTCTATTGATTCCCTCAGTGGTTTTCTAACCAAAGCTTGGAAATGAAGTAATTAACTGCCGTGTGTGGAAATGAACTGAAAAATACCATGGTTCACCAGCTACCTGAATTACTGTAGCTGACTGTATCTCCAGCTACAGTACTTCCATCTCACATATTTTTGTTTTATTTCAGTGTTCATTTTAACAAGATTAGGGTTGGTAACCATAACACTTATCTCAGGTGTTATTGATTGCGGATCCTACTTTCCTCCTCCAGAATTGGGGATTATTGTAGGCATTGCTGAACTTGAAAGTGATGCTGCCTTACCCCGAGCTGCAAGTGTTCTTTGTGCCAACTGGTAGGAAATAAAGCAACCCATCTGCTTAGCAACACAGGTGGCGGAGAACACGCTGTCCTTGTGCTCGGTTCCCTGCAGGCACTACCCACGGACAGCAGAGTTCAAGTTGCGGGCTCTGGATTTGTTACTGTGAGCTCTGATGGAAGCCAAGTGGGATTACTCTGCTAAAAAGTGGTGCACAAATATATGCTCTGAGGCCACAGTTTTAAGGGGAGGAAAAAAACCCCAAACCCACAAACTTTCAGGCATTCATTGTGGGCCAAAGCTTCTTGACGTTTTCCTGTCCTTCCTCCAATTCTTTTCCCAGTCTGAGGTTACCGGTGCAAAAACAGAGCAGCCCAGCAAAGACATTTATATCTAGTTTCTGTTGGACTTCCACTTAGAGTTTTTAAAAAGGTGATCAGCACAAGCTGACTAATGGAGAGCTCTGAAGTCTTCTGCTGATCAATTAAACATACTGGGTTTCTTCTCTTTTTTAAAGTACCAGTTTTACAGACAGCTGATTGTCTTCTGTTCGATTGCACCTATGATTGTTTATTCCAATGCAAAAAAAAAAAAAAAAGCCATCAATTTAGCAAAGTCATAAAGGATGAAGCCCACTGGCTCTGGGAATAAAAACCTCTCCTTCTGCACAATCTCTTCTTGATTAGCACTGAATGCAACCTGATTATGAAGAATTTTTGCATTAAAGTCCCATAATCTATTTGCAATGACTGATTTTTGGAGGTACATCTTTCCCTCCACTAAAGTAGAAGAGTTTTGGGTTTTTTGGAACAAAAACCCAACAGAAAAAAAAATCCTAGTTAGACTTTTATATTGCTGCACCTATAAAATAATGTGTTATGCAAGTTGAATCGGGTGGATAAAACTAGCATCATATATATATGCTTGATACAAAAAGACTCACAAATTATTTCCGTTTCTGCAACACATTTTAATGTTAAGAAAAAAATATGTTAGAGTGTTAAAATATTTATGGAAATAATCATAGTCACATGTCTTCTAAACATTCTTAAAATATTAACGCTTTTGCTGTATTGGACTCCTAATAATGTTAAATGTCTGGAATTTCTTAATTATTAGCATAAATCTATGGCTGGATTGGGACTTAGTCTTGCTAAGTTAAGGAATTACTATACTTGAAATTTTAATATGCTGAGTTAAGGAGTGACAGTCTCAGCTGCTTACATACGATTATGTGGTTTGCATAAGTAAAATGTGAAAATTATGTTTAATTAGAAAAAATCTAGCAGCTTATTTCTCTGTTAAGTTAGGATCTCGAGTGAAGTTTAATTAACTCATAGACTGTCTAGGACTTCTTCATGGACAGTTTCTGAGAGGCTTGTTATAAGGCTGCTAGGAATCATAAAATGAGACAGATCTTATCCTCTTCATTTTAATTTTAACTGTGAAGAAGTTCTTGAAAATATACCCAAATGGTCTTTTAAACCAGTGGACTCCCTTTAGGGGGAGCATTTTCTCCTTTTTACCTGATATGTAGGGGATGTTGCTGCATGGTGGGGTCTTCTATTCCCACTGCCCTGTCTTGCACATGGTGGTAGCAGATCTGTTGCTTCCAACCACTTGTGCTAGTGAGGCCACAGTGACTCTGTGCCACGGAGACAAGGGTCCAGATTTCCTCTGCTGTTGCCCCAGTCTTTGCAGCAGAGGTAGTCTCTTCTCTCCATTTTAAAGTGAGAAGCTATTTACCTTCTTGACTCAATGTCGTAGGCCTGGAAATATACTTAAGGTTATTAGTCAGCTAGGCAAAAATGAGGGGGTAAAGAGAAAAAAAAAACCAAACCCACAACAGAAGAAAAATTACATTTTAACTATTTTTTATAGTTAGTACCATTTTTTGATGTCGAACATAATGTAAACGCAAAGTTCAAATGCTTCTCATTTTAAAACAGAAGTGTTATTTCCTCTTGTATGGCTAGTTGGGCAAATCATCTTGTAAAAATCCTGTAAAAATTTAATACTGTAACCAGAGAAAGCCCCCAGTTTAAAATCAGTGAGTGTTGCAAGGCAAGAAAAAGGAAGACAGTTGAAAAGGAAGACAGTTGACAAGTATCAGATTCAATAAAAAAAGCAACTGGACTTCACAAAAGCCAAATCATGGTTACTGAGGGAAAATGCATTGGCACCAATCTATTCCCAAGCAAGCTCAAAAATAACTGATTTTGTGCAATAAAGAGACTATTTAAAGAAGGAGGAACACATATGTACGCAAATCCTACTCTATGTCTCTGTATAGTTCATGGCATTCCCATAGGTTTCTGCTCCATGGATGTCCTGTGTAGATATAGCCCTGAGCCTTCACCTTTCTTCAGCGAAACAAATTCATTACAGTTTAGTATTGCTCAGAGCTGTTCAACCACCTATTGAGTCAATTCCTGCTGTTCCAGCTATGCAAGAACAGTTTGCCTTTAATCTGCAGTTTCCACAGGAGCTGACTGGCTACAAACTGAAGAGTTACGACGGCCACTGATGTTTGTACAAGGCTTCTCTCCCTCAATTCTTAAGAAAAGCTGGACCACCAAAATAGCTAGAGCTAGCAAATCAATAATTAAGAAATTGCATGAAGAATGTACTAGAAACTTGACAAGGAATATCGCGAATAATTTATCTGAAGAATACCATCTGACTACCCTCAGAGCTGTTCAGGTAATAAAGGTATTTCAAACCTGTTAACTGGAAATGTTTGCAGATGTTATTTGTAAGACGACCCGCTGTAGTGAGTTGCATTTTCAAAGTTAGGCCAGACTTCTAAACGTGCAATCAGGCTCTTAAACCAGAACAGCCTTACTTCCAGATATCCTTAGCAGCATTAGTGTCCACTGAAACTCCAAGTTGTGACAGCGTCTGCAAGCTGAGTGCAACTTAACTGGAGTTTTCACTTTGTCTGTCCGCTTGAACATAGAAACATTAACCACACAATGCAGTTTATATGGCCTGCAAATATTTTTTTATTATATTGCTTCTATTTAACTGTGGCTTTTTAACTGTCCTCTTCAAAAGCAATAAACTTCATAAGATTGTCCTAAACTGCATTTTAAATTTATGTCCCAACTGCCTTGCCATCCAGTCTGCTCAGAAACAGGGAAGACACAGTTTCTAGTTTCAGTTGAGATTTCATGGATAGCAAGAGAGAAAACTGTGGCAATCCTACCCCAAGCTGTCCCTAAGGGTCATCATGTCACACCTTACTGTGGGCATGGCCATGTGTGTTGTGATCCCTCCCACTGCCACACAGCGATTTCGCATTTTCCAGCGTTCAGCAGAGACCTCAGACCTTCCAGGATGCCTTAACATCACAAGCAGCAATGGATTTATGGAAGAAGTTGTCACTGGTGCCTTAGAACTGGCAACACTGTCCACAGAGTGTAAACCACATTTCAGCTTGCTTTTGGCTCAAGATCCAACACTATAGGCACAGCTAGACGTATCGCATATTGCTCATTTAATGATCATTACTTGCTAAGCTTGCACATCCACATATTCAACCCCCCTGTAGCAATGTCTCCTCCTCCTCCCACCAAGCAGCTCTTCCATAGACACCATAATCAAGCAGGGGAGGTAATAAAAGAGGAGGGGAGGCAGCAGCAATGAGTGAACAGGGCTCACATCTGACACCTGAGACTGAAAGGCACAGCTGAGGGAAAATGCCTTCAGCCTCCCCACAGCTCAACCAGATGCAAGAGATCCCTCTGAGGCGCAGGAAGATGTGACAGGACCACTGAAGTGTGATAGTGACAGGAGATGTGTTGTATTCACCACCTGGAGACCCTAGCAGGCTCAGCGGTGTCTAATTAGCTCCCAGATGGGACCACCTTACCAAACACTTTTAGTGCTTGCTGGGAATTAACATCCTTCAGACCAGCCTGATGTCTGGATCAACACATTCTCCTGGTTTTATTACTTAGGTTTGGCCAGCAAAGTCTCCTATCTCCTGTGGACATCAGTATAAACCCTGTATACACATCTCTTGCTCAGAAGAATCTCATAAGTATACTTGCAACCCCTGTAAAAGTGATTCTCCACACCTCTGCCACAGGACAGTCATTACATGCTTAGAAGCTGAGTGAGGAACAGAATTTTATGTTCTCTCTCTCAAATTTTGACTAACTTTTAGAATATAAAAAAGGGAAACTAAATGCAAGTTCTGCTTGACATATTGTGGTTTAGTCTGATAACAATTATAAGCACAGTGAGAAGAGCAAGCTAACTTACTTGGACAGAGTGGTAAAAGCTGAGATAAAGCTTCTTTGTAGTGACCAAAGGCTAAAAATTGTCTCACTTCTTCACTAAATGGATGTGGCTGCACAGCTGGTTGAGTAATGAAAATAAAATTATATAAACATTAATTCAATCCCCAGCAAATCTTGCAGCTCAGCTCATCTGTTCCTTACCACATGTGATTCGGTTATGTGGTTAACACATGCAATATGAGGTACTGGCAGCAGATGTTGGTAATGGGTAATGCCACTAGTTAGCTGCTCTTGGCTAAGAATGGCAGAAAAACTTGTGGAAGTCAAGGATCCTGCCAGGATCTCAGAGCAGGAATTCCTGTATTATAAATATTGGGCCACAAACAAATATTTATAGCTACTACTTTTTTAACCTTTTTTTTTTTTTTAAACCTCAAATTCAATTGTACACTGCAAACCTTTGCTGCAATTTCACCACCTGGGCATCTCAAAAGCACTCTGCTAGGACTACAATGGAAGTAGGGAAGTAGGAGTCTGCAAAATACAAATTCCTGGGCTCCCAACACTGTTCTGACCCTTGCAGGACTCGAACTGGAAACTACAGCTTCTGTAACTCCGTTCCCTCACAAAGACAGTTCTGAAAGGATTTATTTTTCCCTTGAGAGAACCAAATGAACCTTCAAAGGACCCAAAACCTCTACAGAACGGAATATCTGTGCCTGCCAGCAGCGACGAGCAGCCCTACTTCGTCATGAACTGAGCACATTCCTTCAATGCCTTGCAAAATATCCTGCACTCACACAGTCTTACTGAGCTCAGTAAAAATGTATCTAGGAAAATGGTTGAAGTGTGCGTTCATATTCTATTTCATACCTACTTTGACTTGCCTCAGAACGTTTGGTATGCGGAGTAAATTAGTCTGTAGTGCAAACCTTTGTTCGGAGCTACTATTCCATTAACTAAAGCCAACAACAATAAAGAGACATATTTACACAGTAAAGGTAAATATTACTGTTGTTGTGGCTGAGTACACTTTTCTGGGGCATGTGGGTCATGTAGCAAACATCCTCCTCAGAGCTACAGAGACAGCTTCAATGGAAATACAAAGCCCCAGGCCTTTTAAACTGAACCAATAACTTCTGATAGTAATACTAGGTATCTGTCTGCTCAATAGCAGGGGATGAGAGAACACACTAGAAAGAACACAGGCTACTGGGAAAGGAAGTTTACTTCTCAAGCAACTATGTCAAATAATGGACATCAACAATACCTGTGCAGAATGCCCAAAGTGTCCCTTAAAAGCCCTTGAGAACAAGAAAGCGCGGAAGTAAAGCTCAAAGCCCAGCTTGGCAAACAAGGTTTAACTTACTTCATTGCATGACATTAATTAATTTAATCTTATGCCACTGAGAAACATCTAAAATAGATGAGCTAAAGTAAAGAGGAAAGCCTACAGCTTTTATTGAAATTGTAATCTTCCTGCCGCTGTACACGTTAGAAATTAGACTTTCAATGAGGTGTATAGGTAGGCAGGCTTAGTATCAGCTGGGTATTCTTCTTGAATACCCTAAAGGTCTTTAAGTCTTCTTACCTCATCGCCCTGAAAAACAGTTTTTGCTGGAAATGAAGACTGTACCTCTCAAGTTTTTACGCCTGCTCTAAGTAGTGAAACACAAAATCAACCTCGTAGTATTTCTGTATTTTCCTGCAGGAACTCAGGCTCCAGAAAGTAGAAAAGACTGCATTACCTACACCCAACTCAGCCCCTTCTTCCTACTGCCCCCTCCTTTACATTTCACATCCTTTACATTGCAAGCTGGTCTAGAGGTCCTAAACAAGATGCTTTGTCAGCCAGAACAGTAATATATTCTAAGGTTGTTTCTCTGGAAGCAATTTGTGATGCCATTAATGGCTATTTACAATACTTCTTTATACCAGTCTGTATGGTGGCTGCTTCATTTTTAAGACTTAACTAAATATACAAGGTCATATCTCTTTGCAGCAAGTTTGAAAAATTATGTCTATTTTAATGGTTTTGGGTTTTATTTTGTTTGGGTTTTTGGATCGGAGTTTACTGTTTTTCTGAACTTTAAATGACATGCACAGTTATTTCAACTCTGATGTGGTGCTGAGGGAGTTTGGTGGACAACAACCTGTTTCCTGAGAATTTAGTCAAACAGTTACCAAGACAGACAGATTGACTATTCCTGAGGCTTCAGTATTTCGTGGCTCTGGGGAAGAACAGGTGGGATGCTGCTGAGGGCTCCCAGAGTCCACATTTCTATTTTCTTTCACAGAGAAAAAGAAATATTTTGATACCAAATGAAGAAAGAATGCCAAAAGCAAAATACTGAAATTGTCTGTAAAATTAAATTATCTTTCTTTTCCTAGTTTTGGTTCTGGTCGCTCTCCCTTCTCATTTATTACTATTGAAAAAGAAGAAATGAAACTTTCTTTTTAGAAAACCAAAATTCTTAAGGTACTTCATAGATTTTTAACACTCATTTTTATAGTTCTGTCCTCAGAGAGTAATTGCTGGGAAAGAATATGGAAATAGAATCATAGGATGCCTGACAGATATTTCTGTATGTGAATAAACAGAGCAACACCAGCCATTGCTCTAAATGGATTCTGCCATCAGCATTCACCTGCAGGTAGACACTCCCCTGGGATTTAGGTAATGCAATGTACAACATGGATGACTGGGTTTGTCGACAGTAGTCATTTCTCTCTGAAGCTTATCGTCATGCAGTGCAGTATCTTGAAAGGCAGAAACCAAGGTGAGCAGAGAAGCTCCCTACAGATATATGGTGGGGAGCTGTTATGCAGTAAATCACCAAGAGGGAGGTAAACAGGAGATATATGATTATTGGAAATTACATCCCAGCAACTGACATACTATCAATTACTTGGTCAGAGTGTTACAGTAGTCAGTAGACACATATTCTACCTCTCATATTTTGTTTCTTGAATCTTTTGTGAGTTATTATGAGAAGAAATGGAAATAGCAAGGTGGAAGCAGGAGTCTCCAAGTCTCCCTTCTCTCCATCTAACATTTGGAAGTGATCCAAGCCCTAACCACATTGTCAAAGAAGAGGAAGGGTTCTGCAAATGTCACATGCCATCAGCATTGCAACCAAGAAGGGTGATCAGGTGAGAGTCAGATGGTGTGAATTCTGCCCCTTGCATTCCCTTGACATACCGTGTGACTGCATATTAAACCTATTTTCCTTTGCTTTTCTTTCAGTAACATGGGTATATTAACATTTCTACTTATTTTTAAAAGCAGTTTGAAATCTGTGAGCAGGAACTACTTAGTACAAAGTAGTATCATTAATTATTTATATCAGGATGCTGCCTGGAACTTCTGATAAGTCCTGTCACGCTGCATTAGGAAGAAGTATAGGGCAAAAACTACGTGTCCCAAAGCCCTTATTAAACAAAATCTCTATGCAGAGTAGGTAAGTGTACTGCAAAGCAACTGTGATATTGTAGCTTTCCAGCGTAGCTAACCCTGGTGAAAACTGTTGATGCACACCAAGTACCATCAGACACCTCTCTTACTGTGTGAAAACAGCCTAGTGTCAGCAATGCTTGCCAGAAATCAGACCATGAATTAAAGATACCTGACTGGTAGATCACTGGACAAGTAGATAACAGAAATTTCTCTGGAAGCAGAATTCACAAAAAGTGAATTTAGAAGAATTTCCAGCAAACCTGCACTCTTTTCACTGGTCTGCTCAGTCTATAATTAGCAACACCTCTGGATAGTGGCAGATCAACCCCTCTCCCCCTGCCCTTGCAAAAAATGCCTGGGGGAAGAAGGGAAAAACAAATAGCACAGATCACCTGGAAAACACAAAAAGGGGGAAAAAAGTAATATCATCCTTCATTTACTAGCAGACTGTCCTGTCCCAACAAATAATTGCCTGACTTTAATACTCTGTCTCATCATCTCTACCAAATTCCCATAAAGCAAGTAGCCATAAACTGCCAGTCTTAATCTCCCCAAAATTCCAGATTATTTCAATACTTCTCTTCAGCAATAAACCCATATTTTTCTTCTGACTTCTCATGTAAATTTGAATTTGGGGGTTGGACCGCTGATCTCTCGAGGTCCCTTCCAACCCCTACAATTCTGTGATTCCACTTCAATACATTCAAGGCATGTATTAAGCTAAAGTTACCTAAATGAAAGGCTATAGAGTATCTCAAATTCTATTAGAAGTTTGCTCCGAGATAATGCATCTTAAGAGCATGACTCATTAATACCAGCATCAGGTCATTGACTGAAGTTAGCTTTATACTGTTCCACAGGTATAGCTTTAAGCTCTCTTCAGACTTGTATGCAATAGCTACTTACACTGATGCTCCTTCAGCTGATTTCCAGTAGCAATCCAGACTCATTCTGGAAGGTCTACAAGATTTCCAGGCAAGCACTAGAGCCTGCCACTCTTTATATTCTAACCTACCCTCTTCCGAAGTGGGTTTATAACCAAACTGGCCATGCTGTGCCTTTGTTAAAAAAAATTAACTTCAATAATTCATCAATATTATGCAGAATTCTTCTCCCTTAGAAATATTTCTTTGGGATTTTCATGGTTCAGGAGTATATCTTTTATTGGTGGCAGCCATTCTTTGAAGCCCACTTTAGGCAAAAATAGACACTTAAAATATGAATGTTAGCATCTGATCAAATGGCAAGCAGAGGGAACAAAAGGAACGCCAACAAGGATGTGTAGGTCTTAGGAGAGAGAAACACTTCCATGCAAAAGGTTGCAAAAGTTGTCAAGAAAGGCTTGATAAGCATAACATACCAAGGAACATCTGATAGCTGGTAAATTATGTTCATAGCCAAAATCTACTTAATATGACTGTAGTGTCACTATAAACAGAGCTGGTATGGCTTTGCTGTGGAGCTGCGCCTCCCTCTTCTCATGCTGAGCTCTTTAGAAAAGAATTAGAATGCCCCAGGATTTTTGGGAGAAAGATGACCACGATACCGCATTTTTAAATTTAGAAAACTCAAACCAAGTAGGTTAAAAGCACTAGAAATATTTTTTCCCCTTGCTTGATTCCTAGACTTTAATTAGTGAATGACTTTCTGAGCAGAGCTACTCTTCCCAGCCTGATTTGACACCTCTTTTCTCCTCCCTGAAGTCTCCTGGTGTCTCGAGGAGCTGCACTTGGCCACACTCTGAAGCCTCCTGTGCCACCCCTCTTAAAGCAGCTATAATAGATCCCTAAAGAAAGGAGCAATTTCCCATCTTCCTGGAGGCTTCACCTCACTGAGGCTCCTTAAAAGCACACAAAAGCAAGGGCAGGCAAAACAGATGCCATCTGTCACAACTGATTCTGGCACGTTGTGGTCTTTTTTTTCTTTTTTTTTATTTAAGAGTATTTCTAATTAGCAGAGTTCACTGATCCAGTTTCCTGTTCAGCCCACCACAGAACAGATTTTGTGCAGTTGAGGAGATAAGTGGGAGGAAAAATTGAACCACAAGGACAGGAAAAAAAAGTGACCAGAGAAAGAACGTAGGAACTACTTATACCAGCTTCACAGTTAATACCACTATCTCTGACTGCCTGGGAGAATGTGCAGCTCTCAGAATAATAAACCTACTTACTGGAGATCATTGGAAAAAACTTCCTAAGGCACTTATTTGACCCTCTTCAGACTTATAATGCCAAGTGACCCAAGAGACAACTAGTACTAAACTCCCATGCTTAATCATGAAAGGCACTGAAGTGTCCCAAATCCACCTCTAACCTGCATGTATGAAGCAGTAGATCCAAGCAAACATGAAAATCTTCAGTACCAAAAGAATCAATGCAAGATCCTTTTGTGCCATTCTGACACTACTAAATATACCTGACAAATATGGCAGTTCCCCCCAAAAATTACTAACAGGGAAAGTGAACAATAAATTCCAGGTCCCCGTGCTTCAGAGCACCAAAAACTTTTAAATTTTAACTCAGATGTCACTTGGTTGTTCTAGCAGCAGCAAATTTATTGCAGTTATCGTGAACATAACAAGCACACGCTCTGGAAAGCCCCAGGCAAGCAGGCTCAGAACCTAAGGGGCATATCACATTTACAGGATAATGCATAAAACACGCTGTTTGGATCTACTTAAGAGGCAAAACTCAAAGGCATGTCAATTACAAATTAGAGGCTTTATAGATACTGCTGGTTCTGACTTGTTAGACTGGTATCAAGGTAGGGGCTTTGGTAAAGTTACTGGTCTAGCTGTGGACTTTGTGGTGACAACGTCAGGATTTGGTCTTTTCCAAGTTATTGGATCACTAGCCTTAGCTTTCTCTCATCTGAGATCAAACTCTGTGAAGCCAGTAGATCAGAGCCTCTGGTTTACTAAGATAACTATTATTCATTGGAGCAGCATCTTTACTGGACTTATTTCAGATCAAAAAAAATCTGCCAGCCCTGTGTGGGCTACACTGATAAAATGGTGAAGTGCTCTGTAGCTGCTCTATCTTGCTTGCCTGCTGCCACGTCAAAGCCCTCACAACACCATTGACACAGCCCCCCATCACACTGAGCCACTGAATAGTCACAGGCTTTAGAAGGTCCTCCTTCAGCTCCTCTTGATCTCACCAGGCTAAGTGACATTCTTATCATAAACCATTAAGGAAAATGAAATATTAGCTGAAAACCAAGCAAAGAGGACATCTCTACCCTGATAAATGCCTTTCTGTTCAGAGGGGTACAGGAAGAGTAAACAGCAGTCCACTGACATGGCAGGGGCAATGCTCTTTGGAAGGTCCATCTGCAGAAAATGAAGCAAGACAGAGGCAGACTTTAGTGCTGCTTCAAGCACTTGCAGCCCTTCTGGCAATACAAATCAGCAATAATCTGCCTCATTTTTGGACATAGATTTTGAACATGAAGGATGATTATATGACTAATGCTATTGAAATTGAACTAATAATACCTGATGTGAATCAAGCAAAATTTGGTGTTGCTTCTTTAGGTTAGGTCAGGCAGGGCAAGTTGTCTGCCACTGTAAGAACTGATATTAGAAGAAAAGGTGTGGTTTACTCTCTCTGTAGAAGGATCAAATAACTTCCCTTCATACAGCATTAAGAATCAGTGGTTGGAGTGATTTCACCAAGTGGGGAATACATCCCAGTCACAGACAGCATAATGTGACTTATTATAGCTTTTTAATTTCTTCTGAATAGCAGCAGATAACTATTGTTCTTCTCATTCCATAATCTTCAGGCATTTTCAAAATTTCCATTGCAGATAATACCATCCCAAAGGGGATTGCATGATTATTGGCTTCGCAGATATTATTCCAGGTCTTTCTTTCTTCGGCCATGTTTTGAGGTTAAGTAACTACCATCATATCTACTTCACTCTTGATACAGTATTGTTTTCAGAAATTGCAAAGCCGTCCTGTTGGATTTCCTTCTTTTCACAAAAGGGAAAGCTTTATTTTTCCCTTCCACACCTAGGTTAGGCTTCTCACTGCTGTAACTCAAAAAGAAAAAAAAAAAGAAAAAAAAAATCAGACTCCAGGAGACAGACAGATGACAAAGAAGAAAGATGCTGAATTACAGGATCATCAAAACCAAAGTCAAAACCTTGATAAGATCACTTGATCGTCACTTCTAGCTAGTGTGGTTGATGCCAAATCTAAAGTGCTTTAATCTACCAGCTCCGCACTCTTTGTTTACCACGCTGATTTCAAGTCAAAAACATTTGTAAGGACAAACTCATCATCTTTACTTTCCAGGCCTATATCAATGTAAATGCTTCAATGAGGCCAATGGATCGATACCTCCTATTTGCAGGACTGAAACTACAAAAAGGTTAGCACCCTTAACCAGAGGTTGATGTCAAAGAAAAAAACAAACTATATAAAATTATTCACTCAGCAGTCAGCACATCAAGCTTACTTGGCTAATGCCAAAGCAAAGGCTTTGTGACAAAACTATGTACCAAAAGCACATCTAACTTGCTGAATTTATGCCAAGGTATAGGCTTGCATAGGTTATTAAATTAACACTTTTAGGTTTCTGAGTTGATGCCAACTCTCACTCATCCAATGAAAAGTCTTAATTTGTGTTAATTTTCTTTCCCTGACTAAGGACAAAAACTTTGATGAGTAGTAAAATAACTTCATGTTTCCATCGTCTTAAAAAATCCTGGATCATTCTAGTCCAAGGTGAATGAAGTAGTACTAATATCCAAGTGGTCTGACCATACTTTACTGAGTAGAATAGGAGAAATTAAAGAAGACTATCACTACTGTTAATAAATAAACACATATTTTTTTAAAAAGGGGAAAAAACACTTTAAAAGAAAGAAAGATATTCAGACCATCATCTCTGTAATCTGTATGCCTCACACTGCTTGTGGATGGCAAGTAGGAGATAATCCACTCAAAGTTTCACCCAGAATTTACTGCAGACATCTATAACATCTGTGTGCCCAGCCTCTTCTCTCATCACATACAGCATTTATGGAACACAGAAATCGGTAGGCATGCCCCTTCCAGGAACAATGAAGGCTTCACAGGTAAGAGAGGTGAAGGAGAAAAACTGAAATGAAACCCAACAGTTTATGTTATCCTTGGGAATCTTAATCACCATTCCTAAATCTGAGATCCTTAGATGTTGGCATAATGGAAGAGTGACAGTACAGACATAGGCAGATTTATAGAAGCCCTTCATAAGGCACTCCAGTACATGCCATCAGTGGCAACTGGGTAGTTAATTACATCCATCTCAGCAGAGTCTTGGGTCTTACCACATGGCCACATCCTGAGGTTTTAAAGCATGATGTAGTCCTGCATAAAAGCCTAGGTCCTTTCTTCCATCCATTCAGACATCTATTCTTGACTATCCATGTGTCCCTCACAGGAATCATTGTTGTCCTGGGTACGCTTGTGCCAAAGTCTGGTATTTGTCACCAGGATCTCCTGGATTTCCCCTCAACAGAGGATCCTGCACATCATACTTTCTCTATTCAGTCATAGGGATGTGCGTTTCCCAGTTGGGCAGCTACAGTTACCATCCACTTCATGCTTCAGCAGTTGCTGTAAAACCAGTATTTTCCCCCACCAGCTGCCACCCCTGGCAGTGAGTTCAAGCCCAGGGGATCTTTCATTGCTGATGACAGAGGGACAGATCCAGAAGTAAAAATTCTTGAATCAGTTCCTTGCAGCTACATTTCTGAACTCTTGTGCCACTGAGTTTAACTGATCAATGATACCAAGAGAAGTTGGAGAGAAAAAAAAATTTCCTATTATTTTATATAGAAACACACTGTTTCTGGTCTTCTTTACTGACATCTATCTGACCTTGATTGTCTCCAGGCAACCTGTCTTAAAATTTTCTAGCTACATAAAAAGGAGAAAAAAAATCTGAATTATTTTTGAATGCTTTCATGAATGAAAGCATTTATTTTAGTTACCATAATTCCTAACTGTATCTTTTTCCTTAGTCATGGAAAAAATTATGGAGATAACTTACAGATATAGAGATATACATACATAGAGAGACGGATGCATCTTTAAAATCTTACTTTTCTACTGAACATGCAGTCCAAGCTATTTGCTTGATAACTCACACTGAAATCTCATTGCAGCCTTGCCAAAGGGGGCCTGTTCCTTGACACCTGAAGAAGAAGAGAAAGTCCAGTGACAGCAACCTGGTCAACAGCCAAGAGTCCAGGTCTGCAAGCAAATCTGCAGCAATGAAGCAGATCAAACCCATGTCAGCCCAGTCAGCCAGGGACCAAACAGAAGGGGTCCGAGGTCCGTCATGCAGCTGCAATGTAGGTCAGGCACTGACCAGGGCTCCCACCCTCAGCTTAAATGCAGGTCCTGAACAATGGGTTTAACCCTCTACAAAGGTGTCTCAGAGCTGCTCTGGCAAAGCTGTCCCTGAGCAGAGGAAGCAAACAGCTGGGGGAGGGGGCACACTCTCAGCCTGACAGGAGGGGAGCAGCTACCCAGAACAGTTACTTACCTGCGCCTTAGTAGTTTTCTGCTGACTGCTTTACCCAGGGCATGGTGCTGGCTGGAGGATGTGGGGGAACGAAGATGGCCAAAGAGCTGCATGAGCAGCGTGTCAGAACGAGCTAAATTCTTTTTTTCTTCAGCTATCTTACCAGTGCCCTCTGCATTTCCTCCTGGCCTTTGCTGCTAGTATTTGGGGTTAAGAACACTGTTCAAATGGATCATTCTCCCCTTCCAGACAAGAAGAAAGGTTTTTCTTTTGCTCGCCAGAAAGCTGATGGATGGAAAGCTTTCAGATGTGCTGAAAAGTTCTGTTTCTCCATTGTGTTCATCATATTGTGAGATACTCCCTGTGGTTGAATGGAGATACATTGGAAAAATAGCCCCATGGGGAGACAACAAGCCTGGCTGGAGCACAGGTTGCTGCAAGCAAAGGCAGTATCACTGGCAGGCAGGATCTCTCACAGCTACAAGATCAGAAGATTGTGGCCTGCAAACAAAACCATGAAGACTCACGATTGCAGGGTGCCACTGAAGTCAGCATAAAATTATCCAACCTCTGCAATTAGTTCCTGGGAAATGAATTATAAAGTTTCAGTTGGCATTGCCTTCTATTTACAGCCTCCACTGGAGGAGGATTTGCTGTTTTTACAAAGGCGGTGGCCAGATGATAAAGTGTAATAGGCTTTTTCCACCTCTTGGACTTCTTTGATCCTGAAGCACACACAAGATTGAAACTTGATTCAGCTCCCCGAAGTATTTAGTGTGTCACATTTCTTTTTATTTCAGATGGATATAATGGGCTGCTCAGAGAGCTATAAGGATTGAAATTAATTTTGTATTCCCATTTTCTTGGTCTCTTGGGGGCACAGTGGTAAACAAAGAAGAGACACAGTAAACTCCAATGTTTGCAGTAGGGTAAATAATTAAAAGCTGTTCAATGTATAAGGAGAGTTCTCAAGGTTGCTGTTGATAACAATAGAAGCTTGTAATTAGTAGTATTACTTTGTTTTGGGGCACAGCTGAGTATGACTTACTTGTGGCTTTTAAAATATTTAATAGTCTTTCAGATGTGTTAGAATGTTTCTTGTTTGGCTTTGGCTATGCTTTTTATACAGGAAGTTACAGAAGATTCATGAAAGGCTTGGAAGGGAAAGAGAAGCTGTAGTGCTTAAGTAGGGAGAATATAAAGAGAAAACCAAAAATATGAAAACCTCAGAAACCCATAGCGGGGTAAGAGACAACGGAATAGAAAAAATGAATTAATCCTGAGACAAATAAACTGTATCAAAGCTTGAAAAAGTTCCACTGTCAACATAAAAAAACCCAAACAAAACAACCCCATATGAAAAGGTAGTTGGACAAATAGCCGTTTCTCTCTTTTCTTTCATTGCCTGTGCTCCATTTCTACATCCTCCAGGTTAGGGTGAGTAAACTTATTTTTTGTAGCAAAACAAGTGATAAGCGCACACACACACACACACAAAATAATCTAGTAATGGCAGATAGTAAGGATTATGTTTCCCACAAAAGGTAAGTGACACAACTACTTCACCCATGCAGGGACTGTGACTGTGTGGCTAGGATCTGTATTCCAGCTAGAGATGTCTTGCTGTGGGAAGTCTATCCATACCATACTTCAAAGCTCTTTAAAAAGGTTTCCTCTTCCATGATATAGGTAAATAGTCTACAATATGCAATCTTTTTGGCTTAGAAATTCTATGTGCGTTTAGTGAGGTAAATAAGCAATGGCATGACACATAATTGTATGTTAGGTGTGTTTGAACTCAGCTAAAATATTTGAAATTTAGATTTTTTTTTCTTTTAAGACTTCCTTTCTCTGGAAAACAAACTACAATTTTATCAGAACTTCTTGTTTTGCAGCTATATTAAAAATTAAATTATAGTAATTAAGATCCATACTAATTCCCATAAAACTGGTTTCAAGCCTCTAATAAAATAACATTTTTTTCCTCACCTTTTAGGTTTCTGGTGGATTTCACTGGAACTTTTTGAAGAGACTGCATAAGTAGTGACACACAATGGTACAGATCTAACAAGTTGTAGGGGGTAGAAACAGGCTTTCTGCTTTAGGGAACTTTAAAATGACTGCTAATGAATTCAATTCACAGCATGTTAACCACAGAGAAAGAGAACTGTTGCATACAATACCTTAGGAGGTCCAAGGAGCATATATCTTCGCCTCAGTCTTGGATTCCAGGTTCAAAGAACTAGCATCCACCTTTCTCACCTTCTCTCATGGGAGGCAGCTGACCTAGAATACTAAGGAAGACTGAACTCTTGTAAACTAAATACTAGAGAAAAAAACCCAACCCAAAAAAAACCAACAAAAAACTATTGGGAATGATCATGGACTCCTGAGACACTAGAGTATAAAAGAATCTTGACTTAATTGGGGAGGAAGTTGTTCTCTGGTTGTATTGGCACTGCCACCATATTTTTCTTCATATTAATTTTGCTTCCATGTCTGAAATGTCACTCTGGGAACTGCTGCCAGATGTTGTTTGGATGAAGGTGACAGAAAGTGTTATAATACTAGATGAGTCTGGCATATGTGCATCACCTATAATAAAGTTCTACCTGCAAGAGCAATGACAATTTACACAAGCTGATGAGCTTTTGCTGAAGAGGACAAGCCATGGCCAGCACTGAATAAGTAGCATGAAATTCTGTATCCCACTGAGAGCTCACTGTGAGCATGTCTCTAACAGCAAATTTATGAGTAATGGTATAAATCTATGCTGAAAATATTAAGAAGTTTTAGCCTTGAGAAAATTTAATTCAGTGTTTTCAGTGCTCAGTCCCAAGCACAGAAAGTGCTTGGTGGCTCTGGTCATAAAGATGACTGTATGGATGCTTCATAGTCCTTTCAATGGCATATATTTTAAAAGAGAAGTATTTTATTTTTCCCGGGTTTGTTTGTTTGGGTTTTTTTTTTTTTCCACAATTGATCATAACAATAACTAGCTTTTTATTACTCTGCACTCTTTCAGCCTTTTTTTTTCTGATTTGTGCTCTTCACTATTTTCCTTTTTTATTTGTCAGTGAGAAGGAGGAGAGAAAATGGTATGTTATCAGATGTTTCTAAAACAAAACAAAAAATTGTTGGCAATAATTAAAGGAGAAAATAATCATTATGCCTCTTGGCATACTACTATCTGCACATTAATATCTAAAAATATATATTTATGGATATATGGAATGTATATATTGACATACAGACAGTTGTACAGAGACATGTTTGTAGAGAGCACACATAGCACAGTTGTACACTACATCTGAGGTGTAAAGAGGCATTTAAATTACAAACATTCCTATATTAAGTCCCCAGAGTAATTTCACTTCAAGTGAGATTAAGATCAAGTATAAGTATTATGAACAGGACTATTATTCAAGTTAGATGACAGTTCCCATTATAAAGCCCTGATTTTGGTGGCTTATAATTTTGCTGAACTTTAATCTTTCAGGCTGACGTGTTCCTTACTGGCAGGATGGGGCTGGAGGCTATATGGTTCAGAAGGATGGCCCAACTGTCAGAAATACAGCCTGTCTCCTAAAATAAAACTTCATTTTATCTTTTCACAGCATATTCTTTCTCCCTGTCACTAATTTCAACAGATACTCCAGTGGCCCTAGGCTCAGTCTCTCCCTGACACGTGCCGACAGCGAGACGAGGGTTGGGAAGGACATGAAAGATCAAGAGTGGTGAGACAACTGGAGGGAAGGTAGTCCCTGCTCCTATTATGAACTCTATGGTCAACTTCCCCCTTGCTCCCTCTTCCAGTTTTAGATTTGAGCACCCCATTTTCAGTCTCAACAGGAGGCAGAAGGAGGAACAGTCCTGAATTCCTTTGCCACCTTTCTATTATTTAAAGATAACACACCCTCTGTTTCAACCAATAGTGAGAGTGTTGCAAGTGATAAAATTTGATGTGACACAACTAACTTATGACAAACCCATTTGTACTTCTTATTTTCTGGGACCTGAGGATCTAATTTGCGCAACTACGGAGCATTCACAGCATCAGCTTCCATCAGGGGAGTCTATAAATACAATACTAACTGAGCTAAAAACGAAGCAAAACAAACACCACCCCCAAAAAACCAAAAAACCACAAACAAACCACAGAGACCAAACAAAACAAACAAACAAAAACAAAACTGAAAGTCAAATTGGTTGTTTCAGTGAGAAACCACAACTGACAGATACTTTTGAACACCACAATGTTATGAAGTCCCACAGGCTTTCCAAGAAGTCCAAATATTACTGTGCTGAAGAACACAGAAGATTAAGGTGTCTGTGACATTGTCTGCAGTTTACAGTAAACATGACTGCATACAGAAGAAACAAACCCAATGATATTGACCAATATATGGTCAATAAAAGTGCCACCCATTCTTTACACAGAACAGGACAGGGATCATATAGAGAAAGCTGACTAACAAATCACAGAATGACAGAATCTTAGTGGTTGGAAGCGACCTTCAAACATCATCTAATCCACCCCCTCATCAGAGCTTGATCACCTAGATTAGGTCACACATGAACATGTCCAGGCAGGTTTTGAATGTCTCCAGAAAAGGAGAGTCCACAACCTCTCTGGGCAGCCTGTGCCAGTGCTCTGTCACCCTCACAGTGAAAAAGTTTCTCCTTATCTTCAAATGGAACCTCCTATGCCCCAGCTTGCACACAGTGCTCCTTGTCCTATCACTGGAAATCACTGAGAAGAACCTGGATCTGTCCTCCTGATGCTCCCCCTTAACACATTTATAGACAATAATGAGGTCACCTCTCAGTCACCTCTTTCTCCAAGCTCCCTCAGCCTGTCCTCATAAGGAAGGTGTTCCACTCCCTTGACCATCTTGGTGGCCCTGCGCTGGACTCTTTCAAGGAATTCTATGTCCTTCTTGAACTGAGGGGCCCAGAACTGGACACAATATTCCAGAGGTGGCCCCACCAGGGCAGAGTAGAGGGGGAGGAGAACCTCTCTTGACCTACTGACCACACCCCTTCTAATACACCCCAGGAAGCCACTGGCCTTCTTGGCTATGAGGGCACATAGTTGACTCATAGTCATCCTGTTCTCCACCAAGACCCCCAGGTCCCTTTCCCCAGTGCTGCTCTCCAGCAGATCTGTCCCCAACCTATGCTTCTACCTGGGGTTGTTCTTCCCCAGATGCAGGAATCTGGACTTGCCCTTGTACTTCACTAGATTTCTCACAACTCTCCAGCCTGTCCAGATCTCACTGAATGGCAGCACAACCTTCTGGTGTGTCAATCACTCCTCCCACTTTTGTGTCATCAGCAAACTTGCTGACAGTATACTCAGTTCCCTCATCCAGGTCACTGATGTATACATTGAACAGTACTGGTCGCAGTACTGAGCCCTGAGGGATACAGGCCTCCATCTAGTCTCAAAGTACTGTCTTTAACTTCTCTGTGCTTGACTTCATAGGCTGGGTATAATACAAGTAACTTGTGTATGTGTGCATTTTTTGCAGTGAAAAAAATCAAGCAATTGAACCAATGCAGACTGACCAAAACAACAGTAATTCTGCATTGTACACAGGGGCAGGCAAGAGCAAGATATTTCTATCTATGCTTGAGTTAATGAGAAAATATGGATCTGCCTTTTTCAATGCTCTGCTGAACAAGAAATGGTTTTGTTTCGTGTTTGGTGTTTGTGTTGGTTTGGGTTTTTTTCCCCCCACAGATCCCTAAATCAGCATTAGGGTTACCTTTTCAAAGTTTGTTGCATGAAGTTGAATGCATTAATCCACGTGGAGCACAGCAACAAAATAATTCAAAGCTGCAGGTCATCAGCTCTTTCATGTCCGTATTTGTGCCACAGTACTCTGGGACATGTAAAAGGCACTGTAGGCTAAAAGATAACAGGTGTCAGCTATCCGTGGGAACTGTGTTGGCAGCATTTATTCCTAAATAAGATTACTGGAGAAAACTTACTCTTCCATGCAACAGAGAGGAAGCTATTTCTTATAGGAGAAAGGAACATATATCTACTTAACTCAGCACAGAGTAGAAGTCATGTAACTCCAGTGTAACTCTCACAATTACAAACACTCATGATATGTGTAGAGCTTGGCCTGTTACGCTGTTTATCTGAACGCAGATACACACTGGAAACTCAGACTGGCAGGAAATAGCATCCACAAAATTGGGGAGAGGCAGAGCAAGTTAGAATATCGTGCAATTTTGAGTAATGCACTTTTTTTTTTCCTCATTACAGTACTACTTCTCAAAAAAACCCAATTCATATGTGAGAAAACATGGTATTACTGGCTCCTCAGTAGCCATACAGAGCTGTTTCTACACTGATCCTTTCTGCGCTTGGTTTTCTGACACTTGTGTGCATAACTTTGTTTCCTAATTTATTGCATAACTTGCTTTTCCATTAACACTTTTGAAATACCAGGGGAAGTAAGCATTGGTGTCAGCTCATCTTCATATTACATTATACAGGCTTTTTGATAAATTGAGTAAAGAATAGTATATTGAGGTCAAAGCCAGGTGGGGTGGATGGGCAGGCTACTAGCTGTATTAGGGCAGATTTTGCACAATTGCTACCCCTGATGCTGTAGAACTCTGCTCAGCTTGCTTACCCGGTGCTGTGACAACCAGCTCATTCATGCCATCTTCCACACTCCTGCTATACAGAATAGGATCATAAGCATCTACGCTACTTAAATAAGCTCCCTTTCCTGACACAATTCCTCACAAGTTTAAGGCCAGACATCCCCACCACTCTCTCCAGGAAACACTCAACTTCTGAAACCAAGATCTTTTTGCCTTGCTTAGCACGGATACAGCCCAACACACTGGGCCCAGGAACATTACTTTTTATTGCTCCACTCCAGGTACAGCTTTCTGAGTCAGCTATGCTCCTGCTGTGCTGAGTGGTTCCCCTCTGGTAGGTAGCAGCAGGTCCCCAAAACTGCCTACCAGCTGGGTCTTAGACCAGGGAAACTTACCATCTACAAATTAGCAGCGATGATTGGACATTTTTATCTCAGAGGCACCTCTAACGAGTGCAGTTCAGTTGTCTGGGCACAGATGTCTAACACCATTTTAGATAACCCCTTTTGTCCTAAACAGGTGTCCATGGGAGTTGCATACAAAAGACTGGAGAAACTCATCCTTCTGAAATGTAAGGCAGGAGAATATCCTGAGGCAACTCAAGTGGCATCAGGCATCTCTGTTTAGCTCACTGAACAGTACGGTCTTATCCAATAGTTCTCAGCATGGACTTTGCTACTTACTTAAACTGAGACGTCCTGTTTTGTGATGTATTTGGGTGAGGGCTATCAGAGGGAAAACTGCCTTCAGAACTTGGTGTTCTGAGAATGAAATACATGATGCTAAAATAATTGCATGGAAAACACTGAATTGTTACATTTATTTGGTTACTCTCAGGCAACCTTAGATGTCATTTGAAGATAATGGTACACTTCACCTGATCAGTTCTGAAATGAGCAGTTACCTACACATTATCTAGACTACATTCTAGGACACACCTACACACAAGTGCATATATATATTTTTTTATATATGCATGTATGCATAAATAAATACAAGTGTATGTATACACACACAAGATAGATATCTAAAAGTATACACTCACACACACATAAAATCAGCCATAAGGAAGAGCTTAAGCAATTTGGAGAATGAAGTTCTCAGTTATTTCAGGCTAACCAGTAAGTGAAACAGATAAATGGGTTAGTTACTTTCCTAAGTAGAGTCTCATGGGATGTTGAGAGGAAACATATGCCAATAAATTGTACAGGGGGACTGATGCTCACTTTTAATTGCGAAACACATCAGTAGGTTTTGGTTTGGTTTGGGTTTTTTTTTTAAGACTGTTTAAACTAATACTTTAAAAATAAAAATATAAAATGCAAATAATTGAGCACTGCAACAAGTATAACTGTTGGAAATATGAAAAAGCTTTATCTTTGACTACTGTCATAATATTTATCTTGCAAAGTTCAGGAACTGCAGTTTGGGTAATAGTATCGTCATTTCACTATTCATCAGCTACTGTTTGTAGTTACATGTCAGTTTGAGAGTTAATTACTCTGCCTCTGTCCTTCATATTTTCTACATTAAATTTCCTAATGAAAGAATAAGATATATAAATTTATTTTTTTTCCAATGAGGATTTGTAAGTGTATTCCTGTTATTCTCAGTTTTAGGTCTAGTGGTCTGGGAAAGGCTAACATAAAAATAGGACAAAAACACCACAATGAAATTATGATTTGAACTACAAACCTTATGGATGTGAAAATATTTAGAGCCACATACTTAGAATTTCATGGTCTACAAAATGCAATGTTCCTTAGCCTGATTAGTGATGTACCGTTTTCACTTTTTTTGTTGTTTTTTTAATGAATGCACTTTGTAGGTCATCTTAAGGAGGAAAAATAACTTTTCACTCTCCTTTTTTAGTGTCAATGCATTAAGGACACCAAAGTTGCAGTCGAATATTTCTAGTCATCTTCTTACCCATAAATGTTGAAAGGTTTTTTTCCCACTTACATTCCATTGGATTTATCACATTCTAAAATATCATAAAGCTGAAATGTTTCCAGAAAAAAATTAGTAGTTCTTTCATGTTTCTTAAATGCAATTACACAGATATTTACCTTGTTTAGAAATATGTTTGCATCTGCTTTTTCCTGTATTAAATATAGAATCATAGAATCCCAGAATGGTTTGGGTTGGAAGGGACTTTAAAGATCATCTAGTTCCAACCCCCTGCCAGAGGCAGGGACACCCTCCACTAGACCTGGTTGCCCAAAGCCCCATCCAACCTGGCCTTGAACACTGCCAGGGAGGGGGCAGCCACAGCTTCTCCTGGCAGCCTGTACTAGAGCCTCACCACCCTCACAGGGAAGAATTTCTTCCTAAGGTCTAATTTAAACTTACCCTCTTTCAGCTTAAAACCATTGCCCCTTGTCCTATCACTGCCTGCCCTTGAATGTAGTCCCTATCCTGTAGGCCCCCTTTAGGTATTGGAAGGCTGCTATACGGTCTACCTGGAGCCTTCTCCACACTGAACAACCCTCTGAGCCTGCCAGTCAGCAGTATCAACTCAACCAGTATGAATCACTTCAATATGTCTATAGGATGGTGACACTAAATACCTTAAGTATGTGAAAAGATTAGACCTTAAAGACTCCATCTGTGAGAAATAATGGATAGGAAAGAAGAATTAATTCTACTGTTCACCAAAAAACTTTTTTCTTATTTGAATGAATCAAGCTTTGGATTACGGGTTTAAATTTAGGTATATCCAGGAGAAAATAATTTAGCTGAAAACCTGAGATGCATCATTAGAAGCTCTTGTGAGGAAACTTATCTTCAGCAACATTACTGCCATATATCAAACTAGAAACCTCTGAGACATTGGTAGCTTAATACAGCAGTTATGCACTATAGATAAAATAACCCAAACAAACATGTGTGTTCTTAAGTTTCCGTATTCCTTTAAAAATCCTTACTTTCTCCCATTGTACCCTCCAGTGTAGGTGAAGTTGAAAGTAAATACTCCTGGAATTTACATTATAGTCCAGAATACTGCAGCACGGAATTGACGGATTCTGGCATATAACTGCAAAACTGCTTACAAGCCAAATAATTTGCATGGTGATTTTTGTCCTGTTCTGGACACTTACAGTATCAAACAGCTCATAACTTTAGAGAATTTCTAGTGTTCTTCCATAGGTCGTGCCAAAAAAATATGTCATCCTACTTAATATGCAGAATTAGTTTTATTTGCTTTTGGGATTATGAGTCTGTTGGTTAAGCTTCAGTTATTTTATTCAGTTTTTCTTGATTATCAGAGGATTGAAAAAATTTCTAACAGTCTAATTGTATTCCACTGGCAGCTGAAGAAAAGCGCCAATGTTCAGTGACAACTGTCACAAGATAGCACCATAAGCAATGGTATCACATAAACAACTGCAGGAAACCTACCACATCTGTATTCTGTACTGTGATTAAAAGCCATGAGCTCATCAGCTATATGAGTAACTATAGCAATCGCTTACAATGTAAATTCTGTCTAGATGTCTATGGTTTAAAGAATAGTGTAGCTAAAGATTGCTAAACATTCGATAGACATTTTGGCAAAATGAAGCACTTGCATACGTGCATCTGGCCACAGTTCTTGCTGTCTTTGAGCTACCTGGATTTGGAGTGTGGTTTGGAACAAAATGACCCCAGTCTTCAGTAATCTCCATGTAAGTGTCTATCTGCCTTCTGAGACTATATCTCTTTTTTTTTTTTGCTGTATGTACCCGTGCATTTTTAGCTACAGTTTTATCACTCTGAACAAAGGCCGAAAGATTTCACTACACCTCTGATGGTAATTCTGTTTTCCTTGCTTTGTGCTTGCTTGAGCAACTTGAAAACTTTTGGTACAAATTGGTAGAAGACATAAGAAACCTCGAGCTACTATTGTGTATTCTGACAGAGCATGTGTGTGGCTACCAAGAATGGAAGAGGGAACATCAAACTAAGAAGGAGGAATGCAAGGAGCCTCAGATAAGTATGTAACCAAGGATAATATATCACAGCCGTGGTGGAAAGGTGCAGATAAATTAGCAAGAAACTAGTCAAAACTAGATAACTGTTAAGAGAAGAAACAAACCACCTGGATTAATCCACACTGCATATGCTTCAAGGAGGTTAATGGAAAAAGACACTTTCAAACAACCACTAGGGACCACCAAAGGACCACCAAAGACCCTCACAGAAGGCCCTCAGAGACTTAAAGCACAGGTGTAATCAATATGCAAATATTATAATTAGTTCCGGGAAATGAAGTGTATGTGCATGTACTAGAATGATATAAGTTTTTGCACATTTGGTTGGAGCAATCCCCCGTGCATCAAGGGCTCTAAAAAAGAATGCCTGCTTTCTAAGTCTCCAAAATCTTTGAGAATTTCTTAACCAATTTTTCCAGTAGCAATTTAAGAACCTATTTTGATCTAGGATTTTTTCACTGCCTGGCACTCCAAGAAGAAGTTCTATGCTTGGGTATATTTTAACATCATAAAGACGAAATCCAATCCTTTGAGAGCGCCATTTCTAAGACTGTAGTAAAGATGACTGTTGGCAAAATGCCCATTAATGACAGAAGTATTAAACATTCTTCTCTACTTTGTGGCTGGTGTGGTATTTTAATTGATTGGGAAACTCCCAGAAATCAATTTCTAATTTAACAAGCATGTTGCAGGACCTGAGACTAAGCAGCTCAAGCACATTTTTCAGTGGTTTCTTCTAATGCCATTTCCAAGTGGTGGGCATGTGTATTCCTCCACTAGATCATGCATCTAATACTATTGCTGCCCCACTATCCTAAGGTTAGAGCATCAGTCTTCTGATGCTTTTTTAATATTTAAAAAACCACAGTAGGTTAAAATTTTAAAAAGGGGAGGGGAGGGGGAAGAAATTGCAAGGAAAAAACAATGCCAAAGAAAAATCTCAAATCAAATTTCAATACAGCAAGGTACAGATTTTTCAGTTTAGTGGGAAACATAGGGAAGGAGGAAAATTTGAGAATGAAAATGCATAGTAAAATAACAACAACAGCTATAGAAGAAAACAAATCAGGGAAGTAATTGCAAGAAAGGTGGGATTAATTTTGATCTTTCTGAAAAATTTTAATTTTTATTCAACTCAAAATATTCTAGAATCAATTTACCTCAGTTTCATACTATTTGAACAATATAGGTTAATTTTTAAGGAAAAAATGCCATTTTGAATCAAAAAGTCAAAGTTTCATTTTACAAATGTCAAAATGAAATGGTTTGGCATTTCTGAAACGAAACATTTCATTTCAGAAAGGTCAAAATGATATGTTTTGACATTTTTTAAATTCTCCCCCTCCTTTGTTCTGGCCAGAACTATTAACCAAATTCAACCTTGATTAGTTTCAGGCCTCTTTAAGCTCAATTTTCTATCCAAACTACTAGTCATAAGATAAAGTTTGCCCACTATCATTACAATGCAGAAAAAAGTACAAACTTTAAAACTTTAACTGCTTCTGCTATGGTACTCTCTATCCCCCTCCTGCTTAGAGTCAGCCTCCAGCATCCAAGTATCTACCCACATATTTTCACAGCTGCAAGTTGGCTTTTCCCTACTGCACAACTTAAATTAAAACCAATAACACAGTCATAGAATGGTTTGTGTTGGAATACACAACATCTCAATTAAACCTGGACAGAGAATTAATTGTCCTAATGGACAGTTCTCAACATTTTTACAGTGCATATATACTGCCCGGGTGTTACAATTACAGCCACTATAAAAATGCTTGTAGATGAATAAATACACCACCATGTGAGTCTAATGCAGAGTAATCTGCCCATTGCCCTTAGCAATAACGTGTCAGCACTTCTGTTCTGTGTCTCATGGGCAGTCCAAACTGAGCCCAATACTGTTAGTTTAGCATCTTATGAATAAATAAATCATATTAAGCGCTAGAAACAGGACTGAGGTCAAAACAGTGACTGAAAAATAAGAGAAGTTATAATGTCTGCTTGCTGACTTGTGAAAAGATAGGTGTAACCAATTTACCACTGTTCTGCCAGCTGGGGGTGGGCAGGGGGCGTGAGCAGCACTGTTGTGCTGAGCGTGGGTGAACCACACTGGATTTCCAGCAATATCACATAGAAATATCTAAACATGTAGTCAGTCATTCTTCCATGAGTGATCCTGGAATAGCGGAGAGAGTGAAAAGGAATTACTCCTTTTGCACGTGTTAAGGACAAATCCAAGGAAAACAGGATAAAGGGAAGTAAAGGGAAACTGTAACATTTTTTCTCACCCTCCCACCAGATCAGGTACAGAAATCCTGATGAATAATGCATTTTGTATCTTTCTGTCCATGATCTGTCTGAACGAACATCTTTCCTCAAGGCACTTCTTGAAATTTCATCTCCTGTAAGTAGGAAAATCAACAACATACCTCCAGGAATGTGGGAGGTGTTCAAGGTTGGGTTGGGTGTTTTTTATTTTTTAAAGTAAAGATTTAGGAGCTTTTGGCATAAAGCTGCCTCCAGAACATCTTAGGAAAGCCACAAATATATTTAGTAATGCCTCACTTCTAGATCTTGCAGAATATGCCTGCACAGAAATTTTCTCTTTTGGTCCATTTTGTGCCTATCTATCCTATCTGCACACTCCTGAAGAGACTATCCAGCTCCTATGCACATATTCAAGTAAGTGGTGCTTGCAGCCTCCTCATGCCCTCCAAACTGGCAGCTTGTCAATATGTGCTGGAGTTAGATGTCCTGCACAGCATCTCCTGGAATCCTTCTTAGACTGATGCCTTTCAGCCAGTTAAACCTCGATATGCAATACTTTGTGGATAATGTTATCTGCTGACAAAATCAAATAGCATGTTATTAAAATTTGAAAGGCTTTATCTATTTTTCATAAGTGTTTTAATAGGCACTGCATTTCCTCCTGCCTCCCACATGCTCAATACCTAAACTGATCTCAAAATGGATACTCTATACTGGGACTCGTATTACAGCACACACCTCATAGCTGGCTGAATGTTGGCACAAGTGCCTAGGTCTAACTTGCCAGTCAGACTTCAGGGGCTACCACAGGACTGCATCCTGAAGGGATTTCTTTTTTCTTCTCTTCTGTTGGTGGTGCTCTAATACTGGATTTTGAGCCATAACTGCAATTGCATCTACCTATTCTTACAGGCACTTTGCCATTTCTCCTTTTTTCTGTTTGAAAATAGCACTCAATCATAATGTGAATGAAAAAGTGCTCTAATGGAACTCAGAAACTGCATTGATGTCCAAACTCCTCTCCTATAACGTCACCAAGTACGCCATAAAACACCATACTTTAATACCAACCAAAAGCTTTACTTTGTGAAAGTCCAATAGGCTTTTACCGCCCAAGACATTCCTTGGACTTTCTCATGGTGAAAATAAAAGCAATTTAGACTTAGCAGTTCAGTTAGTTCAAAAATATATATAAAGTCTATATATATAGGCTTTCAGAATACAAAAATAAAATATTCATTCAAATAAAAGTTTTCAATGAGCTTTTATCAGTAATAGAATACAAAGTTGGATCTTAGTCAAAAGAGTTCACCTTCCCAGAAGATCCTCTGTTTTATTGTAGAAAATATTGGACTATTTTTGTACTTCCAAAATGAAAGGGCTTCCAGGATAGATCTGTAATCTAAGGACCAGTGATCCATAGCAACTCTACCTTATATTCACAAAGAACCTAGATTGTACTTTTTAGTGTGTATTTGTCACATCTACGCTGTACAGCATTTGGCCTTGGTTCTACGTGGGTGACGTGTCAATAAAGTAACAATCAGTTTGGTTTGGTTTCATTTGTGTAGGAAATAATGTAAAACATGCTGGATCCATCAAGATAGCCTTTTTGTGACACGAGGTTACACAAATGTTTCTGAGGGCTGAGACCTCCGGATTAGCACTGGCAGACTATGCCAGGACAAACGTGGCACAGTTTTACTCATGCTGTTTTGGGGAGCTATTCCCAGGTGTACACCTTAGTCTTGTTTTAGTAAAGGCTAGTCAGGGCACTCCAACACGGAGTCAGGGAGCTCTCTGACAGATTAGGGGTGATCATAGTCAAGGTGACGAACTTCATCCCAGACTCCTTTTATTTAGCAGCATGTTTGTACCCTCAGAGAAATACAGCCCTGTTGCATATGGAACATTTATGTTTCACATATCAGAATGCAGTAATTTCACATAATACCAAGAAGAAAGGATACTAAGACAAAGAAAAAGGCATCAATCAAAATTATGATGTAGTAAGGCAGAGTGCTTCCTCTCAGACCCAGAGCAATCCTTGCTTTCCTTCAGGCATGCAAATACTTTTACCTTACATTGAGGGTTTAAGAATAACACAACTCTCCAATGGTTCATAGCAGTAATTTCCTACAAGTTGTGTGCCGTCCACACACCATTTCTTTCTCTTCAAATAGTTCATAAGGTTTTGGGGTTTTTTCCATATCTTTAAGTAAAGATCTAATGTATATTATATAAATAACAGAACTCTACTTTTTTCATGCCGCAATACTTAGAGGAAACCTTGAACAATAAAACACTTCCAGCAAAGAACAAGCCATTTTCGGTAGTAATGTTTCTACTTCAGGTTATCAAGTCAACCTTAGGCTATTAATTAAGTTCTGAAGTATATACAAAGCCCAGTTCCCTATTTCATCAAAATCTCTTGTATAAACAAATAGAAATAAATCTCAACTATTTGTTCTTTCACAAAGGAATGGAAGTCTTTTGCCTCTTGACAGAGCATGCCAGTTCTCTCCTTAAAAAGGGGTGATGACTGTGCTCGGCACTTTTACCAAGTATGGGTGGTAAGGACCTTGCAGGGAGGGAGCCATTGCAAGCTCGTTCCTGTGAGGGTGAGCAGCCAGGATGGGGTGCCCCCCCAATTCCTTAGGGCAGTTTCAGAGATCTCAGTGCACATATTGCTAACCTCCAGCTTCAGCAACACCATCACAGAACAGAAGTTTTAGATCATATGGTATTTTCCTCTGTCAGATGGATGTTTTTACATTCACTGGGCTAGACAGCTACTAGGGTTTGGTAGAGCTTTCTTTACTTTTATTATGCCTGGGCCATTCTGCTACTGCCAAAGAACTGGCAAGAAAACACTGGGTTGGTTTCTCTCTGTGTATTTGAGGCTATTCTGTGATTTCATCAGAACTCGTTCACAATTAAAGTGCCTATAAAATGTCTTCATACAGCTGAGTTGTGTGAACAGGATAAACTTTCTTTTTATTTATGACAAAATCAAAACTGACTTCAGCGGAAACTATATAATATCAAAACAAGCACAGTTTCATCCCACTGAATGGGTGGTTAGGAAGGATTATGCTACCAAACAGAAGATAACAATAGAAATTGAAAGAAATCAGAATGCATACTAGGGCTCTGTTTCAGCTGGAATTGAAGCATGTGCATACATTCTCTGTTGAATAGAAGCACTAAATAACACAATTCTTTTTAATTTCCTTTTTGTGTGTGTAGCAAGTATGACTACCTTGTGTTCCTGAGATGCAAAGGAAGGTACTGAAACTTCATATTGAGAACAGTTTCCGCTTTTCATTATCTAAAACAAAGGTTTAATCCAGTTATTGGATATCGGAACTTAAAGGAACACTTTCATATATGGAACAAGGAAAGTATATCCATACTGACATGTTCAATAGCTCTATAAATCAATCAGAGAGAGACTTGGTGTTATATTCCAAGACAAAATAACTCAGTTGATAATACGCTTTTCAATTCAGCAACTAACTTGAACAGACCAAAATAGGTAGGAAAACTGGTACTATGACTTTCAGGGCACAAAATCTTGAATTTGTAATATACCCTGAAACAAGCAAACAAAATATAACAACTCCTAAACAAGAAAATCATAACTTAATAGGCCTGAATTTCAGTTTTCTAACAATTACACAATTGTTTCACTCATTTGGAAGCAAAATATATGTAAAGGTTTAAAGAGACTATGAGAAAAACAAGGAAGATATTAATATGAATATTTAAGTTTCCCAAACAAAAAAAGATAGAAAATAGAAAAATAAGCACTTGCATATCTTAAATTACATAATCCAACAAAAATTTATACAGGATGAAAATGATAAGGTATTAACGATATGATAATGCAAATCAGCAACAGAGAGTAAATGCAAGACACAAAGGACCTTTATTAGAAGATGGATCTTAATTTTCTTGCCCCTACTCACCTGCTGGAAATCAAAAATTCAAAAATTGACATGAAGGAGGTCAGGACGTGGCACCTTTGGAAAGGACTGTGCTAGTAACTAGTGATGGGATCAAATTTGTCAGGAGGCAGTGGTGAAGTGGTGTCTAAGTCCTTACAGCATAGCAACAAAGTCAAATTTTATGAGACAAGAAAGAATATTCCTCCACCCCTAGATCTAGCAGTCAGAAATCCCAGTTTGCTATCTAAGGACAAAATCAACAGCTGGAAACATCATTCTATCAACAATACAAGTAAAGAAAGAACATATATTTGGTAATATACCCATTGAATGTACAATTGCTCAGAAGAGATATTTTTAACATTTTAATCTAATTATTTTAATTCATTGTTAATACAATTTAAAAAAGAAAAATATTCACCTGTGTGGAGTATATCAGATATGCACCCATACATCTGCACAGAACATGAGATCAAATTGCATGCAGTATGGAATAAGAATTAACATATGTACTGTGTCTGTTGCATGCCAAGTACCTCAGTGCAGATCTGTGTAGGACAAATTCCACTCAAGAAAGTCTTTTTTCACTGGCTGGTCCCTGGGTCTTGTGGAGATCGCACTTCATTGACTGGTAGTGTCTTGCCTTTTTCCACTGAGAAATAGAGCCTGTTGGGTTTTTTTCTTTTTTTCTTCTCTCTCACCAACCAGTAGTGAACTATGTGACTTAATAACTGGTTTTAAAGGTCTCAAAGGACATTTGAGTCCTTTGGTCATGGAGGAATTGGAAGAAAAGAAATCAGAACCACAAAGAATAGCTTTCTGAAGTTCTGTCCAATAGGCCTGTTTGTGCAGTAAAATTTTGGTCCCACTGATGTCAAGTACAGTTTTGGCTCTGATTTAACAATTATTTTAATATAACAGGAGTTTAAGGAGGAAAATGAAAGTTTAAATAAAAGAATTTAAAAAAAACCAAGAAGCATTTTTAATAACAAGGAAAACAGGTGGGAAGAAAAATGAAGAGGAAAAGTCAATCAGCTAACATCACACAAGGTGAAGAGGGGCACAACACAGGGTCGACATCACAAAGTTTTTAGCAGTTCAGAAGAACTCATGTAGATTCTTATTAAATAATTCAGTCTGAGCATCACCCCTCTTCAGGCTAGCAAGTTATTTTTCTATAGAAAAAAAAGCCAGTTACAATCTGAAATGTCTGACCAATTCTTGCTCATATACTGTATTTAATTTTCACTACTTACTTACAAAGGAGAATTAAGGTTAACATTTGGTAGAACAGGAATAATCTTTAAGATTTTTCCCTGCACTGTTTCAGCTTCCTTACCACAGCTCTCCATAAGACATTATTTGTTTTGTTTGTTTATGATTTACTAAGAGCTGGTTTGCAACCTGAATTATGCAAGAAGCTTTATGAAGACAAGATCACAATTTCATCTCTCCCTGGACATGTTTGAACTGTAACATGAAGGAATAAAAATCACCCTGAAACTTTGCTTATTCCCAGATCTTGCATAGAGGAACATCACGTAAGGAACAGCAAAGGATTTCTCCCTCTTCAACACCTCAGTTAGCACAGTTAGCTGAGATGTGGATGTTAGAATATGAAATGCTTCACCAGGGAGAAATAGAAAGGCATATGTGCTCCAGGGAGGATGTGTCCAATGTCATCTGAAAATACAGAAAGGATGAATTTTAAGTTCAGGCATGGTACCATGTCTGGACCAGGACTGACAGGCAGAAGGGCCCATTTTCATTCAGCCTTCCAGAGAGGAATGCTTTCCAGCTTGTGCTGCCTCTACATATCTCACACATTGATTAGGAACAATCACCCTTTTGACCTAGATCACTCCATATTGCTTCAGATTAAGCAGCTCATGAGTGAACAGGAGCCGTATTTCGCATGCTGGCTTTCCTGTTACAGAGAAGTCTCTTTAAGGCAATTTTTATCTGTTTATTTTTGTGTCAGATAGTATAATTAATTAGCTTTATTAAAGAGCAAGCAATCTGACACTCAAGAAAACACAACAGAGTAGCAGGATTCCAAAAATATGCCTGCCACCTGGTATTGCCTGTTATATGTGCTTCCTTACAAAACATAGCTGCAGCTGTAAATTTAATTTGTTTCTATAGGCAAAATTGATGCAACACTTTTCTTTGTTTATCTAAAGTATTTGCAGTTCTTGACTCATTAATTAACACATTGATAGAAATATCCATAAACTGGGCTAAGACTCAATTTATTTGAACTTTTTGATTTGAGATAGCTTTATGTATTTCCTACCTATCCAAGTACCTACTGCGCTTCCAAGAGAAGTAATTTTATACTCCCCTTTACAGATGAGGACCTCATGTGTGTTTTCACATTGACTGAATCCATAGTCTAGTAGGCTTAGAAGGGGTAAAATCTCAGCATTAAGCAACTGGTTACAGCATAGAGCTTCACAAATGTGGTCGTTTTCCCAGACAGATAGCATAGCAATACAACAGTGCACAACAAGGCTACTTCTGGTCTAGGAAGCTGATACTGAATGTGTCATCGGGTCACTGATGAAAAATGCATAGCGTATTCTATACAGGACAACTGCTTCTTTTAAGCTGTGTACCATCACAATCACAAAGAAACAATTCTAATGTGCAGTCCAGTTAACTCTTAGGTCATGTTTACAATGCGCAATACAAATGTTTCAAGCCATTAATTATTCAATTAAATGGATCATAAATTCTCCAGAGACAAGTATATCAGAATATTTGTGTTTCCTGGTTTGGACACAGAGAGCAATAGGCATATGCCACTCACATTAAAATGTGGATACCTATTATCCACTATTGTAGAACTTGTCTCAAAATGCAAGGTATAACTTTCAATTATTTTTTCCATAGAAATAATCAGGAATGAAGGAGTAAGGCAAGTTAAAGCTTTCATACTCATTTGGGCCAAAGTAGTTGCTCATGTGGGCAAAGATAGTTCTGCAGTCCTGTCCATTCATACTATTTTTTTATTGTTTCATGATTATTATACCAATGATGAGGAAGACACTAATTCTGGACAGTTACACAACTGCAGCACTATATATCCATTATATCCACATCTGACAGCTTCTGCGTGAAAGCAGGAGCCCAAGCCTCTCCTTGGCTAACTTGTTGCTCTTTGTCAGAAAGGTAAGGAAAGGAATTCTTCTGGCAGGATGAAATCCTAAACTCATGTTAACTCAGTCCTTAACCTCTCTGATGCTGCTGACCTTGAGCTGACTTTGAGGTGGCCTTTGCTTAGCAGCCTAAGTGCCATACGCAGTCAAGAGACAAAAATATGCTTAGGGCTGTTGACTCAAAAAAGGGAGGTATAGATTAGGACAACATTCAAGTGACACTGAAAAAATATTTTTCTACACAAATGTAAAAGGCGATGTTGTAAGTTTGGGGGGGTTAATATAAAGTTATTCTACAAAAATATCCTTTTTATTCAAACAATTTCTTCACAAACATATCTTAAATAGGTAACAAAACCTTTGATTCTAGTAGATAATATTGAGCAGGCTCTGAAAAAAAAGAGGCTATGATCGTAAAAAATAATAGTAATTTTGGGCTTCAAATTAGTCTATATCTGACTGAAATGAGAACTTTCTTAGTTGGATAATAAAATAGAAATATATTGTTATGTACCTCCTAGCAGTACACCTTTCTTCTACCTCTTTTCTCAAACGGTCTTATCATTTTCTTTTTGAAAGTTACTTATATATTGGGGATGTATTCTACTCGGTCACCTTGGTAACAAGAGTTATTCCCTTACGGAACATACTGTATTTTCATATTTTTTATAATAATAATAATGCACAGCTATTATTATCTGAAAGCAGCAAGAGAAGTGGTGCCTTTATACCTGAAGTTTTCAGGTCATTTTTAGGATTGGATGATATGTCTCAAAGACTTCTTTTTTCTTACCTTTATTTTATTGCTTCAGTTAGAAAGCTCCCAAAACAATTTAAATGTTTACTTAGATGCTAATTCAAAATGGGAAATAAATGCATAGCACTGGATTTAAATGGCGTTCAGGTGCTAAAATCCGATTCTGTAGTACCAGATCCTGCTCACCTCTCCTCCATTAGAAGTTAGTAAGGGCTACCATTGCTTCATTTCTTAAGTTAAAAGTTGGCCCCTAAATGCAATTTTTTGATACTGCAACTAATTAGAATCCAACTGCTTGGTCTGTGTATCTCTTACAAACTGTCCAGCGGCCCTATTTGAGTGCAGCCATGGGAGCTGTTGCCCTTTTAGTGTCCCATGGCTTGGCTCACACCAGCACTTGTCACTCACACTTGTCTGTAGGCTCCCCCTTTACTCTACAGTGCCCACCTTCCCTCCCACTTGATCTTTTCCAGAGGAGAAACCTCAGCTCTCCCTAATTAGTGTGTGAATGAAGGTGGACCATGAATTAACCTGGAACACAATCAGATATTTGCTCAGGAAATAGCTGTGCTAGCTTAATGAGTGACTGTCTTTTAGCTATCTGCTACCATCTAACCCTTCAGTGCTTAGTTGTTGCTTTGCAGCTGTGACCTGTGAACTGACCACGTGGACACTGGCACTTCAGTGCTAAGTGAAAGGGGTCAATTTAAATTACTCCTGATGTCATGATTTCCCAAAACTCTCTCTGTTAAGGCTTTCCTGCTGAGATGATTGCCTTTTGGCTCCCTGTGTAGCATCCCAGCTATGCTGGATCCTGTTGCAAGATTCCCTCTGGGATGCACAAAATACGTATACAAGAGGATTTGGGAATTCTAGAAATGAGCTGTCTGACACTAGCTATCACAACGCTCAGCACAACCACACTAAAAGTCACTCATCCCTTATGTTCCTGACAGACTGCAGTGCGTGTACACACATACTGTTGAAAGAAAGTAAACGTTTCCCACCCCTCACAATGCCCCAACTTTGGGATGGGGGAGGAAAATAAAATTAAAAAGATAATGTCACCATTGCAAGGTTAACAATGAATTTGTCTCTACTTAGAAGACAGGTATTTTAATCTGGAAAGAAAAATCAAATTACAACATTACCTAAACAGATGCAGACCATACCAATCACAGGGACAAAGGCCCTTGCTCATTGTGAGGAGTGTGGAAGTTCCTAAATAGCAACATACTTCTAAGACCCTCAGTTCTTTGTCAGATTGAAGAGGAGGTCTTGCCGTTAACACAGGAGCGAGGCTCCTATCTTCTGCCACAAGAATTACAGCTATCTATCTCACCAGTGATGCCAGGTCACCTGCTCCTGGTTCATTTCTTTTTTCAGACTGAACCTTCTGTTTGAAATCCAGAAAGCACTACTTCTAAGAAGACAGTATCAGGTATTAAAGGGTAGGAGAGACGTAAGGAACGATACAAAAGCACACGCATTGAAAGAAAGAAAAGGAAAGAGAAAAATAGAAAAATGGTACAAATTTTCTTTTCCCTTTATGCTGATCCTTCCTTTCCTGACTTTTAGTACATACTTTTATTTTATCAAGAAAAAACGATTACGTAGAGAAATATCGCTAACAAAAATAAGCTCCCATGTTTGAAACAACCAACCAATGTTAAATGCACTTAAAACAGAGTTAACACTCTATGTAACAAGATCATAGAGATTATAAAGCTGCTTCATTTTATTCATATTACTAAACTGCCACATATAATTTGGTAATTTTAGCTGTCTTTGATCATCAGAGGATGAAGATTTATCTATCATAAAGGCTAATTACTGCTATCGTCTTCCATAGACAGTGGTCTCTATAGGCCCTGCTTGTACTTTTTGATGGAAAGAAGAGGGCCAGCCTTTGATGATTTCAGACCTGTCTCATCAAAGAGCCAGTGGGGCACTACCCTTAATGTATTCACTTCTGAAGAGACAGTAGGAGCACTGCCATCTGCTTTACAACACAAAAATCCACCAAGAAAGCTCAGTTAAAATGAAGACATCTTATCCTTCATTGGAGATGCAGACACAGACTTGTGAGGGTTTCAAAGGAAAAAGTTACAGAGGAGCAAGGAAAGGAAGTTCTGAATATCACAACTGCCCCACCATATCAGAATTGTTATCAACCTTCATGACCTCTCTGCAAGTAATTAGCATGCTCTGTGACTGCTACTAGCAACATCCTCAGCTTGATAATCTAATGCTATTAACACACTGTTTAAATTAAAAAAAAAGGAGGGGAGGGGAAAAGAAGAGATTTGGGAAGTGTGGAGCACTTAAATGCAAAATAAAACACTTTCTCCTATTAAATATAGCCAGAATACAGGACATCACTAATTAGTTTCAAATCTTCCATGTGAAAAGAAATGAGTGAACAAACAAGCTGAACTATGCTGTTATAAGCAAACATTCAAATACTCCAAAAAGTAGTTTCTCAAACCTAAATTACCTCTAATTCCTAAAGAAATTAAGTAACTCATTTCATCTTGTTGGGGTTATTTAATTATCTGATAGAAATAAAAAAGCAGGGAGCAAGGCTGAATCAAAGAAAAGAAAAATTGGCTTTTTGTCTCACAGTGAGACTCACAGCTTAGTTGTTAACAATAAAATGCTATAAGCCATATGTTTCGTGTGGTTTTCTTTTAAGCTTGAAATTAGAATGTGCTAATTAGAGTGTGGGCCACATATAAAAATACAGCACTCCATTGCAATTGTGCCTGTATGAGGACTACATTGTTGATGAGTAGAAGACTGGTGCTATAATTATCTTACAATCCAAGAAGTAATTCACCTTAGTAATTTTTGAATATGTCAAGAGCCTGGTTCACAAATCACTTAATTGCTTTTTATGCACTCTTTGTGCTGCAATTTACTGTATATGAGAAAAGTGACTTGTGTACCAATATCATATGATTTGCCTCACATTCACCAACCTCGCAAATCATAGCATGGTAACTAACAACACTCGCTTTTTCAGCTTCATTTCCCAGGACTCTAAAGACCTAGGGAGACATGAAGTTGACAGTGTTTCCAGCTGGGAGAAAATAGCGTGTTTTCAAAAAACAGGAACCATGAAAAGCTTCCCAGAAAGCCAGTAGGTAAAATAATCCTGTCAGTTTGAAGATCATTCCCACAAACTGCATTTTACTTCATTCATTACTAGAGCATAACCCGTGTTTACCCTTCAGGTTAAAAAAAAAAAGTCAGGGAAGCCAAGATGTGAATTGGACAAGGAAGAGAAAATTCAAGAAAATACACTTCCAAACATGATGTTTTGAATACTCCCTTTAACAATGAGAATTATAGAACATATATCAGACTCTTACTTCCAGTTAGACAGATGCCATCATATGAAACATACCGGTCAACAGATCTGCCTGTAACTTTCCACCAGAATGTTGATGGAAAACTGAGTTTTCTGTGAAAGATGGATTTTTTTAGGAGAAAGAAAGCCAATATTTAGGATTTGATATTGCTCCAAATTAAGAAGATCTCAGACTTTTTTTGCCAATCCAGAGAGAAGTGTCTCCTAGTTTTGCTTAATGTGTGACGTATATGCTACCAAAGATGTTGTGGTGCTTTGTGGTCATTGATATAAAGAGCACAAAATGGTTAACAGATACCACATTAGTGGCAGCAGTTTGCATTCAACTTGGGTTGGAATCACTGCAATCTGAAGGTTAATGTGAAATCCAACCTTTGTCCCATGTTATTTCTCCCTTCTGCTCAATTAATTTTTTTCATAGCATCAAACACAAAATCTTGCACTCACTAAGAGTATTTGACAGAACTTTCTCAAACATAATTTCTACTTCAGTATGCAGAAGTTTCCTCTAGATTACATGTGGCTTTATATTCATCTAATGATCTTCCTTTTTCCTAGTGTTTCTCACACTGGAAAAAGTCCTAAAGCTCTACCTTTCTCTATCTTCAAAGTCCTTATCTGCTCCGGTGCCTGTAAGTAGACCAAAAACTGATAAAAACAAAACCAAATTCTTGCCCAATGGCTATTTCCTCACCAGTATATATGGATTTTCCATAGACAAACAGAAATTATTTTGTAGGCTTTTCTCTTACTAGTGTTAATGATGTAATGGTCTACTAAAGTATACATAGGGCATGAAAATATATTTGATCCAAAAATCTGTTGAAGATCACAAATTTCCAATGACTCTGGTGTTTGAAAAAGCCTTAGTTTGCAAAAACATTCTCTTTGCAGTCACTGTCTACCCAGGCTTAATTTATACAAGCACCTATTTCAAGATGATTTTTCAGTATTTTAGTCAAATACATTGAAAGATGGTGATAATAAACTTTACATTTGGTTTAAACAGAGATTTGCAACAAATAAATGTAAAAGCTGCCTATGTAGTAAGTGCCTGGAACAATTAGAATAAGTTGCCATAGAAATACTAAAATGAAAATATTGAAAAAGATGAGCAACAATTAACATCTTTGCACTGAAAGCTAAGGGAAAGCCACATCTTTAGCTACGTTTCATTCAAATTACAATACATAAGGAAAACGATATATCTTTTTTCTAAGGGGTACCTATTTCTTATGATGATAAGAAGTTGAATCATGAGATTAAAGTCTATCATATTTGATGCTAATCTGTCTCATATTACTTGTGATGTAAACCACTTTGTTGGTTATATGCTGTATCATAAAGATGTGTTTGTGAAAGGTAACGTGATGCAGCTTTCTCCAAGACAGCAAATAAAGTAACTAACAAATATACAACAAAGTATCATACACACACAGGCAAACAACCCTTGTTTATATCCAAAGGCCTTGGATATCCTCTTCTTGCTAGTCCTCAGTAAATCCATCTTACTGTTACATGCATGTGGAGCCTTCACAACACAGGAATTTCATATAGAAGAAGAGGATTTTTCACTCCTATTAAGCAGAGATATTATACTGATAATTACACAGACAGTTTCCTGTTCAAACTTTGGTCAGCAGCAGCCTGCTAACCATAATTTTGAGCCAGTTGGCCATCACATGAATTCCGCCTGTACACAGGGGAAAGTCTGTAATTTGAACAGATTCTGGGATATCTGATTATTTTTTCTCTTCTCATTTCTTCATACCCAGTCCCATCCTGACCATCATACCCAACTATTCCTTCTTCTAATTAATGCTACAAGGACCTTCCAAATTACAACAAATAGGTTTTGCCACAATCCTGCGTCAGTCATTGTGGGACTTTTATAATTTTTTGATCTTTTTTTTTATTCTTTAATTCTCTATCTAGCCTCAGAGTAGTGAAGGTTTATTTTTTGCATCTGATATAGCTGTTTTCTGCTGCTAGCAAACTGCCCGGCCTGCCTTAATTCTATATCCCTCCTGTTTATCTTACACGTTATACTTACATAGTCTTAAACAAAAATGTCAGTATGGCTAGCAACATAGATATCCTTTTAAAATTTTGGGGGGAACAGCAAAACATCATTACAATGAGCTACAATTATAATATTTAAGATGACATTGTAAACTAAAACAAATATATAGCCTTGCTTCTGGCTGTACGTTTCTCCCAACACCACTTTTATTCATGCCGTGTTATAGACCTGTCATATACCTATGCTTTACTTTTATAGCCTTATTTTTCTTAGCAAGCATAATTTTATTCATTCTGGCCCTTTTTTCCCTTAAGTGAGGAAGAATTTAAACAGCTTTTGTCCATCTGTGGGTTTTAAATAAAATATTTATAGATATTACAGTAAAGGTATCTGTATGTGTCAAATAGCAACAGATTAAATTGCTTGTCAAGGGTTATGTAGGGAGAAGGAAACTCCTGTGAAAACAACTGAATATGTGGTCCCCTTTTGTTTACCACGACAAGCAGACATCAGCTAGAGAGCCTGTCTAAAAGGAGGATAATCCTTAAGATCACTTAATGCTGCAGCAAATGTAGTTGTTGCTGTGTAGATCACCACAAAGACAGCTCTCCGTCAGCTACAGCTCAGGTATGACCATCAATATTTGGGATGACTAACAGGCCAATTCCATTAATGTATGCAAGTCAAATTGCAATACATGTTTTAACTACTCATAGTTCTGAATGTCTTTTCACTCATTTTCTTAGGGATTTTTTTCAGGTCTTCTTTCCTATAGCATATTTTGCCTTAGCTGGTTGCTTGGTTTTCTGAATTTGCTTCATCAAAAGCAAGAAAAAAACAGCATTAAGAAAGCACTCCCTCTCTTATGCGTGCACTCAGGGGCTGCTCTCAATCAAATAAAACCCAAATCACGCACACACGTTGCTGAAACCTGATCCTGTGAAACACGCTGGGCTGTATCCCTCAGTCAATACTTTGGCTGCCACATCATCTGTTCTTGAAAGCTACTCTGCCTTAACCCGAACGGCTCATTTGCCAACCCTTCACATTTTTCTCTCTCCAAATCAGAAGTTGGATGTTAAACAGAACAACTTCAGGGAGATGACACATGTACAAAGCTCTCAATTTATTCCTGAGATATTGTGACCAACAGTTCTGCACATCATTGTTTTCACAGAGCATAGGAAGCAGGGCAATGCAATATTAAGCAAGAATATAGAATGCCAGCACCAGACATGGGCCAAAACTATGGGATTTCAACACAGCCCCGCAGATTGCAGTGTGAAGTGCTAACTTTTTGTACAGGCTGCTTAATATTTTCATTCCTTGCCTGTGTGTTCGTGTGAACTAAAAGAAAGGTGAGTTTTGTCACTGTGTATCTATTATTATCTTTATGTTTGTTTCAACTTAATTCCACTGTTTGTTTGATGCTGGTTAGCACATAACCTTACTCTTTGAAATGCTAATTGTTAAGACAAAGTTTACTGAGGCTGCTGAATAATGAGGTATCATTATCTTCAGGCCTTTCTTTGAATGAGCCACAACTGCACAGACATTTACAAACATAATTTTGTAATAGGGTTCCTGACACTATCCTTCATGCATGTAAATGAATTAGATTAGATTCTTTGCCTTTGTAGAATCCATCTCTTGCTCTCTCTGACTAAGAGTTGCCTCCTGTAACCTTACTAGAAGATCTGAGAAATGAATATGGCTTGAACCCGCTTTATAGCATTTGAAGAGCTAGAAGAAAAATGTAAACACAGCTTATTCTAGCTGTCCATTGCAGGGTTGATGGATGATGTTGGCCTTCTTATCTGAACATTCACATTTCCACAAGAACTTCCAAGGACCGCGAAGGCTGAGTATAACAAAGGATTTTGTCAGAATGATAGAGATTATATAAGCATCTCTATTTTGCTTCCTAGATACTTTCTGCCATTCTCAAACAGTAAAGATCATGTCAATAGCTCTACACCACAATCAAAATTCCAGTGTTTCCAGGAATGTGGTCTTTATTAAGTTGTGCAATAGACAGCTCAGAAGAACTCCTGTCAATATTTTGTGAACAATTGCCATCTAAGGGAAATCTTTAAAATTAAACCACTTTTATTTTTTTAAGCAATTTTGCTTATAGAAGTGGAAAAATTGGAATTTTGTTATTTGTATTTTGCAGACAGGCACTCCAGGACAGTAAGGTCATATCATCCCATCAATGTTTCAACATCTGTCTGTGGAGGCATTTAAAGTAATCTGCTGGAATGGTATTATTCATTCTCTCCTCTCCACCTTCTCTTTTCCATACAAAAAGTATAAAAAACTTATTTCTGATTGGCTGTAATTCTACAGTGATCAGAGCATTTTACATTGCAAGATTTGTGAGTGAATTCAGCTAACGCTCACACTACCAGTGATGCATACCTCTTCACTAAGCAACTAATTTTCTTCTACTGCAACACTATCAGCCTTGTACAGAAGACAGTTCCAAACACTTTACAGAAAATTTGTATTTCAAGCCTAAACATAGTTTTAATGCAACAGCTCATGCCCACAAGAATTACACATGAGTTCTAAGCGGTTTAGAAGTTGGTTTGGTATCATCTCCACACAGAAAACCTGCTTCTGATCTAGAGATCATGAGTCACATTTTTAACTAACATTGTGAAATTATTTAAATGAGAAACATGATGAAATCTGTAGAAATTAATGTAAAGGCCAAATTCTAGATTTTTATGCTTTAATGCATGTCTGCCAGCAGCAGTTACTTTGGTCCAAAATACCCAAAGCATTATTGAATAAATAAGTCACAAATAGCAAGATCTTTCAACATGGTGCATATTTTACCTTGAATAGAGCAACAGACAGCTTGAAGCTGGGTGTTGTAGCTGTCCCTTTCTGTATAAAGTAGCTGTAATTTCTAAGAAAACAATAAGCTTCTTTCTGAAACTGCAGTGGCATGGCAAGTTTGAACAGTGTTTTGAGCTACACTGATGGAAAGATTCCTTGCTTACATGAAGGAGACTGGTGAGCACAAGAGAATGACAGAAAAGGAAAAAAAAAACCAAACTTTTTTTAATAAACCTTTCTTACTGAGACACTTTGGACATAAATACTCAAATCCATATGATTTCTTACAACTATCTGATCTCTGCTTGAAGCCTGGGTACCACTGCTTTATTCAAGGGTACGCAGAACTGGTGACCTGGATCCAGAGAGCTTAACAAGATGTCTCCAGCCAGCTGAGCCACAGCCACTGTGTGTACTGCCAGCCCAATCCAATCACAAAAGATGAAGCATTTGGTTTAGGGAGCCTTCCACTCACAATTATTTCAGGTCAAGCAAAACACTGCATTGATTTGAATACAAGTTGATTTTTTTTTTCCACTGCTATTTTTTTCAGCAAGAATATTTGGAGACGGGTGAAGGATGTTTCAACTTGGTGTCTGCTCCCTCTCCCCAAGCCTCCCCACTATAGAATTCTGCCCTTATAGAATTCTGCCCTTACCAAGCCCTACTCATAAGCTCTAACTCTTTGTCTCCACGCAGTTAAATTCAAAAATTAATTATCAGCTTTAATATCCTACCAGCTTGGTGTTTGTCCAACGGTCGCACAGGTTCCTCCAGCGCTTAAATTTCTTCCTATAATGGCCCTAAAACACTTACATATATGTTCCAAAGCTGCTTTAAAACACAAGCAATGCTAAAGCCTTCAGAACGCCAGAGCTTTCCTGATTGCAGGAGGTCCCTGGCAGCCATCCTGGTGAGATACCCAGCTGAGGCTGGGACTGTGGAGAGATCAGCTAAACCAAAATGCTTGGTACCAGAAGCTCTCACTGGCACACATGGCCTCCTGTATTGGAAATCCCTGCCCCCACTACCCCCCACTCCCATCCCCCAATCTGAAGCAAGGACTTCAAACTTCTCAGAAAAATAATGCCTACTTTGGAATGACCAAATCTCACTCTTTATAGCAATGCCATTTACTTAAATTTATTAACACTGGCATGTCACCCAATATCTATCAGTACTATCAATTTTAGTTCAAGAGCTATACCCCAGCTCCTATCACATATTTCTCTACAAATAAACTGTATTTGTTTCTTGGCATGTTTTGATAACTTTGCTAATGTCTAGATCAGCTACACTCAAAACATCTCTGGACAATATTCGTCCAATCCTAAAATCTTCTAACAACAGAGATTAAAGAGCCTCCTGAGATAACCTAATGCAACACTTTCAGCTTTCTTATGTTTAATCTAAAGTTCCATTGCTGCCCGTTATTTCTCCGTATTCATTACCAAAACCAAGAACTGTTTGTTTTTGTTTTGCCACTTTTGCAAAGACTGCAAGCTGAGACTGGATGCAATGTATCCCCCCATCTTCTCTAAATAACCCCAGTTCTTTCACATTTTGTTAACAGGTCATGTTTTCTAAATGCCTGACCACGTCTATTGCCAATCACACATAGCAAAAAATAATTGGCACAGAAAACACAACTGTAGCCAAGAAGTTATAAACAGAACTGTATTAATAGCAGGCAAGCTCTGAAAAGATACAAGTCAGTTGTTAAGCTAATTAAAAGTAATGGTATAGCAACAGAGAAAAATGTGTACTGGCTCTATATTAACTGGTTGGGTTGAAGACATAATGGAAAACAAGTTTTTATTACTTTAACTGGTCTATGTGTCAATGAAGTTGTCATTACATGCATCCAAAGCAAAGTATGCTACGGAAATGATCTGTAGAGATTTAGTTTTCTCTTTGTGAATGTGTGGTTACCTATAAATAGCCTACAGAGAGGTCTGAGGTAAAGCAAAGTTAACAAAGAAGAGCTCGGTTTTGAAGGGATACATACACAGTGCAGTACAAGAATAGACTGTAATTATTCTGTGGATGTTTTTATGAAAAAGACAACATGAAAAATGAAACAATAGTAGTTTCTGTGAAAATGGAACTAGTACCACAGAAGAGAATAGTCTAAGATTATCTTATATCACTTCACCATGAACCAAATAAGTTCTCAAAAAGAACAGCCAACATTTTCTGTCTATGCTAAAACACAGTGGCTCCTGCATTTTCAGAATAAAAACCAAACCCAGAATTGAATGCCAGGAGACCGTTTTTCAGATGCCTTCCAAAAATGCTAGTATACCTTAGTTGCTGGTCTTGCATAATTGCTTCAAAACAGTAAAAATCTTAACATACAATAAAGAATCAATATTCACCATATTAGCAGAGAAAAGCACATAATGAGCAGAGACAAAGGATAAAAGTAGTTCACTGTGGATACTATACTACTTTTATTTCAAACTTCATTCCAGTACTTCAAAAAAAGTTATAATTCCACTACATAGCCAGCACACCTAATATAAAGGGGTTAGTAACGAACTCACCAAATAACAAAATCAACTGATCAGCCTTAAAGTGTAATAAATCACTATAGGGGGACTACAGCAAAAAAAGTTAGTCTTCTGAACGATGACATATATGCAACTAAGGGAATAGTCAACCAGTCCCTAAGTTAACGTGTGTGCTTTGTACACAAAATGGCTGCATAGGTACATTTATCTCTTCAGTGACTCATATCAAATGTATCTTACTATCCTGCCAGGAATTTATCATTTTGAGTCTTTTTGAAATACCATGTGTTGACAATGGTCCTAATCAGTTTCCATGAAATGCCATATTTCTTTTCAAGAGAAAATGTACAAGCTATCCCCACTGCCAATCATCAGCATCCGAATTGTTGAGAAAAATACTACTGTGTTGGAAGTAAAAATAAAAAGTAGTATACAAGGTAAGAAGAACAGTAGCAGACAGCAATATTCACAGAAGGTCAAACAACTGAATGCTTTACAGTATCACACGAGTACAGAGTGACATTTTAGTGTCTCTCTGAGCCAGAAAGAAAGAAAAGGAAGCAATCAGGTTTTGGCATGTCCAAGGTGATCTTTGCCAGAATTTCAAATAGATCTCATAATGGGTTAAAAGTAGCTTACTTTCTTTGAGTGTAACATGTAGGTTTCTATTTTTAATATACCTACAGGCTAAGAATGATAATACTGTTTCAGAGAGCAATCTAGTTAATTTCCATTTAAAAAAATAATGCATTTTACAATTCCCTGCAAAAAAATATGTCTTCTGTGGCACTAAGACAGCCCTAGTGATGATTTCCTTGAGAACTATGGACACTTTGATCCCAGGCAACTGAAGACAGCATGCCTAAAAGATGGGATTCCCGAGTCCTTCTGCTTCCTGTCAGCCCATGGGATGCCAGCTGGCAGCACTGCAGAGTGCTTTTGCAGGATGCCCAGCTTCCTTGTGGAAATTTACCACCACAGTAACATGTTCCTGTAGAACCTGGGGGCTGACAGTTGCTGACTGTTGAAGCAGTGGGGAGAAATCCTAATAAGTTTTAAGAAGTGACTTGTCAGTTTATTAAAAAGGAGCCTGTAATGTGCCTGCTTGTGGTAGTACAGCACTTAGCTCCTTCCAAGCATGTCTTCTGGCCCTACAAGCTGCGTAGGTTGGGCTTCACACCACATCCTTCATAGTCTTTGAAGCTTCCTTGAACTGGCACGGAACATGAGAAGTCATAGTCTCACGACACATTCAGAGACCCAGTCTTAGAGAAACACGTTAAGAATGGAAATGAGTGCATCAGCAACTTAAACTGCAATTTGTGTGAGACAGTTCAGAGCTGAAATGATGACAGCAACACTCAGCCAGTCCAACAATTTCATTCTGACCGGGGGAAAACAATTCATGCAACTTCTAACTACATTTCAGGCAGCTTTGCTATGGAGAAAGTACTTCACCTGTACTTTGCATAAGACACATCCTCTCTCATTTTACAGATCATCCCTATCACAATTCAGTAATCTGAAGTTAAGGAAGTAGCTCTTTCTAGTCTCTTTGTCATCCATGTCTAGTCTCTTTATCATACCTATCTACTGTTTAGGGTAGACAACAGGTTACTAATCAGAAAAATACTTACACTTCTAGTCCCGGAAAAGAGCATTATACAATAAAAATGGGCACTATTGAGGTTGAAGTTCACCAGCTCCATTCAATCAGCTGGAGTTTTAACAGATTAAATAGAGTCAGAGTTTTGCTCCACATCTACTGAACCATATTTCTTTCAGTACTGGAATACTCTGCAGTATGGCTTGTGTTAAAGCAGATTTCCTAAACCAATCAAACAAAACCCCAGTAAATTCACCCGAGGGCGAGGTATTTCGATTATAATGCAGCAAATTGTGTCTGTGAGAGAATTCCACTAAATGCAAAGTACTGATTCAAGTCCCACATCACACATGTAGATAGCTGAACATCGCTTGTTTGAGCATGCGGTGATGCAGGCATGAAATAAATATACTTATGCATAAAAGTAATTTGAATCTCACACTGAATCTTAAGCATATTTAATTTGAATATACAATTAATCATGGAGTATTGATTTATTTTTGGGTTTGCTGACTCTAATTTGTAAATATCAATAGCAATTCAACCCAACAACAGTTTTTCTACCCCAGATAAAACTGGAAGATCTTTCCCACACAAACAGTATTTCTACCATGTTATAAAGATGCAGAAGTATAAAGAAATATGAAACAAAATAGCAGGTATAGTTCTGTAATCAAAGAGTACATATGTGAAGGGGATTGATTTAGCTTCCATGTGGAACATTTCTCAACTTTAAAAATTCTTATACATATTAATGTAGGTCGTCTCTTTTTTCTTTCTCCTTTTTGCATTGAATTGTAAAGTAGTCTATAATGAGAAAATGACTCAGTTATCCCCACTTGTGTTACATTATCTGCTGTGGGATGGAGAAGGAGTTGATAATGAATATATATATATATATATAAAATTGGAGGATTTGACGTAGGGTTTAGAGAGAGCATAGACCTGGTACTGATCACCTGTCTAAGGCTGAATTTCACCCATAGCACAGATGGCATTAACTATATGAGAGGAGCAATTTCTTTGAATAACTGATGGCTTGAAGGTTTTATTGAATCTATTTATTTGTGGGTAAGAAGATCCTACATTTTTCTTCCCTCACTACAAATAACTTTAGACAGGTGCTGTACTAAGATGTCTTAACCTGCAAACAAATAAACAAAAAACCCCAAATAAACAAATCAATGAAGTTAACCAGCTGAAAAAGATTTCTTCAGAATTATTTGGTTTTTTTACATCCCACATGCTTCAAGAAGAGCGATCAAAGAAATCAACTAAAACAATTATTTTAGTCCCAACATATTTAAAGGAAAAAATGAAAACTATACAATATTTCATGTGGATCTTAAACCACACCGAATCAATAATTTCACATGACATTTTCTGTATACCTAAATATCACATTCTTAGAGTTCAAAGTTCCTTGAAAATCTGTTTAAGAACAAAATGTTTTGTTCTTCCCAAAACGATTTGCCTTTCACAGTAAATGGGAAGATAAAATTACTTCCCAATTGATCCAAAACAATTTTCCTTAATTTTTCTTGTTCAACCACTACAGAAACAAGCACACAGACACACAATTCAGGTTTTCTTCACAGTTTCTTCTTAATGCTTTTTTATTCCAATCTGATGAAATTTTCTTTTGATGCAACAGAATCTGCAGCATCACCTCTCTGGTGACGTAATAGTTCAATTTATACATTATAGAACTGGCTAAAGATCTTATAGAAGCAGCTCCATATAACCTCTGTGCCTGCTTTTCTAGGATTTATTGAAATGTGCAGTTAACCTGCTTTGTTTATAAGCTTTATCAATATCAATACTCAAAACTCACCAAGACATTAGGTACACATACAGAAGAACTGAACATTTATGTTTGCTTGTTTGGAATAAAATATCTTTTTTCTTTCAATGCTAATGATTTCAGAAAAAAAAAAAAAGAAAAAAAAATTTCTTCTAAATGTTTTCTTGTTTTTTGCCACCCACTCAGCAGCTCTTTCATCTCTCTCATGGAGAAGGTCTTAGCAACTGCAGCAAACAGGAAATACTGCCATGTTTGGAAGTGGACTCAGTAAAAAAAAAAAATATATGAAGAAAGACTAGGAGCAATGCATCACCCTCATATTCCCAAAATCATAGAACCACAGAATGGTTTGGATTGGAAGGGTCCTTTAAAGATCATCTAATCCATCCTACCCTACTGTTTATTAAATGTTACCATAAATAAAACTAGTCAAATCACATACATGGCAGAGATAACATGAAATACAACTAAATACATCCAAATAGGACACACCGAAGTTTTACAAGTGAAGAGCAGTTCAGAGGGATCAGAAAGGCCATCACAACAAAGTAAGAATGGCAAAAGGTTGGTAACTTGCTCAGTCACAAGAAGTCAGAGAGTTAATAGCTGGGCAAGAATCAGATAAACACTAAAGAAGTAAGAAAATATCTCATGAAAAGCACATGACTTGTAAAGGAATTCTACCTTAACTGCAGTACACATAGCTCTGAATACTTCATGTCAGGTACTTTGTGCATACTGTAAGCCAGAACTTAAAAAGGGAAAGGTGGTGTACTCCAAGGCTCAGAAGGTCCCCAGAGCCACACTGATCAATATCTTCTTGCTGGAGCTCCAACAGTGGTAAAGTTACCTCATGAAAAGCCAGTAACATTTCTTTGAGCCTTTGAATGGAGTACTTTGAGCGATGATATTTTGAGAGGCCTAGTGCAAACACAGGAAAACTTGTCTGCAAGTTTGTGTTCCCTTGTCGTTGCATCTAACTGGTCTATATGTTGTACTGCAGGGTGGGCATGATTTAAGAGCACTCTGGCAGTAGTGTTCAAAACAGTCAGCAAGGCATTCCACTCCAGCGAAGCATCAACAAAGGTGCAAACCAAGACACAGTGAGTCACAGGCAAGCAGCACTAGCCCTCTGGTTAAGGGTTAAGTCTTTGTAAACTGAAATTATTGTGTCTTTATGATAACATTTCTGAATGCACTGGAAAATGTTGCTCCATAGAGGAATTTGAACAGGAACAGTGTGTGGACAAAACTCTTGCACAGTGATGAGCCAGTCTCCCTGCAATAAATCTATCATGAATTAGCGTGATAGCCACTAACTTTACTGGCCAATCAAATTTGGCCAAAGCATCCAGACTCCTCGGTAGGTGACACCACTTAAGGCTCTGGTTATGTCTCTGTATCAGCTACTCTAGTCTCTTCTTGTCACCAGGGTCACCTACCCAATGTTCTTGTATTTAAGTTTCCAGTGGCAATTCAAAACTCACACTGACAGCAGAGTTTGAGTGAGCAAGATGAAAAAGAGAGGTGCACTGCACCTCTTACAGGTCACATCAGTCTTTGGATGCATATTAAAAAGTTTTGCATTCTTTATCCTTTGTACAGGGTCAGCTGGCCATGGATGAATACATGGAAATACAGTAGGCAATTTTTAGAAAATTGTTCTATGCCTTCTCTGAGTTGTAAATAGTGACTCCTTCTTGAAGCTGTTCAGACACTAATAAAGTTTAAATACCACTGCAATATCAAACCAAGTGTAAATAAATACCTTAGCTTCTATACGTTGATGTTAAGGACTAAGAAACTTCCAGCAGCAACATCTGTATGTTTCTGTCATGCTTCCTCATAAACTCAAGACAAGGCATAGTCAAAGATGAGCAAAGAAAATACTAAATAAAAATCAGTATGAATTGCTGATTATGACATGAAGAGCTTGTACTGTTCCAGTCCCAGTTCTTGCAAGAACTCATGACATTGATTAGGTGAGCAACTTACTACATACTTAAATGTGTAGTAAAGTTCCTCCAGTAATTCTTCTATACACTTGCATATTCTCTTTAACCTTCAGATTTAATTTATTTATTTTAAAACAGCACCACTTATTCTAAGTGCTAAAACATACGGACTGCTGCTTCTGAAATTACAGGTAGGTTAGAGGCTATCAGAAGGCCACTGAATACATCAGTTACAGTGCCATGCTGCTATCACATTGTACTCTATGTAATTGATCTTGAATTTCCTTTTAGATATAGAGCGTAATCCATTCCCAAGATCTCTGCATCATTATAGTTTAACAACATATGGAAAATACAGGAGATACTCAAACCTATGTCTTTAAGGGTTTTTGCTTTCTTTTCTCATTCCTGAAAAGCAGGAATTACCATTTTGAAAAACTCAGTTCCAGCTGAGTTCTCGGCTGAAGAGAAGACTTCCTAATACTTCTTTTTATGAAGATCAATTATTATTCGAGGCCAGTAGTAAACACCATGGTAAATGCCAAACAGCATTCCTGAGTGATGGAATCACAGAGATACTAATTCGGAAAAACTTCACATCAAGAGACACAGCACTAGTTAGCGTGGTGGTTTGACCCTGGCTGGAGGCCAGACACCCACCAAAGCCACTCTTCTCAGCTGGACAGGGGAGAAACTATATATTGAGAGATTTGGGAGTCGAGATAAGGACAGGGAGAGATCATTCTGCAATCAGTGTCATGGGTAAAACAGACTCAACACAGAATAAAGGAAAGAACCTCCTAATATATGACCCTGCACTGCACACCCAGTGACACCAAAGTCGGGTAATGAGAAGCGTGACCAGATCTTAAAGCACCTCCCCCCACCCCTCCCTTCTCAGCAGGCTTCCCTTTAGTCATGATTTCACTCCCTTCTTCTCCTCCATTATGGCACAGGGAGGGGCAGGGAATGGGGGTTTCTGTCAGTTCCTCACGAGTTGTTTTTCTCAGCATTCACGTGGTCAGCCGTGGGTCTGGCCTTGAGTCGGCTGTTTTTTCTGTCTGGCCTAGAAGAAGCCACCCCTGCAGCCCCCTCCTCCACCAGAACCCCACCACGCAAACCCACAACAGTTGTGCTAAAGAGATTTTTTTTTTTTTAAAGTATTTAAATGTATGTTTTTCTCAGAAGAAAAATAATTTTGATGCAGAAAAGGGCATGAGGGGAAAAGCTACTGCTACTGGAGACATGCTACACAACATGCTACAAAACAATCTCAGATCTTGAATTCCCAGGTTTTGAATGCCTTCAAGAATATATTTATGCAAAGACAAGTGCTCTTCACTACACCTCTGTTTGTGTTATTTCCTATATTTTCAATTCAATGGACCTGGTAAGGAATAGTTCAAGAAAGGTGTCCAACATTGGAATATAAACTTTGAAATATTTATCCATGATACTTTTCAGAAGGACATACCCTAGATTGGGAATACTAATTTAACAATATTTAAGGTACTGATTTTGACATTAGAATACATAACCATATTGCTTATCTGATTTGGAACAGACACTTGAATCTAGACCTACCACTGCAGTGCAAGTGGCTACTCCTGAATCAGTGGCTGTTCCAGACTATGAGGATTTTTACTGTTCTTTCCTCCTACAATGGGCTTTTGTTTGTATTCTCCCAAGCAGGATGAAAAAGTTTGAAAACTGTATTTCATAAGCAGTAGTCCTGTCTATCTAGTATGTCTTGCCCTTATATTGGTGAAGGATTTTCCTTATAATTCTGTCTTCAGTATTCTAAACAAAGGGAATTGGAACCCAGACCAGGGCTTCACTGTTTTTTCCAGCAAATGTAAAGAAAGCTTTCCTGGCTCAACAGTGGCCAGGAAAAGTAACGTGATACATAATTTTATTCCTGTCTCCCTTTGATGCTGTGTCATGGTCTCTACCCCTGCCAGCAGCTAAACACCTCACAGCCACTCACTAGCTCACTCCTCCCTGGTGGCATGGGGAGAGAATTGAAAGAGTGGAAGTGAGAAAACTCGTGGGTTGAGATAAAGACAGTTTAACAGGCAAAGCAAAAACTGCAGGCAAAGCAAGACAAGGATTCATTCCCCACTTCCCACGGGCCAGCAGGTTTTCAGCCATCCCCAGGAAAGCAGGGCTCTGTCACACTTAGCAGTGACTTGGGAAGGCAGACACCATCACTCCAAATGTCATGGCCCTCCCTTTCCCCCAGCCCCTTATATGCCATAGCACAGCATTATACGGTATGGAATATCCCTTTGGTCAGTTGGGGTCAGCTGTCCCACCTGCGTCCCCTCCCAGCTTCTTGGGCACCCCCAGCGCACTGGCTGGTGGTGTGAGAAGCAGAAAAGGCCTTGGCACAGTGAAAGCGCTGCTCAGCAATAGTTAAAACATCCCTGTGTTATCAATAATGTTTTGAGCAGAAAGCCAAGGTATAGCCCTGTACTATGAAGAAAATCAACTCTATCCCACTCAAAACAGCACATCCCAGCAACGAGGACCTTCTCAGTTTTGTAACCCATTTCCTGTGATCAAGACCTTAGACACTGTTTATAATGATGCCCATATGTAATCCAGCATCACCAAAGATTTTATGATTTCTATATTCTTGAGAGCTAATGTTCACAAACACACTTCATGTAATAATTTTGAACAAAGCTGGTTTAAAATCATTACCAGAAAATCCTTAAATTGCTATATATCATCACTAAATATCTAGGCCAGACCAAACTAACACAACAAACCAAAACCCAACAATACACAACCCAAGACCACCAGTGAGCAGAATTTTGTTGGTTTTAATATCTTTGGAGTGGGACTAGGTATCACACTTGTAACTAATAGAACTTTTTATTAGCCATCATGCAGCATGAGCCTCCCTTGTTAAGGGGGAAAGCAAAGTTTTCAAAGGAGCCAAAATAAGAACCAATAGTTAGTGTTTTCAGACATAGAGACCCCAAGTCACATTACTTTTGCACAAAAGCATTTCCAGAAATGCTTAATAACAAAGCTATAAAACCAGAGCACCTCTGCTGAGGTGGATCTTAAAACTCCAACACTTAACTCCTAAATCTGTGTAATATCAACTATTAATTCATTAAACAATAACACATGGTACTTTCAATAGCAGAAGGGATACAAAAGCCTACAGGCTTTCTTCTACTCGTGCCTAGAAGAACTTATTACTTGACAGAGCTGAGCAATTCAGCAGATTTCTCACATCTCAGTCCCACCAACCTGCATTAATAAGACACACCTTTGACTCCTCTTCCTGTCTGCTATAAAGTCTGGATATAACCTGTACTCCAATCCTAGTTCTTATAAATCTTTCAGCATTTTATCCAGCAATTGCTTAATGTAAAACAAACAAAAATTGCTCAGAGTACAACTGAAACACAGTATTTCCCTCTTCAAGCTAGAGGACCCAAACACTTCCCTACAGACTCGATCTCTCATTTCTTATGTCTCTTTGGCTTGATATTATAGAAAGTGAACAGTTTCCAACTTACCTGCATATTATTGCAGCTAAAAAGTTGTCCATTGCCCAAGAGACAAGAACATCCCTCTAGGCCAGGGGACGTAGACATTTAGAGCTCGTGTAGATGGAGAAAGGAATTGAACTCAAACCTTTGACATACTTGGTAACTACTCTCACCTGCTGCATCCATGGAAAGAGAACATCCTCTGTAAACGACTCCTCCTCCTGAAAAGTGAGATTTGTTTAATTAGTTAATTAAGGAGGAGCTGTTTCCTTTTGAAAGAGTCTGCTTGAAAAAAAAAATCTGGGCAAATAATTCCCCAAACAGGAGGAGTTGGTCCCTGGTAATGGCAAAGTGGCACCAAGGCCCCTGAGAGAGGAGAATGTGATTTAAATTTGACTGTGTTCTCAGTGAGTTAGCTTGATTATCTCAGGAAACCTTCCATTCTGAGATGCCTAACACCCCTTGAATATCCCCAGAGGGAAACACAAGTCTCAGATTCAGCTCAGATGCCAATGTCATTTTGGTTTCAAAATCCCATTTTGTATGTTCAGAGTAAAGCCTAAATAACTTGAAAATACAAATCTAATGCAGACTGCAAACTTATATATAGATATATAGAACGTTCTCTCACATCCCAGACTGCAAACATGGACCAGAGACATTTAAAAATCCATTTCTAATTCAAAGATCTTAATAGGTGATACATTTATAAGACCTGGCTACCAGATACTTAATAATAATATAAAAAAAAAAACCAAATCAAAAAATAAAAAAGAGAAAGAAGCAAAGTTTTACTGCTTAGATGGATCACATTAGAAATCTTTTTGAAGGCAAACTTGACTCTTATGCAAGTATTTTTCAAGAATGCACTGAAACCTGTTTTGAAATCACAGATTTTGCCTAAACCGAGGGTGGTATTAGGTTCCAAAAAAGCAATTTCTTGTGAGGCAGAGACAGAAAGTGGTTAATAATAGCTTAAAAAAGAGGTACTTTCTTGTGGAAAATGTAGAATACTCATTCTCACATAAGCAAATAAATTACATGAATGTCTGAAAAGCTTATGGAAAATAGATTCAGTATTGATGATTATTTTCTTGTAATACAAACACTTTTTCATTTAATCTTGATGCTGTTCTTTTAAAATGATATAGTTTTAAGTGTTTACTGTATGCTTTCCTCTTTCTTTGAATTCACTCAATTGTATTATCTGGTCTGTATCAAAGGAATTTATCTAAATCAAATATAGAAGTCAACATTTAGTTTGACAAGTGTCAGTTTTATTTTCTTCTCTCTTATCCTAGTTTCAATGCATCTTTAAACAGATAAGAAACTGAATGCTTTATTCTTCACACAAAATAGTTTGAATTTCTATTACCATTCTATATTATCATCCACACTCTTCAATGTTACTATCTTTAGAAAAGTCTTTTTAAAAAAAACATTTTAGTCAGCATTTAGTAGATAATACATATATATTTTGAAATTCACATTACATAATTAAACTCATTCAATTTTATAATGTTTCAAAATATCTACTTTCCCTACACCTAAAACATATTTACATATTTACACCAATACATATTTACACATGTATTGGTTGCACTACACTATACACATATTGGCTACACACTATACAATGTGCTACATTGGTTACACTACACTACGCTCATATTTATGCTAATAAAACATATTTAGACTCATAGAATGTATTGGGTTGGAAGGGACCTTTAGAGGTCATCTTGTCCACCCCCTCTGCAGTAAGCAGGGACATCTTCACTATATCAGGTCACTCAGAGCCACATCAAGCCTGACCTTGAATGTCTCCAGGGATGGGACCTCCACCACCTCCCTGGACAACCAGTTCCAGTGATCTGCCACCCTCATATTGAATGCCTTTTTCCTAATATCCAACCTAAATCTCCCCTTCTTCTAGTTTAAAACCATTACCCCCCATCCTAGTGCTACATGCTCTCATGCACAGTTCTTTCCCAGCACTTTTACAGGCACCTTTCAGGTACTGGAAGGCCGCTATAAGGTCCCCCTGGAGCCTTCTCTTTTCTAAGCTGAACAAGCCCAGCTCTCTCAGCCTGTCTTCACAGGAGAGGTTCTCCAGCCCTTTGGTCATTTTTGTCGCCCTCCTCTGGGCGTGCTCCAAGAGGTCCATGAGGCTTCAAAGCTGGACACAGTGCTCCAGGTGAGGTCTCTCCAGAGCAGAGTAGAGGGGGAGAATCACCTCTCTCAATCTGCTGGCCACACTTTTGATGCAGCCCAGGGTGCGGTTGGCCTTCTGGGTTGCAGATGCACATTGGTGGCTCATGCCCAGCTTTTCATCCTCGCGTACCCCCAAGTCCTTTTCCTCAGGGCTGCTTCCAGCACATCATTTCCTAACATGCAGGGATAATGGGAGTTGTCCCAACCCAGGTGCTGGACCCTGCACTTGACTTTGTTGAACCTCATGAGGTTTACCTGGGCCCACTTCTCCAGCCTGTCCAGGTCCCTCTGAATGGCATCCTGTCCTTCTGGCACATTAACCTCACCACCCAGTTTGGTGTCATCAGCAAACTTGCTGAGGGGGCACTCAATCCAACTGTCAATTTCATTAAGAAAGATATTGAACAGCACCAGTCACAGCACAGATCCTTGAGGAAAACCGCTTGTCACCGTCTTCCATCTGGATATAGAGCTATTGACACCGAATTCCACCAGATGCAATAAATCTGCAAAATGGGACATTTTTATGACTGTATCTGTGACACTGTATGCCAATTCGGAATACATAGGGGGCTGCTTCCAAAGCAAATTATTTTGAACTGTCACTGGATTAGCAGATACCTCCTAAAACCAAACTGTACTTTTTCCCGAGTTGTGGCTCTGAACTGAAATTAGTGGAGGTTTGGACTGAGAAATAACTGCAGGATCTCTACATTTAGCCTGTTGACAGACTTTTTGCTTTGTGATTAAGATTATCATAACATTAATGAAAAGAACAACAGATATATCAGTCTACCCTTGAGGCTTATTCTGCTTTTTCTCCCTTATTTAACTGAGCATGCTTTGTCTATCCGTCTTTGCATTCCATGGCAAGATTTCACTGCTATTTAAGAAAAAAATAAGTAAATTCAGGAGAAGGTTTTCTTGGGTAGAAGAATGAGTGAAATCACTGCTTGTTCTGTTACCCTGAAGACACGAGAGTTTCTTGCTGCAGTCATAACAACGTGGTGAATTTATTTGCTAATTCTTGATTTTCAAAGGTGCATTTTGGTCTTGGAAGTGCTGTTTATTAGAACAAGATTCTGTCAGCTACTCTTTTTCTAGGTTTGGTTTCTTTTTTTCCCCATGAATGATTAATTCAAAGATACACTGTTAATTTGGTCTTTCGCTTGGTGTGAGCTTCTCAAATCCTTATTGTGAGGCCAAAGATGATATGATATATGGACACAACATAGACGTGGTTATTTTGACAAGTATTTTGTCCACAAATGGAATGCTACTGACACATTTTGTTTTGGTTCAATATTTCAAAATAAAATAGGGTATCTTTTCCAGGTAAAGGAATCTGTCTCAATGAAGTTTTCTCTCATATTAAATTGTTTAGACCAGGGAAAGGAAAAGAAGGGGTTTCCATGGGCTTATTTTTGCCCCTGACTCGCTTCCAGAAACAAGTCTTAAATGAAAAGCAAAGCCAATACTGGATTAGTTTCACGTTCCCTTAAGCAGAATCTCCCATGCTGAAAAAAGCTGAGTAAGTTAGGAACTCAAATTCCATCACCTTTCAAAACGATTGAAACTTCTAGGTGAGAAAGATATTTTGGAGATTGTTATGACCTGCAGAGAAGAAATGATGGCACAATTTTCAAAATGAACAAATAATTGGCCAGATTGTTCCTGTTTTTATAAAAGATTGTTCTATGGCCAAAAGCTTAATGATTTTACCTCTTCCTTAATCTTTCTGCAACCAAAGAAAGCAGATTTCTCTCCTCCCCTGGAGTTTCTGTTCTGGGGGAAGATCCCCTTTTCACACCAGCTTGCAGTGTGTGACCAACACAGGAAGGGAAGACAAGTGCTTTCCACAGAAGGGGCTGTTTGTGAACATAAACCTATAGCTTTGTTGGAAAGGTGTTTTCTAACCTCTTCCACTGCTAGGATTGGGACTATGGAGATCTGCATTTCCTCTCATAGTTTATTCTGGTAAAATGAAAAAAACAGAGCTCAGAATAAATCAAAAGGGTTTTCTGTTATTGGGTTGTTTGCTTTTTGTTGCATTTCCCCCACCCCCATGCCCCCAAGCACAGTGAAATTAAAGTGAAATAACTTTAGCTTTAGACATATGAAGACACAAGAAACAACATGAAATCTAGATAACACAATGCCTAAGCACTCTTGCTGATTTCTTCTAATCTGGGTAGAAAAATCCCTCATAAAAATCCCTTATCAGTGTTAGATGGCGACGGGGAGAAACAGAAGTAATTGTGTCAATGCTGACAAGCTGCCTTTCTTGTTTACCTTTCCTGTGCTTTCAGGAGGAAAGGGTGATAAGCAGATTCTAACTTGTTCTTTTCAAACTACCCCCGAAAGAGGCTGGGATTAAGACCCTTGTGGAGAAAATATATTAGATATTCGGTTTATGGTCTGCTTTAGATAATTCACGAATTTGGACTGTTCTTCTCTCATTTCTTCTTGAATCCTTCATAACCTGGAAGTAACATAATACCAACTCAATCAAAAAATTAAAAATACATGTTGTGTAATGAAAAGTGTGAATCTTGGCATTAGAACTCATCAAAAATATTTATTTCAAATTCCAGTTTGTTTCAGAGATTCAAACCTGATAAGATCTTTATAGGAAATTCAGAACTATTTTCCTCTATGCGTAAGCAGATACATTGTTTAGGAAGAAAAGTATGGCAATAATGCTTCCTCTTTCAACTTTAATTTGGATTTATTACCTGCTCGGAGACAGAATAAACTCAAAGAATACAGTATTATTTAGAATTGGCTTAGATGACAAAATCTGATCTGTATAAAAAGGTTTTTTTAATAATCATTTGCACGCTAGCAGTTGGGACTGTATATCATGATATTCTTTCAAGATAGTTATGGCTATTAGTCAACAGAGTTCTATTATCACCCAACCTTCATTATGACCCCAGAGTGGTTGACTATTGTGCCTAGCCTCAGTCAGCAGCCAATAACAATCTACATTCTTTAATCCCAGTTATGACATTATGTTAAGTAATGCTGAAAATTGGAAGTTTATCTAAAAATCCAAGTTCACAGTGTGAAAGAGGTTCATACATCACTTTAAAAATTTTTCCTCCCAAGTGAGAGGAGAAAACTGTTTCACTTCTCACCTCTGCCCACCTGATAAAGACTGGCTAAGAATTTCTTTTTACCACCTAGAGGCCACAATATACGATCTGCCAAAAATATTTTCATCTTCTGAGAGCTGAAGGGAAGTAGAAAAATCTTTTTAGCAAGTGAAGCTGGACTGAAGTCCCAGGACAGCCTGGGAATAAATTGATTATGAAACTAAGAATATTTAGAGGACACTTTCCATTGCGACATAAGCTATAAACTATGTAAATGGACTTAGTCTCTGACTGCATGTAGGAGGTTAGTAAGTCTACAAGGTATGTTGAGCAGTAAGGATAGACATGCTGGAACTGAGGATGCTTTCTTTATAGTCTTAACTTTTGCATCTGTTACTCATTGCCTCACACTGCTTGAATAAAGGTTGATTTAGATCAATGCATTCCACATCATTAAGTTCTTTAAAGTACAGTGGGATCAGGTCCATTTTAGAAGGGCTGAGCATGTCAGCACAAACCATCAGTGCTCCTAGATTTGAAAACTGCTGTTGCAGCCCAGGGTTCTTCCATGAGTTTCCTGGTACCACAACAGACCATCAAGAAACTAAACTGTGTGAGCGCAACCAACCCCTTTGGCTTCTTGTTATACATTGTCACAATCAATGCAACACCCGCAGGCCTTTCACCCCAGTCCCTGTCTGCCGAGTCTCCATCCACCAGCTCTTTGGGAGCCCCACAGCAGGCAGGGCATGGCACCATCTGCTACCATGGGCAAGCATCACATGGTGCAGCACTGCAGTAGGGCTGTTTTGGTTGGTATATCAGGGGAGGATGCTACAGCGCTCCTGCTCTCTGCTTGGCTGGGCCTGACTGGGTGTAGCTACAGCCCCAGCTCCAGGCAACAGTAGAAGCACTGGCAGGAGAGCCTCACTTCAAGCACTGCAGCATATAAAACATTTGACTCTTGCTATCTCTGTTGATCACTCTCACCCCCATCACCCTATTTATGGAGAGCAGTTCTGGTGTAGGCAGAAATTCCCTGTGCAGACATTTCTGAAATATGTTTCCTATGTTCTGGGATGGTTTTGGCTTCCCCTCCTCTTTTCCCTCCCATCTGGCACTCACAAGAAGCAATGGGTACAGTCTGTCCTCCCCCAGCCAGTGACAAGCTGTGCTCCACAGCATAGTTCTAGGTGGCAGCCCTGGTGCCTCCTTAGTTACGGCCAGGCTGACAGGGTGCATGAGCTGAAATAGCCTCCTCCATAGACCTGGAGTCTTGACTCTCTCACCAGATGGTTACAAGATCACCATCTTCCTGGAGGAAGACACCTAGTAATGATGGTCCTGTTGCTGAGAGGCCACCCCTCAGGGTTAGGTGGCTCAGGTCCTCAGAGAAGCTGTAAGGAGCTATGGAGACTGTGCACAGCTGATAGAGATGGTGGCTGTCATTGTCAGCAGCATGGTGAGTGTTGGTCTCAGAAGGGATTGGTCCCACAGCAGGCTGAAAAACAATCTCAGAGGCTAATGATTCAGCCAGAAATCAAACGTGTCAGCCTTCTTTCATCTATCCAGTGTACAGCCTACATACAAATTCCTATTCAAATATCATTAAAGCTCAAATGTTGAATTATTCAGTGTAAGCAGCTTTGTGAAACACAAACTTCATGGCTGATTACATATTGCCTACCCCTGACTCATGGAAAGAATTTAACTCCATGAGATCATGTGCCAAAACACACATGAGACAATTTCAGATGCCACATCCTAAAAACAGTGTTAAAATGTTTTTCCTCCACTTTCCACATACAGTAAAGTGAGAAAATAAATGAAACTTTAGTACTGTAAACCAAAGTTTTAAAAAATATTGGGAAGAAAAAAATTTAGAAGCAGTTATGAGAAAGCACTGAAAATCATGTAGAGACTACTCAGTGGGAAAAAACTCACAACCCAGGAATATAAATGGTGCCTTTAGGGAGGAAAATTGCATTCTTACAGGGGAAAATACTCAAGTTATCTGAATTTCCAAACAGTATAGTCATGCACATAGAAAAAAGTACTCCCCTAATAAAAAATCTATGATACAATGTAAGCACAAAAGACAAATGCCGATTTCTCAAAGCTCCTGCAGAAATGTATGTTTAAAAATATTCAAATTAAATCAACTTTAGTGACTCTCATACAAATATGGTATGCAAAACTAAAGGCTTGCATACTTGTGCATGCTGTAACTGTGTCCTTAACTTGATTACAATGGATCAAATATTTATGTGGGGCAGACAAACTGTTTTATTTCTTTTACGTTGAGTTCAGAGCACAGCTATGTGAACCAGAGCTTAGTGGAGTTACAGAGTTGTAAATCAAAGAAAAGCATCTGCAACATACTTCATCTAGATTATGTAGACAGTCTTCTATGATGAACCAACATAACAACAGCAAATCTTTAGTTTATTCTTCATGGATTTCTATTGCCACCCAAAAATCAAGAGACAGTATCTGTTAGGTCCCAGATACTACATCTGAAAGCAGAAAATATTCTGGTTTATTATGCATTCCTACCCTAGAGTTACCTTTTATTTCTACAGCTGTTTCCTAGTAAGTTGAAATACAACAGGTGTAATTCATTCTTGTAGCAGTACTAGCATAATTAAAGCATGTCCTGGGTTGGGTTTTTTTTGTTTTGTTTTTGGGGTTTTTTTTTGTGGAATTACTAATTTTTTCTCTGTACAAAGCATTTCCATGGAAGGAAAATTAAGAGTTGACTTAATCATGAATGGGATTAATCCTCAGACATCTAGAACCTAGATGGTTGGTGAGAATGAGCATGACAAAGAACTTACCACCGTTATTAAAAAACTCAATACCTTCCTGTGCCTCAGAATGTCATTAAAGTCAACAGCCAACTTAAAAGTTAGAAAAATGAAACAGTAATATATAAATTAGAATATATTTTTATGCATTCCAGTGGAGGAAGGAGTGTACAATATTTTGAGAAATAAATACAGAGAAGAAATATCACTAGGACACTTTGTTAAGAATTAGGAAAGAGATTGGCAAGAGATTGGCTTACTTTACCAAAGTTTTATTTTTCCAGTATCCCAAGTGGTGAGTGGTAAAATGGAATGTAGTTCCCTATCCTATATAAAGACATAGAACTATTTATAGGCTGAAAAACTTGTATCAGAAATATGGATGTGGAAGAGTAAGAATAAAACCCAAACCCCTATCAATTTAGCACAAACAATTTGTGTCAATTTGGAGCTCTAGTGAAGTAAAGGGAAGCTTTGGTATTTATTATAATGGAAAGATAATTTATTATAATGGCAAGATAACTTTTTGGATCTGTTTTCTACAGTAACTGTGACAATACAAATTCTACGTGAAAAGCTCTCTACTTGTGCAAGACAGTGCTTTCTGATAACTAGACTTCAGAATAGCCACCAAAATGTTTCTGGGAGATATTTTAGACAGGTAAACACTGTTCCTTTATGTGGATCGTGCCTGTTTTTGAGGTGTGACTTTTTCAAGGTTAGAGAGAATAACTATTCACTTAGATAAATACAGAAATTAATATGGACAACTGTGGAGATTTTTCAGATCTGTTGACCTGTGCATTTTATAATCACTGTTTATTTTCTGGGGTACTGTTTTTAATAAATACAGATGGCTAAATTTAGTACCACTAGTGGAGCTTGAGAAAATAATACATTCTCAAGAACCAGTCCTGAAAAAAAGCTAAGCACTTTAAACTCAGAAAGGATAAAGAAGGAGGATAAAGAATTTTTACTAGTATGCTGGAGTCACTCAGCAGCAAGTGGCTGAGAAAATTAATTTTAGCTTTTTCAATGCCTTTGGCAATTCTGAGGATATTTTATATATTATTTTGATTGGGTTTTTATTGACTATTTCTCTATGGAGCTGGCTGGTGCAAGAAGTTGTTACCAAGATGCAGTATCATTGTAAAAGTTCAAAAAAATGTGTGGACAGGACTACTAAGTAGCTCTAGAAGAGCAGATGTGTATGGTAACACCAAGAGGTTTTGATCTAGGTGCTAAGTATTCTACAGTGAAAAGAAATGGACAGTAAACATTGACTGATATGTCCAGTCATCTAATAGGTCAACGTATTCAATTTCTAGTTTGCAAAGTCATCCTTCGAATTAAAGAGAAATTATGATGCTGCATCAGTAATGCAAAAACACAGTCAGGAATTAAGACAGTTCTATATACAAGATTTTTCTTGTCAGCTTTTTCTGTTTGGATACCGTGCATTAACACTGATAATTTTCTGTATGCCTTAAAAGGCTTTAAAAACTGAAGATCAAATTTTAACAATTTTCCTTCTGCCAATTGTTTATCTGAGTCCCTATGGGCTACTTATGTTAAACAAACAATGTGGAGTAAGGCCTTGAGTACAAAATACACAGAACTCTCTTTACTCACCAAGTAAGTGCAGGTGCACTTACAGCAAAGTACCTGGTGGTACCCAAAGGGTGAAGCATATGTTGAGTATTATGTACATTTTTGGTCACCACAGTACAAGAGGGAAGTGAAACTATTAGAGAGTGTCCAGAGGAGGGCAACAAGGATGGCGAAGGGTCTGGAGGGAAAGTCTTACAAGGAGAGGCTGAAGTCCCTTGGTTTGTACAGCCTGGAGAAAAGGACGCTGAGGTATGACCACATTATGGTCTATGGCTTCCTGATGAAGGGGAGAGAAGGGGCAGGCACTGATTTGCTCTTTTTGGTGACCAGTGATAGAACCCTAGGGAACAGCATGAAGCTACAACAGGGGAGGTTTAGGTTGGATATTAGCAAGAGGCTCTTTCCTGAGAGGGTGGTTGAGCACTGGCACAGGTTCTCCAGGGAAGTGGTCACAGTACCCAGCTTGGCTGAGCTCAAGAAACGTCTGGACGATGCGCTCAGTCCTGTGCTCTGATTTGGCTGGTCCTGTGCTTGCTATTGCTTAAAATAAAGCACACACACCAACCCCCGCCCCCTGCCTCTATTTAATTAGCAGAAAAGAAAAAAAAAAAAAGAAAATAAGGGGATCATATTTTCAAACAAGCTGCTTGAGCATTTTTCTACCATGTCTGAAGGAAGTACATATTTGCTTGAAATGCTAGAACAAGGGGAAACACAAAAATAAGGGAAGTGAGAAGAAAGGAAATATGAAGAGGCAAGAACAGGGTACAGAAAATGACCATCAGATGCAAAATGATTGCTTTAATGAAGGAAACAAAGTTTTGATATGTGTTTCTGCCTGTTCATTTCATCAGCACTCATCTGGGAAGAAAGCAAAGGGTAGGCAATATAAAAGCACAATAAGCTTATTTCCCATATATTTAGATGCAAACATGCATGAGTCGCCACACTCTGAAAAATCCATAGAATTCTGAAGACCATTGTCTCTATTAGAGATACTACAAATTATCAAAGGGCAGCTTAATTTTAATTTATATTTAAATAATTTCCTACTAATTTTTAATTAACGTAAACCCATACTAATTATGAGAAAATATAGAAGGTATCCTACTACTATAGAAAAAGCTTTCTTTCAGAGCCAATAAATTTGTAATGTCAAATTATACATGCACTGATAGCTTCGAGTTTGAATAGCTTAGATTTTCACCTGTCATTATTCTTTTGAATAGCAGAAGGATAATGAACAGAATAACTCAGAAATTATGAAAAATATCCCTGGCAAATTTGGGGCCTTCCACATGTTTCTGATGAATTTTAAGCAATATGGTCTTGCCAATCCACAATGTTTAACTGAATAAGACGACAAACAACCTCAATTACCTCATCAAAATATGTTACCATTTAGACTTCAGGAGAACTATTTAGTAGCAAGCGTATTTAAACAACCAGGTTGTAGATTATTAATTCAGTAGGAGGGTCAATTATCTTAATAAGGATTGGAGGTGACACAGTATTTTGTGATTTTAATCTGCAATAGGTTATTGTGAAATTGCCTGAGGGTGAACATAATCAATTTGGAGCATCTAAGCAACATTTACTTTGTACTAAAACTGACAAACAACTTCAGGAAATTCACCAGTGCAGTCAAACAGAATAGTAACACACGGAACAATAAACATATCACTCTTCAGAGGTGGGTGGGTGGGTGAAAGGATGACACTTGGTAGAAGATATCTACAGAAGTTTTTGCATGTGTTATCATATCCTATCCTATACTGCATTCAGTTCCATGGAGAGAAGAAACTGAATTTCCCACCACCTAACCCACAAATAGGTATGTAAAGTTTTATGGAAAGAAGGAAAAATAACGCTTTCCAAATTTAGAACTTAATATAAAACACCAGCCTGTGCATTCAGAGCAGATATGACAATGTACTATTAAAGTATTCAGACATATTATTTATTAAACTCCTATGCTGAGTGTCTGCAAGCCCTTATTCTTACAGATAAATTATGTATTACTCAGCACCACTTAAAGAAGCTGCGGAGAGGTCACTTCCCTGAATTTCTTATGTCTGACAGAAAGAAACTCACATCATTAAAATGCAAGAAAGCATGCACAGCACAAAGCTGTCTCTTTGCTCATTTGGTGTAGATGGATAATTGACAAAAGTATCTTGATTGTATTTGAATGCTCTGACTTTTCAAACAGAGAGGAAAATATATTTTAATATATTGGGCCTACCTAGAAAGAATTAATATTGTAACTTGACCTTTATGTCTACATTGTTCAAATATATTCTAAATTGTTCTGAATATTGACTTACAGAAACCTTAGATCTCAGATTGTGTAATTAGCTTGGTTTATAGCCGTCAAACCATACTGGAGTTTCTTGTCATTAAAGGTGCTACTGAAGAAAGGCATATCATTGATCTAGCAAAAGAAAAAAAAAAAAAAAAAGAGGAAAAAGGTTTTTTTCATGTTGTTCTTTGATTTTCATCATGAAAAACGGATAGATTTGCTTTTTTTCCCCCTTCAGCACTGAATCAATAAATTGAGCAAAGTTGTGAACATTGGTAGAATGACTAATATCAATGTATTTCCTGTGGTGACCCAAGCCAGACTAGCTCCCAAAAATGCGTCTCTATGGTTATTTTATAGATATTAATACAGTGTGTCTTTAATGACAAGTATTTCATAAACTCTGCCTACATTCACAGAGTGATAGCACATTGTTTATCCCAATAATGAAACAATTAGAACACTTAGCAGGTATAAGAAGGATATGCTCTAAATATCTTCCAAATCTATCACTCTCTGCTGGATTCCTGCAGACTTTCCAATCTGCAGCAAAGAATTACAAAAAAAGAATTTTTTCTTTGGCTTGTCTTCTTTAGCATTCCAATGTTTATTTACTTGATCTTGGATGTAATCCTACTGTATAGAAGAGCTCTTCAGAACAATGAAATAAGACGACAGGGAAAGGACTATCATGTCACCCTATCAGTCAGGTGAGAGAAATAAAAAAATAATAATAAAAAAAGGATTGTAGGCTTTGAAGAAGTCTATTTCTATAAAGAATGGAAACTGATTTTGAGAAAAATCTACTTTTACACCTATAGATTCAAGCCAGTAGAATATCAGCATAAATGAAAGGCCACTCAGGTGGTATTGATGAGATGGAAATGTTCAGTGGAAAAAACCCCACAAAACTAAAACATTACTGGCACTGAAATAGATTATTTAGGTTAAAATATTTGAGCAACAAATTTAATTCTTGAATGAATACGAGGATCTGTGCTACACTGTAAGATAAACATGAGCTTGGGAATGAAAGTGTTAGGATAACACCAGAAACATTATCTATAGAGCACATTCAACCCTAGACATTTCAAGACTAAATGCAAGCACTCACCAACAAACCTGCAAACCTGTACCTACATGAACAAGTTCTTGCTGTTTATGCGCTGATGTATGAGCTATGTCCTTTCTGTGGAACTGTACATCAAAGAAGGACACATGCACCCTCACAGCACTTTTGCAGAAAAGGAGTTTGGAAGATTTGAACAATTCAAGTGAACTTTTCTGCAAATTCAGTGCCTTCTAAACAACCCTTTTAGCTTCTTTCCTCCCCCTTTTCTTCCCCATTTGTACAAGAAAACAGAGATTCAAAACAGAGGAAAAACAAACAAACAAACAAAAAAATCACATAAAAACATTCTGTGTGCAAACCATACAGGTGTGTCAAAAATCATATATTGGATTACAGCACTGGATTAATGTAGACATTCCTTGAGCAGATTTGTAAGAATGAATCATTAGAGGATAAATCAGCAGATAAATCCAGCAGAATAAAGCACTAAGGAGAAAGGGAAAGTAAAGAAAAAAGTACCTGAAAAATCTAAGTTTATGGCTTAGGAGACCAAGACTTAGAACAAAGGGGAATCATGTGAATGCTCCATACATAAGAACAGTAGCTCTAATCTGAGAACAAGTAAATGGAAAGACTGCATCATGCAAAGCATCCTGTAAGGATTTTGAGGCAGATAACCTTGCTAAAAGCCAACCTGAGCATACTCTTTTCAAAAATGATTCCAACAGTGTAAAAACAGGTGGTGGACATTTGGGGTGCACGCACACACAAAAATAATCACAGACCCTAAACAGATCTTGTAGGGGCTATAGAGTCTAAAGTCTGAATGTCTCAGGTATACCACCATATATCAAGGAGATGTACCAAGTATATATAAAGCATATATCAAGTAGATATATTCCCATATCAATGGGAATGTTTCAAGGTAGTCAAAATTAGCAGTCACAGCCATTGAGCTTTAGACTGGAAAGAAGAGAAGAAAATGAAGGTCCTGTTTGAGTATACAGTAGTGAAAAAAACCCAACTACTTTTGTAAAGCAAGAACTAATAATAAACCTGCAAGTGAGGCTTTATGGAATGTTAGAATACAATTGGATAGAGGATTTTCAGATTCCATTTCTCTGTTTGAAGTATGGGCTATTTATCTTTTGCTTCGTGACCTTTCACTATCTCTTTCCCCTTTTTATTTCTGAATGGATTTTCAGATGATCTCCCATCCAAGAAATTTCTTCATTACTCCAGGTAGTTAGGCTTCAATTCCTAGCAAAACACAGTGGGGTCTTGGTTCTGATGTTTTACACAATTAAAACAACTAAGCTAAACGCCACATCATGAATATTTAATAATTTATATTCACATCATCCCATTGTTCTTTAACAATAGGATGAAAACACCCCAAGAAAAACAACCCAGCTATGGAAAAAACACTAGAACTGAATGAAATTAGTCCATTTACCCTTAAAAGAATTCACTTTGACAGTTTATAGTTTGAAGCCAATTGTTTAATTTTTATTGGGTTAAAATTGAAGGAAGACTGCCAAATAAAGTTATTTCTGCCTGAAAAGAGTCTACCTGCAGTTCCTGCAAGGAACAACTCAAACAACGCTAACTATAAATTTAACAATAATTCTTTTCTGGTTTGTTTTTCAGTTGTTGGTTGGGTTTGGTTTTGTGGTGGGTTTATTTTTTCCATTTGTTTGACATTTTTTGCATTTGGCAGTACATTGTGTATTGACAGTTTCAAATATACACTTGGTTTGTTAGTCAATTCATGTGTTGCTGGCGTGGATCTTCCACACAGCAACAGTGAAGAAAAATGTGAAAACCACCAGAAACATGTGACTGGAAGCCCATAAAAATTGGCAGAATTATGAAGCAAGCCTAGTATGTGAAATAACTTGGATTTTGCAGGTAAATAAATTTCAGGTTTGGTTTGTGGGGTGTTGGGTTGGGTTTTTTGGGGTTTGTTTTCAAGTTTACCTCACATCCTACTTTTAGAAGATTTCTGTCCAGAGCTTTAAAAATCATTAAATATAAGCCTATTTGGCTGATTTCCAAATAAAAGATTGTCACTGAAAAATGTGAATTTATGGAAATAATGAAAATGGGCTCTAAAAACTTGTGATAAGAAGCAAGTAAGCAAGGTTTCCAACAGCCCACTCTCATCACTGCAGATCAACAGAGAATGGAGGGCTCAGTTAGATGGCTCTTAGGACACATGGTCTTCTGTTTCTGAAGTAACTCTATCTCAGAATCATTTCAAGTTTTCTTGAAGATGATTCTCAAGTACAGTCCCATTCCACTGACTGACTTGGACTAGGGACCTCAAGGTTTCTTGTCACAAGGACTGAATATGTGGAGCTGAAAACCCACGGGAGTCACAGCTACAGTAGGGGCCCTCTAGGGTAGTTAAGGTAACAATTTTCAGGCTTCTACAATTCCTGATGAGCTGCCTCCCATGCTTGAGGGATGCTGGATAACTCTTGGATTCTTTTAAGGTTTTGTTGCTCAGCTCCCTAGTGACCAGAAAAATAAGAGGGAACAGAAAGACAGAAATGCTGAAGAAACTCAAAGCTCTCAGAATTTATTTTAAAATTTTTCAAATAGGCTGTTTAACGATAGAAACATATTTACTTCTTCTGGGTGTTACTTTTCTATAAAAATGCAGCTTTAAAAGTAAAAGGAATTTTCCAAGGAATAGATAATCTGACCTTTCCCAATACCCAGTAAGAAACCTTGTATCTCTTCACACTATAAACTGTATGTTGAGCAACTTATGCTAGAGAACAGATACTAAACAACCCCAAAACCAGAAAACAGAGTGCTGCAAAAACATGAACTTTTTAATCTTCTTGATTGTTGCAGCCTGCAGATGTCAATATTCTGAGTCTTTCACAAGAGTTTAGCATTTCTGAATGGTCCCATTGGCAGCTGTGAAACTAACTCATGACACATACACAGCTACAGGGATAGAATCATGGAGCAGTGAGTCTGTTATCACAGGACATTATTATTAAAAGGTTTGCTAAACATTAGCCAGGAGTGACAAAGATAAAATTGACCTTGTCTAAGACGAGGTGCCAGGCAAGATTTGTTGAAGTACTTTAACAGACTCACTATTCCATGACTCTATCCCTGTTGCTGTGTATGTGTCATGAGTTACTTTCACAGCTGCCAATGGGACCATTCAGAAATAACTATGATACATCTCAGAAAAAAACCCACTAAACTATCATAAATATAAAAAGTTATAACAATTGAAGTCATAACTTAGTTTTACTGAATTCCACACATAGGGTTTGTCCTAAGCATATTCTTAAGGATCATAATATCTATAGGTCTTAAAATACCAGTGAAGATAAAATAGATCTATATACATTGTAAAATAAAAATTAAGGTTCCATAATAACCCTATGTATTTTAGGCACTTGCCTTATATACCTAAACAGAGGGTCGGACTTTGAGTCCAGTGCCAGCAGAATTTTATCCAGAGAGCACTGAGAACATCTAAGTTAGCATGGCATGAATATACTCCATACTCTTGATGACCTAGTGAAGCTTGCCTCTTACCACACTTGCTGAGCTCTGGACATTCTTAGTACCTTCTAAATACGTTATCTCAACACACACAGAAAATGCACCCAACATCAGTATGTAGAACAACTCCCTCACACCTTATTTACCATCTTTTCTTACTTTAAATGGGATGAGTCTCAAACCCAAGGACTGCTTTATTGCAAAATAACCATTCTTAGCTATAAAGGTGTGAAAAAACTAAGAGAACTCTTACCAGATGCTGTCCTTTTTGTTATCGAAAGAAGCAGAGTAGCCAGTTCATCTTTACCTCACTAAAAACCACAACAAATCCTCACAGTCTAACACTACTACAATCAAGTTAAATATCTTAGGGACACCTTAAACTGGAGCTATGTCACAAATGCCTTCACTGGCCAGAGGAATTTGGAGAATGAATGCCAGGAGAAACTGAGACAGACATTAGCTTTATTGTCAGTATTAACCTTCCAACACTGACCAAGCCTCTTTTACAAGTCTGTATTCTTTTTACCGCTCTTTATAGACATTATAGAAAGTTTTAAATGTCATATTTGATTTGTATTTTATTTGAAATGGAAATAAGCAGCCCACGCAGGTTTAATAATTTATTTAGCATTTGGTTTGAAACATTAGGGTACTTGGCTTGGATGTCAAAATAACCTCTTCAGAACTGAATTGTTTAGTAAGTCTTAAATGCAGCTATTCCAATAGTCATGCTAAGGCAAATTGTTTTTTCTCCTAGCCTTTGCTTGCTATGGAACAATTCCAAATTTGATCAAGGACTCCCTTGATTACTTTTGGTGCAGTTTTTGTATACATCTAAAATAAAGAATGTGAAAAAGTGATTTTTCCCTTCCAGACTCTGCATCATTTCCTAATGACAAACTGCAGTACTCTTTTGGCGCCGTGTATTGCTTTATACAGTTAGAAAAACACACCAGTTCTCAAACTCACCTTCCCAAAGCAAACACAGTTTGCTAGATAGATAACCAAGCCACAGCTGAATTTGGTCCTGATCAGATTTCACTGTCAAACTGCAGAACCTGTAAAAAGAAGTAGGATTACTCTAACTGTGCCTAGTAATTAGAAAAGAACACAAGTAGCTGGGCAAAAATTGCTGGGGAGGGAAACAATTTAACAAAGAGAAGAAAGCGTGTTAGGAAGCAGGCAGAGAAAAGAGCAGAACCAAAACAGCACGAAAGCCACGTGGCATGCTGTCTTCCCAGACGCTGCAGTCAGAAGGTTGCTGGGGGCACTTCTCCCACATGAGAGCGTGATGGAAGCTTTCCAGATAGCGCAAAGGTGACTCTGTTGTCTGTGGGAGATGTATCACGGCACACTTGGTTGGAGCATTGGCAGCAGAACCTGCTGTAAGCTTCGACATAGTTCAGCAGCAGGGTCGGTCTGAAGGAGCCTTTTGCCCTGCTATTTTATCCCCAGAACGAGGGTTTAGTGCTAAACGCTACAAGCAGCAGAAACAGTTCTTGATACCAGGGGAATTTAAATGATCCTGTGGTAAAGCTGCCAGCAGTGCTCTATAAATCACGGTGCGAAGGTTGTAAGCAATAATCCAGATCGTTCTTCCCCAGATCTCAAACTTAGTCATCAAGTACTAACATACAGCACCTATTTCCTAAAAACAAATTTAGCTGTTTTTTGGGGGGTGGTTTGGTTTTTTTTTTTGACATACTCACCTACTTACTGTCTAAAGGGAATGCAATATATATATCTGGAGTCCTTGATATGATACCTTGCAGAATTGTACTCAAAATTATTTCCCAATGAATTGCAGAAGAAGATTGTCACGTGGATTGAGAGCTGACTATAAAATAAAGGCTCAAAGTATTAAATTTCGAGTGTAGGGGGGAATATGTAATAGCATTCTGTAGAGATTCATTCAGTTTAACGTCTTTATTAATAATGTGGATGTGGGAGTAAAAATACGCTAATGAAATATGCAGGTGAGAATAAATTAGAACTTGAGGTGAACACCAGAGAGCACAAAGGCATAATACAAATGAGACCAAGTGAGATTAAGGAATCAGGCAGAAAATTGCAAAATGAGATTTAAATAGGAAAAATACAAACTAATATGTTTGAGGAAAATAATGTAAAATACTGATATTCAAATAGTCTGAAAAGTTAGGATGAAGTGTAATGTTGAAAAAAAGACCTCAGGGTAGTAAGTTATTGAAAACTGAGTAAAAGCTTACACTGTAGCATGAGTCGGATCATTTTATTTCTGTTCAAGGCTTCTTTCTTCAGATGGTGAAGAAACTCTTCAGTTCTGTCAGTTCTGTCTTTGGCACTACAGCACACAGACTCATTGGACTCAGGAACTCCAGACCTTTAAAAGTATAAAACCTAAGTCAAGTTACAAAACAAAAATAAAAATTACCAAAAACAAAAGAAGGAAAAAACCCAACCCAAACAACAAAGATTATCCATGCTCAATTCCCAAAATCGAAAAGACAGCAACAAATTGGTGCATGATTTCATTCTGTCTTCTTGCTGCTGAGCCCCACACACCTCTGAGCTCACTCCCTGCTCCCTCCCCGGCGGGACGGGACCAGGACGGGAATGGGCAGGCAAAGGCAAACCGCGGGGCGGGGGAGGGCAGCACAGGGAGGGGGAACAACAACAGCAGGGCTTGTTTGTGTACATTCTGTCACAAGGATAACACAAGGCACTTGCCAACCTGTTGACTGACCAGACACTCAACCCACACTCAGACAACCCCAGGATAACCCCTCCCCACCCAGCACCTTTCATTGGTCACAAGGCCTGGGAACAGCCCTGGCCACCTGGGCTCACCTGTGCGGGCTCCTTGGGAAGGTTAACTCTGTCCTGGCCGGAACCAGGACACATTAACTATTAACCAGTAACATTAACTATAGGTATCACCACCAAAACCAATAAAGTACCACACATCAGGATGACACAGGGACCCAGACCTGAGAGACAGAAAGTTGAAGATACAAGCAAGCCATAGATTGATTAATTTGTGTGGTGAGACTGCTTCATTGGTCCTTTGGGTGATGGAGTGATCATGGGATTTTAGATGAAATGCTGGTATCACAGTGACCATATCATGTGATTTCAGATTATAATGAAAACTACAGAGTATATTTAATTCATATTTCTTTGGAGCCTGTTCTTTGACAAGCCAGAGATCTGGGATGCTACAGGTTTTTCCAGACAAGAAGGACTCAGTCCCCCAGGGATCAGTCTTGGGTCCAGTTTTGTTCAACATCTTTATCAATGACCTCCATGAAGGGATTGAACTCAGTAAGTTTGCAGATGACACTTAACTAGGAGAAAGTGTTGATCTGCCTGAGGGTAGGGAGGCTCTTCAGAGGGATCTGAACAGACTGGACTGATGGGTTGAGACCAGTGGGATGAAGTTTAAGGAGGCCAAGAGCACATGGGACAAAAGAACTCCATGCAGCACTACAGGCTTGGGGGAGACTGGCTGGAGAGCTGTCAGGCAGTGAAGGACCTGGGGGTGTTGGTTGACTGCCGACTGAATATGAGCCAGCACTGTGCCCAGGTGGCCAAGGCGGCCAATGGCATCCTGGCTTGTATCAAAAATAGTGTGGCCAGTAGGTCTGGGGAGGTGGTTGTGCCCCTGTACTCAGCATTGGTGAGGCTGCACCTCGAGTGCTGTGTCCAGTTCTGGGCTCCTCACCATAAGAAGGACATTGATGTCCTGGAGCGAGTCCAGAGAAGGGCAACCAGGCTGGTGAAGAGTCTGGAGGGCAAATCATATGAGGAATGGCTGAGGGGGCTGGGGGTGTTTAGTCTGGAGAAGAGGAGGCTGAGGGGAGACCTTATCACTGCCTACAACTACCTGAAAGGAGGTTGTAGAGAGGTGGGTGATGGTCTCTTCAGCCAGGTGACAGGAGATAAGACAAGGGGAAATGGCACAAAGCTGTGCCAGGGCAGCGTCAGATTAGATGTTAGGAAACAAATTTTTCACTGAAGTGGTTGTCGGGCCTGGAACAGGCTGCCCAGGGAGGGGGTTGAGTCACCATCCCTGGATGTGTTTAAAAAAAGGGTAGATTGGCTACTTAGGGATATGGTTTAGCTTAGGACAGGTATGGTTGGACTCGATCTTAAAGGTCTTTTCCAATCTTGTGATTCTGTATGATTCTGTGTGAAAAACTGCTTTTGGGAACTTACTGGAAGGTGTCAGAATGTGTCTGTAAACCAACTGTGTGCAGGATGATTGAAGAGCTGCCTCTCTTCTTTGAAAAATACATGGAAGACAAACGACCTCATATCTTAAAGAACTAGCAAACGTAGGGCTCTAGGTTATTCTAACAATAGGTGCTTTATTCAGTGAGTTTGACTTCTAGGTTTTTTATTCCCCACATTAAATTGGTGTCAATTCTTACCCTCTGTCCTGCACCTAAATTAATAATTTTGAATCAGAACCAGATATTTTCTCTGGTATAATCATTAGAACTTGTTGAAGGCCTTCAGCTGCTCTAGGCTCTGTCTCATTGAGATTATTAAAAGAATCTTTCACTTACCTTCTGGTTATTTTTCAATTTGTTTGAAGATGGCTGCAATTAAATCTCTTTCATAAAAGACGAATTCCCCTAACAAGGAGCAGTTTGCAGCTCAGAGCTCCAAATATGCTCTCCACAATCCCGAAGCAGCTTATGTCACATGAGCTGTAGAGAGAGGAAAGAGTTCCTGTTCTTTTTTTCTTCACTGTGCTCACTAGCTGTCAATGCTTTTGCCTCCATGAACTCCCCATTTCATTTGAAATTCCTACAGATCTTTCTGATGCTGCCTGAGAGTTGTTCACACCTAAACATGTTTATTTTGGTTGCTCACTGTAAACAAGACTATGAGATAAGGAAGACAAGAGTCCTTTAGGTATGGCCTATCCATTCCTTTGCCCTCAGAGCTCAGACAAAGGGCACCTTGAAAACTACTTGGAAACTACTTGGAAATCAGCTACTTCAGACTTGGCAACCGTTTTTCAAATTGACAGCCATAATTGTGGCATGCTGGTTGAGAAAGTATTGAACTCATGGGGATGCAAAATAGAACATTGACAAGGGAAAAACAGCCTTGATTAGAAAATTAGCGCATGACTTTAGAGGGTTTTTTTTGTTGTGTTGTTTTGGGTTTCTTTGGGGGGTGGGGGGAGGTGTTGGTGGTTTGTTATTTGTTTTTATGCTTACAAGTGTATTGCTTCATCCCTGGACCAGATTTTCTTCTGTTTCATGTAAACAACTTTTCACTCATAAAAGTAAAACTATATTGTATTTTGGGGTAGCAGAGGAAATGTTGACATCTCGAGATAATAGGGTTTTGAGAAGCAAATTTCCATGTTTTTTGGCTTTCAGTACATAACGTGGAAGAGTTCAGTTGCAGGTGACACACTTGGTCTCTGGAAGCTTGAAAACAGATTGTTACTTTGCATAATCAAGTTATTGATATCCAGTAATGAGTAACTCTATGTGAATTGCAGACAAACATTTCTAAAATAAAACTGTAAACATCCTGAATGGGTATTGCACAGTTTATTAGCACAAATTACTTTGGATTCCTCTTAAACAGTACTTCTCCATCTCCCAAATGCGGCAAATAAATCATTTAATCACTAATGTGGTAGTCCCAGGCAGACATCGTGGTACCATCTCAGTAAAGCAGGCTGGCTGTCAAGGCTGTAAGCAGAACCCTACCATACACTCGTGCTGGGACAATCCGTAAAGTGATTTTAAGCTGTGAAGCACTATTTAAGTGCTAAATGCTTATTCTGTCTTGAGCTATCTAAGACATGTACTACATTTTCTGAGTACCAGTGTTTGTCCTGTCACTCAAGATATTCTCTGTCTTTAGTAATAAAATTCTGAGAAAACACACACAATGTAGGTAGTATCTAAAATTCACATAGCTCCACCCATTCTGGAAATAGCATTGGACTCTGTTCATTACCTTTTCCAAGATCATTAGCTCTTATTGCCATAGTGAATATTCTGAGTGCTCCGAAGTATACTACCATGTATTTTCCAAACCAGAAAATTGGGGAAAAAAACCAAAAACAACAAACCCCTCAAGAATTAGGTACCAGTATTCAGAAAGAACAAAACCATAATGACCCCCTCCCAACTCTGCCTTAAACTTCCAAGTGCAAAAATTAGAACTAGTTTCTCTGTATTGTTAGAAATGCAAAACGGGTCCTAAAAAGGACTCGAGGTAGACACGTTAGTGAAGCAGTAATTAATTTATTATACGTTCTTGCAAGAGCAGGTGACCCAAAAGTAGGTACACTTTTGGTCAAAATACGTAGCATTTTTATACCATTTTCCAGTCCGAAATCCCTCCCACCGTTTAACTATAGATTAACAATTTCAAAAGTTTACTGGCTCAACCAAAGTACCCCATTCATGACATAATGGAATACATATTGCACGTCTGGCAAATTCCTGCTTCCTGTTAGTGAGAAGAGTTAGTATGTATGAGCCTTTAACACTTAAACATCTCTTTTGTCTGGGATAATCGCTTACTGGCAGGTACTTGATTTTATCTTAACTTTCCCTGTAACTGTCATGGGCCTAGGGTTGAAGGAATTTAAAAGCTCATACAGGTTTTTGTTTAGACGGTATCAAGACTCCACACCGTCTGTCGGTTTTGAGCCACATTTCTTTGAGTTCCAACCTGTGGCCTCAGTCACGGTTTTAACTCTTTCCAGGATTATCTTTTAGCAACAATATGCTTTATAAAGAATTCCTAATGAGGCAACCTTAATTCCCAAGTCAGAAAAATATACAATACAAAATTCCAATCTGCAAAAGCAACAGTTCAGCATTTTCCACAGTATTAAATATATTAGACGCAACTGAGGCATGTATGGAAAAATCAGATCTTATGCAGGTTGCAAGTTTCATCAGCACTTATAGCAGTTATCCCGTTTTAAAATATTTGCTTAGGCCCTGGAGTCATGTGATATTAAAAGCATATGGCTTTTGGGGGAGGGATTAAAACTTTTAAATGACCGAACTAATTTAGTCTATTAACTTTTTTGGGTTTGTTTTTTTTTTTTGGTCATACCTTTTCTACTACTCAGCTGCACTGTTTCAAGGAGATGAAAAATATCTCTTCTCTCAAGCACATCTTTTAAGGCTTTTCACAAACTGGTCTCAGAAGCTATTTGAGGAAGATTGTGCTTTTGGTCTTGTTGTCTAAATCTCTATCAAATAACAATGGCAATATTTTTACTGACAAAATTAAAGTTGACTCAGATGAAGTTTGGAAGATCTTTCTTTTCTTTAGATGCCTATACCTTTTTTGGCACTCCAATCAAAACTAGCCATTCTTACTTGACTGGTGTAATACACAATTGCTTCCATGGAATCAAGACCATTATTTTCCAATTAGTATTTTAGAAACTGATACTTTTCCAGTATCATCACTATGGTAACATATTTCAGATTCTTCAATTCACAAATAATAGATATTCTTTAAAACACTCATTGGTTGATCAAAATTCCCCAAATGCTTCTCCAGCTGCTTTCCATTTTTGTTCATTTGAAAAAACTCATTAGTGGTTTTTTAGATGGGCCTTACTACTCACATTTTGTATTTTTTATAAAGCGACCTGCCACCTAGACATTGAGTTCCTTATGTTGTTCATTTCTTTTGAGATTGGCACCGCTACCATACAAGATAATGATGATGAGACAGTCTAAGGATAAAACATGTTTGGAAGGCACTTGGCATATATTATTAAATGAATGGGAAATGATCAGTTAAAGCAGCAGATGATTAGGAAGGAAGGCATATTTTACTTGCAAATAGGGCACAAGTTGGCAAGTAAACTTGAGCAGGTTTTAGTACTATCGAAATGTTATGTTAGTACTTTGTGAACATTTGCAGGATGAGGCCATGCAACAAAACATTCCTGCTTTATGCAGTGCTGGGAGATTATTTCCATAAGGAAGAAATGGAAATACTTCTCTAGAGAAAGGAGATCATATGAACTTCTCAGAAATACTGTTAAGTTATTGGACATATGCTTTCTACTTTCCGCCTAACTTGTGGTAAAAAATTTATTTAAATGTCAGAGCAGTGTGCAACAGCGAAGACTTAATAGAAATAAATATTAAAATAAAAATTCAAGCTCCTTTGTACTTGATTGCATATGCCTCACGTTCTCACCTGTTGCTGTTAAATAGCAAATAAAGTATCCATTGAAGTATAATCTTCTTTTCCACCAATTTTATTGTTCCTGACTACTCTTCAGATCATTTAAATATACTAAATCCTCAATTTTGGGACCTGAAGATTAATTAATGGTTTACAGGCTTGTTCCCTGAAGCAAGACTACTCTGTGTCTGAAGGACATTAAGGCAACCTGGAGTTGGGGAGACCATCTGACAGGCCTAACGCTGTCTTACCTCTGTAAGACATGGAAGGAACTTCAGGTTTTAGAAGGGAGGAAAAATGTATTCAAGACAGAGGTAGTAGCAAGAATCCTGAATTGTTACTGATCCTCCTTAGCATGTTCCTTCAGGAGAAATGGAGGAGAAAGATGAAGAACAATGAAAAAATGTAAAAAGAGGGACCTAAGTAATGCCATCAAACATCAAAAAGATCTTTGCCGTAAAGAAGGATTTAAATGGAAATCTGTGATATATATTGGGTGATGATTTAAAATCAATGCCATAAAGATAGAAGAAAGTATAGTAGCAATAAACAGGAAAATTAACACATTTAAGAGTCCATACCACTTACATTATAGCATTTTTTTAAAGGCAGCAGACATCTCCAGCATTGATTGAGGTTGTAAAAAAGAAGCTTCTAATTATTAAAAATTATGTTTACAGTGTTTAGAATTACAAAGGAGAAAATAAAAATCCAAAAGACAGTGTTAAAATGTTGTGATTATATCTCTCTAAATTCTTCAGGCAAGACAGAACAGTAAATCAGGCTGTGGATTCCCCATTAGTCTAATGAAATTTTAGACCCAAACTTGAAGTTAGCAGCAACCTTGTCTGCTCCTCTCACATCCCCAAAATTACAGAAGAATTTGATTGAATGACAATAGAAATCACTATAAGATTGACATTCCTTCCTGCAAAGTGCAGTACCAAATTATAAGAATTACATTACTTATCAAACACAGGATGATTTTTTTTCCCTCAGCCCTCCATTAGCATGTCTAGCACACACCCTGCTAGTGATCTGACAATATGCTATCTAAAGTTTAGATGAGACAACCTATTTCAGTCAGGAACAGACTATACCTAAGTCTAAAGTACACACTACCTTTGACTACACTAAGAACAATTTTTCATTTATGAACACCATTAGTCATAACACTTCTAATTTATGCTGCGATATTTTTCATGGTATCTTTTCTTCAAATTAATTTGTCATAACATTTATTTTGTGATGAATATCAAGACACATAATGGGTTCTGTAACATATTTTTTTACAGGATAAGTCACCCTCTGGAAGATAACAAAGAGAGCATTCCACATGAGAGGTACTGCTAAACATTTCTGCCTGAACTGAGTTATTCTCTCTATCTATAAAATGTATGATGCCACTATCACACAAATGCAATGTTACTGCCCCAGCCTAAGTCTCATAAAACCTCTTCTTTTCCACTGCTCCACTCACTATTCAACTGACACATAAAAGCATTAACATTCTAGGCATTTTTATTAATATTCTTCTCTCAAAGGCAACCGGTGTGCAAAATAGAAACAGTGTCAGTTTACAATCAGTTGGCCTACTTTTCCATTAGGAGCATATTCAATTGTCTGTTGCACGCAAATTTACCAAAGGTAATAATTTGAGGTGAAAATATTACAGAAAGAAAGAAAGGCTAATTCAAATTTTAAAAATATATAAATAAATAATCAAGGTTGGGTCGGCGAGCAAGGGTTTCAAAGTCTAGTAGTCATTTCTTTGAGATAGTCCGGCATGCTCGCTCTGTTGATCAGACAAGCTGACTTTCATTGGTCAAATACAGAAGAAATATTATTGCATGGGTCTTCAAGAGGGGAACGAGGAAAGCAAATGGATTTTGCCACAGTGAAATCCTAGGAGGTTAGAGCTTTATTCTGTTGAACCAAAATGAGTTCAGTTTAGTCTTTCCTACTAGCACATATGCTCCAAGTTCTAAATCAAAGAAAATATTCGTTCTTTACTCTTCGTGCTCAAAATGAAAAGTATAACTAAGGTTGATGTAATCTAATGTATATATGATATTCACACTCTATTTTTCCTCCTTCAGTTTTTTGTCTTGCACCACGGTACAAGGTTTTGTGATTGGTGGAAAATGAATACATAAAAATAATTAATAAAATGAAAAAAAACCAATAGAACCTAATTTTGATGTTGCTGGTAAGTCAGTGAACTTGCATGAGAATTACTACATAGATTTTCATCATATAGTAACAATATTTTTACTGCATCTTCTAGGGATTTTTATTGTTCCATAGAGAAGTTGAAGGAACAGTGCAAATATTACCTGTAGTTCTTGAATTTCAAATAGTGAACCTCTGGTGACATGGCATTATTATTGATGAGAGCACTTTCTCAACACAAAGACAAGAGGGAAAAAATGAAACCCATCTTGATAATAGAAGATTAAGTACAAGGTAGTCTCATGTCTCCAGTAAACTAATGTCTCCTAAGAATTCTTTTTGGAGATGCATGGTTATTTCTTAATCAAAATTATTTTATTCATGATTTCTAAAGAAACTGGCACAGCTTTTCAGAAAGCAGAATGTTCACCTAGTTTCTAAGCTTGAGACCAATGTTTATTTTTGCTATCTCAATTTGATTTGATAGTACTGGGAAGCTGTCACCATCTGCTTTCATCTTATGAGATTTGTCTTGCCATGTGAAAAATAATGGATGTGACCAGAATGTGCAGGTTGGTGAAAAAAATTCACGTGTATATGATACTTTGATTTTAGTGAAAAAGGAACAGATAACATGATGACCATTGGTGAACCCTCACAAACAGTTTCCCCATTAAAAACTGATGCTAATAAAAATATTTTCTCAAAGAACAAAGATATTTGTGACAAAAAAACCCTGTGGAACTTAGAGCATAATTTTGATGTTGTCAGAAAGTTGTCTTTCTGACTTCAAAAAGGGGATGGGGATAGAGGGTGGGGATCGAGTATATTTTCTATGACAATTCCAAGGGTTTTTACAGTTTATAACAATTTTTTATTTAATATAGAGAAAAAATAATTTGAAGACCTGCCATGGTTCATAGCCTTTTTCATGCAAAAGGGAAGCCTGAAGACAAACTTTTTAAACCAACCTGTCTAGGACACTGAACACCAGGCTTACAAGGATCAAAAAAAAATGATCAATTTTTGCCACAGCAGACGAAGATCTAACCTGTCTCCTGTTTGTCACTCCAAGGATTACTGGGGTTATGTTGGTAACTATGGATCCTGCAAAATGTTGCTTAAAAATTATAATGTTGAATCTCATCTTCTGTACCAGAAAAAGAAAGCTGTTTCTGCATTCTTCTTCCCTCTCACTCACAAGCTGGTGCAGTGAATGTACATAGCAGAGACCTGAGTAGGTTATCATCTACACGGGACAGCACAGTAAAACTACCTACTTGCGACCTCAAAAAATAACATCTGCCTTCTCTAGTTTGTTTGGCACCTTTGGGGATGGGGTAATTAAGACACTTAGATTCATTCTTAACAAGTTTGTCTCATTTAATATTCTATTTTTAAAAGCCTTTTGTTAGTCTATAGAAGAAAAAAAAGTGGGATCACAAACCTTGTAATTTAACCCTTTGCAGTATGAAAACAGGTAGTCTGTCCAGATTCTTGCTAAAACTCCATTTTAAGGTGTTTGAATAAGCCTGATGAAGGTAAAAAAAAATCATCCAGGAGAATAATCATATAGGTCCACCTGACTCTGTTTTGTGGTGTTCCTTGAACACTTAATAATTTTATTTAATAGAGATGAACTTGATTGTGGAGTAACAAAAAGCCTCAAAATTATTTTGGGGGTTGCATTTTTTTCCTGTGACTGCATTAAACTGTTTTTCACAGCACTGAAAACTTATAAATAACTTTGATGAGTGCATTGTATTTGCATGAAAGAAAAAACCAACCTAAATATAACCTATAAAATATTAGCCCCTGACAAGATAGTGGTTTCTTAATTTTATATATCAGTCAGAAATCTACATTAAATTACGATGAGAAAGAAAAAAACCCAAGATAAATATATAAGTGGGTGTAAAACCAGAAATATATGTACATGCAGAACAAGAGGATTTTAGAAAGAGTAGTTGGTTTATATTCAAGGTTGTTCAAATTGTTTGAAGCTTTAATTTTTACTCTCTCTGCAGTGTGTACCATTTGGAAATGGAAAGTAAAAGCAGATCACTATTTTTTCTTCTAGGACCAGACAAGGATGTACAAGGATGTAGCAGTAGCATCTATATCCTCTTCACATTTCCTCCTGTCCACCTCCTTTCTTCACAGTAAGTTAGTCACAGAGGAGAAAAGAATCTAAAGATAATCATTTTTACATTGTGATGACTCTGTCCAAGCCTCTTAAATCACCTTTGAGCAGCACTGCTCCAGGACTCAGGGAGAAAGCAGCAATAACAAATTCAGGGAAGAATCAGTTGTTCATTTGCCACCACCTTTTCTTATCTCCCTGCTCAAAGATTTGCCATTTCCTTAGATATACCTGAAGATAGAATGCATAAAAAGCATCTGGTTTAACTCGGATTAGATTTATTACTTTAGATACTTTGAGTTATATTAACTCTCAGTTTCATTTCACATATTTTCTACCTGCTAGAAGGTAAGTAGCAGCGTCAAGTCCAAATTCTTCCTTAGTTAAGAAAATGAAGTACTTTTAGGAAAGGAAATGTCTCTGCTCATTGTACACATACTTAGGAGCTTAATTCTCGTGCCAAACTTAGCTGTGTTTGCTTCTGAGACACTTTCAAATTCTGGTTCATCATCCTGGGAGGAGTACAAATGGACAGTCTACTGTGCCTCATATATCTTTACCATAGGTTCAAGGAAAGGAAATCTTGAACCCATTTGGTGTGTTGGGAGAGGGGAGACAAAACCTGCCTAGTTTTAATCCTTTCCTTCAGATAAAAGATGTTCATGAATTCAAAATCCACATGTAAAACTCCCAGTGTGTACTCATGTCCACACTACCCCTTCAGCCTCCATTATCTTCTCCTGCACTACATTCTCGCTCTGTCAAGGCCAATAATATGCTTTGTTTTGTTTCTTAAAAAATATATTGTTTCAAACAGGGGACCTTTTCATGATAATAGTTATCAGTCTAATGTTTTTCCCTTCTCCATAAATCTTTCCTTCTTGTTTGAACTAGAATGCTTTCCTGGCAGATCCCCACTTCCCATTTGTTGCCATCTTTCCTTTACTTACATTAATACTCTGTGTACCACAATTACCATAACTCAGTCTAGCTAAAGGTTGAGGGCTGAAAAAATTGTTGTCCATCTCCCATTTCTAAAACTACAAATTACATTGAATAATGTAACTTCAACTCCATCGTGGAAGTATTATTTCAAAGTGAATGACAATAACTATCTTTAAATTACATGACCCAATTCTCTTTTGACTTTTATGTTTTCCTGTAAATCAGGAGTACGTTTTTCAAGGCTATAAAGTTGCACTGACCTTTAATTAAAAAGGTAACTGCAGAATCAGCTTGTGTTTTTAATACCTTCAGAGAGAAATAAGACACAGATCCCCATATTTATAGACCCTATTTAGTTCACCTTGCTAGCTGGGAGAGGCAAGGTGAAGGACTGGACACAGGTTTGCCACATTTCAGCAAGTTGACAGAATACCCACTTCCTCAACCGTTCGGGTAGCAAATAACTAGTGTTCCTTCATCACACAGAAGCAACATCCCAGACTCTCCTCCTACACTGTGGAGGTGACCCCCTCCACAGCAGAAGGCTGTGACCTCCCAATGATCATGAAAAGGCATTGGGTTCTCTGACAGTGCCTTCCTCTCTTCTTTGGGCAAGCTTTCAAGTTAGATAGGAGCTTGCTGTGGCATAGATTTTGTGTAGGAATCCTGTTTTATTACAAGTAAAATGTTCACTGTATTTAAAATCTCCCCCTGATTCTTTTCTACAAGAAATTAACACAGTAGTTATACAGCCAAGTACTGAAGTTGGGAAAAAGTCCTGCAGTCTTCAACAACTTTATCAAGTGCACCCTCAGCAGGTTTACTGATGACACCAAGCTTTGTACTGCAGTTGAGATGCTGGAAGGAAGGGATACCATCCAGGCCAAGTGCAAAGTCCTGGACATGGGATGAGTCAGGGCAATTCCCAGCACAAAAGGCTGGACAGAGAATGGGTTGAGAGCAGCCCTCAGGAGGACTTGGAAGTGTTGACTGATGAAAAACTTATCACGAGCCAGCAATGTGTGCTTACAGTCCAAAAAAACAACTGTAGCCTGGGCTGCATCAAAAGAAGCATGAGCAGCAAGTCAAGGGAGCTGGTTCTCCTCTACTGTGCTCTCATGGGACCCCATCTGCAGTACTGCATCCAGCTCTGGGATCCCCAGTACAAGATAGACATTAAGCTGTTGGAGCAAGTCCAGAGGAAGTCCACAAGGATGATTAGAGGGCTGGAGCACCTCTCCTGGTAAGACAGTCTCAGATAGCTGAGCTTGTTCAAGCCAGAGAAGAGAAGGCTCTGGAGAGACCTTGTAGCAGCCTTCCAATACCTAGAGAGGCCTACAGGAAAGCTGGAGGAGGACTTGTTTTTTGTCATGGAACGTACTAATAGGACAGGAGCCTTAAACTGAAAGGGTTAAATTTAGGTTAGGTGTTAGGAAGAAGTTCTTCCCTATGAGAATGGTGAGGCCCTGGCACAGGCTGTCCAGATGAGCTGTGGCTGCCTCCTCCTTGGCACTGTTCCAGGCCAGGTTGGATGGGGCTTTGGGCAACCTGGTCTAGTGGAGGGTGTCCCTGCCCATGGCAGTGGGGGATAGAACTTGATGATCTTTGATGTCCCTTTCAACCCAAACTGTTCTGATTCTATGATTTTTTGCATGAAAAGGGAACAAACTACAGAGTGTAGAGACTGTAAGGACATGGTAACTTCCTATTCTCAAGGGCAGGCTTTTGGTAAAACCATATTTATTCATAGGAATTCACAGCTGAGCACATTAGAAGTATTTGATGAAACAAATTTAGCTGTTTGCAGAGCCAGGTGAAATAGAAGTTTCTAGTTAAGAGGAATTTTCATTTATTCTTTAAAAAAAAATAAATAGCGGAAAGGAAGGGGATAGAAAAGACAGTAATGAGAATACAATGATACAAATTTTCCTCTTAAACCTGAAATCCTTTCACACAAATTACCCAAGCCACTCAAGAGCATTTGAGCATTGTTTTTCTATGTTAGCTGATTTTTTTTGGTTTTGTTTTTTTATCAATACTCCACGCTTAGACACCAAAAAATTCCTTTGTGATCAGCATATATTGTACCATGACTGGACAATGCACAGATAAAAGCAAAACTGACCAAAATCTCCCAGCATGATCTTTTGTTAACATCAATATACTGACATCAATAAAGTCTGAGATTGTGACAGTTGTGCTTTCTGTTCCTGCAAAACTACATGGTAGAAGCAAAGCTGAAATAAGCATTTGGGTCAGGGACTGTGTCAATGGAAGCACGACAAACTTTCAAAAGAAACGGCAGGCACATTAGGTTGGGCTCAAAAGAGGCAATGAACAAAAAAGAGGACTAGCTTTCTTGGCCTTGTGGCAAAGGGACAAAAACCTCCAGTGAAGTGTTAGGAAATTCCAGCAGGCACATATCCTAACTTAAAAGGCAGACATTTCAAATGCAATAGTTTAAAAATAATGTAAACTGAATTTATAATTACAAACTTGAAGATAGACTTTTTTCTGAGACTGCATATCAACAGATATTTACAGTATGCTCTGGTCAAGCTCATAGACAGTAGAAAAAATTTGGACTGGTAGTATGAAAGTATCATTTTAACTATATACATAGATATTTTCTCCTAAAACGTTCGTAATGTTAAAATTGTACTTAATCAGAGACAACATTTCCCGTGAAATTGAAGGCAGTGGTAAGTTAAAAGAACCTCAGCTTGCGTTGGCAGAAAGCAATTTAGTTATTTTTGTGGTGCTGATGTATTGCCAAGGTCACAAACAAGACTGATTTATACAGGAAATATGAGTTAGAACGGCTATTTAAGGGAGCTGTAAATACTTTGCTTAGATGTGCCTAGATGGATTTATTTTTTCTATCAGCTGCGCCGAAAAAAATATGATTTACCAGTAATCTTATTGCACAACTCAGGGATAGAGTATTTGATAACTTTTCTTGAAAAGAAATTCTTCTCCCCCATATTCTGCATATTAACTGATACTCAAAGTAGATCACTCAGAATTTAAAAAAAAAAAGATGTTCTGGAAATCTGCTTATTCAAGGGACATATCTGCTAATGATTGTCCAGCATAAGACACTTGGTCTGAAAGGTTCAAAGAAGCATTTTACACACTCAAGCTGTTTATGGGAATGTCCCCTAAGCATTGGGTAAACAAGGCTGAAATGCTTACACAGCTTAAAAGAAAAATAAACTACTACACCCAGTACTCTGCTTTCCCAACAGTCCTCACCCAAGCATCTTTTCTCACAATTACCTCTTCACCGTTGACAAATGTTGCGCTACTGAACCCAGCCATATACTACCTGAAACATGACCCATTGGTTTTTATTTATTTTCCAGTCAAAATGTTCTAATTGATACACTTGATTTGAGGCAGGAAATTATAATCATTTGTCTTGAAAATTTTGGTATGAAAAAGATCTCCAGAGTGAAATTGCCTCTTTCATCTCCTTAGCAAATTGCTTAAAGATGAATCTCAGGTCTCAGTTCTATGTAGCTAAAGTCAATGGCAGCTGGGTTGCACTGCTGGTCTCAGCAGACAAAGGAAACAAGGCACACATTCATAACAGCACAGAGCTTAAAATGTTGCTTCTGCTTCAAGTACAGTACTCTCATTTTTCAGAGCTTCTCCAAGTCTGGGGTGGGAGATAAGATGATGTGAAGGAGAGAAGACTGTCCTGCTAAACGGCTCTCCCCCAGAAAAAAAACCCATGACCACCTGCAAACAGCCAGCTCTTCTCCAGGCTTTCCAAAATGCCCTAGAGGTATGAAGGTCAATATCAACAGAAATTATGGAGCAGGTGACAAGAAAGAGAAAGGCACAACTATTTAAGAGTTTAAAGGAGATACTCCCTTATGGACTTCAGATACGAGGAAAGTGATGAGGAATTGCAGGCACATTCAGGGAGGGGAGGGCAGAAGTCAGACACGCGAACAAGGCGAGAATAGTTTTCTGTCCATAGCAATTCACGTTTAAATGAATAATTCAAAAATAAGCATTCTGAAGCAGAGAGTAAGGTTAGTAAAAAACTTCATTTGTAGAAGTTTACTGAAAAATAACTCTAATGTCAAGCAAAAAAACCCCCAAATCTCTAAAACAGGCAAGCTATTCTCCACATGATTTACGGGTTCAGTTTCAGGAGGTGAATATTTGAACTTGGGCTTTCTACTTTTATACTAAAACCTTTTTTGTAAGACTTTTTCTTAACCAAATTGTCCCATACTTAGCTTTAACCCCAGTAATTGCATAGTTGCTGCAGTATTTGGATCTTTGCTTAAAATTGCAATACTGGCATCAGAGGATACTCAGTAGGAAAGAGTCTATACCTTATCTAAAACGCAGGCAAGGTAAGTGGTAGAAAGCAAACATAAAAGTCTACAAGCTGATAAAGTTCACTGTTTTTTCATTACTTACATTAATTACTGATACAAGAAACTGTTGCTGTAAGATAATTCTAGGGCTCCTGTTAACCAGTAAGCAAAACAGGAGGTTTAAATTCATACTAGCTGTGGGTAGCCTGAAAGCATCATTCTACGCAAAGCCACTAAGTTAACTGATCAGTGACTAATTGCCATCCCCAATCACATCTGCCCAGTTAGGTTATGTTGTGTCTTATACCTTGTGACACTTCGATGCTCGAAACTCTCCTTGAGCTGAAGGTGGAAAAGTGATTAAAAAAAAAGTTTTGTCACTGACTCCAAAAGGGTAGAATTTTCCAAAGCTGTTCCTTCTCCTTTGTTTGTCCAAGAACACCAATCAAGCACAACTAAGCTTGTGAAGTTCAAAGAATTTTAAAGTATACAGATTGTAAAAGTCACTCTTCAAGTTGTTTGTATGAGTTTTACTCTCTAGCTTTAAGAACATTGCATGTACCGACTAACATAGCTTTTAGCTAAATTCAAGGCACTAGCCAAGAGAACACAAAGAACTGAAAAACCTGTATGAGAACAACAGCAAATCAATTAATAGCTTTTTTTTTTTTTTTTGCATCAAATCATGTGTTATTCTAAAAGTTTTAGTGCAAGAAGAAAGCTCCCTGCCAAAATGTAGCATATTCCTGTGTTAGATAGTATTCCTTCTTAGAAGAAAAAATGGGGGGAAAAAGCAAGAACAACGACAATACAGAACTAGAATTAATTTTTCAGGTTTTTTTCTTTGCCATAGCTCCTCTCTGAATGACATTTCCATTTCTTCACTACCCATGTTCCCACTCTTAATGTTTCCATTTACTGTCACTGCTCTTTTTTATTCCTCACATACCTTCTCTCCATTCAGTAGACATCATTTTCCTCCCTGTGAACTGATTAAAAAAAAATAATTCCTGCAATGCCTTTGAATCCTTGGGATGGACATCATTGCGTAGTGAGTGAGCAGCACTGGACTCAGAGGTGACCTTGCCTCCAACAGGAAACAAGAAAAGGACAGATGACACTTTTCTACCAAAAGAGGAAAAATTGAGGTCACTACTCTACTCAAGAATTGTGATTTTTTTATTTTTTTTGGGGGGGGGAGGGAGGGCAGAATTCCCTCTCAAGATTATAATTCATCTAGTATAAACATGAAACCAATTTCTTCTCTATAAAATTCCTTTTCTCTTTTCTCAGAATTCATGGAATTATTCCAAGGCTGATGTTCAGGGGACATGGCAGAGGTCACAGGAAATTTTAATCCCAATGTAAGTAAATATAAAAAAGGGAAGAGCAAATAAACCCTTTGTTTTCTTGAAGAAAGTAAATTTATCAGGACACCAGTTGAACTGGAAAAAATGAAAACTAGAAACAGTCATTTGAGAGCCATTAACTAAGGTTAAAATGCAAAAGTCTTATATTGCAGTAGCTGATATTACTGCTACTGAGACAATAGGTCTGCTTGCAGTTATTTTTGATTAATGAGAACTGCTCTTAGTTATGGCCCATTCTGGGACCATTCTCTTTAATTTTATAAACTGTGAATATTTCTCAGGGCTCTGCCAGTGCGGTCCTGAAGGAGCACGGTAAAGGGCAGCAGAGGAAAATTCCTTGCCCAGGATCATTAAAAAAATCACCCTCAAGCAGATAAAAAAAAAAAAAAAGAGTGTATATTTACTGGAACTCCAGGGATCTTGTTTAGTGTCAGAATCATATCACTGAGAAGCTTTTCTTAGTGTAGACTTGAACAAATTGGAAAGCAAGATGCAGTAGTAACACACTTCTGATATAACAAATTGTTCTTTATTTAAAGTTACTTTTAAAATATGAATAAGATTTTAAAGCCTGTCAAAGATGGCATGCAAAGATAAAAATAAAGAAGTGCCAGGAACAAAAATGTTCTTTTTCTCTTCCTCTGAATTAATTTGCATGTCAGTCAAAAAATCTGTCAATGCATATGCAATATAAGCAGCATGACTTACACTACTAAAAGCGTAGGGAAAAAAAAGGAACAAGAAGAACCAAAGAAGAGGAAAACGACAGCTGTGATGAGCAAGGATTCTTCCCAATCTATAGTATGTATTCAACTATAACAATACACCCAAAGATGGTGAAGAAATGATGACAGGACTGTCAATTAGAGTTGTGCAGAGTATAAACAGAGATACAAAATCTGCTGAGCAGAACTGACACCAGGTGGTAGGGCTTCTCTGTCCACCCACCCCACCAGCCAGAGCACAAACCCTGTTCAGCAGCAGGGATCCCCGTCCCTCGTGGCAGCCCTCAGCTCTCAGCAGAGAAAAGGCTACAATAAATGAGGTCCTAGTGGGACACTAAGGTTGTTGGCTGAGATGTAAATGGGATTATTGATTGCTACATTTCAAATTGATCTGAACCCCTGGAAATGAGGGAGTTTGGACCCTAATTCAAACTCGTTTACCCACATGAAGAAGAGGTAGATACGCAGCTTGTTTAGACATTTTTTTGCAGCTTGCTTAGAGGTGTCTTTCAAGTAAAACTTTAATTTGAAACTTACTTTCCCAAAAAAAAAAATCATTCTGGCTTTTTGACTATTCAACGTGAAGAGCACTGGGAGGTAAATGAATGCTGTTCACAAATACCATTAATAAACTGAAAGCTGCATTTTAATCAAATCCCACAAACTCCTCTATTTGGAATCTGAAACCAGACCAACTCCAGGCTTTGCATATGTGAAGGACCCTATGGAACAGTATCAGTTAACAGTTCTATCAGGTTCACTGTGAACATGAGCAGCAGCTCTGCACTATACATCAGGTGGGACAGAATTCCTCTTTAGCTTTTTTGTACTAGGAGAAAGGAGCAACAAGGAAGAGGGGAAAAAAACCCCTCAAACCACCAACACAAAACCCCTTAATATCACTTTTGTCTCAAGAACAAGCAGCTGCAAGCAACTGCATGCAGAAAGATCTGTTGAATAATGAGTTCCTATTTTTCACACATATTCGCGTACCGAAAAGAATTGTACTCCAAATGCAGAACTGAAGGTTCCACCCCAGGCAGCTGCCATTGCCAGCACACAGGGCTGGCATTTTAAGTTATAGGTAACACTGTGGAAAGTGAAACGTGATAAATGCTGTTTCTCACAGCCACTGAGATTTCATCATTCTGAGCCTGTTGCTCAGAGGAAGGCAGCCAAGCTTTCTTCCACAAACCAGCAGTGGATTGTGTTATCCGTCAAACTCTCTCTAAAGAAATAATGTTTCCTGTGAGGTTCTTCTTAATTCACTTTTTCACAACACTCAGCCTTTGTACAGGAGATGTGGTTTCATTCCTCTGCCTTGGCCAAACACTCTCAAACCGTCTTTTCCAACATGAGAATGAAATGCTTTACTCTGTCTGCCGTTCCAGACCGCATAGGAAAGGCTCAATTCTTTTGTGATGTTTTTGCAGAACGGACAGACTATATCTTTGGGGCAGAAAAGCTATGGGCAAAGATATCAAGGAATTCACCAGGAAATTTTCGTTCTCTGCTCCGGTGCCTTTTGAAGTTTTTAATACTAAGTAACCTATGAATAAAATAAAAATGCTATTGCTAGATCTCATGGGAACTAGGGAGCTCCACCATACCAGATCAGTTCATGTAGGTTTGCTTTTTTTCCTTCTTTCTCTTAGTGCGTCAGCTTTGTCAACAATAGCAAAACTTTAAACTAAGGTAGAGTATTGAACAGTAGGACAGCGAAGTTCATTCCCTTCATATCCTCCTGGAAGGAGGTACATGAAAAATAAGGAGATGATTGGTGACATCCAACATGACTTCCCTAAGGGCGAATCATACCTGAGAAATTTGGTGGCCTTTTACGATGGGTTTAGTGTTTATGGATAAGGGAAAGGTAACTGATGTCATCTACCTGGAGTTGTGCAAAGCATTTAAGACTGTCCCACATGACATCCTTGTCTCTCAATTGGAGATACATAGATTTGACAGACAGACAACTCAGTGGGTAAGGAACTGACTGAATGATTGACTCAAAGAGTCAACATGGTCAACAACTTAATGTCCAAGTGAGGATCAGTAACAAGTAGTATTCCTCAGGGGCTGGGATTGGAACAGGCACTGCTGAACATGTTTCTTGGAGACACAGACAGTGGGATCAAGTGCATGCTGAGCAAGTTTGCCAACAGCACTAAGCTGTGTGGTGCAGTTGACATGATGGAAAGAAGGGATGCCATCCAGAGGGGACTTACAGGCCTGAGAGGTGGGCCCATGCAAAGCACATGAAGTTCAACAAGGTGAAGTACAAAGTCCTGCACATGGGTCAGGGCAATTCCCAGCACAAAAGGCTGGACAGAGAATGGGTTGAGAGTAGCCCTCAGGAGGACTTGGAAGTGTTGATTGATGAAAAACTTAACATGAGCCAGCAATGTGTGCTTGCAGTCCAAAAAAACAACTGTAGCCTGGGCTGCATCAAAATAAACATGACTTCGGTTGAGGGAGGTGATCCTTCACCTCCCCTCTGCTTTCGTGAGGCTGCACCTGGAGTACTGCATCCAGCTCTGGGATCCCCAGTACAAGACAGACATTAAGCTGTTGGAGCAAGTCCAGAGGAAGTCCACAAGGATGATCAGAGGGCTGGAGCACCTCTCCTGGTAAGACAGTCTGAGAGAGTTGGGCTTGTTCAAGCCAGAGAAGAGAAGGCTCTGGAGAGACCTTGTAGCAGCCTTCCAATACCTAGAGAGGCCTACAGGAAAGCTGGAGGAGGACTTGTTTTTTGTCATGGAACGTACTAATAGGACAAGAGCCTTAAACTGAAAGAGGTAGGTTTAGGTTAGGTGTTAGGAAGAAGTTCTTCACTATGAGGATGGCGAGGCCCTGGCACAGGCTGTCCAGATGAGCTGTGGCTGCCCCCTCCTGGGCACTGTTCCAGGCCAGGTTGGACGGGGCTTTGGGCAACCTGGTCTAGTGGATGATGTCCCTGTCCATGGCAGGGGGATTTAAGTAAATTATCTCTTCCATCCCAAACCATTCTGTGATTCTATGAACATTAAAGTTACTGCACTAAGAGCTCAGTTACTATAATAAAAAGGTAAAGGAAATAATTACTGTCTCTTCTTTCAACTTTCAAAGCTTTTCCTTCAGTTCTGCTCCACAATCAAAGAGATGCCTAAAGTGCTTTTTCTCACAGGATTCAGGAATTAGTAGCTCACTGTGAAGCTACTCAGCATTGAGCAGAATCAGACCTCTGACTACAATTGGCAGTGCAAATATAAACTACAAGACTGGTCTGCATGGCAGTTGGTTCACTACCCCTCAAAAAATTGCTGAGAATAAAGAAAAAGAATAAGTAAATAAATAGACAAATACATAAATAAACCTGTATTGTATAAAACCCAAACATGATGATTTTTTTTATGGCAAATATAAATAGTGGGAATACATAAAACACTGAAATTATGTCTTCAACACTTCTAGGCCTCCTAATGCTCAGCAGGTTGTTAGGCTGAAAACCACAGATGTATCTCACATCCCACATTAAAACCCCCTCACTACAAATTTATTTTCAATCCTTTCAGCTCTCACTTTGGTGGTTTTTTTTCTGGAACATATTTTCCCCTATGTAGTGATGTTTTGCTGATTGAAATGTTCAGATAAATGTGCAGGTTTTTTTTAAAAAAGGCATTTTCATTATGTTTAAACCAGAGTGTTGTCATTTTTAGAAATTATATTTTATTACTATTAACTTTTATGAATATATGCAAAACAAAATATAAAGCTTCAAAAATTTAAAATTAAGATGGATTTGTGGGGTTTTTCTTCCCACTTTGTTCTTAGGATACTATCACATTTTCATTGTCAGGAAATTTCCAATAAAATGGAAATAGAGCTCTGTCCTAACGACAAGCTCATTATCAGTTCTACATTATTTTCTGTTATTTTACAAACTTGGATCCAAGCTAATAAGTATGTATATTAGGTTATGCTTTGGTAACTTACATGTGAAGTTAGGGCATCTAAACTGGTCTTCTGGGGTCTTGTCTAAGGATCTTATGTTCAAAATTTGTATTCCTACAGAACCAAGAAACTGAGTGCTACACAGGTAAAAAACAGTGTAACAATCTCCTCTTCCCCCCCAAAAAAAATATCAAGGAATTATTTGCATGAATAAGTTCAGGTATGTCAATGCAACATTATTTTTCTTATGAGTTTGAATGCACTTAAAAATGTAAGACCTACAATTTCTGTTATAACTGTAAGACCCATCTCAAATGTGCTGTAATTTTGCAGGCACGTGAATTCTGCAAGGTTCTTCTCAGGGTCATAATCTCAAAATAGAAAAAAAATTTAAACATTACTAAAGATTTTTGTGTTTCTTACTTGACTTCTGTATGGGCCAAATCTTTAAAACTATGGAAATTTCCACCAATTTCAAGCATATCAGAATTTGCTCACTATAAACACATAGATTTTATTTTTTTCTACCAGCATAGCCCTATTTGCATCCCACAGAACAAGCATTTCTTGTCCTCCCTTGACATTCCTTCAAAAAGCAAATTGTCTGCACAAAATAACAATGGTTTCCAGGGATTAATTCCCCTCTAAGACCTATTTTATTGAATTATATACAGTTACTTTATGCAAAAGTGGAGCTGCCACATTCAAAAAACCCCTGAACTTTAAGATCCATCACCTATCCATATAGACACCACTCACTCAAATGTGTTTAATTTATCAATGTTAATTACATTAATGCATAACTTGGCAAAGAAACAAAATATATACAAGAATGTTGGTGAAAAATTCTTAAAGACTGCTTTTCCATAAAGTAGGTCAGATAGTTAATAAATACACACAAATGCATGCTGCTTTAAGCAAGACTTCCAGGGAAGTCAGTAGGCCTACTCAGCATGCAGTCAAGTATTTAAGTATGAGGACCTTGCTGTTTTAGGTTTACAGCTGCAACTCAGAGAGTGGAAAAAGCATGAACTGTATGAACTGCCTTTTAAAAATTATTATTATTCCAAATACCCCCCTCCAAAAAGTCAATTTGAAACCCCTGGCATTTATCAAGAATAAACCACCACAGATCAAATATGTTTTGTTGACATGCTTGTACTATGCTGCCTAAAGATGAAAATGGTTACATCAACTTGCAGTGAACACATGCTAGGACAAGATACTGTGATTTCAGTACAGATCTTAAAAGGAAATACTGACGAGTTTGTGGCAAAAGTCTAAGTCAGACAATCCAGATTTCTAAGTTTATACTTTTTGCCTGAAGAGATGTATTTCAACTACTGAGAAGTTGGTTCAATGGTATTTCAGTTTGTTGGCAGATTTTAAAATCCCTCAAAAAGGATAACTTTTAGGAAGTAATATGTACTTCTAAGAGACTTCCAGGTAAGCAGGACATGACAATTACCCCTGTCTGACCATACTGTAAATAAAGCACGGCATGAAATAAAAAGAAAAGTCTCCACACACATCCCCTTCCCTCCACACACCAGCTCAGAACATCACATATCACCACAACAAACCAGAAATACATCCACAGTTTAGGGGGAAGGGAGCAAACAGCTGGTACTGTGAACAAATCAGAAGTTGGGAGGAAAGAAGAGTGAATGACAGTATGATACAAGATGAATGTGAAAATTTGCAGTCTTACAGAGAGGAAAAAAGACTAAACTCAGAAGGTCCCTGAAATATCCACATTTATCCATTTTGTCTGCTTGGTTTCTTTCTGGAATCAATTGTTAATCCTATCTTTTGCTCAATTTTTGTTTTGGTTTTGTTTTGGTTTTTTTTTCCTTACGTGTAGGTAAAGGATGAAAATACAAAAAAAACCCAACACATCAAACACAAAATAATCATCTTCTCTCCTGTCCTCCCTAGGATTTAGCATATTGCTACTTTGGATGAAGAAAAAAAGTTGCGAAACCAAATATAAATTACAATAAGGACTGCAAGACACGTTAATCACCAAACACTTAATATGTAAGACTTTTACCCTATGATGTTTCTTTAAACTAACTACCCATTCAAACAAATCTTTCAGAGGATAGACCCTTTCATAAAATAATCATCAAATGTAACACAAAAAGCTTTCTATGAGAAATTTCAAGGACATTGTTTTAATTTCTTAGCATTTTTAGTAAACATATCTACTTTGTTTTCATGTAAGATTGAAGTCAAGATATGTTTTCCTTACAGTATCATAACCAACATGTCTTTGTTCCATAAGAAACTAGAGCCCTTATGATAACAGGAACACTCAAAATGGCTTGGCAGTGTGAATGTATGCTGTGAAGAAGATACTCCTCATCCAAACTCAGCCTTGCAGAAGAGAGATGGGATTGTGAACGCATTTCCTCGGGTTATGTAAAAGAAAAAAAGCAATTCAAGTGGTATACTGCATGATTCATTAAGTGTGTCTTGAGAACACCTTTGAAAGAAAGGAGATGAGGGAAAGCTTTGTTTTGATCATTGGGGAATCTTAACATTAAAAATGCAACATGAAGTATGGTTAGATGTGTACTTAGCAGCTTGAAAACCTCATCTGCAGCCCGGTTTTGGCCGTAGGTACGTGAATCTTGACATCATTGTGAACTGTGTGAGCAAATCTCGTGTTGAGTATATCCTGTAATAATGCAGTTAGCTAAAGAAGTAAAATCCAGGAACATTAAAATAACCCCTGGTTTTGAGAAATGTCACCTGTGGAAAATTACACAACAATAAGGCCATAAGGCACCCTTACTGAACGACTGCAATTCACATTTTTCGTAGACAGTCAAAACTAGGCATCCACTCATCCTGCGTGATCCGTTGCTTCATGTATTAGCTCTGGCAGCATACAGAAGCAAGGAGTTTTACAAAAGATTTTGAATCAAAAGAGAGTCTGATTGCCACATAAAGTGTAGAAGTCAGTTTGGAAGCTGGAATATTTTCTTTTACTACAGAAGTTCTGTTACAGGTTTTACCACTTCTATTCCTACATTTCTAATTCCTGAGTGTGTTCCTGGCTCACCAATACACAGAGAGGGCTTCTAACACTAACACAAGCCATTTTTAAACTTCATAAGAAGAAATTAATTTCTCTGTACTCCCTACCATTCTGTATTGAAAGGCATCATTAGGCTGTAGTTTTATGTTCAGAAAGATTTAAAATTAATCATGATTATAGGCAGGACCATTCTGGCATCTCTTGAACGCATTGTTTAAATCGTGACAGTAGAGAAGGAGCCATAAGCAGCTAAAGAGCTTGTTCCAGCACAGACAGTGAGATGCAATTCATAAAGGATGAAGTTCTGTTATTGAAGAGGAACCATTGGAGCAAGTAAAATGATGATGTGGCATCAGAGCTGAAGCAGCTGCAGATGGGATAATCCAAGAGGACAATACATATGCTGAGGCAGGAGCAATTGTCAATAGGGACAGCTTGTCTGGTTATTCAGATGCCAATTCTATAGCATGTGTTTGCTTGTGTGCTGCATCAATGGAGACAGTCACTTGACAGTCAGGCAACTGTTTGTTTAGGAAGTTCAGCGTTACCTGTCTTAATCATTTGTTAGGAGAAGGACATAAGAGTTTGCAAACATCATAAACTGACAAAAAAAGCCCAACCCAAACATCCAAGAAATAATGTCAAACTAATCATATTTTCAGTTTTCTTTTTAAATTTGTATTGTCAAATACTAGTCTTGTTGAAATAAAATCAACTTCTATCAACTTCTACCCTCACTCCTCACAAAGATATATTCATAAGCATCCAGAGTTTTCATATTGAAGGAAAAAAATTGCCAAGTAACATCCGTAAATCTGATGCTTCAAAAACTGTTAGGAAAAAAAAAAGCCAAATATGATGATGTGGAATACTTACTGGAGGTGACTTAAGATTAAAACATATGAAGGTTCAGCACTCAAGAGACTTTCAGGGTGAAGAGCAGCTGACACGCCAAAAATCCATGTTTTAGTAAGTTCCCTAGGCAATCCTGGAGGTTGGCAGCATCAGGGGATCTTGGTGTGCTAACAGTGAGGAAACAATGCATAGAGGGTGGAGCAGAGTGGAGACACTCGGGCCAGCCTCTGTGATCTATGGGGACCTGTTGCATTGTGGTACCTAGATGCTGCATTGTTTCTGCCCCGAGTGAGAACTGAACCAAAATTGAGGAAGCAAATCATCATTTTCCTGACCAGATCATGTCCTTCAGGTCTACTTTTGCACATTATAATACCATTATAATACAAAAACACACTCCATCCTAAAAACTACCAGTCTCCAAGGTGCAACAATCCCCCACTGAGCATGAGCTCTGAGTTTCTGTTAGCCTACATCTTTAAACACAAAGTGAGGAAAATTTACATGAATCACAACAAAGATATGTATGACTAGAGTCACTCAAGCTGCACCTGACAGGTAAAAAATAGTACAAAAGTAGCCCAAAACCAGAAGCATATTAGGGAAGATAGCATCACAAGAAGTCAAGACAGTGCCATCAGGAACCACCTCTGACTTCTGGGACCAGTTGGCAGACTGAGCCTCTTCCCCACCCACGGATGCCTTGGTTGGGATTTGAACATGTAGCTATAATAGGAAACTTAGAAATATCTAGGGAGAATTATTTATGTTGTTCTATTGCTCAAATAGCTTTGTGTGGCTCTATTTGTAACTTTACCTTGTCTTACGTTGCTGTTACTTGTACCTGCTTTTGTAGATGGCATCTCCGCTCTGTAATCCCAATAAGCGGCACCATTCCTCAGGTATGCTGCGAGCGCAGCAGCTGCTCATCAAGCCCAACCCAATCACGCGAGCCTGGCCGTGACTGTTCATGAACGCGGCTCGACCGCCCGGCGCTCGGCAACATCTGAGAGTCTGTAACAGCGGTGGCTCTGGAGGTGAACACCACCAGACTGCAGAGTGCCGAACTGGCCCCCAGTAAACAGCACTGCTCGTTAACCTAGCAATAGTGGTTCCCAGCTGAACACAACCAAACTGCTCGAGTCCAGGGGCGATAGCTCCCCACGCGTGACTGGACTGGGCGGTGCTTGCACTGTTTGTGGATCCACAATTGCGATAGTTCAGTAAGTGAATGTGACCAGACTTACCGTGCAGAATTGGCACCCAGACTCCTGGACACTCACACCCCCTCTCATATCCAAGGACAAGCTGGAACACGAGGAGATTTATTTCCTACCAAATTCCTTAACCTGCTTAAGACGACAGATGGTGAAAAAGGGAACAAAGGGAACCTTACTGATGCTTAACACTGAGTGGATTACTTTACTAGATGAAAAGACAGGCTAGAAATCTAAACAGAAATCTAGTTTAGCACTGATATTACTTTTACCTCCCTCTCTGTACCTTGTATGGACTTTCTCTCTCTCATCTTGTCCCTGCCCTCAAAGTATTTACACAATAGCTCATTTCCATGTGTTCCTTTTCCCTTCCCTTCTTTCTTTGGATTCTAGAACTCTTTGCGTCTGCCTAATTTGAATTACCTCACATAAGCTTAACGTTCACTATGAATCAAATTAAAATTCACTATGAAAGACAAAGGCTACCTGTGCCCTTTGCAAGTAATTTCATCATCATATACTTGTGAAGTGCAAAACTTCGTGTTAATCCTGCTCCATCATGAACAGGTTTGTTGACCCTGTTTTTCTGTAGAGCAGGAACCAAAGATCTGCTTTGCAGAACAGTCTTAAGAGCAAACACACCTGTGATGAGTATCTGCAGTTCTCATGCTATGAGTGCTGCAGTTTTGATACTCTTTAGGAAGATGTAGCAGCAGTATCACTCACCTCATTTGAGATATCTCATCTTTGTGGACTTTGCAACTTACACAAAAAAAATTAGAGCCTAAAATTAAAGCTCTACAATTAAAACATATATAACGGGAAGGTGACAGAGTTAATACCTTTCCTCATTTCTTCAGCTGTACAAAATTGGTAAAAATTCCAATCAAGGTATTAAAAATTAAAGATGGGGACCAATCAACAGGCAGACAAGAAGAGACTTTCTTCCTGAGAAAAACCCAATAAAGGCAGGAAAAAAAAAAAAGAAATCAAGAAAAAAGCAATTGGCTCATAGATTCCTTTTGGCCCCTCAGGAAGACTAACTATACTCTAAATCTGGAAGTCTTGCTCTTGGAATCACCGAGGGTACTGATTAGGATGAAGGAAAAAAATATATATAGTGTTGGTTTGTGGACTTAGATTAAAAAATCCTCAAGTTTCTCAAAAAACATACACGAGGACTTTCATTTAACTTTTCCTGAAAAGATGAGGCATGCATTATTGATTGAGATAGAGTATGAAATATACAATATCAGATCAAAACAAGTTTTTTAAAGAACTTCTCCACAGATGCCAGTTAGGAATCATAACGGAAGCTGAATGACAACCTTTACTTCAGCATTCAGCACCAGGAACGAAATTCAGTAAACTGTGGCACCTTTAGCTTGGCAGTATTGCAGTAATTCAGAGTTACATATTTTGTTTTTCTAGTACAAGCTGTTTCTCTGTAACTAGTCAAAGAGAAAACAAAAATCTGCACACTGTGTCACCCATTTAATTTGTTATGATTGTGGAATACCTCATCAAGAAAGTGAATACATAAGCAATGAAAACATTAGCTGTCATTGAGGGATTTGAAATACACAGCTTGTTAAAGTGTTCCATCTGATTGTTTAGATGTAAATGTGGACAAGTAAGGTAAAGACACTGCAGAGGCTGTGAAAAAAGTAAACTAGGCATGAGAAGCAAAAAAAGAATGATTGAAATAACTTACAAAAGGACAACTACAACAACAACAACAAAATTTATAATTTCATCTATACAGCTGTTGAGAGTTACACAGAGGCACTCTTCTGTGGTAGAATGAAGAATTAGGATTGGCAGGACCATCCATTGGCAAGCTAGCAGCAGTAATTCAATGAATAAAATAAATTTGTCATTCTGTAGGCACAACATAAAATGATACTGTATGTACTCTGTTTTGCATAGCCTATAAAAACCATGGAGGAGGGGAACCGATAGCTTGAAAGGCTAAAAAATGAATATCCCAAATTTCCAGTTGGCATAAGAGAACTTTTAGGGAAAAGACCAATTAAGATTGTAGAAAAACAGATCACACTTCTGCACGATAGAAGCAGAGTTCATGATCACTTTACACAACTACAAGCAAGAATTAAAAAATTTAAAATTAAGCATCCAATTTTAAAGTGGCTATTTATCCCCCACTGGGAAGAATTCAGGAAGCAGAACAACAGAGAAGCTGTAAAACACTTAAAAAGTCCAAAATATAAGACAGTTCAAAAGAGGGTCAGGCTATTACAGAGTATTTTTTCCTAACAGGATAACTTCACAGAATATAAAAGAAGATGAAGTTCTCACTACACAGCACTCAAGGTTCAGATCCTGCAGTCCTTTTTCATAGGAGTAAACCCACTGGATCTGATCATATGTCCACTCATGCAAGACCCTTTGGGTTGGTGGTAGCCCTTTTATTTGGCTTTGGAAGAAGGTTTTCAGATAGCTCAGCCTCAGAACTGCACACGGTATTGAGAATTACACCATTTACATGATAAAGGGTTAGAAGGGCAACCTCCAAATGACCCTTTAGCAGTTTCAATGGATCTGAAGAACAACACAGAAATAAGCTTTCTGTACCATTTAGAGATACCCCCTACAAGGCTAAATACTTAAATTCTAAGTCTACAGACAGTTGACTGTAGAGCAAAATATAGGACCATATCAGTGACATATTAAAAAAAAAATTAAGATCCCCTTTCACAGCAGTAACAACCGCAACCTTTGAAGTTACCTCTTTGCTAATACCTTAGCTTCAGGAAAGTCACTACTTAATCAAGGGAGAAAAAGTCATCCACTTACAAATTTACAGGTGAAACTCATTTAATGCTAAAATATTTTAGGACCTGGTTCATCTGTCACATTAACAAACACTTTTTTTCATGTAACCTAAATTTTAAATATTAACTGGAACCTCCTGTCCAATAAAACTCAAATTTTGTTAGATTACGTAAATTATTCAGTTGCCTTTTCTACTACAGCTAGGACTTCTCTATCAATTAGGGTATCTATACACCAATCTTTGAAACTTTTGGGAATTACGGGAAATGGCCTTTTCAGGAGAAACTAAGTAATGGCAACCATTTCTCAGACTAATACTTGTTTCTCAAGTAAGGTCCTAAGCACGTGGCAATAGCATTGTCTTCATTCTTATTCCTGCACCCACTTGCACTCTTTCTCTTCCTAAGTCAGATTCATTGAAAGGTTAAGCAGTCCATGAAAAGTGAAACAGTTACAGCAGGAAGAAACAAGGGCACCCCTGACCCAGGTCACTTTATACCTGCTTTGTGAGATGTAAATTGAGCTCTTTTTCAGTCAGGGTAAGGAATCCATCCCCGTTTCCCCAACCCTGTGTTGGTGCTTCAAAGCACAGCTTGGTATAACAAGCAGCACAGGTCAAGCCCAGAGTTTGGGAAATGGGAAAGGAGAAGAAGGGATTCTTTGCGTCCTTCCCAACAGGTTGTGCCTGTGCAGTATGGCATGCCTATACAACCCTTCTTCTTGGATCATGGCTACTGAGCCTTTTCTCCTAAATAAAGAGACGTGAGCTTTTGCTTAACTTTTGAATGAAATACCTCAGACAGTGGGTTTTGGTGCAAAGTTTAGCAGAAGATTATTTCCTCTGTCACCACTGCATAAAATGTCTGTGATAATCTTGAAAATTGTAAACTGTTTGCTAAAAAAACCCCAAAAACTTAAAAAAAAAATATCACATTTTAGGGGATTTTTACTGCATTTTAGGGGGCTCTTAATCCCAGAGCTGTAAATTTTACTGGAGAATAAGCAGCTGCAAAGTGATGGTCTGCATCTAAACATATTTGAGGTTCAAGTTTAATTTTGGATAACCTTAAATCTCCAACTGATAGGCTGCACGGGGATGAGCAGGCACAGGCTCTGTCTGAAGTTGGGACCACAGCAGGAGATGATGCCAAGCTCTTGTCAGCTCCCAGCACACACGTCGAAGAGCTTGTCTTCTTGTAGTGCGGACACTTTGAGCACATGCACTGTCAAGCCCAAGTCTGCTGCTGTATATCACCCCATGCTTTATAGAGACATGTGGCTGATGCCAGAAGACAAGTTGTTACAGGCTTTTTCTTCAAGTGATCTAAAGTGCCGGCATGCTCAATAGGAAAAGCAGGAGGCTTGAATTCAAGCTGTTCTGAAAATCCTCTGGGTTTACTGCATTCAAGCACTGGCTACTAAGGCTATGCAGTGCTGTTGCCTGATCACAGAGCACATATGCTTTAGCAAATGCTCAGGTGGTTAGATGCCAGGGTATCTAAATTCCCTCGTGGTCTCCTGCCCAACAGAGAAATTGTCAGTGAACAAGCAAGGCGAGTAAAAGCCTGGTTGTTGAAAGAAGTTAAGTCACATTTGTGTGATACACGGTTAACTATTTCTTAGTTGTGGGAAATGGAGAGGCCACAATTCTGTTAGCCAAATCTACTGATCAGTTTGGGGACAATGCTATGGGAAATGTCACTGTATGAACTCAGCCCCTAAGTATCACGTTCCAGAAGTTGGAGGATACAGCATATTTGAACGTTTTCTTCTCCGTTACGTGAAGCAAGTTTTCTTTTCTTCCTCGAAGGTGCAAATTAGCCATGTAGAGGAAAAAAGTCACTTCAAGGAAAAAAAAAAATATTCAAAAAAAAAAAGAGAAGCATTCCTTAAGACCTTCTCTGTAGTTTAGCATACAGAATTGAACTAGGTATAACAGTTGTATTTTGAATGTTCTGAAACACCTTAGGAAATAACTGTCTGCTAGCTTAAAACACAGCTATGATGCACCAAAAGCTCCTGTGCTGACCCAGTCAGAAGTAGATGGTCCAGCCTCCACAGGCAACCTAAAAATACTCTGTTGTTACTTCTATGTTAGGATAGAGATCAATTACCCTATGTAACAAATATCACCAAAAAAATCTGTCATTTTATAACAATGATATTTTATTCCCCCCTCCCCTTTTATTACTGCCTTTTAAAATAATTTCTTTCTTTGGTTCAGTGGGTCTCTTCCTCTTGAATTATTACACTATTTTCTTAAAGTATCCCAGACATTTGAGACCGGCCCTGTAGAACAGAAGAGTTAAGTCTTTGACTAGAATTTAAAATCATGCCACTATTTAGATGGAGTTCTCTCTAATGTTCTACTTGAGCTTCCCATTTAATCTCATTCTAACGCCTAAATTTAATTTTAAATTACAATGATCTTTCATACTGATAAGCTGAGGGAATCCGTCCTCAACATATAGTAGCTTTTATCATCAGTTAGGGCTAAGCAGTAAAAAGTTTTCCAAGATGAAGCTGAATAAACTTTTTGAGCTTAAAACCTGGACCAAAAATAAAATATAGTCCTAAATGGAAGGTTAAAAAAGTGCAAATTTATTTCTACTCACAGAGAAGAGAGTAAACTAACTCCAAGTACAAAACCATGATAAACTCTTTTTAAATGAACATATTTGCCTAATTCAAAACATACACAATTTCCAGTTATGTGCCAAATGGTGAAATCTTTTCTTTTTAGGAACGTATCTCGTTTGTGTCCTCATATAAGAAATAGTTTGCAAGAATTGGTGTGATGGACCATCACAGCTGCACAATTTAAAATAGCAATCCCACACATGTCCACCTGAAACATTCTTCCTCCGTCTTTCTCCTGCCATAATTCAGAGGACACTACTTGCACAGAGCAAACAGTAAAAACTTACTTAGAGAGAATATAATGTACATCTCCCAAATACTGTTATTTAGCACCCCTTTTGTTTAATCCCATTTCAGAACACTGCCACTGAATTCCATTTTGTATTTTCATTGTGTTTCGCTTTCCCTTTACAACAGAGTAACCTGAAGTCAAGTTGAATAGACCAGATCATCATGAATGTCTATTTTTTACACGACTGTAATATTGAAGAAAAACAGTATTTCACAGCGAACATAAACCAATGCATGTTTTCCTGTTCATCGTATTCCTTAGGATATTCCTTTTAAAAGGAAGAACTTTGAAGCAATTATTATATTGTTGGATACTGATAGGAAGCAACATTCAAAATGTTAGCGCTGCACTGAACTCAGGGAAAAAAAATACATAGTCTGCAAAAAAGATTTACCTGAGATAGTGGGGATTTCATAGCCCAGCATTAATCAGCCAGAAGGAAACACCCCTGTGTATGGTCCTTATTTGGTGTGATGAGCTCAGTGGTCATGTCTAGGTGAGAAACTTTCTTGCTTGCAAAAGTACTTGTTACTTCAAGTTGTATGAACGCAGTATCCCTTGCAGTCCTACCTATCAGGCTAACCTCTACCAAACTCTTGCTTTTTTTAGAAATCATAGAATGATTTGGGTTGGAAGGGACCTCAAAGATCATCTAATTCCAATACACCGGCCATGGGCAGGAACACCCTTCACTAGATAAGGTGGCACAAAGTCTCACCTGACCTGGTCTTCAACACTTTCAGGGAGGGGGCTCCTATTTTCATTCACTATCCTCAAGCCGATAACATAATGACATAGCTGGGGGAAAGTGTCAGGGATGCCAGGTGGCAGACCAGGAGCTATATAGTAGTTTGGATACAAGAAGGCCACTAGAATTAATTGATATATTAAATTGGATCTGTGCATTTGAGGTTTACCTTTGCAGTACATGCACTCCCTGCTTAATCATCTTCTTGAATGATTACCGCTGATGGAAAACTTAACAAATGTTTGTGAAAATTGCGGTTTATTTGCTTCGTTTGGAAATATTCACTCCAATAACTCTGTTTACTGGGATGCTTGGAGGGGAAAATAACATTTGGGATGCAAAAATAATCAAAATGACTTCGGTTAAAACTTTAGCAAGTGATTGTAGAACACTTTTATTAGCATTTGTTCAACTAGAAAGGGAAATCTAATTTCCATACAAGAAGTGTTTCAGATGAAATAACAAATCATGAAAGTTAATACTAAAAGAGAAGGTGCAAGCTTTTTTTTTTAATTAAAAAGGGCATCGTGTAATCAAAGCTAAATTCCTTCTTTTGGTCAAAGGAAGGTTTCAATTCTTTAATATCAGCATAATTCTACATTTGCATTATTATTATTTCAAAATTATCATCATTTATGTGAGGAAAAAATCTAGATATTATTACCATGAAAAGCTTCATATATAAATACTCTTTTAGAAAAAAGGAAAGTCAAATTAGATTTACCACACTTTTTTCCCTAGACATATCAATTAACAATAATAAAGATTTTCCATTGTAAAATATTATTGTACTATAAAATATTTATTGAAACTAGAGTATTTACAGAAAGCCAGAGTATGTACAAATACATTTTCCTTAACCACACAAAGAGACTACATAATTTCATGAACCCATAATTTCCAAATGTATTATTTTTTTCCCCCCAACAAATCAAAAGCCTTTCTGGATATCTTATATTGCTGAAAAAGAGTTTACATAGCAAAGAGAAGGACTTTTTTTTACTGACCAACAGGTTGAAATTTTACTTCTGGATGACATATGCTAATTAGTAAGCAGTGAACGCTCACAACTAAATGATGAACAATATGTAGTGTGAAGACCAGTATGTATAAAATGTTGAAATGTTGACAGAGCTGTGAGTAAAACAAAACCACTTTCAAAATATCAAATGAAAGTTTATTAATGATGTCTTAGATGTTATGTTGTATAAAGGTACATTGCATTTTTTACTTATAGCATATCATGTTTTCCAATGCAAGTTTTATAAAAATTAACATAACTTAGTCCTTAGAGATCTCTAGTCAAGAAAAATCCACCATTCTGAAAATATACTTTGCTTTCTTATCTCTGGGGGGTGTGTGCTTGTGCATTGCCAGCTTGCCCCCTTTCTGTTACACATTTATGGAAAAGCAAAGCTGAGTTCTGTTTATGAGGGTGAAGGGACTGAAAAGGAAAAAACAAAGTGTATCACAAAAGCTCAACTGGAAGTAGTTCATTAGAAACAATTGGTAAATAGATCTTTATATTTGGCTAAGGAGTCACAGGATTTGTTTATTCTCTGTTACAGTGAAGATATCCACACAAAACCCTGTTGCAGCAAGCTGAACCAAGAGATGGTTAGTGACCCTAGAAATAAGGCAATATCTAGATTGAAGTACAGCTACACAGCTGGTATCATTATAACTGCTCTAGGACCCTTACACATCAAGTTTTTAGATTTCAGTTTGCTATGTCAGGTCACTGTTTAGAGTCTATAAATTCAATTATAAATCTATGTTAAACTTCCATCTATGGATTTTGTCCAAAGTGCTTCTTTAATGCCCCTTCAGCCCTTCCTACAGGACAGTGGGGATTAATTTACAGGCTTTAAGCACAAGGCATAATCTCAGATTCCATGTTCTTTTATCCTGTCCTTCAGTATCTTTGCTTACACCTTGTACTCTTTACAGTTTATAAATAGAGTTAACTGGAAAACCAGACATGGTAGCAAAAGTCCAGTTCTGAGAAAGATCCTGCTTTGTAAACAAGAATGTCTCTCCTCAGTGACATGAATGCTAATAAATGAGAAATTCCTAAGCTTGTGGCTCAGGGTTAGCTTAAGGCTGGACTCAGTTTGAGCCTAGTATCAATATAGATTTAATCTATGAATATGACATGGGAAAGATAAGAAGAGCCACTGCTCAGAAAAATATTTGAATGGCCGTCCCTCTCACATCAATTTCTTGACCCATAAAGCCACTCGAATTATTTGCAAGTATTCATCATAAAATGAACACCCTACTAAGAATATAAATACAATTAAGAATTATTTATATTTTTCCCTGAATAATCCTTGACAAGTTACTTTTCTTTCTCACCTGCTAAAAACCTTCCAGCAGCTCGGTGTCTTAAAAACTATTGTTTTCCTGAGTTATTTCTCCTGTACTTGTATTGCTTGTCAAAGGAAGACTTTGACCCTTGCTATACCATTAAACATAATTAGTCAATTCTGAGGAGCAGCAGCAGCTATAGGTTATCTGTTTTTCAACCCCTTGCATGCCTGGCATTGTATGAGGTTCACCCATAACATTCAGACTGTCATTTCTACGTCATTATCTTTTACTCACGATGCCACTGCCTTAGAAACATTATGGAATAAGAGTCTGTGAAAATGTGATTCAAAAACTTATCTAGAACATTTGAAAAAAACCAAAAAACCCAACCCAAAACCAACAACAAAACCCAGTCTACCCTAAACCCCAAAGTTTCCTCCTCAAAGTTTGAAGCCTGTGCTCAAGTTTGCACATGGGATGGCAGGAAGACTAGTATTTGAGAACATCTTCCTTCCAGGATCGGCATGAACTTGAGTTGGACACTCCCTACATGAGAAAGATAGAATTCTCTCAAGAAAAGGAAAAGTTTGTCCTATGACATCCAGCTCTAATTTGTAGACAGGTATATAAACTGGGTAAAGGAAAACAAGTCTACTAATTCTGTCACCATGTTCAGTGCACAGACTGATTTTTCAGAAGCTATTTCACAGCATCTTTTGAGCTTTAAGCATATTCATGATTTTTAAGCAATACACAAGTCTGGCATTGAGCTGTTTTTACTGTACCAAGTTGCTTAGAAAAGCAGCTCAAGAATTTGAGGAGCTTTCATGGTGTGACAGCTAAGAAAGAACTTGCAGGGTTGCATATGGATATACATATACAGTATACATACACATAATAAAGAAGCCCAAGGCTTTATCTAGTATGAACTTCAGTCCTTCTACGTGCAGTACCAAGTCTGTGAAAAGGATATGGCAGCTTGTTTATTCAAGTTGCAAGTATACATACATGAAGGTATGGTATATTATCTGTAACTGTGCCAGGAGCTGATTGACAGCAGTGTAGGTTAGGTTCAAATTTTAGGTGTCACTACCAAAGACTTAAAGTTGTAGGTGCTCAATGAGTTAAAATTCCTTGCTTAAACAGTAAATCCAAATGGCTTTGACAAAAGCACAGCATTGAGGGGAGAAAAAGAGGGGACATAAAAAAGGAAAACGAGGGGGAAAATAAGCAGCGATCATTACACTTTAAACAGAGATTATTTTTTGAGCTCTGCATGATGAAGTTCTAGTTGGCAACTACTCAACCAGCCAGCTGCTTCCCACTTCTCTGAGCCCTAATGATGAAGGGGGCTTCATCCTCACTTCTATTGCCCCATCGACTGAGATGCCCGCCATTTACCTTTTGTAGCTCTTCTGCCTGCCTGTTGCAAATCCATCAACTGTCTAGCTAACTGCAGTGCTTCAGTAAGAGCACCTCTTCCTCAGTTATTTCTAATTTTATAGCAAGCACATATAATATTATAAAAAATTTTTACATATAAAAAATGTATTTATTCCCAAGGGACAATTCATTAGTGATTAGCAAATCCTGAAATTATTAGTAAATTTAGCAAACCCATAGAAGTTAGTTAGCACCATGTAATCTGATTATGATATGCCTCCTGTATTTTGTGGCAGAGAAATATCTATAAACAGAAACACTCCAAAGCATGATAAAAATATGCAAGCGTACGTATTTCAAGACTGTTTGCTAGTCTCCTCTGACCATCATCCCTTCTTTTCCATGAAGTATCAGCAGAATTCACCTCTCTCAGAGATTTTACCACTCCCTAGGAGATGCCACTTAACCCCAAAGTGTCAATCTTGGGACTTGCATGTGATAAATAGAGACTCCGTGGGCTTCAAGGAGCTGTCTGAAAAGAATCAGATCCTTCAATATAGAAAAGAAACAGGAATAGTACTCAATGAACTAATTTAAAGATGTGGTTTGCAACTAAGTCTTTCTAGCTTCCATGTTAGAAATTTTACCAAGATAAAATCTGAAATATATTTTTGTTAGACAGTTGTGCTCGATCAAATGATAAAGAAAGGGAGATTCCAATGGCAAGATCACTTTTTTTTCCATCCTATCATTTTTTTCTTTATTGTGTTTCAAGTCATAAGTAGCTATTAATTATTCAGCCTGATCTGAAAAATCCAGAATGAGGTATTTTCCACAACTGAATGAAAAGCAAATGAGATTCCAGGTTGAAAGTCTTGCCAAAATCAATGAAAACCACACCAAGCATTTCATCTTTCAGGATCACTTAGTTTGTGTCATTAGCAATCCTTAAAAGAATGGATTTTGTGTATCACATTGGCTGTGATCCAGATAACAGAAGAACAGGGATAGAAAACAGCTTTCTATTTAAGAACGCATTAAATTGATTGTAGCCAAGTTCCTCAATCTTTTAGGCACGGACCACAATTATAAAAAAATTGAATTAATTAATCCATTGACAGTTTAAATGATGCCCTTCCATAAAGCAGTTGAGACCTCATGGAAGGCAGATGAGTATTCTATGTACTCACTGTTTTGAAGCTAAACATCTCAATTTCTGGAAAAAAGAAAGAGTAAAAGCTTCTATCTGAGCTCTGAAATCAACACTGTGAGAAAGACCAACAACTGAGCCATGTGAGCCAAACCTGCTGTAGGAAGAAGTGTCAGGGAGCCTATCAGTAGTGCTGGCATGATTTATTTTGAATGGTAATAAAGGAACATTATATTAACTCTTAGGCAGTGGAAATAAAGTATTCTGTTGAGGTGAAATTAGGAGAGCTCCCTCCTGGGAGCTGATTTAAGTGCCACTCTCATCAAGAAGAGCTGGTTGAAGAGATGGTGCTGTCAGGGCACACGAGGTGCTGTAAGCAAGTGCTTCAGCTTACTTACTGGAGGCAGAGGAGGACCTGGACGGAAGGATGGCATTTTAATGACAATCACAACAGCTGTGCCTTTCCACACCGCAATATTCCCTGTCGACTGCTGTGGGAACTCAAGGTCCCCTTTTCCTTCCCCGAGCGCATTTTCTCTGCCACACCAACTGACATGATGGAAGAAGTAGGCTCTTTTGCCTGATCTCTTTGCACAGCCCTCCCTCCCTCCCTCCCGTGTTGCACGTGACAGCAATAGAAACACTGCTTACTCTGAGAGATGTGACATGTCTGGTCTTTACAATGCACATAGTCCAACACATAGTCCAACAAAAATACCAGATGCAAGATCTTTGTCGTCTTACTTGCTGTCCTAAGGAAGCTCAGTTTTCATTTGTTAAGCTGACTCCAAGTTAAGGCTATGTTCTTAAACTTCCTCACCTCCTGATTGAAATTCCCTTTCTGCTTCAGAGAGAACACAGAATGAGTATGGATCTCTTGCATCCTTGTACCAAGCTTCTCAGAACCCCAAAGCCAGAATAGAGAGTACCTCAATAGAGAAAGAGAAGCTGGACCTAACAGAGGGATGCAAATGACAAATATCAAGTAACTAAATTGCATTAGAAGGATACCTGATGTAGTATTCATCACACCATAATTGCATATTTAGGCATAGAGGTTCCACAACACCGAAGAAACTGTATTTGTTGTAATAGATGTGAATAAAGGTTACATCAGGAATATGAAGGAATCCAGGCACTGTTCAACCTTAGGACTCAGAAGGGCACTGAAAGAGTGAGTATCACATAAAGAAAAAGACATTTATAATACAGCTATACAGGAAAACTAAAATGAGTAGTGCTGATTATGTATCAATTTTGACTATTACATACAACAGTCTGTCCATGTAACTAGACTAATAATTTGGACAATTAAACTGTTAAAATATTAATTAGACTAAAGATAAATCTTTGGCTTCACATATATGGTGTGCTCCTTTTTCGCACTAACAGCGTTTTGACCACAACACATTAATTGTTGGCTTACAGGAACAAGGTTAACTCCATCATACTTTTCTTTTTTTTCTTGTGTGAGTTGGCATTCATAAGAAACTCCTTTTGGCTGTGATTCAACAGCCACCAGTACTCAAGGTGGTCAGAATACTGCTACTTTAACTGCTGCTACTATTGCAAGCATGTAACACTGGTCAGGAAGGTAAAGAAAATGGATACATTTCTTGCTGGTTTTAAGTCCTTACTTTATACATCAAGGTTTATTTTCAAGTGGCAGATTTTTTTCTTGTTTCTTTTTATTTTCAGAAACTTTTAAAAGAACAAGGTAAAAAGACCAAATAAATAGCTGAATTCCACTGAAACACACTCGGATTTCTCAAAAGTTGGCATTTCGTTTATCTCCTACCTGAAGCCAATGCATTCACTGAGCTTGCTGCTCATCAGTATCATTAGACAGCATGTACAAGACCCATGGTAAAAGATTTGATTGTTTTCTTGTACTTGTGGACTGACTGCACACCAGAACTACACACAGACAAAACCCCTTACAACAGAGTTGCTTTACATTTTAGTAAGACAGAGTGAATGGAAGGCAAGAGAGGGAGGCAAAGAAAATAAGAAAGTCTTCACTATTAACAGAAGTATGGTACCAATATGGAAGAAGTATGGCAGGCAAAGCTTTGGCCACATTTTCATTGCTGACCTAAGAAATAGAACGATACAGCTAAAACAAACTATAAACTCAAGAAGTTCTTCATTCACAGAAAATACAATACTCCCAGTGGAAAAACTGAAGGAGACATTGGCTGCATATTGTCTGTATACAGACACACACACACGTGTTTCCCTGTGCAGGAAATATTTGATCTCATCTTCCAAAGTGTCGAGTTATATGGCACTTTTAGAATTAACACGAAAAATGTCTTTCTGTCTATGCAGCACCCTGCCAATGATGTGAACAATACCACCAAGGAATTAATCATTGACCTTGTACTGCCTTTATTTGGATGGGGTAGTTAGCAATATCGCTTCTAGTGAACAGTTCATCAAGCTTTACTTGCAAATGGAAGAAGGGGTGATGACAAGCTTTTATTTAAATGCCTATAAAAAGTACTCATTAGGAACAGTTTACTTAAATTCCTCACAACAGAGGCTGCGGAGCACTACAGGAGGTATTGCTGAAAAAGCACTGCATCCATACTTGGCAATTCAGAGTACTGACAAAGTGGCAACAGCAGGAATACCTCATTTATTTCATTTTCCTTAACCAAATTGTCTCCCTCAACAATACTCTCTGTCAAGTACTTCACAGCTTAAAGAAAGGCTTGATAAAAGAAAAAAAAATATTGCAAGTAAGTTTGTTCTTTGAGGGAATGTTTGAAAATAGCACACACACACAAAGGTGTGTGTGTATATATACGCAAGGTACCTTCAAGACCTGTTTTCTATGATCTTTAACTAAAGAGCACTGTGTAGTTAGAACTTCATATTTCAGGGAAACTTATTGAAATAGAAAGGAAAATATGAAGATTTCAAGGAAGTTCAGGGTCCTAAGGTAAATGGGTACTCAGTCTTTTAATTAGTGCACTGTCAACAGTGATTACTGTGCTGCGATCACAATCAACACACCTATCAGTTCCAACGTATCCAGGTTACTACTGTTCTATGTAGCATAGTAATGGCACTTAAGCTAGAGTAGATCCCTTGAAATATTTTAACTCAAGCTTTCTAAGGCTATTAGAGACCAATAGATGACTTAGTCTGACTTAGTAATGCTCTACAGGAGCCTTGTAGAACAAGTTAGTGTGTCCTGGCTTTGGCACGGATAGAATAAGTTTTCTTCCTATAGTGCTCTCTTTGGGATTTAGGATGAAAATCAGGTTGATAAAACGTTGATGCTTTTTAGTTGTTGCCAAGACTGTTCAGCTTCTTACACTGGCTTGCCAATGAGAAGGTGGGGGACAACTAAGAAGCTGGGAGGGGACACAGCCAGGACAGCTGACCCAAACTGGCCAAAGAGATATTCCATACATTATGATGTCATACTCAGTATATAACTGGGGGGGTGGGCTGAGAGGCAGAAAAGCTTGGGATCTATCTGAGCATCAGCTTTGGGTAGTGAGAAATTGTGCTGTCCATCACTTGCTTTGTATATTACTGTTATTATTTCCTGTCCTTTTAAACTGCCTTTATCTCAACTGATGAGTTTTACTTTTTTTCCCCTGCCTTTTTGTTTTTCTTCCCCATCCCAGTGGAAGAGGGGTTTGAGGAAATAGCTATGTGGTTGTTTTAGCTGCCAGTCAGGTTAAATTTTGACAGAGAGAAAACACTTTAAAGTAATAAAAAAAAATACTGGAGAGTATGTACTGGATAGGAATTTTGAGCTCATCATATGTAAGGGTCTCACATGAATCACACCATTCTGTTTTGAAAAGGTTTACCACAAGTGGAAATTTTATTTGCAATCAAATAATTCAGATTTTAAAAATATATATATTTAATACTCTTAATAGACCATCTGGAGGCCAAGAACTTATCAAGAAAATTACTTCTAAGATGATTTTGAAAAACATTTAAAATCAAGTTTGCTGCTACTCACAGATAACTCCATTGATAACTCATTAAGAGTAAAAGAAAATAAATTGGTCATACAAATTATTCATCACAACTGTTTACACATCTCTAGTCTAACAGTGAGGCCATATTAGTATTTTAAGTTTATGCACTGTTAAATAATCTATGCTCCCACAAAACAGTAATTTTTAAACTACTCAATTTTTCATTGGCAAAATGTCTATGATTATTGAAATATATGTGTGCAAAGACATAGCATTTGCAGGACATGCTAGTAACAAATTACCGTGACTTAAAATTATGTCCAAATTTAGCTTCAAAACTTAACTAAGTAGATTCATTCTGCTTATGAGTAACCTATTTTACTTATCCTCATAGCACTTTCAAAGCCATATAGCTATAGTAGTTATGTTTCTACACATGAACTCCAAACAAACACGCTGGAGATGTGCAAGGTCAACAGCTAGACTAACACCCGAGTTCTCTCTCAACCTCAGTAAGACCTTTCTCCTAGTGACTGTATTAATCCTTCAGCTCTTAAAATTATTATCTGCATTCCAACATTTCAGAAGTTTCTAGACAGACAATAGCTCCTATTGGAAAATTAGGTATCTGCTTGCTGACCTAAAAAAATTTTCCTTTATCCAGTCTTGCAAAGGGGAATGGATATTTACTATCATCACTTTTCCATGACCAGAAGAGTTTTACTTCGATCCAGGATTAAACTGTAAAACTGGTAGTGAGCTTCCCCACCTCAGAAATACCCAAATAACCATCTAATTTTCAAAACAGCTAAAACCAGGGATGACTAGCTCTTTAATGCTCAATTCAATATCCCTTCTTTTTGACCTTTTTTAAAAATAATTCTCTACAGTTATAAAAGGAAAGTATGTTTTCAACAAGATACTCTCCCCTTAAAATGTCAGTTATCATATCAACATTTCATAGATTTAACAACAAAACAAACCCCTAAACCTTAAAATCCAGAGACTTGCTGAAACCAGCTCTTTTCCAGACATTCAGTTCATTGGCTTTTCATAGCAAGGTCCTTTCCAGGCCTGAGGCATTAGGGTTTTATGAAGAAATCACTGGGTAGAATTAGACATGCTACTTCTTTTTCAGGCTGATTTTAAAACAGTAACTGCATACGAAATTGTTCAGAACTTATTCAAAGCTAAGTCACAAAGAACAGGAGTTACCTACTGGTAGGTAAAAAAAGATGAAAGGCAGAGATTCACAATAAAGCTGCTCATCACGCAATTTAAAACTTAAGTACAATATTTGCAAAACATTTTTGCACCAGTATATTAAGCCTCTTATGCACTCCATGAAAAAGAAGGCTCAAGTCAACAGAATTTTGGAGTGGAAGTTAAAGATCACATATACCTTTACTCACATGTTTGCTTGCTAATAGATTGAAGGCAAACAACCAAAGGGGTGTTATTGATGTGTTTGCAAGTTATAGTTAAGGACTTGCAAAATTACGAGTGCTTCTCTTGACTAGAGCCATTGTAAGAGCAGGATCATGCTACAAAAAACCTTGTTGAGAGCATCACTAAGTGCAAGCAAGTATACCAGAGCCCTGCTACAAATACCTTGGCAACCTGCCATGCAAGCAGCCAGTTTTGATGGCTGCAAGGAAAGAAGTTGAGAAACAAGCAAACAAAAGAGTCTGGATGGGAGCCAGACAAGGGATAAGAGGCACATATCAGAAAGCCACTTCTCAGTTGGGCAAAGGAAAAGTGACTGTAGTGGCAGGCAAGGAAGGATCCAGGCACGGAAGTACCTTCTTAATAGCTTAGTGTGTCTTGAAAGGCGAGCAGATATGATTTTTAGATGCGGCCAGGCTGACAATGCAGCTACACATGTGACTAGCATACACACTCTTCTCTTGCCCAAATAAGAATAGCTGGAACCATGTCAAAGGGTTGTCTAAGGGCTGTGCTCCCAGTTGAAAGTTTGGGGACTGGGGGTTGGTTTTGCTTTTGGTTTCAGACCAAAAAAACACCACTTCTGAAGACTGCATCTCTTCCTTATAACTGGTGTACGTTGTGCTAGTGTTTTGAGGTTGGGGATTGTGATGGAGGATGGTAAAGTATAAAAATAACATCACCTCAGGACTCCTAGGAAAAGCTTCAAGAAATCATTATTCTTTTGAGTGATTTTTTCTATTTGGGGGAAGAATACTTGAGCATTATTTCTGTGGGTGAGAGTGTCTTTAAGTGAGAATAAAGTTGCTTCAACTTACAAAAATACACTCAGCAGCTGTGACTATGAGGACTTAAACTGTAACTAATCATTAATGCAAACAAAACAAAGTTTACCCAAGAATAGTACCAGAACGTTTATTTCACATCAAAGGACAGGAAATGAAAAAAAAAACCCCAAAACTACAAACCCAAGAGAATCAGCAATGGTCCTAACTCTTCCAAGATGCTCATCAGATATTTTCTACTACACGTTTGACTATTCTGAAAACACTGAATGACAATATTTGTAGAGAAAACAGAAGGGAAAACATTTATGCTTTTGGAAAAGCAATTGCTGGAACTTCCAGCTCACAACTGTGGGTTCACGATATTTTCGTGTGTAGTAGTAACATTCTATTAATACAGTTTTTTCCCATTTCACTTCCTTTTTCCCCTGGAAAAAGAAAATAAATTGCCTATTATTAACAGTATTAGCATTTAAGTAGTACCAATTAGACTTCAAGTTCTTGCACATAAAAAGGTATAATTAGGCAATGCCTCTTTCTCCTTTAGCAGCTGCTTTTTGGAGATACATTTTGAAGGTAGGGTGAATAGGGCAGCAGCACCTCTTGCACAGAAATAGTTATATCTCTGAATGAGCAGGGGAGACTAAAAACCTGATTTCTCAATTCTTTTTCCTCTACATAGGTTGTGTCCATCTTCAAAGAAGCCACGTTGCTGTAAAATTAGCATAAATGAGAGCAAAACCAAAAAGGACTTTATCTGAAAAATTGCAGATTATTATATTATGTAGGAAATTCCAGAGACTTTGTAATAATAGGATCCACCACAAATTACCAGTAATATCTTTTGTTCCTGATATTGAGGCAATTAGAGAGAGATATCTGTTCCTGTTTTAGTTAAACTCCACAACGAGCAACTCCCTACACAGATACTAGAGTAGCCATGAAGGGGTGCTGATTTCATTCCTCCAGTGGCCAAGCCAGTGTAAGCAAGCCACATACCAAAATAAATTACTAGGTCTGGGGAAGCATTGATGTGCATTGATTCCTCTTTTCCTATTAAAAGAAGGGGGAGAAAAGGGCTGAGCTGTAATTGAAATTTGAGATGAAAAAGTTTGTCCGCATGTTTGCTCAGGCAGAAAACTCAAGGTACACCCGACCCCTTCTGATCTTGGCCACTGCCATAGTAAAATGCAAACATTTCCCGACTTGTTCTTTGGATAAAGAACAAACATGAATGATCCTCACATATTCAGAGCATGATTTAAGTGCAACAGGTACATTACATAGAAAAATGGCCACTTTTAGAAAGGTGAATTCCTTTCACTACGTACTGACTGTCTCCATGAGTCGTCCTATAGAGTTTCGGGGGATTATTTCACTGGTGCTGCCTGAGAACATCTGAAGTAATTCTGATTGCTCAGTAATTGTGGATCTGATCCTACGCATAATGTACAACACCTTCCTACAAACTATTTTGTGTTTCTTGCTTTCAGTATCATTATTTTCCACAACCACGTGGAACTAGCTGCTATACGGAACTGTGAAATGTTCAACACAATGAGAGTTAAAAATTAAACACAGTGAATTCCCTCCTGCATTAACACTGCACATCGCTCCATACTCATCGCTAACTGAGTCACCTCAGCATCCACCTCTGGTTTACCTTCCTTTATGAGCTATAGTGGTAGGGATATCATAGCAGGGTTCAGAGCACGCTTTTGTGCTCTTCAAACTTTCATTCCCGCAGACGGTGAGAGGAAACATGCTGCACTTGAGAGAAACATTTTGTTTCTTTTTGTTGTTCACAGGTAACATGAATGATGAACATTCTGCCAGTCTGCAAAACACCACGTCAAAGTGTCTCATGATGAAGAGCTGGGAAGCATAGCGACAACTAAAAGCAGTTATTCATATAAGGCCCGTGAGCCTGTGTGTCATCCGAAACATTTTGTATCTTTTACTCTGGCTCTTCTTGCTGGGATGACATGGCTGGATGGGACAGGCATTTGCTCGGTCCTATTGCAGCCCTGAGCCACCATGCATATCAGCTCTGACAAACGGTATGGAAGCCAAAGAGCGAAATGGTTGCAGCATTTACAGATTACTGTTTTAGGTTTAAGTTGTAAATTTTTTACTTCCCTCCATGACCTTAAAAACTGAAAGAATACCTTCCAGGCAAAAAAGCTAGGGGTAAGAGACTAATGGCTGAAATGAATACTAAGTTCAAGCACTCTCCTTTCAATAGATTTGGAAACATATATTATCTACCATTCTCACTTCTTTCGCAGCTCTAGTAAGTGGTGCAGAATTAATTAGGTTGAGATGCTTCCCTCAGTACATGGCAGGCCCTGTTTTATCCAGCAACGTCTACCAGAAAGCATCTAGTTTGTCTTCTGAAAAGTACCACATATAATGGGTAGTAAGAGAGGCTTGAGAAGCAATCTTAACTAACTGGAGGTTTCAACAATAGAAAATACATGTCTAAATATACAAGAATTTCTCTGGATTGTGAGCTCCAGCTCACATTCTGAGACCAAATGCCTGACACTTTTCATTCCAAATTGTTAATCGCACCACTGGAATGCAATTAGCTGCAATTCTACACTGCACATGAAGGGACTTCTGCACAATGGGTTACCATAATTTGATCCTGAGGTTTCTGAGGAAAAGAAGAAATCCAACCCTTCCTTAGAAACTAGTTTACTTTTTAAAAGGGAATCTTTCTGAAGTTTTGTAAGGGTCACAGAACTTCTGTTTAAACATATTGTTTAAAACAGAATTAATGTTCTTAGCAAGGAAATTTACCCTCCCCACATCACAGATTCTGCAAAGTAGGATTCAGAGGTTAGACTTTCATCCTGCAATAGATCTTTCCTTTCATAACTTCATCAAAGAATGTTTTCTTTTTTCCCTCCCTGAAACTAGATTTAAGGTTTCTATACAACATATTGTAGTCTTCCTATTCTTCAGACATTTTTAAAGAACTTGATAGGTTTTGGCCAAAGCTCCATTTGTCAGAGGCAGCAGGCTCTATTACTTGCTCGATATAAGACATTTAATTAGTGTCTTGAAAGAATTATTAGCAACTCGACCTAAGCTGAATAGAACACTTCAATTTCTACTTATAATAGGCCCTAAACTGATGAAGACTATGGATTAATCCCTCTCATTGTATCAAGAATTGCACTTGTTTCTTTGTGTTTTCATACAGTCTTAATAACTCGAACATCATACACATTTGATCATCATGCACATCCACACAAAATACTTCAGTGGATATCTAATAGCTAGTTCCTTTCCTAACCAAAGTATTAAAGTTATGATGAATATACAGATCTGAACTTGTTCCCTTCCCTAATTTGCTCATCTGAAAGAGCTTGAATCATATTCAAACTGCAGCACTGAAAAATCTTTATTATTTACTTCAAAGACATAGTTTACTTTGGAGATGGATGCTTTTATAAAGACCACGTGAGATGAAGTTCTCTTGACAGTATGGAAGTCATGATCAGATTCTCAGAATTTCTAAAACAGAATCAGATTATTCAGGGATTCAGAAATAGAGCAGCTCAGGGTGCCCGAAGAACTGCCCGAAGCCATAAAGACATATTTATGCAAAATTCATCCATCCACAGCTACAGATATTCTCCATTAACTACTTATAACAAAAGAACTCCCCATCCATTTATCTTGATGACACAACTGGTCTTTCAGACTCCCAAGACTGGCAGTAAACCCTCACTACTTCCGCTTCCTATCTGCATTCCTCAAGATATAAAAATGAATATTAACTTTGAGCCTTTTCAACCCTTTTTCTTGGGTCAGCATTTTGGTTCTTGTTAAGCACTTCGCCTCCACAGCTATCTTGATTTCTATTAGTGTTTCCCAGAGCCTAATACTGGTGGCCTCCTGTATGCAGTTCTGTGATTTGCCATCACTCTACCAATCATCTCCTTAGTTTTAAAAGGCCAGTGAGAACTTTGGCTTCTGGTGTCTTCTCACAGAAGTCACTCATTCTTTAAAAATCACACATACACACAAAACAGCATCAGTTTAGAACAGGCTATCCAAAACTACAAGACATTATATTTAATACAGTTTAAGTCATCTATCAAGGTCATGATTTGGAGGTGAGGATCCTTAGTGAGGTTTACAGAACAGCGCTACTGACAAAATAACAGATTAAACTTTAGAAATGAGAAAAGCCCAATCAGACCTGGCATATTTGCCACAGCTGGATTATTCCTACACCTGTATTCTTTGCTATTCAACTAGTCCACTAAAACACTCATCTTTAACAGTATTTTAAAGGTAGTCTTTGTATGAATGATCAAAGGGCTGAACCACCTCATATATAAGGATAGGCTGAGAGAGTTGGGCTTGTTTAGCCTGGAGAAGAGAAGGTAGTGGGGGGATCTTATAGAGGCCTTCCAGTACCTGAAAGGTGCCTATAAGAAAGCTGTGGCAGAACTGTTCACGAAGGCATATTACTTTTTGTCACAGTTTAACTGAATTGTTTTTTTAAAGCTATATAAATTTTAAGACATAACTTGTGACATGAAAAAACCTGGAGGAGAGTGTATTTAAATAAATCTTTACATAGTAGCCTTGATAAACCTGCAATAATTAAAGTATTCTGAAGGAGCAAATGCCAAAAGAGGAACTTATTCCTAAAAATGAAAAGTACGACCTAATGTCTATCAACACCTTAATGACTACAAAGTGATACTCTTTCTCCTCACCATCTTTGAGGATTATATTAAGAGCATTGACATTCGGCTTGTGTAAGCCACACAAAGAATGCAAGATACCAAATGGAGTTAACTATAGTGCTCCTGTAAACAGGGGCCCTCCAAAACACCTTATATTATGTCAGGATCACTTGCATGAATGCTCTAAACATGGAGAAACTTTAATCTCTGCTACTTCAGAATTTGTTTGAAATCAGCTGGACAGTTTTAAGACAATTAAAGAAAAGGTAATGGTGCCCCAGGCTGTTGGGTTGTATGCTGCTAGATTATTAAGCCTTTAAAAACAGTCCATCAAATAAGAAAAAATAATATCTTATGTACGGGATCACTTTTTTCCTTATTCTATCATACTGCCAGATAGTAATAACTATAAAGATAGATCAGGGTGACACAGCCTTTTTAAAATGAAAGACAGGTTTTACAGCTGACACAGGAACAAAACAAACACACCAAAAAAAACCAGACGAAAGAAAGCAAGTAGAACTTTCCCCACAGAGTTTCATTTGATTTGGGATAAATTTCTTCTCTTTCAACTAATATAACCCAAACATGTTGATCTTTAAGAGCAGACTATAAAAGGCTGTCAATTATGGGCACAGGGCAACGTCTATCAGCATACTTAGGATTTTGCTCACTCTAGAAAAATGTGCCAACATTTCCCACGGTTGTGTTTATGCTGTATCTATTTTGTTTCCCCAGCATTGGTGACATTCTCTGTGCAAAATTCCCTGACATACATACTTGCTCTAACTACATACCCATACTTTCCTCTTTACATAAAAAAGAGCTTGTGTCTCGTCCCCCCCCCATATATACTTCCAACTATACGCTCTTAAAAGCTATAGGGTTTTGTTGCTGCTCCCCAAGAAGTCCTAACTATGGGTTTAATTTGTTTGTTCATAGAAGCAATAATCTAATGATACCTGTAGATTTTCTACAGATTGTACAGATTATGAAATCTGTAGATTTTCAGTTGCAAAACCAAATCCTCCTCTAATAAGGCACAAGTTGGTACCTTGTAAGGTGCATTAAAACTTTGATGGCATAGACAGATGGTAGCAATAAACTTACTTTTGACTTTGGTATCTTATCACTTTGCAATTCTATGATACTCCATCTGAGCCCAAGACTCTTCTCAGAATAACAATTTGGCTTCAGAATGTTTTAAATTATGGAAGCTTTATCATCATCAACATTTTAATGGCAAATAAACTGACAGATGTAAAGGATTGAATCCTTAAAAATGTTTGTGCACCTATTCACATGCATGTGACAGAAGTGTGTACAGAAACACTAACAAGAAAGGTTCAATCTAAGGTTTTACGAAGCCTTTTTTTCAGAGGAGGCTAGCAAAGCCATTGTATTCTGATTTAATGATATTTTATATCATCATGACATTTCATTTCATAAAACTTTGGATCTGGCCACTGATGGCATGGCCATGTCCAGGTGAGGACCTACACTTCCTTGGCTATGACTGCCTGGTTTAGAACATTAGCACTTATATACCAACATAATTTTTACATACCAAGGCATTCAAAGGTGTTTAGTTGTGATAGAAGGCATTTCCCTGAAAATATGAAGCCACATAGATTTCTACTGTTAACATTTAAGACATTCTAGAAATGTTTACCTTGTTATTCAGTTTAAGAAATAATCAATATTTGACTGACACTGTTAGTGAGTTTTATATATGCATTCATACTGACACAGACAGCAAGTGCCCATTAGTTAGAAAAATACAATGAACCTAGCAAAGTTGAATCAAAAATCATTTATTGCCATCTTATGGAAGCAAGGTCAAAAGAGACTTACTATTTTAGTCAGCCTCCAGGTTTCTTGAAGGCAAAGGTTTACTCTATATATCTGCATAACCTTCAGACCTGAGGAGACTTAATGTTTTCCTATTCATTTAGTCCTAAGCGAATCACATGTTTAGCAGTCGTTAAACCTCACCATGCTACAGGGCCAGGTGGGGTAGGATAACTCAGTTGACCAGAAGCATTTTCATTTAATTTGTAACAGTGCTTTTAAAAATATTCACACAAATTCAGCAATAAGGGCTTTTAGACAAGTGGACATACAATCTTCCAGTCCTGGTACTCTGTTTCAACACATCACCATAAAACTACTAAGATAACAAAAAGTATTGGCCAATTACATTTTAACTATCCAAACTACCTTAAGAAATATTTTGAGCAGAAAAACTCTTTCAGTAAGAGCTACAGAAGTAACAGAAAGAGAGCAGTACTATTGGATCACGGGCAATAAGGTGAATAGAAAGAAATTTCATGGGATATTGCTTCTGTTATTGTGATTTTCCTTCATTTGAAAGCTGAAATATTTATAAAAAAGCCGGCTGCAAAAGTGCAGAGATACAAGTTCAGTATATAAACTTTGGCATTGCTAGCATTATTTTGGGACTTAGGTTTTAAATCTGCTTTCTTCCTTTATGAAAATAACTACACCCCTTTTCTAAGTACACAAAGTCAGATATTTATTGGTTTTGGATACTTTTCTTCCTCTCTTTACCCCCACTGGGCTGCAGGCAAACTGTTTCTGTTTTAATTAGCTGGTAAGCTACTGACCTAATTGATTTTCAAAATAATTTTTACAATGGCTCAGATATTTTGAGTTGTCTCTGAACCGCAGTTCATGTGAAAACCAACTCTACAGGTCATAACTGAATTAAATGAGCTTTCACTTTTTAAAAAAATCTTCCCCTTTTTAAATGAAATGATGCTAAATTCCTGTAAGTATTTCTTATCGCATTTTTAACTATATCTTTCTAACATTTTAAAAACTTTCCATTTCTGAGAAGATTGAATTGGACAGAGGGTAAAACAAGATACAAACCACAACAGTTCAGTCTCATGACAAGTTAATCAATGAACAACCTAGCTTTCTTCTTCTATGACACTATAAATGTTAATATTCCCATGTAGCAGGCTGTGGAATGAATTCTGCCTGCTGCACTCCACTACATCATCAAGGTATTTGCACAACACATCAGACTGACAGTTTCAAGAATAATACACTTTCACAATATATATTACAACAGACCCTTTGATCTGATGGTATGTAGTGCGCCACTCCTGCTAAGCCCTTATCTACAGCCTAGGAGGTGCCTTCTCCTGCCAAAACCCAGCAACTATCAAACAGAGATGAAAGAAAGATATTACTGTGCTTTGTTCCTTAAACTGCTACAAAACAGAGAAAAATTAGAGTATTTGTTTCCTTTCCATAAAATTATACATATGTGTGTATCTGTCATTGTTAGAAACAGTGATACATTGCTCCTAAAAATAGGTCATAAATTGAAGATTGTACTTCAGCCTGCATAGCTTAGATTCAGCAAAACTTTTTTCCCTAAAAATCAAGCCCATTGTTTCTCTCCTTCATAGCAGCCAATCCACACTCAAAACTGTTTTGTGGAACAGCATCCGCTGCACAAAATCTAATATAGATCAGCAGATCTGAGTATGCTCAGCCTAACTAGTAAGGATACTCTTCCAATAGTGATCCACATTGAAGAAGTTAAGAAAACAAAGTCACTTTGACAACTGGAAAAGAGTTTTTATCTCTCTCCTTGTCGAGTTTTTATCTTTAAAAAAACCCAATTTTTAAAATGCTAATAGAGCTTTCTAGCAGTATGTCACAAATTTTTTGAAAGATAATTCCTGCATTTATAATACTTAGTAGTACTGTATCTTCAAATCATCTACACTAAATTCTAGTATGTTGTACAAAGGAAAAATGTATGCATAGAAATCATTAGTGTAGCACAAACACTTTTGCCACCTAATGAATACATCCCCTTTACATTTTTCTGGGGTGGAGAAGAAATTATAGACAATCCATCCCTTCCAAGTATCATTGCCTGAAAGTACAAAATTCCATCGAGTAATAATCTTCATTTTTCCCTTTATCACCTTTTGTTTTCACTTTTTAGTGTAACCTTATAAAATATTTAAAATATGAAATCACATACATAATAAAAAAAAAACCCAAAAAACCTGAAGGCTGTAAATCATTCTATATGTAACTTATAATTTACCTGAAAAATGTGTTCATGGTTGGGATTGGGTATTACTTGCTTTACATATTATGATCAGAATTGAGAGTATCACACTCCTCTTTTGGAATTCACGTAAGTTACTAAATCAAAGAAACACGCTCCTTACAGTGTCTTGCTTTCTCCAATAGTCCTCCATCTAGGAAACATGTAACTCATGTTGAAGACTGTAAATGTGATCCTGTTGCAAGCTTAACGAACAATCAATTTTCAAATGAAGTTTTAAAAAATAATTTCCTACATTATGTGTGTATTCCTTTTTGATATAATTCTGGAATCTCTTATAATTTACAGGAACTACGTATGCAACACCTCTACGAAACAGAAAAACATCCGCTTTATAAATTTAAAACCGCACCAGTGACTTCATGTTGCCTATAGAAGCATTATGAATTCACAATATCTAGTGTCTTTATAACTAGGAGATGGCATAAAGGGAGACATGAATTAGACTCCCTACCAACTTAATGCAATGGTAGGCTGCTATGGAGACCATTTCAGCTGCCCAAGTAATATATTTTCTATTCTGAAGACTGTGAGGGAGAATAACAGACTTTTGTGTCAGACCTCTTAATACTCCTGCTGCCAAGGAAACATACTTTCAATTTATAGTAGTGGACAGACCCCAAAACATAGGCTGACATGAACAAACACGCTCGCCTACAAGCACTACGGTTCTTCATTTCACTGCCCACTTTGTTAGGGCTGACATCTGACCATGGACTTATCTGACCTTCTAAATCGTTACTCTTTTTGCACAGAGGTAACTACAGCTTGTTATAAGAAAAAAACTATTAAAAGGGTATGGAATGAAGGGAAAGAGTTTTCATACACTGCTTGGGTAAATCATTGAGACTTGCCAGATCATCCAGCACATTCATTCTGGCAATATTCTACTTGTGGCAGAGCACAGCTTTGTCCTTTCTTTGTAGCATAGAATCATAGAATGTATTGGGTTGGAAGGGACCTTCAGAGGTCATCTAGTCCAAACCCCTGCAGTAAGCAGGGACATCTTCACTAGCAGGTTGCTCAGAGCCCCATCAGGCCTGACCCTGAATGTCTCCAGGGACGGGAGAGAGTCCTGCTCTTTTAACACAGACTGGCCATGCCTTGCCACCAACACAACTTTCTCAGAAATCTAAGCCTTCCTCCAAAGGAAGCCTGGGCACACACGCTGTTGGTGGTTCAGCCCCGGCCAGAGCCGAGCCCCACACGCCTCTGGGCTCACTCCGGCTCCCAGGAACGGCCAGGCAAACGCAAAGCCAAAGGCAAACTGCGGGGGGAGGGCAGTTTGCCGGCACAGCACAGGGAGAGGGGAACAACAGTAACAGCAGAACTTGCGACAGAACGAACGCAAACACTCACCGACCCGATGACCGACCAGAAGCTCAGCCCGCTCTCAAACAACCCTGGAGCACGGCGGGCCCGCCCCTCCCCGCCCCTCCCCGCCCCTTTTATGGGGCGTGACATCACAAGGCCTGGGAACAGCCCTGGCCACCTGGGCTCACCTGTGCGGGCTCCTTGGGAAGGTTAACTCTGTCCTGGCCGGAACCAGGACACTTGGCACGGAGTAAACTGCCTTCATCTCACAGGCCCCTGAGGAGGAACATGGCGGAGCTTCCCCTGGGGCATCCAGGATGCGGCTGGTGCCCGGGGACAGGGCAGTGGGGCGGCTGCACCCAGTGCTGCAGGCTCTGCCCCGGCTTTCAGCTGGTTATGTTGCTTAGCCTGCTGGGCTCGGTTGCTAACTAACTTACTGAGTACTTTGAGCTGCATAAAATGCTCAAAACTTCTGAGATTTCCACTTTCAAACTGATTTCCCCCAAAATCTTATTTTTAGGAAATAATTTGTTCCAATTTGGTTATTCCGATATTTCCAGTTGGAACAGCAGCCTCGCATTTTAGTGAAAAGCTGAAGGAAGGGACCAAAATAGATTTAGTTTGTAGTAAACATTCAATTCAAAACTAGTCTCAAATGTTTGCTTACTGCCTTCAACTGCTAGTGGTTTTGTCTGCCTGTGGAATACTGTTGTTTGATTCTGTCCTTTCTGATTTTGTCAGACTGGCTCAAATTTAAGCGTCCAGGAAGTCTGATCTAAAAAATTGAATTTATACCACAGAAAAAATAGTAAAAGAAGGGAAATTGAATGAAAAACCCATCAACTGGTGCTGAAATACTTTCTAGGTACTGAAGTATTTTTCCTCTCTCTGTTTACTAGATGTTCTTTCCACACTTTATGAGTGACCTGGGCCATGTAGCATTATAGCAGGGAGAACTATCCAAAGAGCAACACATACTTCATTAGTGATAGAAGGAGCTCATGGACCTCTAGATGCACTCAGTGGATCCAAGCTGGGAAACAATTGCTTAAATATTCTTTGAAAAAAAAATAATTAAAATCTCCACAACCATATTTAAGTTTAGCAGTGTATATAGTTTAACCTTGATGGAACCCTTGCTGTTTTCAAACTGTGCCCCTGCCTTTTGCTTACCCACTTCCATTGGTCAAAGCTAGCAAGCAGCATATTATATAAAGGAATAGTCAGAAGGTTTTTATTTTGCATGCCTAGATGTCTCTAATCTCTCTTAACAGTATTTACCAATATATGTACCTGGCATCTTGTGTTCTGAAGCATATTGTGGCTGCCACTTTTCTTGTTAGCTTTTTGTATATTTGGAAATGCCTTTTGAGCATGACTGCATTCTGTTCTCTTCATTAAAGATGTATCTGTATCGCATTCCCTCCCCCAGCTGCAATTATTCAGCCATTTCCTGCCACCTCAGTTTTGACATAGGGGGCCCTGCTGTCCAAATGAAATTTTAATGAAGGCTTGAGGACGTGCTTGTGCATTGTTGAGTCCCACTGCAGTCCTGTGACATGCAAAGAACAAGAGTTGAATACTGACAGTTAGTGGGAAAGTGGTGTGTTATTACTTTTTAAAAGGAACAAATGCTGGCATACAGTGTATGCTCTGCCAGCTCCACTTCGCCCAGTATTTTTGTCGCTGCCCCACATGCATTTCTGGGCTGTTTCTTCTTGTCTAATCGGCCTAAAATGACCAGAATCCTACATGTCAAAAAACCACCATACTACTTTAAATCTGTCTCTTTCTGCTAACCCTGTCAGCACCACACTCTACTTTTTAGAAAGGCAAAATTTCAATATAAATTACACAAATAGCCTCATTATCTTGTATTATGCAAATTTTTCTCTTATTCCTCTTCCACACATCATTTTTTCTTCTTTTATCAGTGCAATCCTAACTTCAACATCAGAAATCCAACTGGACATTAATTGTTTTGAATCACAAGTTACAGAAGCAATAAAGTCTTCAATGTTTGCCTGCGAGGTCCTGTGCGTCACATATATTCAGTAACAGTACAAACTACATGCAGAGCCTTTATGGATGTCTTCTTTCTTTGGTCCCAACTTTTCACTCCTTTCTGGCAAACCTTCTTTTATTAAGCATGATCCTTCCAACTCAGCAAATGAGCCATTAAACAGGCCGCAGCCACCCTGTCACACTGACCAGACTAATCTCCAGGACATAAAGTGCAAAAGGAGTTCTCAGGAAAAGCCCCATCACCTGTAACGGTGTCGCTGGGTGTTATACCCCAAGCGGTTTGTTCAGGAGTACTAAACCAAAGCTGTACAGCAAGTTCAGTTCTCTAGCTTTTCTGAATTTTTAAGAACTAGATTAAGATTTAATCAAAATATTTTCAACAACCTCAAAAACTTTTGTCATGTTGGTTTGCCCTCATAACAAAGTATAGCTGAGTCTTCTCAGCTAAACCTGTAATAGAGGAGAAACATGACATGCATCAGACCAAAAGGGTTGATGGTTGGCAAAGATGGTAGTTTAAATATGAAATCCTGAATGGTCTTAATAGGCGACACCTCAATTTTACTTCTAATTACCTTTGGTTCAGAAATCGGATACGATGGTGACAATATATAATTTTAGATTTTTCATTTTTTTTTTGAGCTACCTTTGCTAAGGAAAATATTTCACACAATTAGAGAAGTGCCAAGAACAATTGTGAAAGGATGGTTTCTTACATAAAAGTCTGGCGAAAAATATTCTGGGCAAGCCACAGACTACCAGTAGCAGTGAACTGTCTGTAGCTTTTAGGAGGAAAAAGTCTCCTTTTGAAGTTATCTTTTCTATCATTACATTATTTCAGCTTGTCAATATTCACTGTGACAGCAGCTTCAGCAATTTTGTCTGATACCTTGAGTACAGATAAATAGCAAGAGATTAACCTACATTCAGTCTGAAAACAGTAGGAGAAAATATATGTTAACCATAACTGACTTGTGACAGACCTCTTCTGCTGTTTTACAAGAGGATAAGCCAATCTGTAAATTTCTATTTCTGGTGGCTTATGAGTACAGAAGAATTTATTTTTTTTTCCATTTTCTGAATTAAAAGCATTATGCAACAATCACATACTTGATACCATGCAATGAAATGAGAAAATTGAGGGTAACGCTAAAGAAAATACCCTATGATGACTGCTTTTATACAGATTAAGTTAAGAGGCACTCACATGATGAATAAAAAATTTTAAGAGGATGTTTAAGGAAACACCATGTTTCTGAATGCAGTATCCTATCAAGCGTATTTCCACTAATATAAGACTCAGATCACTTCAGTTTATTAGTAGTATTATTAATCTGATCTCATTTTTTTCAGTATTTAATAAAAGAAAATTCTCACAGAACTGATTGATAAAAATCTTGATATAGCTATTAACTGAGATTTTGCTATCAACTTTTAACAGTATGTATTTAGCAGATTTCTGCAATGTGTTATGTGGTCACAAAAGGAAAATAAAACCCAAAACAAACCCCAATGCTTTCCTGGAATGGACAAAAGAATTCTGTATATTTCAAAGATGTGAAAGAAAGTAGGGTGTGTTGACAGAGGATCAGAACTACCAGAAGACACTGAGAAATGCAGTCATGCTATGCCCCATGTAAGCAACCCACAACAATTACAAGTCTCTCAATGATGCTTGATGCTTCTGGAAGAGAGTTTTCTGGTCACGTGGTTCTGTACCGTACTCACATTTATGCCTAAGGAATTATATCCTCTTTAATGTAACCTACCTTTTTTTGAACACTGTCACAACTTTTGAGCACATTTAGAATTGGATTTTTCTAACTTTGACTACCTTAATTTTCAACACATACACATGAATGTAACATGAAAGGATATTCAGTTCTTGCCAGTCTGTCTTCATCATTTCAACTCCAGCATTCATAAAAGGTGCTATTTTTACCTTACCCATAAAACACCTTTTCACATTTTGGGGACAATTTATGATACTAGACAACTTTGTTTGTACATTTCAGTGGATTCAAAGTTATTAAAAGAAATATCCTAACACATTCTCTTCTGGTAAATTGTAAGATGAATAAAAATCTGTCATTACAAAGTTTTCAAGGTCTCATTTTAACTGTGCATCACCCACTTTGCTCATATTTCTGATAGAGGAGTGGACAGGTGGTAGCAGCAATGAAATACTCATTTTCATTTAACATTAATTTATAGGGAAACTGGTAGTTTCTGATGTAAATATCAATATTTTTGGTTCTATTTAATGCCACATCATCAAAATTCAAAATTCTAGAAGAAAAAAATCCTACACTTCTGAATTCCTCCATAAACATTATCTATATTTGATCTGGGAGAAGTTGAATCTTTATGATACAAGACAAGTTTCAACAAAAATAATTCAGATTGAGTCAATGTTGTTTATGGGAGTCAATTATTGCAGCATTTCTCTCTGTTACACCAGGTTTTACCTTGATCTGGCCAAGTTCTTCAGTCTTAAAACCTGAGCATCTACAAGGATTTTCCTTTCAATTCCTCTTAAAACCTCAGTCCTTACCCTAACTACAAGGGAGCTCATTTCTTTTGCTGCTTCCATCACACACTTCTATAAACACACCTAGTCATTCTTACAGGAAACAAATGCACATCTGTCAAGACTTTTGCCAGGGAAATTCCTATCAAAAAGAACTGTCCTTACTTCTTGTTAAACTCTATTTGTGCATAGTTGCTTTCATTAGGAACAGGTTTCTTCAAGCTGACTTGTACCCTGAAAAATAATGTTTAATCAAAGTTACAAGATTCAGCAAAGCTGTGCTATGGCTTCACAGAACAATTGATGTTGGAAGGGGCCTCTGGAGGTCATCTACCATCCAGTCAATTAATTTAGAAGTTTATCAGGTAGGTCAAGCATTATTTCCCCTTGATGAATCCATGCTGGCTACTACTACTACCTTGTCCTTTATGTGCCTAGAGATGGTTTCCAGGATCACCTTCTCAGGCATCAAGTTGAGGCTGACTAAACTGTAGTTCCCTGGGTCCTTTTTCTTGCCCTTCTTGAAGATAGCACTTACATTTGATTTCCTCAAGTCACTGTGACCAATAAAAGATTATTAGGAGCAGCCTCATGATAACATCAGCCAGTTCTCTCAGCCCTTGTGGGTGAATTCCATCGGGCCCACTGGACTTACGTACATGATCCTCTTCTATTAAAGGTATGTCTTTCTTGCCTTGGTCTTTTGCCTTGGTCTCTGAGGCCTGGGATTCCTGAAGACCAGTCTTGCTAGCAAAAACTGAGACAAAGATGGCATTTAGTACTTCTGCCTTCTCTGTGTCCTTGTACCCAGATCCCCTGTCTTCTTAAACTATGGGCCCATATTTTCCCAAATCTTCTTTTTATCACCTATGTACTTCTGTAAGACTTTCTTCTTGTATTTGATGTCTCTAACCAGATTTAATTCCATCTGGGCATTAGCTCTCCTAACTTCACACATGGACGCTTGATGTTTCTGTAATTTTTCCCACATTACCTATCCTAACTACAACCCTCTATATTTTCCTTTTTTGTCTTTGAGCTTGGCCAGAAGCTCCTCGTTCATCCACACAGGGCTCCTGGCATTTTTGCCTGACTTCTAATTCTTTGCATTACAACTCTCTTGAGCTAGAAGGAGGTGGTCCTTGAACACTATCCAACTTTCTTGGGGCCCTTTCTTCCCGGGCCTTATCCTCATGTGACTCTTCTGAGTAGATCTTGGAAGAGTCCAAATTCTGCTCTCTTGAAGTCCAGAGTTAGAAGCTTGCTTTTCACCCTCCTCTCTGCCCTCAGGCTTGATAACATGGGTCAACCTTTTGCCAGCTCACACAAGAGAAGCGCATAAAGTAAGAACTGGATGGTCTGTGCAAGACAATCTCAAAGAGCAGGGAGTAGCACCCTTCATTCATCCAAAACAAACCTTAGACGGATGTATTATAATGTAGCTGGAAGCTCGTATATTGTACCTTGGTCTGGCCTTAAATATTTGACATTCATGTTTTCAGGCTTCTTATTTTCAATTTATTTATATTTACAGAAATTAAGCCCCAAAATTCTATTTATTCCAGGCAGTGGGAGGCAAAATTATTATTATCCAAAATACAAAGATCGATTTAATTAAGATGTCTTCAAGAAGGTTAAAGGGACTAGATTATGATGCTTCCAGCTATCAAACATCAAGCTAAGGTCTAATCAAACAGTTTTCCTCTAAAATCAATAAAATCCTGCCCCCTGACAGGATTTAAAAGGCCACTGGGGTTATTAGAATTATTGAAGCATCTATACATCCATGGATATATAGTCCCACTTTGCTGCTGGATATAAGTCCTTTGATAGAAGATGGAATATGGACAGCTGGGCTAATAAATGCTTTTCAAACAAACCTTATACATTTCAACTGAATGATGGTAAAGTAGATACTGAGAACGGTGAAGGGCTGTTTATTCTAGTTTCTTCCATCTATAATGCCCAGGATAATTTTGTCCTGTGTTTTATCTAATCTTTCTTCTCCTTTACTTTAGGAACTCTAAAATAATAATTTTTTAGCTTTATTATCTTTGGTTTCAGAAAAGCATTTCTAAATGTTTTTTCTCACATACGGTTCTTTAGCAAGTCGCATTGAAGGCATTGCATCTAATCCAAAACTGTTTAAAATACGTGGAAGATACTTAGGACCTGAAGCAAAAATGAGGGACGTATTTGTTTCCCAAATCAAAATGATAATGTGTTATAAAGGATTTCATTTGGAGTTTAGAAGGGGTTAAGAAAACAGTAGCCCTTTAATAAGAAGGATTTAATCAAGTTCAAATCCCATTTATACAGTTCAATGCATCAAGCAACATTTTACCAAAAAGAACATAAAACTGTCCATAAAATAGTTCATTTCCATAACACACACATAAGATCTATCAATTCATAAATACTTTCCACATATTCTTGATAAAAGAAATATTAATATCAGTACAGTCAAAGCTATTGTTTTGTTTATTTTTTCCTGATTGTGATAGCATATTTTACTCCAAACTCAAGGCTTTAATGACTTTTTGTGAAATAAATTGAATTAATTTCAGCAAGCCACATTTTTCATAAGGGAGCTCTAGTCCTCAAATTTTAACCTTTGTATCTATGGAAGCTGACAATTAGGTTGCAAGAATATCTCAGGACATTTTGACTAGATTATCTTAAATGTTTCATTTAATCTTTTCTAACAGCTGAAATTCTAAAATATTTCATTAAATATTTTTCATTAAAATATTCTAAAATATTCTAAAATATTTCATTAAATATTTCATTAAATATTTCATTAAAAACATTCCTGTTTTTAACAATAAAACCACAGCTTTATTGATTTATTTATTTTGAAGTATAGCAACACGATCTGCTATGACTTTAATGATATTAAGCTACTTTTTCACAGTAGAGGTTTTTGTTGTTCAAAGTGTACTTTCTTCTGCAATGCATCCCACAAAAATCACTCTCATAGGGCTTTATTTCTTCACCTTGAGGAATATAAGTTTAGATTCTATTACTAATTGCTTCCTTGTAATCAAGGAGTAGACATCTGGGGATTTTATAATCCTCAGGTTGCACTGAACAGGAGTATAGTTCTAAGGCAGTTTGTTGAAAGAGTAAGTTAACATAAACCATTGTGCAACTCTGTCTTGAGAGGAAATTCTGAACTGTTATCAGGCTTTTCTCACTCATCTTAAATAATAAGTTTTGTTTTGTTTTTCAGTAAGAGTGAATTAATTACAGGACACTTGGCAAGTTTTATAATTGTAAATTTGGAGTTATACAAAATTTAGAGTTCCACACATGAGGAAATTAATATTGCACTTCAGGAATATACTATACACAATCTTTTTTTTCTAGAAAAGGTCAGGTCTCAGAAGCAGAAAAATGTAAGTATGAATAGAGGTTACACTAACTCTGGTTAAGGTGATTGGTAAGAACAACTAACGTGTTTGGAATTGGAAAGGGCAGAACAGTGTTCCAAGTTCTTCCTATAACTCAAATCTACCAGGTGTGGACGTAGATGAATTTGAACCCTTTTCAAAGGGATCTTATATGAACTTGAAATCCTCTAACCTTTGCCAGAATTCTGCTGTTGACTTCTACAAAATACTAAAATTAGCTCAAAGTAAACCAGTGTCAGAATCTAAAAGTAGGCTGTGCTAATTCATGAGGGCACAAACTGGTATGCTTCCCAAATCAGTATGATAATTCAATTTTATTTATAAAATTAATTACTTAATGAAATACTTTTCCTCAAATTTCATTGAGGTATTCATATGTAATCTTCAAAATATGCAAGCTGAAGATGACCTACCAGACACAAATCGTTTAGCTGAAGAAGGGAAGTATAATAAAACCTACTGTTGTCTCCTTCAGCTGATAAAATAGATTATTTTGATCTTCAGATCTTTTAGAGTGTCTTCTTCTCTTTAATTAAAGCATAACCATTTGGAAAGGAATACAAACAAAATCTCTGTGAATTTCCAATATGAATATGAATGAAATGGTCTCCTGCTCCCTTCTCCATCTCCCAGTGCTAGGTTACTGTAGCAAAAATGCTAGGCAAGAGACAATCATAGTCTCTTGATATAAAATATTAAACAAAACTGTTGTACTCATTATTACAGTATGCTGTCATGGAAACACAGCCACAAGTATGTTATATATTGCTCTTGACCAAGCTTTGGATTTCCAGAGATTTGGCATCAGTAAAAACTCTGATAACAAATCAAAAGAAATTCATGACAGAGGTGCTCATTTATTTTTCATTCCCATCTGTTTTAAAACACAAAATATAGCAAATTACAGTCAATAAGCAGTTAGACAAGTCTTATTAGAGAAAAATTACAAATAACCTCCTTCTGTATCTATTACAAAGAAGAGCATAATGCATATGCAAATAATGCACATTAAAAAAACCCCAAGTATTGATAAGTTTTTACAAACAGCACTGTTTAAAAGGCTAACACATCATTAATATGCCATATAGGGGATATAAAACATAAGAATTGAAAGAATGCAAGAAAACATTTGCCTGATTTTTTTTTTTACATTTTCCTAACAGATATGTAGAACTTGCAAGAAAAATATGTTACCTTCTAAAGAAAAGTTATCTAGAGAGTGATAAATACAGGATTATACCTATTGGATTAAGACTTAAAAAAGAAAAAATAAGTTCTCAAAACATGCATTTATAGAAATGCAGTGTAAGTGAGTCAGCATTTGACTAGAAGGAAAATCCTGCCATCAGAGTTTTGTCATTGCATGAATATATCATATGGCACATTTATACATCCATTACAATCATAAAACATAAATTCAGTTAAGATTTCTTGCTTATATATTCTCTATGAGGCAAAGCTGTTTTATATAATTGCTGTTTGGGTTGTTTGAAATCGAATTCCCAATCCAATTTTCTATCCAGTTGCACATAGAGCTCTTTAGCTCAAGAACTTCTTTCCTGCCTCTACTTTCTCCTCTTATGTAGCCAAAGGCTATGCTTCTTTCATTTTGTTAGAACTTTCTTCTTAGAATCTTAAATAGGTGCTCCAGACCCTGAATATCTTGACAGTAAACGTTTACTGAAACTGTTCAAATTTGTTCCTTTCTCTAAATGACAGATTACCAAATTTTTCTTCTACATTAAAACTTATACTGAAAGAAAATACAGAAAATGCTAATCCAGTGCCTACATGAAGAAAAAAGTTATCAGTGTTCTGGAATTATTCTCCTTGGTCAAACCATAGAGATGAAAGGATCACTTTTTCTCTTCGATATTTACTCTTCTTCTACAAATAGGAGTTCTGCTTTCTCTCTCTCTCTCACCCATTTGTTCCCCCTTTTTTTTTTTTTTTAAATATGCAAGAGGTGTGCAAAAGTAACCCATGGGCAGGTACAGATGAAATACAAACAGAAGCAAGAAAGGAGGAAAAAGACTGGCATCTGGGTCTGATAACCTGGGATTGCTCTAAAAGTAAGAGTGCACTTACAAGCACCAGGTGTAAATAAGAATATTTCAGTAGCATTTTCAGGAGATTTCAAGTGGTGTGGAGTTCAGAGAAGTCCATGATATAGGTTATAGGTGAGTGTGCATAGTTATGTGGGCAAATATATGAGCATATGTATCTTTGCCATTCAGTTGAGAAGAAATCATATACCATGTGACATAGACAGTAATTTCAAGACAATATTTATCTTGAGCAAGAGATATTCCTTAAGTTTAAGCGTTTCAGACATATTCACTGAAAGAGCTTCCCATAAGGGTTAACTAAAGGTTCTAAACTTGTTACCTGAAAGCTGTTCGCCTCTACTGCTGTTTCCCATGTGCTGAAGTAAAGGAATAATTCCAACAACTAGAAATTTACGGAGCTTCCAAAGGCTATCCATAGACTGTAGTACAGCAGGACAGGGTGGAGCCATTTGGACCCTTTCTGTGCCCTGTGGATCCCAGAGATACACATATGCACACACACTGGTCCCCAGGCACTCCCCCTCTGCATCCTGTCCTGCCTTCACTCCTTGGTGTTGTAATCCAGGGCTCAGCATGAAATTCAGTCCTGCACAGGCTGCAGAAAATCCCTGGGCACCAGTTCAGTAACACCTTGCTCTACTGCACAAGATTAAATTAAAGGTGAACTGGACACAGACATCACTATGCAGAGAGCAGCTTCACCTCTCTGAAGGTGTCATGTTATGAGAGAAAAAAAAAAAAAGAGCTTAAAATTCTCCCTCTCCCCAGTCCTGTAAAGGAGGCCGCCTTTTTCATATAATTTTATTTCACTGATGTAAACTGAAGACTGAAGCAGATGTATATTTACATAGCAAAGAAGAAAGTGATTCCTAATCAGAAAGAATGGACTGAAGCAATAATAAAAAAAATATTAAAAAAAAAGTTTAGCATAGTATGTTTAACTCATATAAATTAAAAATATCTTTAATAAGTGTGATGGGTTGACCCTGACTGAAGGCCAAGTGCCCACCAAAGCATCTCTATCACTTCCCTCCTCAACTACACAGGGGATAGATATTATAGTGAAAAAATTGTGGGTCAAGATAAGGACAGGGAGCGATCATTCACCAATTAGCATAATGGGCAAACCAGACTCAACTCAGGAAAATTAATTGAATTTATTAGTAATAAAATCAGGGTAGAATAATAAAAAATAAACCTATATCTTGATAATACCTTCTCCCATCCCTCCCTTTCTCCTGGACTTAACTTCATTCCCAAATTCTCTACCTTCTCCCTTCCAGCAGCACAGAGGTACAGGGAATGGGTATTGTGGCCAGTTAATCACAGTTTTCTGCCACTCTTACTTGTCAGTGCAGGGGGAACTTCTCACACTCTTCCCCTGCCTCACTGTTGGGTACCTCCCATGGGAGACAGTCCTCCACTAACTTCCCCATGTGACTTCTTCCCTTGGTCTTCACAAACAACATGGGTTCCTTCCACAGAATTCCGACCTTTAGGACCAGACATCTACAGTGCAGGTACCCCTCCCCACACCCCACCCCCAGGGTCACAAGTCTCCCCAGCAAACTTGCTTTGGCATGGGCTCTTCTTTCCACAGGCCCTGCCAGGAGCCTGCTCCAGCGTGGACTCCCCAGAGTGACAGTCTCCTTCAGGCATGCACCTGCTCTGGTATCAGGTCCTCCTGGTGCACCTCTTCACCTCCTTCACTGACCTTGGTGAAAGCAGAGTTGATCCTCTCACATACACATACACGTACACATACACCTCCGTCCCCCCACCCGTTCTAATTGCTCCTGTTTTTTGTTTGTTTGTTTGTGGGTGTTTTTCCCCCTTTTTATCTCTATTACCATGAAACCACTATCACCTTCACTAATGGGCTTCCAGCTTCTCACAAAAGCCACCTCTACAGTCTGCCTTCTACCAAATCCTTGCCATGCAAACCAAATTCTATAAGCAAAGCTGCAACGGTTAATACTGCAGAAAAGCTGGCCCTTGTTGCTGGTACTTACATAAAGTACAAATGACTCAATCCCCAATGCGCATCATGACTGCTTTCCTTTAAGGATTAATTTAGCCAGCAGTTATATGGAGGTTGGCTAGTTTTAGCTCAGGTAGCGCACTCTGCCATGTTAAAGTCACATGGGTAATGAGGAAAGTGCTGGCTGTATAACACTTTCTCTGAAAATAAAATTAGTTGACTTCAGTGAGGTGAAATGAAAACACTGGGACAGGGCATAGAGGTACTTGAACTTCAGCTTGCTTTATTAACCAACTGTTCCTGCTATTTGGAGTTCAACACCTTAGACACTTCTATGGAGAAAATTATTCCAAATTGTTTTATCTCTTTTGTAACTGATAAATTATACAAAGTGATTCTCACCTAAGAGAAAAAATAAATCACATAATTCTGTTAGGTGGACAGTGTATCATAGTTTTCATACAATAAGGTCTTCCTAAAATTAAAACATTTTAAATAAATGACAGGATAAGGACGAGTGAGTGGCGTGTGTATGTAAGCATCCAGCATATAAAAGACAGCATTAATCAGCAGGCATATGAAACTGAACACTGTGTTTAATTGGCAAAAATGCATTGTGATCGAAATAATGCTGAGAGTGTAATGAGGGAAGAACTTTCAGCTCATTTGCCAGACTATGATTATTTTTATTTCTTATACAGTGTTTTCTGGCAGGGGAGGGGAAAGTAAGTGATATTTAATTGCATCAGTAATTTCAAATGAATAGTGGAAAATAACAATGCCAGTTTACTCTTCATGCCATGTCCACTGTTAGGCCAATTTATTCCTCTTCATAAATCAATTTATTTTTCAGTGTAGGTGGAATCATTACAGCGGGGTCATCTTCCTAGGATTTGTATTCACTGCCCATTAGGTTCACAGTCATACATTGCTGATTCACAGGGAGAGCTATTTGTCCATGAGCAGAGACTGACATGAAAAGGTTGACTTTTATTAGAGCTGAGTGAATAATCTGAAGCTGATTATTGAATGCATATTTTTTTGGTTTTGTCCTAATTGCTTAATCTAGTACTGCTGTCATCAGGAAGGGGGTGGGGGCAAAGGACAACACCATGATACAGGGCAGACATCATCTGCTGAAGGCCTTCAGCAATGAAAGGATGATGAAAATCAGATGCCTTCAACAACTGAAAATTACCTGGGAGTTTCTTCACTGAACAATTCTCAGAATGGAAACTATTTACTCACAAATTTATAGGAAGAAGTCCTTTTGTTATGTTTAGGGAGATTTGTCTCTCCATTATGGTATTGTTTTCATTTTGCAGTTATGTTAGTTATTGCTGATGCTAAACAGTGCTAAATAGAACTTTTTCCTTTAATTTTTTTTCATAAGAATCTTTTTTTTTAAATTGAAAGTTGGTTTCCCTCCTTCCCACAATGAAGAACTTAAATGCACGATAGAAGCCATACAAATTAGAGCAGAATTAATATTCGGTGTTCTTCACTCCTACCTCCTGCCTTATTATCCACAGGTTAATTATGTTAGCTACCATGGTGCTTTGGGACCCACCAGCACCTGGGTGCAAAGCAAATACTGAGTTTCTGATTGCTCCCAATCCAGTGGAAAATGAACTCTCTTCTCTGTGGTACCCATTTGATAAGTACCAGAAGTGGGCCCTTTCTGAACGTCTCGGTGATCTTTGTCTCTGAGGTTTTGTCTCTTTATGTCAGTCTTTTATGAATGAAGGCGCCTAAATGATAGGAACTGAATACAGATCAGCAACGTTTCTAACTACATAGTCCATCCTGTAGCAACAAACCCAAAATTATTTGGAGCACTGCTAGGAAGGACTTCAATTCCTAATTAAATTGAAGTTGCTGAATTGCCTTGCTCCTTGTATGAAAGATGCATGCATAAATAAATAATAACTAATATAAAAGGTGGACTTTTGTTAAAAAGTACACAATCTGACTTTCCTAATAATTAAATTAAACCAGAGGTATTTATTTAAGAATGTTTTACTCATTAAAAGAAAGGGCAATATAATTTGTCCTTCATTAGTTTTCTACAACGGGAAGTTTCTTCTTAGTAACCAGCCTTATGTAGCTCCTTGCCAATTAATGAACTCCTTGCATACACCCTAAAATTAAAGCCAAATAATCTGTCAATAGAGGCTTCAGTTGGCATCAAAACTAGGAGTTGTGTCTCTACATGGGTTTTAATTTTTTTGTGTAGCAGATACCACATGGATACTCCAGCTCAGTCCATTATAGATATTTCATTTGTGCATCACCCCTTAGATAACAGGAAGAATGAGAAAAAACGTACACAATCTAATAAATCACATCTAAAAAAAATCTCCCCTCTTTGATGCAGGCATCTATGAAGGAAGACCATATTGTCAAATCCATATGCCTGTTCTTGGGGACAAAGACTGTAGGCTGATCTGCCCATCAGCCAGTTCAAGTAAAGTTATGCATTTCCCTCAGGGGCTCTTAATCAGCTCAAATGGTTACTCTAATTTCAGGAGGTGATCTTACATAAGGACCATTTAGACACTGTGAAACTATAAGAACCCCTACACATGATATTTCAAAATGAATAATTCAAAGGAATTGATATCTAGCCCACTATTTGGGCTCAGTCAAGTTGGACTCAGATCTTTACTTCCTACATCCCAGTGCAGTGTCCTAATTATCTGTGAACACGCAGAAACTTGGGTTTCGAACCAAAGCATCATATATCAATTCCATGTCTGCAAAATGTTCCTGTTTTTGTTGAAAACAAAAACATTAACTCAAACCAAGATTTTCATTAAATTAAATTGACCTCTGTTAAACACATATACTGATGGTTACTGTTTTTCTCAAGATAAAGAGCATCTGAACATCTACAGTAGAAAATGATTATAACTGTAATATAAGAAATAAAACTCACTTTGTGTTCCTTTTTCATCTGGCTCATTGATGCAAGCCAAATTTCACGTTAATCAGCCCCAGCGGTTAGCATGCTATATGGAAATTTAAAATGTCTGCTGATTGAAGCCAAAAAAAAAAAAAAAAAGAAAACAAAAAACCAACTATCTATAGTAATTACTCAAGATACAAATATTGTTCTAAAACATGCATTTCATACAAATTTTAGTGATGATGACAAAAAGAGATCACTGTTTGTGACACCAAAAACTATTTCCCAGTAATTTTTTTGCAGAAGTCATTAGACACCCACAGCTGGGGTTTTTTTCTGTTCTGGCTCCCTGGCTATAATCACTAGACATTACAAATATAATACAAATACACAAAATGTCAGGGAAAAAAAAATATATTTAAAACCACTAAGACAAACAAACAAACACATGCAAAGGACACAGAACCAATAAAACCCCAGGTGGCAACAGAATTAATCAGAAGCCATATGAAAAATTCCACATGCCTGCTTGAAACGTAATTTGCAAAATCCTCATGCTAGATACATTTTTCTCACATGTTTAGAGACAATCTTAAAAAAAAAAAAAAAAAGAACCCAGGTTTTGCTCAGCTAGTAACTATGCACCATGCACTCGCTCGCTCACTCACTCCCCCTGGTGGGATGGGGGAGAAAATCGGAAGAGAGAAAATGAGAAAACACGGGGGTGGTGATAAAGACAGTTTAATAAGTAAAGCAAAAGCCACACACATGCAAGAAAAGCAAGATAAAGAATTCATCCACCATTCCCCGCTCCCCATAGGTGGGCAGGTGCTCAGCTATCTCCAGGAAAGCCGGGCTCTGTCACACCTAACAGAGACTTGGGAAGACAAGCTCAAAATGCTATCCACCCATTCCCCCCATCATCCTTCCTCAGAGTATGGAATATCCCTTGGTCAGTTGGAGTCAGCTGTCCTGTGTTCCCCCTAACTCCTTGTGCACCCCCAGCCCACTGGCTGGTGGGGCGGTGTGAGGAGCAGCAAAGGCCTCGGCTCTGTGTGAGTGCTGCTCAGCAGTAGCAAAATACATCTCTTTACAACAAGAACATCTCTATGTTACCAACACTGTTTCCAACACAAATCCAAAGCTCAGCCCCATATCAGCTACTGTGAAGAAAATTAACTCTCTTTTAGCAATATCCAGAACATTTATGTGCAGAAAATTTTTCCTTAACTTCATTAACTATACGATGTGTCTATGTCTGTGTATGTATTTGCTCTGCCTCCTGTAAGAAATTAGAACACAATATTGCCTATTTTTTTGTAGGGGGAATGGGAAAGAGGCATGCTTCTCTCTAATTTTGCAGCATTTTCCTTTGCAGAATTTGTTGCTATTTCAATTTTGTTTAAGGGAGTCCTGTTATCAACTTAACACTTCTATGAACTCTGAATTAATAGCATCACTATCTGCATTGTGGTAAACACTGCAGGCTGGGATGCTGTTATAATTACAGTCAGACGAGACAGGAACAGAGCTCAACAAAACTTAGCAGCCACTCCCAAGTTACATGTGTAATTAGAGAATATTAAGTTCCCATAATCCTCCAATGTCTTCTCTTTACTCCTATCACCTGACATTTTAGATAAGAGATGTTACCTAAATCAGTCTCAGTCACTCCATTTCCTAACTTAAGTCACTCCAAATTGATGAAGTCTGATTTATTGGTGCTTTTGAGGCTGATCTAAAGTTCAAGCAGGAAGGTGAACAGCTGCAACACCAGCAAGTATGTTACAGGCAAACAGAGTAATATTTGTGTATAGTCTACATTATAACCTTTGCCTTTACTAGGGGAAACAACTACTGTGAAAAGAATCCTGGCAACACATGTTTTAGAGGCACAGATCAGCAAACCAATTATCAATCCATCAATTGATCAGAGCTAGTCTTGGGAGTAGTTTGCTCTCGGAAATGAAGGCCTATGCAGATGGCATGCATGTTCGCGACGTGCTGAGCACCTGCACAGAATCGATAATTAGATAAGTAGAAGACAAGAGCATTAACTTGAAGAAAAGCAGAGTGGGTAAATGCACAAAGTAATTAAATTATTTACTGTTTTACTGTTAGAAGAACTGAAATATTAAACGATTTATAGTCTACAGTTGTTTTGCCCACATTTTGAGAAGATTGGGGGGAATAAAGACTTGCATGACTCCATCAAATAGACTCATCAGCTCAAACTAATTTTGAATTAGAGCTGTAAATGAAGCACTGTACATTGATGCTAATTTAAATAGCCATCCGTTGGGTCTGGCTCTGAGGAGAAGACATCTCTTAAATTTACTAAAGAACAATGATTCAGTTGTTCATGTCTTTTTCACAGGAAAATATCTTATAAAATTCAAAACTTAGATAATACTAAAAGAAAATTCATGTTAAGGTATAAAACAGCTGACATGCTGGATCATCTTTTCTCTATAGTACTTGTGCGCTAGAAATTAAAGAACATGGCCTAGTAGTTTGAATTCTTATCAGCCTGCAATAGATTAATTTTTATTAAAAAACTTTTTTTTCCATATTGCTATGGCATCCTGTCTTCTACATAGAGAAAATGTCAGAATGTTCCTAAAAAGTTACTTTATATCTCAATTTAGTTGTAATGATTGTCTGTGGCATAACTGTAACATACTTGGTATTTAAATGCTAAAAATAACCCAATTTAAGCAGTTTTGGTCTGGCCATTTAATTAGCTGAGTAAAAGTTAAAAAACATTTATGAACACTAAACAGGGCTCTCCCAGAAGGTGGTATTTCCAGACAGATGGTTTCATTCTTGAGCAGGGTCAAGATGCTGCCCTTCCAGACTGGAAGGGAGGTAACCCCATCCTTTGGTTTGGCAGCTTCACGCAATGCTAAGCACACATGCGGAGCACTGACATTTCTGGCAGGGAACCAGGGAGCTCAGCAGCGGAGCCAAGCTGTGCCATGCCACCGGGACTGCCCACACAGAGGGTGCAGACTTCATCAGGCTGGACACCAGCCCATCAGACAGAAAGAACTTCAAAAGTGACTATGTTTAAGGATCTCTGTGTAGCCAGTTAGCACTGCAGAAGACTCACCAGCTGACTCCTCCTCACCCTGATAAACCAGGACAGTCCCTCATCTGCCAACATCTGACAACAAGTTAAGCAGGATCAGACCGACATCAAGTTGCCCTTTGATTTCTAGTGGGCTTAAAAGATGACGTGACGGGATTTGTTTTGGGGTGGGGTTTTCTGGGTCTTTCTTTGGTTTGGGTTTTTTTTTTGTTTGTCTTGCTTTGTTTTTCGGGTTGGTGATTGGTTTGTTTTGGGTTTTTTTATTGGTGGCTTTGTTGGTTTTGTTGTGGATTTTTTGTTACGGTTTTTTGAGTGGGCAGAAGAATACAATACAGAAAGATTTCAGGAAGAGACCTGGAGATCCTGCCTACCTGCTTCAGTAACTAGCAGGATCATGACAGAAGTGTTTTTGCCATCCCTAGAGCCAAGAAAGCATGCATCCATACCCAGCGCAGGAAAGGACAGGCTGTGTAGTCTGCAGGTCCCAGACGCACTGCTACACGCTGTCTGCCTACAGACTCACTGCCACCATTACAGCTGGTATACATGAATTGTGTGCATAAATACAAACAGGGCAGAGTAGTAGTGATCATTCAAGTTACCATGGAGGACACAAAAACCCCACTTAAGAAATACCAGAGTGTTGTGGTTTCGCCCCAGCCATGATCAGGGCACCACGCAGCTGTTTGCTCTCTGAGTGGGTGGCGCAGGGGCAATTGCCAGGGGTGGGTGGCAGGTGGGAAAAGGAAACAAAAAACCTCAAACCTCGCAGGCTGGGATAAGGACAGTTTACTGGGGCAGCAGGGAGAGGGAGAGACAGCAACCATAACACTTTATAGCAAAATATACAAAACTAGTGATGCAGAACTGCAGTTTCTCACCAAACTGCACAACTCAGGCTGTACAGCTCAGAGCCATCTTGAAACGGGACCATCCCCAAAAGCCACATGTTCTGGAGCCGTGCGTTCCTCCCCCCACCAGCCCCCCTTTATGCTGAGCATGATGTAATTGGCATAGAATACCCTCATGGGCAGTTTGAGTCACCTGTCCCAGCTGTGTTCCCTCCCAGCTCCCTGGATGCCCCCCACCTTCTCATTAGCAGGGCAGTACAGACAACTGAAAAGTCCCTGTCTGTGTGACAACAGCTAAAACACCAGTGTGCTATCAGCACTGCTCACATCCTGACTCCCAAACATGGGCGGCATTACACCAGCTGCTAGGAAGAAAAACTAACTCTACCCTAGCCAAAACCAGGACACGGAGGTATTGTTTTGACCCGTCCCATGGCCTATATAAATCTTCCACAATTAAATACAATTGCTAAGAAATTATCTTGATCAGCACTTAATACCTTCCATCATAATCTATTGACAGGATCTAAATTTGAACCTCATAGTAAGTGCAAAGTTTGTTAATCTATTAGAAAAATCATACAGGACCATGGAGAAACCAACATACACTCTAGATTTCTTTAAAAATTATAGTTTTAAATTAATTTCTGCACAGCCTAATTAACAGATTTACTTACAAATTGCCATAAAATTCATCACGCATTCAGTATAAGTTTTTCAAGCACTTTATGACATTTTTCTTATATGAGTGTTCTATGCAAATATGCCTACTATTTATGAGGAATGGGTCCCTCCTTGATTTAAAACTCTAAAAACATTCTGAAAAAGCCCATTCAGTAGCTAATTTCTTCCCATATTCATATTTTCTTTTGTAATATGACATTGAAAGGGTTTTCTGATATATATACAACATTAAAAACAAGCTAATTAAGTCTGCAGCCATTCCATAATCACGACTCTAATTTATTTTCTGCTAAATTTACCCCTTCTGGTACAGCAATTTGAAAAGATACTTAACTCTCTTGGACATTACTGCCATTTTTATGACTTCCTTACGCCCAGTTTCTAACAAAGATTATTACGCATGCTTGCTTACTTTTCAGCACTTCATTAGACAACTAAAGGGCCATTGGGACCCTCATGTTGCTAAAATTAAACACATTCATAGGTCTTTTCAGGATCAGGGCCTGAATATTTAGATGAGAATGTGATTTAAAAAAAATTTTTTTTAAACATACCAGCCATACATCATACACACAGCTAAAGCTGAGACAAGATTAGGTAATCTAATTTATTCAGGACTTGATTGTAGTGATTTGATTTTTACACAGAATATGCTGAATTGTGTGAATTGTTATACAATTGGGCAGACTAGATTATATAGCAGGCATTTTGGTTTCAGTAAGGGCCTGATATTCTATTCAATTTTGAACTCTAAGCAAGCTACTTGTACTGTGAATCACCATAGATTATCACATCAGGGCTGTACACAAATTTATACATTTCTAAATATTTCAATGCAAAGATTTCTTTGTAATTTTCCTCTTTATGTTCAATAGCTTATTTTTAAAGCCTATTATCTTGTCCTCTTTAAGGGAGTAAGGATTACTTGAAAAGTAATATTCAGAGGACTAGTATTTGAAAGCTGACCGCTGACAGTTTTCCTATTAAAAATGTATTATTCATACATACCTTCCATGTCAGATGTAATTATAAGTGACATAATTTTTCCATGACTTAATTGATTGTACAAATGACTCCATGTCTATGTACAATACGTATTAAATATAATTTCAACATATACTTTCTACCCACACCTTGAGAGAAATAAAAACCATTTTCCCTTATTAACATCATCCAAATCATCAATATTTTCTCATTAATATAAGACAATATCATTGGTGGATTGGAGACACTGTAACAACATCAAGCATGACAATGAAAACATCATCCCATATAAAAAAACCCAAGCAACATAATAAATTATTTCTTTCCTTCTTGGGGAAAGGACAAAATCAAAGAGTCTGTACCATTCACCAGACACTATCTGAAAAGCTCAAGGTCAAGATGATAAAAAACTGTAACTGAATTTCAGAAGAGAAATCTTTTCATGATAGCTCTAGCTGCAAAGTGTTTCAGAGTTCAAGAATACTTTGTGCTTTATCAGTTCAACTTTACTAATGAAACTGGCTATCAAACACTCCTGAATTCACATTAACTTCTGGGAAAAAAAAACACATTAAAAACACACTTGCTTTTAGATATAGATTAAAATATAATACTTAGTAATAAAAAAGAGGAAAAAGACTGGGTGATACTGTAATTTATGGATTATGTTATTCTTTATACACAGTCATTAATGGAATAAATTATGCCTGCTCAAGCAATTTCAATGTTGCTTGATAAGTCCACGACTTATCAGATCTGTAGTTTTGATATGTAATTTCATTTAATATGTGTGCTCCCCTAAAATAGAGTTTTGATGTATCTTGTATTACAGTCCATCTAAGCAAATGTGTCTGGAGTTGCCAATATTTTCCTTAAAGCAGAAAGCATACTTTTTATGTATTGATCTTAATTAAAAGGAAATTCCAGAGGCAGAAGTTAGTCTTTCCTTAAAACTAGAAGTCCTTCACACTTCATCAGCCATTATGTTAAATTCAATGCTTGATCTTAACTGATTTTATAGTCCAAATCTACACTAGGATCATATTTATTTAACCAAACAAATGGTATTATTTCAGATAGAAACCCTCCAATAAAGAATTATAAAAGTAAACAAAATAGCTTTCACTACATAAATTCTACAAAAACACAAAAGTAACTTTGGGCAAGATTTATATTAATTATACCAAAAGCACCTCTTGGTTCACAACAATTATTCTTTGTTTTGGTTATTAAGACTTACCAGATTTAATAACTGTTTAAACTGTAGCAGATTTTAAATATTAATAGCAGACAGAATGTTTCTAGAAATCCCATGCTGAAGGCAATGTATACCCAGTTTCCTCCTTGTTGTGGTTTTGCATGGTGAGGTTCTGGTTGAGAAGGGGGTGCTGCAGTGGTGGCTTCTGCAAGAAGCATCTAGAAGCCTCCCCTCTGCCTGACAGAGCAAACACCAGCTGGCTCAAGGTTGGACCCACCACTGGCCAAGTCTGAGCCCATCAGCAAGGGTTACAGAGCCTCTGGGAATCATATCTTTTTTTGCCACCAGAAAGGGAGTGAGAACGTGTAAGAGATGTAAGAAACTCTGCAGATACCAAGGTCAATGAAGAAGGGCAGGAGAGGAGGTGCTCCAGGTGCTGGAGACAGAGATGATGACCGTGCAGCCCATGGAAGATGACAGGGAGCAGAGACTCCACCTGCAGCTAATGGAGAGGCCCTACACTGGAGCAGGTGGAGACATATGGAAGACACCGTGATTTGTGTTGGAGCAAGCTTCTGGCAGGACCTGCATCCTGTGGAAAGATAGGCCCACTCTGGAGCAGGTTTGCTGGGGGCACTTGTGACTCCATGGAAGACCAGGCTGGAGCAGTCTGAGAAATATTCTATGATTCTATGACTGCACCCCACACAAGTGACCCATGCTGGGGTAGCTGGTGAAGAACTGAAGCCATGTGGGAAAGGACTAACTTTGGAGAAGTTCATGGACAACTGTACCTGTGGGTGGGACCCACACAGGAGCAAGGGAAGGGTGTGAGGAATATCCCTCCCCCAAGAAGGAAAACAACTTGTGAGGAACTGACCAAAACCTCTATTCTCTGTACCCATGTTTCATCCCTTTCCCCATGGCCTCGTGGGGGAAAGAAGGCAGCAAATTCATCAATAAAGTTAAGTCCGCGAAGAAAGAAGCAGTAGGGGGAGGTGTTTTAAGATCTGGTCACACTTCTCATTACCCTACTCCAGTTTCACACTGTGCCTGCAGTGCAGTGTAATAAATTAAATGCTTTTTTTCTCTTTTTAGTCTGTGTTGAGTCTGTTTTTCCCCTGACACTGATTGTGGAATGATCTCTTCCTGTCCTTATCTCAACTCCTAAGCCTCTTAATAGATATTTTCTCCCCTGCCCAGATGAAAAGGGGAATAATAGAGCAGCTTTGGTGGGTGTCTGGACTCCAGACAGGGCAAAACCACCACAGTCCTCCTCTCACATCTCTCCCACAATTCAGCTTGAAAGAAGCACATTTGTAGGCAAGAGCTAACCATCAATTCCATTTATGATCCTACTGCAGAAACTGTTGCAACTGTGAGCATGTATTGGCAAAGCATACAAATCCAATTTAGTGCAAGAAAATATGAGTGCACTTAGTGAACAATATTACTGCCTCAAAGACTTTTTTAAACTTAGCAATCTTTGTTGGCTCCTATAATTTCGCTAGTTGTGCAGAAGATATCAATAACAAGAGCATTCCAGATCCTGGGCACTCAAACCAGTTATGGTCATCCCTTGCCATCTAGAGACTGTCCATTAACAATTTCACATATGTCAGATTTAGGGTTTTTTTTTAAAAAAAACCAGCTCAGGTCATCCTCTTCCAGTGTAGGATGTGAATTATTTTCACAGTCTTATAAATAATGTGTTTTCCCTTTAATCCCATTAGGGCTTCTAAAAAATCATTCAGACCAATCTATGAACCATTTCCCAATAAAATTATCAAATATATTTCTTTTGCAGCACTAGCAAAATAGATCTATGGCAACTCATGCCTTTTCCAGGAAATGGCCTGTACATATCACTAAAGCACTTCTTAATTAAGCATTCAAAAGGGGATATAAAAGTTACAAAGATCCTCCTTTGACACCAGAACTATGACTAGTGTGAAATCATCAACAGCAAAAGAGCAAAAAAGCCCATTACTTTTTCCTTCAGCTTCTTCTTGCTTCAGCTGAGCTACGTTTCGACCACATTTAGGTTTGCATGACTGCATTTTACTGGCTTTTCCCTGGGTTTCTCAGGCAATTTGAAAACTGCAGAAGCAGTTACAGTTTGACCAGGAGTTTACAGGCATCAATATTACCTGTTTATTTGTCTAATCAAAGAACAGAAACAGCATGATAGATTGCAATTCATCCAACCTATTTTAAGTGAAAATTCTTAATCCAAATAGGAAGCAGTTATTGACCAATGAGATTTTTATAATTGTTTTAAACAGTTGAAGAAATCATGCTACAACTGAACAACCTTGAAAACTTAGAAGATTAGAAGGGTCACTGGGAATACACTATACCAAAGGACAGAAGTTCACCTGTTAAATGGCAAGTTCTTAGATTAAAATAATTAGTCCCATTGAAATTATTCAACTGCCTAGATTAAAAATGAGATGATTTTAAGTCATCTCCCTCCTCCTGCCACAACCCCAGTACTATCTAGAACCAAAGTGAAGCTTTTTACATTACTGAAGCTTCTTTCTCAACAGCAAGTATGTTAAGTTACAGAGCACAAGGCCTGCTGCTGAAACCAACAATGGCAATGATTTCAAACAAGAACAGACAGCTATCCGTCCCACAGCATAGTATTTTCTCATTACAATTTTATGCATACAAGTTAACTACTTTAATTAGGTAAGTACATGGAAATAATGGTGTGCAATTAAATACAATGGCTAATTACATCTCTATAACTAATAACTGTGATTCTGAATAAATATGATGTTTGGCATAAATACATAGAAAGCGCGAGAAAAACAAAGTTCAGTCACTCATCTTGCATATGGATTGAGCTCACATTCATCTATTCCATTTTCGGAAGAAACCGACTTAATCTTAGTTATTTGAAGTACTTTTGAATGTATAGCACTAGCTGGTGTATATATAAAAAGGTTTTCCTGTTGAAACTAGCATTTGATAGGTAGTGAGCTCGATCTGATCAAGAATCTACTGAACCAGAAAATCGTTACCTCTAACCCTTTTATGTATCACAGAAAGCATCCAGAGCTGAGCTATTTTGTTCCCATGTGCAACAATTAGCACAATAGCATTTCATTTAAAAGTAGGGTGCAATCATGATCGTATCATACTGAAATAAATTTTAGCTCAGCCCTTTGTTGCCAACTACTTTCTTGACCATTTTAAAATTGGGTTTACAGACTATTCAGTCCCAGAAAATAATTCTTAATTATCGCCATTATAAAAACAGATTTAAAAAGGAATGGTGATTACACACCATCTGGAAATGTACTCAAGCTGTCAAAAGAATCTGTGGATAGCTCCAGTATAGAGTATTCAAATTTCAGCAGGAAATCAGACTTGGTCAAGGGGGAAGAATTCATTCAGATTCATGCATTTTAAAAAATGTGTTTGGCATATCAAATGAAATTCAAAGATAAAGTGAAATAATTTCACTTTAAGGGATTTTAATAGGATGCATGTTAATTTGATACACCTCATACATTAACACACAGAAGAAATAAATTAATCAATCCTAAAATACTGCTCCTAAACCACCAGAACTATGAGAAGTGCATCACAGATAGGAAAGAACAAAGGAGAAAGGAAGGAAAAGGAACTTGAGAAAAAGAAAAAAAAAAAAAACAGACCACCCTTGTCCTTATCTCCTAAAGCATGGATGAAAAGGGAAGCAGAGATTATTACCAACTTTTCTGAGCAATTAAAGATCCAGAGTTCCCCTGCAAACATCCGGACCCTGCCAGGGCCAGCTGAGGTACCCTGGGCCTGGTGTATCCAGGCAACGGGGTCTTCAGAGACCCCTGTTGGGGACAAAACTGGTATTAAGCAGCCTTCCATGTCTAACAACCTGGCACAACTTCTATTAGCTCAGATAATTAAGCACATTCACTTGCCCACTAATGTACAGTAAGGAAGCAGAAAATGAGGTTTATCCTTGCTGCTCGTATTCGGTGAATGCAAGCTGTAAATAATGGGCAATCACATAATGACTGTCCTGGAGAGAAGGAAAAATTAAAAAAGGGAAAAGTTCTACTTGTGCATAATAGGAAGAGCATATGTGCACAGAAGTGTTTTTGTGACAGAAGATGCAAGGATAATAGAAGATATGAAAACACATTTTAGAAGAGACAGCAGTGATCTGGGCAGAAGACACTGTGGGCTATTGGGCAGTGAAAACATAACAATGAGGTAAATGAAACCTGCCTGGGCTGCTGAAATTTAAGCATGGGTAAGATTACACTGCCATGAGACAGAGCCATGAGCAACCACCAGAATTTATATTGGTCCTTCACTCTGAATGCTATTGAGTCCAGAGAAGCAGGTATTTAAGTCATTGCACATTAAGTCTTATTAAAAAAAAAATAATTAAGGAAAGAGAATTATGAATAGTAGGTGGACAGTCATAAAATATCACCAACTTCCTGAAACACAGAAAGAAATATAACTGTTACATGAATTCATCTGAGTTTATTAATCCATCCTAAAGAAACTTAGACATGGTTTTGCAATAGCTCTGCAATGCATTCATAAGGTTGGTTGAATGTTGAAAAAAGTTACAGCAGAAGATATTCTGCAGGAATATCCAGATATCCAGATATTCCAGGAATATTCCTACAGTTACCAACTGTGCTCTCTCATTGCAATGATGTGAATAAAATACTTTAAAGTTTGTTTCGTGAATAGCTTTAATCTTTCCTTCCCATGTCTCTCCATCTCACAGACGTGGGGTTTTTTTGGTTCACTGTGACACTTCCCAAAGTTTCCCCATTTCTCCTTTCTACCTATCCTCAGGATATTCACTGTATTTTTCTTCCCTAGTAGAACTTTTTCTTTTTGAACAAGATTTCCCAGGGCCTATCTAATTAAACAGACATCCAGAAAACCCACAGACTCATCAAGCTTTCGAAGTAAACCCCTCTGCAAGTAACAAAAACTGAGCCTCAAAGTATTTAAGGCACAGCTCAGCAAGCACACACACAAACCCCACTTTGTACTGTCTCAGGAGGGCCCGACAGGAAATTGGAACAGATGGTTAAAAATATATATTTATTCTGCTTAGATTCTGTAAGGCAACTTGAAGAGCACACTGTTGTAAATTCAGAGTACAGCTGTAGCACACAAATAACTAAGCTGCTCAGCAGAGGGTTGAGTGGTTAAGCACCTGCAAGGTTCATGCTGTGCTGTCTGGTCCAGCCTTGGCTTGGCTGATACAAAACTGCAGACAAACCACTGCATGGAGCAGCAGCGTGCATTGGCTGAGAGGTGGAAAAGACAGAGTCTGTCTCAAATAATTTTCACTGGTTAGATTGAAAATATTTCTATTAAAAAATAATTAAAAAGAGCATTAGGAATTAAAATACAGTGCAAGTTATGAACTCCCACTATCCATTAAAATACATGAGTTCAATGAAATCTGGATCCACTTTTGAAAGGTAATCAAGAATTTTTGTGTGTGTGTTCTATTAACTCCAAGGTTTATTATAATTGACAAAAGTAGATAATCACGTGGTAAGGCCAATAGCACTGGAAAAAAAAATTGTGGGTGGAGAATGACCATTTATATTGTCGATTAAACTTATCTCAAGACATTTCTTATGACATTCATCAAAGACTTTCCATGGACTAACATTACAGTAGCAAATTCCTCTCCTCTACCTCCAGAAAGGTTTTAGGCTGTACTTAAGGTAGTATAATATTTTCTCAGCTGCAGGTATTCTATTATCTGCCACTTCATAATAGATTTTGTCACTTATCAAAAATATTTCAAAGACAATGAGACTAGGAGATCTGAGGAAGAAAGCTTGTTCCTAATTAACAAACTAACACTTGTACAGATTCATCCAAGTATCTAAGCTTGGATGTGAGGCTGTCAGTTCAGGTCTGGTGACAGTAGACATCAACTATGTCTTGCCATACTGTCTCCTTTAGCACATCATCTCCTCCTCCAATAAATCCTCAGGCACTACCCAGTGCATTTCTCTGGGGATGCCAATACCTGAACGTATCAGACTAAGGGAGGGTCAGTATCTGTGCCTCCTGGAACAAGAGCGAAAACCTCTGAGAATGTGAGTTTCTCTGATTAACTCCAGTATCAACATAAAAAAACCCCTCAAAACCAAACCAACCAAAAGAAGAAAGAAAAAAAAATTAAAAAAAGGCCACCACAACCACCCACAAATAAAATAAATATTACAGGTTTCATTATTTTGTCTGACACCAGTATGTGACCAGAAAGTGTGAGCATGATCAAAAAAATCTAATAATGGTAACCAGAATAAATGGATTTATTCAGATTCCCTCTCCAATTTTTCACCAGACAGGAAACTGTGTATAGTCACCCAAAGACAGTGACATAGTCCTAAATGTTTAGATGTATTCATATAGATGATTTACAGGTTTTAAAAATATATTATTCATTTTTCTGTGTTTAAGAAAAATATGGATATGACATGAATGTTATTTACCAATTTCCACTATAATTCAAACATGTTTTTTCTACAGTATGCCTACCACCATTCTCAAGGTGGCTCCAGTAAAAAAGCAAGCAATTTAATTCCAAAAGAAAAAAAGCCATTAACCTCACTAAAGGACAGTTACCACATCCTTTCTGGTAGACAATATTTATAGTTAATTCTCCTGACATTTTTTTTTCACATCCCAGGAACAACATTCTTGTGTCATCCTGGAGGTTTTTTTTTTAGTGTTGTTTTTTTGTTTGTTTGTTTTCTTCTTTTCCAGTTCTTAATCAATTTAACCAAAAGCAACACAATATACCATAACATTACTCTTTTAGACCTCAGTAGCAATAGTGCCAGATTTACCAAAGACCATTTAAATTCCTTTTCATTTATCTACATAGCTATTAAAATATTTTTCAAATTAAGAAACTTGCCCAGCATGCATGTAATAAAAAATTGTGAATTATTTATAATGTCTAGAAAATTTAATTTCAAATAAATACAGTGAATACAAAACTTATGATGGTCACTTCTGAATAAACACATGATGTAAACATAATGCAAACATATGGGTTTATAAGCATTGTTTCTCATTTTAGATGTGGAACAAGCTAGCTCTTTTCATGGTAAAAGCTTTCTGAATCAAATTATTTATAATGGAATTTACAGTGAAATTTTAAAACTAAGTGTTATGGGACATGGACAAATATGCACTCTTTAAATAAAATCATGAAAAGATCTGCCAAGAGCTATCACAACCATAAGTCTATCTTTAAATTCACATTTAAACATATCTGCAGCATTGCTGGAATTGGGGGGATGTGCTGGGAAACTGTCACTCTCTGCCTTGGTCTTATATTCTTCACTTGATTGATGCTGGTGGACAGTCAGAAAAAAGCTAGAGGACATCATGTGCCTGTGGTGTGGTGTGACCATATAACATGGCAGTTGTTACGGATTTCATTTGTTCTTGGTTTATCACAGTTATTTCATAAGGAGGGAGCAAATGTTTCCTCAGGGGCATCTTTCTGTGTGGTATGTACTTTCAGCACAAAGGTTTTCCCTGCATCAGTTACAAATTCTTTCCAGAAACTTAAAATCAATTCATATTTGTCAAAGCCACAAAGACCCACGCCACACCTTACAGCTGGGCAGTAGTGCTATGACAGCCTTTCTCTTCAGCAGGCAAGTAACTGGACACAAGCAAGAATTCACAGCTATCTTTAACAGAAACATCTTTTCTTACAAGGCCGTAGTTAGGAAGTCTGTCTTACTTGTTCTCCTTGGTTTTGCTCTACATGACATGCTGGAAGGATGTATTTGTACATTGACACCACGAAAAGAATGGGATGTCATCCAGAGTGACCTGGAGAAGTGGACCCATGTGAACCTCATGAGGTTCAACAAGAACAAGTGCAAGGATCTGTAACTGGAACTGGAAGGGCAATCCCCTTCATCAATACAGTTTGGGAGATAATGTGCTAGAGAGCAGCCCTGAAGAGAAGGACTCCGGGCTGCTGGTGGATGAGAAGCTTGACATAAGCCGACGTGTGCTTGCAGCCCAGAAGGTCAGCCATATCCTGGGCTGCATCAAAAGCAGTGTGGCCAGCAGCTCAAGGGAGGTGATTCTGTCCCTTGACTCTGCTCTTGTGAGACCCCACCTCAATTACTGTGTCCAGTTCTGGATTCCTCAACATAAGAAGGACATGGAGCTGTTCGAACAGGTACAGAGGAAGGCCACAAAGATGATTAGAGGGCTGGAGCACCTCTCCTGTGAAGGCAGGCTGTGAGAGTTGGGGTTGTTCAGCCTGGAGAAGAGAAGGCTCTGGGGAGATCTTATAGTGGCCTTATGTACCTGAAGGGGCTTACAAGAAAGCTGGGGAGGGATGTTTTAGAAGAAAATGTAGTGATAGGGTAAGGGGGAATGGTTTTAAATTGGAAGGGGCTAGATTTAGATTGAATATTAGGAAAACAAAATCATCACTATAAGGGTGGTGAGGTATCCCAGGAAGGTGGTCGATGCACCTTCCCTGGAGGTGTTCAAGGCTGGATGAGGCCTTGAGCAGCCTGATCTAGTGAGAAGTGTCCTTGCTCATGGCAGGGGGGTTGGACTTTGGTGATCTTTAAGGTCTCTTCCAACCCAAACCATTCTATGATTCTATGAGGAAGCTATGAGTTTCTGGAACTTGACATGATAAATGCAGAAGGAAAAAAAGAGAGGCAGCGTGGAAAGAAAGGATGCTCGAGGCTAAGGTGACACATGAGAAGAACAAAGAAGAGAAAAAGTATGAAGTAAGGAGCTAGAAGTCTTTGGAGACAACCCTCCTCTGATGCCTAGAGAGTACTTCTGAGGCCACTTGCAAATAAATTCTGGCAGTTGATGCCCACAGTCATCAAACCTTGTGTACTGTATTATGTCACACGGTACGTATTGTGTTGTGGATCAAGTCTTACTGATTACATGAATAAGGGAATGGTTGATAGGCATTCATACGTTAAAACCAAGGAAATTTGATTACAGAAAGCAAGATTCAACCCAAGTGTTCAGAAATTAGGAAACACCAACATCTGGGGATGGTCATGCTACTGAAATTCAAACCCTTTATAAATACATATCACAACATAGCCTTTAATTACCTAATTACATCCTAATTTTAGCACAGACTCCATTTCATTTGAAACGCAAGGTGGATGGTGCTCAAAGAACGCTAGGTAGCACAATGCACCTTCTTTTTCTCCAGCAGCTGTCTTGTTCATTACAGAAATAAGGAGAAGTATGAAAAGACATCGTGCTTAACAAGGAAATTACGGGCACCTCAAATTGCAAGATAAAATAATGGCTGTCTTATTTGGGCCATAACCTCTCTGTGCCTAAGCTCACTTTTAGAAGGTGAAGACAAATCGGTTACTTTAGCTAACAAACTATTATTAAGCTAATTTCATAAAATGTTGTGAATCCTGCAGATCGTGGTGATAAATGCCAAAGAAAGCCCATGAGGGAAACTAATAATTCTGTAGAAAGTGCAGCATTTTGATGATGTGTAAAAAGTGGAGCATATAGCCACTACTTAATGATGAACGTAATGAAGAATCATTTAGCAGCTCCCCATTTAGCAAATGCTTTCTTCCCTGTGCAGTGATGAATGCTAAGGTTTCATGGAAAGGTTTACACTAAATGATTATGTAATTAATGGCCATAGAAATGCATGCACAAAAAAGAAACCACAAGAAAATTGAATGGCTTCTTTAATTGTGACCTTTTTCTAAATTTAGTGTTTGACTTTGAAACCTGAAAGTTGTTATTCTAGGACTTTACATGTAAATGCTGTATCAATTATTTGAAGTATTTGGCCTAGCACTAAGAACAAGCCCAGACAGCACATACATATTTTGGATTAATATACATATTTGTAGCATACTTGTACTGTATTCTGTGTTACACAGCAGAGAGAGAGAAAATTGCTTAAAACTCAACTGAGCCTAAGAGGAAAAATTATGCATTAAGGATTGTACTTACCATCATACACTTTTCAGTCAGTAAATGACCTTTAAGTGGTTTTTTCCTTGAGAGACAAATTTAAGCTGGCATAATCGTGTCTTGAATAAAAGCATTTAATGGCTGTATTTTCTTATTCTTGTATGTATCCCCACTGGGCCCAGAAATAAAGTTAGTATAAAGATCATATAGCACCCCTTCTGCTGTAATTTATAGATTATGAATGGGTTTCAGTTCGATGGGAAAACCCACAGGTGAAAACAGACTGAGGGCATGAGCTTGTGCCACATAAGAGCGCAGATGGGCTGTGAGAAAACCCTTGTATTTCCAAACCATTCTACAAGTCTATATTTAAGGTATAAGCAGTCAGAGACTTGGGTGAGTACCTACTACTTTTGTGTGCCATAAAATGCACAGCTTTTAGGATCACGGGGGTTCTTTTTGTTTAGCAGAGTTTGGTTGGTCGTACACACCCCCCCCCCCCCCCAAATAAAACTCCTTGTCCATGTGTGGATCAGAAAAGTAGATGGTCCATAAATTGTACTGACTGAGTTACTGCTTTTTACAATGTTTCCATAAGATTTATTTCAAGGTCCTGTGGGAACGTACATTTAAGAAGTGCAGTTATCAAAAGGTTTTCACTGAGAACACGTCAGGCTACGTTAGTGTCTTATATACAAAAACAATTCAATAAAAACACAGCACTTAGAGGTCACTTTCTGACTGAAATGCTTATAATAATGAGTTATATACATGAATATAAAATAAATTAGTTTACATTTATTCCCACTTTGCTCATTGTCCTTTGGTTTAAAAAGAAAAATCAATGAAAACAAGTCAAAAATTAAACTGCATTTCATGCTTTTTCCCACTTAAATTGAATTTTTACAAGGTTTTCCTTTCATTCTCATATTTTCTTTTCTCATTTATAGAACTGCCTCATAAAATTTAAGGATTTTTTTTCCTTTTCAGGTTTTATTTTTCAATGCTGCAATTCCTCTTAAAATCCAAAATTTCCATCTCATTACACAGAACTCAATGAATAGACCAACAATGTCCCAAACATTTTAAGAAATAATAAGCTGTTTTACTTCTATTTTTCTGTTTAAGAAAACTAAACACTCCCCCACCTGCCCCCAAAGCAAACTGTACTTTGGGAATCAGTTTACTTAATTCCCCTTTTCTGTCTCTTATTTACCATAGAACAGCCCAAGTTGGAAGAGACCTGGAAAGATCATTTGGTCCAACCTTTTTCCAGGAAGGCAATGTAGATGAGGTTATCTAGCACCCTGCCAATCTGCAGGTTGAAAACATCCAGCAATGGGGACCCTACCACATCCCTGAGGGGACTGTTCTGGTGAATTAATATTCTTCCTGTAAAAAAATAAATCTTTATTATATTAAGACAAAAGTTCTCCCAGTACAATTTGGACTCATTGCCCTTTGTCTTTCCCATATAATTCCTTGCAAAAGGAGAATCTCCATCATCTTTGCACCTGCCTTTTAAATGCTGGAAAACTGTTATGAGGTCTTCTCAAGCCTTCTCCTCTACAGGGACAAAAAGCCTCAAACCCTAACTTCTTCACCTCATGGTGGAGGTTCCTTAATTTTTGTTTTTACATTTAAAAGTTTAAATACCTAGTTTGCTTTGAATCCTCTGACTTGATACATTTATCTGAAAGCATAAACCATATATTGCTATGAAAGAGCTACTTGTTCCCATGTTATATAAAGACATAGTTTCCCATCATAGGGTGTAGGTCCCTGCTAGCTGCGCTGCTGCTAGCATCATGCAGAACCACAACTTCACTCAGGATTTATGGGGGAAATGAGACAGTAAAGCACCAATAAGATAGGAAATGCAAGTTCTGAGTGTCCATTGAGACAAAACCAAGAAAACTGACAAAAGGAAAAACTTTTCCTTATTAAAAAAAAAAATTCTTTACATCAAGTAAATCAAGTAACAGTCTCAAATGCAAATTCTTCAGTTGGTGCTTGTGACTTACGAATTGCCTATCAAGAACAACATTGTTTGACCCTGTATGAATACAGGTATACTGTCTTCATTAAGCCAGTGAATGCTTGCTATTTCACTTACTTTTGCCCATCAAATAACATTATTGCTCTAAAATGAATAATTTTCCCCAAAACTAGCATTACTAAGCAGTTTATAGTAGATCACAACACTTGTTTGAGTAGTGTACATTTTATTGAACTAGAAATATATGAAATACATCAATATGGTGAGCTCTAATCAGCTATATAGATACAGATGTAACAGATTCACATCCAAATTTGTATTCTTAAACACTGACGGTTATATAAGTTGGCACAAACTGACCTGATGTTAGCAAAACTTCAGATCAGACAGATCGGTGACACATCACCAAGTTTACAAGTGAAAACTTTGGAAGAATGAAGCTCAAGAGCAGTAGCAACAGTGCAGAGAAAAGGCAAAGCAAGGCCAGACAAGTCTGCTAATAAAAGAACCATAGAGAAGACAACTGAATGAAGACGATTTGTCATGAACTCTGCAGAAAATTTTAACTGCTTACAGCATGTACCCTAACATGAAGTACTACACAGAAGGGCAAAAAGTAGGTTTTAGACACGTAAGACTCATTTTATTCCTAAAATACTGACATGATGTTTCAAGTTATTGTTTTGGAGATGATACAAACCTTTGGAGAAGTGCTCACTACTTTCATACAGCTACAGGTATAAACAGTCAAGGAGTTTGTGCTTAGTGTTTATAAAGTAGTTGTATGGGGCTCTCCCTCATCTGTTTTTCTGAGCCTTCTAAAAGCAGCAAAATTTTCATGTAATCACTGCTTAGCTTAAGAAGTTCTTCCATTGTATCAGCCAGCCAAGCACTTAAATACTATAATTCAGTTTAATGTTCCAACGTTCCTCAGATTTTCTATTCTGATGTCCCCACATATCCAAGAAAAAGGTTTGTGATGCAAAAGAGTTTTGTCTATTTTGCCTCAACCATGTATTTTTCCCCCCATGAAACAATATCTAATTTTTCCCTATGAATTAGCACCTACATTATTGACCTGTCACTATGGAGACACTTGATTAATGCTTAACAACTTAAGCTGCGCTGGTTTGGCTGAGTTTTCTGGGTCTAAATTTAGCATTGAAATCCCTTGCCAATTTTCAAAATCCCCGCAGAGTGCTAAATACTGCATGCTGTTACATACCTGTACTGAATATGAGGTACACTGACCTGTGTGTTGTGCACACAAATGTCACTCTCATAAAAACCTTTGATTAACAGGCTTAATTTTTTTAAAAGGTTTTTTTAGTAAGGTTTTTATTTTATATCAGCACTAAAAACTTCATTCTTAACATTCGAAAGGTAAATTAAATGCAAGCATAGAAGTTAAAATAAAGCATCTAAAAGGAACAGAAAGAAACTCCTAAGGATAATATTCCTTTTGGAATAGAGACTTTAATATGAATAATATTCCTATCACGTATATTTCATGACATATTAAAAAAAATGTTGGCATTTTAATACTGCAGTGATGAAGCAGTTAGAAATACCTTAAATGGATACATTTAACGTGGAGAAGCAGAAAATACTGTACGGATCATAGCCACTCTTTCATTAATTGCAGTGGATTTTTTTTTAATTTTTCATTTAGTGATTCACAATCTCTTTAGAATTTGTTTCTAATAAGATTTCACATCTCTCCAACATGTAATATTAATTTGTACGTTTATATATGTATTAAAAGTCCATTAAAAAATTCAATTTTTTGACCAAAAAAACCAGCAGTAAGGTGTCACTAGGGCTTACAAACTTCTTAAATAATAAAAGATGTATTGATTTATTGAGTTATTTACTGTCCTTTAGAAGCAAGGCTGTGATATATTTTAAAGATGAAAATATGAACCAATATATTGAACAAAAATAGTCCAGCAGAAGAATGCAAAGTTCTGCCTGTCTATGCATAAGTATCTAAAAATTACTGAAATTCCGACATGATTGTAAAAAAACCCACACCCAAACCCCCAACCAAAACTCACAAAAAACCACCCAAACCCAACAATTTAATCTTTATTAATAAATGTTCTTATTAGAATCACTTTCTTGACAACATCCTTCCTGGTTTGTGGTAAATTAGAAGGAAGAGGAGAAAAGCTGAGGGATGTTAACTTTTATAACAGTTACTAAGAAAACTGCTTTAGGTTAAGTCCACCTTGCATAAGAGTATTTCTGTTTGCCCATCCCTCTGCCACACGGTCAGGTTATATCAAAATTAATAGCATATAGCTTGAAAGGTGTCCAAGTAGGTGCTCTATCAATTTCTTGCTCTCTTCCCTTCTACAGTTAATACTACAGATGTTTTGAAATCATATAATGACTTTTTTTTTTTTTATATTTTCCAGATTCTGAGTGCATTTCTGTTTTCAAGACTACATAAAATATTAAATTACACATTGACTTAAGTTTTTCCACTGCTTTTCTATCAAGGAAAATAAAAAAATTAAAATCAGTTCTTGAATTCAGTAAAATAAATCTCATTTAGAATCATAGAATGGCTTGGGTTGGAAGGAACCTTTAAAGGTCCTCTAGTCCAACCCCTCAATAATGAGCAAGGACATCTTCAACTAGATCAGGTTGCAAAGCCTAGAGGTATTACTCAGGAATGGAATTTCATGCCAGACCCTGAACACATTCAGAATGAATGCAAATGACCCAACTTTCTGTGAAAAAAAGAATTTACAAAGGGATGTAAGAAAAATATCACAGAATCACAAGGTTGGAAAAGACCTTTAAGATCATCGAGTCCAACCATACCTGTCCTAAGCTAACCCATATCCCTAAGTACCTCATCTACCCATCTTTTAAACACATCCAGGGATGGTGACTCAACCCCTCCCTGGGCAGCCTGTTCCAGGCCCTGACAACTCTTTCAGTGAATTTTTTTCCCCAACATCTGATCTGAACCTGCCCTGGTGCCGCTTTGTGCCATTTCCCCTTGTCCTATCTATTGAAATATGTCGACAAATCTTAGTCTCTCATGGAGCAGGAACCTTGGCAGGCTGGAGACACAGGCTGACAGGAACCTCAGGAACTGAAATAAGCAAAAGTGCCAAGATCTGCACCTGGAGACAAACAACCCCACACTCTAGTATGTGCTCAGGGCTGCTCAGCTGGAAAGCAGCTTGATAAAAAGAGACCTGGGAGTCCTGGTGGAAAACAGATTGAACATCAGTCAGTGACATGCTCTCTCTGCAAAGGCCTCCAATGGCATCCTGTGCTAAACAAAGATGATTGTTGCAGCAGACAGAGACATGTGACTCAGTGCACAGCACTGTTGAGGCTATACCTGTTCTGAGTCATAGAATCATAGAATGGTTTGGGTTGGAAGGGACCTCAAAGATCATCAAGTTACAACTCCTCTGCTGTGGGCAGGGATACCTCTCACTAGATCAGGCCGCTCAAGGCCCCATCCAAATGGGCCTCGAACACATCTAGGGAGGGGGCATCCACTACCTCCCTGGGCAAGCTGTTCTAGTGCCTTGCCGTCTTTGTAGTGAAGAATTTTTTCCTAGTATCCAATCTAAATCTACATCTTTCCAATTTAAAACCATTCCCCCTCATCCTTTCACTACATGCTCTTCTAAAAAGTCCCTCCCAGGTTTCTTGTAGGCCCCTTCAGGTACTGGAAGAGTCCACAGGGCTCTATATAGAGAGCATAAGAGAGATGGACATACTAGAGAGTCCAGTGAAATTCTATTAAGATGACTGGAGCATCTCTCTTAAGAGGAAATGCTAAGAGAAGGTGCAAGGGTCATCTTACAATGTATGTAAATACTTGAAAGGAAGGTACAAAGAAGCAGGAACCAGGCTCTTTCTAGTGACACCCAGTGACGGGGCAAGAGGCAAACAGAAACAAAGGAAGCTCCGTCTGAACATCAGGAAACACCTTTATACTGTGAGGGTGACTGAGCAACAGAATAGGTTATCCAGAGAGACTGGACATCATCCTGGGCAATACCTGCTCTAGGTGACCCTCTCTGAGTAGGGAGAGTGGAAAAGATGTCCTCTCCAGAGGTCACTTCCAGCCTGAATCATTCTTTGAAATAGGCCACGTGTGTGGGCTGCATGCCTAAATGGGTAGGTATTTTATCAACTTCAATAGGCATAAAAGGATTTCTCTTCAATTACTGCTTTACTGAATACAACATAGAATAAAGAAGCTGGTTTTCATATTTGATATTTTTAAACTGATGAAAACGAGTACCAAGGCTCATTCTGAAGTCAGTATCTGGGCTCAACTCAGAATAGACCAGGCAAGTGCCTTACCTGCCTATTTATAATTTAATTTTTCATTAAAATTTCTATGAGAAATAAAAAGGAATGATTATTTGAGCAAAAAGACAAATTCTCTTATTAGAAGGTGAGAGAAGAAAACCTCCCTAGTGTAAACAAGGTAGGTTCTTTTTATGTGGAGCACTGACCAAATTTGAAAATACCCAGAAGGGGAAAGAAAGACTGCGATAAACTCACCTGCCTCTACCTACTCCTGAAGTAGCCTTGGCTGAACCCATGCACAGCTAAGTTTGTTTAGTAATATAATCTTTAGATGGCAAATAAAGTCATTTGCTTATGCTATTGGAATACCTTACATTAAAGTAAAAAGGGCGTGCAACAAGCAGATGCAAGCACTTCTCTCCAGGGTTTTATGATTTTTATAATTTTCCTAGTCAGTGCCTAGCATTTGTGTTCACCTCACAGAGCTCATGAGATGACATTTAGAAAATATCCTGAATTTCCATTTGAAGCCTACTAAGTTGTCCAAGAGTTTATTATTGTTACAGCTGAAATAATTGCTGTAGATATCTGCCTCACCTCTTTTGTGCTGCACAGTGGTTGCTGTACAGCAACTGAAACCCTAGTGCCCCATTATCAAACTACTATCACTTTTTCTTTTTTAAACTTAAAAAAAAAAAGCAGCAACATCAATTTGATGATCTTCAGCAAGCATCTATGTAGGTCTTAAGACATTCATACTGTGAAAAATATTCACACAACAAAAGATAGATGGACAAGAAGATAAGTAATTGGTGACATGCTTGGGACTGCCCACAGGGTTTGGCTTGGTTTTGTTTGAAAAGAATAGACTCTCTTTCTAGTCCCTTGAATATCATTATTGGCAGTCATGGTTTTAAATTGCACTTTGCTCTACCAATACCCCTCTTGGAGAAAGGGCATGTAGATACCAAGATTTAAAAACTTCTTTAACAGATTACTCATGTGTAACTAACTCCAAAGCAGTCCTTTTCTCCACAGAAATAATGGCAGTGGAACTGGCATGGTACATTGACATTATGATAAAGGTTTTATGTGAACATTTTTGTTGCCGCGTCTAATCAGATCACATGAAAGTTTCTGCTCGGTGAGCAACTAGCAAAAAAAGCAAAAAGAAATTAAGGGGAGCCACACTGGCTTAGGCTATAGGACCACATAGCCTACTAACCTCCAACAGAGAATGGTGGCAGGTGATTAGGAAACCTATAAAAACAAAAGGCATATTTAGAGGAATCGTCTCAACCAACACAAGAAACAACACAAGATTCACCTTGGTTTCCAGTGAGCAATTAAATGGAAAAAAAAAAAAAGATATAAACCCCAAACCAAAACCCAGAATTTAAATCAAATACATGAATGCAGGTAAGGATGCTTATGGAGATTCTCTGCTTACATGGCTGAGCTGACATTTTTCACATCACAATATGTGACACAAGATGTTTTGAAGACAGTTTTCCCAAAGACCAAAACCACAATGAATCCCAATTCCCAAACCTTTCCCTTGCAGAGAAGAAAATATGACAGTTAAAATGTATTTTCATGCAGGTAATTTGGTAGCATGTTCTCATAAGTAACAAGTAGTGGATTCAACGATCTGAGGCCTCCCCTCAGAACTGATCTCTCTGGATAGGGTTACACTCAAAGCTGAAAGACTAAGTGCTGGATATACACATGGAAAGGAGGTGTGGAAGAAACCCCACCACAAAACCAAAGCAAAGAATAGCTCTTTTCATCATTACATCTGGTGTCTGTGCAAAAAGCAAATCCCTCCCATCCCCACCTCAAGGAATGAACATTATTGGACAGTTCAAAACCAATTAAAATATTTTTGTCATGAATAATTAGAATACTTTGTTTTTTCCTTCCTCACCTTTCTAACCTGTTCTTCAGCACACATATACACACCCCCAAAAAAGAAAAAAAAATCCCCCTATCTATCCCAAGCACATAATTTATTATTCATATTATTATTACTGTTCATATGACTACCCATTGGACCTCAGCTGCCCTGAGACGTTGTCCTCAACAACTGGGCAGTTGCTACAGTTCCACAGCTGGTTTCTCAACATACACTATCATTTGCTCCAAGAGAGTATTCAGAATACTAAAGACCATGGGTTTTCCCTTCTATAGTCTGGCTGCTTGATCTCTAGCTCCACTGTAAATATAGACATCCTGTGGTTACGGGATGCCACTGATACACAGAGTCCAGTTCTGATGTTCTCTGGCAACAGAGAACAGTCATAGGGCTGACTATTCAGCGACATTGGTCCAACTTTGATCAGAATGATTCTCTTTGCACTTTGGTAAATATATGCAAAACAAGGCCTTTCCAAGCTCCCGTTGCTCACTGATGAGCTTAAAGCAGCGGTAGAGACATACATCACCTCATGAAAAATTCACTAATGAAAACTGCAGTAGCATTCTAAATGTCATTTAGGAAGAATAATCCAGACACATCTGTATCATGAGTTTCTATTCAAGAACAAATCCTTTGAACAAGATAGGTAAAATGAAACTCATGATTTTCCTCTTTTTTTTTTTTTTTTTAACAACCGAGGAATAGATCTGCTAGTTAGGATAAACTCAACAGAAACTGAGTCCATCAGAACCTGATTCTTTGATCAGCAGAACCTCACTCTACCACTTATAAAAGTAATTTCTACTAGGAATATGCTTCCAGGTACCCATGCGTTGTATACAGCACCTTTGAAAGATTATACTGTGCTTAAATCTACCACAGAACATGGCAACTCTGTATCCCTGGAAAACGCATACTGTTTCACTCTGCCCGTCCCAATCATACTGTTTCTCAAGTCCAGATGTCTCACCCCTGAGCCACGTGCAAAGCTGTTCATGTACCAATAAACCTGGACAAGGAAATTCTGGTCTATTCTGAGTTGATAGCAAAGCTGACACTGATTTAAATTGTTAAAACAATGCTCCCGTTTCTCAAGAAGAAAATGTTTTAAAATATGTCTAAAACCAAGGAGCATTATTGCAGGCAAAGGAATAAATGACAACTACAAATAATCACAACCTCACATGTAACAATTATTTTCCCCTTCTTTTGGTGTGCTTTAAATGTAATTTGATTAACCCATGTTTTTCATTTGTATGTATAATAGACTAGTTTTTTACAGATGTTTCACACCCATTATTTTTAACTGATGAGCTCATCTACTTTCTAAATTAATAAGGAAAACAAGAAATATACATTAAATTGCATAGACGTCCTTTCTGAAAGGGATCGGGGTTTTGGAGAGTTTGGTTGTTTGGGGTTTTTTTTAGTTTTAATTTGTTTTCAATAGGAAAAGAAAATGAGGGGGAAAAAGTCATGTGCACTCCATTATGTTTTGGGGTAGTTTGTTGCTCCTCAGTCCTCTTTCCCCCTCCTTTTTTTTTGTTTTTAACACACAGGTCTATGAGAAAGAAATCTCTTTGATCTACTCCATACATACAAAGTTCAGAAAGCATGCTTTTTCATCTCAGAGCTCAAAGCAGATTTCTCCAAAGTTACCACTCCCTTCCAGGCCCAACAAATTTATTCTTTCTTTGCCCACATAAGTAAAGCCCAGATATCATCAACCCTTTGTAATACCAAGATGGCAAGAAGAGGTAAAAAATGGAAAACTGCACTGAGGTTTTGAATTTATATCAGAACAATGCATTGACCCAAAGATGTCTCATTTAATTTTCTGTGGTGTGATTCATTCCTTCTCTTTGGAGGGGGGCCGGGACAAAACCCACCTCCTTGATATAAATTAATTCATCATTCTTTCAAATCAAGAAGCAGAATTACAGCAACTCCTTTCCCAATTTAAAACACAGCTTTTATAGTGTGTGTAGACTTAAATATATATAACCATTTAGCAGTTTTGAATTCTCTTTTGGGAGCCTCGGGGGACTTTTTGTTTGATAGAACAGAAACCTGGTGATGTCTTCAAAGGGAAGATGGTTTTTCCCTTAACATAAGCAAATGGTATTTAGATAAGCTAATTACAAAGCCTGATCTTTGTACTCTTACTTTCCTGCAGTATTCACTCTACAACACTCTCTGTACATAAAAGTGGAGCAGAAGATACGGTACCATTATACATGTCCTTCCTAAAGTGTAACTAATTAGGAGTACTAACAGAGACTGGAAATTTTACTGGAGTTAAACAGAGCTAAGGGAAAGAGTGTAATTCTTTAACACAATCTTGCATTATCAGTCTGATTCCTTATTGGGCTTGCAAACTATGCATTCATTGCAGAACTGCAAATAAAACCCCAAGTAGTTCTGATACAACGGCCTGACCAACACAGTCATCAATAATGCACAGCCCTTCCAGCGTCCACGGGGCTTTGGCTGAGCAGAGGGCTTGACTGGACCACTTGCAGAGGAAGACTGCATGTGTACGTTATGCACCCATAATTACAGTTTGAGGTTAAGGATGTCTTGCCTTCTGATGTTCCCTTCCTAACAAGTCTGTAATATATACAACAGCTGACATGCCCTGTAGCAGAGTAAAGCTAACTCAGTGGCAGAAGCAGGACAAAACATCACAACGTGGCTTATTGTATTTCAGTATTTGCTATTTCTTTTTTTTAAATAATATAATTTATTAAGATAAAATATTGAAACATAATACTAAAAAACACAGAGAAAATAAAAACAAAACCCACACCACTAAGCTGTTATAAGAAGTGAAGGTCTTGAGCAAAACCTGGAAGCTAATACTATTCCTAAAACCTAAAACTCATCTACCTGCCCCTTCCCTGTCCTGATGACTGATAGTGCTTCCAGCAGCACATTAGCATAACATGGAGTTAATCAATGCTGCTTCAGAAGGAAAATGCCACCTAATGAATCCCCAGTGTCACTTTCCTTTGCACCAGGTGCTTTTGCTGCGGGTGTACCAGCCTGGAACAGATCAAGACTGCCTGTTTAAGTTGTGAAGTCCGACATGCCTCAAGCTGTGACACGTTAGGAATGATGAATTCAGATGCAGTAATGATCCATGTACTCTCCATCTTTGAAAAGCCTCTGATGCCAAGTTAGACTCCAAGATTAGTGGTATGTGAATGGCACTGCAAGTAGTTGCACTTTTAATTATGTTCCTACAGAAATCATATGAACTTGAGTGGTTACTTTTACGATGACTTTTAAATGCTTATATAAAGCTGTAATTAACATAGATCTGCCTCCTTGTATAGGATTATTGTATGGCCATCCATATACCCGGTGGACTTCCTTCTGAACCAATATTCTTGCCTGATTTTATGGAACAAGAGTTGCAAGTATATCTCAGGTAAAGCACAACAGATTTGTAGAAGAGATCAGTTTCAATTACAGCAAGGAAAAAAAGAAAAAGCAACTCAAACCTTGCAAAATCTCTAAGGAACTTCGTATTTTTTCCTGTATTTATGCTGACTTCAATGTCAATCTTTCTCTAAACTTTTAAGCCTTCCTCAAATCCAGGGACTTAAAGTTATCAGTATGTGTCTTGTGGGAACAATAGCTACAAACAGCTAATAGAACATATGGTTGCTTATGAGTAATGCTGTGCACACCTGGATGATGGAGAAAGCTGCGCTATACACCAACAATGGCACATGACTTGCATCTTCAATGGTGCTGACCAAATTCTTCACTGATGCAAAACGAATTACCTGTACTGAAGTCTGGAGCAAATTTATGTCATTGATTAGAATTAAAAAAGCCAACAAACAACAAACAGCCAAAACCAACCAACATTTAAAATTAGTGTAGCAGGAGCTCATATGTTGCAATTTCCAAGTGATGTCTGCAACCCCCTGGTATTTCATGGCACTGTGAACAACAAACTGCTTAGCAACTTGACCCTGTAAAGAGACAGCTGCAATTAAAAGGAAAAAGCCTTCAGAAAGGATTCTTTAAATTACATTTTTTCAGGAGTGGAAAACAATCCCTTCTGCAAATTTCCTTCTCTCTCTCTGCCTAGGCATAGCAGCACTGTAAAAATGGGTAGGCTGCCTGCTCTGGACCCGAGCCATCCTGGGAAGGCACTGCACACAGCCGGTCAGGCTGTGAAGCAACAAAGGCACACTTTATGCTCACATCAAGGGTGCTTTTCATCAGCCAATAAACAAAAAACAACCTTCTTAATTTTCAAAATGTCTCTCAAATCCACCTTGTACTTTAGTACTCTGGTATTTTAGAGCTGTGCTTACTTGCTAAGAGCACAAAGTACACAAGGAGGGAAAATGGAGGAGTCTCTATACATTTGCACAATAATAATGATTAAGTCATTTCCAGCCACAAACAAAAAAGCATGACAGACTGACATTTTGAAGACTTAATCTGCCTGATGACTTCTTTGGAGAGATGACAGTTTATAGTAGATAAAAATCTGCACCTTAACCTTTTAGATTTTTATTTAAAAGGCTTAGTTTATGGCTTTGAAAGCTTAAAACATAATCTTTTAAAATAAAAATGTTAAGGTCAGAAGCAGCTGTTCTTCACAACATTAAACTACAGGATCAGCACTACTTTACTAAAACTTGGGAGGAACAGAGTGACAAGACATATTTTAGCATTCTTTTAACAAGCAATTCTCTTCTGCTTTCACTGACTCCGAAACATATCATCTCTGAGGAATTAGGAGGCAGAACAAAATCTCTGTAACAGAGTAGTTATAACTGATACATGACAATATTATAACACTAACTTGTCTTTTTGCTTATCTCAAGCAGTTTAAGGAAGAAATCCATTATTAAACTAGTTTTATTGTGATCATTATGTTTCCTCAACATAAATAAGTCCTGCTTAAAATTCAAGGTAACATTTCAATTCCCTATTTGGGAGGCTTCAGAAATCCATTTTAAATGTCATTGAGACAATCATACTGTTTGTAGGTTCTTAGTATTTTGTTCCTTTTAGCCTTTCTCATTTTCTATTCCTTCTGTAGGAGGCTACATACTGATTTCTTCCTTTACCTTATTGTAGAGTTTTCCCTCTTCCCTTCTGGGATTTCTCTCAGTAGAAAAAAAAAAGGTGTTTTAGAACTTTCTCCCGTTCTTAACATAATTTTGGCAGAAAATAAATAAATGAGCCCCCGAATTAGGAGTTAACTACTACAATAGTTCACGAATCAATCACACCTATCATTACAAACAAAATATATTTTGGTGCTTAGGAACAGACTTTTTCTCTGAAGTAAATGTTACTGTGGCCTGAATCAAACTGGAGGAAGAATTTTCATTGAAAAAAAAATATCTCTGAATAGTAGTCAGTAAACATATTAAACAAAACCACCATATGAAGGAGTTCTAGATACTTCCCATTCCCATGAATGAGAAAAGGCTAGAATGGGTAAAAGAAAAAAAGGGGGGCGGGGCTGGGGAAGCAAAGCTATCAAGATAGATGACATCAGGAGGAAAGCTGCTATTAGGTATATCAAGTAGAACTTGTACATAAATCAGGAGAGCTTAATGATATCAATAACAAAAAAGAATGCCATGTTGAGTTACAGTGAGAAAATGGTAGAACCATTTGAATAGAATTTAGACTTTAATTACTATTCCTGTCTCACATAAGTAAAAATAATAAATAATGTACGAAACAGTTACCATGACCAACTAGGTAAAAGTTAAGTTCATGAAATTTTAAATCACTGGACCTGAATATCTTGGCATCTGGCCAACAAAAACCAAGCTACTCTTCTGTTACTGCTTTAATGGTAAATAGGGTTGTTCAGGTAACTGGAAAATTTGGCAGCCTGACGTAAACCACAGACAAATTCACAGGAGAAATACAGATACAAAAATTTAACAAATTATTAAAGAGTGATGTTATAATTAATGCAAATCACCACGGCTAAGCAGAATATTTAGGAAAATGTGATCATTTTTTATGAGATTACAAGATTTCTTTTTTGTTTGTTTTCGGAAAATTGAAGTGAAACAGCCTCCAAGGCATTTAACCTCTTGTTTCACATCTTAAATCGTACAACAGGATATTAGAACTTTATTTCACAAGTTAAGTAGATTAAAAGTAGGCAAATATACAGATTTCGTATGTAACTAAAAAAAAGAGGGCATTTATTAATCTAGTCATGTTTCTAGAGGGGTTATGGCATGGATTCATTCTAGCCCTTCTCTAAATATTTTTGCAAATAGCTGGTGGGGATGTCTAAACCGAAAAACATCTGAGTTAGCTGAGAAATAGGGATCAGATATGTTATACTTGTAATTACTGAAAACTTCCAGCGTTCTTACCTTTTTATAAAGCTCTCCAAGCTCTGAAAAGAGACCATTGCCTATCTTATAAAATAAAGGTTTATTTAGTGGGACATGAACATACAGGTATGAGTGTGTAATAGTTTCCTTAAATGAGATTGCTCCTCAGGGTTCCCTGAAAAGATGGGCAAGCTTCTTGCAGTTCAAGTAATTCGAGTGGTTACCTCCTTTAGGCAGTACTAAATTTGCTGAAGTAAAAATCATATATATTAAAAGATATATTGTACTAGCTCTGGCTGTCATGAAGATATGAAGTTAACTTTATTCATAGCAGCCTGTATGGTGCTGTGCTTTGCATTTGTGGCTAAAGCAGTGTAATTCTCATGCCTGCAGTCCTTCAGGAAAATCCTGATCCATCGTGTTTATCTCTAAGGGCTGCAAGGGACACCCCCCCATCACCCTTTCGCTCCCCCCCAACCCAGCTTCCTGTGATGCCTGTATCACCTCCTCCCTCCTCTCACCTCAGGGCTCCCGCGCTGTTTCTCACACTTTCCCTCTCACCTCTCACTGCTGGGCAGCATTTTGCTTTTTCTTACACACATTCTTCCCAGGCTGCCACCACGGTGGCTGCGGGGCTTGGCCCTGCCCTGTGTTGGGTGAGTTGGAGCCAGCTGGAACCAGCTGTGCCCAGTGCAGGCAATGGAAGAAAAAAAATGTTATTGTATTTCACACTTGTAAATAAGAACACAATATAGGCCATACACATTTTGGTAGCTGACAGAAACATTCTCATCATTGAGAGCAAGTTTTGGCCCCATGAATCCAATAATAAACTAAAAATCAGTAAACTAAACCTGGTGCTGTCTCTTTTGAAAAGTTTCTTCTCAAATGGATTTAATTTCAGCTAAGTTTTTAATCTGAATATCTTGAAAAATACTTACCTTCTTTGCTTTTTCTGTAACAGTTACAAATTTCAAAAACATTGCTATGCTTCCTTTTAGTTCTCCAACCTAAAGAGTCCATGTGTATTTGATCATACCTGAAGTGTAAGTCATCCCTTCTATATCTTTGATCATCCTTCCAGCTTTTTCTGAATTACCTTAATTCTACTGCAAACGTTTTTTGTTAAAGTTTCTATACAGGAATAGAAGTTAGTTTTCATAGAGATGCCTGAGAAATTAAAAAAACCAATTTGTTAGTAAAAACTTTAAAAAGAGAGGAAAAAAATATTTCTCATATACATTGACATAAACCTAAATAAAATAAATGTTTTTTTGTTATGGAGATTTTAAAATGTGCTATGTAGGTTTCTTTCAAATATGCATATTACTCCAAAGTTATCAGAAGACATGAGTTAGATATATGCATTGGAACACCTCTGCTTTTTCTTATGTAGGTGGCCATATGAACATTTCAAAAATTGAGTTCTTGAGAAGTAAATTAGTGCGGAGAAAAGGAGGAGTTTATTGAAAGGATGTGGTAAAGGAAGAGAAGAGCTATTCAAGATTTGGACTTGCAACAGGCTGACTTCCAGGATGGGGAGCAGGTCTGCAGAAAAGTATGTTGGGGTCTTTGTAGGTAACAAGCTGAGCTTGCAACCTGCCCTGACAGCAAAGAAAACTAACTACATCCTGGGCTGTATGAACTGGAGAACAACAGGTAGACTGATAATATTCTCTCTGTTGCATTCACATTCCTTAGACCACATCAAGACATGGCATCCAGTTTTGTGTCCCCCAGTACAAGACAGACATCAAATGAAAGCTAGATCAGTGGAAAGCCACCAGGACTTGTTCTGTCAGGGGAGGCTGACAGACTAGGGCTTGTTCAGACAGTAAAGAGATGGCCACAGGGAACCCAACAGCAGTGTCACTGTGCCTACAGGGGAGAATAAGCCATGCTCTTACTGTGGGGCATGGTGGGAACATGAGACACAGGGGGCAGATGCTGAAACAAGACAGGTTCCAACTAGATACAGAGATACTTTTTCCCCCATAAAAGCAGGTAGACAGTAACACCGGTTTCCCAGAGAGGCTGTGTAAAGTCCGTCCTTGGAGCCAGAAAAAGTCTCAAACAACTTTGCCTGGCCTTCTAGATGTCCTTGTAATGAGCAAGAGATTGATCTAAAGACCTCCAATAGTCCCTTCCAACCTGCAATGTCCTATGATTCAACATATATATGGTAAGCAGCTTAGAAATTTAACTGTTTTCTCTAAAAAGTGAGAGCACCATAAGAAACAACATGCATTTATATTTAGCCACTGGTGGAAATGATCAAGTTACCAAGCAGAATATTTAGCCTGAATAACCTAGCAGACTTTAAATTGCCATAGTCCAGTGATAATCAAGAAATGGATTTTTAGTTCTGTGAGAACAGACGAACATTGAGAACAATCTGTTTCAAAAGCAGCACAACAAAACAGCCCTTCCCCCGACATTCCAAAGTGAATTTTAAAGAAAAGAGAGAATACCAGATGATCAAAAAATGTTATTCACATAAACTTTTCATTTTGACATACATGCATATTTAATATAATACAGAAATCTGACTGTGATGCTTGATTTTTAAAATGTCATTGAAGCTGACATGAGGCTTATTTTGTCCTCTTTTCCACAGAGAAATTCTTGATATAATGAAAAGGTTCTTACTGAACAAATGTGGACCATGCCCCAGAGAACTTTGCAAGCTCTCAGCAGCTCCAGTGGAAGGTATGCATTCAAAGGTAGGTACTTCCATGTAAGCAAGCGGAGCAGAAACCAGCACACACTCAGTAACCCAACAGCAGTAATACTAAAGCAGCCGTAACTGAAACCACAATTCCCTTTTCCTTCAAGTTCCAGTGGAGCATCTGAGACACTAGTGTAAACAGTGGGCTAGCAGACTAAGTGATTTCAATCCCCTTGATGTTACTGATACAACCTGTAATGCACACAATATTCATGCTGTTCTGCTGTCGGAGTATGACAACAGTGATGAGCCGAAGGGCTACACAGCCATCAGTACATAAGGGATATGTCACTTCTATTTATAGACAGATGTCCAAATACAGCTTACATGTATCACTGGGATAACAATAGTCTAACATATTGATTTAACACAGGCTCCTTGAGAACTGAGAAGCTCGGACATTATTGTTTTCCTAGGTTTTTCTTGTCTTTTTAGTATCATGTAATTTCCTGTTTCTATGGCCCACCTCTGTTCTTCTGAGAATTTGAAATTTTTATCCCTGACCCTACTTCCATTTGAATTAAATTCAGCACCAATATATTGCCAAATTGTTCCAGTAAGCCATTTACAAAAAACAGTTTAGATGGAATTTTTCTCTACTTTGACAGTCCATCTTTCCTTCCTATCTTACCTACATATATGCAAAAAAGATTCTCTTAAAATAACTAATATAGGCATAAGGCTTCTAAAGATGTGAAGAGGAAAAGATAAGTTACTAAGTAGGTATTTATTGCTAAAAAAAAAATAAATTTATCAACAGTCCAAATAACCCAAGCTCTGAGAATCTAACAGTTAGACAAATAAAGCAAACACGTGAGTAACCTGGAGTCCTGATGCTGGTAGATTGCAGGAATTAAAAGTAAAATTTAAAGAATATCTAGACAGTAGAGAGCAACAAATAAGAGCTGCTAAGCAGAATTATGTCCCACATGGGGACAAAGACCCAAAAAGAGACCCTGTTATAATTTTCATTGTCACACACTCCAAATTTGATGTCTTTCTAGGTTTTGTGTGCCTAAACCATACCAAACAGAAGAAATATATCTTGAAAACGTTTCATATTTTCATATCAATGGCAGAAACTTCTGAACATGTATTTTTCTCAAAGTTGCTGTTTTCAACTATGTTTTCAATTAAATAAAAATAAAATTAAATTAACAAAACAAACAACAATAACAAAAAGATCAGACTCTGTTAGAACTAACATTTTTGAAAAACAGCTTTGAATTCCTCTAGGGTACAAAGATTATTTTATAACTATCTAAGTGTGGAATAAAAGTATGTTCTTAACATCTTTGTCAATTGCAGTAAGAAACAGACAACAGATAATCCAGAAATCATCACCTGCTTGGTTCCTCCTTTAAACTCAGTTTCTTTATCACTAAACATCAGATTGCTTTTATCACTTTAATTTTTAGCACTAACCTGAGTGGAAGCAGAAGTTCAAACACTAATTTTCAAAGTATTTTTCTTAATTGAAGAAAACTTGGGATACAAAGTTTAATGCCAGTGTTTCCACTGCAAGAATATTTCAATAATAACAGAATAATGTTTTACCAATCATGGACAAAAGTGTCAGGTGATTGGACACCTGATAGCTTACTTTTTTCACGTGAATTTCAGGGTTTGGGGGCTATTATATTTGTTTGAGGTTTGGGGTATTTTTTTGTTCTGGTTTGTTTGGTGTGGTTTGTTTTTTTTTTTTTTTTGTTAAACCTAAAAGTAGAAGTTACCCATCAAGAAGACTTATCACGGAAAATATTTCAACCACAAGTGAAATTAAAATTAAACAACATTGCTGGTAGAGCAAGGCTGCATTTAAAGAAATTACAAATCAGAAAGAACTTATATCAGGGCATTTTTTACATCAGGTAAAATTTGTAAAGCTGTCTGGATCCCATTGTAAGTTTTAGTTTATAAGGCAACATTTCAGCCTATTCATACAATACTTATCAGTCAGAAAAAAAAAAAAAAAAAAGACCAAAAACTCCCACACCTACAGAAACTATATGTAACAGGAAATCTGTTCCACCCTTTGCTCTCATCATTCGTGCTTACTCCTTACCTCCTACAGTGTCCAGCATTAAATGCACTGGGAGATGTACTGAGACTACTGAGGTTCTTAGACCACCCCATCCTCTGAAAGATTCACCAACCCTATATAGTCACTCAAGGTGATTGTTACAGTCCTTCTGTGTCCTACTGAAGTACCTGCTGCAACACAAGGGTTTTTGCAGCCCTGCAGATACAGAAGTCTTAAATAGGATTACTTATTTCTGTCAAGCTTACCCTTCTTCCAAATATCCATCTCCAACCTTTTTCCTATCATACAATTTTGGTACAAGTAACCACCTGTTTCATCATTATAGTAGCCAGAAATTTGTAATGACTTGACAATATTACTCCTTTCACGCACAGTTTACCAGCCAAATTCAACCAGCATACTTACTAACCTCAAAAAAATGCCAGATATTGCCTCTACTCACCTTATTGCTTGAATTTTCTCTGCCCACAATAAAATTCTCTGAGAGACCAGGGAACTCAGGTAAGGAATGTTCCTTTAGTTGGTATGATTAGTTGTTTATAGTACTGCACAATCTGCTTACGAACTATCTCCTTCCAGTATTTATGATAGAAAAAATAATGATCTAAAAGATAATGCCTCTCTCATAATGTTAATAGAGATAATTGTTAGCTGCTTTTTGGTTGTCTGCCTGTGTTTTTTCAGTTCTGTTGAAAGATGTGAAGGGATATTTGCTGCTGTTCATTTGATAGTGTTAATTCCTCGGTAATGCGTTTTAAATTATGTTTTGCTCTTCCTTACATTATTTTTCCAGAAATAAGTATTAGACATTCTCTCTCCAAAACCCTGTTTTAATCTGGCTCAGTCCACAGTCCAAATCAAAATGTTTTTGTAATGTAAGCAGTTCCGATTTAATATTTTCCATCTCTGTATATCTAACAGCATACCAATGTAAATATAAAAGATAGATCTGTTAAGTATGGCTACAATGAGAATTTAGCTAGCCCTTCCCACACTAGTTTTAAGCTGTTTCTAATTTTGCCAAACACAATACATAAAATGAAAAGTCTGTTTTGGTGGATGCATTAGCACTTCCTTTACTGGAAAAGTTAACTATGGAGGTTAAATATGCAAATCTCTCGCCTCCCATACCCTTCAGAGTATTCAGTTTGGAACTGTAACCAACGTGGAATAAGAACTTCTTTCCCAGTCACAACAAAAATAAGCTAATTGGAATTTGCACATGTTGGAGAGGGTTCCTTCATGCTTCCTACATGAATTAACTCAACCTCAAGACCTTCAAATACTAAGCATAATATATAGTAGCAATCTTTAGAAAGGGAAAGTTTTAGAAAGTTTTGTTTCTTTTAATTCATTTCATATTATGCTAATATGAAACTAATAATATGAAATACTATTCATATTATGGAATAGTATGAAAAGTACTGTGTGCAGTAACATTTTTCAATAGTCAAAACTGACAATGCTCTGGTGCAGTTTAAGCAACATTGTTGCCAAATGAAGTTGCATTTGGAATTATTTTTATTACACATTCATGATTTATGTTGGGCAACCTGTGTATTTCAACATGTATTGCATTTTAATACCTTCAAACAAGCTAACCCCAGTAACAGTATTCATTCCATGTGAACTATTCCAGGCACTACCAGGCGCAATCAAAAGTGAAAGGGAAAAACACAACTCAAACATTCTGCAGAGAGGAGATATGTTAGAACCTCAGTATCTTCAGCAGATACTTCAGAGGATACCATGTCAGAGTAAAATAGAGCTGTTTTTCTCACATTGTAGGAACACAGAAATAATTTATTCTGAAAGCTGGTATTTCTATTTTAGTATTTTCAAACAAATCTTATTTACACTTAATACCATATTCACCAATTGATACAACAATTTGACATTGTTTTAAATACATGTCCTCTTTTTTGCCTTGAATCCGCTGCCCGGATCTTTTTACACTCTTTCTCCTCAATATGTTTATTTCTTGTTCAGGAGTAAATATATTGTAAACAATGTAAAAATTACACTGAGCGGCAGCAGGCTGTAAAAATATTAAAAACTTAGAATCACATAAAGCTCCTTTGAAACAGGGGTGGAGTTTGGAGGGGGTGTTATTTTGTTTTAAGAAACAGGTATCTATTTTTCATAGGTGAAAAACAACCTGTATTTGTTGTTGGAATGATGCTTAAATTGGAAAAGAAAAGCTATACTTTCACAAGGACAATTCAATTTCAATATTGTATCGAACGATTCTTTTCATGGTAACTTTCAAAAAGAATGGAACATGTTGCATTACCCTTTTCCCCAACTTACTATTTTCCATAGTCAGTAAGCAACCAACTCATAGTAAAATTTAGTGCTACATATGGTGCCAGAGGCTGACAGAAGGCTGCCTTGTACTAAAAGCTCTCACAAAAGACAGCCTTAGAAATGTATTAAGAGGAGGATTATAGCAAAGCCTTGTTTATATCTCCAGGTCATAATTATCTAGAATATTGAAAGTGACTGTCCTGGTTTCAGCTGAGATAGAGTTAATTTTTCTTTGAATAATAGCCATTATAGGTGCTGTGGTTTTGATTTAGTATGAGAATCATACTAAACACACTGATGTTTTAGTTGTTGCTAGGTAGTTGTAGCATTTACATTACGTGACAAAGTTTTCAGCTTCTCAGACCCTGCCAAGTGCACCACAAGCTCAGAGACCCCAGCCAGGACAGCTGGTCCAGACTGGCCAAGAGATATTCCCTGCCACAGAACTTCATGCTCTAGATATAACTTGGGAAGTGACCTGGGAGACAGGATCACTGCTTGGAAACATGCTGACCATTGGGTTGTTGTTTTTTCTTTACCTTTTGCACACGGTGAGCAATTGCCTCTGTGCATCACATTATTATTATTGTTGTAGTTACCGTCATTATTATTCCTCTTCTCTTCCTTTGTTATCCTATTAAACTGTCTTTATCTCAGTCCATGGGGTGTTTTTCCATTCTCTGCCATTATCGACTTGGGTGGGTGAGGGCATGGGTAGTGGTGAGGAGGCAGCTGTATGGTGCTAAGTTGCTGTCTGGTCTTAAACCTCCTCAGTGACTGTGTTCATTTTCCTTCTTATCACACTGATGTTAAAATCCTAAACCTTGGAACATAAAAATGCCTGCTGAACATTTTCCTAAAGTGAAATCTATATAAACAGTATAAAATTTTAATAATTGGAATATGAAATTACATTTATTTACTAGAATTCTGTTTGAAATTCAAGTTCTTTTACTGCTGTGCTCTGTGATAGATGCCACTTCCTTAAAGCTGATAATCACCATTTTTCAGATCACAGGAAGTGCAAGAAAAGGTTTAATCTTCAGTATGAACTTGAGTAAAATACCAGAATTTCTTCTTCCTTGCTGTCACTTTTTAGAGATACTTTCTGCATCAGGTTTGATGACACAGTTCACACTTAATTTCCTGAGTGTTGGATGGATGCCAGAATGGTCAGAAACTGTTATGGGTGTGTTGTTTGGGGGCTTTATGTTTTTGTGTTTCTTCTAGATTTTAGAACATATATTCAAACTAATAGCTTTCATTTGCTAACCCAGCAAAATGGCCTCAGGAGTGGGAAGGCAAACACCACGATGCCAGCGGTAGCACAAACTTTCTCCTTTTGGCTACTAAAGAACTGTGCTGCCATAAGAGAGGAAACAAGTGACAAACATTGAAAACCAACTCAAACTCCCCAAAAGCCCACCATATGCAAAGATAAACCAGGACACAAAGTGACTGTCCATTATTACATATTAAACCCCCACAGACCCCCCAAAATTTCATTCATGTCCAAAACAGAAAGTTTTTCACTCTTATGAAAGAAATAGGCATTGACTGGAAGACAGGAATGAATCAGGGCCCTTAACTTTCCAGACAGAGTAGTTGTTTGTTGAACTGTTATTTGTGTGCATTACCATTTTGTACCATATGTGCCAGAAAAAAATATGTATTATGCTTTTCTCTTGGAAAAATATTTTGGATCAGTCTTGAGGAGTGGTTGGTTCACTTGGTTTTACAACTTGTTCCTCAACTTAATCAAGAAAATAGATTTAGAAAGACACGTCAAATCAGTTTCGGATCAACAAAATACAAAATGTCAATGTTAGAAGGTTTAAATTAAAATGAACTCTTAAATGAAGACATATTTACTGTTCAGGAATAGTATAGATGAGCACACCTGTGTTCTACAGCCTCTCAGTACTCACCATAGGGTGACACTGAATTATTTAGAAAGATTAGAACTAGCAAACTCCTTTTAAGAGTGTAAGATTTAACATGGAAATACATATTAAAAACCTGATCTTGTAGAATTTTGAAATAGGTCTCAGATACTCTTTATGTCAATTGACAACTTAGGTAATTATACCCATGAGAGTCTGAGAAGTTAGATTTAATATTTCTGGGAAAATTACATCTAGCCATATCAAATAAGAAAATAAGAGCACGGAAAGGATACAACAAATTAATTCAGTTTAAAGCTAATAGGCACTTTCAGAGATCTCACTTTATAGATACATAGCAAGATGCTGAAACATGGTGGAGAAGATGCTATGGAAGATGCTATGTGCTTAAATCCCAGCTTTTCTATATATTTTCAGCACCTAATCTGATATAACTGATGTTTGGGAACAGTAACCAGGAATCAGCAAGATGTGGCTTTTACTGAGCTATTTCAGGTTTTCAAGGATGTAGCTGTAGGTATTCAGAGCTAAGAAATTATCTTGATCTAAATGAAAGGATGCCTAGATGCACTGACAGAAGCTACTTTTTTTATTAGCAGGTTTGTGTAGGGAAACGCTGGTGCTAACACTCACACTAGACAATTTGTAGGGGGGTTTATCTCAGACTACCTCTTGCCTGGCTCCATTACCTGAACACTCACCAGTATTTAGAGCTATATTAGGTACACGCCTGGATTTCATCACCTGTTGGATATTAATCTGAAAGGAATCACATCAAAAGAAGTGGCAACAGGGGGTGATTTGCTTTAAAAGCACATGGCTGATCTGTATGAACAGAGATGCTAGAGGCAGAGGTGGTTAAGGTATGAAGTTAAGGTGGTTAAGGACTGTCTCCCTACACCTAGGAGGCCTCTACTGAAATTAGTAGTGGCAGGTTCAAGGAAAAAGTAAATAGAGGAGGTACAAGGTATTTTGTGTCAACGTGTGTTTATGCTCTATTACTCCTTACTGAAGATCCCATGAATCCTGTAAATTTAAGTAATAATCAAACTGATGTCAGTCTAGTGTGACAAGAAGCCAATTCAGAAGTGAAACAGTTACAGCTGTCAGGGTCTACATATATGTAAGCAGGACAAGGTTTTTTTTTTTTTAAATGAGATTGATAGATACGGGAAAAACAGGTGAGTTCTCCAATGTGGGAGCCCTTTTTTGGGGTAAAAAGAAATCTCTTTATCTCAAGACAGTCTTGCGTACCGAGAAGCACACTGTTTTTGTAACTCAATACATATTAGTCTAATAAGTAGTGCAGGAGGTTGGCTTTTCTTCCCCAGGTTGGTCTAACAGTGGCATTTCTGACAAACTTTCTTCCTCTACAGTTATATTTGGATGAATGCAGGTAATTTAAAATTAAACTTGTCATATGTTGGATAAATAAGAAAATCAGTTATATTAGTTATGGTTACAAGTAGGGATGTGCCAGTTTTATGTCAGCTATGAAGAACTAGATAGAGATTTCCGCAGATAATAACTACACAGCAACCTCCAAGCACTGGAAGCAATAGGAAAATGACACCGAGTACAGACAGACTCATTGCAGACACCGAAGACAGACTTCACTGCTCTGACTTACTGAATTCAGTGCTGCAAGTCATTAGTGCCAAAAGTCACAGTCAAGTTTTAAAGTAACACCAGCTATTTTAAATGTCACTCAGTATAGAAATTATTTCCCCATATTGCAATTAGCATGAAAATAGCAAGCATTTTTTTCTGTTACTTTCTGGTTAAGCCACCAAGAAAAAAAAATAATTTACAATAACTAGAGAAGTAATTTTCTGTGTGAGAGTGTAAAAAACAACAATAACCGTACAAAAAATGAGCAAAGTACTAAATGGTTTTATTCCAATAAGCTTGGCTTAGAGTGGAGACCTAAATCACCTAATTATTCAAGGTTTAAAATTCAGTATATCAGCAGCTTCCTTTTTAATCCAGACAAAATGGCAATTCTGTAGAGCTATTCATACACCCAGTCACAAAATATCCACTGATGCTGTTTACCCAGCTAAGGTTTTGACCCTGCAGGGGTTAAGTAGCATATCATTAAGGGGAGACAGTAAAACAGTTACCTAGAAGCAGCACAGAGACACCTATAACAGGAAGGACTTGACTTGTTTACCTTAAAGATAAAAATTACTAAGATTAATGAAGGAAGGAGCATGGATCAGTCATAGGAGACACTGAATGAGGGCAGCTAAGTCTTTTCTTTACACATTACCTGCTTTGGGTACAAGAAGCCTAAAAGTAGTATTGATCCATTTAAAAGAAATACACACCTCTGATCTCTATTTGTGCATCCATAACACTAATACAAGGCATAAAGTTAAGCTACTGTCCTCAAATATGATTACAGTGTTGATTTCACCTTTACATGGGGCTCATTCTCTTCAGTCCACTTTATTTACTCAGTATCATCTTTCTTTGGCCATTCATTCTGTATTTCTTCCAGGAGGTAGTTTAACTTCAGTTATACCATATTTAACAACATACAGCTGTCAGTTTATTTATAATGTCACTATTTATTTCTGCTTTGAAGCATTTTTTCTACATTACTCCTTTTTTCAGAACAATTTGGAGGACAAAACACTGGCAGAAATGGCACCTCATATTGTTTGTGACACTCTTCATGGGCCATATTTTTTATTAGAACAAATTGATACTTCCTTGAATTTTAATATCAGTGTACATGAAGACCTGGTAAATATTCTATTTAGGTGTTTACATAGACTCATTCTGACATAAGTGTTCCTACAACTAACTGAAGGTGAAAAACTCTGTGTAATTTCTGCATAAATAATTGCAGGTGCAAAAAGAAGTCCTGTTTAAGCACAGGTGTTAAATAAAACTGTAAATTACTGATATTAAAGAGGGAAGAAGAAGGACTAATCATGTGTTTAGGAGCACCATCAAAATTCAAATCAAATCTTTCCTTTGAACTCTTGATTTTACCTTAAAGGTAATTGCAGCAAGGTTGGATCTGTCTAATTCAAGCTTATTTTATATATTGTCTCTATTTCTTGACAAACACATAAAAGTGAGCTCTTTTTTATCACTTATTCATAAACTTTAAATAAACTTGCAGCTATACAGAGAAACACAAAAGATTAAAGGTGAGATTTCTAAAATACAGGGAATTCAACAGTAGAAATCTGCTGGAAATTTTTGATTTTTTTTAAATTATAATTTGGAATTAATACTCTCATCAAAGGTCTCAGAAAAGGAACACAGGCCTGATTATAGGGCAACATAATAATCAAGACCACCTTGTGTTTAAAGCTAGAAATCCAGAAAGCTCAGCCTAGACTCTTACATTCTGAAGTACTTTTTAAAACCCTACCCTGAGCGTATATTGAAAAATAAAGTACTAAATCAAAATTACTTTATTACACATACTACAATACATCAGTTTTTGTTCTGCACTCCCCTCTGTGTCTTTCTAAGTCTTCAGTAACATATATTCAGGATTTCTGGTCACTATTAAAAACCTACTATTTACCACACATTTCCTAGCTTCTCAAAGATTAGCCACAAGGCTGTAAAGTGCAGGAAACAGTTAATAACACCATAAACACAATGCATAAAGGACCTGAGCAGCTGTGCCTTCACCACAACCAAAAACCTTGCTGTGGAAGTGTTTATAATGCGCCTTGACATACAGAGAAAAGATATACATGATTTTTTTTTTAAGGGACAGCTTTGCATCTTTATGCACATGTGTGTATATACATATACTGTCTTATGGAAAAAGCAGTTGAACTGTTCCTTACTTTTGACAAACTCTTCCCAACCATTCATCAAGGCAAAAAACCTCATCCAAGGAGCAGACACACCCCCAAACTCAAACCCCAGCAAAAAAAAATAATAACCATTACTGAACTCACCACAAAGGAAACTGGGATGTGCATATAGTTCATACAACAGATGAAACTGTAGGAAGGAGGTTTTAATGACTGGCACCACAGAGACTGAATCTAGAAACTGTGAATGATCGCTGGCAATTATGCACTTGAGATGCCATCCAATTTTTCTCAAAATAAAAGATAAAAAGATAACCAAAGCATTAGTCTTAGGGCAGCAAGGTGCTTACTAAGATTACAAGATGACCACATAAGCTTTAGTTCTCAATGCTGATTTCATCAGGGGATCACAGTTTTCTTCTGTATTTTCATCTTCTGAAATCACTGCATCGAACTCTTTTTCCCTGCCTCAGCCCCACAGGATATCCCCATCAAATCTACATCAAGGTTTCCTCTTTCAGTCATTTTTGTTCAGCATGGTGGCTTACTTCCATTTCTTTTCACAAAATTTTATAGCCTCCTTCTTACCATCATATTAAACTAATTCTTTCCATCCGTTACATGCTGACTGCTTGACTTCTGCTTCTATTGTTCAAATTTGATATCTTTGGTCTTTTTATTACCATCCATCCAATTCTTTATTGCCTTATTTTACCTTCCCTACATATAGCTTTATTTCAACTGCTTCATTTGTAAGATCTCCCTCCTGCCAATAAATCTCAGTCTTCTCAATTTCAGAATGACTTTTAACCATTGTGGCAAGTTAATTTTCCACCTTCGAAGCAGACATGCAAAATACGTAGACACTGAGGCAAACAGACAATTAGGATAGATAAAAATAAATAGAGGTTAGAATTGCTCCCCATTTCCTTCAGTAAGTCCAAACAAAATCACAGAATGGTTTGAGTTAGAAAAGGACTTCAAAGATCACCTAATTCCAACCATACTGCTACAGGCAGGGACAACCTCCACTATAGACCAGTTGCCCAAATTCACATCCAACTAGGCCTTGAACACTTTCAAGCAGAGAGCATCCACATCTTCTGTGGGCAACATAATCCTGTCTCTCATCATTGGAACATGGCTAACAATGCCTCTCTACTTTAAACTCCTCACCCTATCACTATATGTCCTTGCAAGGAGTCCCTCTCCAGCTTTTCTGTAAGGCCCCCTTCAAGTACTGGAAGGCTGCAGTAAGGTCTCTCCAGAGCCTTCTCTTCTCCAGGCTGAACAAGCCCAACTGCCTCAACCTGTCTGCATGGGAGAGGTGCTCCAGCCCTCTGATTATCTTTGTGGCCCTCCTTTGGACTCACTCCAACAGCTCAGAATTTTTCTTTTACTGGACATCCCAGAGCTGGACATGGTACTCTGGGTAGGGTCTCATGAGAGCAGAGGGGCAGAATCACCTCCCTTGATCTATGGACACACTTCTTTTAATGCAGCCCAGGATACAGTTGGCAAAAATCTTAAGACATTTGAATTTTTTCCCTTGCAAATTTGGGTTGACCCAAAATCCCTGACAGGTGTGAGACTTGAGGACAACAGCAATCCAAATGGAATAAATGAAGCTGACCAGTGATGATCAGAGGCTCAGGTGAAAGACCTATATTTGCCGGCAACACTTTAGCCCTTACAGAGTGTGCAATACTCCTCAAAATAAGAAGTAATGTGCTGTCTTTTCTTTGAATCTTTCCTTTACTTCATACACTATTGGTGGCCAGGGATTCCTATAACAGTTAATTTATGTTCTCTGCCTTTGATTTCCAGTGCTACTTGTTTGAGATCAGAAACCCTGATACTAGCCATCAGTCCACATTCACCTACACAGCTACTGAGGACATAAGATTTCCTTCTCTTATTATTTTCTTTATAAACTCCCATGGCTTATAGACAAATTTTGTTTTTCCTTAGGAGAATGTTTGGATAAAGTTGAGGCTGGAAACTGCCAAATTCTTGCAACTTCTGAGGAACACACCCAAGTAGACCATTACTACAGTCACTGTAGGAAAAAATAATTAATGTTTCTGTTTGCCTAAAGCACAACGCAGTTTTGTGAACCTGCACAATGCAGTCCTGCAAATATGAAGAAAATACAAACTTCAAGATGTTTGGTTTTTACTTGAGAGCACAGCTTAGGGTTATATAAAAGGCATATTTCAGACTAACTATAAACCACATCTTACTAAATATCATTTCTCCCAGATGAATGTGTGTGTGTGCATACTCTTACGTGAACATGTGCATTGTTTCCTATGTTTGCAAACTTGAAAAAGTAGTCTCAGATTTAGTTTTTCCTAAAGAGTTTCCTTTAATAACTACACTATAAAACAAAAATTAGAAGGCTATTTTTAAATGTTTTAGAAATTGATTTATTAGCGTGCTACTTCAAATGAATGATGTCTCCCTCCTCCAAAGGGAAAACATTGGACTAAAATATAGGGGAAAAATTTATTTTTGTTAACAGCTCCCCATAAATCACTTAAAGCATAATTCAACTGCCTTGCCACAGAAAAAGTTTTAAAATAGCTGCATAATTATTTTTTGCCCTAATCATTTCAAGAAGAATCAATTACAAAAGAAGAAAGTAAATATCAAGTTAATGTATAAAAAAGTGGAAGATACTTCTGTCATTAGCTAGTTATAGTTATCCTTCAGAATTATTACCCAGTTCTTATTTCCAAATTAATTTGGAAGAATACATTACAGAAGGTTTGGGAACAAGTAAATTACTTCCAGTGCTTCAGGTAGCTTAGATTAAGTCTTTACCTACTTTACTTTCAATTGCCCCTTCAGTGGGGAGTCATTTTTTTTTTGTGGAGGTTTGAAGGAATATTTTTTTATTTGTGGAGCTTTGACGGAAAGTGATGTACATTGAGGATGAGAAATCTGTTAACTGGGAAGCTTGTTAGAGCACATCTCAGAGCAGATTTTAGCCCAACACATTTACCAGCTCTTGAGATTTCAATGGAAAACTATTTGCACAGCATGGTGCAACACAAGATTTGATCTAAGAAAAACTGCAAGCCCAGCAAGACTTTCTGACTACTGAGACAGATTATTATGGTGTGTAACCAATAAGCAAAAAAGTAAAAAATAAAACCCGCCACAAAATCAAACAAACACCACCAAAACCCCCTACAGGTATTTGTGTTTCAATTTGCAAATAGGCTGTTTGCAGGACTTCTGTATTTGCTTGTTTAAAGACAATAGAATATTCCAGATCTGAAAAGTACACACAGAAAAAAAGGGGTTTAAGATGGTTATTTGCTTTCACACCTGTTTTGTAATAATCAGTTAGATATGTACTACCAAAGGTTCACGTATGTGCATTCAAAGAAATACCACCACAGAGCTTCCTCTGTGGATCAACTTAACAACCATTTACTAAGCAAAGGAACTGCTGTCTTTCCAGCTCATCTACCTTTGTATGACACACATACCATAAAGAAAACAGGCAGAGTAAAATAATGTACAAAAAAATGTTATTTTCAGCAGTCTTTCAATATAATTTACCTTCTAGAAGGAAGACAAAACAATGCCATACAACTAAGTCTTTGTAACACACCAATTGTTTCAACACAGAATGGAATTACCCATATAACTCAATTTTTCAAGAATATTAGACCAGATTAGGTCCATTGATGCAAATGGCATAAGAGGTCAATATTCCTCAAACCACCTCCTAAAGTCCTGAACTATCTTTAAATCATTTTAAAAAAAAACCTCAACAGAATAAGGAAGATCTGCCTATTTTGGTTGTGGTGTTCATTTATCATCATGTCCTTGTGACCTAGACAATTGCTTCACAAAAAGAATGCAAATAACAGGAAAAGCAATTTAGCAGCATTAGTGGTGTTACTCTAGGATAGAATATAATCGTATCTAGAAGTAATTGATAGTGTGGAAGTAAACTTTTAAGTCCATGTAACAGCAGAGTATTCTAAGGAGAAAAAAAAAAACACAAACAAAAAAGTAGTTCTTAAGCATATTAACTTTCCTTCCACTGGGGAAAGAAAACACAAGTGTATCAATGAGCTTCATCCTTATTTTCATCCAATCCCTTACAAAAGCAAGTGGAGTTTTATAGGACTTTACAATGCATCTTCTAAAAAAATAAATGAGTATATCCTTTTCTCCATGTTATAACCACAATGTTCAAACTATGCTTGTCTGACCTAAAAGAGGCTTATTCTGAGCCTACATCTTCACATCTTCAGTATAATTACAGAAACACTGAGTGGCTTAAAATTCACTAATCATAAACAATTGCCTGACTTGTATTTGTTGTTATGATGGTACTGTAATGTTCAAAGTTTTTAAATTTAAAAAAATGATAATTAATATTGTAAGTTATAATGAATAGCATTATGTACATAAAAACTAAACACATAATTCAAAAGCATCCTAAGGTAAGATGTAAAAATACGGTTTTCTTTTCATTCTCACCTACTAAAGTAACTTGTCAAAAAGCAGTATCTTTTAAAGAGATAGATAAATAAAAACCCCTAAACCCACTCACTCTTTCCCCCATATTCTGCATTTCTGGTACTTCTATTCTGCTTTCAAGTATTAAAATCTTCCAGGACACATGCCTCCCTTCCCATTCACCAGTAATGGAGGAATCCTGACACAGGAGCACGATCAGATATGTTATTGAGGTTGCTCATGCTCCAGCATGCACAAACAATTTGTCCTAAATCAGTTTGACAAAAATCATGCATCAAAATTCATCTCTCTTAGAAAACCTTTTAGTTTGAAGCATATCCAACTATTTGTAATATGATTATTCCACTCTACATTTATCTCTATGTCTCCAGCTGGAAGACCAGACCCGCAGTTGCCACAGCCAACATCAGGCTGCAGACAGCTGATTGAGCATCCTCTGTACTTGCTGGCAGATGAGCATTGCCCCCTCTTTTTGAGGAAAAGGAAAGTGTGCTTTTATACTTGGGTGCATTAGACAATACATCTTACCAGGCTGATCTAAATACTCACAAACCAAAAGAGTCCTGAGACTATGTGCAACGGTTAAAAGCAAAATTTAGAATTAAATCTAAATTTTATCCATGTCATTAGGGGTTAAAACTTTATGAAGTTTCCTAAAAAAATTTTTCTATTAAGGTCACAGGGAACAAGTTGTCCTTATCCAAGAGATTGTCTTTGTGACGATTTAACAGAGACAGGATGTAATAGATTAAGGAAACATCTTTCAGTTTTGTGAAAGTTGCCAATACCTTGGCTTTCAACCTTGATTTAATAAAACAAAATAAAAAATCTAGCAGTTATAAGAACTTGGTTATTCCTAAGGTGTTTTAATTTCTTGTTAAAGCCTGGGACATGTTTTATCTTGAATACTGTTAAGGAGTTTTCAGAAACAACGCAAAATTTTTATGGCACAACATATTGAAGTTCAGAGAGGCCTGTGTTATTTGACTATTCAGTAGCAATATATCTGCCTTAGCATGGCACTTTGTCAGAAGCAACTGCCCAGCTATATTTACATAACCCAAATTTTGCAACTCGGAAAACAAACCATAATGTTGAACTTGATGGAATACTTCATTGCCACACAGTAATTGAGGTTGCCCCAGGGAGACACCCTAAAACTCTTCCCCTGCTTCAGTGTGGGGTCCCTCCCACCGGAGACAACCTTGTACCAACTTATCCAATGTGAGTCTTTCTCACCAGCTGCAGTTCTTCGTGAACTGCTCCAGCTTGGGCCCTTTCCACAGAGTGCAGTCCTTTATGACCAGATTGCTCCAGCGTTGTCTCCCACAGGGTCACATGTCCTGTCAGCAAACCTGTTTCAGACTGAGCTCCCCTCTCCACAGGTCTTGTGGGTGCATCCACCTACCCCAGAACAGTGGAGGTAAATATCTGCTCCACCACATTAACCTCCCACTTCACTATGGTCCACAGGCTGCAGAGAAATCTCTAAATCTCTCCTCCAGCATCTGGAGCACCTCCTCCCCCTTCTCCTTCACCAACCTCAGTAACTGCAGAGTTCTTGCTCTCATATTTTCACTAGGCCTTACTCTTTCTGGTTAATTTTGCTCTTTGTGGGTTTCCTCTTCCCTACCTACCCACCTCCCCTTCCCCTTCTTAACTATGTTATCCCAGAGGCACTACCACTGTGGCTGATGGTTCTAGTCTTGGCCAGAGGCAGGTCCATCCCCCAGATATGGTGGAAGCTTCTAGCAGCTTCACACAGGAGACACCCCTATAGCACACTATAGACACCCCACCCCCTCCTCCACCCAAACCTTCCCATGAAAATCCAACACAAGGCCAAGAAAACAAAAAAAGAGGAAACACAGTGACCAAATACTAGGATTCACTGTATTATGGTATAGCTTATTTTCCTTTAATTTGCTGCTTGATTAAAATTGCTAGGCAATATATTTTATTGCAGAACATTCCCTCATGCACACAGTTTGAGAAAAATGTGGTGCCAGCTACATGCACTGACCTCCTTCCTACAAACTTCTCCTCCCCCAGAAAATTCAACTCTCTGCAAAAGCCAATGCAATCAGAAATTGACATCTGTGCTTCTCACCCGTAGCCCTAGTATGATTAGAAAAATTTAATTGAAAATTGTTTATTATATCTGAGCAATGAAGAGTAAAAGCTGTTCTCCATCTAGTTCATTTTACACTGAATACGAACATAGAAGAACTGAGACTAAGTCACTGAACTGTTCTTGTTTTGCGTACATTACAAAACCCATACAGTGGAATGTTTTCACCTCCTATGATAGGAAGGAAGGATGAAAGATAAGGAATGCCCTGTAAAACTGCTAAGCAATTGATTTCAACTCCTTGAAGAACAAGAATATCAATGTACTTGTATGTGTTCTAGAAATATATATGGAAAGTACTGAACTTGTCTATACTTCTGTTTAGTTTCTGTTTGTTTCCAACTCCAAAGCTTTATTTGCACTCCACTTCTGGAATTTAACCTCAGAGCTCCTCAGAAGAAAAATTTGCATCTCCCTTTTAGGTCTCATGTTTCTGTCCCAACTGGGAGACCCAACAGATGTAGAATTTTACTTTTTAATGCATTCTCTAATGACTCATTTTTAAAGTGACTGAAATACTATCTCTAATTATAGCCGCAATATGTTCCTCAGTGAATTTCACATCCTGTCTAAGCATCACATTATGTTCTTCCAATAATTATAGCCTTTCTTCTATCCTTTTTGCTTTTATTTCAAGCCAGTCAAAACTTAAATTCAGTCTTTAACTTCCTTGCATAAAGCTTCTCTCCCATGCTCAATGTTCTTTGGATGTTCAAAAGTAGTTGATGTTTAAGACCACCTTATAAACATTTCAACACATACTTTCCCTGGTGGATAGGCATTTCAGCCTGAACTTTCAAAACCAAAGTTCAACCTTGATTCTGAAAGCTGTCCTCACAAAGAATCTAGTTTATATAGAACTCTGAAAAGGTATACTTTAACAAATAGGTATAAACAAGTCCATTGTATTCCTTTGGCATTCCCACCTAGGGGATTGAGTCAAGACACAGATCACTGTCAGTAATTAACGGTGTTCTAATAAGCAAGCTGTTGTTAGTAGTAGGTAACTGTTCACAGAGTGCATTCCTTTGCTTTGTCCATCACACATACATGCACACATACTCTCAGCTACCCTGTTGGAGCAACCGTTCAGAAGCCAACTCCAGCTCTTTATTGAGAAGTGGCACATCATATGGATGCATCACTGACTTTTAGGTCAGAAAGTCCCTCGAGTGATTTTTCTTGTTTTCTTCAACAGATGCGTAACTAATCCTGTTGACTTTGCATATAGCAGTCACTATCTTCTTGGATGTGATCTGAACTATACAGCTTGTTGCTGATGCTAATACATGCCAGCGGTCTCACACATTTTCAGCTAAGTTTATCAGTTCTTGTGGATACAACAGGACCACTAGCCTCCAGAGCTAATGAGTTCTTGGGACCCGCTCACATTTTATCTCTCAGGAGCTAACTATCCTCTCTTTGGCCTTCTGTTTCCTGGCAGATGTTTCTCGTTTCAGTTACATAGATAACCAATAAAAATATTAATATGAAGTGGCACAGAGAGGACTTAAATCACATTTTCTTCTTAAGAGGACCTCAAAGCTTGTTATGTCCTGTTTTGATCTATTACTTTACTGTGATAGGAGCACAGCTAAAGACTCATTTAAAAGGAACTTAGGCTGTAAGAGTCCAGATATTTTAGTGGGGTTATTCAGCTTGCAGACGATACACTGATTCTCTCCAAAGCATAATATTCCTTCCATTGTGCTTAAAAGGATCAGAATTTTATCTTTAATTTTTCCCAATTTTAATTTTTTTTTCTCATTTCCTGTTTTTTCTTTAGGTAAGGGAATTGGGAGAATATAGAAAGCCCTAATTAATACATTGCTGGAATTTCTCTCACTTCCTGACTACAGGAAATAAGTCAAGAGAAGCATTTTTTGAGAAAAGCATCCTGGGGATTAGACTAGATGACCTTTAAAGGTCTCTTCCAACGCAAACTATTCTGTGATCTTCCTTGGTTGTATACTTAGGCATTTACTAAATCAGAAAAGTAAGTTGCAAGATAATAAACCAATTTCCTGTCTTCAAAGAATAATAGTATACTTGGATGCAGTATTGCCATGTTTAAGTTATTCTGTATTTGCTACGGTCTCATCCAGCCACTGCTACAAAACAGTAACTATAGCTCTTCAACAAGAGCAAGAAATTGAGCAAGCTTGGGCCAATGAAATAGAAAAACAAGGAGTTCAGTAACAGTCAGTCCTGGACTGGCATTTGCTGTAATGCACACCACTCAGTACACACACTTCTCCCTCCTGGATACTCTCTCTAAGATTATGAATATTGATGTAATTCGGCAGAGTTAACCTCACAATATCAATTTAACTATCTCAGAAATCCTAAGTTTCTTCCAATCATAAATTTTCATTCATTTTAGTTCAGAGGTTTTCAGGGAATACAGAAAACCGGTTTCCACACTTCTGAAGTCAGTTATACACATTTTAATGCCACTACTTCAGGGCAAGAGCAATACAGTTGTGATTAGATTTCAGCCTGAACTCAACTAATTCGGCCAGAAAATAAGCACATCCTTCCTGTAAGGATAAGGAAAGACCAGCCAGTCTCAACAAAATGCATTTCATAGAATCATAGAATTGTAGGGGTTGGAAGGGACCTCGAGAGATCATCGGGTCCAACCCCCTGCCAAAGCAGGCTCCCTAGGACATTTCACTGAGATAGGCATCCAGACAGGTCTTGAATATCTCCAGAGAAGGAGACTCCACCACCCCCTGGGCAGCCTGTCCCAGGGCTCTGTCACCCTCACTGTGAAAAAGTTTCTCCGCATGTTGGTGCGGAACTTCCTATGCTCCAACTTGCAGCCATTGCCCCTTGTCCTGTCTCCACAGACCATTGAAAAGGGGCTGGCTGATTCCCCTGCATCCCCTGCTTAAGATAATTGTAAACATTAATTAGGTCCCCCCTTAGTCTTCTCTTCTCAAGGCTGAACAGTCCCAATCTTCTCAGCCTTTCCTCATAGGGGAGATGCTCCAGGCCCTTTATCATCTTCGTAGCCCTTCTTTGGACTCTCTCCAGGAGATCCCTGTCCTTTTTATACCAGGGAGCCCAGAACTGGACACAATACTCCAGGTGGGGCCTGACCAGGGCAGAGTAGAGGGGGAGGATCACCTCCCTTGACCTGCTGGCTACACTCCTCCTGATGCACCCCAGGATCCCATTGGCTCTCTTAGCCACCGAGGCACACTGCTGGCTCATGGCCAACCTGTCATCCACCAGGACCCCCAGGTCCACCAGGACCCCCAGGATTTGTTTCTATCTTGGATTACTGAGCTACTGATTGTCCAGTTCTTTGGTAGCTATTTATCCAGGATGCTACATCTTTCTTTGTCCTTATGATAACATGTGAGATGCAAGTTTCTGGAAAGATGTCATGCTGATTTAGTGCAAGCATAATGCATCCTCTTGCAGGCATCCTTTAGTAAGAGCTAGTTAAAAGCTTTCCAATAAATGTGAAAATTTATTCTTGAGTTATAAAATCACAATGAAAAAATAAGTGTGGAATCAATTAAGAGAGCTAACAGTTTAAATGAACTTATCCAGTTCATGAGAAGACACTTTACAGTGCTCATAAAGATGGCATAAAAATATTTCAATATGGTTGTCAATGCAAGCACGAAAATATTTTCATTGACAAGAGAAGCATGCAGCAACTAGGTCTCGTGACAGCTGCCATCCCCGTTAGTAACAGTAAGGGAGGTGAAAGAGAAGTTAATGTGGTAAAATAAATCTTCAATTGCAGAGTGTAGGACATCATGAACAAACAGTGACGTGCATAACAGATTCCTCACTTGCAGTCATCAAACAGACCCCATACAGAACCCATCCTGGCACAGCCACACTTACTGTAAGGGCCGGGTTGCCACCTCTGTGCTGTGATGCTCTACACCAAAGAGATGCCATTAGAATTAGCTCAGGATTCTCTTCCCAGGAATCTGGTTTCTTTATTTTAAATTCAGGATAAGGTTGACTTTCTGAATGCCAGGGATTCATGCCTCGTATCTCAGTCCTAGACTAACAATACATTTTGTCTCAGAATTTGGATTAGGAAAATACTCAGTTATCAAGAAAATAACTATTTTCAATATTGAGTTCAAAAAAGTCCTATAAAGGCATTCCAGAATAGGCCAGAAATACTCCAATTTGTTTATTTACATATAGAATTAAAAAGCCTAAAATTGTTTCCAATTACATTTAAGTTTTGGCACTCCACAATAGTGCACAGCCAGTTCAGGTTTTGTGCACTTTCTCTAATAATCTACAGAATAATACTAAACAAAAAAGCATGACCATTAGAGGAGGCTGGATGGCTTGGGTAATAGCAAAAAATACAAAGTGTAGGTTGAAAGATCAAATGGTAGTAAAAAAGAAATTAAAATAAATAAATGGTAACCGAAATACTACACTAGCAGCCATGAGAAATGGTTTTGACTTAAATACACATAAGAAGATTATGGCTGATTAAGTTCCAGTCTGGCAGAACAGACAAGAGAAACAGCCAGGAGACTTGCCACACTTTCAAACCTTTGCCATCCCCACTGCTGGAAGGGCAAAGTGAAAACCTCCAACAGATAGTGGGCTATCATTTCTCAGGGGATCTTTTTTTTTTTTCCTTCCAGAGTAGAGGAATGTATCTATGCTGCCACTTCCTGCAGAGTCAGTGACACAGGCACAGTGTACAGAGCAAAAGCACCCATGCACATATATAAAATATATATGCATACACATAATGTATAAAATATTTTTTAAAATCTACAGTTCATTAAAGTCATCCTAAGTATGTACATAATTAAAGATTCAGTATTGACAATTTTAAAAGAAGGCTTTTAAAAATCCTCTTTGGCCCATTCATACAAGCAATTAGGTTTTTTCATTTCTCTGTTTTTTTGTTGCTGTTTTTGCCTTTAAACAGAGCAGATCATTCAGATTCAAAATAGGGCACAAAGATAATGTATTGTTCACTGAAACAGAGATTTGCATCAGATAAATACCTTGAGTAAGACTGAAAATAGAAATGTAGAAGCCAAATACAAGTTATTTTTGAATGGATACAAGTAATTATTTATTTTCACAAGATCAAAACAACACTGATGTGAAAGAAACAGGGTTTTCAATAACCTAGATGGGAGTGAAAGAGATGGCATCACAGAAATAAAGATATGTGACTGCAGTCTCTTGAAGCAACTCTAAAGAAAGAGAGGACATCAGTTCTAAAACCATATAAAAATGTTTTTACTAGAGTATAAAAAGCATTGGAATTAGAGTAACCATCCTGATTAATTCATTCCATTTAGAGGAGATACACAAACTAGCCACTCGATGCCTTGATTTCAAGGCCAACCCACCATTTCTTGAAGAAATACAAACAGCATAAGCAAACCTAGGCAGAACTGCCTGGAAAAAAAACCCAAATGATTTTAGAGGAGGCTATACTACACAAAAAAAAAAAAAACCAAACCCACAATGTATTTAGTAATACACATCACTGTAAGCCACTCTTAGGCAGTAAATAGGGGGCTATTGTGTGAAATATTTTCTTTTATATTTGACTTTTTAAAATTATAACCCCCAAACTACAAGATCCATATTTCTTTATATCCACGTATTTCAGGACCAGTCATGCAAAGCACTAAGCATTTTTATTATAAACAGATTTCTGGTGGAATTAAGCCATCTGTTACATGCCCAGAAACTTTCAACATGTCATGACCATAAACATTCCATCAGAAAGGAAAAAGAGTCTTGGATGCTCCTTGGTACTTCACAAAAATCAGTAATTACAACTAAGAAATAGAAAGAGTCAGAGGTCAGTAATACTGCTATAAGATACCAGGAAAGAGAATAAGACAGAAGCGGAAATAAGGCAGAAAAATGTAAATAAGTTTTCATTACTTCCATCTTCAGGTTTCTCTCCAAAGACTCAAATTATAATCTGCAATTACATACCAGATCTCATTCCCCTTGCAGGGATCTTGTTGACATCATGGGTGCAGTTTCTTGCATGTTATGTGCACACATACGTGTCCATGCGTGAGGTTGCAGAGGCTGCATAAGAGGGCACAACAGATAAAGTAGCTGTAAAATTCATTAAGTTAAATTATAATTCATTAAGTTAAAATCAGATTCTTTTCAACCTCTTTAGTTATTTTCATGTCCTTTTGCAAGCATCTACAAGTAACATATCAAAATGCAATATCCAGAAGCACTATAGACACAATATTAAATGCAAGGATGCATTTTTGCCTTCTAAATATCCAATCTAGACTATGATCACTAGTTAAAAACCCACATTATTTCACATACATACCCTGAGAGATGTTGGAGGTATTCAGTGCATAGGAGATTTTTGCAGAATGCAAATTTTTATGTTCAGATGAATTACCCATTGAAAAAGAAATCTTATTGTATGGGACCAGAAAAAAGGTATAAGACAAAAACCCCCATGTGTCAAAACGATGCAACAGCAGGCTCTTGGAAGTGAAATTGCAGTACTTAAGTCCCTTCATACCAGCCAATTTGAAAGAATTGCAGAAGATACACAGACCTTATGAAGCAATGATTGTGCCATTAAACAAAGACTGGAAAATACTGAGAATGAGTCAGAAGGAGCTCAGATCGAGATGGCAATGTTGAAAGAGGAAAACGAGACACTTAAAATAAGAAAAGAAGATAAACAGGGCAGAAAATGGAATAACCTATCAAAATGATTATTCAATAATGGCAATTATACTTTCAGTGAGATGAGACCATGCCACTAAATTAGGATCAGAGCAGCAGCTAATAAATTCCAAACTGTGTGCTGCCCGAGTAGCTGAGTTATTTGATACATTTTTCTGAAATGGCAATTAGAGTTATTGTAGCTTACAGCATAATTAAAGAGGGCTTGAGATCCCAAGCTTACACACAATCAGGTCACAAACCTTAAAGTTCAGTATGTAGAAGACGCATGCCCTAGGTGCTCTAAGACCGGACCTTCTGCTGCTCTGAGGGAAACAGAGTGCCATGTAAGTTAGTGAAAGTGTGCTGGTTCAGACCCACTTGGCTGACTACGGTCCAAGAGAGGACAAAGCTGACACCTAGGAGGAACCATGGGCTACATGCCTCTCTGCACCATTACATCAAACGAAGTACTGTGCCAATGTACTAAATGGGAGAGTACTGACTCTTCTAGAACACCTGCAAATCCATCCTTGTTGCCAACCACTGTTTTGAGACAGCCATCTTGAAAACAGACGTTTCAATGTATAGGGAACCAGACTAGACTGTTTTGTACATCAGGCATTTCCTTCTTTTAGGAATTTTCTCACAGGTAATGACTTTGCTGTTTTACTTAGAGCTATGGAGTATGTGTCAGTTTGTTTAGTTCATTCACATTCTTCTTAACTTGGAAACATGTTGAGGATTTTCTTGATCATATGCAGTTCATAGATTTAAAAAAAAGGGAAAGGAAAAACACCATTAATGCCTCTAGAAGCACAATGTCTCTAAAACAACTGGAACAGAACAAAAATTGCACAATTGCAGCAAACTTCAACTCTGAAAGCCAAATATATCAGGTATTTAATAAGAGTATTTTATTGGAACAGATTTATTTTTGTTATAACAAATTTAGAAATGTTTTGACAGTTTTTTATCTAGAAAAGAAGTATTGGAAAAATAATGATTAAAAAGCCTTCTTGTGTGAACATCTTGATTTTAGGACAGAGGCCATCTAGAAAAAAAACCCCTACAGCACCAGAGAGGAATTCTCACAGAAACTAGAGATGTATATACTCATCATAGAAGCAAACAGTCTGAAGGCTTTTATAACTGCTTTCATATCTAGAAACACCATCCATCAGAAATCACACCCCACACACCTTCCAACCACCCAGGCAAATTCTCTGAGTATTTTTAGTAGGTATCTCTCTGTTCCTGCAGCAGATTATTTTTATTTAGTCAGTCTTACTCCTTGTTCCTGCCCCACCCCATGAAAAATAAATTTATGCCGACCAGGAATTAGAAAATACTTGCATTTTAATCACAGTTCTCAGTTTCATGTCTCATTTTAGGTTATTCATAACTTCCTGTCTTCTGAAGGTTTTAGTGATAAGCAATCAATCAGAGGGATGTTGAACAGCAAAGAGCTACACATAGTTGCATATGAATCCCAGAATTATCCACCTGTCTCTCTTTTGGTTACAAGTACAACTTCAGGTCAGTTTCTGTACTGCTCAAAGAATAAGTTACATGAATGGGCCAATATTATTTTTAGCCATTGATATTGGTAGATGACCTGTGGAAACAGTACACATAATTATATTGCAGCTAACAATGCATGATAACAAAAATGTGTTATTGTAAAGTAGCATTATTACTTCTTTGAATGTATTTGCTTTGTATCTGCATATAAAACATACTTCATGGAGATAAAGGCAAGCCCGTATGCTTTTATCTGTTTTATTAGAAACACTATACAACACTATTCGACAATAATTAGAACCTGCTACTGAAAAGCTCTTGGTACACTGAGAAAATTACAAGTTCAATAATGCGTAAGCTGATGTCCTATTTGTACTTGGTTTCCTCATGTCTCTACTTTTATACTGCCAACATCAAAAAGCTATCCACTTTATTTGATATTTAAAAATCCTCACTTACATGAGGTCAGTTTTCTAAATAGGATTTTTCTTTGTCTTATGTCACATGTTTTGAAAAAACAAGCAAAGCCTAGAGTTAACACCAAGCTGTTAAAAGTCAAAGAACAATGCTTTAACAACATTGCTGAGAAACTACTTTGCATCTTTAATGCCTTTTGAAGTCTTCAAACCTTGCTTTAGAAAATGAAAAGTAACAATGGTGAAACTTATGGAAACTGTGGTCCTAGAATGGGTTTGGTATTTTTTCCCTAATGTTCATTCAAATGCAATTTAAATAACTTATTTAAGAAAGGTGACCATCTTTAAAAATAGAAGGAAAAAACCCAAACAAAAACTTCAACATTCTTGGACCTTCATTCTCCCCACAGATTTCTCCCTCAATTATTTTTAACTGTATACCAAAAATGAGAAATGACACTTACTGACATTCACTGGCAACTTCCTCTCTTTTAGGAACAAAGACTTATTGTCAGAAAATAAAACTGCAACAAACACTTCCTTTTTTTTTTACCTCCTGTTGCACAAATATTTACAGAAGGGTCAGTGCCAGATCAGTTGCTTCTCATTAAAATAAATAATTGTGACACTTTAAATTGATTCTGAAGACCTTGATGCTGTTCCCAGCTCTAGGTAGCAAAATTAAAATGGCTGGGCAGGGTGTTTAGTACTTTACACTTCAGCCATCTCTTCAAAGGAGCGTACAAGATGCTTTCAGATGCTGTACAGTACACATGAAATCCAGGCATGTGAACCTCGATTACTTGAGTTTAACTTTGACAGGTTAAAATACTTCGGTATCTGCTTCAGTTCCCAATTCCATTTTATACCTCTCTGCTTTTTAAAGAGGTACGTAAATACCTGGAATAACACTGAAGGGGGAAATCATGTATATCTCATGCCTTACAACTAACAGTGAACATTTTCCTCTGTCTTAAAATCTTAGTTATCTGACAGACACTGGGGCTTGCCATGCAAACCACTGCAGCAGGACCTTCAGTTTTGGCAGCCTTGTGAAATAAAATACAGATTATTTTTGTATATGTATATACACACACAGAGTCTCTTTAAACCATTCTATTTAAACCAGTTTCTCCTCTTCTTACTAAACAATTGATGACAGTGTAACCTACCTTCCCTGTAGATGGGTAAGTTTCATTAGTGTATATACTTGTCCTATCTGGCAGAATTTTCTCTCCCCAGCTGCATCTGAAAAGACTGAATTAGAGCAAGTTCAATACTGTCCTTTTCAAGCTCTAAAAGACTCAAAACAGAACAAAAAGCCACACACACAGAGTAACTACATTTCCAAGCTATATTTTATAACTTGTGAGATATAGATTGCAAGACTGAACTTGAACAAACACCTCCTCTACTTTTTCTCTTGAAGCATCCCATTTGGGTTCTACATCTGCAAGGAGTAACCACCCTGGAATTTCATTTTTGGAGAAAATACCTGATCACCAAATATATATATTTATATAAATAAGGTGCCTATCACCAAGGCAGAGGTAAGAACAGGAGTCAGCCTGTCAGTACCTCAGTGCTGCTGCTTCCAACCAATTTAAAAACAAATGAAAAGAAAAAACCAAAAAAACCCATAAGACTTTGCTGCCAGCTTGCTTGGCTGGTGTATAATACTGCGACTCCATCAGGATTGGAGGGAGACCTATTGTGAGTGGCTACAGTTTTCACTGACTTCTCCAGCTGTGCTGCAGAGCAACACAGATGTTTCAGAAGGGCAGTGGGACGCGAATTGCTGTAACCTACAGCAATTTTCAAAACCATAGACTAACAGTCATGATCTTACCCATGTTAACCATTATCTCTTTTGCCTACCCCCATGATATTTTTCTAAATTGTGACAGCTCTGCTAGAGAATTAATTACTCTCCTCATAAGAAATCCCTAGGGCAATGTCACACAACACTACCATTAACCTGGTATAAGATTATCAGCTTCAAAACTCCTTTCAATTCATTGTTCTTAACAGGTTTCTTTCGTTTCCATAAGGTGTGGCACAAGTAATTTCTCTGCTCTTTGGGAAGGGTGCTATGTAACAAAGCTAGCAATCCAAAACATGCAGCTAAGGCTGATTCTAAACATTGCTGACTCCTTTACCTCTCTCAGTACAACTGAAAAGGTACAAGCATTACAGTAAGCATACAGGTTCTTGGAACAGAAAAATTTAAGTACTTATTTTACAGTTCTATTCTTGTTGGGTTTCAACTTCAATCCAGAAATCATATTCTTATTTGACTAAAACCTGATGAGAACACTTCAGCTATGTTAATAATGTTATCCCAGATCAGAAAAATCCTTTAATTACCATGTTGTTTAGATGCATGAAACCATTGCTACCACCACCACCTCGCTTGAGCAGTGTAAGTACAGTGATGTTTCCTACAGTTCTTCTTCACCAAAGTATTTAGTAGGAAACTCTATGGTGATAGACATTTTTATTAACAAAAGCCTATAAATAAATGGAGTTAAATCCTGATTATAAGAAAATTGATTTCATTACTTTATAATGTTAAACTGTAACCTTACTAACTTGTGCACCTTAGATCTCCTTCAGGTGATCAAATACTTAAATGAGGCTAAGAGAATGAGACATCTAAAGGATGTGAAAAGGACACGCACAGAACCATCCTAAAGTCTTTGCAGTGCTGCATAGGCTTTGCAGCCTTCAGTACATTCACCAAAGCTCAATTTTCTCAACCTGGATCCTCAGTGAACCTCAACAGATCGTAAATATCTGAAACTCAGAAAATGTTGTCCTTAATTTCATGTCCACACTTTCACCTTTTCCCTCTCCCACTTTCAATTTCAAACAACTGCTTAGTTCCTATTTTCCAATGCAAAACAAAACTAAACACTGTAACAAAACATTTAGTTTTGTGTGGCAGGGTTCTGGTGGAGAAGGGCGTCTGCAGGGCTGGCTTCTGCAAGAAGCAGCCAGAAGCTCTCTGCAGGTCCCAGAGAATAAACACCAGCCGGCTCAAGGCCAGAGTCATTGTTGACCAAGGCCAAGCCCATCAGTGATGGTCACAGGACCTCTGGGAATAGCATTTAGGAGAAAAAAAAAACAGAAAGCAGCCACATTTTGTCACCAAAGAAGGGAGTGAGATGTAAGAAACTGTGCAGGCACCAAGGTCAACGAAGAAGGAGGGGGAGGAGGTGCCCAGGAACAAAAAAAAAAAAAGAAAGATTCCCCTGCAGCCCCTGGAGAAGACCATGATGGAGCAGGTGTCCCCCTGCAGCTCATGGAAGATGACAGGGGGCAGAGAACCCACTTGCAGCCTGTAGAGAGGACCCACACTGGAGCAGGTGGAGACATATGTAAGACACTGTGACCCACGCTGGAGCAAGCGTCTGTCAGCACTTGCAACGTGTAGAGAGAGATATTGACACAGAGATATGAGAGAGAGGCCCAGAGCAGGTTTGCTGGGAGAGAGGCTTGTGACTCTGTGAGGGACCAGTCTGGAGCAGTCCGAACCTGAAAGACTGAGAGGCATTCTATGATTTATGACTGCACCCATAGCAGTGACCCACGCTGGGGCAGCTGGTGAAGAGCTGAAGCCCCACGGGAAAGGACTTGCGTTGGACAAATTTGTGGAGGACTGTGTGTCATGGGTGGGACCCCATGGTACAGCAGGGGAAGGGTGTGAGGAATGCATCCCCAGCTAAGAAGAACATCTCATGAGGAACTGACTGAAACCCCCATTCCCTGCCCCTCTCTGTGCCACAATGGGGGAGAGAGGTTGGGGGAAGAACGGAGAGAAACCACAACTAAAGTGAAATCTGCTAAGAAGGGAGGGGTGGGGAGAGGTGTTTTAAGATCTGGTCACACTTCTCATTACCCGACTCTGGGTGTGCAGTTCAGTGTCATAAATTAGATGCTTTTTTGTCTTTTTAGTCGGTGTTGAGTCTGTTGCGCCCATGACGCTGATTGGGGAATGATCTCTCCCTGTCCTTATCTCGACTCTCGAGCTTCTCAATATATATTTTCTCCCCTGTCCAGCTGAAACGGGGAGTGATAGAGCAGCTTTGGTGGTAGCCTGGCCTTCAGCCAGGGTCAAACCAAAACACAAGTTTAGCTGTTTTAAGAGATCTCTCACAGTTGTAAAAGTTGCCATTCTTTCATTTCCTCCTGGATTCAACCACAGTGTTTCCCCATCTCATATGCCAATTTGATGACAATTTCACTATTTATGACAATATTTGATGACTAGTAAATGAGATGCTCAGATTCAGTATCCCAAAGATTTTTCAATGCATGAAGAAAAAAATAAAGTCCACCAGTTCAGCAGTTGCTGTTACGAAAAACTATTTTTTACTTGTAATTCCATATTCAGAAATAACTATTTGAGTTATTAGATACGTTCTTGCTTCATTTGGGCATTAAAGACTATTTAAAATTATTGTTTTCATTTTAAGTGAGCAACTTCCCTAATAGTTCACAAATAAATCCACCTCCTGATCAAGAATTTGAGATGCCATCTCGCATAACAGTAAGTTCACTGTGGATACAATGAACTGCAAACATTACATACTATATGCCAGAGACAGAGTGGAAAACTGCACAGGCTACGTAGTGCATCCACTAAAGTGATGGAGCCCATTGGCACTTTCTGTAAACTAATGCTACTTCTGATTTTGCAGATGAGCTGTTGCAGACAGTACGACCAGGGTCCCAAGTTGCAGAAGCATCATATTGAAACAATAAAGCATATTCTCAGCTCACTGCATGGAAAGGTACACATGCGTAGATTTCCATGCACCCCAGTGCTTACTAAATGGGAAAGGACAAAAATCAATAGCAAGAGAAATTGCATTTTCAGGTTTCAAAGGGCTGCAAGTAATGCAGAAGAAAAAACTATTGAATTAAAGCAACCAGCAGTGCCCCTTCCCACACAGAACTTACTTTTGTTTAGCATTTGCATTGGTGATTTATATTGATGTGGCTATGGCTCAGAGTAATGGACTAATCTTGAATACTGATGAAAACCACCAACTAATAACAAGAGCTAAATGTATTATCATAATCTCCCTGTCTGCAAGAAACCCAATGGATAATTATGAATATTTGAGTGGGATAAGTATTTTAACAAGTAGTAATGACCTCATAATTCAGTGCTGGAGAAAAGCCACCGATTTTTTAATTAGTGTTTTTCCTCACAACCTGTTCCTATTAGATTTGGGCAACAATGGGGAAATTCTTACAAAGCTACTTTAACATCTCAGTTCTGATATATTGCATTTGCAGTGGTGACTTTGTGATTTGTAATGAATGGAAACGTTATTGACACCTTATATTTCAGATTTCTGTTTTTCTCTTACAGGTTGCTCAGTGGTTTTACTGTCAGTATCACATGAGCAGTTACAATTTTTGATGAAAGACTATTTAGAAAGTATTTAATAGAAGAATTTAAACTCCATCCAAAAATTTCACAAAGAAATGAAGCAATTCATCACCCAAAGACAGATGTACCTTTCGTTTCACGTGTGTCTAGAAGATGTGCTTTGTTTTTACTACCAGCTTATTTGATTTTTCCATTAGCTTTATATGCTGTAACATGTAGTTCTCAAAAAAGCAGGCACTAAAGCATTTTTCTTTTTTCTTTTTCCTAGTATAATGCTAGAAACACTAGGGAATGTTTGTGGATAAACTTCAGCATAGTCCAGCGCAAATCTTATTTGGATTATTCCTCACAACTCTGGCCTTTAACATGGTTGGTATTTTTTTTATTTTTTTGCCTCTTAAGTGTGAGGCAGCTTTGAGGAAAGTAGAAGATTATTTTTTTGGCTCTGACAGGAGGAACAGTTAAACTTCCATGAGCTTCCACTGCCTCCTCACTCCCACCATGTTTGATGGAAAGTTTTCTTCACAAACCTTGTTTTCTATTCTGGCATTAATGCTTCTTTTTCAAGTGCAAAATGAACAAACCTGGCAATTACGGTACAGATCAACTTAACCTAAAAACTATGTCACTCTGTTCCATTTCATGTAAAAACAAGGAAATTAAGTTTTGAGGATAAGTTCTTACTTCTTATAATATGCATCTATAGCCTCATGGTATCTTCTTACTGTACCAATGTTTCTCACATCAGTTTAACACATACACACTCCACCCCCAAACATACCCTTCTTTCCCATACATTCATTGCTCTTTTGATCCTCTGAATAGCGGGGGGGGAGGGAGGGAATAAATAATAATTCTTTAAAGGATGAGCAACATATTGCTAGAGTATTATTTAAAAATCACGGTCAGTAGTCCTTTACTAAAAATCATAGAGCATCCTCAGATTTTCTGTGAGGTCCTTGCTCAGACAAAGCTCCTTGCTCAGGCAAAGCTCCTTCTGACTAAAGCAACACTTGTGAACCTCAGCACTGATCCCCACAGCTCTGATTCCAGAATTTGGTGAAATAACCAAGGTTCTATTTTCTTCTTTCATTGCTCTTACCTGTGAATTTTGGATGGAACATACTGTTTTTAGCGAGGAGATGATTTGCTCAGTGTAGTGTAAGTAAATTGGGAATACTTCTAAAGTAATCAAATTAAGGATCTTTATACTTGTACTGATCTATGTTTTAGAAAAGAGTAATTGTATTTAAAACCAGAAGTGGTGAGACTAATGAGATCCCTGATCCCCCAGAACACCAGCAGTTTTGTTGTCATACAGAATTGTAGGGAAGTGGGAAAAAAATTATGTCATATTTAGGCATCATCATGGCAGCACATTCTAGGGGAAACTAAAGTCTAAGCGTATCAATTTAAGCATACTAGTAGAATTACTGTGAGTGTAGTTCAGGATCAAATTAAGATACTGCAAGCAAATAAAAGAAGCCCTTAGCTAGATATGAGGTTTGAAGATATGTTGATATCCAAGAGAAAAGTTTCTCTATAGAACTACGGCTTGGCTTTCTTTCCAGTTTTAGCCCAAGCAAGAAGATCACACTTTATCTGGAAGAGTCATGGAAAGCCACAGTAAAGGAAAGACTGCCCTTTGAAAAGAGTCTAACAGCATTTTGGTCAAAACCTGAAGCTTTTATTTTAATAAGAATTTATCTAAACCTGCACAGAAATAGTTAAATGCACATCAGGAAATACACTTTAGATGGAAGGATGTGTTAGTGGTATAATGGTAATCACTTTATAATACAGAGTAACTGAGATTGTCAACCTGAAGTTGATCAGATACCTCAATAACACACCATCTCTGTTAGCAAGCTGAAGAATTTGAACATCAGAATGAGAATTGCTGGGACAGGAATATTTACCAAGCAAGCGAAAAACTGCTGAAGCAGTTTTGCAGTTTTTCCCTTATAGCAATATTGATGCAATGCAGAACTTACAAGCTCAATTTATGTATTTAAACCAATATGCATATATGCCCAGTTTCTATTTTTCATGTGGAAGACATGCAAGACAACATATGCTTAAAACATAGCAGACAATGTCAAGTAACTGTACTAGGACAAGAGCATCCATACTTAACAGAGTGCGACTGTCACAATACCACTGAACTGTATTACATAATAGTTTAATGTACTGAAAATGGTCTTTATACATGGAAATATTTCAATTATTAATAAAAAAAACCCCAAAAGCCCATCAAATGAAAAAGTTGCATTCAAAGCCAAATACAAGTTAAACAGAAGAACCAAAATGCTTTGTAAAGAGTGTGAAATGATTTTAAAAAAATAATCTAACAGAACAAGGTCAACACTGCCTTTATTTCTGACAGAGCTTCAAACTTTATGAAGCAGCGAAATCACTTATGTGACATAACTAAAGCAGTCCTTACTGCTTTGAGATAATTTTGTCAGTACTGTAAACTTTCTGTTCAAGTATGTGTATACTACAGCTACTGTAATGTAGTAAAATTTTTCACATCGGTAAGTAATAGCAGTAATCTTCTGGGAGTTTTATTCCAGTGGCTGCAAAATACAGTTTTGTTTTAGTTTTTTTTCTTCAGTGTTTCAATTCAGAATAAGAAAGCTCAATCCCATGTTTTCCTTCGTAAGTTTATGAGAATATTTTTGCAAAGCATGAAAGAAAGTATATCAAATCTTCTTGTTTGCAATCATACTTATGTATTCCATAAAATTAGTCTGGTACAGTTTGCAAATAAAATATGTTGCAAGTCCTTCATTCACTCTGTGGGGAATTTCAAATATGCCTTCTTGCTTTAGTGATTTACAAATAAAATACAACCAAGAAGTCCCTAGTGGTGGATACTATCTGTCACTCACAGTGATAAATAGGTTTGGACTATCATCACCCAGTGTATTGACAAACAGGGTCCTGAAAGTCTTTGAGACAACTGAAGTGTCAGAGAGAAATGCTGAAATTTTTACAATCAAGAAAAAAAAAAAAAATCCATGTTCTTGCCCCTGTTATATTTGCAATTTAAAAAAAAGTCTATACTGGAGTCCTTCCCTCAGAAGTATAGTTTGACAATTTTAAGATACTGCTAACTTTGGCTCTGTTTTTCCCAGAAGAGGGTTTTGACGTCTTGTTTTGTTGCAGACAGATGCATCAAATACATACATTCATCTTCAAAACATTTTAGGGCAGCTCCTTCCCTTTGGGATGTGTTATGGACTCAAACTTTTCAGAATAGAAACAAAAGCAAATTGAAATTTTAGTTAGAACAATGAAATGTTTACAAAGCATCACAATGATACTTGCAAGGAAAAGTTTTTCTACCAAAATGGAGATGTGCATCTTGTTGGGAGAAGAAAACAAATCAATATTAATGTATACCCTAGTGATAAACATATATTTTCTTAATGACCTACCTGCAGCAGCTCCCCAGAAAAGTTTCAGAAACATCACTACCACAGGAAAAAATTGTTCTTTCAGAGACAAGAGACTTGGTTATTTTTACTTCAAAGGAAAACCTGAACTCTTTTGCTTACTGAATAAAATTCCATTTCAAGAAAAACTATTAGATTCTAACTACTTCATATTCAAACTGTAATGCAAAAATAGGTCCCACCTGTAAGTATATTTTTAACTGCTTATTGACAGAGTAAAGACTGTCATATTTTCCACTCCAATAGATGAGAAGGATTCAGCCACTCAAAGATACAAAGCTGCTTAGTTATTAATGAAGCAATTGAAATACTGAATAATTGCTTTGCTTTAAATGATGAAGCTGCAGAATTATGGTTTAAAACAAACTCCACAGGTCAACCCTCAGGTACAGCCAGAGAACACAAGAGTAGATTTGAACATACATGCAAGGTTGCTTACACCTAGGAGTTGCAGCAGCTAATCTACCTTTATTTTAATTTAAAATTGTTATTTCTGTACTAGTTTTATTCCAAATTACTAGAGTTTGCCTCAGCACTTGGATTTAAACAGGAAGGTTTGTTTCTGCACCATGTTTAAGAGACCACTCAATTGTGCAATGAAATAAAAGTATCCTACATCACTAAAAGATGTGGCTTCAACAAGGTAGCAACTAAAACAAGACTATCCTGGAGATGCTAAAAGGAAAGTCTGATAGTGTTTTGAAGTCTAAAAAAGTTCTGCTGGCATTGGGGTTTTTTTTTTGTTTTAATTGTTAATTTGCATTAGACTTGCTGGCTTTTCACCCCAATTTAGAACCTCATTATCTCTAGGACACCATTTTGCCTCTGCCTGAAGAGCTGAAGCATGTCCATTCCAAGCAGGACATGGAATTGAGAATAAGCTCTGCCACAGAGGCATCCTGAAGTAATTAGAGAAAACTTCTCCATCACCTCACCAACACCAAGGGCAGTATCTCAATTCCTAGCTTTGCCAGCACAGCAGATTCCATAAAAGAAAAAGCTAACAGTGTCACAAGCAGGTAACGCTGAAACAAGAGAAGCTGGCTTACTTTCCAGCCCCCCCACCCCCACCCCCTATGTAACACAGTAAGTAGCAGAGGCTGCTAAATAGGAGAAGCAACACTCAGAAGAGCATCCCCATCAAGAACAATTATCATCCAGTTATGAGCCAACTATTGTTACCTAGTATCACTAGACTCTATCTTTAACTGATTATTCATCTAAGCTTAGCCCCATTCATAATCACTTAGCTTTCATTAGATATTAATCTTTCATTAGACATTAAACTTGCCACAAAAAGGTAAGAGCAAAATGAAGCGTAAGAGGATTTCAGTAAAGCAATCCAGTGTCTCCAGGAGGTTTTTTTTTCAGATTTTCCATATTCTGTTCATCAGCATTCATCAATCCATTTGTTGGGGTTGTTTTTGTCAACAGTGCATTCATCCCACCCCCTCCCATTTTTTTCTTACTATGTTCTATAATCACACTGGGTAATACAATTACTCACTTTTAACCCCCATTTTTTGAGAATTGGAATAGACACATTTAAGAGGAGGGAACTTCCATGCACATTGGTATGTGGCTGCTGCTGCAGATGTGATGTTGCTGCACTGAATTTGTATACACATATGGTTATCTTGTTAGCTGCTTGTGTAGCTTAAGCATTTGGACTTAAAAAAAAAAGTTATCCATTTCCCACATCACTTCAAGAGCTATACAATCTGCTCACACTAATTTTATTTAAATTTTTAAAGTGTCATAGAGAATGTCCCTATTTTGTTTTTCCTACTTTCCCTGATTAGTCCCTAAGCAAAGTATATTACCACACTTCATTTATTAAAATTTTACAGAAAACATAGAACCTTGACTCATTTTTAAATTAAATTAGAGAAAACATAGCAGAAAAGTGATTACCACAATGCAGTTGAGAAATAGTCTATCAAGTTCCTGCCAGAAGATGAAGAGTTTGTCATACTGCAACCTCCTAAGTAAACATTTACTTAAAAACAAACAAAACCCCCAAAGAACCCAAAACAAAGCAAAAAAGGGTGATTCTTCTACTGGCTACTTTCATAGCCTTGGTAAAATTATTTGTGTGACGTAGTCAGTTCACCCATCTGGGAAGAAAATCCTTGCAATTACAACAAAGACAGAGAGTGTGAATATACTTTCAAAGATTACCTTGAAGAAAAGTATCTCCCTTTTATCAGTTTTATCAAGTCTTGAAATCTTCCCAGCTTTGACTTTAAACCTTTCTTGTGCATCCTATTATTCTGACCTGACAGTGGTGCTTCTATCACACCACAGACACCATTTTTCCTTGCATTGCAGATGATTACAAGTACTTCTTTATGCGTTGTTTATGGTTATTAAGGAATCAGATCTAACTAAGGCCGAAGACCTATTTACATTTATGACATCATTCCAGATTTGGTCCTGCTGGAATTATATAGTTAACTGTATTCTTTAAAACCTCCATGTGGTAATGGCACATGGGTATTTTTTCTTAAAAATATAATAAAACAGACTAATGAAAAACACTAAACAAACTCTACTTTAGCAGTATCTCTTTTGACAACATGTTAGTGGGCTTTGTTTGTTTAAGCCAGTTAAAGGGCCTTGAGGGACCCTTACAGAGCTCACAAGCACCAAATTCATGCTTTAACCTCTGTCCTCTACACTCAGTATTTCAGCACCATCGAACCCTACACAATGCATGAACAAATACTGCAATTTTGGTCACAGTCACAAGGCTATTAGTCAGTCCCTTTCTCCCTTCTGTTAGCAGGAGCCCAGAGCAGTCTCCCTTCCTATGTGGAGAAGACAAGTCAGGGATGGCATATAAAGACATACGGCAGAAAGGCTTAGCAACAGGAAGGATGTGAACACTGAAATTAGGAAAGAGAGCAAGCAGCGGAGACCATATCTGAACACATACATACATCTTGCATGTAATTTACATGCCTTTTTGACCCTATCATCCCCTACCAAGCATCGCGTTAGAAAAGGCTGCCTTTTGAAACCAACATTTTACCTTGTCACAAATAAAAACAGAGTTAGAACTCTGGGCCTATATTCTCTACTCCTGGATTAAAATAACCTATTATTACAGACAAATGAAACCTTCCTTTCTAGTTTACAGTTAAGTGGGCATGGAAATAAGGAAAAGGATTTTCTTAATTCGTTACACACAAATATGGGAAAATTATTCCTGTGAGATACACTGCAGTAAAAATAGTTAATAGTTACACAATACTTTTATTTTTCTTAACACAGACTCAGGATGAGTCTAGACAACAAATTACCATTTTAAATTTATAAGGGAATAGCTGTTTAAGATGTCTTTAATATACATATATTTTATTTATTAGAAATGGAAAATCCTTAAGACTTCACAAATATGTAAACACTAAATAACTGTATTTGAAGTAATATGCTCTGCCAGTTTAATGAGGGTGAGTTGGTTGGGTTTTTTAAATCAACAGCACATGCTTTAAAATTAACCACTTAATATAGCATGTGAATTCTTTTAAAACAGTTTATAACAGTATAATTTGTTAAAGAGAAAATTAGGGGTTTTTTTAATAACACACACAAAAATGTTTTAGAGCAGTGGGATTTTGATAACCATTTTGGTTTGGCTTTTTACTTTTGAAAAGATTACTAAACCCTTTCTACCTTACTGAGATGAGCAGTCTTCTATGCTACCCTAACACTGGACCTTAACACATTGCCCTACCTCATAATCAATTATTTCAGTCTAAGTTGCACCTGAGCCAATGGAATTATAATCAGTTCAAGAAATGTTCTCAGTTACACTACTTAAATTTCTTCAACAGACAGGAGACTGAATACATAATTTTACTGTTGGTCACATGAGAGCCAGAGCTGCCCTCAACATGAATAAGAAATGAGCAGTGCCACATGCCATTAAAACTGACATGCACAATATTGCCAATATCCTGGGCCACTACCAGTTGCCAAGTAAGATTGTGTGCACCATCCCTTCCTTTCTCCAAAATGCTAATATGATACAATACCACGTAAGTCACGAGTCACATAGAGCATTAAAGAACAAAAGGAATCAGTCACAACAGTACCTTCTATGTGCAAGGACTCCCCAGTGGGCTATTTCTCTTCCATCATCTGACTTGGCCTCCTAGTTCTCTTCTCCCATAGATTTTCCACGTTAGACTATTAATATAATCCAATGGGTTGTTAATGATACCCATCTATTAGATGAAAGACCCTCAGGTACTGGGGAGCTTGCTGGTGATTACAGTAGTAACAGGCTGTATTCATTTCTTCCTCCTAAGGACTGAAGGTACATATAGTTGTAGACCTTGTTTGTACCAGACTTCTTGGCATTTACTGGTATTAGTTATCAGTCATGCTATTATATGGTTTCAGATCACAAGTCATTCTACTTACAGTAGAGTAGGTACACCTACAGTAGAGGTGAAGTTCTCTGAAAAAGTCTTTTCTAAGGTACTTTATTATTGTTTCCTTTCCTGCAGAAAGACCCTTACCTTATAAGCTGACTAGGTTTTCTAATGACAATGATGCATATATGTAGGCAGCCCTAAGCTAATAGAAGTGTAAAATTAACTACAAATGTTACATTCCACACACCTCATATGGAATAAGAAAAATATATACTTTTGTAACAGTGTTTTCACTGACACCTGATTTGAAACCTACAATGTATACCTGCAATAAAAGGTAACAACAGATAGTCACCCAGCTTTCAGCATGATCTGAATTATGACGACCTAAACCACAAGGAGACAAAGATAATTGAGCAGGACACTTATGCTGACTGCTCAGCAGGATAAAAATTCAGCTACTTCCTTCACAAACACTTTCATGCAGTTCAGTTGATCCAGAAGGACAGAGAAGAAATTTAGGCTTATTCAGGCCTCTTTTTACATTGAAAGAGGGGAACTTGGGACAGAGCAATACTTCAGTGTCACAGTCTTTTCCTGATAAAAAAAACCCTCTCTAAGAGTTCATAGTAACTTTAATTAGACTTCTAACTTTTGTAGTTGATCACTGCAGTTGATTAGCAGAAGCTATTTTTGTTTAATGTAGTGCCTCTCCTAAATAGTGGCACATGAAGAAGTTATTTTTGGAAATAACACAGAGGACCAGCAGTTGATACATAATTTACCTAAAGCTGATGAGCCAAAATGTAAATGGTTACCTTAAAAGATTTGAATTTATGACAGTTCAAGAATACCTTTATGCTGTTATAGTGGGCTTGCTTATTTCATGTGGTTCTCTACGTGTACATCCGTGTAGCCACGTTGTTTTCATGGAAATGCCATGGATAGTCAGAGCAAAAATAAATTATTGAGAATTTAGTTCCATTAGATATTAGCATCTATACACTCGGGTGGCAAATACAAGCATCAAAACAACTATTAGTTTAGATACATACACTTACAAACATTTCCTACAACACTTTTAAACTCCCTGCCTAGTCCCTATTCAGTTCCTTTATTTTTTTTTATTTTCCACAGCAGACAGAAATAAAAGATGGCATTGCTGTCTGGTGACTGATAGTGAAGTTAGACTCAAGACTTCTATTGACTTGAAAAAGGGGTAAATATTGAAACAACATAGTCCAAGTGACATCAACTCTCATTCTTCAGTCTGGGAACATATCATCCCTACAAAAGCTGTCTTTCTATCTTCCTTATAACAGGGACCTTCACTTGGGATGTTTCATTCATCTAAAAGGCACAAATTAAGTATGAGCAAAAAGAATAATATTTTCATAGTTCCATTCTGCTCCTCTCAGGAGTAGGCTCAAGGCTCCTTGACACAATTCAAATTAAACAAGGTTATTTGAGTTAGCTTTGCTTCATTTGCCCTCATTTGTAAGACTCTTCAAGATGTCTGCAGGAGAGGTGCTATATAAATGCTAATGACTGACTGAGAAGATGCCATGGTCTAGGACAAAGCATGCAGTTGGGTGAGAGAGGTACATAAACAGTCCTAATTTCATGTATAGAGCAGATCCTCTTCTGACAAACAACCATGATACTACTAGTTTAATGGCAGTCCTTAAAGTTGTCATCAGTTAGAGATCCATTAAAAAAACCCCAACAAATCACAAAATAAACCAAATAACTGGGAAGGCGTTAGTGGATGAGTCAAAAGGGACTTAAAATCTCCATGGCAGTAATAAATGTAAATTAGCTCCTTTTCTGCTTTATGAGAAAAGCAGGTGAATCTGTATATCAGCAGGCATGTATTTAACCTGGCCTACTTTTTTCCCCTCAAGAATCCTCATTCAGCCAGACACTAATTTACATTTGAATTTTTCCTCTTCTGAAAGCACACATTTCATTTCATAAAGAGAATCCAAAATAACAGAAGAGCTGAAGTGCCTGGACACTTGTAATACGAAGCTCGTACACAAACTATTAACAAAGCTTTTAGTACCAGATTATTGGTATGTGTTACATGCATTGCAGGAGAGACGTTCTGGGTAATCAGCACTGCAATGATGAAGGCCCTACGGGAACCAAGGCAGCTCTTTTACTTCATTGAGCAGAAACTGAACCAACATTGGTTCTTTTAAGGAGGGCTGCACAGAGGAAGTTCAGACATCCATGGGAAGTAAGAGGCAGGGTTATTGTGATGCTTCTGTAGCTCTTAGAAGAAAAAACCAGAAAAAAAGTCCTAAGGCTTCTAAAAGGACACAGTTAAACTACTGGTGAGGTACATTTAGGTTTTCTTAGACGTCTCTAAGACTATAGAATCACCTGCAGAGATACGCACACAGAAAACTTAGATGTATTTGCTTTGAAGTTAAATTGGGAATTTTCGAAGAAATAATGCTATGTGGAGAGGAAAACTAAAGATCACAAACTAGATGTTGCTAGATTGTCATCTAATACCCTTTTTCTGTGATTTTTGGATAAGGAGACTTAGATTCCTAGGTGAGCTCCGATTCACACCACCCTTTTTCCTTGCCATATAGGCATAGCTTTTTTAAACAGATCTTATGTGCTAATACACTGTGAATGGCTGCAATACACAAGAAAAACGATGAGCTGAAATTCTTTGATGAATTGTTAATGACTGTAGTTAAGTACTGCTTTTTCATAACCATTTTATTCTCACCATTATCAGTACTGTGTTAAATCTAATCCATGGTGAAGTTATATGGCTGATCCCACATTGATCCAGAACCCAAGTATCTTCTTTTTGAGCACTATACTAGAGAATATACTGTCTTTCTTTTGCCAGAACAGGAAACCTCATGCAGTTTAGACAAGCTCTAGGGGTCAGAGGGGACCCGCATACCAAAATAAAATATACACACTTAAAGGTATCCCTGCTTAGAAATGACACAATCCCATGAGTGCTCATTTTGTTCAAATATGGGCTCCCTTTTAACATGAGAGCAAACTAGTATAATGGTCTTTACAGGTGACAGTCCTATTTAGATACAGCAACGCAGCATTCCACGTGTTTTCTGTGGTTCACGTAACACTGTAGTACAGCCAACTTAATTGCCTGGCATTCCAGTAAAGAAAGTGCACAGGCATTCTTCTGTTTTAAAATGTGAGTCCTTTTTAATAGCTTCCTTTGATGCACTTCATGGAAAAATCCACATCACTGATTTCAACACAGTAAATGTGTTTAGAGTAGTTTTATATAATAGTAGAACTCTTGGAAAAAAAAATAGTCATGACTTGAGTAGCTCTTTCATGTAATTTATGTAGGTTTTCACTAATTGACGGAATGAGGAATTGGTAATTAGTTTGGTGTTTTTTTAAAAGCTTTAACAGAGAGAGAAGAAAATGTAATGAAATAATTGAGGACTCATGACAGTAGTGTTGTATCTCTCAATCAGGAAGTTGAAATAGCGCACATAATTTCAAGGGGTCACCTGATGGGATGTGCTTTATTAGCCATTGTTTGTTTCACTACCAAGTGGCTGCATTTCTGGTTTTGTTTTGTTTGTTTGGTTGGTTTTTTTTAAAGAGTCCTTAAAGTTCCTGTCTGTTTTAAAAGCAGGAAACAAAATATAGGCTAGACCAGGTAGCATGAAAGAACTGTTTATCCAGTGTTATTCAAGACAAATTTAGTGGAGCCCAAGAACACCATGACTGGACATGTGTAACACAAATGGTTCCACCATAGGAGCATTAAGACAGCAGCTGTCCACTGTACAGAGAAGTTATTTTCATTGCATAGATTTGGCTAGGTTGCAATTACTCAGTTACTCTGAGTGGAGAAAAAACATTTCTGACTAACGTTTTATCTTCACCACCCTCCTTTCACCTCTCAAGCTTCACAACTTTTAAGTTCTCTCCTCGCATCCAAGCTGTCAGTGATATACTTTAAAATTAGTAGCTTGAAGTGTTTGGCTACCTGGGGCTATAAACCCAGCAAGTCAGCAACAGACACTGTTGGGGACTTACCGTGGCTTTTGCTGGAATTAAAACAAAACAATCAGGAGGAAAGCGTCATGGGTACAGCAATAACTTATTAGTTCTAACACACATATCCCTGCAGATCACAGCGACCTCAATCTGCTTAAAAAATGGCTTCCTTGGGCTAGCCAATCTTCCTATTAAGTAGGTCGGCCTTCCCTGGAGCCAAGACCTGCCTCCTTCTGCATGGATTATTATAACAGCACAGGCAGCATTTTGTACTCTGACAATTTTCAAATAAAAGTCAGTACTACAAAGGCTGAGATTGTTTATTTTTCCTTAGGGCATTCAGTTGTTCTGATTAGGGACAGAGCAGAAGAAAAGTTGGATATTAAACCAGCAAAGCTGTTGTGAAATGGAGGAGTTATTTTTAGTTTAATCAACAATAAAAGACACATAAATGAAAATAAATCATATGTCACTTCAAATATGCAGACAAGGATAGACTATGCAACCTGTTAGGAAAGGTGACTGTGATAAAGACACAGAGGTAGTAAGAAAAACATCCTACACAACCCCACAGTAGCAAAATGGCAAAAGAAAAGTAGTGTATTGTGATTTATGACACTGCTAACCAACTTATTAACTGTGTAGTTTAATTAACAAAACCCCCACATCTTAAAATATTTCAATTTTATAAGTTACTACCAAAGCCAAAGACACTCTGTACACATCGCATAAAACTCCCCATCCTCCATAATTACAGAAAACACCAAAATCAGTCAACACTTCAGACAAAATACATGCACATACATTAGTCTACATTTACCTTCTTCCTTGGAGCTTCTGGGCAGTAGAAGGAAGACCTCAGAAATTTCAAATTGTTGGGAATCAACATGAAGAAAACCCCCTCCCCAGCACATCATGGGTACAAGCTAGCAGGTTTATAACTCGTCACCTGAACGTCAACAGTTGAAACTTCAAGCACTCGGATCATCTCATAGCTGTACTCACACAATCTTTACCTCTAAAGCCTTGCTTCTAGCACAAGCCTTTTCCGTTCCCTTTTATAACCTCCCAGGGGTCAACAGCAGCACCTGCTTCTATGACTCAGTGACAATAACCTTGCATCTGCATGGAGAGTTGAAGCACCTGATATCAGAATGACTCAAGAGAAGAGTCCTGTGAACCTGGGCAGGGTCTTCAAGTCTGCCCTGTTACAAAGAGCTAATGCATATTATCAATTTTCCGTTAGATCCTAATCTTTTAGGCTAGATGAGGTAAATGTCAGAATGTTATTCTTATGCTTATGAATTATTCAAAGTATCTTACATTAAAGCTATTATTGGCACCACTGTGACCTGAAAGTAGTTTAATTTTTGAAAGACTGTAAGTGAATTTACCTCTATCTGGATGAATGTTTTGGTGATTTTCATAAATATCACCATACACGTTTCATGAAAATATTAAAAATTATAGACAGCAAACAAGCTTGCTTTGTATTAGAGGCGTACTGAAAACTGTACTTAAATTACTAAATGCTGATTTTTAGAACTGAATCACCAAAGCTCAAAAAGACATGCAGAATCAGGAGAAATATTTAATTTTTGTCACGTTCTAATTCCAGTCTTTTGTCTTTGCTTTTACCCCTTCAATTTGGGCTAAATTATTTATTTAGGTATTTTTTGGTGATATTTTTGTTGCTTTCTGAGAAATTGTGCACATGCAGATCTCCATTTTATAGATGCATTTCATCATCAAGAATAGTTTTGTGCAAGGCTTCAATATGGATATGGGAACAGATTGAATGCTTTCAAATACTTCATCTCTGCTAATCCCTAGCACTGTTTGTAATTGCCGTGACTAATCACAGCTAGTCACTTGGGGTTATTTCCTCTTCCTTACAGAGTGAATCCTGAGCATTCAAAGAATACTCTCAGCTCACTGGATATTAATATTAGCAAAATTGTTTAGCACCATAATTGACCCAGGCTCACAAACTCAGAGAAATTTTGTGTTGTTTGACTTCAGAAAACAAGCTTTGGGTCATATTAACAGCTGTGCTTAAAAGCATTATTTGGGGTGGGGGAAGAGGGGAAAACAACACAAAAAGAGCAGTGGCTGCATCTTTTGTAAACGTACTCCACAAGACCCCAAGTCAATCCAAAATAGCAAAAACTAGGCACCTTTTTCAACATTGTTACAGAAGGATTTCGAGTACAGAAGTAGTAGGAGGGTTGAAGAAGTTTTGGACACAGATGAACAAAAAGTGCCCCATGGCATATACTTAAAGACGGCTCTTTGCCCAGCAGAAAGGAGTAAAACCAGTCTGCAACTGAGTAACAAACCACTGAGGAACACCAAATTTCAATGAGGCCTTATTAACAAGGGGACAACAGCTAGAACATTTCCAGCCATCTGCACGTAAGGGTAAAGCAAAGAGCTATAAAACGAACCGGCAGCTGTCACCTTAGCTGTTGTCAAGTGCTACCTGATAGCCCACCACAAAACAAAGCACTGTAGGTTTTTTGTGGGCTTAATAGACTTTCTTTCCCATTATTAGTTGCAACTAACTGACTGAAACACTAAAACAATCTATCAGGCTAATCAACGAAATAAAGATTAATAGACCAGCCTGTCCCTCTTCTCTTTTGCCTCAGACATTTCCCCTAGCATCTCAGAAATGTTTAGGCAATGCTATTTCTGGAAGCTTAAAGCAATTCTACTTTTTCCTAGAAATAAAGGAATTCTCATTCATACCATCAAATTTCCCCAAAATTAAACAAAAAAATTGGCAAATAAAACCTGCACATGCCACTAGCAACCTTCCAAGAATAATTTAAAGCCATAGTTGTAACAGAAAAAAACACTGCAGATGGTGCATATTCATGATCAGTTTGCATCTGTAATTCCAGAGATAACACTACTACTACTGTCGCTGCTGCTGGGACTCCTTCTGGATCAAGAAGAGTTTTATTGCCAAACTTTGCTATTTCAAGAGGAGACGTGATTAAGATGATCTGCATTTTTAGTTAAGGATTTTTTGGAAATTCTGGTCCAGTAGTATCTTTTATATATATAAAAGATATATATATATACACACATATGCTTGGTATATGTATTTCTGCAGATTTAATAAAGTTTTGAAAAACTGGTTTACACTTACAAAACCCCAACAAACCATAAATGAAGGAGCTCTCTAATAGTAAATAGAGAACAATAGCATGAAAATTTTGAGGAGAAACCCTGAAAGCTTCAATGTGGTACACAGTACTTGCTTTTATTTGGGCAGGAAACGAGGGGAGGGAGAAATGGAGCATGAGTACTATGAGTCATCCTTACCATGGTTTAGTCTATGCCATGCATCTGCCAAGCAAAGAGAAAAGGAATTTTATGACAATTGCAGAAAAAGACAAAACAATATGAAGTCAACAGACAGATCATTTAATAAACTCATATTGTTAAATAGCTGCATACCCCTTTGAATCTAAGAATCGCCTCCAGTTTATTGTGAATACACTACCGTTTCACTGAGGAGGAGGAGCTGAGGGACAGCTGCATACACTACAGTAATGCTTTCATTCCTCCTGTGTAACCACAGCACTTTGCATTCTCAGTACAGACAGTTTGTATACATACAGTAACAATGGTGACAGATTGGTGTGGACAGAGCCACAGTCCTTACTGAACCATACCAGGGAGGAGGACCCCTCTTGACCTCTGGACTAGTGAAACAGAGCAGCAAGGCGAGTGGGAGATGGAGCTGTCATCATACAGATCTTCAGCAAAAAATGAGGGTGGTGGAAGTGAGAGAAAAATAAAGCACAGCTGACAAACTGTCTCCATCATTAGATGGTGCCAGGTACTTTGGAGGAAGGAAACACAATTCTTAAAGGAAATAGGTATTTCAAATAACCTCCACAAATTAGAAGCTCCCAAGGATTGTTGCAGAAGAAGTTTCAGTTCTGTGTCTGTAGGTGGGAACAACAAGTACCTAGCAATTTTAAAACACACCATCATGAATCTGAAAGAGGATAGGACTGACCTACCAGACCCTTTTTTTTCCCATGAGAAATGAAACAGGAAGATAGTGCTGTATTTCTTTAAGAAGAATGATTGATTTTACACCTGTTACATCCCAGGTTTAGTACTGGTTGGCTTAGTTATTACAGTGACAGCGAACAGCACTTGCCAAGAGCAGTTTTTAATATGTGTCAGGAAATGTGTACGGTAAATCAAGCACTCCAGCTTGATGAAAGAATAAAACAGAAAAGTTGTGCATCTACAGTCTTTTTACAAGACTAGACCAGAAAAAGCAAATTATGAGCAATAGATAAATATTTAGCTTTGCAAGAGGGCAAATGAACAAACCCACTCAGTATGAACATGCTGAAAATTCTGTATTTAGGTTCAGCCTGAATCTCTCTAAAGTTTAGATGAGTTTTGGTAAATGAAGATTATTGTCCTAATACTTAGTAGTAGGTGGCTGCCTGAGCACTGCTAACCCTCTCTATCCTAGGACATATCTCATGGTAACCTCAAGTTGGCTACGAGAGGAACTTATCTCTGTCTCAATCTGTATCCTACTCCGCTTACCTGACTCAACAGTCTGCTAACCCACACGCTGCCAAACGATAGCATGACCAGAGTGACATTTCCAAGCTGCTTTTCCATCAGTTTCTTATTTGTTATGACCATAAGTATCTTCAGTTGTGAAAGAAAGGAGACTGGGAGATGTCTGAGACAAGATTAAAAAAACACCTGATGAAATTAAGGTGTACTGTAAAAGGCTGAGGTATCTCCAGTTAGAAAAATATAAGCCATGGTGGGCATAGCAGCCACAGCCAACACCAGAAAGGTAGACAGACTGCTCCCCAGCAAGTGTTTGGGGCAAGTCTATACATCTAGAGACTGATAAGAGGAGATTGTCTGGTTTTTGAAGAAGATTGACATACAAAGCATGTGTCCCCTATTGTTATGCAAACATCAAAAAAGGCAGACACAACTCTTTTCAAAGCAAAATGATTCAGCCACACAATTGCCGTGTACAACATCTGGCTCATTCTCCTGCTTACTCCCCAAAACTTTACTGCACAACTAACACATCCTTTAAAACACACTGAAGAATTCAGATGAAGTAAGAAATACTTAGGGCCTTACCATCCATACTTCAAAGGCAGCTTGAGTTCCTTGTGACCAAGGTGTCTCCTGTTGCCACTCCCCCCACCCCAAAGCAGAGGAGGAGCACCTTCACCCTAGCAGTGGAAATAACCAAGTGATTTCCCACGAGTGCTCAGCTCCTGAAGTTACATCGAAGATTGAGAGAAGCTGTGTCATTGTTGGCAGCTGTGGGTAACGCCCACAGAGCAGGGGGAGCAGGAGACTGATGCTGTTAGAGGTGGCAAAAGTTCCTTCAACCTCTCTCTACCACCTAGAAGGTTTTATAGAATAAAGAAACACAAACCTTAGGCAGGTAGCTTTTCAGTGTTACAAGCATTAAAAGCCACCTAATGTTTGCCTCAGGGTTTCTACAGCATTCAGTTTTCCCTGGACCTGGGAAAGCATTCCACGGAACTGTCACATCGAAATACCTTAGGTCAAAGTGCTGAAAGATAATCTCCTGGCTAAATACTTCCACTAGGTTCAAGTTTAGTGTAACTGTAAGTACGGGAAGGGATTAAAAAACAAAGAGCATAAGAAAAACAAATATATACAATGATCGGTAGGTGTCATGAAAATGTAAATGTTCAATGCACAGGTAAGGTGATTAAAAATTGAAAAGCTTGAAAATGCTTGAGTATATATATATATATATATATATATATATATGGTAGCTACACAGCAGTGACTGACAATAGCGGTTCTATTTTACAGAACATTTAAATCAACCAAAAACCAAGGTACAGTATTTAAAAGAGTTGTTATCGAAAAATGTATCTTAAAAGTTCTGTGGAAGAATAATATCAGCTAGGATATACTTTAAAGATTGTAATTGGACTTTATCCCAGAAAAGGCTAAATAAATTGAAATATGTTTTATATCATTATGCATACTTTTGTGATAAAAATAGATTTATATTTCGTAGCAGTTCAAAAAACTGTGCAACAAGGGAATAATAATAAAAGAAAAGAAGCAATCAAAATAAGAAAGGGGGGAGATTTCTTGTATCCCTCTGAAAAAGAAGCAATAAATTACTTCTGTGAATTATTTCAAAGACTTGAATAAGATGTGTGCATCTCCCAGATGACTCTTGGAAAAAATTAAAGAATTGTCTGAAACACTTGCAGAAAGCTTCTAAGAGATTTTTTTTTTTTTCTCTCAAACATAAAAATGTGTGAACTACAATATTTACTGAACACAGTTTTATCAGATAGCCCTCTAAGAGATCCCTACAATACATATCGAACGTCTACAGTCCATTAAATTTTTACAGAAAACTGAAGATCCTCCCTAACATGTACATTCCTTCCTACAGTGTTCAGTAAGATTTTGAGCAGGACAAGATTCAATACCTGTGAAACAGATGTAATTCACCTTCACCAAAATAATCTCAAAAAGGACCAATTGCACTACTGTACATGACAGTGGTACCTTGTCTTGCCAAATAGCAATTTTTTTTTCATATTTTGAACAAAACCAAAGAAATTAAGAACGTAATCTCAGAAGTGTTTAAAACCAAGTTACCTACAAGTGTTTTTAACTTGGGCATTTATAACTCATAAGGAAAATTTTAAAAAAAGATATGTCTCTATATATGATACATTGCAGATACATAGTTAGATGTTTTATAAACATTTATAATTGGAAGTATATTTTATATGCAGACACTCAGACACGCACTAAGCTTCTTCAACCTTTTTTTGCATGTTGTGTCAGTTGAACAAAGGTAAAAGCTTTCTAATTTTCCTATGTTATTTTCTGTAGAAGAGTTATTTCAGCACAGGAAATGGTCTTCTCAAAGGCCACCGGAGCAGGATTTCCCTCTCCAGTCTGGACTGGAAGTCACTTTTGAAAATGTATCTGAGGAGATGATCAGTTCAAGGAGAAGGCAGTCTGCTATAAATTGCATTAGGATGAGACAAGACCTGACGTTTAAGGACTTGAAATGTTTATTAGGCGTGGGGGTGGATTTTTATACATGTGGTCCAAAGGATCTGGGTCACCTACAGGCAAGAGAGAGCAAATCCATGCACCGGTCATGGAGAAAGGTGTAGAGAGTGGTACCAGGGAGGCTGGCAGAACCACCTCAGTTGAGTTGTCGCAGATCCTGATTCCAGCCCTTTCCCTCATCTTGTCATCCTGGGAGTATACTAAACTAGCCTTTTCTATTTGCTCATATATCATCTTAAGAATGTAAAATCAACGATATCTGCATCACAAACATTTCTAGGACTACTAGTACAGCAGCATCAACCCTACTTTTCCATGTGCCTTTCCTTTCTTTTCTCCCCTTTCCTTTCTGGCTTCTTCTCAAAACATAAACACAACAAACCAGAGCATTCATATAAATAGCACATGCAAACGCACCTGGGTATTCACTCATTACTCACACTGCCTTGCAGCTTCTCACCTCAACAGGAGATATGATAGCGATCTAAATGGCAGCTGGGGCTGTCTCCTTTTTTTGCCCCCCTTCAACATGTGGGCACCTGTACACAAAGGAATGGCATAGCTGCTGAATATTTTCTTCTCCGCTGTTCATCACTATAAATAAAAAGTTGTGCTAAGTAAATAGCTGGGTGATATTCCCAGGACACATTTTTTACAGTCATCATGATCTCGAACCTTTCCGTGCCAGCGTAATAGTGAAACACAGTGTTTCTCATGGGAAAGCCACAACCTTTTCCTTCTTAAAATGTCTGTTTTTACAGGACACGCTATATACTGCTAGGTTACTCGAGGGGTTAATAAATCTCAGAATCACTTGTCTTGCCTACAGTGAAGTGGCACTATGACTTCACTGCTGAGTTTTCTTTCCGTAAAAGAAGATATTAGAAAACACGCAGGAGAGAAAGGAATGCACGTCCGAAGCCCCTAACCAGCATTTTCAGTGCCCTTATAGTGTACCTGAGAGTATCAGGAAAAAGAAAGAATCTTTAATTCGCTGATTTAAAATAATTTTTCCCACTTCTCTATTGACTTTAAGACTGAATCTTGAGAATTTGAATTATATTTTATATGCAAGGCTTAAAACCTAATTTATCATATTCCTATCAGCCAAAAGATAAGGTCTGTATCACAGAGGTAGATTACAGTTTCCAAGGGCAATACATATACCCAAAGCTTTCCAAAGGTATAACATGGAGGATACAATAGAGGATGTGATATACATCAGGCTAGTTGTCCCTGGACCCTTTCCTTTCAGCTTCAGGCCAGCTATGTATCTGATGAATCTGAAATACCCTCATCCCCTTAGGAGTGTTGTATGCACTACCATGTATGGATTGCTGCAGCCGCCTTTCTGTGCCAGTGCCACAGTTATCTCAGTGCAGGGACTCTGAAAGAATCACGGAAGAGAGAGATAAACTATATGTAAGTCTCAGGAATTGCCATCTTTGTGAGGGGTAGCCTCATTTTCTCCTCAGAGAGAAAAGGGACATGGCAACCTGTTCTGAGACAAGCAAAATTCTAAGAACCAGAAGGTAAAAGCTGGAACAGCACGAAAAATCTACACAGATGTCTTATAGAAGCACAAAAGTATTGAGAGCATTGATAAATCCCTAAAGCTGGCAGCTCCAGTTCAATGGAGCCACGCCAGCCTACTCCGGCTGAGCATCAGGCCTGCACTCTTTACAAATAGGAATAAACATTTTATTAAATCCAGCCTTCTCTTCGCTGTGTTGTTACATCTCAGGACTTTTCTGAGTAGGCAATGCCCTGCTCATACCAAACGTTCTAGAGATAGGTTACCCCGGTGCTTTTTTACTGGAGAGCAGCAGAACCTTCTCTTGCCAGTCTCTTCTCACTCTACCCTCTGACACCGCCACCGCCACCACCAGCGCCCGATGATCTGTATGTCTCTGCATCCTGATGCATCGCTTTTGTTACTCACATCCACAGTCTAATGCCTCATCTGTCTTCACAACAGTAAACAATCAAAGGGCTTGGGCTTTCTAATAGCATTAAAATGGATGCCATTAAAATTAAATTAATTCTCATTCCTGCCTTCTGAATAGCACTGCGCCAGCAGATGACTGAGTCTATGCTTTTCAGCTTTCAGGGTGGCCAACTTCATTCTGAAGTTTATTTTCTAGCCCATATACAATCTGTCATGCTTTGATCCATCACAAAGCGTATGACAGCACGACGAGGTGTCCCACCGCATCTCAGCTGTAATTGCTTAGAATTTTGCTTAATTAGGAAATCCTCAGTACCTGTCTGGCCAAAGTCAGGGCAGGATGCTGTACCAGGTGACAAGGGTCATCTGTTTCTCTCTGACTGCTTGATGTTAACACAGGAGACAGACTCATATTACTAGACGTTCTGCATTGGCAGAGAGATAATAAAGCTTGCGATAGACTCTGGAATTCCCTTTGGGTTTCAAGTAACAGGCTTTGCCAAAAGTGGTTCACCTCATTTTTAAATATTTTATAGCTGCATAAAAAGTGCCAGATGCTGTTTAGAAACTGGACTTAGAGCTAACCACTCAATCGTGGGGGAAAAAAAAAAGAAAAAGAAAATATTTTTAAAAAAAAAGGAAATTGAAATGGCTTTTATTTAGCAGCTGTCAATATAAAGGAAAAACCCTAAACAAAACAGCTATGCGCATGTCATAATTTGGGTATAAAGCCACTGTTAAAGTGACACACTCGGAACATTTTCCATTCAATTTGAGATGGCAGGTAATGTATATTACATACAACAGACTTATTTTCTAGTCAAGACAGCTTTTTCCTCGTGTCGGTGGAATAGATGCTTGACCACCTGTTCTTCAAAACTGAAATGTTTCATTAAAGAAACATGCTCATTATCTACCATGCAGAAGATACACCGTATTAGATGAAAACTTGGAAGAGGAAGAGAGTGTGGAGGAAGACAGTGAAAGAATTAGCAACAAAGTGAAGGCAGTAAATTTAATATTTCTGGATTCTGCTAAACATTTGATATGATGTCTCACAAAAAACTGATATTGAAAAAAAATTTCAAAATTAATTCAGGGAAAAAAAAAAAGTGAAATAAACAGAAATCTGGCTAAATTGTCCTAGAAGGTGCAATGATAAATGACAACATATTGAGCTGGAAGATAGATATTTTTGGCGCACTACAGGCTCTGGTGGTTGCTTTCATATATTGATAGATACTAGATATACTAAATAATTTAATCTTCCAAAAGATACTACATTGCAACATCAACTTTAGTGGGAAAACATGAGGGTGGCTTTAAGCCTATGGTTGAAAGAAGCCTAAAATTTAATTTCAAAAACATGTATAAGGATTAAATCTAAAAATGCAGATTTTTTACCTTGCATGGAGAGAAAAAAATTACATAAACTAGAGATATAGGTGTGGTATACCTATAGAATAGGCATACTGTCAGCCAGATGTGGCAAAAAAACCCAATACAGGGCATTTCTAAAGAGCTACAACAAAAAGCTGAGTCACTATTTTCTGATACCACAGCCCAAATAATAGTGGGAGAGAGAGAGGAAGGGAAGGAGTGGGTAGCCATCTGCAGGAGCTGAGGCATCATAAAGCTCACAGAAAAGAATTATTAAGACTATTCAAAAAAAATATAGCCAGAGTAATATATAAGGCAAAGCAGAAATTCTATCATTTGCAATGAGATGCACTCCCTTGTCAAAAACAAAGGCAATCAAAGCTTTTCACTAAGAACTTCATATTCAGCGTGAACAGATTTGTACAGTGAAACTTGAGATGCCAGTGGAGTTATTATAGTTATGCTGGGACTCAATCCAACAGGTAAGGAATATTGCAATATTGTTTTGGTAGCTACAGTTCAACGAGGGAGAACCAGAGAGAAAGAGCATTTAAGAATTCACAGAAAATATAAAGAACAAACTGCAATAACTTCTGTAGTTTATTTCAAATTCCCCAAGAGCATGTAACTGTTGAATAACAATATTTTTACAGTGCTGGAATGGAGAAGTGTCTTCAGAAATATCAAAGACTATATCGGTGAACAGAAGTTTACTTTGACTGAGTCATAAAATCTGGATCAAGCAGTGACCTACTCCCCCGTACACTGACGACAGGTTCTTGATACATTCTTAGTCTTACTGATTTGCCTTCAGTATCTGAAAAAGAAATAAAAAATGTAATCATAACCTTAACTATGCTTAGTTAAAGCTACAACAACCATGTTGACTGGTAGAGTGGCCCAGCTGCACTGTTGTCCAAGCTGATTAAGTACCAGTGTGAATGTGTATGTATGTCTATGACAACTAGTACGATATATCCTGTAGGAAGGCTAGAACAGAAGTACTAAACCTGTGTTTAAAAAATTCACAAGCAGAAACACTTCTTATAGAAAGTATGTGTATATTACATTTTAATCGCTGTCTAAAAGTCAATACAAATAAACAGTAACTCTACCAAGAGCAAGGTCAGAGTGAGGCAAAAATCAAGATTGTATTCCATGAGTGTTCAGCCATAAAGTTATTTGGCATATTGTTAATATTGACAAAAATGGCTGGAAATTATTCCCACTTTCTATTTTTATACTCATCCAGGAATAATGGGCATGTTTCATTCATATGGGGATCCTTTTCCAAAAGGATTCTTAAGGACAATGTCTATCTGCAGGTGAGGGATATATATGCAGCTACAGACCAGACCTCATTCTCTAGCCTTACAAATTATAATCTAGTGTAATCAGTGGTTAAAATCATACAAAGTTCATAGACCTGGGAAGTTCACAAAGATAGCTGAAGACTGAATGGCAGTCCCCAGAAACTATATATTCAAATTGGGCATAAGTGAGACATAAAAACATTTAAAAAGAAGTTATCTTTAAAAGAAATAATGACTTTCATGAAATTCCCATCTTTTATTATTATTCATGTGACTGTCTAAACCTGAGACAAAACCTGAGCTAAGGCATTTCATCTTCTTTGAACATCTTGTACTGCCAGTCATGGCACTGACATACAAGTGCAAAGATAAAATGCAAGTCTCACAAGGATTTAAAAACACTTACTAAAGAAGGGAAATTGTGATTTTTATTTTTTTTTTCATTTTATTTTTTTTAACTATTCCTTCCTCTCCTGTTCATTCCCACGTGGCCGCTGGACCTGTTTTTCCTTCATATATAGACACAGTGCCTGCAGTGGCATGTTCACATGAATATCTGAAGACTTAATTTGGAACAAATTTTGTTTATTTCATTTTCGTAAATGAACAAAGGAGCTTTCTGCCATCTTTCTTCTCAAGAAGATAACCCAGTATAGATGTAATACTAGGGTGACTTGGCAGTGATATTATTTAAGAAAAGAGATCAAAAGCTAATAACCTCTCTAGCTTGGCAAGAGCTTCCAAATGATTGCCTTCTAGACAATTTATCCAGAGAACTGCTGATACATTGTCCTGGTGGAGAAGAAACCAGCAGTTGGTCTTTGCAGCAAAGAAAGCCTTTTAAGCTCCTACTAGCAATATTGTACAGAAGAAATGATTAAGGAAAAGCCACCTCCAGGCATAAAAAAAAATCCTCACAATAAACCAGATGGGATAAAATTAGAATCTGTTATCAAGTGTGAAAAGCTAAATGCTAACACTGTAATTGCAGCATGGAGGACTACCATAGAAAGAATTAATACAGCTGCTATGTATTAAAAATGGCCAAGGTGAATTCCATTTGGAAATGGAAGGGTTTAAGAAAATTAGTTCCTCTATAAAGGGAAACAAACTCTAGCATTTTATCTGATCTGATATGCAACTCATCTAATATATAACTGTAGTAAGCTAAAAAAAATTAAATGATTCTATAGAAGACTGAAATAGCGGCTCCCTCATTGCTTCAACTTCTGCCCTGCAGCACTTTCAGGACCAAATCCTACCTGTGAAACTACACATCTCAAAGGCAAATCTGATACCATGGCATGATCATTTCCAGAGTTTAAAGTGTTAAATAATAGATTATACACACACACATATCACAGACAGAGTGGGATGCAGTAGTTAAGTTTGCATGGCCATTTGAAAAAAAAAAGGATTGCAAATAAAATGACTAAGGGTGCCTCCTGCATGTGCCTGGACAGGAGTTGCACTCCTGGTCCCTTCTGATACAGAGCTCCAAAGCTGACTTTGGAATTTGTAGTCCTCAGTGCGGGGCTTGATGCAACCACTCTCAGGACCTAGAATGTCACTGTGTGCAGAGTGACAGTGTTCCATGCAAAAAGCAACTCGTGAAAAGAGACATCTCCACTGGATGTCTCATCAAAGACAATTTTTTTCAAGTATTGCAGTGTTTCATGAGCAAAATACCTTAAATTGACCTAAAATTATTCTGAGATATTGTGAGCCACCTTTCTATTATTTTAATTGAAGTTTAAATTGGAATGCAATCTGCAACTAATTCAATTTTTAGATAACCATGTTGTGCTTAAGGGGTTTTGTTGGTGGCTTGTTTTCAGTTTTGGTTTTTCTTCTTTTCTTCCAGGATGCCTTGTAGGGTTTGATGTTTCTTTTACATATAGTTTATTCAGACTTGAAAACTGCAATTTGAGAGAAAGATATTTTGGCTGACATTATTCCAAGTTGTAGTCTGCTTCCATCAATAGAATTTAACGTGGCATGACCTAGCCCTGTGGTTCTAGTCCATCATAACAAAAATTATACACTTTATTTAAAAAGAAAAGGTCAGTTGCTTTGTGGTAGATTTTGAGGCTGAGGAAAAATAATCTCGCAAAGATTAATCAACTATGAAACATCTCTATAGAAAAGGTATTTTTTTCTCTTCAATTTGATGCAAGTATAGTCATTAGCCATCTATATTCCCCTGAGACTATTTTTTTCATGTATCCATCTAGCTCTAGAGTTAAATATTTGTTTCAAAGTTAGTAGAAAAGGTGAAATTCAGTGGTCTCTGAGACATCACTCTTGACTGAAGTTACAGATCTTAAAAAAACCCCAAAACAACAAAAAACACAAAAATAAAATCACACGTGCTGCTTACAGGATGGAGGTGACCTGAATCTCATGCCTAAAGACAACTGCTTAACCTTTTGGAACATCCCATGGAAAAGATCAATTTTCAATTGACAGGAACATACACTTTTGCAAACCACCCTGCTGGGATACAAAACTTAGGTCATTTATTAACAGGAATGAAATAAATGGCAGGGCTGATCCCTTTAGTTTTATAGATACCTACCAAAGAATCTATCTAATCAAAAGACTGCAAATTAACTGTACGTTAAAGCAGGCTGGTTTTGTGGCAGTGGTTACTCACAAGTTTCCAGATGCTCAAGATCAATAGATGTTTTAAATATTTTAATTATTCTTCTGGGTTTAGGACTTAATTACTCTTATGAACTTCAGGTAGTTTTGACAGACACAGTTTACCTCGAAGCCGTGAGTTTTACTGTTGTTTCTTCAGCTAAAACAAGGTGGCAGCGTGCTGATGGAGAGAGTCATGTTTTTATTTCCAGTGGCTCATCTGAGTGCTGGAAGCTGATTCCACAGAGAATCCAGCATGTCTCCCACACCACAAAATTATCTTTCATTTGCTGGCAAATAGAGGAAATCTGTTAAACAGAGAACATTATTTTATAATCCTACATTCATTTTCAGAAACGACACTCCCAATCCTGTGGACAATGACAGGGTCTATAAAGGAAAGTCAGAGACAACATTAAATGTCAGATAAATTAAACAAGGGGAAAAAAAACCTCACGCCACAACTTGCTGCACTTGAATCCAGGGAAGGATTAGATTGTGCAGTGACAACAGACAAAAGTTTCCAGTTAAAGAAAGCATTTAATTAAGGGGTGCCATATCATTCTGTCAAATTACAGGCCTCTCCTGGATACGAATCATTCCTCAGGCTGCTGCTGGGGAGTTTGTCCTCCAAGGCAACCCTCCCCAGCTGCCGAGGCTGCCTGCTCGCTCCCTTTCTAAAGGAAGGCAGAGAACAGCAAGCATGCCTCTGGGCACGGCCTGGCTTCGACCCATAGACCAGTGGCCTTGCAGAGCCTTGCTCCACCTTCCCAGGTCCTAGATTCCTTGTCCTCCTCCAGAAATCCTGGTTCTGCCTCCTCCTACTCTTGCTCTGCCACCTGTTCCCAAATACAGCCAGTTTCACCCTGCTCCAGTTCTGCCTCATACAAATATTCTGTTGCCAAAGGAGTGAAATATTAATATCTTCGGTAACGATTTAATAAAGGAAAACTTTCAACCATTTTATTCTTTTAACATTTGATACTGGATTAAGTGTTATGGCAGCAAATGTGAAATACAGGTTACTAGCAGCTAACAAGAAGCAGAAAATTTACTCCTTGCAAAACTCCCTACAGTAAATCCAAACAGAACAGGCTGATTTGTTAAACAGCAACAACCACTAACACACAGCATCAATCATAAAAAAATCTTTTCATAATTATACTGCACTATAAATTACTAGAAGTAAGGATTTAGAATTGGAAAAAAAAAAAGATGCTACAGGAAATAAATCAGATCAAAGATGTTAAGAAAGAAAAGCTTGTATAAAAGTCATAGTGACTCAGTTAAAATACATTTCTATGTGTCTGTGCGCTTCCCAATAAATCCTTTAAAATAATTGATGGGGATAAACATTCCAGCAACACCTAAAATACTGAAAATATATAATAAATCATTCAGTCTTGAATGTGAGCAGGACTCATGTGATGTCTGCATATCTGCATATTTATTCTCCTTCACTTTTCCAATTATTTAGGGCTTTTTGCATACTATGAACATTCACTTTACACTCCATGTTAATAGTTGAGCCTAATTCCTGCTGTGGCCAGCAGTCTCCTTCAGCTGGAACATGACATTAGGTTCTGACTAGCTGGCTTAGTATTTCAGAGCACTTTTTGTCAGGAATTTTTGCTGTTGATAAATGATACAGCCTTTTTCTAAATAATTTTTTTAAGCATTCTTTTTACTGTAGGACTTGCTGTCCTACCTTGGGCCAGTAATCAAGCTTACTTGCTGTTGGCAAAAGCATGGCTTTCACTTTGACTCCTTAGAATTCAAGGTCCAGAAGAAGAAACAAGCTTCCCAGCTGCTGAAACTGTCGTCTGCTCTGCAATCCAGCTTGCCAGCCACATCTGGTCAGTCACCTTTGTGTCACACATCAGTCCCTGAGACCTGGCACTGGTCCCTGACTGTGCTGTAATGACATGGGAGCAGCCAAAATACAGGGTGGGCGGTAGGACACAACACTTCACGTGCAAAGCTGGCTCAGTTCTCCGAGTCCTTTTCAACTGCTGTCATTTCTTTCAATCACACACGGCATACAGAGTCGTGTGTGTACTGCCAGAGGTTGCTTGCAACCGTCCGCAGCACAGCCAGCCATGCACAGCTACAGCTCTGCCTTGGAATCTGTACCCAGAGCACCCAGAGCTCAGGGGCTGATCAATCCACCCCTCAGTTACAGGGTGCTGAAGGATCCAGCTGTTCCACCCCACTGCATTGTCTGAATGAAGACTACTTTGAGATTCCTTATTTAAGAGGCAGACCATTCAGGTTGCTCTTGGGAAGAGGGGATGTCAGGAGTCTGAATAAATAGGACACAGAGATCCCTTTTCTTTCTTCTCAGCTTCCCCTCACACTTTTATAACAATTTTTCCTCCTGTTAAAAGAGATTAATTTCAAGTTCCAAGTCCATTTCAAAGGTCTTCAAGAGACCATCATCACCTGTTCAGGGGTCTCATGACAATAAACCCTATGGGGCCTGGGACAGAGTTGGAGGAGCTCATGAACAGCTATGGAGGACATGTTAATGGCCTCAAAGTCGGTGGTTCGGGATGTGTGAGCCAGATTTGCAAATGCACTGAGACATCTGAAGATGCAGCTAGGCATGCCATGGGATTTACACAAATGCCTAGCCAGGCACTGGCTAGATGCCACTGTCTTTAAAAATTAGTTAAATATCTCGACTGCTCATGTGCTTTCAGTAATCCTGCTATGTGCTTTTCTGCCTTTTTGGGCAGTTCAATTTTTTTTTTCTTCTGATCTCTGATTATTATGTTACAAAACTGTACTTTGATATATATCACAAAGTAATTTACATTAAGTATATAGATCTTTAGAAAGCAGGGCAGTTTCTGTGTTTCTTGGTTTTAACGGTGATTGCTAACAAATAGTTTTAGCATTCCTATAGCTGTGCCATCTGATGACTGCAAAAACCCCTCAAAATATTAATTAACTGAGCCACACAATGCACCTGTGAACTAGATTGGTATCATTCATTGGCAGATGGGGAAACAAAGACACAGAAAAGTTGAATGCCTTATCAGAGAGCCCAGAGAGAGCCCAGAGCTCTGTTGAAGAGCTGGAAACCAAACAATTAGAACCCAAATACACCAACATTTGGTGCTGCACATTATTCCTCTGCATTACATTTAGGGTCTTCCTTTCAAGTCTCAGACCACAATCGCTTAGTTACCCAAAACACATCTACTGCTGTTCTTCTTTCTCTAAGCCCTCCCTTTTTCTTCTTTCCATGGACACCAACCTGCCTGTAATTCATCCATGGGTGATGCTTTTGACTCTAGAATCCCATGTTCTGTTGAAGATGTGCAGATAGTTCTTTACTCGGTGTCTAAGACACAGCCTTCCTATCTTGCCTTTGCAGATAAAGTGCTTGTCTAAAGTTTCATCATATATCAATAGCTGCAACCCTTTCCTTTTGGCCTTGACAAATACAATCTCACATAATCAATATTCTTCTAGAAAACACTGCCGAAGAGATCATTTCCGTAAGCCTTTTGCTTTGTCTTTGTCATCTTCTCACTGGCTCCCCTTCATTTTATTTTACAAACATAAGCTCTTGTCTTCATTTTTTAAGTCCCCATACCCTGCTCCTGCATTATCTGTATCAGTCATTCAGTATAAAAAGGTTAAGTCCTACCACTGATGAGCCCCTATAAAGACTGCAGGATAACAAAAACACTGGGAGAGAAAAGACTGAGCTACTCCTTTGAACAGAAGACTTTCAGTCTGGGATTAGAAAAGCAGGGTGCTAGCAAATAACTGGCAGGACTGGTATCAGCAAGATAACTGGTATCAGCAAGAAATAAAGGAGTAGATTAGTATGAAGATTTCCAGCTAATGTCTAACAAGATAACCATTAGTAACATTGTCCTCCAAATATAAACCATACTTGCTTTCGAAGCTCCTTTAGGTGAAGCAGATTTCAAGGTCTCAAAACCCTCTTGCTGGCACGTTTGCTATCTGTCTGGTTAGGTAAATATCTACTGAAAAGGAAAAGTAACAGTTTATCATCAAGGAAAGGGAGAATAGAAAAATAGAACTTCTCTGTGTTTTAACAATAAATCATGCATGGATTTAATGGGGAAAAAAACCCTGCTCTACTGAATCCAGGACAGTTTTGGCAGCTACCCTGATTTGAGGCTCTGGACATTCAAATCACAGGCATCTGTAAGTCACAAGAAAATCAACTTCTTTTAAAAAGCAAGTGAGAGATTATAATTATACCAAAGGTGATCATCAAAAAACAACCCAAGAAACAATTTCCAGTTCTATTTTACTATGACAAGACTGGAGCAAACAAGATGCATATGATAAGCTATGCCTTAAAAATAACTCCAAAATACAAATGTTTAGATCTTCCAGGGATTTTGGTAGCATGTATCTACATCTAGATAGCAGAGAAAAGAAAAAACACCTCGACACAGGCAAATGTAGCAGGCTAAAACACATTTCAGGCTATGAAATAATTCCGTTAAGCAGTAATTTCATAAGGAAATGCAATTAGAATCATTGGGCGTTTTTAGAAATGCCTTTCATACAAATACTAGACAAAAAGTATTTAGATTTCAAGAAGTTGTAGTGGTTGAAAAATGAGAAAATGCTTTGGATTGGCACTATTCAGGTGAATTTAAAGAATCCGATGTAATTCAAAAGGCTGTCCCAGAGAACAGTTACAAGAGACTACACAGAAAGGTCCTTCTGAAGATGGGGATTCGTCACACAAGTCAAATCAGAAATAGGATACCCAGGATAATATTCTTCTGTCCCTTCTTCAGGCTTGTGAGATTCACCAATTTCAATACCCTTGTCAATTTAGGATGTAGTGAACCTGGTGGTGGTGTAACAAAAACTGACATTTCAGATGAGTTAAGAATGAAGAATGGGTAAAACGACGAAAATGTATCCCCATCAAAGATGACAACCAGCAGAGGAGACATTTTGACATCCTTGTCCTAGGTTCTAGGAGAAAAAAAACCTGAAACCCAACAGAGAATAATAGAAGGATTTAGCTGGTAAACAAATGAGTTAATGAGACATGACTTTATACAAGGTGATTAGGAATATTGGGCAAAAAATTTATTTTTTAAATTGCAACCTGGCAAAAATAAAAAGCAAGCTGCATTCAGTCAACAATTTTCTACAGATGATAATGTACAGCTAGATACTTCATGCCATATATAGCCGGAAAAGGGATGAAAAAGATGTAACTTCCCAGCATGATCAATGTAAGTATGAACGATTTGCAATCAAGAATCGGTTGCACAATATCTATATTAATCATCAGATTTCTCTGGTAGTGCCTCTAGTAGGCAGCAGCCTATCTAAAATGTAGCTGAGATCAGGGAGAAGATATCAAGACAGTGCTGTTGAACTTATGTGCATCATATTTACCCCGATGGGGCAACCTTCACAGTCAGTTGTTATTCTAATGTTATTACAATATCTTTTATGTTTATGCTTAAAATGGTATTTATACCAGGAACTGGGACTGGATTTTTTAGGTATTCTTATCAGATTTATAATGATAGATTATGGACTGCATATAAGGTGGAACGCTTTTTTATGAACAAAATTATTTCAGGAATAGAGATGACATAGGTAGCCTTGATGTAAAAACGGTAAATACAAATGCCAGTAAACACTTGATAATAGGCACAACGCTTAATTACAGGCGATGCAATACAAGGGAAGAGTGATAGACAGAGATAATCCAGAGAATAATATCTTAATACTGGCATTTTCCCACCTCCTGAGACAGCAGAATCTAATTGAAGAAGTTAAATAAGAATGAGTTGCAATAACCAAAGTCCTAAAAGCATGTGACATCAGGCAGTGTTAAAAAATTTAATATCCTAGCAGTATTTCTCATTTGGAAATTTAAAGGGTGAACGCTATTATTAACAGAGGCTTTTTATCACAAAACTAGGTCTATTAAGACCCTCAGCATTCTTGGTCATATTGTTTCAGATTGCTGCCAAAAAGACAGCTTTAAAGTTGGGGCAGATTTTAATAAATTCAAGCCAATTTTTAACATTCTTATATTAAAAGGCATTAATTATTAACAACTTCTGTGACACCCACATTTGCACTTTTGCTGAACCATCAAGCTAAATATTATGAACAATTAACAGCAATAATTCACGTTTTTAAAGACATCATTTGATGCCAGAAAATCCATGAAAATATCAGAGATGACAACTCTTGAACCAAGTACTTTATGCAGCCCAATACTTATTTTGAGCAAGAACAAATTATTTTGTTTTTGAAGACCCTGTCATTAATAGAACAAACAAGATCCAAAGCAAAAAAAAAAAAATACTGCATGCCAGTTATCTATCTGAGATGTGTTGAAAAGACCTTGTGATCTGAAGTCTCACAAGCTAATGACAGGTGTAATAGAAAACAATGCTAAAAGCAATCTATTTCAGACCCTTTGGCAGACCTCCCTCGTGTGGAAGGTTACTAATGGGATTGAAGTCAAAGAGACATTTCCTATCCTACTGTGCTCATTGTAAGATGACTGCCACAGCCTTACTGCTGGAGCTGTTCCAACTTGACCCTCATGTTAAAATAGAGTATTTTAATAATGTCACAGCAAGATTTCCAGATCCTTTTAAGAACAGTATCTCTCTTTTCATGAGGTGACTCTTTCTGAAGAACATCATCAAGAGGGCTCAGTTGTGAGACATTGTGTTCATTAATAGGTTCCACCTTGACTTCTGTAGAAGTCACAGGCAAGGAATTTTCTTTAAGTCAGATGGACAATTATTTTGCTTCATCAAATAAAAAGGCTCTACCTTACACTGAAGCAACTGAAATAATGAAACATCCCATTCCAGTAGTTTGTGAGGAGATCTTGTATTGTTAAAGTTAAATACGTGGAGACAGAGATATATAATTTGTGGGCAGAAGCTGAAGAAAACTAAAGTATAATTTATGCTACTTTGGGATTGGAAGTGGAATGAGTTTTTTAGGTAAAATAGACTGAGTCAGAGTTCCTCCTACAGAAGCTGAAGTAAGTAAGTTCCTCCTCTGGGAATAACAAAATATCAATACATTAAATAATATGTTTAAGCTTATACCACTAAGCATTATTATTTGGCTTAGGAATTATAAAAAAAGGTCTCCATGAAAAAGGTTTTAGGAAAAATTTTGTCATCACAACACCACATGAGATGTATACTGGAAAACACGCAGTCTCAAATCTCCCTAGCAGCTACAATAATATTATCTCTGGAATAATGGGTAAAAAAGTAAAGGGAGAGGCTGACACCTCCAACACCCAGGACATGCTTGCTAGGTATTTTGAATATTGTTATTAGAGCTGAACAAAAGATAAAGTCTTCTAAAACTTAAAAAATCTACTTTAGTTTCATATTGGAACAAATATATATTTAAACAGAATTGGAGCAAATTTCTATTTTTAATCACAAATGATAGACATGTTTCTTGCTTTCTTGGTAGCCAGGTGATTAACAAGTACGTGAGAAATCTCCATTAATCAGTCACCAGACCTTCAATACAGGCTCATCTGTTTCTTGAAACAGTAATTACAAACCACAACCACTGCTGGTTGCTGCAAACATTCTCTGCTTCTGGGATACGTTTTAATTACATATTGTATGATACATGTTAATTTATGCAGTTAACTGTTATAATTTAGTCTTGCAGTTTATAGCTCTTCTTCTACACTTTCTTTACCCTAAAATGAAATATATGTCCTTATATTATCCTGTATTTCAGGATTTAAGGGAACTAGTTACAGTAATTGGAAATGAGGAGTTCTAAAGGAAAGAGATTATGTATGAATTTTTCTTTATTTTTCACTACACCCCATATTACTCACCCTGTACTAATGGAGACACTTGAGAAAATCAATTGTTTTTCTACTCATTGTGTCCTTTCTCTATGTCTGTTTGTATGTAATGCAGTGGAAACATCCTCTAGGAAGCAGTGGGGGAAAACTTCAGTTTCCTCCCAGAGGGTTGAGGGAGGGCTCCTCAAAAAAGGTGGTGAGTCAGAAAGCCCAGCTGAAGTGTCTTTACACCAACGCACGCAGCACGGGTAATAAGCAGGAGGAATTGGGAACCATGATGTCACTGGAAAATTATGATCTAGTTGCAATCACAGAAACATGGTGGGATGATTCCCACAGCTGGAATACCCCTGTAGAAGGGTACTGCCTTTTTAGGAGGGATAGGGTAGTTAGGAAGGGTGGGGGAGTTGCCCTCTATGTTAAAAAGTGGATAGACTGTGAGGAGCTCCCTCTGAGAAATGGTCAGGAGCAGGTTAAGAGCCTGTGGGTCAGAATTAGGGATGGGACTAATAAAGGACAGCTGGTGACAGGGGTCTACTACAGAGCACCTGATCAAGGAGACTGCTGATGAGGCCTTCCTCCTTCAGCTGCAGGAGGCATCGAGTTTTCAGGCACTCATCCTGATGGGGGGACTTTAACCACCTGCACATCTGCTGGGAAAACCACACAGTGAGTTGCAAGAGATCCAGGAGACTCCTGGAGTCTATAGATGACAACTTTCTGGTTCAGGTATTGGACAGACCAACAAGAGGTGGTGCGTTGCTGGACGTGGTGCTTACCAGTGTGGGGGAGATCATTAAAGGTGTCAAGATTGGAGACAGCCTGGTTGAGTTTGTGCAGAGTCTCTTAGAAAATAAATTACTAAATTATGCTAAGACTGAAGTTTGAGATCAGAGACAGTCTGCATTAGCTGATTCTGCAGCCAAATCAGAAACAATGACCTATATGCAATGTACATAATGTTATGGTTCCTTTACAGAGAAAATAAATTGGCAAATTTAAATACAGTTTATTGAGATGTGATGTCTAATTAATACCAAGTGATACTATACAGGATGCAGCAATCTCCTGGCTACCGCTTGCATATCACAATTTGTTATATTTAAAGATATGAAATAAAACTACAGTAAGGAAAATATTGTTTAATGTACAAGAGGTAATAGAGACGGAACTGGTTTACCAATAAATCAGTACTTCAGGGACTGTCTTATAAACTAGTGAAGAACCTTGTATATCTTTTGCTCTAATGTCAGTTGGGCGTATGCTGTATCTCAAGAGATGCCCATAGCTGATAGTAACAGGTCAAAGTATGCAAAAACAATTTGTCAAAGTTGTGAGAAGACTAGCACATCCAATTCTCACTCAGTGTGGCAGCATTTATGTGTGAAAAATAAAATTCTCCATTTTAAAACAGGGATTTAAAATATTTCTTCAAGTTGCTTCAGCACTTTCAGAATGGTCTAACTTTTATAAGGATAAGCCCCTCCAGTAAAATAATTTTCAAGGTTGCTGCCTCTGTTCACATTCAACACTCCTCAGGTTCATAGTACTGAAAAAACTGTAGGATACTCAGGAAATGCCTAACTAAAGCACATCAAATCCATGGAGATCTATGCTTTGTCTTCATTATGTAGAGATTCTCACTGCATATGCAAACACAATTAAAATCAGTACTTTTGTTTCTGTTTTTTTAGAAACATTAAAATGCAGTAAAATATCTTGGAGTTGTATATCCATGATGGAGGGGAATGAGGATCTTAAACTTTCCATTTGCACTGTCCACGTAGCCACATTTGCACAAATATAATGGCTTTGAAGCACAACAGAGAGAAGCTCATACACCCAAACATAGTCCAAAACTAACTCTTAGATATTTAAAGAGGAAGTGAAGCTTTAAGTCATCCTTCTGTAATGTCTGTACTCTCATAGTGTCTTATTTCTGTAGGAAAAAGAGAAGCAGTACATGGTACAAATTAATTTTGCTGAAGTTTGAGGATGGACAGAATTGGATGAAAGGAAATGACTTTCCTAACAAAGACTACAGAGTTCGTGGGAAATTAAAAACACTTCTTCAGTGAGTCCCTGGGTTCCCCTTAGCTTGGAGTACACATCCTTTCCTCTCTCGCTCCCAGGAGATCTCTGAAGATTTACTAACTAAAACTGAACACTCAGGTTACTATTTTACCTCCAAATACATTTTGTGTAAATAAGGTGGATCAAAGAATACAGCTTACCTATTTCTGTCGCATCTCGGTGGCTAAGAGAGCCAATGGGATCCTGGGGTGCATCAGGAGGAGTGTAGCCAGCAGGTCAAGGGAGGTGATCCTCCCCCTCTACTCTGCCCTGGTCAGGCCCCACCTGGAGTATTGTGTCCAGTTCTGGGCTCCCTGGTATAAAAAGGACAGGGATCTCCTGGAGAGAGTCCAAAGAAGGGCTACGAAGATGATAAAGGGCCTGGAGCATCTCCCCTATGAGGAAAGGCTGATAAGATTGGGACTGTTCAGCCTTGAGAAGAGAAGACTAAGGGGGGACCTAATTAAAGTCTATAATTATCTTAAGCAGGGGATGCAGGGGGAATCAGCCAGCCCCTTTTCAGTGGTCTGTGGAGACAGGACAAGGGGCAATGGCTGCAAGTTGGAGCACAGGAAGTTCCGCACCAACATGCGGAGAAACTTTTTCACAGTGAGGGTGACAGAGCCCTGGGACAGGCTGCCCAGGGGGGTGTGGAGTCTCCTTCTCTGGAGATATTCAAGACCCGTCTGGATGCCTATCTCGGTGAAATGTCCTAGGGAGCCTGCTTTGGCAGGGGGTTGGACCCGATGATCTCTCGAGGTCCCTTCCAACCCCTACAATTCTATGATTCTATGATTCTATGATCTCCATGGATCTTTCTCTATTCTGATCATCCAAGCAGCCTCCCAACACTATACAGAAACTACACTATATGGAAAGTATAGAAACATTTCCATTTTCATTGATTTACTGTGGTAAGGACCTCCCTTGTCCTGTCTTCTTGATGTTCCTCCAGATGATGCCATCATCCCTGTGAACCTTCAGGAACATTGCAGTGATCTATGTGAACACAGAACAGCATCATCATAGGTTATAGCAACTTCCTCTTTTTCTTTTTTCTTTTTTTTTTTCTTCCCTCACAAAAGTTTAAACTGAAATAAAACAACTCCACGGGCTTTCTCTCCAGCAGAGTTTGGGCTCTGTTTCCTTCAGAGTTTTACAACAGACTTAGAGGATCTGCAGGGAAGAAGGTAAACACAGAAGGTAAAGCACGCAGATGCAGTGGTGGCACCAGTCTAATGGCGCAAAGACATGAAGCAAATGGCAGTGAAGACAGCTAGCATTTTCCAACTTGTTAGCCTGGTGTTCAAGTAATAACATACTGCGACTCAGTCCTGACTGGCAGCTGAGAAAACAAGGTTCCCAGCTGTATGAGATACTGCTAAGCAGCTCTGTTATACCATGGTACAGAGAGACTTTAGCCCTCTGGAAGTCTCTGAATGTCTATTCAGATGAAAGAGAGATTTTGCTTGTGAAAGATTCTATTGGGTTTTGTTGTTCTGTTTTGTTTTGGTTTTTTTAAATAAATGTACCGTTTTCTCAAGCAAATTTGGCACACCTCAAAGTGGAGGGTATTAACAAGATAGCTACCTGAAAGGAAATACTATTTTCACAGGGAAGCAGCAGGTATCCCTAATAACCCATTCTGTCTATGTATTTATATCAGTGCAAGAGAAGTAGAGCATATTGTAACTGCAAGTTGAATCATGTCATGTGTGTCTAAATGCATTTTAAAAGCAATGAAACAATAGCAAAGAAAACTTCAGTTTTAAAACAACTATGGGGAAATTTTATGCAGGTATAAAGTTGGTATAATGTTTGAGAACAATTTGATTTCCTCACGTTTACCTGAGTTCTGCTCTTGTTTACCCTGTTAAATGTCCCTGAGTAGTTCCCAATGAGTGCTGAGCCTTTGAGCTTGCCTGGCTACCTACAGCTTTTCCTCTTCCCTGACAGTGGGAACGTAGTCGCTGCACCTGAGACTGGAACCTACTGGGTACCCCAGCTCTTACTGACAAGATTCAGGACAGAAAGGACAAAAGGAAATTAAGAATTTCTCTGAGCCAAGATATTTACAGAGAATACAAGTACAGAACATGCAGATATGATACCAGTGGTGGTGGTGGAGTTAGGATTTTGTTGAACAGCTCTGACAGGGCCTTACATCTCTTCGTTTTCAGAAAGCTGCTTTTTTTTTTCTTATTTTTTACTGAATTAAGCTGTATCCCACATTATAAGGGGAAAAAATGTTAAAGAGGAAGAACAGAAAAGGGAAACAATGTCTGGAGTAAATGACTGGTTTCTCTTTGCGTGGCTACTCATAGCAGTACTTGGATGCAAGAAAATTAATGGATGCTTGTAATAATAAGTATTTGCCTCTATAGTAAGTCAAAACATCAACAGCAAAGCTGAGAGGCATGTCTTGGCACTGAACCAAATATCTGAAATCTCTGTAACTTGATATAATGCTGGTAAAACAGATTTTACTACTACTGATTTTACAGTATCCTCATCAGTGTAGTTAGATTAAAAAAAAATTATCACTGTAGTCCCTTCACTGGACACTGTGCCAGTACACTCAATGAAGCTCTTGCCTTGACAATACTCAGGTAACGTGTATTTTCCTGCCAATAAACTCACCAAGCTCTTATCTTTGTTATCATTTCAGCGCACTGATCATGAACAATTATTGATCAGAACACAACCTTTGCACTGATATAAACCAGTCTGGTGAACAACAGATTGTAGAAAATCTATGACATCCCCTCATCCAGGATATCAGGGAAATTATCTGGGTATGCCTCATGATAGGTCTTTATTTAATATCAACCAGTATCATTCAATGGAAATTCACAGAATCACAGAACTGTAGGGGTTAGAAGGGACCTCAAGAAATCACTGGATCCAACCTGCAAGTTGGGGGTCCAGACACCAAAAAAGTTCATTGACACATTTGAAAAAGCAGGACAAGTTCCTCTTCTTTTTCTGGCTTACTGCTAAGACCTCCTATGCCTATAGCTATTCTCATCCTTCTGTTATTGGAGAATTAAGAAGAAAGTTGACAGTGGGAACAGCCTTGGGAGCAGTAAAAGGAAAAACATACGTACTTGATGAATATGTAAAATTATAAGCTTGGCCCAATTTGCTGCCTGCAGACTCTGACATTACTCCTCTCTTGTCTCTTTCCAAATAAGAAGGTGCATGTATGAGGCTAGCTGCATGATAAGAGGACATCTGGGAATACAGATTCATCTGCAAACACTTAAAGACTGAGATGAGACAGATACAGATCACAACTTTTGAATGAAAGAGGCCAGAATTCAAAGACCAGGCAGGCTTTTCCTCTTTTACAGATCATACACAAAAAAACCCCAAAAAACCAAAAAAAAACCCCACCCCACACAGAGCTATATCACAGCTTGATCAGTGACAGATGTGGATAAATACTTCAAATAACAGTTTTGGAACATAAAATTAGTTAGCATGGTCAACATTTTCAAAAACTAGAAGTTAAAGCTATGTAACTACAGACAACTGAAACATTCCCTATACCACCTTGGTATAGTAAATATCAAATACACAAAATGTTTCCTGTCTCTGTGTAGTTCAGTTATGCCTTAAAGTGCATAAATATAATATTTTTTCATAATCATTGTAGTTTTTTGAAACATCAAAATATTTGAAAGAAATCAGAAAATCTGTCCCCTCGGCATTCATAATTAGAACTAAAGTCCCAGCTCTGCACTCATTTTTTAATGTTCTTGTTTATTTATCCTGTTACTTCCATGCTTGAGGCAAATGTTTTATTTTTAGATGTGTGTCTCACACTCTTTATCACGGTGTGCTCTCAGTTTAATTTCTTCTGCCAGCTTGCTGCACTCCTTGGTGTTCTAAAGCAAGAGCTCACTGTCCTAGTGGCCAGTAGCCTGCCTCCATCCTTTCTATCTACATTTTCTTCCAAGACCTTTAACTTGGATTAAAATTTCCTAGGAAGGATCTTAGTAGTCAAGGATCACACCTTAGGAACTAAATCAGAATTTGGAAAAACCCAGGAGAAACCACATATCTAAGCTGACTTGTAGAGGGGGTGCCTGAGGGTACAGAAAAAAGATGCGGATCAAGTTTACCAATGGCTTTGCCTTATTCATCCAGTACTTTGGAAATGGTTCTTGAAGTGACTGTGCTAACTCATGGCTAGAAATTCACAGACTTTGCAAAATTAGGTGCAACAAATACACAACAAATTATGAGAAAAATAGATCTGGAAATCTAAATCTAATCTGGAAATACCTAAAATTAACCTAAAGCTTCAGGAATTGTTGCTTTAATGCTTGTAATGTAACAGATTTCTTACCAGTTGCCTAGTAACCCTACCATATTACAGTCTAGGGACTATTATGTCATACTTCAGGTTTACAGGTTTTAATACATCTAACAAGATAGCCCAGTAATTCATCACTCTGGATAAGGTATACACTGTGAAATTCTGCCTTGGCAGTATATTTTTGTGCAAAAGCGTGCCATATTCTTTACTATGCATGTAATTGATTTAAAGTGATTAAATCCTTTCAGATACCCAATATGTGTCCACTAGGAAATGATTTCCTTAGTTTTTCCTAGCTTCAGAAGGCATTTATGAATGTATCTTCAAACTCTGTTTCCTGTGAACGCACCCTCAAACTCTGATCTATTGATGCTCATAATTCTGCTGTTCCATTTAAAAAGCCTGAGAAGACATGGGAAAAGCTGACTGTCAAAGAATTAAAATTTGAAAAAGTTGGGGGAAGGGAGTGACGGGGAGCAGAGCAAAGAACATTTCACATCTACCATGAAATTACCACAGAATTTACAGTTTTAAAATGCTCAACCATATACTGGGAGAAATTATTTTGTACTTGAGGTTTTTCCTGCAGTTTTATTGAAGGTGAAAAGCAATTGTTAGTGAAATACATGAAGCTGCTGTAGCAGTGATTGAGGAAATAATTTTCATCATAGACTCTATACACTAGGTAAAATATGAGATAGTACTTCAAAAACAGTTCATTGATTATTTCCTATTTAGATATGGATGCAAAGGAAACATAAGAATCACTATTATAACATGCTCTGCAAAACTTTATCAACCTAATACATTCCTACTTAGTTTAGAAACACCAAAGTAGGCACGAAATGGTTTAATCTAATTTCAGTTTCCTTTTAAATATAGATAGAAGGTGCCTGAAACATTTCACCTTCATATTTATATTCATTTCTGATTAAGACATAGCACTTCAAAACTTAGAACTTCGCTTTTCTATGTACAAAAAGAGAAATATTCATAAAATAAAATAAAAAAAATTAATATCATGTTCAGTAAGATCAAGTTTATGATAATGACACACTTACTTAAAAAAAGTGGTAAGCAAGTTCCACTTTAGTGCCCCCAAAGCTTATTGTTTTATTCTCATGGAGTGGTGCAGACAGTGGTGCATTTATTTTGCTGTACTCCAAGTAAGCTAGGTGTGAGCTACATGCTACAGTTTGATACTGCAAGACTCTAAGATTCTTCTCCAGTGACTCTCAGTGTAACAGATGATATATTCCTTACTTTGGTGTATACAAAAATAGGCATTTGTGAAGTGAGTCTATAATTGTCACTTCCTGCCCACTATGTGTTTAATGCTTTAGGAGAAGAGAGGCACGGTATTTTAGATACCCAGTTGAACCTCACACCAGTGTGACTGATCAGAAATACTTATCCTGAATCTGCTGACTGGCAGAGGTGACAGAAAAGAAAAACCTCATTAGGTGATAGACTGGACAGAGAGAGGTAATCCACAGACACGATGGGGAGAGCAGGGCAATCTGAAGAAGAAGGGAAGAGAAGGAAGTAATTTTTCCACAGCTTCTAACTATGTGCCTAATATGAATATAGTTGAGATTTACTGCTTTCTGTGATTCTTTGTGGCATTAAACATGTGCTCAAGTATTTATCTGCTTGAGACCCTGGAATGATTCGTGCTGCTTTGTGCAGAAAAAGGAAGGCACCAGAGAGCCAGACCCAGTCCATAGCTTACACTGATAGCAATCATCACTTGAGTAGCAAAATGAAGTACCAGCAAGAACACAAAGAAAAGCCTTACTTGAGAACCTGCTTCATTTTTGAGGACTGCACTGTCTTTTGATCAAAAAGGCATCGGCAACGCAATCTGCTGTTTACAGAGGGAAAAAAGTATTAGCAAATCAAAGGTGTATGTATATACACAGAAACAGCTGTGCTAAGAAGCCACTTGAAAAATAACCGTATGATAATGTTAGAAATAAACATCTGCTTGGTGCCTAGCAGATTCTTAGTAATGCAAAAGGAGGTAATGCTAGAAAACAGATGTAAGGATTTCATATTTTGCCACGGTGTGTTTCTGTATTTTGCTAGGCTCCTACTAACTTTCTCATTTAAAACTATATAAATAAACAATTTACATATAAATACTGCAAGACAATGTGAAAGCAGTGATTAACTTTTTCTATGCTAACATACTTGTAGCCATTAGAATAGCAACATATTGTAACAATACTAAATATAAAAAATCAATGTATTGTACTAAATGCATGTGCTGGGTTAGCAATGCATTTGAAATATTTTTTAATGGTGTAATACTGTATTAAAAGATAGTTATTCACTAGTTAGAAAATAATAAAAATTCATCATGTTTTCTTCCATTTAATAGTCAAAATCATTTAATCAACTGCACATGCTCCATACATTATGATAATTACTTTAAAATTACATTCACTTCCCCTAATACTTTTAAATCACAAGCCAATTAAAACAAAAAAATAGCAGTTAATACGCAAATAAATAATAAAGGTACAGTAAATAATGGTTATTTTATTGTCATTAAAATTTAACTAATACATTAGTAACACATTAGTACATTTAGAAAATAGTATCAAGGCTGGTTAAGAAAAAATCTGCATTAACTATAATTAATTTGGAGTGGAAATATATTAAAATGGAATACTAAGATAGAGTGAAAAAGACATCAGATGAACAGGATTTAACCTGAGCTTGATGCAGGAATCTGGACTTTTAAGGTTGACACAGTCACATATGCCCTTAACTACAGACAATACATTTCTTCACTCAACCACACAGCATTTCTGTCTATGCTAAGTCTTATTTGGACACTCTTATTCCAGTCTACTATAGAGTGAAACACTGAGAAAACGTGGAGAAGACATTCAGAAGGCAACAGATCTAATTGAAAGCTATATCCCCTACCTAGGAAAGTCTAGTCTAGTCTCACCTAGCTTTCAAGCCAGAACTGCTGAAAACCAAACTGAGGACAGTTTGGTTCCCCACCACCAGTAGAGGGATGGGAAGAGTCACTCTCACCACTCCCATTTCTCTGAAACACTCAGCACAGCACTTGGGAAGGAGAAAGAAATGTCTGTCCCCACTGAGAGAAGTGGCAGATGTGCAGGTGAACATAGTAACCTTATTTAAGTCCTCCTCAGACTCCTCCTAAAGACTAACAATTATGGGAAACTTACCTTCCAGCACAAGAAATCCTCATCTGAGGAGTCTACAAAAAGGAAATAAACTACTCATCTTGTTCAGTGTTCAGTTTGTATGTAAACTGAGATTCTGGATAGTAGCAGCAAAGTGCAGGTGGTTTCTGGAGAAACTGCTTAGGTAAGATCACTTATTAGGCAACGAATAACTACATGAACATGAACTACTGCAAGCTGGACACTATGTTGGTAGAGAAATGAAGGTGTTATGAAGGTGTTAAAATGATGGACAAAAGGTGGATGATTTGGCATCAACCAAATTTTTCTTAGCAAAAATTCTTAAGTGTTTCTCCATCATGTGGAGTACGGTGAGCATATCAGACTTTGTGTATTGTCTTCTGTGGAAGAATAGAGGGAAGCCTAGAGTCACAGTTCTTCTATTTATTATGTTAATCATAGCCTGATCTCAGCATATATAAACACTGGGTTAAAGGTTTTAATGCGGCCATTAATTTTGTGGAACATAAAAGTTATTGCATCCCCATCAGGCAGAAAGTGCAGGTCCTTAGTCTTTCCCGACATAAACATAATGCAGGGATGAAACAAAAAAGAGTTGGAACAGCAAACCCTATTCAAAAATCCCTAGAAGAAGAGCCATGCTTACAGGGACTAATCATCTCTTTGATGAAAAGGACTTGGGTATCATTCCTCCAACAGCTAGCAGCATCTATGTCCAGAAAGACTCTGTCAGTCTCCGAAGTATAGGTTGGACAGTCACATAAACCCAGAAAAGAGTAACAACATCTAGCCCAGAGGGGTGATACCACCCCTACTCAAGTTGCCCAGATTCCGTGGAAGAAGAAAACACACCAGGCAAGCACAGATTAAATAACTCGAGAATTAAAGCTAAGAGAGGTACCCAATTGACCTGGTAGTCTCGGCTGGGGAGCATGCTAACTCCCCTGTGATTCTGGAAGAAACAGTCAGAGACTTCCTACTCCAACTGGACTGCCACAAGTCCATGGGGCCGGATGAGATCCACCCGAGAGTGCTGAGGGAACTGGCAGAGGTGGTAGCCGAGCCGCTTTCCATTATCTATCAGTCTTCCTTGTTGACTGGTGAGGTCCCAGAAGACTGGAGGCTTGCCAATGTGACTCCCATTTACAAGAAAGGTTGTAAGGAGGATCCGGGGAACTACAGGCCTGTTAGCCTGACCTCGGTTCCAGGGAAGGTTATGGAACAGATAGTCTTGAGGGAGATCATGCGGTATGTGCGGGATGGCTGGGGGATCAGGCCTAGCCAGCATGGGTTCATGAAGGGCAGGTCCTGTTTGACCAACCTGATCTCCTTCTATGATCTAGTGACCCATCTGCTGGATGAGGGAAAGGCTGTTGATGTGGTCTACCTAGACTTCAGCAAAGCCTTTGACACTGTCTCCCACAGTATTCTCCTGCAGAAGCTGGCAGCCCGTGGCTTGGATGGGTACACCCTCGGCTGGGTAAGGAGCTGGCTGGAGGGCCGGGCTCAGAGAGTGGTAGTAAATGGAGTTAAATCCAGCTGGCGACCGGTCACGAGTGGTGTTCCCCAGGGGTCGGTGCTGGGGCCTGTCCTCTTCAATATCTTTATTGATGACCTAGATGAGGGCATTGAGTGCACCCTCAGTAAGTTTGCAGATGACACTAAATTGGCTGGGAGTGTGGATCTGCCTGGGGGTAGTGAGGCCCTACAGAGGGATCTGGACAGGCTGGAGAGCTGGGCTGAAGCCAATGGCATGAGGTTCAACAAGAGCAAATGCCGAGTCCTGCACTTTGGCCACAACAACCCCAGGCAGCGCTATAGGCTTGGGGCGGAGTGGCTGGAGGACTGTGTGGAGGAAATGGACCTGGGGGTACTGATTGATGCACGGCTGAACATGAGCCGACAGTGTGCGCGGGTGGCCAAGAAGGCCAACGGCATCCTGGCTTGCATCAAAAATAGTGTTACTAGTAGGAGCAGGCAGGTAATTGTCCCCCTGTACTCAGCACTTGTGAGGCCGCATCTCGAGTACTGTGTTCAGTTTTGGGCCCCTCACTACAGGAAAGACATTGAGGCCCTGGAACGCGTTCAGAGGAGGGCTACTAAGCTGGTGAGGGGTCTGGAACACAGGCCTTACGAGGAGCGGCTGAGGGAGCTGGGATTGTTCAGCCTGGAGAAGAGGAGGCTCAGGGGAGACCTTATAGCTCTCTATAACTTCCTGAAGGGAGGTTGTGGTGAGCTGGGGGTCGGCCTCTTCTCCCGTGTAGGCAGTGACAGAACTAGAGGGAATGGTATCAAGCTGCGCCAGGGGAGATTCAGGCTGGACATTAGGAAGCACTATTTCTCGGAAAGGGTAGTCAGGCACTGGAATGCACTGCCCAGGGAGGTGGTGGAGTCACCAACCCTGGGGGTGTTCAAGGAAAGACTGGATGTTGTATTGAGGGATATGGTTTAGTGGGAGCTAGTAGTAATAGGTGAATGGTTGGACTGGATGATCTTCTAGGTCTTTTCCAACCTTGATAATTCTGTGATTCTGTGATTCTGTAATTGTTAAAGACAGCAGCAAAAGAAAAGCCTCTCTGAGTTACAACCTCAAGTTTTACACCTTTGATCAAGTAATTCTACATCTTCACAACATTCACTGATTATTTTATGAAACTTTGTTGCATTTGGGTGTCTATTATTTCTTAGAACGTAATGATGTGGGATTTTTCTCTGAACAATGCACAAATAAAATTATTATTGTAAAATGCCTCAGGAAACTGAACTGATAGTCTGCCGAGAATAACAAAACTCACTTCACCAAAATTAAATAAATATTGTTCTTAGCACTCCTTGAATCACCCAAAGTATAATTATCAATTCAGTATTCAAACGTATCTTAAAACACTATGTTATGCATGTGCTTTTACTTATTAAAAATATCTTTTTTTTCTCTCACTTGAAATTAATGTATCAATAGGTAAGTAAAAGTTTTAAATAGCAGTTTACATTAGTTGCAAGCTAGTCAAGCTTTCAAATTGTATAGTTTATAATTCAACACACTGAAAATCGAAAGTCTTAATATTTGGAGATCACCCATTCTGTAAGAAGATGAGACTGACAGGAAGGAGGTCCTGCAGCAGCTTAAAGGCTATACCTCTTGTGGGAACTCTTCTCCTGGGAGTTACTATTCATTACAGAGAACTGATGAAACAGCTCAAATATATGTGCATGGATGTTTGAGAACTCTTTTTTAGAGATATAATCAGCAAAATCTAGTCATGGGAGGGAAATACATTCATATTTCCCACAGAAAGACACTCCATGCTTCGCCACCATCTTTCTCTCTGTTTATTTTTGTATAAACTTCAAGAAAATATGGGACTTGAGATCAGATGAAAAGTGAACACAGGCCAGCCATGCTGCTCAGCATGCACATCAGCAAGCATAGTGACTGGCACATACATTAGTGGAAAAGCGCTCCATTCTTTGCACAGATGACCTCCAAATTTGAAAGAGAAACCCTCAAATGCTACAGGAAAGCCATCTCTTCTTATCTTGCATCTTGTCCTGGTTTTAGCAGAGATAAATTTAATTTTCTTTCTAGTAGCTGGTGTAGCACTGTGTTTTGGATTCAGAATGAGAACAATGTTGATAACATGCTGATGTTTTTAGTTGTTGCCAAACAGTCAAGGACTTCACAGCTTCTGATACTACCCTGCTAACCAGAAGGTGGGGTGGCACCCCAAGAGGCTGGGAGGGGACATGGCCAGGACAGTTGTCCAAGCTGGCTAAAGGGATATTCTGTACCACAGGACATCATGCTCAGTTTATAACTGGGAGTTAACTGGGGACTGAGAGGCATGTCAGCAAGAGGCTTGGTGCAGCAGCTGGAGTCTTACATGGTATTGACTTCAGAGTGATGTCATTTGTCCTCTGAAATAACTGTTAATGTGATGGGGCCTGGCTTTCTGGGGGATAGCTGAACACCTATTGGCCCATGGGAAGTGGGGAATGAACTCCTGGTTTTGCTTTGCTTGTGTGGCTGGGCTAAGAGGTGGGCAGTTTTGGGGTCTTGTGCATCAGCCAGGGATCTCATGTAGCATCGGTTTCTGGTGGTGAGAAATCATGCTGTTCGTTTCTTCTTTTGTTGTTGTTGTTGTTGCTGCTGTTATTATTATCGTCATCCTTTTTGTGTGTGTCCTATTAAACTGTTTTTATCTCAGCCCGCAAGTTTTCTCACTTTCACTCTCCTGATTCTCTCCCCCATCCCGTTGGGGGAAAATGAGCAAATGACTGTGTGGTACTTAGTTGTTTTAGCAGTGAAAATCTTCTGTGATTTTCTAAATGACATAGAGATCTTATTTTGTGCATGAGCAACATTTTGTGCTAATAAAAGCATTAAATTTTTTTCCTCTTTTATTTCATTCTCCCACAGGAATGCCAAGTTCTTCAATATCCAGTTTTAAAACCTGAATTTTTATGTAGCAACAAAATCACAGGTCAATGCAAGGTTACCGAGTCTAATCATTCCTAACCAAGAAAAAAGATTTGTTCTTTTCATTTAGTTTCGATAGGTCAGAGCTAATTAATCACTGTAACTCAAGCAGGTAACTATTTCACAGGTATGTTAGGGGCGAAAACAAAAGAATGAAGATTTCATTATTTTGGAGTCTTTGTGGAATTTGTTTTATCCTTGCCAAAAACTAATCAAGCAGCTTGATCTGTTTTTCAAGTCTGTCAATACCATTAGTACTCTTAATAAGAGAAAAAATCCCACAACCCCTATTGTTTCTTTGCTCTCTAGTGAAACGTGTAAATACACTTGTCTTGGGTTTCCATCAGTACCACAGCAACCAATACCTTCCCATGGAGTAAGCTCCCACAGACAGTGGAGCTTGCATCGTTTGGGCTTTCTGCCTCATCCCTTTACAGCAACAGCAAGCCTATGGGTTATTTTGGGTCACCCCAACTGACAGCTCTGCTTTGGTAGATGGATCTGTGCCAGCCCACTACGAGACTGGCTCAAACTAAAAGTGTGCGTGCCTGACTCCAGTTAAATCAAAACACCCTGCTGTCTGGCACTGGAAAGGGAATAAAAGGAGTGTGTTGGAGGGCAGAGTGGAATCACAGATAATTTCCAGGGCACATGAAAAACCTGAGCGAACTATTCATATGGCACACTTGGGAAGGGCAGTAAAGAAAAACCCAAACCACAGACTAGAGTTCATATAAACAAAAGGATTAAGGCCTGCCACCGTTAAGGCTTCCCACTAAATGAAATAAAAAAGTTTTTAATTAAAAACTCTTTCTGTTAGTCACCCACAGTGAAGTGGGACAAGAAAGAGACAGGTGTACTTAGAGACAGGGGTAATTCCTATCAGGCGGCCATGGCCACATAACCTCAAAGAACAACAGCAAGATTGGGCACTACTGTTAACAGTGTCATGGGGTGACATCTTTAACCTTCCCCTATCATACACTGGATGGGCTGCATCCTGAAAACAAAAGCAAGGAAATAGTACAAAAAACAGCCAGAAATAGTGTTTCAGATATTGAGAAATTGCTCTCTGACTCAGGTACAAGCTCCTTGGCTGGAACTGAGTAAGCTAATGAAGAAATAAGTGAAAACATTGATACTTGTGATTTTGGGCAGGGGAATACAGTCAAATAGCTAAAACCACTTTCCAGGGAAGCTTAAAGTCACTAGTTCTCTCATTGACTGAAATGGACCAGGATTCATCACTTAGAGCATCAATGTCCAAGGGTGGTAACCAAGTCCAAGACGTGGTAAAGTCTTAAACATCTCAAATGTAACCACAAGTTTTTGGTTTTTGTTTGTTTGTTTGTGGTTTTTTTGTGATTATGCCTGCAATTCTACATTGCAAATATCTTGAGTTTTCAAAACTTTGTTCTGTTTAGGATCCTGTACTCCAATTGGTGTCAAACACATTAATAGCTACGCTTTACTTTTACTTAAATCTTCATGCTTTTAACAAATTAATCCTCTTAACATCCCTGTCGGGTGGATAGGCAAAAACCTTTCTTGTCTGTAAAACTGAGATAAGAAGTACCTTGCCGAAGGACAGGCAGTTAGGACCAGGCAAAACAGGGTTAAAATCCAGTGAATGGTGGCTTTCATTTGTGCTCCAACAACTAAACTACACTGTGTAGACTCTGCCAACTATTAGCACAAAATATAAACACAAGAAAGAAAGAAAGAAAAAAGACCAATAAAGGTTTTTTCATTATTGTTCTCATTAATACTAGAGATGAAACACCTTACAAAGTATGTATTTGCCTGTCTATTCCTTGTGTTGAAGGACAACTGATTTCAAGGCAATACCCCAAAGATTTTTAATAAAACCAGACGCCTCTTTTAGAGGATTCAAAGGCACACATTAGAAATGTAGAAAAAAAAAACAAAACAGGTGCAAAACCAGGTAATAAAACTAATTATGAATGGTTTTGTGGATTAAACGATTGCTATGATTCCTAATAAGAACATTCAACACCCTTCATTTTCCTAAGTCATCATTATGTGAAATGTAATCATAGTCAAATATGTTTGGTTTAGCCATCTTTAAAAATATATTTTCAAAATTTATTTTAGCATACTAATGCTGCTTACCTATAATGTACATGTATCTCTTTTCAGTTGTGAGTTGAGACATGGTGAACCAGTGCCTTTTATCATTTGGTACATAACATGAGTATTTCTTTTAAGGCCATTTGATTTTCCTGCATTCTGAAATATCCCAAAATGTCATATGGGTCAAATACTGTTCTCATGATAATTGTAGCAAAATTACCTATGTGAGTTAAGGTTACAAGATGGTCTTCTAAGCCTTGAAATTGTGATGACAGGATGGAATTTATTATTCCTATCTCAGTCTGTCAAATCTATAATAAAGGAAATAAGAATAGACATACTCAAGCCTTTCTGAATAAGAAAGTGTCTTATCAAACACTCATTGATACAATTTCCATTCTAATATAATCCCTAACAACAATAAAAAAAAGAGGGAAAAGTGTAGAAAATACCCAATGTGGCTTTTTCATACCTTTCCATACCATTTTTCAGGATTTTCCATTTATGTAATCTTGTAGTCGAAGTGAGCAGCTTTCACAAGGTGCACTGTTTTCAGACTCCTTTCCACAAAAAGTCTTGTTTTCTATATAGCAGAAACACATCACACTATATCCGTGGTCTTTCTATTGAAAAAAAAAATACCGGTAACTAGCCAGATATTGAACATTTCCAGATGCAATTTGAGGACGATGCCCCATTTTTCTTTTTGGAGAGAGAGCAAGAAATTATTTTTTAACCAGATTATTTGAACAAAATAAAGAGATCTCATTTATTTAAAGATAAGCACCCTGATATTTGGACTACCGAAGAACTTTTCTCAGTAATGACTTGATAGGTAGAAGAGACATTATGACCTAATGAGACAGTCATATTTCTACAAAATATTTTCTGGATAGTAAAGGCAAAATCATTCGCTGCAACTATGCATGACCAGACCAAGCCCCTGGGCATGCACAGCAAGCGAGATGCTTCTAGGACATGCCAGAAGTAGCACACCCACGCTGCGTGGGCCGTTTGCAGATGCAGAGGCACATGAATCCTGGTTTCAGACTCACTGCTTTTGTTTCTGATCGTGGGACACCCAGCAGCTCATTCAGAGCCATTTTTCCAACCAGACTGCCAAGCATCTGAGAGTTGCAGCAGGTGGCCAAGGTAGGGTTTGTTTTTTTTTCTGTTGAGAGAAAAACTTTCTGGGAAATGAAAAGAACATGCGTGGGGAAACCCGAGCATATGGTAGCCCTAATAACTATTTATGGTTGCAAATGGCTATGGTGCATTATCACATGGCTATCACGTCTATAAAAGTGTGTGTCTGAGTATGTATAGCGCTAGGCTCCTGAATGGTACAGTACACTGAAAACAACTTAAATAGCTACTGAAGTTACTGCACTTGTTAAACAGGCAGTCTAGCAGCATGTTCAGTGTTCCCTCAAAGTGGCTGAGCAGCAATTTCCAGAGATTAAATCACATTTGTTTATAATTGCTTTACATTGAATGTTTGTTCAAATAACTTTTAAATAGTAAATAAGACTTTTTCCTACCTAATTTGCTAAATGTTCGCTAATTCTTTACAAATATCTTTGAAATATTGTTTTAATATCTTTATTAAGCTTATTGTTGTATTCTCAGTTTTCCACTTTATTTTCTAGGGCTACCTTGGCAGGCATTATTGTTGCAAAATGCAGTAAGACCTAGCATAAAACCTTGGAAACCACCTTATTTTCATGCATATCTGAGAAGTTACATCTGGACTTTCAGCAGAAATCTCAAAAAAATTCAACATGGGCTTGCAAAAGACTCATTCAGTTCTGTCTTTACATGATACCAAAATGGACCATCACACTACTTCTTAGGAAGAGCTGCAAAAGGGGGCAGAATCCTCAAAAGGAATCAAAACACATGGTAGTTTTCCAATATAATTTATGGATCATTTTTTAATTATAGAATTGATACGGCTGCAAAATAACCTGCTCAGTCCAACACACACACACACACACACACACCCATTGAGAGCGAATGTAAAAGAAAGTATCTCACCCTCATAAGTTTTTAGAATCAAGAGAAGAAACTGATCACGTCTTGCTATGCTTAGGTCCGTCCATAATTGTAATAGACGGTGTGTGAAAACGTCTGTAAATGAATTTTCATAGTGTAACACATTTGAAATGTCAGATTCTTGGTATCTGAATCTTGGTGTGAAAATCTGCTTCCCTGCCACATGCCATAAGGCTCGCAGGTACCAAAGGGAAGGACACTACTTTTGGAAGAACCTGGGCTCTACTGAGCTGGTTTTGGACAAAGTAACTCAGACAAACACCCTAAGCACTAAGCTACAGAGTCAGTAACAGCCTTTCACCCTTTCTGGGCTGGATTTCTTGGTTTTTTTTCTGTAAAATTACGTAAGTATTGAGAATATTTTTCCCTAAGTAACTTTCTGATTGGACATAATTAGGCTATACCTTTCAGAGGGAAGGGATGGGGATGGGGAGGGGAAAGCAGAAAGGGGAGGGGGAAAAGAAGGAATGGGAAATCAGATGGCAGAGAAAATCCAAAAGCCTATTATGAGAATTACAGGTTGGAGAAATGGGCTGACAGGAACATCATGAACTTCAACAAGTGGAAGTGCGAAGTCCTGAACCTGAGGAAGAAACACCTCATGCACCAGTATATATTGGGGACTGATCAGCTGGAGAGCAGCTTGGCAGAAAAAACATGCCAGTGAACACCAAGTGGACTATGAACCAGCAATATGCAGCAGCAAAGGCCGATGGTGCCCTGGGCCACATTAGGAGGAGCATTGCAGCAGGTGGAGGGAGGGGATCCTTCCATTCTGCTCAGCACTGGTGAAGCCATATCTGGAGTGCTGGGTTGCATTCTGAGCTGCTCAGTACAAGAGAGAGATGGACACACTGGAGTGTGACACTTAAGGTAACTGGAGCATATCTCCTGTGAGGAAAGGCTGAGAGAGCTGGGACTGCTCAGCCTAGAAAAGAGAAGGTGCAAAGGGGATAACATCAATGTATATAAATACCTGAAGGGAGGGTGCAAAGACATAGCATCCAGGCTTTATCCAGTGGTTGCCAGTGACAATACATAAGGCAATGGGCACATTCAAGTATCCATTTGAACATAAAGAAAAGTTTCATTTTACTCTTCACCTCCTAAAGTTTTGCTGGAGGATGAGATAGCTTTGAAACTTCTAAAAAAAAAAGATGGGAATTCAATGTGGGCTGATTCTTTGACTAGAGTCCCAACTAAAAAAGAAAAAAAAATCCCAATGGGAACAAACAGTAATAGGAAGTACTAAAGCAAATTTTGTCATGGTCAACTTCTGAGTTCCGTAGCAGAAGGTTCTCTAAAATGGTTTGTAAGAAGTACTTATTTCTTCGAGCACTTAGCTGTGAAATCACTTAATATCTGAGAAGGATGTGCTTGTAATATAATGCAGCAAATGAAAAAGCAACTGCAGATGTAAAGGAGATTAGAATAATAGATTAATTTCACAATTTCATGGAGTCAGTTTCTAGCATACAAGTTAAAAAACTCTTCTTCTAAATTATTGGTATCAGCTGATAAAGAAAACACATGAAAATAGAGGATGGATTACATTTTTTTATATATATATATACACACCTTGTAAATACCAAGATGTCCACTTCATGAATATACAATAGCATATGGATTACATCTGTATGCAATGTTAGTAAAGAAATTAAATTTCACCCTAATTAACAGGTATTTTAGAAAGGTTCATATAAAAGTAGGAAAGCTAAGACAAATACTACTGCAAACAGAATTTAGGAATGTAATCTGAGGTTTCAGTTTACTCCCTTTTTTCCTGTGTATTTGCTCAATTAAAAGCTATTTTCTATTTCAAAAGGAAAACATGAAAAAAACACCAAAACCAACCAATGCTGTCAATGTGGGGAGGCAAAATATTTTTTAACAGTTTCTGTTGATTAAAATAAATTGTTGAGTAAAATTTGAAAGTTTATATGGACAAAATAGCATGAACAGATATTGAAGATTGCAGAAAGGAAGAAAAAGAAATATCTTTCCTTAAATTTCTGTTCCACAGAATATGACTTCACACAAACGTAAAAATACAGTTAAATTCAGGCACCTACAAGTGGCATTGGAGTTACAGAAGATCTGTTTTACTTGTTAGCATTCTACATAAAAATATGTATTTTTTTCAGTAATATTTTGCTAAGTACTTTCATGTGAAGTGCTGAGGTTAGAAATTTCATCGAAATAATCCATACAGCCTAATACTTCATCAGTGAATTTATTCTTCTGATTAAACAGTTATTCTTTAACACAGACCTGACATCTCCCAAGCTAGGAAGTCTTAGAAGGTCACAGATTCTGTCTCCATAGGAGACCGAGCTGTTTAGCAGAAAGTATGACCTACTGTGGAAACCAATGACCTAGTAAAAAAACAAACAGTACTTTGCTGAAAAGTCGTGGAGCCAGCTGAGAAATAGAGAGCTCAGTAATGAACTGCCTTCTTCCTACAGAGATCAAATCATGTTAAGTGATGCTATTAAAATAAATCACATTTTAAAAGTCTTTACCTGAGACACTAACAAATTAGCAAACATCAAAAATATCTATTTTATTTTTCAGCACATATTAACACAATTATTTGTTCTTTGTAGTAGAGTGAAGTCCAAACACTCAGATCAGCACTCACTCAGGAAATGAATGATGAGGATGTATATACGCTGAAGGAGCTCAAGAGTGAGTTTTAGTGTTTTTCTGCATAAATAAAAAAACCTCTGAGGATTATCCAGTTATTTTGATGCACACTGAATCACGACTTCAACTTGCTAGTTTCAGTGTTTACTAATATTGTCCAATAGTACTCAGTTTTAAAAGCTGAAAACAAAATTTCAATGGAAAACATACACTTTATCATTCCTTTGGATTTTAAGTTTTAGAAAGTTCTCATTAGAACTGAGTTAGAAAAAAACCCCCACAAACCACCCCCTCCCAAACCTAAACCAAACCAAAAAAATAAACCAAAAATAAACAAAAATCAATGATTTAGTATACTTTAAAAGGTCATATTTCGAATATAATTTCACAAAATTCTGTACATAAGTTTATAAAATCATTTTTAAATAATTCAAGGGTATTTAATTATCTAAATTTAGCATCTGGTTTATCATTATGGTATTTGGAGGCTACTGTTTTGCATATAATAAAAATAAGTGAGGTTAATCCTCAGAGTAAATCCTTATATCGCCTTTACTATCAGTGGGACTATGACCATTTGCACTACTAACAGTCCCTTAAAAGAGGTAAACCATGTAACACCTTGCTGAAATTTCTGAGAGGTGTACAATGTTTTATGCCATTATTTTAAAGACAAACCTGGTCATCATCTCCAAAAGAAGCGAGACAGCTCTAAGAAATAGAAGTCATTACGTGACACTGACTATATTTCAGCCGTGCTACGTTCTTTCATCAAAGCAACTTTGTTTAAAAAGAGGAACAAAAATAACACACTGCTGAGGTACAGTAGTGATCACTCATCAAACCATTAGGATACTCATGCCACCGTTATATTCAGATCTCATTACTGAGAAAGGTAGAAATACCGGTCAGCGTAGCAGGTGCCACACCATGGGGTGCTGCAGGGAACAGTGATGAGCTGCTGTGATAGAGTCAGACATGATGGATTAAAAGAAAGGCCTTGGAATGGCATTCAGCCCACAGAGCCAATATGATTGAATCAAATTATTTTCAGAACAATGAATCTTCTGCTATAGAATAAGATTAGAACTCCCCTTAAAATTGCCATTGCAAAGCTGAAGTTGAAGTGTTTCCCAGGAAAAATTACAAATACACCGTTTATTCAGTAAGTGATCCTTCCTGTGTTGGTGGACTGGCAATAAAACTCAGTAGAATGGCATCTGTGAGGCTATCATACTGTTGCAAAATACAAGAAAAAACATCTTTGAAAAGCTTCTTGTAAGGCTGGAAGTAAAGTACAAAGTCAACATTTCCTGCTACAAAGAAAATTCTGGATTTGTGTTTCATCTTGATTTTTGGCTTCTAGAAAAATATCTATATTACTTGAAAGAGTAGACGTCACAAAGCTCAGAAAGAGGAGGATTTTGTCACACAGGTTTTTAACACATTCTAATAAACCTTTTCATAGATCATACTTCACAAAAATCTAACCTTATACACCTACTAAAAGTAGGCAGGCAGTGTTCTCCTACAAGGCTAACCATCTGAGAGAAAAAAAAATGTTCTGTTTTTTTTTTTTTTTCCAAACCAATAACATAAATCTGGAGTTCAAACTGTTTGTGACATCCAGTTCTTCCAAGAAGAGAGACTACTGTATTTTGTTACTGTTCCTGATGTTACAGGAGAAATTTTTATAAGAGTTTGTGCCTGAAATAGGGACTTTCTGCCCAGTTATTTGATTTGTCGCTACACAATCTAATCCCCCTCTGACTTAAGCTAACATAAATTTCCCAGCCAAAATCAAGAGTTACACAAAACGTGAAAGAGTAAGACCTACTAATGAATTAAACCTCACAGCAATCCAGCAGGACAGCTAACTTATTATCACCAAACTTGTCAGATTTAATACTTCCTTCAGAAAAATCAGCTCAATCGGGTTTGCTGCCTCTGCACGGCTGCTCTGCTCTCAGCGTGCAGAAAGTCATCCATTGCTGTACACAGCACATGGGAACCTGGGAACATACAGACATGCCCTCGTGATGAGCCAACACCCATTAGAAGTCACAGTCCCCAGTTTACAGGGCAGGCTACAAATACTCTTGGTCGCGTTACAAACAAACAACCTATACACAGGAATGAAGCAGCATGGTCCAAGCTGAGTTCAGCATCTCTGTTTAATGGCTGCCATGACTATAATAAATACAGACAGCTTTCCAAAGGATGTAAAGAAGGAAGACTCATCCATAGAGTCTCAATCTTTGGGCTAAGCATAGGACTATTGCTCCTAATTTACACAAATTCTACAATAAGACAGAAAACAAACTGTGAGAGAGTATAGAAAATACTCAAATGTTCCTTGGCTCATTGCTGTCTGGGGATTAGATTATTTAATGACAAATTTACTGTGCTTCCCTGTTGCAGGAAAGCTACTTGTTAGGCCACGTATCACAAACTGAGAAAGGCAACTAGGAAAAGTAAAGAAATCAATTTCTAGTTCCTGTGGTGATATATGCTACGTGTGAACTGTGTTATCCCTGGGGAGAACAGATTTTATCCTTAAATAGAAAATTTCTGGCTTGTCTTAGCTTTTTGAAATGTCTTTTTAGTTCAGACTTTCTTCTGAGAATACGCCTTACCGTGAGAATACTGTGATCCCATTTGTATTACCTAATATGAAATCTATCTCTCACACAGAAAATTTTTATTATTAGTTCTTAGAGAAGTAGATATAAGTACAAAAAGTTTGAAGGGATAGGAAAAATCCCTTACCCTTTTTGTCCAAGTTTAAAAAGTAGCAAGGCCTGTAAACTATCAATTTTTTATTATAGCTAAAGAAAAATCCAAATACACCATTTTAAGTGTTCAATAACTTAAGATACTACTGTTCTACCTCAAACTTTTGGAAATCAATGAAAGAATGAATTAGGATTAGATGAGAGACATCTGCTATCAGCTTCTCCAAATATCGTACAATATAAAGAAAAAGGAAGTGAGTAGACAAACTTGTGCTGTTGCATTTCTGTGTCCAAGTGCCACATACTATTGATTTAATTCCTTGAAGACCAGCAGGAAAACAAACCAAGTCAACTCAAGTATGAAGACTCAAAGTCTATTTTTATATATATGTACTTATTTATATAATATATACTTATTTAGGTATAGATTAGGCACAGCCTTTGTAGGTATAGACCAACATTCAACCTAAATATTAAGTAGCCATGGTGAAAACATGTTTGAAGATGACAGATGACATTCACAGCTGCCATAAAAGGGAAGGACTTTTGCCAGATCTGTCAGAGTAGCTCAGAGCTGACAGTCAGCCACAAACAAGTCACTCTGCCCTCACACCCCTAGTGTGTGGGGAAAATGTTTGACAAGCTCACACTTAGACCCCCAGGATGCACAAACAGCTGTCATAAGTTAGGGAAAACACTGGATCAATAATTTATCCCACAGATTAAGCAATTTTGAGTAAATGGAACTATAGTCAGCCTGTAACATTTCTAACATTCAGGCCAATCTTAGATCATAAAAACCACAACAAAACCACAACCACCACCAGAAGCAAGCCCCCCTTGATACTTAATCTCATACGAGTAGTCACATCTCTGTAACTCATCTTTTTCCCCAACACAGCTAATAAAGAACAGATTATTTTCAGATTTGTGATTTTTGTAATGAGAAATGTCATTATTACAAGATGAGCAAGGAAGCCTCAGGTTGGTGGTAAGTTCACAGAATCTCAAGTGTTTCTGCTTCCAGTTTCTGAAACTGGGAAATGGGGAGAACCTCTGAGGAAAACATCTTCAGATACTTTCTACTAGCAGAAACATTCATGCCTTCATCTTAAAAAACAAGCAAACAAAAGAAAAAGTTTAAAAATCTGTACAGCTTCCAGAGGTGTTTTTATTTTCAGATTTGAACTCATGGTATGCTACTGTTACCATATTTTGTGGTTTTCTGTATAATTCTGACCTTTGAAAAGCGTTCTGCTTAATGAAAGCTGATATTCCTATATTCTCATTTAACTTAAGGATCTACTAGAAAAAAACCCTTCATTTATCATGAGATTAGGAAAAAATAATCGTAAGATCTTTTAATAAAAAAATCATGTATAAGATATATTTAGGACATAAGATCAGCTATCATACTTGTCTAAAATCTCCTTACGTCTCTGAGGTCTTGAACCTCTCTCCAATCTGCTACCAAAAATGTAAATGTCTCTGTGACCTGTAACATTAATATGACTAATTAGCTGCAATCCTTCTGCAGACCAGATAGACATAACGATAATGAAAAGGTCAAGGAGAGTGGCTGAAGAATTGGTATAACTTATGTTGACTCCACAAAGGCTTAGCCATTAGAGACTTTGAGGCTTATATGCTGCTCTGAAACAATAAATATGACAGTCATTGAGAGGGAACAAGTTTTCTCTTCACTTTGACTCTTTTCCATTCCCAGAGTATTAGACTTCTGACTTGCAGAACGGCTGTAAAGCGCATCATCTACTGATAGAGCTGTAAAATCAAAGCTAAAAGAGTTCAGCAGGCATTTATACAGAAGTCACCTACATTTATGTAAGTTCCCTGGTTTTAAATTTATAGGACAGGTGCCTAGCTTTGGTGCAGTAAAGTTCTGGGATACTCATTAATGAACAGATTGAAGGAAAAACAGTTAAGGTGTGTACCTGTTCCACATCAAAACAATCATTCAAAAGATCAACATTTTGTTTCTCTTGGATGCAGATGCCCAGCATCACTATACATCCCACTTATACCGTTTTCTGTGCTTCACAGTCTCATTTGTCACATGGAGATTATTCCTGCCTTAGATTACTATATGTCTGGGGATCCTCAAAAAGAAGATACTGTGACTCAACAGTGTTATAATAAAAAGGAAACAAAGAATTGCCAAATACTCCATACAAAGGTAAGTAATAATGAAGTTCTTATGTGTGAACTAATCACAGCACCTGCCGTACTGAAATTATTAGAAACACTTTATGGTTTAACAGTTAAGAACCTATTTAGATAAACGGTTAATTGAGATTAAAAACACATTTCAAAGGTATTCCCAAATCCTCAGCCTCATACGGTGCTCATTTTATAAAGCTGAGTTGACGGTCTTTTCGGAGGTACTTCATCCCAAGGACGGTTATCAATTATATTCATCACAAGGAGACTTAAACCTGCTCAGCTAGGAACATCACCTTAGATTATACTGGATTATAACAAACTGTAAACATCATTTCCAAATAAGCCTTGTAAGGATTATTGATGAGAACTAGAAAAGGGTGTTATCACTCGTCATGCTGCAGAGACAAGGAGAAAGGCAGCAATTAAGACGTTCAGCTGAACAAAATTTATGATGGCACTACCAGTAAAGTAAAGGCTAAAATAGACATCACATAGGCAGGTGGCTGTGGTACATCTACAAAAAACCCTCAAAAATGTGAAACTAATTTGCTTTCTTAAAGTTCAAAGAGCCTCGCAGCTAAGAAACGATCTCTATACCTGGCAGAATTTTTCATACACAAAAAAACCAGCTGCTGCATGCATTTCTAATTTTAAGCAGTTTCAAGAAAACTGCTTAAAAAAACCCACCAAGCCAGAACACACAAAAACCCCCAACTCAAGCAAACAAACAAACAAAACCCCAAAATAATTAGGGAAAAAAGTAATTATGATCAGTCAGAAATTCTCATCTTACAAAGTTAGGCAGTCTTCATTATTCCAAAATAGCAATTATTGTGAAAGAATGTCTAGAGATGAATTTGATTTTTTTTTCCTGAAAAACATTGGGGTGGGTTGTCTTCTATTTTCTGGTTTTGGTTTGGTTTGGGTTTTTTAAAGCTTTTTATTATTATTATTATTATCCATCAGATCACAATTGAGAACTTTCACAGTTTCTTTTGTTTTTCAACAGGAAAACATTCACAAAATAAATAGAACCTACTGACCTCATGGTTATGAGAACTTCATGGGATACTCAGGCCTAAGTCACTGACGCTGAGTCACACCAACCATGTAAAATGTGGCATTCTTTGCTATGAGGAACAGACTCAGCTGCTTACTATATTGTTATGTAAGCCCTCCTATACCATTAGCTCAGCTTTTCTGACATAGGAATAATCAAATATTCCTCAAAACAGCACCACGAAGCTAGCTTCAACTTCTAGTAAAATTCATGCTGGATCTGAGAAATTCTCTAAATAATTTTCACAAGATATTTCTTCAGCAAATACTGGAAAATAAATCTCTTCAAACTGGAAAAAAAAAGGTCAAGCTTTAGTATTACTGAATAAGAAGGTATATGTAAATCAGTCAGTAGAATAATCGTATCATAAACAACACACTAAAGAAGCGTATCATTTCCTTTATGACAGTTTGATGGTTACCTTTTACTTTTTATACAGTGCTAAGTGTAACATCCTCTAATTTAATTATTTACAAATACCTACAAAGCTAATTATCTCTTGATCAGTAACCTGGCTTCTCTGCGTGCTTAGCTGTTTCCAGAGACAGTTATCCACATTACGTCTAAGAATGGTATGGCATAGTATTTTTCAGATTTTTCCAGTGCTACAGCTATTTCCTGATGATGTACATGACGTATCTGTAGCACTTTATGCTATGAAACACAAAAAATATCCAGCTAGAAGCTTTGCATACTGATGGTGATTTTGAAGTCAAAGAAATCATAAAGATATTCACGATTATTTTACGTCCTATAGATATTAGATTCCTCTTAGCTTTAACTCCAGTGTTTAAATGTAAATTTATTTAGCATTTGTATTTTTTAACTATTTCACTGAACTACAAAACATTTGAGGCTTGTGTGTGTGTGTGTGTGTGAGTGAGAGGGAAAATCTTACAATCTGTAGGATTTCAAATTATTTTCTACCTTAACATCCTTAAAACCTCATACTTAGAAAATAAGAAAACATGTTATAAACAGGAAAAGCATCTTCACTGAGTTCTGAAATGTAGAAGATATTTTAGGGTTGGGTTTTCATTGGACAGGTGAGATAACTTGGCATAACTTCAATTTACTAGTAAGCCCTGAATAGGTAATACAGAAACTTTTTTCATATCTCATAGGTAAAAAAATGAAAGATTTTTTTTTTTCCTGTGAGATTTGTGAGACACAAATACATCTAAACACACCTCATTTGGACCCAGCATTTTTTTGGCGATCTTGATGAATTATAAGACTCCATGCAACTGAGTAAAACACAGCATTGTGCATTCATTTAAAATGACTATTTTTAAATGTCCTTAAGCTTCGGCTATCATAGATGGTGCATCTGAAATGACTCTTTGAAAACAAACAATGGCTGGCTAATGTGAGCATGTGAGAATATTAGTGGAATGCTCTTTAGCAAAAGAGTGGCTAATAACTACCAGCTACAGCCAAGGAGCCTTGATTTCCACCCATTCTGGAAAAATGTCTCAAGTAACTTGCCATCTGATCAGTGATCAGAGACTATGAAGCCAAGTCAAACAAACTGTGTAGCAAAAAATCCCTCACAGATCTCCTGCCACATCTTTTCATACACCGCTCTTACCTTGACTAGACAGCCTATGTGAAACATTTCAAACTCAGATCTCTATTAACATTGACCCAAAACAAAAGAGCGATAAATGGTGTTACATTATGTTCAATGTCAATACAGTGACATAATGGATGCAACTCAAAATCCAGCCATATAGGAGTAGGATACAACTTTTCTCATACTTAATTTAGATCATGATGACTAGACGCTGTAGGCCTTAGCAAAATAAAAAGTCAGTGCCATCTCCTTTTATACGGTCGTCTTTGTGCACAAACAATTTTACGGATGGAAGGTTTTTTTCAGCACACCTACAGTATGTTCTCCAAGCTACAAAAGGAGCACTTATCTGAACAAGTCCTTTCAAATAACACAAATATCTCACTCTAGCTGTGGTATATTTCCAAAGAGTTTCTTAACACACTGTGTATTTTGTATTAAGCTATTCCATATGTTCACCTCCCATGTGCAGCTAATTTTAAAATGCTATTTTTCTTAGCATCTTCCCCTCTGTTATGATCCTTTTAGAAAAACAAGGGAAAGAAAAAAATCATGGAGCTCAGGAATCTGTACCTGTTAAAGATCCATATTTTATGACGCACAAGGCAGTCTCGTGAATCAGCATGACTTTCTCTTTTGTCCTCACTAGTAGCAATGTCAATGTGAGACCATCAGGTTTAACAGAAAAATTCTATCACCACCTTACAGGTTTCTGCATGTATCTAATTACAAAGACTGTCCAGAAAGACTTAATTTGAAAATACCATTTTTAATAAAGTATATTTTCATATAGTTTTATTGAACATTAATTTACTTTCAAAAAACATACTCTTTGTGCTTGCGTTTTTTTTTCAATGGATTCCATAAGTATTTAAAAAAAATAATAGATTAGTTTTAGGGCTTTATAGAATCATAGAATGGTTTGGGTTGGAAGAGACCTCAAAGATCACCTAGTTCCACCAACACCCCATGCCATCAGCAGGGACAACCTCCACTAGATCAGGTTGCCCAAATCCCCATCCAACCTGGCCTTGAACACTGCCAGTGAGGGGGCAGCCACAGTTTCTCTGGGCAGCCTGTGCCAGGGCCTCACCGCCTTCACATGGAGGAATTTCTTCCTAATATCTAATCTAAATCTATCCTTTTGCACTTTCAACCCATTACCCCTTGTCCTATCACTACAATCCCTGACAAAGCATCCCTCCCCAGCTTTCCTGAAGGCCCCTTCATGTACTGGAAGGCTGAAATAAGGTCTCCTTGGAGCCACTCTTCTCCAGGCTGAACAGTCCCAACTTGCTCAGCTTGTCTTCACAGGAGCAGTGCTCCAGCCCTCCGATACTCTTCATGATCTCCTCTTGACTTGTAATATAAACTAGCATAAAAGTCTAGATAATGTTCTATTACTACTGATGTATTGCAATAACTGATAAAGTCCATTAATGACTGCAATTTATTTTTTAAAATCCTTAGGAATAGAATCCCCAAAATCCTTATACTGATGGATTTGGTTTAGTTGAAAACATCTTTTTTGGTGGGGTAAAAGATTGAAATTCTGATTATTTGAATAAAAAAACAAGCAGAAGAACTCCAATTTCTAAACCAAAAATAAATTAAATATTTCTAGGTTTTAGAAACAATAATGCAAGATATTTTAGAAAATGCTACTAAAAGTTTTACTAAAGTAAAACTGTGAAATAATCCTGCAACACAGGAATTGCATGTTTCAGCAGGATCTGTGACTTCTGTGGTGGAGTTACAGAGCACACAGCAGGAGCTAAATACAGCATTAGCTGTGATCGTTGTAATGGGAAGTGCTGCAATGATCGTCTGCAATGATTCATTCGACACCATCCCTCTCCTACCCTTGTTAAAAAGTGTGACAAATGAGAAGCAGAGACTTTACACTGAAGAGGTAATGATGGCTACACGCAGATGAAAATTTATTATCCTATGCTCATTTTTTCCTTAAACAGACATCTTTAATGGATTTTTCTTCCTTGGCATCCCACTGTCACCTAATCTGTAGTTTTAACAGTAAATAAGCAACTACTTTATTAATATTAACAAGACATTTCAAGATCTGTGATACGCAGCAAGATGACTACAGGTAAGTGAAATGGTGAGTACTTCAGCACCCAAACACTATGTCTAAATAGCACAGTAAATGCATTATGAGTATAAGACCTGTTAAAGCTTAAAGAAATCCGGAAGCGCAACGTAGAATGAAACACCCTTTGGCTATACTACAGAGTATCCTTCTTTCTGGATGTGCCCAGGGCAACTCCAGCATTCAGTGAGAAGGGTCGTTCAGTTTTGCTTTTGCCACACATACTCACAAAATTTTACCATGATATTAACACCTTGGCATGCAGGAGTTTGTAATATTTTACATCTATTGAATAAATAAATGCACTAGCCTGGAACTACACTTTCCCATTCAGGTATGCATACACTTAACTCAGTGTACTCTAACACAAAAAACAATCAAAAACCAATGCTAGCTTTCTTCACATAAACACAAATAACCAATCACCATAGTTGTCACCTAATCACCCCAAAGTGTCTTCCATTAAAAAAGCAACTGATTTCTCAAATTTCCAATGAAAAGTTCAGCTTTGCGAGTTTACCCCAACAACACTGAAAGAGTCTCAAAGGACATGATAATTATTGGTCACCTCAAAGTAGGTGATTAAGATAAAAATATGTATTTTGATTGTTCATGAGGAATTTATATTAATTTATATTTTTACCAATTTCATAACAGAGTAAATCACTATAATACTCAAAATTTTCCATCTGTGTCCAAATATAATTTCAGAGAAACCCCCATTAAACATAATATATTACAAATTACACATTAAAATTACATTTAGAAATATTGAAACTATTGTGTAAGTGTTTAGAGCCCTCTTTTTTTAAGCCTGTAAAGATATAAAAATACAAACCATGTTATACACACATTGCAGTGTTTAAATCTTAAAGGAAAGTATTGAGGCAGATACATATTTGCAATAAATATCCTTGTCTTTAACTTGTCTAAATGATACGAAACAGTCAGAACTTTTTTCTTTTTTTTTTCCCCCATAATGTTTAATTTAAAACTGAGAACATTCAACTGTCTCAGCCATCTTTAAGACAGCCAAGTTTGTCTTCTGAGTGCTCTGAAATACTCAAACAGTTGTCATTCACAGATGTTAAAGGTGCAGATAGGTAGAAGTAAAGAATGAACATTTCTTGAACTCAAAGTCAGGAGCTCATGGAATAAATGTTCAGTCTTACGGTGTCATAGTGCCACTGCCATTTCATTTCCCTAAATTCCATTTGCCATTCAGAGACTAAATTTGCTTTCCATTTTCCAGTGACTGCATCAAAATAAAAATAAATGTGTTGTCACTCTGTCATTCTTTTATTTATTTTTTTCCTGTTCTCAAAGCAGATGCCATATTAATCTCAAATAAATGAGCATTAATGGCACAGAGTCATGACAGGGGGTTTGTACCACTACTTCATTTACCAGGCGTATGTTGAAACTCACTCATGATGATAGCAAGAACCCAGCATGATTCCTATGGTCCACAGTGAAAATACTCACATTCCCTTACTTGCCACATGTGTGAAGATCAATGTGCTTCATCCAGAAGTCTCTGCTAATTCTGACCAGAGCCCGAAGTCCACGTGTTGCATCCTGGGTCAGTTGCTCACATATGGCTTAAAGCACAAGGGCCTGCCACCAGCTCTCATACCTCCAAAGGCTTGCCTTCCGCTGCTGGAACCCAGAGTGACTCCTTCTCCTTTCACCTTCTCTAAGCACACAGCATGCTTCCATTTGAGTAGTTATGACAAGCAAAATAGCATTTCTTAGTGTTGTGCCCCTTTTACACGATGAGGAAGGTGAACAATTGGTTGCGGCATAAACCAAGCATCCAGCTGATGAAAATAAATTCCTTGGAATACATATTCACCAGCTATGTCAAAATTTGTTCTTGAACTTGCAAAAGAAGTGCTTGTTTTTTCCCTTAATATTCTATATTGCTTTGAAGACCCTGTCTTTGGGATGACCCCACCATCAAGGAAGCCACTTCTGCCATCTTGTCATTTCATATGTATTAATGCTACCTATCTAGTGCACAAAAAAAGTTTTTTTGTTTTGTTTTCTGTAAGCAATGGGCAATTTCTCAATATAGGAAAAGAAAAGCAAAGCCTTTCTTAGATTCCTGTTTGTTTTTTGTTATCTTTGAGGTGGATGCAAATATTTCCCTTTTTCAAATAAATCAATTCTTCTGCTATAAAGAAATGGATAGCATTGTGTTGGGTTTTGTGTGTGTACTTTCTTTGTTCAACACCTAGCATATACCACAGAACTAGATCTTTCTCTATTTTGTGCAAGATTTTAATACTGTGGAAAAGAAAAATAATTGTGTTCCGTTTAGCATGATTTCCAGTCTTTAACACAAAATCAATCATTGTACGAATAAAATAAGAAATGTGTTGAAAGCGCAACAAATGGAAGCTGAAATATGTCTTCAGGGAGTATCTGCAGGTACACAGCCAGATCGCTGTGCCTAAGCCCACTTTTTTAGTAGGACAACTTTCATTCTTTTAATACAGTTCAGCACAATGCTCCAAGCTGAGACATTCATATACCACTCACTTAAGCAACTCTAACTGTAGTGTTTTTCTGAACATCCTGCTTTGCACAGATCAGGGAAGACAAGTGGACACACACAAAAGCTCCTCTGCTCAAACCTGTTCTGCATCAGAGGATGCAGAGCCATTTTAGAATGATACTGAACTTGAGCTATCAAGATCAGCACTTCAGTCAGCATGAGCTGCACTACAGAGATGCTGAACTAAAGCCTCCTCACAGCCTTGCTGTCAGACACTAGGTAAAGGAGCTTACTCTGCTGTGCAGGCATGCCTCTTGTCTCACTGAATTTTCTTCTCTTCCTTTTGTGTGTTGTTTTTTTTTTCTTTGTCCTTCAGCTGCTTTTCCCAAGACTTTCATCACCAAAACCACTTGCACATTTCTATTTCTTACTATCATTTCCTTCCTTGCTACTGTGCTGCACAAAGGGCTAATTATGTACCAATTTCTTCTATTGTAATGTAGGCAATACAGCCACTTGCAATATCTTGAGATGACTGTACTAAGCTAATTTTGGGGATGCATCCAGTAATTATTATCACACAATGATGTCAAATGTATAAAAAAATGAACCTGAAGAGAAAGTGGATATCTCAGAAATGGCAATGGGCCACAGAAATATGCATATCTAATTAACTGTTTAAATCTGGCAAAACATTTTTCTGATTGAAGCTAACAGCCATGTGAGAACAATTATAATGGTCCCCAAGAAAAGTTTTGTCTCAGCTTGATTCCTGGTAGACATAGGTATAAATCATCAAACAATATCCAATGCTACTATTTTACCTATTTCTTCCTTAAGAAAACAGGCCAGGGCCATTCTGGGGTCGTCAGGGCAAGTGAGGCTCAGAGCCCACCTCTTGCACTCACACACTCAGCAGCCTTCCTCCCCAAAACCAGCTGCCTTATCCCAACAGCAGCTGGGAGCTGCCACCACTGACTGCAAGCTAGGTGCTGGCAATGCCCACAGCGGCGCTTGAAGCTCTACTAACAGCTGACCCCTGTAGACCATCATGCATTAGTGAACAGTCCCACAGCTTCTTTAGCTGGCAAGACCAAACATCTCTGTGGACATCAGGCCTACAGTTTCTGAAAATGAGAAACATTTATCGATCTTCTCTAAAATGTTAAAGGAATGAGCATTTGATAATTCCAGTGATGGATACTCCCTTGATGAATTATGCTGATAAAAATCCATCCTTTGCCTCTTGTTTTCTTTTACTGCCTGTTCAACAAAATGGACTTGAGCAGTACTGTATGAAGCACTGACGTACTGTATGAAGTACTGATGAAGCACTATTTTTTGCACCACAGCTATCTTTATTGTAGCTTTATCATAGATGAACAGAGGTCTTCAGTTTTCAAAACTATCACTTCAGCTTCTTTCACAGAGAGCAGATCAAATAGAACTGCTTTTAATAGTGCTTATTTGTATTGTGAAATGAGGCATTTATTACTTCCAGTAAACCAAACTGAATCAGCCATTCTGCAAGAATTTCTATAACACATTTATTTTTTGAAAAGAGAGGGATATTCAAATCTCATTTTAGAAAACCCAGCCATGTACTGTAAGCCTAAACTTGTTAAAGGGAAAAGTTGAAAGTCAGCTCTTGGTAATTGTTTAGGGAGGGATTAGTGTCATGTTAAAAAGCCTGGTTTGCTGTTTTCCTGCAAATGCTGATTGCAGCTCCAGGCATCATTTTGAATGAACTGTCTTGTCTTTGGCACAGAAGATAATTATCTCAGTCCCACCCAAAGAACTGAGTTTGAGCCAGCAGGGACAGCTGAGCTAAAAAGGAAACACATGCCGTGTTCAAACTGAAGATATTGTACCATGTTTCCAGTAAGATCTTATTGAGTTTTCTGCCATATTAAAATGTTATAGAGGGTGTCGTGTGCCGATGACCTACAAGTAGGGTGTGAGAAGGGTAATACTACACTCTATTAGACCATTAACAGCATGAACAAGACCTTTACAGAAGTCCCAAACAAAGAGGCCAAATTCAATGTACGACATTGTGTACCTGTAATCAAAATCCTCCATGACTTCAGAACTTGTCACGCCTGCGGGTTATCTAGACAATGGCTTTTTAAGAACACTCATGATCAAGAGCCAAAAGTAAATTCTAGTAAAAGTACAATAAAACCAAAAAACCCCACAGAGTCTGGAAGTAACTGCATCACTATGTAACCTGCTGCTTCTGGAAAACTTCGTCCTAGACTGATGCAGTGTAGTTTTAGAGCTGAGTGTGAGCAGAAAGTAGCAGAAACCAGTATGTCAAGCTCTAATGATTGCTTAGACCTATCCCATTTTTAAAAGATGTGATGTTTGGGGGATTTGGGGTTTTACCTAACACAGTCAAGATAACAACCTTTATTAAGGAATCATTTAAAATGGAATCAATGTGAAGTTGAATTTAGAAACTCATCAAAAGTCGAGCCTGAACATGAAAACTAGATTCACACATCCAACACTTAGCATTTGCAGAGATAACCTCATTTCTTTTCCAATAAAGTTATTTATTTGTATGCAAGGAGTCTTTTCAAATTTGAAATAAAGTATTAAAAGCAGTAATCAACATGTCCTGAAAATTTATCTGTTAGTCAACTGTAGCCGACAACCATACACTTATATCATACAAATTCAAAGAGGCCCTGTAAACTCCCAACACACTGAAGATACTGGAAGATAAGCACATATTTTCCATTTGAGCTGGGTCTGTCAATTCTTCAACTCTACCTTCCCTAGAAGATAATGAATTTAAAGTATACTGTTTACTGTTCAGCATAGTAGAAGTGAGTGTTAAATATTCATAGGAAGGTCATTTGACAGGCTCAGGGAAGCTTCAAGAGCCGTAACTGCAATAGATACAGCAGACCAGCTGCACCACGGATTCGACAAATATCACATTAGAACATAAGAGCAAGTTCAAACTTTTGAGGCATGTTAAATGGCTGCTTTATGGATGTCCTGGTCAGGAAATAAAAGAATAAACTTCTAACTAGGTCCTGATTAGTAGTAAGGTGTAGCTTACAGCTTATGGTTGAAGAACTGCCCTGCATAAAAATAAGTTAATCAGAGGAAAAGGTACTTATGTTGGACACTCATTTAACAAACAGATTTACAAAGTCCACTACTGTTTTGTTCTACAAATTGTGAAATGAATAACTACAAAGAGTAATTAAGTTCTTAAAGATTGTGAAAGGCAGTCAGAAAGTTAAATTATTGTATTAGGCTCAAAAGTATTAAAAAATACAGTATTAGAGGACCAGGTCATATGCATAGCACTTCTAAAAATATTTTAGAAAGTTGAGAGAAAGATGGAAAAGTATGAAGATAGGAGAAGTTACTAAAATTGAAAAGCCAGCTTTCAAATAGTGAAGATGTATACAAATGAGGAAGACAGAAGGATCATAATCTTTATCAGGTTTTTGCAGACCAAACACAAGTTTGAAGAACAATTCTCAAGAGACCTAAAGCCAGACAGTAAATATTCAAATATTTTCAAATTTTCAAACATACAAAAAGTAAGAAGCCTGTCTAAAAAACCCACAGAAAAAGTACAACATTAAAGTGTAGCAGGAGTATGCAGAGTAGATAAAGGCAAAGAGATTGCTAGTTTTAATCTGTGTATTTACCACAGAGATCCATTTAAATGCCTATTCTGAATATTCTTTTTTTGCATGGAAAATATCAGGGATCCATCTGAAGCTGAAATACTGGTAGAAGCTATAGCATAAGATGAGAAAAAAATAACAATTTTACACTAACACATGATAGTTGCCATAGAGTTCAAAGGGAAATCACGAATGAAACAGCTGATCTGTTGCTCATAATAAAGAATACTAACTTGTTCTTGGTAACAAAAAGGATTGCTGCTTCCAAAGAACTGAGGAACTCCAGAAGATCCAGCGATGGGCAGATTAAATTCATCATAGATATATGTAAAGTAAACAATGCATGGAACCCAATTCTAACTCAGAGGTTCTGAGGAACATAAATATAATGATCAACAAAAATCTAAACAAATATATGTTTGGGAATGTTGTGAATGATTCAAAAAGAAACAGAAAATACACCAAAAAAGAAACAGAAAATACACCAGAAATTATATTTATGACTAAGTAGAAAACTATGCTGCACCTTCTTGTTAAATACCATAAGTTAAGTTCTTCCCAAATTAAAAACGACACAGTGAAAATTGTGACGTTTGAGAGGAGAGTAATAGTGATTATGAAGGTAAGAAAATACTTTCTGCACACGAAGTGACAAAACAGACTAGGATCCTTCATCCCAGAAAAGACATGGCAGGGTGATGTGGACATGGCAGAAATGCAGAGTTATGAGTGTAATGTGGAGAGTGAGTAATGGTCTCTTTTCATGAGAGCTAGTGTATAAGAACTGTTATTCGTTAAAAGGAGAAGTCCTAGTCCTTTGAAGGTAATAAACTGGAAGGCATTACTTCTGTCTAGGAAAGCCCCTGACCAAAGGCCATGGAATCCTGGGACAATAGTCGAGGGTCATAACATTTATCCCTGTTTAGGACATCAACTGATAGCCTTTGTCAGAAATGGTCTGAACTGATTTGGTCTCTCTCATGTTCCTCATGTAACACTGAAAGAAATCACTACTACCAAACTGAATGCAAGTAGTCTCCATGAGGTTTTACATTATTTGCATAGTTAATGCATTCAGAAAAATGACAGCACTAGGTATGGTACTGGTATATTTGACTAAATACCTAAGAAATGGCTGGAACATCAGTTTGCACAAAGAGCACAATGTATTTTATAAAAATCTCTTTCTGTAGATTTTTCTTTCTAATCATGCAGGTATTGCTCAATCACTTCAAAAGAGCTGATAGCATCAGACAGATCTCCAGCTGTGCCTTATCTGAAACCATGAAATAATGTGTAAGCTTGCTCGTGGAATAATGAGCAAGCAATTAGCAGAATCAGGATACTTTCCAAGTAGACCCCCTCTCTCCCTGTACAAAGCTTCCCACATGTCAATGGTGAACTTCAAAAAAACTTGTAGGTATTTTCATCTATGCTCCAGCTTCTCCAGGGCTGGCTTTAGTGCACCTCACATTATGTCAGTATTACACCTTTGAACAGATGACCATCGTTTTACCTAATAGCTAAACAACCACAGGATGATACAAGGCAGATCTGTATGTCCTCCACCTGGTCTGTAGGTGGTCTGGGATTTTTGAGCCTAGGAATTCCTTCCAGAGTCCTAGATAAAAAATGGTTAGCCTGGTTTTCTGGAGTAAATACTCCACCATACCTCAGGTTCGAAGATGCCCAAGGAACCACTTACTGGTTCAGTGTCACTAGCTCACTGCCGGGGCATGAAGCACCTACAGGCACAGCTCCTAACTTTGTTTACTTCAAAGCAGACTTAGTTCATGTGCACCAAGACCATGAGAGTCAAACAAATTCACAGTAAATATGAATATTCATGTGATCCACTCTGTAATCACATGATGATATAAACAAAAACTCTAATACAGATGCTTATATGTGAAAGCTTCTGCAGAGGCTGGCTATGTGTAGGTGTTACTGCTGCATAGAAAGGGCATCATAATGCACGAATTATAACGGAAAATGTACAATAAAAGTTCTAGCAAAAGGTACTCAAGATATTCTTCAATGTATCATGTAATTCAAGATATTCTTCAATGTATCATGTAAAAAAATAAATTCCTTCTTTCTAACAAAGATTTTATTTTTTTTAAAGTATTCAGTAAGTTTCATTAAATATTGCTTAAAATAACTGAAACAATTAATTAAAAAGTAATTATTTTAAGCATTACATAAATATATTTCAACAGCTAGGAAAGATATATTACAAATAATGAACAAAGCATACAGCCTTGGGAGCTCAGCTGTGAGTAATTTAGAAGTTAACTCCACCATTTCTAATTTCTCCTCTTCCTCTCAGTCAAACAGCTTCTACCTCATAAATCTCCCAGAAGAAGGAAACAGACCAAAACAGAGATATTTAAAACTCTAGTACTTCCTTAGAAACTCCAACTTTAAACTTCCTTTTCAGTATGAAATACTGGAGTGATAAGGAAAGAAATAACTAATTCAGCCAGAAGATTGTATCACTTACCTTGGGATAACTGTTGACTCTGTTGTTTCCATGTGATTTAGTAGGTGTGCTGGAGGTCTCACAGGAGGTAAAAAAAAAACCAGTGCATGAAATAATTCTTAAAACACTGTTTATTCTATGATTTCTTGCTTTTTCTTGCTTTCTATTTCTTCTGTATATTATGTTTTCACAACATTGTGGTTGATTTGACCCTTTTGATACCATGCCGAATTGTAATAAAAAGAGATGTATTTCTTGGCAAGGAAATGACAAAACTGTGGCAGTTTCATATACCAGTTGCTAAAACATGGTTGATGAAACATTCTATTTGTTGTTTGGTAGCTTAGCTACTTCATCAAGCATTCTACTTATTTCCCCTCATTACTGGAATTATGCCTTTCAGCTACGGAGACCAAAAACATTAATATATGATTTAGACAACAAGAATATTAAAAGTGTGTGTGAGTGAAATATTGACTAGGCTAAAAAGAAAATGGGAAATTAGACTTCTAATGCTAAGTATTCTCATACCCCCGGATCATGAGCCAGATCTTACACAAGATTTTAAGGCTACGTTTGAAACAAAGAATTAGGGCCATTCTTCTTTCATATTGGCAGAAGTTGCGCATTGTCTTTCAATATGGAAAATAAAATTTAAAAAAAAATAAAAATCTGAGCTTTGCAGTGTCGTGAATGACAGAAAGAGTAACACTTTGGTTTAGAATGTCCTTAGTCTTTAGTTTGCATTACACACTAGTTACTTTTTTTACTGATTTCCTGACTTCAGACACTCAGAGAATATAAAACAAAACACCCCACTCCAAAGCCATGAACACTTATATTTCAAAGCATCTGTGGGTATCATTCCTTGATGAACTCAAAGATGATATATCTGAATGTGTACAGCTCTTTAAAACTATTAAGATATGACTTGAACTGTGAGAACAAGAAAACTTAGGAAATACTTCAAATTACTCAAATGCTCCCTTCATCTGAAGCAATATGTAAAAAAACAGCTGAGCTTCAGTTTTGAAAGCCAAGCATTTATTTGAAACTTTGAAACTGATAGTTTAACTTTTCTGATTATTTCCTCTTTTTTTCTCCCCTAAAATATAAATAGTAAATTGATTTCTGACTCATTGGCATTTAAACTTTATTTTAGCCATCTCTACCCAGGGTAATAAATCAGTTTCAAAAGTGCCAAGTAATGACTTAAAAGATATTCCTAAGCATTCAAATTTTCAAAGCTTGCATTAGTAGAATGATTCAGAATTATCCACTGCAGCTCCTGCTAAAGGCAATGGTAAACAAAACTCCCATGATTCTTAATGAGAGAAAATTGGGTCAATGTTGAGAGCTTCTACTCCTGTGAAGCACAAAAAAGCTAGACACTATCAATATTTTTCTCATAAATCCAAAGTAGACGAAAGGAAGCAGCTACATTTTTCCTGGTATCTTCAGGTGTAGAAAAACAAACTATTTGGGACCAGGAAAAATATACCACCTTATCTTCCAAGCAGCATGGAGTATTTGTGGAATAATGGTGATCCAAGGATCTAGAGAAAGTGCAGATCCTCTAATCCTTTCAGACTTCAATGAAATAAAAATATGCAAGTCTGGCAAAGTAACACATAGATTTGAAAGATTTTTTTTTCCTCCTATCCTTTGTATATGGTTATGATTAAATATATGGATGGAGAACACGGTGTTAACCATAATAAATGAAGATGTGTTTTTATTTGGGTTAAAAAATAAGAGATTGTCTGGCAAGTATACAATAGAACATTATTACAAGAGCATCAATTTAATAACTTATTAGATTGCTGTTGCACCCAGAAGGCTGTTCTTGACCTAAATAGCAGTACCCAACTAATACATGCAGAAGTATGTATACATATTCGTGTGTATGTGTTACCATGTTTACTTCACTTTTCCTTCCTATAATATTTCCTATATTTCCTATAATAGTATACTCCCCATTGTCTCTAGCTACTGTCAACTCTGAATTTCTTACAGGCCTCATGGTAGAAATGTGCCTGGGAAGCAGACTCAGAAACAAATGTTCTAAAATGTAATGCCTGTGGATGAAGAAAATGTGAGAGAGATGGACAGAACAGATAGAAAATGGTGTTTCACGGGGAGAGGAAACAGGGATAGGCAAACAAACCAGATGGGCAGGGAACAACACAGCTGTGAAGGACCTTAAAAGTAAGGAAAGGCAATCTGAATTTGAATTGCTATGAAATTGGGAGCCAGCGGATGGATTCAAGGAATGCAAATTATATTATTGAAGAGGCAGTGAAAGTAAATGAGATTAGTACTGAATCACTGTGAGTGCTAAAAAAAAAAATTAAAAAAAAAAATAAAAAGGGAATAGATGGAGAGGACCACGACCAAGGAAGGTGTGGTGTACTATGTTATTTTTGACTGACAGGTAAGAATGGTGCTATCTCCATCACTTTGAGAAAAAAAATATTGGAAGTTGGAAGTGTATAGGAGAAAATTAAATTCCAGGTGTACAGGCATACTTCAGGAAATGAGATACTTTAAAGGCTACAGAGGAAAAAAGACTGAAAGTATGAGGATTAATTTGTTCCGGAAGTACAACTTTCAAATAAGTTCATAGCTTGCAAATGTATCCAGGTATCAGATTTAGTGTCATGTAGATAGATACGCTGTTCAAATAAGGCTTACTGTATTGTCCTCTCTTACTCAGTTTGCTGAGAAACAGTAACAACTGTAGTATTTATCCCAGAATAAATATCTTACTTTCAAACTGTACTTGGATATCCTGAGAAACAAAGCTCGTGGAGGAATGGTGCATACATGCCCACTTGAAAAAAAAGAAATCACCTAATTCCAACCATGTTTGATGTAAGTCTAGTTGCATCAGAAACATTAAGCTTGGGAAAATAACCTGCTGAGTAGAAAAAAAAAATTCAAATTTGTGTCCCTGCCAAATGTGCAACATTTTGAGTTCTCATTCATCAGCTGGTCAACCAAACTACATACATACTCTTTTCAATAAATCAGCTCAGTAGTAGCTTGAAAGCAGCCACAGAGTACACTTTTTTACCCATCCAGGAGTTCAGAGGCATGATATGGTTGATCAAGGTACTGTGGAAGAACACAGGGAGTGAAGTCTCGAAGTATAAGTAATTGCTACTGGGGGAAAAAAACCCAACCCTATTAGCCATAAAGCCTATAAACAGAGTATCATGAATTGCAATGCTCACAAAACAAATTCTGTTAGAAGGTTCTCCCTTTGAGGTATATATAAAAGAGAAAATAAAGAAAAATATCTGCAACATCCTTTACAAGCCATTTTTCATTTTCCAGTGAAGACTACTTAGATCAGTTACAGACCCATCAGAGAGAATTCCATGTAGCTCACTCTGCATCCAGCAGATTTGCATCGTGCACTTCCATTGCTTAGGATTTCCCTTTGTCCTGTACTGTAGAAGACAAGATTCCAGTCTAGATATTTCATATAGGTGTAGGCTAAAAATTCTGGTCCCCTCATGCACTCTGAGAGCCTGTGAAGAAGACAGGCCCAGTCCCACGGTCCTCATTTCACCTATGCTCTTTTGTCACCTATTAAATTTATGCTTAACTGGTAATAGGTTATTTATGATAAATCTTTGAAGCTAAGAAAGGTGTTACTCTAAGAGCTGGAGGGACACTGACAAAATACCCAGGTGTGCTGATCCAGCTCTTAAAAAAAAGACCTCTGTAAAGTTCAGTAAACTGACTAGTTTAAACAAATTTTGTGAAACACTACTTTAAATTACATAGAAGCCAAAGCAGGTCCAGTTTCCTGTTCTAGGAAAAGGAACAGCAAAATCCATATAACTTTTTTTTTTTTAAAAATCTCTCTAAGTAGTATTTGTAAAATACAGTCTTTACAAACAATTGAATTTTAATTTACTTGCAAAATTCAGTGATGCTACATGCTAACACTGTGAACACAAAACATCTATAGCATTGTACATTTATATGCAAAATCCTCAACATACACATAATTGGAGGTAAATCCACTGCAGAATAATGGATCAGCAATCCAAAGATTAGCAATCAATGCAGTTAGAATGACTGGACATATACTAAATGACATTCTCATGATCCAGATCCAGTATTTGGAGAAAGAGGGAAATTCTATAAAGTCCATGATAAGAGATATTTACAGGTAAGATAAGATATTTACAGATCAACAAATGATAAGTGCACACGCACTCCAGCTAAGCAAATTCTTTTGTTTCCAGTTAGAAACAAAGATTAGTGCTGTGGAATGAACTTTGTTTCAGTCCAACAGCTGCATATTTACACTAAAACAAGCACTCTGCATCCTCACTGATTTTATTGAGACTTGGCAAAGTAAGCTTTAGTTTATATATAGATTCTAATGAAGATAATCAGACTGCCACGTGTGCACTACAGTGGCCTGAAAACACAAAGGCATTTTGCCATGTCCCCTCCCACATCGTGCACCGATACAGCACTCAACCTGCTATGTTGAAGGTCCTCTTGTTGGTGGGGAAAGTATGTGTAGGTGGAAAAAAGATAAGGAAGATAAGAAACTCTTTTAGCCCTTGTGTGTTACTAATTTTTAGAAGTGTTATGGAGGGGAGAGGATTAACATTCACATCTGTGCATGGTTTAGGAATCGGTCAACATCTTTAAAAGTTTTGTGACCTCTTTTGGAGCTCCCAGCTGTCATGCGAAATTTCTATGCATGTGTCCTACATCAACCTGGAAAAAATAAATTTACTTCCTATTCCAGGTAGTGGATCTGAATTGATGTGGATTTTTTTGCCATCTCCCAGCAGTTTGCTTGTTCAGTATTCATATTACTCCTGTTTTACTTTAACAACTGGGCTCTGCTGTGCTGCAGAACAAATCTGTTTCCTCTAAGCAGTGACTTTTCAATAATACTAAACAATTTCTAATTTTGGTGCTTGTTTCTTAAAATAAATCCCAGTGGCTGAAGACTGCAGTTTCCATTCTAAGCTAATTCAGACTCTGCAGTCATTCTTAAATCCACCTAATACTGAAATATATTCTCTGTCATAGAGCTGCAGCTGAGAAAAAATAATCCTGTATAGTCAGATCATGCTATAGACAAGGCTAAGGGTTGGGATTTTAGAAAGCTTTTAGTAGCTTCTAAACCGCAGAAAACACAAATCAGTTTCCACACATTACATCTTTTTGTGTCTGACTTTTATGAGATGATAATGTGATGATGCCTAGTGATATGGTTTCATAGCTTCTGGCTGACACCTAGATTTGCAAGGACATGAGCTAAGTAAGATTTAGTTAGTGTCAGATATAGCTGATAATAGTGGTAATGTACTTGCTAACACTTCTGGGCAAGATGTGGTGCCTTGCCTTAAGAATTGCTGCCGTAGTATCCATTTAAAATTCTTTAGAACTACCACCAAACTAAAACTCAGTGCTCCTTTCCCTTCCCTGTCCTGTTGTTCTCTTGCCCCATGTGACCTACCAGCCTTGCCTCGTGCCAGGCCTTCCTGTGCTAACAAGGACACCAAGTAAATGAGGGTGAAGATTTTCATGCCTGATACACCAATTCAGAGGCTCGGCATCTGGAGCAAGCAAATCGTCCCTGCGGGAGAAGAGCTCACATCAGACAGAGCTTCATCTTGGGTGTGCAGGACAGCAAAAGAAGAACTTCTCTTGTTCATAAACCAGTTGAACTATTCTTCAATATTTGTTGCTAAATATTTTATTATGGTAGAAAAACTGAAATGCTGATATGGAAGTTTTAATAGATTCTTCATTTTGTACAGTCTCAGGAGCAATTCACATCTACTTAAACCTGTGATGAATCACATGGAAATGGCCATTAACATCCTTACCCATAATGCATAATTTTGCCACTATGAAAACTAATATTTTTCTCTATTTTCTTAGACTGTATTACAGTATATTCCAGTGTTATGAAGACTGAAGGACTCCTTGAATACTACAGCCAGGCTAATGTATACAGTGTTACACAAACACTTAATTAGTCACCCGTTACCTGACATTTCAATTTCAAAATCCCACTTGTGGTACGCAAAGCATTAGAGCTTGAATCCTTCTCACACTGTCGGTACTTCAGATTGGTACTCCTCATATATGCTGCATAAATTTAGTGCAAGGTGTCTTTGTTATGATCAACAGTCTAAATACAAGTCTTTTGGGGTAAAGAATCTACAACAAATTTTTCACTCTGACAAGAAAATTGAACTGGAAGGATTCATTGATGTTGCAGAATGAGGCCAAGAGCAGACTTTGTCCTTTTGTCTAAGAACTTTTAAAAGCCAGAACTCTGTGATTTTAGCAAAAGTGTTAACCAACATCTCACCTATTATATTTTTTTAAGGAACTTGGACTTTGGTCTTAATGTCTGAAACTACAAAACCTCCACGGAAATTAAACTACTGTGAAAAAAAAAAACAACATGAGAAAAAGAGCGTTCTCTTTTTTTCTTTTTTCTTTCCCTTCCCCCCAAAAGGTATCTGCTGATTAAAACAGCTTTCTAAACGTTTATCACCTTAGCCTTGGCTTATAAGGGGAAAATTAGTAGTAGATTTCAAAGGTCAGTTCCCACATTCGGTTATATCTGTTCACCCCAATTTAAGTCGGTGATTGTTTATAACCCATCTGAACCTGAAAAGAAGTTAGACTCACACAAGAAGGTTCAGAAAATGGGTAGAATATACAAAGGACATAGAACGGGATTTAGGAGACAGCAAAAGAATTAATGTAATACAGGAAGAAACCAATTAAATATACTGATTGCTGATCTCCTTCTAATAGGTCTTGACCATGAGACAGAGGTAGGCTTAGAAGTTTATTTTCAGTTTGCTTCTATTCTACATGTACCATTTTATAGATACATTAAACAAGGGGGGGAAAATCCCTTCACAATAAAGTTACATCTTACAGTAAAAGAAAAGCTTCACCTAATCTAGTGATACAGAACAGAAAAAGAAAATTCAGAGAAACAAATCTTTTTTCTTCCAATAAAACAATTACAGGTACAAAGAATTACTTATATGAGGTTGGATACACTTCTAAGAAGAGCAAATTCCAGTAATCAAACAGTCACTGTTTTCTAAACTAAACCAATAATAAACTAAATGAACTTATCCATTAAATGAGTAAAACTCTATACTGGGAGATACAAATGCAAATACTGATGTCACACAGCAACATCCTCCTTTCTTTTTGCACTCTTCTGCAAGGAAATAACTCAAGCTTCTATCCATTCCTTTTTTAAAAACTGCATTATTGTAATAACAAAATAAAATCACAGACTTGTGTCTTTCAGGAAATGTATGTAATTAGTAACTTCCACACTGCATGACCAACTGGGCTGGTTTGGGGAAGAGAAGAAAATCCATTATGGCCTTTGCTTGTCACAAGGTTTTTCATACATTTCTTCCCTCTCCATTAATTCTGTTCCCAAAAGGCCTTGTATTACTTTTTAACTGGAATTACAGACACAGCTATGCTGACACTTTTCATGGCTATTAATATTTCCCTTGTCTATAAATTTTCAGGTTCTATTAAGACAGGATGACACAGGAACTTCAAGTTTGGTCATTCTATAAAGACAAAGGTCTAGACCTCAGATAAAAGCCTTCTTACATGTCTTTACTGATGAAAATGGTATTTTTCTGCCTGTGGGCTTTGTAAAGAATTCTTACCTGCCACAGGTATGAAAGTGTAAAATCTAAGCGCATCAACTCTCATTCTCAGTACAATGGTAATAGGCATCTGAGAAGTTCCCAGGAAGTAGCATTTGCATATTTTTTAACATTTATTTAGTGAAAACCATATCCATATCTCAGGAAACAACTTGAGGGGCACACAAATGCACAACCACACATATTCTCACAGCCGTCAACAAACACTCGGGGGGGGAGATGATTGTGAAAAGAAAAAGTAGCACTAGTAAGGACTAATGTCTCCCCCCAGTAGGCAGAAAGCAATAGAGAGTAAAATTATTTTTTTTTAACAATCATTGTAAAGTCATCGTGCTGGTCTGTTCTGAATAAATTCCACCTTGTGAAACTGGACCCTCACAAGGATCTGATTTGGTTCTAACAAGTGACTAAACCCTTAGAAGCACAGAATGTTTTAGAGTTGAAAGGGACCTCAAAGATCATCTAGTTTCAGCCCCTCTGTCACAGGCAGGGACACCCTCCCCTAGGATCAGGTTGCCCAAAACCTCATCCAACCTGGCTTTAAACACTTCCAGGGATGGGGCAGCCACAACCTCTCTGGGCAGCCTGTGCCAGGGCCTCACCACCCTCATAGTAAATAATTTCTTTCTAATGTCTAATCTACGCTCCCTTATAAACAGCTCTTCTCCCACTTCCGTGTAGGAGCCCTTTAAGTATTGGGAGGCCATAATTAGGTCTCCCCTGAGATTTCTCTAGGTTGAAGAAGCCTCAGCTTCTTCACAGAACCTCAGCCTGTCTTCACAGAGGTGCTCCAGCACCCGATCATCTTCGCTGCCCTCCTCTGGACTCGTTCCAACAGCTCTGTTTCCATATTAGTAGCCAAATATGCTTGTAAATATTTGTAGTAATTAATTTTAAGTATATCGGTAATAAGCAACTTATCTTATGCCTCTGGTTTCAAAATAACCAGAACCACAGAAGCAAACACTTGCTTCATTTTTCCTCTCATCCTTTACTTTTTGTGTTCACCAAGGTAATGACAGATACACATAGGGATGATTTGTAATTAAATTAAATTCAGCTACAAAAGGTGTGTAAAATGCATTTACTCCAAAACAATAAACAAGCACATGATTAATTGCTTGCAATATGCCTACCTTTGATGTGTGAAAATAAAGATGATGCAGCAGCTGAGTACCTTTGAATCAATTCAACATCCACCTGGTAGAAAAACACACCGTTTACTACAGATTTAGACAGATTCCATGAAAGAATTTCCAAGATCTCAGGTAGAAATTCTCCGAAACAGAAAAAAAAAAATCCATTTAATTTTTCCTTTGCTACCACCATGACTGATTAATTCCCAGAGAAAAAAAGACCACCCAAATGTCTGGAAATCAAAATATGTGGTAGAGGGAAAAATGGAAAACATAACTTCATGGTTTTAGACACCTCTATAACAGAGAAATACAATCAGCATTGGCATGTTTTTTATCTTTTGTCATAGTTTTTCAAAATTTCCTATGTATCCAGAGATTATACTCACACGAACTACAAACAAATGAAATATAGCAGATGAGTCCTGAACTATTGGTATCTAATCTCATTCAGAGTCATTGTGTTTTGAATGCCTGACCACTAATGCTGTACCATGGTGTAGTGCAGTAACATTTATTAAATATACCAATGCAGTGAATATAAAATCATATACACAATGAAACTAAAGATAAAGAGCGGTGGTAATAACAAAGACAATCCCTCCTGTCTGCAGAATTCTATTACTGACTGTAATTTCAAATGTGTAAGAGAGTTCACCCTATTTAGTGTTTTTTTCTGTATCTATACTATTTCTGGAGGAATCTTGGATTGATGCTTGTTTCTTTTGTTTTACTGGAGAAGCAGTTCCATTTCAGTGGTGAATAATAATACAGATTATCTGAAGTCTTGTTTAGGGTTAATTCTTTATGGTACTCATCTAAAATGTGTTGCTGTCAAAGCAATAGTTTACGCTGGATTTCAGCAGGCATGCAAGTCTAAATCTATACTGAATGCGCTTGGGAATTTTTTTTTTTTTAATCTTATATATACATATGTATATTTGTACACACATATTTAATGCCAGAAAGTTGAGATTTTGAGATGTGAGCAACTGAATGTGAAGAAATGTAACAGTTCAATTCACTTTAACATGAATAAACAAGGTTTGTAGCAATGCTAAAATATTTACACCCACATCCCCACTCCTCTGCACTCTCTTGCTACATTGCACACTCAAGAGATATTACACACTTCTTAAAGTGAATGTAGAGAAAAATGAAGAAAGGGGAAGCCAAGTCACTAACGTCTAATTTTGTTTTCTTCTATTAGTTGCAGTCTATTAAAAGTTTAAGAGCAAAAAGATAAAAATGTGAATGTTCATATAATAGGATGGCACCTTCAATCTTACCTAATGTCACATGATTCAGAAACTACCTGTACTTGAAGTTTTTTATTATGACTTCACAAATTCAGGAAAAAAGCACATTTATATTTAAAAAAAGCAAACCAAAACCCTGCAACATTTTAAAAGATATGGAAATACTTCAGAGATAAAGACTAACAAAAGTAGCAATCCTTTTATTCTTAAGCAGAACATGAGAAGCTCAGTCAAACGCAGGAATAAATAACACTATGACTACAAGTAACTGCGGTTGCTAATATCTGCTTAGCTCCTTGGAGATTGGTTGCATTCATTTCCTATCAGATGACCACTCCACTTTCACAGCCTGCTCTACAGCTCTTTTTACAATAGGGAGCGTTCTGCCCAAGCCCTGGCAAGTTGTCATTGATTGTTTCAAATGTTCTGTATTCAGCTATTCACAGGATGATTCCCTGGCTTTTCAAATTGTAAGCTAGCCTAGTGTGTCAAATATGCTTCTGAAGATAAAGGCATTTGTAAATGTAAAGGCATCTGTAAACGCGAAAGGTGCTTAACTGTGTATGCAGCCTTTACAAAGCACAGGCAGCAAGCGTGAGACTATTCCTGGTGAGAAAGAAAATAATTCAGCATCGTTTTTCCTCTTTCTGAATTCAGATTTCAAAATAAAGATTTAGTAGACTTGCACATAATGAAGTTCAGAATTTTAACAATACATCAGCTCTGGCCTACCACTACTCCTCTATTTTCTGCACCACAGAAACGTTAGCACTGTGTCTCCTAAGGAGCTATGATCCCTTTACAGTGTGCAAAGTATATAAATACAGGGGCTGGGAGGCCTCAGTGGGCAAAACTACTGGCATCAAAACAATAAAAACTCTGGCATATATTTACAGACACAAAACCCTGGCGTGCATTTGCATACATTTACTCAGGAAGAAGAAAATAACCAAAGGTTTAAGTGGAAGAAAAAGAAATGAGACCCTAACATTTCAATACTTCATTACTCCTTAAACCTTCCCTCAAACCATGATTCTGTTACTGTCTCACTTCTTCCTCTTATTTCCAGATCTCCTTCCCACAAGTCTGCTTCTTTCAGAAACGGAGAAAGAAAATGGAGTATTTTCAACTCTTTTGGGGCTGGAAGATGTAGGGTTCTGATAAGCAAGCAAAGATTTTAATCTTTTCTCAGTTGTGACGAGCAGAAATATATCAGCAATAGGCTGGTGGTAGATTAATTCTACTTTACATGAGCAGAAACAACATGGCCTGGCTATTTGTTCCTTGCTTAGTTCGTTTTTTTGAGGGTAGAGTGGGGTTGGAGGGTTGCAGTGAATGGGGTGAGAGTTAAGAGCCAGTTATTTCATCTATTGAGTGAGAAAACTGTCTACCCAAGTGTAGGTCAGCTCATGTGGTTTACACAGCTTGTGAGATATCAAAGACAGGACAATGGAACAAGAGACCAGCCAGGAAGGCCTGAGTTTTATACGTAGCTGAGAAACAGGCTTAGATAAATGTCATGGTTCCACCCCAGGCAGTGGCTGAGGGCCACTAACTCACCCCTCCCTCAGGAGGAGAAACAGACAGAGCCCTGCAGGGTGGGATAAAGGCAGTTACTGACATGGCACCACAAACGAGCAACAACAGAGCCCATGACAGAATACACACACACGGTGATGACATGGAGCACTTTACGCAGTGGTAACACAGAACACTGCACCAAAGCAATGACCCACCCAACACCTGACTGCACTCAGATTGTCTTGGAACCGTGCAGACCCACCCCTCCTCAACCAGCCCCCCTTATGGGGGAGTGATGCCAGGTGGTGTGGGAACAGCCTGGACCAGCTCAGCTCACCTGTGCTGACTGCTTGGGGAATGTAATTCTGTCCTGGCTGCTTGGGAAATGTAACTCTGTCCTGGTCAGAACCAGGACAATAAGTCACTTCAGTTCTGTGTGCCTTGGACTTCCTGACTGTAAAATGAGCATCATTAGGGTACTGAGCTCTTCAGTTAGGACAAATGGCGTACAGAAGAACTGCTGTGATAATTTCCCTGAATGAAAACTCACTTAGCAGACTCCTAAAAAGATTTGGACTAAGCTGGTTCCAAAAGATTAACAGGTTTGTCCCACCAGTACTGAGGCTCAGCTTTGGTATTAGAGAGCAGCCTGAACTCTTCTCAGCCCTCAACTCCACTGGAACTTCATAGAATAGCATACGGCACATGGCTTGCCTGAATGAAACTTTTACCTTTGGAGCTTGATTCTGTAAGAAACCTAATATATTCCGCATCTTCATCTTTTCTGGGCCATATTTAGAGAAAGGTCATATTTCATCTGTGATTCTCTAATAAAATTCTGAACAGACTCTGTGCTCAGACTTGCCAGCCCTATTGATATGGGCAACAGATTATTCCTTGTCTTGGTAATTTGCCACCCTGCCACTCTAAGCGAGTGATGTACCAGATATCCGGATTCTCAGGCTGCTGGGAATCAAGAGATGTGACATTGTCTTGAAACACATGCTTTGGAATTGTTCGCATTCATACCCACAAAGTTCAAGATGTGACTCACTGGACAAATCACATTTAGATCTCCATATGCCATGCAGAAAAACTGCATGACTGAAGGAAGAAAGGAAACTAAGGATATGAAGAAATGAGGATATATGAATTCCCGCATGGATTTGAAAAATAGAAGGAATTTACATTTAAAGAATTTTCTCTTTAAATTTGTTTCTCTACAGAGATAAAGCCTTTCCTTTTTTAAATTGTCTAAAGCAGATTAAACTCTTTTAATTGATTATGAAACAGTATGCATAAGTTTTAACAAAAACTAAATTAAATACATTTTACGACATTTCTCAATTTTCATTTTTAAGGTGTTGCATGGAAGGGATGATGACCTTATTGCTTGAAAAGCTGAAACAGGCTAGTTTGATTGTGACACTCTGTCCACCACGATGCCTTCCGAGTATCTGTCATGTAAAAGTGAGTGTGCATGCTTCTGCAGTAGAGATGGGAGAGATGGCAGCCATACTAACTTAGGTAGTGTGACTTTTACATCTGTTCCTTTCTCTCCCCCTACTAAATTTTGCAGTGCTGCAGGGATCTGCATCAACTCCTTTTCCAAAAATCTCCCAAAACTTTATTAGTCTGTGCTTCTGACAATATCTATTTGGCCTGTGGTTTGACCACATGAAAGAGCAAATATGTGCAAACATCAAGCAACCAAGTGGGGGAAGGAATTATTTTCCTTTGTTGCTAAATACATGCAACAACTGCCCTCCCCCATTACTTTTTTTCCAGTTGGCTGTAAGTACAAACTAGAAGTATGAGAAGGACATTTTATCAGCCTTGGGAAAAAAAAACAAACAAAAGAACAAACCAACAAACCTCACAAGAAGTCCAAGCTGGGCAGATATCTGAGTCAAAACTTCCATCACCCCAAGACTCGTTTCAGAAATACCTACAGAATAATTAGTCCTGGAAGGTCAATGCCTTTTCACTTACGGGGAGCTGGAAAGGTCTCTGCACAGAAATCAATGCAAACCTGGAGTCCAGCCTTCCCATCTAGCTACACAGCTGAGTTTCCTGTATGCTACCTTGTGGCAGCTGCATTCTCCTGCCACCTACTGCAATGCAAATAAGACAGCAGGTGCTGCTTCCTCTCCACTATTTGAAGGAGGTTACAGATTGTCCTAAACCAGGAGCTGGCAAGCAAACAAAGGTGGCATGCCAGACTGTGTGCTTCTTTCCCAAATCAGAGTCTCAGCATACTGGCAGAAATATAGAAAACATTCAGCCTCTCAGTTTTTAACCCAGTGTGAGCTCAGAGACATTCCTTTCCTGAAAGGCACATGATTAAACCATATCAATGGCCATATCTACCCTTGTGTCAAGCAATGGCTCCCAACTCCCAAAGGCTTGGGAACAAATGCCTACATATAGTGGTCCAGCGATACTTTTGTGCTCCCTGTGCCATATCCCAGTTCAATTACTGGGGTGAGACCTATGACGCCAGTTCTCCACTCCTCTCCATCCTTTGATGAAGAGCAGGCTACATGGAAAAAATAACACTTTCGGTGGCATCCTTGGAGACATATCAGTCCAAGAAGTGCCCAGCCCAGACAAATGTGGGACTTCCATATGTCTGGAGGTCAATTTGTATATAGCCTGTATCAGTCATGAGATAGGAGGTGCTGCAGTTTGCAGTTTTCTCTCTCAAGAAAACCTAACTTTCAGCTGTCCAGGCAAACCCTGCCATCTATCTCTTAAAACCTGTTCACACCTTCAGCACCCTTGCTATCAGCTATCCATCCCTATTCTATCTATCTTTAGCAGTTTAAAAGTTCAGCAGTTAATGTAGGCAGTCACTTACACCCCTACACTGGGGAGAGTCAGGCAGCACAGAGGGAAACTCTTTCTGGTTTTGTTAGTCAGCTTCTACAGAAGAGAATGGAAAACACATTTCATTGTAAAGGAAGCCTAGAATATAATGCCCAAAACAGAAAAGCTAAATTCAATTTACCATATTTAGCAGAAAGAAAATTATTATTTATTTTTCCCCGAGTGGTTTAACTTAAAAAATTGTTTTATCTTCCTTTAGGATTAATGAAGGTAAAGTGAGTGTGCACTGTGGGAGGTCTCCTAGTGAAGAAGGAGCACAGATATGCCCAAAGCAGCTCTAAGTTTAAATAAAATGTGGTGTTAGCATGTTTGCTGTTTTTCTCAGTACCTTGTGATGTTGTGTGGTGCACTGTAATTCAGAAAACTCCACAGTGATCTTTCACAGTTTTATGAGTCTCCCTGAATCTTATGAGTGATGTGTGAAATAGCTGATCATCTGGAGATGAGAAAAATGCGTGCAACAGGGAAGGTACCAAAAGGTATACAATGCATATTTTAAGCTTCAGGGTGCATCTTGCAGAAAAAAAAGAGAAAGATTTGTGATGCTGGGAGGACATATAAAGAGTATGGAAGTATATACACTTGCAATGTAAGTGCACTCAAAATAGAATTCTCACAAAGTACAAGAACAACTTGTAGAATTTCTGAAGAAAAGACAGAAACCCCGTTATATAGGAAATCATTAAACTGAAAGATCAGGAAATAGCACAAGCACAAAACACTCCATAGAGAGAATTTGAGGCGAGTAATAGTCGATGTGTACAAATGATGTGGCACAATGGATTTTGCCTACAGTGAGGAACTTTGTTATACCCACACCTACTTTCTAACTTCACTAGAAAAATCACTGCGTTTCAGCACTATGCGATTGGATTATGTAGACGTCGCAATTACTTGCCGAGCCAAATGGGTAATGCCAATGAGACACCAGTTTATTTTGACACACACCACCCAATTACACCATTGAAGAAATAGGCACAAAATTTGTCATCATAAAAAACTTTTGGGAATGAGAAAATGCGCATTACAGTCATGTTGGCAGTGTTAGCAGATGGTATGAAATTGCCACCATATGTGATTCTGAAGCGTAAAACAATGCCGAAGGAACAGCTGCCTACTGGAATAATTGTTAGGTGTCAAAACCAGGATGGATGTCTAAAGACTTAATGAAGGATTGGCTGAATGCTGTTCAGAATAGGCAACCAGGTGTGCTATTAACAAAAAGGAGGAATGCTTGTCCTAGATGCAGTCAAAGGGCACCTACCACTAGAGAAAAATATTATCAGGGAAGTTAATATTGTTCTCTGGTCATAACAGAAGGAGGGCATTCACAGCTGCAGGTGGCTCAGTATGTTAGCAAACAAGCCCTACGAAGACCATTTGAAGTCTATGTATTCAAAATAGCTTTAGAGAGGTGATGATGCTCTAATTCCTACAGAAAAAAATAATGGAGCCAGGTACAACAGTGGATTTGACAGCACGATACCAAATAAATCAAGGAGTTGCAGTTCAAGGTTTTAAGAGGCTCAATATTTCACATTCCATAGGTGGAACCAAAGATAATTTTTTTTGAGTTCAAAGAAGTTGAGAACACGGAAGGCACTGAAAATGACCAAGAAATTCCACATGACCAAGAGAGGGCCACTGATGGAAATGATGAAGAATTTACTATAAACACCTTTTGTCTATAACTTTTTATTTTGTATAGGAGAGAGAGGTCATCTTACATTCAGTCATCACCTTTCCCAATTAATACAGTAGATGACTCCAATGCTCAGTCCACACATCACAACCGCAACTGCACTAAGGAGGAGGACAGAGCTGCCTTGAAGAAAAACTAACTGTCCATCAGGAACTAGGACCAGCAACATGACTGGGGAATGTAATTGAATGCACAGCAGTGTATTTTTTTCTACTAATTCAAACTTTTTACGAACTGGTGAAGCTTAGTTGAAAAGGACTGCATTACCAAAGCACCTCTCTTACAGATTGGAGAAAATAGCACAGATCACTCAAGAGGCAATTAACCTACAGCCTGTACAACATCACACATTTTTACAACATGGCCTAACCTTTCTTTCTTATACCTAAAAACAAAAGAAACCCCCAAAAATTCCACTCATATAAAGTATCTCTGTACCTAGGGAAACATACAAAACCCATCACAAAATATTTTAATCAATTTGTCAGGTGTCCTTTTTTTGGGTCTTATTTCTCCATTTTCTCCTTGAATACAGGAATGCACTACTGACTATATGACTTTGAAATGTCTTGAATTTTAATTTAATACCTGGTTGCAGTGTTTAGTTTATAGACATAGTTTAGTGCTACTTCTGTATATGTATATTTATAGGTATTTTTATAAATGCACAAGAGCTTTTACAAAACTTCAAAGCCTACTCACACTACTGAGTTTCTATTTCCTAATGCAAGATTCAGAGCTTTAAACATTTTTAATGATAGTAGGCATTTCTGCAATAAAAAGCTTCAGCATGAAGAACTATCTAACAAGAATATAATCAAGTCCGTATAAAGAGATCAGCTGCTCCCTGCCATGCTTAATGTAGTCCACGTTTTTTTAATGACAGGTTTTCCCAGAAGCATCCAAAATTCCTGAATTTAAACACAATTGCATTGGAAATTTGAAGACCTGAAGAGATTGACACCATTCTTGCCCATTTCTATTTTCAGTGGAAAACTGGGAACTGGTTCCTCATTGCTGCTTGTAGGGCACATTCTTAAGGGTGTGATTTAAAAGACGCTGAAGCTGGAAGTTTTAAATAGATTAAGTTGATATTTCTGTCTTTCTTACTTCCTAGTAGCTATATTAATTTAGGATTAATTCTTTCTCGAACCATTGTATTTCATCCTCAGCTGCATTTTCTAGCCTTCTTTAGCAGCACCAAGACTTCTCTTGATAACGACAGGAGCAGAGTCAGTACCCAGACTGCTGTCTGAGTAGAGGAATACATAGGTAACTTAAAGTCACCTTTCTTCACATATGCTTTTGGTGGGGTTCTTGTTCCTTGGCACCGCACCCTTGACATCGCAACCCATTGTTTAAAAAGTCGGGTTTATATGTAAAATTTTAAATGAAATTAGGTGGAACAATATTTTAGTCTGTGCCGAGTAACTTCCCCTTTGCACATTCCAGAAAAATATGAAACTGTTACATTGAAATTCATTAAATCTGTCCTCAATATGCCTGATTATCACTTTTTGACATATCTCTGTGAAGGGACGGTACCTTGGCTTTCAAATATTACAAAGTCAAATGTTTAAATTTACAGTTCCCACAGAAGCTTTAACTCTATTCCCCTATGTGTATATTTTTTAACAAGACTTTTCAGTGCATGATCACATGCAGTACTTATGGGGGGAAATTGACTGCTAGTGCCTGTACGCTGTTAGATTTATTTGGAATAGTCTGGGAATAAACATTGCTTGGGAGGTGCTAGATACCAGTTGTTGAAACAGGTATAGAAACACCCCATTCCTTGCTTCTTCAGAAATATCTCCCATTTAGGATCAATTTTCTATTAGAATAAGCAATTCTGCTGAAGTCAAACTTCAGGCAAGATAATCAGGTTCTTGGTTTGCCTTCTATATCTGTGGAATATATAGAAGATGTAAAATTACCACTTCAAAACAAGAGGGCAGACTATCAAGATAACAACAAACATTAGCCCTAACTCTGTAGCTTTCTTGGCCAAAAAGAGTTAAGTACTCAGTTCATTATAAAACGAGATTAATTTGTCTCTGACAGAATTGATAGGAAAAATACCTAACAGAAAGCCTCCTTGAGAGCAACGTGAGATGACCATGAGATAGAGTGATGTGTATGCCTGACAAAAGAATGAAAGTGATAGCTACTGATAGTGGGACATAAAATGTATTTCAAATTCATTTTTTCATACTTTTATGTGCAGCTACTGTTCTGGGGCCAAAGTTTAATTTTTCCTGTATTAAAATACTTGTAAGTGAGAAAAATATTCACCACCCCAAATATGCAATCACCATTACACCTCCACCTCCTTTACAGTGGTTTATACAAAACGAAACCATGGCTATCAGTCTGGTTTCTAGTCCATGTAAAATCCATTAACAACTGACCCACACTGTCCCGGTTAAACAGACAGTCAGTGAATTAGCATAGAGACAAAAGATGTCTCTAAGTATTAAGTTAATCACAGGTTTCTTGCAGAATAAATAAGTATATAGCAGCTCAGAATAACAGAGGTTTCAGTGCTGTATCACATTAGACCTGTGCAACTTAAGGAGATTCCTAACACACTTAGCAATGAATGAAGACTTATCCTCAGAGAAAATAAAATAGTCAAGCTCTTGGTGTTCTTTCAGAAAGAAATCATTAATGCCAATTAAAATCAGGAATCAGAAGATACATGTCTTTGTTGTTTCAAAATTAAACATCAAAGTATTTCATTCGAGAATGATGAAACAAAATGCTCCGATTCATATGGGGGGAAAAAAAACCCAAACTTTTTTCAGCATTAACTATTGAACAGATTCAGGACAAGTTATTTTCCTTAAACTTTCTGTAGTAATTATTTATCCCCAAACCCTGTTTAATTTTAGCCATATGTATTACATACACTTCTAGTCACTCCATCTAGGTTGGCGAGGAGTATCAAAAAGAGCTTCTGTACCTACAGGATTTTGTTCGGACAGTTTATTCCAAGCCACAAGCCTCCCACAAAACTTTAGAGGGAGGGTCCTGCTATGACACCACAGGTTGTGAAACCTGCAGGTTTCACAATTTCCCCCATAACCCAGCTGCTTCCTGAACATGCTGGTCCAGTCCCTGAGAGCTCCGGTGCAGAAACAAGCCCCATATGTTATGAAACAGAAAATGTGTCCTTGTGGAGATGAAGTTTGTGTTGGAAAGCATGGTGTTGCAACCAGATTTCCAGGAGTGGGTATGTGTCAAAGAAAAGCAGTGAAAATAAATGTTTTATGATTAACTTGTGATTGTGCAATAGAAGAGAGTAAGGGCTAGAAGGCAAGACACAGAATACTCTCTGTGGGGACATTGCAGCAGCATTGGGAAGGTAGCAGATCCCAACAGAGGTAAGCAGTTGTTGCCCGCAGGGATGGAGTTGGCAGTAGTCTGGGCTTTCAGGAGCAAGGGATTGTGCTTGGGGAAGAAAGAGGAAAGGACTGAACTATACCACGTCCTCTGTGTGACAGGCCTGGCACAGACCTGGAGGCTGCTACCAACAGCAGCAACCATGCCAACTAAGTTTGGAAAGCTTTACTGAAACAGGACAGTAGCCTGAGTTTTATGCAGAGCTCTAAGCTCTGGAAGTCAGTTCTATATTTGCTGTAGCAGAACTTGGACTTTGTGACCTTGAGATCGAGCTGTAAGGATCCCAGAAATATCAGAAGTAGAGAAATATATTACTCCCCAGTATTGCAGATGCTGTTTCTTTGTCAATTGTCACTGAGCTATTGCCTCAGAAAAGAACACTGGAGTGTCAGCGCTGTCTGCAAGCCTCAGTGAAAACATCAGTCACTCTAATTAAAGAGCAACTAGAAATTGTTTTCCTTTATATACTGTTCACCATCACAGAATACATTGGTAAAAGACCACAGCCTGTTGTTGGGATGATGCTGTTAAAACACTGAAACCTGGCAGATATTGACATCTTAGGCTTTTGGCAGAAGTTATTGTTCCAAATTCATCCACATATTAAATATTTATCTATACGGATAAAGAAGAAACAAGAATCTCAGGACAGTATCAACAAAACAACATGGAAGTAAGAGCTCAGTTAGAGAGAAGCTGCTTTTAAGGAGAAGATCTTGCCTGAGAATTTCTCTCAGAGGTCACACTGACAAGATATCCATAGTAGAAAGAGCCAATATTCAGGATACATCTAAATACTTACCGCTCCCCAGATGTTTAATACCTAGTGACAGCAGCACTTGGGTTCAGTCTCTTCCTCACTTGCACTACTGGAGCAAATGCATCCTTTAGTCTTTCCCACCATCTGCTGTGCTTGTGCTAACAAAAGCACAGTGAGTACCTGCAGATGACAGCATTGAAATTACATTTATAAGGAAAAGAAAATCGCCAACTCTAGCAACAAGACAATATAATAATAACAATGACCTTAAACGGCTAATGGTCCAAGCTAAAGGAGCAGGATTTTGGGGAAAGCATGCATATAATACTATCCCATTTGAATAAAATCTGCTCGTGTCAAAAGAAAAGGCAATGCTGATATTGTTCCAGCAAATCTAAATCCAACTAAACAAGCTAAATGGCTCTCAAACCCCCAGATCAGTGGAACTTATGAACAGGGTAATTATATACTGCTAGCTTTTCTTGATCCACTTGTTTGAAGGACAATTTCTCTAAAAGACTCGCACCAGCCATATACCTCCCCTTCTTTTTCTGCATATTCCCCCAGACTAGGTGAATTATATGATATAGAACACACACACAAAAAAAACCCAAAATCATGAAAGAATGCAAAAGGCCTTGCTGTCCAGAAGCACACAAGCAAATTACCAATGACAGATACAGCACTGGCAGAGTAAGTCACTGCTTGTATCCATCTATAAATTGTTACACATCTTTGTTGCTTTATTCAGGATAAACTGGGAGGATGATGAAGAGAGAGATAAAGAAGTGAAAAGACTAAGTAATATTTTAAGTTTTCCTAACTTCTTAGCACAAGTACTTCTGGGTGATAAAATCAAATACTTTAGATTTTAATTTCAAACAATTTTGTCTGCTCACACAGGATTTCAAGGAACAACAGTAGGTACATCTATGTGTCAGTTATTTTCGTAGTTAATTATTTTTTACATTAATTCTGCTTAGAATTTTGGGCTCAGGAATTAATTATAGCCCTCTATTAGAGAATAAAACAGTAATGTGTGTGTAAGAGCTAATGATGGCCAATAGTTTCCTCATTACCCTTTAAGTGACACAGAATCTTGGAACAAATTCTCCCAGTAGGACTCCACTGATTTTTTTTCTAGTTGTATTTGCTTTTCTTTGTTTATAAGTAGAAAAGGGTATTAATGCTAATTTTTAAGCTAAAAACATAGAGCAAAAGATAAAAATAACTTCTTCAGTACCCGTTCCTTGAATTACCTGAAGCTCCATAGGTTTTTGCTCCTCAAATCTTGATTTTGTGTATGGGCTTCTCTTTACCATTTTTTGTATATGGGCTTCTCTTTACCATTGAAGTCATCTAAAGAGTCATTATTCAGAGAAGAGAAACCAGACAGGACTACTGTTGAAACTTACCACCACTCAGTAAAAAGGGAGACTGACTTTGAATGTCATCACCACTCTTTATAGGATGAGAATGCTTTCTAATTAAATTCCCTGTTTCTACTAATATTGGAGTTATTCCTACTGGATCATACTGTGTTTTTGCATTGATTACAAGGGACTTTGGTTCCAGCTGACTGAGAAAAAGAAGTAATGGGCTTAGGCCAGCATGCTGAATAAAGTGCTTTAGAATACTCTATGAAGAAAAAAGAATAATCCCCAAAGAAGGCATCATCACTGTCGCAAGCCCTCAGAATAGTGAAGCAGAGGAACCAAAGAAAGAGATTGAAACCAGGAAGAAGAGACAGAAATAGTGTGAGAGAGAAGATAAACAAGGGAACAGAAGAATTTAAACTCTGCAGCGTTTGAAAGGGACATGCCAGGAAGGTGAATTTCTCTCAATCTTTTTGAACAGTTGCCAAATGCTGGTCATGGGGAGGGCGGGGGGGGCAATTCTTACAAAATGTAACAAGGAACTATATAATGCAAAAGTAAACTAAAATTATACCACTTTGAACCTATACAGCCACTGAAGATGATGTTGACAAAGAAATAAATAATTAAAACCACCCAAAATTTCTTAACATATGCACCTGTGTGCATACATACTGGCAAAGCTTAGACCAAGTCTAACCCAGAGGAACTGCATCCATAAAATACTTTTTGCAATACTAAACTGTTTCAGCAAGAGCAAAACATAGAAACATTACAGCTATAAAGAGATGCAAAATTAAGATTTAAATTAATCTGACCTTCCTACTTGAGAAAATACTGTATTTTGGAGCTGCATTTTTCATCTTTGCACTTTTACAAGAATCTTAGAACCCATTCAGTAACAAGTTCCATCTTCTCCTGTGCCTAATATGCATCAGAAATATTTCAGCAAAGTAAAGAAACTATAACAAGCATTAAGTGAGTCTAGTTCGTATGTACAAAACAGTGGATACAACTGTTGTATCTCAAAATGCCAAGGGAACTTGAAACAGTCATAGATTTCGCTTTTCTTAAGTCTAATGGAGCTGAGTCTGCTTCCATCTTACTGGTAACAGTAAAATAGGGATTTTGTCATACGGATGGGGAAAGGCAAAGGATACTAAAAAAAATTGGAAAAAAAAATATAATAATACCAATACTAAAGTACTCTTATCTCTGCTGAGAACATTGTGGCATCTCTAATAAGGTACAAAAAGTCATGGGATCTCCCATTAACGAGATAAGTTGGCCCCAGACTGGATCCACTTGGGAATTTGCAGTGCTGGGCAAGAGGGTTGGAAGAAAATGAATTTTCCGTTGCAGTGCAAGTGGGTGACCTGCCTTGTAACCCTGATCACCGCAATGCTGATTTGTATGCCTAATAGCCATGTCTTCCCAACATCAGGTCTGCAAGAAAACTGCAAGCTTCCAATTAATTAGATAGAGCATAAAGGCCGGGTTCACTTGTTGCAGAAGCAGCTCCTTTTGAAGGTTAACACCTTGATTTCTAAGGCTTTGACCTATAACCAGTATTTGCCTCTACTGCTCACAAAAATGCTGATGTTATGAACTTGCAAAAAATTCCTCTAAAGCACAGCTATCCAGTCCTACATGCCATACTGGAGTCTAGGAACAATCTTGTGGTATCTAAACTAGACGGCTATCTGCTGACCATTACATCAGATCTGTTTACCCAAACTATTATCAGGTCACAGTTAGGTGTACTTTTAATGCCTCTTCCTTGTCACATAATGGTGCCTTTTAGTGATGTAAAGAAACTCTGACATTCTTTTGTCAAAATTAATTTCACATAACGTAACACCATGAGACATCCAGTTCACAGCCATGATCTGGTCTGTCTACATACACACACATTCTGAGTTCAGTGTATAGATCAACCTGGCTGTTCTAAGCCAGGAGACAGGTAAGGTTTCATACGCTCTCCTTACATCGGCATTGCTTCTTGACAGGTGTGAGCATCAGGGTGATGGCTATTGTGGCTCTCCTTACTGACTGCATATGCATATGAGCCGCCTAGTCTGGCTGGGTAAATTTATAGGTCTGGGTCCTTGTGTTGCTGCGCTTACTCTAACAATGCCCAAGTTTCTCGTTAATCTGAGTGTAAATAATTTCTTTCTCAACACATAAATTAGAATACATTTAGAAGTCATCCACCTTGAATAATGATTTAACTAGGTAGAAAAGAAAATAGCATCCTGTAATAGGTGAGGTGAAAGAAGGTCCCTCTACATGAGCAGAGAATAATGAAATTGGATCCAAAAGGGAGTGAAGAATTCTGTTCATACACAGCAGTACCAATGCATCAGAAATTGAATATTAGAAATCTTTATAATATTTCATAAAATCATTCTCTGTAATAGTAAGCAGATTTTGCCAAACCATATCAGATTTCAAACACTTGACTCTGAAATGCTGGACCCTGAACCAAGCCCTTATCCTGCCTCAAAGTATCTAATAATGGATGCCCCAGGAAATTTATGAAGAGAAAGACACAGCAATGTGTCAACACATGGACAAGCACATAAAAATATTTCCTCAGAATATTTCTTCAGTCTCCAATGATCTAGAAGTCTGATACTTAAAGGCCATTGGTGAAATCACTAAAGCAACCAAATTAGCAAAAACTGCAGTTAAGAGTAGTTCTAGCACAGAGAGAGAGAGAGAGAAAGAGATACTGACAGAGTCTTAATACTTACAAATATTTTGGAGAGGATACCTAGGAGTCTCTGTGGATATTCCTCTGGGAACATTACCAGAACATTTGGCTGTGGTCAGCCAGGATTTTAGGAATTACTAGGAATTGACAAAAATAGTAGATGTAGCTATAATGTTTTATAAACACACTGCGGTGCTTAACAGTTCCTTAATAACAACTGTAAATATAAACGGACTTTAGCTCTTAAAGAAGACAACAGACAGAAATAAGGAAGAGTGAAAATGCTCAGAAACAATGCCTGTAGCAAAGGATGCTCACTCTATTCTTCTACTGATTCTTATATTCATGTATAAATTACCTTCATTCCTAACCATCCAAGATTCATCACTCTCAGGAAGAAGACACAAAGTTTACATGGACTTCAGGTATAAATCAGAGAGTCACAGAATGGTTTGGGTTGGAAATGGCCTGAAGATCATCTAGCTCCAATCCCCCTCCATGGTATCAGAATTGTACGTAAGAGGTTTAAAACACCAATGTCTGTTTATCTATTATACACTCATTGCAGAGTGAGATCTGCAAGGTTGGTGTGAGAAGCAGCTAAAGGAGGGACTCTCATGGTGGCAGGATGGCCCTGCTTTGGCTAGAGAATGTGGAATAAACAGATAGATGGTTTCTACACAGAAATTTGCCTCAATTGAGACCTTTTGCTTTATCTCTGAAATTTATATTAAAGTTGACACATCTAAATATGTTAATGAGCTAACAGGACTACATGCTAAACATATGCAAATACAGTCCTTGATTCTCCACCCAAATCATGTTCATCACCCACGAAAGGGAACAGCTATGACTGGGGTAAAAAGGATACTGAAGAAGTTACCCCTGTGGAGGTAGAGAAGCAATTAAAGACCACAAACAGACAGTCAGCAGGCTGTGCTCCTTCTTCTCCACCCAAGATAGTCTTGTTGGTAAGCAACTGCAATTTCACTTTTTTGATGAGAATACCCAGGATAGTACTTTGCTAACATTACCATTATAATTATAATCATAATTACGTATTAGCGCTATTTTGGTAAGAGCATTTATCAATGGCAATTCTAAACTCTATACGTGTCGTTTTAATATTTTTTCTATCAGTTTTAGCTCTACATAACTGTCTCAGTCAAAGTCCTTTGGAGTCTCTTAGCAGGCAAATGTTGACTCTGATATGTGGCTATATATAAAATCTCTTAGATGTAAACCATTAACCAAGTCTGGGACTAAGACTGGACCTAGCCACACATAGGCTACTCTATGAGAAGGAGTTTAGAAAGCGAGGGGGTCCTTTCTGAACCTCGTGACTCAACAGGACATCCTTCCTCAGCGACATATCACTATTCCTTTTTACATGACACATTGACTGGGACATCCTCCACTAAACCAGGTTGCCTAAAGCCCCATCCAACCTGGCCTTGAACACTGGCAGGAAGGGGGCACCCACAACTTACTTGGGCAACCTGTGCCAGTACCTCACCACCCTCTTCATATCTAGTCTAAATCTAGTCTAAATCTTTTATTTTAAAACCACAGTAGAGGGACAGAACCACCTTCCTGCTGGCCACACGTCTTTTGACGTAGCCCATGATACAGTTGGCTTTGTGGACTGCAAGCACACATTACCAGCTCATGTTGAGCTTTTCATCAATCAACACCCCTAAGGTGCTCTCAACCCATTCTCTGCCCAGCCTGTAGTTGTGCTTGGGATTGCTCTGACCCATAGGTATGACCTTGCACTAAGCCTGTTGAACTTCATGCGGTTCACATGGGCCTATCTCTCAAGCCTATTGAAGTCTCTCTAGATGGCATCCCTTCTCTCAACTATACCACACAGCTTGGTGTCGTCAGCGAACTTGCTGAGGGTGCATTCGATCCCACTGTATAGGTACCAAAGAAACTTTTATCATTTGGGAGAATGTCAAAGGCTTTGCACAAGTCCAGGTAGATGACATCAGTCACTTTTCCCTTATCCACCTAAGCTGTATTCCCGTCATAGAAACCCACCAGATTTGTCAGGTATGATTTGCCTTTAGTGAAGCCATGTTGGCTGTCACCAATCACCTCCTTATTTTCCATGTTCCAGTTTCCAGGAGGATCTGCTCAATGATCTTGCCAGGCACAGAGGTGAGACTGACTGGCCTATAGTTCCCCAGCTCTCTCTTTTTTCCCTTTTTAAAAGTAGAGAGTATGTTCCCCTTTTCCAGGGGGCAGGAACTTCACCAGACTGCCTTCTCAGGTGGGATGGAGAGTGGCTTAGCCACTTTATTCATCAGTTCCCTCAGGAGCCTTGGATGCATCTCATCAGGTTCCATGGACTTATGCATCTTTCTTAGACACCCTTGAACCTGATCTTCTCCTACAGTGGAGGTTCTTCACTCTCCCAGTCCCTGTCAGTGCCTTCTGTGTCCTGGGCAGTGTGGCTAGAGCACTTGCTGGTGAAGACTGAGATCAGAAAGTCACTGACTACATCAGCCTTCTCCATATACTGGATAATCAGGTCTCCCATTTTATTCCAGAAGGGGCAAACATTTACCCGCATCTTCCTTTTACTGATGACATACCTAAGAAACTTTTCTTGCTGCCCTTGATGTGTCTGGTCAGATTCAATTCTATGAGGGCTTTAGTCTTCTTAACCTGATCCCTGGCTGCTCAAAGAGTTTCTCTGTATTCCTTCCAGGCTTCCTGTCCTTGTTTCTACTCTCTGCAGGTTTCCTTTTTGGGTTTGAATTTGCCCAGGAGCTCCTTGTTCATACACGCAGGCCTCCTGGCATTTTTGTATTAGTTTTTCTTTGTGGGCATACATCACTTCTGAGCTTGGTGGAGGTGAAATCCCTGAATACTAACCAGCTTTGTGGGTCCCTCTGCCCTCCAGGGCTTTTTCCTGTGGTACTCTGCCAAGTCAATCCCTGAAGAGGCCAAAGACTACTCTCTTGAAGTCTAGAGTAGTGAGTTTTTCATGCATCCTCCTTGTTGCTCTGAGGATCTTGACATTCACAATTTTATTGTCACTGCAATTAAGGCTTCCCTTGAGCTTCACATTCGCTACCAACACCTCCTTGCTGGTTAGAACAAGGTCCAGCATGGTACCTCTCCTCACTGGCTCCTCTATCACTTGGAGAAGGAAGTTATTGTCAACTTATTCCAGCAACTTCTTGGATTGCTTGTGAGCTTGTGCTCTACTGTGTCAGACCAGCTCTATGTAAAAAAAAATAAATGATGTGACAACATTGTAAACTAAATGTTGCAATGCTGCTAGCTTTGTGGATTTTTTTCCCCAACATGTTTATTCCCTTCATGTAGCAACCTTGATAAAGAAAATGTGAGCTGTGATTTCCTGTTGAACTCCCACCTTCCCCATCCAATCTTGAAAAAAATCTGTAAAACTTTTCAGTCTGAAGCCCTTTAGCATAAAAGGTGAAATACAGAGAGAAAAGTACTCTATAACATTTTATATTTCACAGTTCTTTTAAAAAAAATATTCTCTGAATGCTCTGTATTGCTGGGAGATTGAATTGGAGGAAGTTTAATGGTTGGATGTACAAGCAATGGAATCATGGTGGAAAGGTAGTTGAGCAGGTGGAATTAGGCATAGCATGATAATGCATGTCATAGTCCAGAATATTTTTCTTGCTTAAAATCACAAAAGTAAAAGTATTGAACTGTAACACTGCTCCCATAAAGAAAGGCTGAGAGAGTTGGCATTGTTCAGCATGGAGAAGTCTCCAGGGAGACCTTATTGAAGCTTTTCAATATACGAAGGGGGTTTATTAGAAATACAGAGGAAGTTTTTTTGTGGTTTGTTTGTTTGTTGGTTTTTTTTTTAACCAAGGTCTCTAATGACAGGAGAAGGAGCAACATTTTTAAACTGAAAGCAGGTAGGTATTGATTGGAGATAAGGACGATATTTCCTATGATAAGGGACATAAGACACTGGTTTTGAGCAGCTCAGTCTAGTGAAAGGGTGTCCCTACCCATGGCAGAAGGGTTGGACTAGATGATCTTTAAACATCCCTTCCAACCAAAACTACTCTATGGTTCTGACTCTAAACATCAGCATGCACAAATATTCAGTAATTCACAGTTGTCTGAGCACCTGTACAATAATGTCATTAAAATGAATAAATAAATAAAAAACTTTCAGCGGTAGTTATGTAGTAGGAGACCTTATTTCCTGAGTAGTGTGTATGTCTAATGACTCCTTGTTTTAAAATAGCTACTCAGCAAAATACCCTCTTTGCAGAGCTTTGTGAAGCAGGATGGGAATGTTGAAGCTCTTAATTTAAACATTGTTTCTCTTTTGAATACAGAGAAAAAGTGATGGAATTAAAAAGTTATGTGTTGTTTTTTTTTTCCTGTCTGATGACAAACAAGGGGGAAAAATAACATCTTTGTTTTCAACATTATCTAGTGTGGGGAAGTAAAATGGAAATTGAACAGATGCCTTCATTCTCCTGTAGGTTCTTTTTCATACAGCTATTTCTATAATTCCATAAGAAAAACATGACAATACAGCTTTCTGAATTAGAAAAAGAGTGGTTTTACTTCAGAGAACGGTCACAGTATACTTTTTACTTGTGATACCTGCTTTAAGATGCTGTGTTACAAACAATACACTAGTAGCACACAGCAGTTACTTTGAATTCCTTAGGATTTTCAATGAAATCTGACAAAATCCCACAGTAAATGCATTTTATCCAAAGGAACAAAGTAGGGTTATCAAAAGATATTATTATGATACTTCAGAGAAAGAGCAGCACATGATTCTTCTCAGTAACAGTTTTAGTTACAGGCATAACCAGATTCTTAAGGCAGACTGCCATCGTGGACTCAGGGAACAGCGAGAGATGGACTTATGAGGCTAATGTTAGGGGCACATGAGGCCTTGGATGCATTTCAGACTTCAGATGTTTGAAACCAAGAAGGAAAGCTTTCAGTAACTTCATTTTAGCCAAACAACTAATGCTTGGGAAAGAAAATGGGCACCCAGACCCACCTAGTTGTAGGCTCTAAAACACACTTTTGAGTTCTTCACGCCCCATACAGTCAGCGGAGAAAATGCCAGAAGATAATTCAGTACTTGAGTGGTTGAATGTGCTCGTTTCTCTCTCCATTCAATATAGAAGTAACAGTAGATAAGCGCAAAGGATCAGAAAAGCTCGCTTGGCTCGGCCTCTCATGACTGGGCACAGCTATGCAATGGAGTATCCATTTTAAAGACTAAAAAGCATCCTTGTCACCATACTCAATCCAATGTGAATAACTTAACACCTTATATCTTGACACATGCTTTAAAATTTTAATCAAGGTCACGAGTCCACAACTATAATGTGACACAGAAGGGCAGCAAAAGTCAACTGTACTGCCAGGGAACACGCTCCATTCACTAATTGGACTTTTTTACATAAAACTTCTGGAAGACCCTAAGCACCCATACTACTAAAAGAGGACAGCCTTACCTTGCCACAGTCCCCACCAAGCTGACCCAAGAGGAAAACCCACACTCCTGAAACAGGTAACTGTGCTGAGGCAATGTGAATTTGACCTGTGTTCTGGATGTGTCATAGCAGTTGTCAGACCAGTCTCTAAAAATATATTTATATATTGCAGGAAAGTAAAATTCTTTTCGGAATAAAGCAGCATCCAGAGTAAAGTCTCATAAAATTTTCTAATAGTTATCTAAAGATAACAGAAAATTACCCCACTGCAATCTACTCCCTCTGTGCCACTCTGGCAGCAGGAAGACCTGGATACCTAACAGAAGTATTGCTGGCGTGGAAAGACCAGCACCAGCTGACAGACAGGCCATACACATACATAAACTTAGCAACGTACAAGCTTTGCCAGGGGACAAACAGGGCCTAATCAGAGCACACCGCTCTCCAATAATTCTTGGCTGCAGAGCATCCCCCGGTTCCACCGCAGTTAAGCACAATTTAGAGATGTGATTGAGCTGTTCTAATTTATCCAGGAACCTTCACCCAGGGATTACCAGAGACATAAAAATTGTCCTAAAGTCACCCTTCCCATATGTACCTCTTTGTGGAAAAGGGATAATGCAGAGAGAATGTAAAAATCAATGATTTGAAACACAGCCAGGTCCAGGAATTGGTAAGTAAAAGGATTTTGCTTTCAAGAAATTTCTGGATCTTCCGAGGACACGCAATGAGAATGGATTCATTATGCTGGAAAGGTTAAAAAAAAAACAAAACATGTGCAGAAACCATGAGATGAGTCATATACTGGAATTTCATTGATCCAACTTTAATTAAAACTACAATTATATATTATAAAAGAATGTTTTCACTCAGACGTCCCAGTACATAGGAATTTACATGTTTAACTCTTCTTAGTATTCTGAAGTTACACATGCAAATTGCCACATCTCACAGTGATAGTGTTCCCCATAAATTCAAATAGATGATTATCATCAGGGCAAGCATTTCAAACCGTATCAGACAAGTGTAAAAATTCACAGAGATTAATGAATTTAAGCTTCGAAACTAGCAGTGCACCTTTGGATAAAATGCATTTGCAGTTTTCTTTGCAAAGATGGGTTAATTTATTAAGCATATGTATAAACTGATACCTTTTCCTGCAAAGTTTATTGCCAATTCTAACTGGCAGAACCTTTCCTTTTTAATCAGTTCTTCCCCACTCATATTGAATCAAGGTTGGAAAGAAAACTACTCCTTAATGAGGGTGTGATACCTAATGTCACAGCATACTAGTCCATGAATGTACTTTGTTCTGGTTAGGCTTGCTGGATAAATAATTCAAGTTCTTTTCTAATTTTATAGAAGCAGGTGATTACTTTAGAGTAAGATAATATTCTGTTTCTCTGAAGCTCACCACCAAAGCTTAGCAATAAATAAAAAGAAGCCAGCAGTAGGCATTTCCATGCTTAAACTTTATTGCAACTTTTTGGTTTTGACACAATGCTTTATCCTAATGGGCTTTTTATCCCCTGGATATGTTTTAATTAAACAATAAATAACCATCAGCAGAACATGGATAATTACTGTAGGTGCATTAGAAATGAAAATCCCATACTATAACTGTCTTCAACTCAATGAAAACATTTGTTACAGAAGTGTACCTTATTGGAGATTTCACTTGCTTACACTTATACTTTTTATCAGCAGCAATGCAACAGTTACTAATAGAAAGAATCTCTGGATGTAAGAAACTTAAGTCATAAAGACAGTTTAAAGACTTTGGGGTACATGAAAATTTACCCTTTTTTTAATAAAAAGACTTCTGTGCTTCTTCATTTGTTACAGTCCTTTTAGAGGGAATGCTGCTGCTTCAAGTCCATTTACTACTGCTGAAGGAAACATAAAACCATCCGCTATTCTTGTTACTGTACAGCAGAAGCACAGAAGCAAAACATACCCCACGCCCCAGCTTCTCCAGAGTGAGCGAAGGGTATTGATTTTGTGATTTGTTGATCACTGTAACTTTTATCCTACAATACCAAAAGAAGACAAGTGTTCTGGGATATGTCTGGGGTTGAGTTTTTTTGGGGATTTTTTTTGATCTTCATAGTGCAATACAATTTTCTTTGACACTACTCCAGTTGTTTATGGAGTCTTTCCTCTCTTAATAGAGAGATGAGCCACACCTATTCATCTCTTAGCTCTTCTGCTCAGGATTGCCAAAAGCTAAAACCCTGTTTCTTCCCTTCAGCCTTTCCTATTCCTGGCTAGAGAGTATGCAGCTGGTATTAACCTATGGCTTCTTCCCTCTCCAAATATGATTGGTATTTTGACACTGCCAGACCAGCTCTCCCTGGACCTTACAGAAAGTGTTCTGAGGTCAGTCTTTAGTACATCACTCATCTTTTGGAGGGCAAAAATTGCCATGCTGTCTTGAGAAAGCATTTTTTTGATGCCATGAAAACGTGTGTCAGAGTTTCTCGCTGCTTTGGAAATCATTCTGTGATTCAGAAAACATCCTCTGACACACGTTTTCATGGCACAAAAAAAAAAAAAAAGTTTCCAACTGTCATGGTTTTGTTCCAGCTGGAAGCTGAGCACCACAGTGTTAGGTGGAGAGGGGGCAGTGTGGATTTTTGAAGGGAAGGGGAGGGAAAGAAAAACCAAAAAGCAAACCTCACATGTTGGGATGAGGATAGTTTAATGGGACAGCACATAGAGGGAGAGATAATAATAGGATTTAATGCAAAATATACAAAACTGTTGATACATAATACAGTTTCTCACTGAACTGTACAACTCATGCAGTACAGCTCAGAGCTGTCCCAAAACCAGATATCCCCAAAACTGCACATCCTGGAGCCATGCACTCCATCCCCACCAGCCCCCCTTTCTGCTGAGCATGATGCAATTGGTATGGAATACCGTCTTTGGCCAGTTTGGGTCACCTGTCCTGGCTGCATCCCCTCCCAGCTTCCTAGGTACTTCCCCACCCCTGTCCCCCTGCCATCCTGACTTCTCATTAGCATGGCACCAGGGACAACTGAAAAGTTCTTGATTGCTTGGCAACAGCTAAAACACAGGTGTGTTATCAGCACTGCTCTCGTCCTGACTCCCAAACACTGGCGCCATTACACCCACCAGCAAGTAGAAGGAAAATCAACTCTACCTGCTGAACCCAGGACACTGACCTAGTTCACTCAATACAGAGGGGGAACAGTGTCTATGAGAGATAAAGGTGAAAAGAAAATTCTATAGACTGTGTAATCTACTCTACTGGGAGCAGATCTGGTCTTTGAAAAAATAATCAGGTGAACATGATGATTGATGTCAAAGACTCTTAAATTCACCTTTGTGCAAAGATCCTAAGAGCCCAACTAATACTGTTCTTTTAGCAATACACAGGACTCTTCCTTGTCAGCGTTCTTTGAGCATTTTAAGCCTGGGTGTGGTACAGAGATATGCCCAACACTGCCTTAAAGCCTCCCTGTGTTTGGAAAAGCTTTTCTTTTGATAAGTATATTCTCACTATGGATGTTGAATATCATTCAACTTTCACCTGACACTGGTAGAACTTAGTTTCAAGGGAAAGACACCTACATGAGTTCCAGAGATCATATGATGCTTCAGAGAAAAAAAAAAAAAAGACCAAAAAAATTACATAGTCAAAAATCCAAATTTCTAATGAAAAAATAGATTCAATGGAAAAATTTCAACCAAATTAAGACATAGGATGTCCAGTTTTCTAGAGTACGTCTCTCTTACTCTTCTCCACACAATCTATTTCCCTTCAATGTGTTATCTTCACCATAAATACAAGTGCATCTTAGGTCACCTTCAGCTGTTAAATTCAGCTTTTACAGCACCTAGCATCTATCCATCCTGTTGAAATCACCACTCAAGTCTCAAGTTAAATCATGTAAAAAACCATTCTTTAAATATTTCTTTTGGATCTTTTCCTTTCAACTACCTCAACCAGACAGAATAGAAATAGTGACACTATATTTCATGTAGTGGAAATTAGGCAATGCATTGAGAGCATTTCTCTGAACAGCTGATAATGGATTCCCATCATAGCTCTCAAAATTAGTCATCAAGCCACAATCTGAGATCAAATAAAGAGCTTTTCAAAGAAAATGAGCATGAACTGGCAATTAATACAATTAGACTGGAAATTTCAGGGTTTCCAATTATAAGAATTCTGAAGCAATCTCCTGAGTAATAATAAAAAAGGCAACAATCTACCTATTGCTGAGGTGAAACTTGCTGACTTTTGTAATCAGTTTGGCTATAATAGCAAGAATTCACTTCTTGGATTCAGTGATCCAGAGAATCACACTCAATTCTTACCTTCTAAAATCTGATTGATTTATTATCATTTTACGTATCTTCCAAAATATCCTTGGAAGAACAGTGAGATGGGAAGAAAGATGAATCCCACTTTGCAACACCTGGAAAATAATTAAGATGTTATTATAAAACTTTTTTAGATTGCACTTTCAACTACTGCAGTGAGCTTTACATAAAAAGATAATATTTTTCAAAAAGCAGAAAAGACTCTTTTTTTGGTAAGAAATAGTAGGTTTCCAAATCCTTATAATTATATTCCCCATTATTATTTATAGAACATAATTTTCTAAAACCAACACGACTAAGGATGAACACCAAATGCTATTTTTGTGAAGTAGTCCAACTATGTTGCCAGTAACCAGTTGCATGTCTTTTAATTAGTTCTTATAACAAATTTTAATTAAAATGAATAATTCAAATATTATGCATTTCAATCTCAAATATTAATCTTCTCAAGAAAGGTAAAAAAACTGAAAAGCCTATGACCTAGAACATAGTCTCCAAATTTGAATTTATAAATCTGTGGGTGTCAGACGAAGGATCCACAATTTGGATCGTACTCTTCCTGTGCAGAAGCTGCTTGGACCAGCAAAAGTCCCAGTAGGGAGACGAGAGACATTTAAGTGCTGAGAAATACATCCTTGGGTTTCTACTTTTTGACATACAATAACCACAAAAGCCACTCTGAAAACTTGATTTAAGCAAATATTTTATATCATTGTAAATTCTGGGAGGTCTGGAGCTGCTGTGCATTACAGGAAATAAAAAATCATGTAAGATTTCAATTAACAAGAAATAGGTGATTGTACTTAAAAAAATAAAAGAAAAAAAAACCCCAACAACAAACAGAACCTAACAGGAAAAGAGTAAGTAAAAAAAAACCAAGCCCGCTTCATCCTGATAACTAAAATATTTTTGTGGAACACAGATTCCAAAACACAACAGAAAAAGATAGGAGGAAAAGAGCAGTTCAGCTAGAAGTCACACAGATCCAGTGTGAAGTTTTAGTCATAATGCATAAAATTCTGACATATAAAACAACTTTCATATTTAATTACTGATTGTAAAAGGAAGTGATAGAACATAGGAAGTGATCAAACTTTTTTTTATTTTGTTCAGTGAAGATGTCAGATTTTGCATTTAAAATATACTGTGACTATATTCAAAAATACTGTATACTTAAATCTATCTAAAAATAGTTCAAAATGTATTTCACCCATATCTTTTCTCCTATTTTTTTGTTACAATGAGCAGTACTCAGGATGTTTATACAGTATAAAAGAGATGCAAGGGTAAACACAGATAAGCATAGGAAAATAAATTTATCAGATTGATCTTCAACTTCTCTAAACTGGTGAACTTGTATTGACTCCCTGAGTTGACTATCAAGTCTAGAAGCTGCTCGCAGCAATCTTTCCCAGACTTAGAGATGAAGATGCAGTATTTCAGTAGCCATACTCCCTTTGACCCCAAATACACCCACCCCATGGCATGCTCTTTAACCCTATGCAATAGCTACAAAAGTTTCTGCAAGCAGAAATGTGCCTTATTGACATACAAGTTTTGCCTCAAGTTATGAAGAGCCCTTTTTGTGCTCGCCTTGCACAAGCTGAGAAGTGAAAACTTGTTTTACAAAAGGAGAGTAAAAGGGCTTGAAGTATTTACCTAAGTAGAATGAAGAGCCAGAAGGTGTACAGTTGTTCTCCCTTTATATGAAGGAGGAACATGAGCTATTTCGTCCCAACAACAGTGTTAGCAACATTGGCATTAGAACAAATATGTGTGAATTGGCTGAGAATAATTCAGGCTGGATATTGAAAGAAGGCTTCAAACCACTAGGGAAGCAAGACCCTAAGACTGCTTTCTAATAGAAACAGTAGAAAAAAAGGGAAAAAAATACCATTTTCAACATGTAGCAAACTTATGATTAACCTTATGACATGACAGGTCTGGGACTGACTGAGCAACAGGTTCTTCGCTGTCTTATATCCTGTAGTCTTATCAGGAAGAAAAATAAATATATATAAGTCATTCCTACTTTCCAACATGATTCAGTTCCCCTTGGGCAGAAAATTACAAATATACCTTTATTTCTGAGCAATGCCTGGTTTGTACTATTAAGTCCACAGGAAAACCTTACCTACAAGTCAGTAGAAATATCTCCTGTTACCTTTATTTCAGTGCTAACGGAAATTATGTTTGCACAAAGCAGAGTTTTAGATTGCTGCAAACTGAGTTGAGAATGGTTGTCTGTATGCATGTGCACCAGTCAGCTGGAGGATGAACAGGCTGATCCAGTGCAAAACTAGATGGAGGAAATTATCAAACTGTTCTGTGTTGGATCCATAGTGCTGCTGGCAGAAAAGACTATGGGAACACTCCTCATCCTTTTCAGCTGCAGCACCTACTGCTTCACCTTAAACTCAACCGCCTTGGTTTACTTGGCTCAAGGCTATTTCAAGCTGCCTTTGTCCTGAGTTGATAGATCACTGGGTCACAAATTTCACTAGTCTTCTGACTTTGACAGGAGTTTAACAGATGGGTGACAACTACATATGCCTAAGGAAAGGGAAAAGGCCTTCATGGTATGCAACAGAAAGTGCACAGGACATATCTAACTAAATTCTTCAATGAATAAATGAAGACAGAGATCCAAAAGCAAGTCCTAGCTTTGGGAAGTGCCCTACAATGTGCTGTGGCGGTATATTTGGGGATACTGATAATACCAGAAATGACATTGTTTTCATGACACATCAAAAGAGATGGAAGACTTGCTTGCTGATAAAATCCTGGTCAGAGTCTCAGCAAAACAAGTTTTAGCTGCTGACTCTGCTGCCTTCTGACCTCCTCCCCTCTCACTATGCTCAGCTTTATCTGTGTAAGCCTCAATCCCCAGACTGCAAAACAGGGATGACAAAATTTCCCTAACTCATCATTTTAAGAAGATTAGGAATTCTAATATCTAGACAGAGTGAGTGCAAAAGTAATTTATCATTTAAGTTTATAAATGTAATACTGTTACCACAGCAAGTATTTTTGAATGCTGGGGGACATAATAAGAAAAAAATGACTCAAATGTATAGCAAATATTAATTAATTGAATACCAAACAATGAGCATTCTTTTTTGGCAGATGAATACTGTTGTTTGCCCAAGAAAATGAATATTTGTATGAGCACCAGTGTTCTTTCAAATTCAAAAAAAGATTGTTCGTAGGCTTATAGAGAAAAATTAAAAGACATAATTATGCATAATTCTAATGAGTAATTAAATTTTGAAATTGTGTTCACAAGTATTTGCCAATTATCCGAACAAGCTGCAAACTAAATACTGTGCTTCATTAAAAAGAGCATTAAGACAGCAAATTCAAGAACTAAAATATGACAAAATCACCATGCTTAAGTTCCTCATGCAATCTCATTTCTAACCCCTTTTCCACAGTAACCTTTGTGAATGTGATAGCATATTCTAACATCTACAGAACTTTTTGTCACATTTAATAGTGATATTCAGAGAATGATTTTTCCCATTTATTTTCTTCTTCTTTTTTTTTTTTTTTTAAATCTCTTTGTTAGGGATGGTGTGACCTAATACCTTATATACCCCATTTTGTTGAAGCATGGGTTCAACAGTTTTTTATATCTCTAAATAGAACATTTTATCACCTTAAATGGCTTCTGCTACTATTTTCTAAAAGTCTTCAGCATGTCTTCAAAGTGAGGAAGCTCTCTGTGAATATTACACAGATGGGAAACTGAGTCATATATAAATATAACATTTAGGAAATCTAATTTTGGGTCTTAGCTTGATGCCAAGATACGTATTATCAGAGCAGAGAAGCTCCCGTGTTCAAACAAAATTCCAAGTTGTCAGCATTTGTAAGGATTAGGATTCAGGTTGGGTTTCATTCCACTTAAGTACATGGAGAGAAAGTAAGTTGCATAGAGGGTACATATCTCATCCAAAGATAAAGAACCCAGACAGGCATAACTCATGCCTGAAAAGTACCTAGTTCTCTGTATTGACAGCAAAGGGAGTCAAAGCATCAAACTCACATATAAACACTCAGAATTGGCTGAGATGAACCCAGCTCAGAATCCTTCAGGTTTTTGACCCTTGGCATTAAGCATCCAAGAGTTTCTATTAATTAGCCAAGCATGTCTGACAGAGGGAATTATTCTCATAAGTATTTGCTCTCTGTCTTAGGTTAGACAACTTCAGTGGCACCAGCCCTTAGAAAGGACTTGTAAATTTAAAAATTATATAATTTCCCCTGTAATCAGCAATGCACACTCTTCCCTTGTTCAATGGGAAATGGAAGAAAATCCAAACACTTCTCCAAAAGCACAACCTTGCCCAGTGAGATGCCAAGCCCTCTCCTCTTCATGTTGCAACTGACGGGACAGCCAGTTCAATGAAAGAAAGCTCACACATCTCCTAAAAGCACTGACATTTTTGTTCTTTTTTTTTTTTTTTTTTTCCTTACTGAAGACAAAATCCTGCAAATACTGTCTGCCCAATCTGTTAGAGGACAAACAGAACATCCCCCTGCACTGTGGTTTATTTCCAGTGAAAACCTTGTGGGGACAAGGAAGGGAAATAAAGGGAAATAAAAGAATTTTCTAGTTACAAAGTAGAAAAGCAATGTTCCATAAAAATCTCCAGCAACATCCACCTGCCACAGGGAATTTTACAAGCCAAGTAGATGATTGTTGTGCTGGCTGCAAATGAAGCCCAGACCTCCCATATGGCAATGCTAATTCAGCCACCAAATGACCAGTGGTACAGGAAGAGGTCCTCTACTCCGCAGAAGCAATACCAGAGAAAACCTGTCTTTTCACCCACGGTATTCTGTTTGCAGGACTGGCAGTCCTATGGTTTTTATTTTGAGCTTGTGTTCCAAATGTGCTCAAACACCAGAAAAAAGTTTGAAGCTCAATGACATAGGGTTCCACGCACATAGATAACACAACATTTTTCCTCCAGAGTTTACAAACAGAAACAAGAAAACCAAACATACAACAGTAGAAAATCCAACAAAATAGAGTTTTTTAGGTACCTATCTTCAGTACTTTGCTATTATTGCTGATTGGCCATTTGTTTATTTAAAGCAGCTCTTTGCCTCTTGGATTGCTAGACAATTATAAATCAAATGACTGCACTAAGTACCACTCTCACAGTGCAACAATAATGAAAAAAAATCATAGAATTGTAGAATGGTTTTGATTGGAAAAGACCTTCAAGATAGTTGAGTCCAACCATCTACCCAGCCGTATTAGGTCCAACACTAGAACATGTCACTAAGTACAACATCTACTCTTCTTTTAAACCCCACCAGGCATGGTGACTCAACCACCTCCCTGGACAGCCCATTACAGCATCTGACAACCCTTTCAGTGAAGAATTTTTTCCTAATATCCAACCAAAACTTCCCCTGATGCAGCTTCAGACCGTTTCCCCTTTTCCTGTTACTAGCTACCAGGGAGAAGGGACCGACCTCCCACCTCACTGCAATGAGGTCTCCCCTCAGTCTCCTTTTCTGCAGACTAAACAATCCCAGCTCCCTCAGCTGCTCCTCATAAGAATGAAGCTCCTTTTTCTGCAAGGTAGCAGGAATCAGCAAAAGACCTCATCCCATATAGCACCAGGAAAGGCCACATTAGAAGTATTAGGTGACAAGGGCTTGATAGGTACAGACTCACTCAAAGATTTTTTGGGAGGGATCTGAATGTTTCAGCCACATAATCAGACAGAACTGATGCCACTCCTCTATTCTTTTCACAGCCAATTTTATATTTTATAGCCTTTCCTGTCATACACTTTAGCAGCAGTGCATTCTGCTTTCCACACTGTTTAATGTGTCACTCTTGCCTGCATCTACATCCTAATTTAATTTCCGTGAATAACTTCCCTCCTTCCCCCCATTCCCCTGCTGCCTTTCTCACATCTTCACCAATCATTGCTTTTAAGGATGCTCAGCTATTTTTCAAGGGAAAATTAAAAAAAGGAGCAGGAGTTCTATGTACAACTGAGCTGCTCTTCATCTTTCCTACCCACTCTGTTTCCTTGGGGGTACAGTAACACTATGGGCCTTCTCTTGATGGAGGAAGCTTGTGGCCTCTTGTTCTCACACTGAGGTGGAGAGAGCTCAATCTCTTGTTATTGGCATAAATGTTTAATACTCATGCAAGCAGAACTGTCTCATGATGGCTTGCTAATTATCCACTGTAACAGACTCTGGATCCGATGCCCTTAGATTATTCTCCTTATTGGCTATGCTTTAAAAAAATAATTGCTCATCATATTTTCAGAAGAATCAAGCAGTATGTTTTCACAGCAAAGGCTCTACTAGCAATGGGGAGGATACTAAAAATAGAATAAAAGCTGCCAGTGGTTTCTTTGATTCATCGTGCCATTTCTAGTTCTGCAATCTGCAGTGTGTGACTGGACTTTGTATCAAGACTAGAACTCCACTGAAGATGAGATCTTCCTCATATCCAAAGCTGCGTGCATTACTACTTTTGAATAAGCAATTAGGTGCAATTTGCAGAAAATTAACAGATATTTTTAATGAGAAAAGTAATTTGTATCTAGGATTGCCATTTTACATACTGCAGATTTGGTGATACAGAGCTCTAAAATGTAACTCAGCAGTACAATTCCCCCAGTCACTGAGCATTGACGTGTGTCCCTAAACCACGGAAACTGAAATGAGAACAACCGTGTAATTCAGTATCAGACAAGTTAAAACAGACAATTACCCAAAAAGAACAACAGTTGGATTTTTTCAAATCTCAAGGTTTTGCTTTAACAAATCTGACTAAACATCTGTAATTTCAGATACTTTATTGCAGTCAAAGTACATAGACAATCTGTGAAAAGAGACTAAATGTGTACGTTTTGACCTATCAGCTTTTTTTAAAAAAGTGAAATTTAAAGCCAGATTGAAGCATATCTAGAATATGAGAAAATTCAATAAGAGTGCAAGAAGAGTGGAAGAACTTAGGGGACCTTGGATGTCAAATTTACTGCCAATATATTAGTGTAAGAGGCAATACAGAGGCCAAAAGCAGAATCTGTCAGGATGGAAGAGGCTGTCAAACTTCTGTACAGTTTGGAACCTCAAAAATTGAAAACAGCACCAAAATGAAAAAAAAAAGAATGCTAACGAGTTCAAGTAACAATGGCATTAACATGGGGTATATGATTTGAAAATCAGTATTATGGTCAATGACTAACAAACAGACATTAGTATAAGGAGGTTTTTCCTCAAGAAATGCTTTTCAGAACCATATAGGTATGACTGCAGCATTGTTGCACCAAGTAGATGCAAAAATGTAGGTTCAGTTCATGTTCTTAAAAAAGCATTACAGATTACACAAACAAAAAAAGCTTGCCACTACTAAGTCCAAAAATAAACATTCAGCTACTCTAATCATTAGAATTATGCATTAAATAACGCAACTTCCAAAGGTACAACTCACCCTATGAACAGGTTTAGTGATTTTACTATAAAACTGCAGCAGACCATTAGTTTCGAGCTTAGCCTTCTTCAAAATCCTGTAAACTAGATGGTTTAAAAGAATATTCAGTCTCAAGATCTATGATTCATCATAAAGAAAGAAAAATTAAAACTGAAAATATTTTTTGGTTTCAAACCATCATCAGTCAAAAAAAAAACCAAAACAAAGATTAAAAAAAAAAATCCCCAGTTGATGCCATCTCTTTCTTGTAACCAGGTAGGATGCAGGAAGAAAAAAAGGATTCTTGGCACTCTATGCTTAAGCAAGCGATAACAAACCACCTTTCTCCTTGTCCCTTATACTCCAGAAACAGAAGCACAGCCAATGCATTCAGGAGAACGGAATCAATGAAACAGTGACACACCATAAAAGACCACAGTCAACACATTTAGTGTGAATCTAGAACCAAGTAAATCTTCATCCTGGCATGATTCTTGTCCTATATTTTTTCTATGACACTGTAGGATTGGTTAAGTTACATTGTGAAGCATGCAAAGATTAAGTATTATTCTGGAGAAGGTATAAAGTATTTTTAATTTACATTAAAAAGTCTAAATCCTTGTTTTAAATACAAAAGTTAGGTGCCAATTGAATATGCAGCAGAGTTCAGGTTAGTTACTAATGAGAGGGCATTCGCTCAAGTACAATACCTGTTTTCAAGGATCTTGCCCTGAAAGATAATAAAGAACAGGTATAACTGATACACAGCCTAATCATGAAATCATGACTGAGCCATACAAGCTAAAGCATTGTTAGCAGTTACCACATAGGCATCAAAACCCACAAATGAGGAATGGAAGACATACAAAAAACTGACAGAATCCCTATGGACTACAGTAAAGCTGATTTTTGCCCCAAAGATTCAGGGTACTGGTGGCATTTGTGCCTGGCTCTTCAATCACTAAGCCTGCAGACTTCCCAATGACAGGAAACGGTTGATACTGGCATCCATTTTATACTATGAAGTGGAGCTGTGTTTTGAGCATACCCATCAGGCAAAGCCTCCCCTTGGCACAAACAGCTTGAGAGAAGTGGCAACCATGGCAGCCATACCTAAAACTACTCAATGTCCCAAACAGTTAGGGGAAACATGTTCAACAGTTCTTTCAACAATTCTGATTTTTGCTCTAAATAAATTAACTTTTTATCCTAGAAAAAAAAATTTAAAAATTAAAAATGTCATCACCTCTCTGAATATCTCTCACATTGCAGTTTTTCTTTGTATTTTCCTCATGCAGGACTCATTTTTGTGCTGTTCTATCACAAGTCAAGTACCTTATGACAAGTCATTTATAAACTTCCTTAATACTTTCAAACTCATTCCCTATTATTTTTTCTACAGCTTGAACGATCTCTACAGAATACCAAATGAATATAGGGTATAACCAGTGTACGTGTGACCTGAATTTCTATGGGTAATTACTACTCTGCATTATCTATGAGAGGCAAATACATTTACGCATCTATAGGCAGTTTAGACGAGGTAATTTCAACTGTTTCTCCAAAAGGTCTGCGTTTGGACCGTATGTTGATTTTGCAGACCAGTTTGTATAGTGGCAAATGCAAGCTTTTGATAAGCCAGGGTACTATTATAAACAAACATTGCCTGCATTTTAAATTACTACTATTTCTTATGCAATGTATAATGAAGGATAATGCACGTAGCTTTAGAGCTCATTTTGAGTTTCAAAACAAGTTACAATGCAATCACCTGTTAACCTTTTCATCCCAAGGGTTTTTCTACAAAAAAAGCTAATATCCCTGACAGCTCCTTGTTTATTTTCAGATCCATGCACTGTTTGCCATTAGTGACCTTGCAAGCAGATTCACACCTTGCAAAGTCCCTGACCTTGTAGTCATTAAAATCCAATCACACACTGGGCAGGCTTCCATATTCATTAGGACAGCAAGAAGATAGATTTGAACATGCCTCTAAAGTGACCAATACATTCATCAGCCAATTTCCATCTTCTTCAACAGTTTCAGCTTGCTTAGGGATATTACTAGATTACTTGATACAGAAAATCACATGCAACAAAACAGTAGCAGTGTTAAACAGATGCAATATGTTTCTAATTAAAAAGGCTGTGATCAAACATAAGTCAAAATTATAGGTTGTCCTGTGAATACTCTTATGAAGTTCCTAAACAGTTATTTTTGCTTATGCTTTCGATGCAGGGGTCATAATGTTTTTTTCAAAACACGTTATAGTTAAGCAAGCATCTAAAATTAAAAAAGGGCCATATCCACAACAAAAGAGAAACTTCATTTTGGGGGAAAATGAAACCTACCACTGGAATGTGCTAAATAACCCTGTTAAGATCCTATATTTCTATTTTGCAAACAGATTTGGAAGGTAAAATTTTAACTCATAAAGATAGAACTAACGACAAGCACAGAAAGAACAAAACCTGAGAGAAATAAACTAAGGCCTGGGAGTAACATTTTCCTCATCCTATTTTGATGTACACTTGCCTTTGTCTGCACAGACCGTTCTCATGGAAAAGTGAAATTCATGGGAATATATTTTCATGGGAGAAAAAAAAATCACGTTGGGAATATTTAGGCATGGCCTCTTCTGAATTTAAAACGAGTACGATTTCAAAGAAGCCATAAAGGAAGGAGTTGCAAATACATAAATAGCAAGACTCAAATGAATCACTACTTTCCAAACATAGTGCTCAAAACTCTGTGTTTGTTCTCATCACGAAACACGTTTACAGCAATACTGGTCAAAAAACGTTTACGTTTACCTGGCAAAAACCACTTTATATCAAAATAGTTTCAATGGGACTGAGTTTCAGTACTTTGGGCAAAGGTCTCTTCATACAGAAGGCAGCTAAAGTTTGTTGGTAAATTGTGCATGTGTTATCCATCCACGGGAGTTTTCATCACAGCACAGACATGAAGCTTTAAATGCCCATGTTTCTCATTCCTTACGTTGTAAATAACATTGCTAATTAGCCTTGCAATTTCATTCTGGCAGCCATTTTAGTTTATATTTTATGGAGATCTGTCTGAGGCACATCAGTGACAAGAAGTCAAACCAAGGACCCATTGGAGAGAACTTTTGATTCAGAAGGCTTTTACCTGATTAACAGCCTCTGAGTAATATTTGACACAAATCACCTCTTTTTATAGATTCCTCCAGCAGTCTGACAGCTGAAGTTGAAAATGGCACATGTCCCGCAGGGGCCTGGTCTGCAAAATTACTATTTTTCTCTGTTCATAGTCCAGCATATCATTTACACATAACTTCAACAAATACAAGTGCGTTTAAAAAAAACCAAAACCAAACAAACAAAAGCTCACTTGTTTTTTTTTAACACATTCGTGTCTTAGAAAACAAACAATTTTAAGAACCAAAGATGACTCAAAAACTGTATTCTTAAGGAAAGAGAAGAATGATAGAAAAATCAATATAGCTTTGAAAATGCAATCCTCTAGATAGGAAAAGGGCTGTTGTCTTGAAAATCTAGTTTATAATAAGGAACTGGTTATTTCCCCATGTTTGTTCAAGACCAAGTGATGAATGTCCTGAAACAGTATCTGTAACTATAAAAGTAGTATAATAGACTTTTCGTTCTATTGCACAGTAAACAGCTGGATACAGAGCAACACTGTCCTTTGTGCAATGGTTGGGTATTTTTCATTTGTGCTGCCCTTCCATAACCCACATTGTGCTCCCACTGAAGCAAAACTCAAAGGCTTTGGCACCCAGTTAAACCATAAATTGAAATAACGTGAATGATTTTATATAGTTCTACAAAATGTGTCCAGGGAGTTCTGTGGGTAATGTGAACAATTTTGTAGCCAAGATGTTTTCTTTGGAGAATGCTAAGACCCTGAGCTTTCCTCTCCTCCTGGAGAAAGCAGGAATGTTTGTGGCAATAAATACACTGTTTTGAAGGCAACTGATTTTAACAGGGCCATTAGTCTTTATTGAATTAATATAAAGAATTTTCTTTCAAGAAAATTAGGTTCATGAGCATAAATGCGATTATCTGGCATTACCTTTGCACGTGAGAGAGACGTTTCAAGTCATTACATTGTATGTCCTACATATTCAGAAAATTAAAGACACCCATGCTACTTCAGGAACATAGTAGCTGAGACCAGTGAGTGTCTAAAGCAGTATACAATAATTTATTCATTTAAGGCAAATACAAGATTTTAAAACATGACTATTGATAGAATGCAAACCATATATACTATAGCTTCCAGATAACCTGTTTTCAGGAATAAAATTATGGAAAAATTTGGTACTTTCTTTTTCATTTTTTATAGAGGAAATTTCTCTCATTGATGTTCAGAATTTTATTTTGTAAATAATTATCACAGCATTGTAATGTAGTTAGATATATATTATTTGGATGCTGAAAAGCAAAGTTTAAGAAAATAAATTAACAAAAAATAACAAGCCATATATTCTGATTTTAAAAGAAAAAACACTATACAAATGCATATTCAATATTAGGAACTGTTCTTTCTTAAAATTGACATTGTGTTTATACAGCCTGAATTTTCTTCTGTTGGTATTAGCACTCTAGCTCCATTTTTAAACACAGTTAAGTTCACAAAGGAGTTGAGGATCATTAAGATTTTGATTTGCTGAGGTGCTGAGAGTCTACACGGCCTGTTGCCTTCAAATGACTCTGTGACCTCCTCTGAATCTCCGAAAAACTAAAATCCGGTTCTAAAACTTCATCTCATGCATAACCAGTTCTACAGCCATGCAGTTTGTATATATGAATGTGAAAACATCAGGTGAATGCAAGGCCATCAAAAAAGAAAGTAATAAAAAAATCAATAAGCATGCATGGAAATAGTCATAATGAGTACAAGAGAGTAGGAGCCCATGTCATTTACCTTCAGAAATGCAATGGGTACAAAACTGCAGTAGCCCAGCAGAGACTATTTTGAACAGTGACAACACTGATCTGTCTCTGGGTTCCACTATCTGTATTTCCCATCTTTTAATGTCAAAGTTATATCTGTAATTGCTTTAATAAATTTTCCCTTATTCACTTCAATAATATAATTATTTGACTATGCAATGTAAAAATAAATATATATATATATCACAATTAGTCTCACTCTTAGTTTGTTGTGTTTAGAAGACTTTTGAGAATCAACTTCCAGACTTCTTCAATAGTTTCAGATGACTTTCATCCCAAAGTCCTATTTGTCTAAGATCCCACTAACCTTGTGTTTTCATCATGTATTACATGGGCATAACTATTACCTGAAAATATTTCATTAAATCAGGTACTTTCATGCTAAAGCATTATGTTTATAACCAATTCCCAAACCCTCATTTTCTTTAAACAAAGATAAGAATGTAATTGGGCATGGATTTCCTGTCCGTGGCTCCAGTTGTAATTCCAGATATAATACAATTATTATTTCTGTGTTTACTAAGCCCCCAAAGTGCTTAGTACAGAATCAGCAAGCTCTTAGAAAACTTGATAATAAAGCACAACTTAGGAAAGTAAAAATGTTTATGCTTAAAAGGTGCAAATTAACAAAGGTTCACTGTCTTCCAAATCATAGAACTAGAGGGATTCTTAAAATTATGACTGTAGGCAGAAAATAATCAACATACTGACCTGAAAAGAAAAAAATTAAAAAGTAATGTAAACTATGCATTCTTTGGTAATTCACTTAGTTGCATCCCTGCATTCTCAAGGGTGACAGAAAGTGCAGGAGTCCACAATGTCTGTATGTCTGTGTGTGGCCTCCAAGAGAAAAGAATCAAAGATCCTGCACAATATATTAGTAATATGGGAAAACAAAAAGTCAGAGAGATTGTTTGCTTGTTTGTTTTGCTTTGTTAGGGGCTTTTGTTGTTGTTGACTTTTTTCTTTGTTTGCTTTAGGAGAGGGAATCTTAAGCATTCTTTTCTCCAATATTAAGTAGAAAAGACTGTTGGTTATAGGGGTTGTGCACTGCTCTGCTTTTTTTTTTTTTTCCTTTACCATCCTCAGGAATAGATATTTACATCTTTGGGGAACAGATTTTCTTTCTTTAGAAGAAGGTCTAGAATTAAATCTTGGTCCTAAGGAAACAGGCATATTCCCTGGCTACTTCAATATTATTCAGGTATAGAATTTACCACCTATTAACCAGGGGCTAGGAAGTCTGCCATTCTCCCAGACTGTGATGAAAATTGTTTGTAGAATCACAGAATCATTTTGGTTGAATAAGACCATTAAGATCATCAAGTTTGACTGTTAAACTAGCACTGATGAGTCCACCACTAAACCATGTACTGGTGCCATATCTACGCACCTTTTAAATACCTCCAGAGATGGTGACTCAACCACTTCCTTGGACAGCCTGTTCCAGTGCTTGACAGCTCTTTCTGTGAAGAAATTTTTCCTGATATCCAACCTAAACCCCCTGTAGTGAAACATGAAGATACTTCCTCTAGTTCTATTGCTTGTTACGTGGGAAGAGAGATCAACATCCACCTTGCTTCAACCTCCTTTTGGGAAGAGAAACAATCACAACTGAGTAGAAAAGACTCCACAGTAGAAAAAGTGTAAAGAAGTTCACAATTTTTAAGTTAAATTTAGCACAACATTATCTCAGCAGTTCACAATAGCAGCAGCTAAAATATTATTTTTTGGTGCATCAGTTTGTGGCAATTTTTAGGACATTTTATATTTAATTAGCTCTAAGAATACAAATGAATTGTTTATGAAGAAGCCAAGGCAATTTTAAGCTACTGTTCAGAAATTTTAAAAAATAAAAATAATCTAATAACACAATATAAAAAAAATAACCCACACTTGCATTTTTTGTGGTTGTCTCCCTCTTTAAAACATATGCATTTTCTGAAGGAAATTTTTGTGGGATTTTTTTCTGGATATCATAGAGTTAACGAACTCAGGAATCAAAATCATGGGCTTTCTCCTGGTAGTCCTAGTAGTATCCTACCTAAAAAGAGAGAACTTATTGAAGAAGAAATATCAGAAAAGAAAAAAATTGCTAGATGTGAATCATGAAACTGCTTTTCCACATACAAGACATGCTGGGTTTTATATAATTTTAGAATTCTGAAGATAAAATTTACTTTGAAAACAAAATCCAGTAGTTCCAAGATTATGCACATAAGAGAACTATGAAGCATTGGCACTTCAAGAGGACCACACATTCAGTGAAATACAGTTTCATCAAAAGGAATCTAACCAATTCAATTAATTGGAAAAAAAAAAAAAAAGTGATCTTCCATTTGATTAATGATTCCAAAATAGTTTGTATTGAGAGAAGCTGGCATGATGCTTAGTAGGGGAGACAAATCACAAAAATGAGAACAAGCAGAAAGTTACTTTCGCTTCAGTCATAAATACTGTGAAGAATTTGATGCAGCTGTTCCACAGGGACTCTGTAATGCCAAGACTGAGAGTTTTGATATTGCTTTCCCCTACCTCATACTGCAACAAATGCTTGCCAAAATATGTCAAGTCATATTGTGTATCAGTAAATGACGATACTATCATGGATATGTAAAGTATTTACAAGATTAAAGTTGAAGTAATGGGGGGGTGGGAGTGGGGGGGGGGGAGAGAGAGAGATTACAGTGAATAAAATGCCAAAATTAATGATAGAGTACAGTATTGTTTGGAAATAAAAAAATGTTACCACAGCTAGCACCTGATACAATTTTCTACCAGATGGTAACCAGATCTTAGGATTTAAGGGAGCAGTGTTCCAGTGGAATAAGAAATGAAGACCATCCATCCTGCATCTCGAGTTTATAGGCCAGGAAAACACTTCAACAGAAAGGAAGTGTGATCTGCACAACAAGCATTTCAGACTGGAATCATCAATATCTCATGTAGGAAATTCAGTGGTTACAGAAACATAGTTTAGATAGCAAAGGAGAGGGAGTACTGAAAAGCTGGTTTTACAAAGCACACCATTAGTGCCAGCTATGACAGGCATCTTGGGAGTTCCTGAGGAAACTGGATATATTTCTTACTATTCAAAATGCTCCCTGGACATCTCACTCTGATACTTAAGCATCCATTAAAATCAGCAGCCGACAAAGCTCCAAGTTGCAATTATGTAGTTTTGGTTATTTCCCAGGCTAAGTTTACTAAGATTTAACACACACAGTTCTCAGGACAAGCGTACGCAAGGTAAAGCCAAGACAAGGATAGATTCTGTATCTTCTCCTTTTTTCTCCCATAGGTTGAGTTCTACTACTTTTCCTCTCTTCTATAAAATGAGTCCACTTTCACCTTTTCACTGTGTTTTTGCTGAAGCAAACATTGCAGCCTTCCCCCACTGCTAGCAGGCTTAAGCTGTCCTCTAGTCTGACTGCGTCATTTTAGCTACTACTGGCCTCTTCTGCACATTTGCTCCTGGGGTCTCATTTGCTTTTACTCTGATCCCTGGAGGCTTTACTTCCTCGTCATGACCAAACAGAAGAACAGGGATGAGTCATGGAAGTGGGTACATGACGGCAAGACAGACCCAAACTGAATATTGCACAAATTAAAAATACGCCAGCATTCCACGAAGGCTCTTTTAATATGGTCTGGTGGCCAGAAACCACTAAACATAAACCCACCTTAAAGCAGTCTATAGCAAATGCACAATGTTGAAGCTAAGATAAAAGGAGTGAACAGTAACTATCAAGCTTATCACCACCTACAACTACCTGGAAGGAGGTTGTAGACAGGTGGGCGATGGTCTCTTCAGCCAGGTGACTGACAGGACAAAGGGAAATGGAACAAAGCTGCACCAGGGCAGGGTCAGATTAGATGTCAGGAAAAAAATTTTCACTGAACAAGTTGTCAGGACCTGGAACAGGCTGCCCAGGTAGGTGGTTGGGTCACCATCCCTGGATGTGAGAGAGTAGATCAGGTACTTAGGGATACGGTTTAGCATAGGACAGGAACTGTTTGGCTTGACAGTCCTAAAGGTCTTTTCCAACCTTGTGATTCTGTAATACAAAACGACTCACAAAACATATGTAAAGAGGGATGCATTTTTAGAGACGAACCATGCAACAGGGGACATTAGGATAAAATTAAATAAATGTGAGTTCATGATCAAATTACATTGCATAAGAAACTTTTTTTAGTGGTGTATTTACAGTGCTCTATTTAGTCTGTACTAGGGAATTTCTGGAATACTGTAAAGGCAGAAAAAGGCAAAGAAAGTTGAAACAGCAAAGTAGTAGCGGCTCTTGAACATATGGCTCACAAAATAAAATTAAAAATATTTGTATTCTCCCTCAGGAAATCAAATTTAAAAGTGAGCACAGCTCTGTATAAATACATGAGATCAATGAGTAGGCAAGTGTTTAACTGAATACTAGCAACAAAGTGCAATGGATACAAGCTAACAAATATGGTGCAGTTAATTTGGCTCAAACTTTTTCAGATGTATTCAGTTTGAATTCTGTATTCAGTTACCTGGCCAGCAGCTAAAACAACCAACCTCCCAGAGGGATGGAGGAGAGAACTGGAAGGAAAAAAAGTAAAATCTGATCAAGTGATGGACAGTAAAAACACCACCAGAAGTTGATACTCAGCTAGTTCCTGAGCCACACCTCTTTTTGGTCCACCACTCCCCAGTTATATACTGAGCATGATGTCATATGGTATGGAATATCCCTCTGGCCACTTTGGGTCCCATGTCCTGGCTGTCCCCTCCCAGCCTCTTGGGCATCCTCCACTTTCTTATTGACAGGCCTGTATGAGAAGCTGGAAAGTCTCTGCTTGGCAACAACTGAAAACATCAGTGTGTTACCAACATTATTCTCATCCTAAATCCCAAACACTGCACTATCCCAGATCTGAGGAAGAAAATTAACTCTATCTCAGACAATATTCCAAAACCATTACTGCATTCACAGATAATAGTATAATAATGGCACATATATAAATATAACGTGCCTATGTGTGTGTATATATATATGTGTAAACACATGTACATAGAGAAGTATCCCAATTTACAGATAAAACATTTCATACGAGTAATTTGGACCACAGATTGTAACAGTGGTGAAATACAAGGAAAAGAAAAACCTGTATTCATTCAGATTTCCAACAGCTATTAATGAGAACTTAGAAGAACTAGCATGCCAAAACCAGGTAACTAGCACACTACCTGCATTGATCTTAAATATCTTACCTGAACTATCAGTTTTGTACTTCTGAAGTAGTCAATAATCTTTTATGAATGATCCACAAATTGAGAAGTCCATATATGTTTATTTGAAATGAATTAAACAATAGTAAAAGGTTCTGTAAAAATTTATTATTTGTGACACAAAATTGTAAACAATTGTCTCAACTCTATCAAATCATAGAAAGTTGCACCCTGCTGCAGGAAGAGAGTCACTTGAAAAGCAGCGGAAGGTTTAGCTCCCTGGAGATCTACTTTGTTTGAGGGGCTCTTGCAACAAAAGAAAGTGCTTTATAACTCCTAATTAGTTGGGAAACACAAGATTGTAAAATTCAGATCTAATTTAGTGCTACTTCCTGCATCTACTTCAAACAAATTTTAAATTTCCAAGTAGGATCTGTTTCAAACAAGTTTCATACAATAGGTTTCAGATACTTTGTCAAGGTACTATATATGACTGGTCCCTGTTCTTTACTGGTCCTTCCAATTGCACTTGCAGATCTAGTAAAATCTCCTGAAACTTTTCTCCCTCTTCTGATGGCAATCCTGACCTCAGATATCCTATGTGCCAGCTCATAGGCCACAGTTCGACAAGAAGAGGCGTTCAATACCAGTTCTGGCTAGGAGCACCCATCTCCTGCCCCTCCTCTGCACTGTAATGTGCTAACACAGCTGTTGGCACAGCTGTCAGGCCCAGGCCAGGGAATGAAACACGATAAAAAAAATAAAGGTGAGGAGAAGGAGGCTTTATTTTTAATCTAAATAAATTCCCTGATCTGATTTGATGCACTTCACACCCTCACACACAATTTTCAGGGATTTTGCAATAGAAGATGGGGTCAGGGAAAGAACCTACTTAAACTGTCTTTGCAGTATGAGGGAACTATATTGTCATTTTGTGCTTTAACCAGCTGTCAGCCCAGCAACAGAGTATGAATGATAGGAGATACAGACGGAAAACTTACTTCATCCCAGTTTGTTGCCAGTTTGGTTAAATTCCCCTAAAAACGTCCATTTTATTTTTTTACCTCTTACCATCCTAAACCATCCTAGGCTTTCTAAGTTACCGGAGTGTTGGATGCATTTAAAATGAGGCTACAATATTCAGTACATCCTTAACCACTCATTTAGGTAACACAGCCAAGCCAACATCCAGTACACGCTATACTGAGTAAACCGAAGGCTACATTAAAATAAAATTAATGTCAGATACCATTTATTAATTCATCTTAAATATACGAAGCAAAAGTACGTGCCAAAATCTGATCATTCTACTGATCTCAAAGAACATCTCTATCCCAATGCAATAATTGACAGGAAAAATGCACTCTTTCACACTTATAGTCTGAAAGGTCCATCCTCCTGGGAGTAACATATTTGGCTGTCTTTCTGTAAACGCTGGCACTAGTGTTTTGGTAGTGCTCAAAGCAAGGCGGATTGTAACTCTGTGGGGATTAGCTTTACTTAACTTTCAAAGTTGCAGCAATGTGGCCTGGCATGAGGCAATGAAATTACTTGGGCACACAGGCTGAACACCTGCAAGAAGGAGCTTCCTGAGCAAGGCATTAGGTCTTTTCAGAGTAGATGGAAAAGGAAGGCTTTCAGCACAACTGGCCACCTGAGCTCTCTTTGTGACTTAGAACAACTGCCATCAGTAACCCTCTGTTCCAGAAACAGCACATTTTTTAGGTCATCTCCAAACTTCTGAATACATATTGGTAATAATAATCTCTATATAAATAATACACCTTTATATCCCAATCTATTTTTACCCATAGATACCTTGGAGTAGAATTTACTCACAATTTACTCACAATATACTTTCTGATAACCTATATCACTATCATGTGTAATACATTTTTTAATTCCCTATAAAACCCCAGAAAAATCCTTTTCTATCCCCCAAATCTTTGTTCAAAGGTATCACATCTATGTGAGTGCTAAGTCATCAAAAATGTACTTTGTTAACACATTTCTTGCTATCATATTTGTTAATGGAATATAAATGGAAATCTTTCTGCTTTGTTTTTACTTAGCAATGCTAAACGTAGTTCATAAAGGCCCTATTTCAACTTTCACAGATTCACAGAATAGTAAGGGTCAAAAGGGACCTTTGGAGATCATCTAAGTCCAAACCCCCTGCGAAGATAGGATTTCCTAGGCCAGGTTGCACAGGATCGTGTCCAGGAGGGTATGGAATATGACCAGAGCAGGAGACTTCACAACCTCTCTGGGCAGCCTCTGCCAGTGCTCTGCCACCCTCACAGTAAAGAAGGTTGTCCTTACATTTAGATGGAGCTTCCTGTGCTCCAGTTTACACCCTTTGACCCTTGTCCAGGGCACTGTCCTGCCCCATCCTCTTGACATCTGCCCTTTAGATATTTATAAACATAAATCAGATACCCTCTCAGTCTTCCCAAGGCTAAACAGACTCAGCTCTCTCATCTCTGCAGCCCTCCACTGTCATTCCCTGTCTGCCTTTAACTGGGAAGCCCAACATTGGACACAGGACTCCAGATGCGGCCTCACCAGGGCAGAGCAGAGGGTGAGGATAACCTCCCTCAACCTGCTGGCCACACTCTTCTGAATGCACCTCAGCGGCATTAATTTTGCTATAAGCACTTCTCCATTCCCTTACTTATGGATTACACAATCTTAACGTCAAGTCTGCTACACAATCTCACCTATGCAGCTATCACAGTGCAGGTAACAGTTCTGGCCAATCAAAAATCAGTCATTAGAAACTTTACCATGGGCATTCCAAACAAACAAAATTATTCTCCCTTTTGCAAGTCACGTCTTGGTACCACGGGACCTTAAGGAATGCCTTCTAGAAGTAAGAAAAAGAAATACCATAAAAATTTTGTATGACTCCTCCACCTGCACTTTTGTTTTCTATGACAACAGTTAGAAAAAAAGAAATTTCTGTGCCAAAGTTTGGCACAGCAGACATTTGGCCTTTAGTGTGATTAGATTATTCTATTTGAGTAATGGTCCTTGAAAACAGAATACTGCGCACTACCAAGGGCCAAATCTTCAGATGGCATAACCTGGCATATCTCCATTGATCCAGTAATATGGATCATAAACCCTCTGAGCAAAAGATGTATCATTTTATGCTTGGAATGTGCCACTCACATTGTGGGTATTACTGTAATTCAGCAGGATAAAAACTGCTAACAACTGAAAACTGAATCTTTCCAGGAAAACATGAAACCAACTTCTAAGTAAAGAAGAGTCCAAATATTAAGTCAGTTGAAAAATTAAACATTTTATAGACTAATAATTTCTACCCAGTTCATCACTAAGATATTCCTATGGCATTTTTTCACTCCATAATGGTGTTCATGGGTAACAGAACACTGTAAATCCCTTTTGATTAACATGTAGAGTTTGAAGCTAATCCATGTTTTCTGAGGTTGGTGATCTGTTACTGTGGGTATTTCCACATGTCAGAAAATATGCATAAGGAATGAAGTACTGTGCCACCAAAAAGGGAAATGGAGAAGAAGTACAATAATGGGAACTTTATTATCAGTACCTACAATGCAAAAAGGACAGATTTTGACCTTTGCAAAGTTAAAAGGGGGGGGGGGTGCACAAAAGGATGAATACAAAAAATTACCACAGCATGAAGACAATCCAGAGGCCCAAATCTGTTGAGAACAACTAAACAATTGCTCATCTAATTCAAAACTGAGCAAACTGTAAATTAATCCTGCAGTAGGAAAATGATCAAGTGGTTTAAACAAGGAAGGAAGGGGGAAGATTTCTTGAATTGCATCTGGATGCTTTCTCATTTTATCATCTGCAGAAAAACAGGAGAATCTGAAATTGAACCCACAGGAATAAAAATTATCATTTGCTCTCTAAGCATTTTCAGTTCTGATTGCTTACTCTTATTAACCAGCTTGTCACCAGAAAATATTCCTTATTAAATTGACCAAGTAATAAATTATTATAATAACATTTTCTTTTCATATAAAATTAATGTATCCAGACTGGCATTGTATTTGCTACACTTAGCACTTTAAATGTAAATATTATCAGTTATTTTCATTATAAAACTGCCGTACTGATGTTTATGTTGTTAATTCAATTTTCCTACCACCAGTTTTCCTCTTCTTCAGTGAAGAGCCAGCACCTTCTTCACAAACCCAGATGATTACACTCCACAAGGCAAAACAATTCCTGCTATCGGACTGTGGTCATGTTGGAGTTAATCTGAGTTTCACATAGGAAAGACTAATGGAGATGCAAAAGAAGAGCATTTGATAGCCACAGAATTTAGAGTTTACTACTACAATTTCAGAACATACAGGGGGAAATGACCTATCTTGCTAGAGCTAGCAATGTTTATTGTACAAGTATTTTGAGATTAGTCATATTAATGATCTGTAACACATTTTCAACTCTCTACAGGGAAGCCTGGCAAAGCATGAAACGAGAATAGAGACAAGGGAAAGTCTCACCCAAAGCCAGAACAGAGCTGAAGGAATTAAAGAAAGAAACTGAATCAAATTTAGCAATGAAGCTAAGTGGTATCAAAACTGAGACATGAATATAAATGTATTTGTTATGGCTTCATGCTTTACTCTGAAATACTAATGCTGACAAATTTGAATGAGTACTTCAGCATCTATTTCAAGACAATATCCTCATTCATTGTATTACTGCTCTTCTGTTTCCATTGGAAGCTCAGTTACACCTCTTAATGGCTACTGACCCGCGTAGTTCCACACTAAGATGAATCGTTTGAAGATTAAGAGAGAGAACACTGACAGAACAGCAATTTCAGGAGGCCTTACATCCTCTAAAAAACAACGTGATTCCTAAGGGAGAGGAGGATGAGGTAAACACAAAGAACATTTTATTGCAGTTTCAGGAACCACATTCTCCACAAAAAATAGGCACTTTGGCATGTTTAGAGATAATCCTTCTTTCTGTGATCTGTCCAGAAATACCTGTTCTCTTTCCCAGTGACTTCTTTAAAGACTGTTCCTACTTAATAGATTCATAGTGCCTAAACAAACTTAACTTTTCCTTAGGCACCATTTATACAATAAAAAGGCAGTATGATAACAGGTGTGGAAATGCATGGAAATTCACAAAATATTTCTTTCAGGTGTTTTGGTTTTTTTAAAATCTTTTCCATCTTTCCTAACCCCCATAGTATAACTACAGAGTAAGATAGAGAATGTTTAAATATCTTAGCAGATCACCTTGAGATCTGTTTTCAGGATTTTCAAGTACAGAAGTGTTTGAGTTTATTTCAATATTCCCTAAATGATTGGCATAACCATATAACTACAAACTAAGCTAGAAAATTGTCTTTTAAAAAGAAATGGCAATAATCAACAAAAAAATCCCCAAAGGACAGTGCTACATATTATTTCTCTTGATTTAAAGATGTATATCAGGAAAACATACTTTTAAAAAGTTAAGACACTCAGATACTGGGCTATTTTACTCTGCTTTGGGAAAGGACATATTACAAGTAGTTCTTTATGGAAATGTCAAATTGTTTAATTCTTTATCAGATCCAGATAAAAAGAGAACAAAAATATCATTATATTAGTTACAAAGAACAGCCCGGGAAAAAAAATCAAAACATTCTTTACATCAGAAATATATTATTTTAGTAAGTCTGATTTTACAGAATATTCAAAAACTTTTTCAGATCAATTGCAGAAATAGTAATATTTTTAAGCTAGTGGATTTTTCAAAAAATAATGTAATTGCTTTTAATTCCTGATTAATTGTTAATTTTATAAATTGTCAATACTCATTCTATCATATATTTTATCTTATTATTTGCAGAAGACTATAGTACATTTTTCTGATTCCTCTAAAAAAACCCACAAACCAGCAGCAGAATGACAATTTAAAACTGAGGTCTCTGTGCCCATTTCATCTTTTGTAATGCTTGACTTCTACTTTGTACAATGCTCTTTAGAACTAAGTCCAGACAGATGTTCCCAATCCAAGGAACTCAAAATCCTTCACTAAAGTAGCAATGTAAAACATCATCATTCAAATTCCACAGAAGGGAAGCCACTGTCAGAGAGAGTGACCTCAGCAGTCTGAGGTGATAAGTCAAGTCCCTAGCAACAGTCCATTTTTAAAATTATGACCAAATATCTTTTGATTGTCATTTGAATGAGCAAGAACACTTAGCATAGGTTAGGGGCAAAATATGTCTTAAAACACTGGAGATATTGTTTGCAATGCACCTGAAAAACAACTGTAGGTCTTGAAAGTACTGAAAATGTTGTACTTCCAGTAGTGTCACACTAAGTTATGATCCGGACTGATGCTTTTCTTGTGGATGTAAATAGGAAGCCACACATTTTTACCAATGATGTAATGATTACACACTGCAGAAAAGCAGCACACCATCTCACAGTCTGACCCTTGAAACAATTCTGCTCACATTTTTAAAGAGCTTTCAGCAAAAGTTCTCTATTGTAGACTTATGTAGGTGCAGGGGACTCATAGCACTCATGAAAACAACACCATTTCCTTCTGCTGCCTTTGCCTTTCAGCCCACCCAGCACTGTGTGTTTCTTAGGTACCACCTTCACAAATTCTAAAGGGCATCTCTTGATTCTGCATTGGACTTTAAAAAAAAATAAATAAATGTGGACTTGTAAGTGAAGATGGCAACTTGGAGCCACTACATCTATCTCTGTGGAAAAAAAATCAACACATATAATATTATTCCCTGTGAAGGTTTAGTCTGTACGAAGGTAGCCAAGAAACCAGTCATTCGTCATGCATTGCAACAGATCTTCTTAACACTGTTATTTACATACTATTGATTTGTTATGTTTGGCCATCTGTTTGTGGGTGAAATACTGTAGGCATATTTCATTTTCTTTTGACTTTGCTTAAAAAGCTTATCAAAATCTTCTCTTTTTTCCCTTTTAAATACTCTTATGTTCTTTTCATCCTGTTGGAAAAATGCTACGTAATGATAATCCAAAACACTAACATCACCCTCAGTGAAGTATCATCTGTGGGCTGTTTTAGAATCTCAAGCATTGAATGGATGATTCTAAGTACTACTTTCGCACTGGAGACTTTTTTATCTTTTACAAGTAAATGGAAAACATGGCTTCACATAGTTTAGCTCTCTATTTGAAATCCCTCTAAACAATTTGAACAATTTTGAACCAGTTAATAATTTTAAATAGTAGATTAGAATGGCTCAAAAAAAACCCCCAAACTAACACATTGGACAGGGACAATATAAAAATCTACATTCTGCTTCAAATTCAGCTAGATGACCTGCAATACTAATACCCTGGAAGCAATATCATATATAAATCCTTTAGCAGCAGCTGCTCTGAACACAGTAGCTGCTCTGAAATGCCCTGTGATTTAAATCCAAGTCATACACAAAGTAATCCTCAAACAACTGAATACTATTTAACTTCTCAAAACATCAGAATTTGATTGTAAGAAAAGCAAGCCTTTCTAAAACCCCTATTTTAAATATGCATTTAACCTTAATCTCTTTTTCTGACTCTTTCTTGAAGTACAACACCTGTACATCCATCTCAATTATATATTCATGTATATATGCATATTTAAATATATAATGTATGCAGCTTACTCAGATTTGAATGAGAATTGTCCTCAGTTCTAAGACTACCACAATAATTATCAATCCAAGATCACGATTTGGACAGCAATATGCTGTACCTATGCTCTCTGGTTTTTTTATGTAGGTAAACAGGAAATATTTATTTGCTATTCTCTTTCTCCTTTTCAAATACAAGAAAATTACCCAAAAAAGTACAACTGAAACCAAGTAAATCTCATTCTCCACCAGGCCCAAAACAAGGTATTTCAAAATTCATGAGAGAAATCTAGATAGCCACACGAGAATAAATATTTTTTGGTAAGGGTTATACAAATGTTATATCAAGAATTAGGCTTACTGTTTTAGTACTCATTTGCAAACAAGGGCTTCGTTGGTGCAGAAAATCTGTGTGTGAAAGACAAAAGTCCTGTTCAGATTACTTCTCTCTGAACTGACACAAGGAGAAATTAATCTCTATAGTAATCCATCACCACTTCAAATCTAAGATGGCACGACTCCACTACATATATTCCTTGAGTTGATTATCAAGAATGCAGCTCAGGAAGCTTACTTTTAGCTACTGGCTTTCTGTCAGTGGCGATTTTTTCCCCATCAACCTAAAAGCCTGGGTAAGAAGCCAGCCCTATCTACCCTACCTCACATCACACCAGGAGATCACCCAGTGAAGCTACAAACTCTAAATAAAATAATTTATTTTATAGTTTATGACACCCAGAGGCATCAACTTCTATCCCTGGAGTCCACAACCATGCAGATTCTTGTATTTTTCCAGCATTTTATTCTCACCCCTTTGCTCAGAGCTACTACCCATGGCAGAGCTGGTAAAACAGAGACACTCCAGTTCAAAGCTTAGTGTCTACTGAGCCACACAAAAAAACAGTAAGAGTAGAGGGAAACAGCCACTTCCGACAACTTTACTACACAGAAGGTAACTTCCACAAAGGATGAGAATGAAAGGTTGAAACTGGTATCATCTAAGAGGCTGCAGCAAGATTCACCAGCACCTATCCACCAGAGATTTCACTGCCTCTGGAAGCTAATATCTATGCTCAGTATCTCCAGATTGTCCACTAAAAATGTGGAAAAAGCTTATGAAATGTGCAGTACTTGGTCTAATGCTAACAAACTAAAATAATTTTACCTTTCCATCTCCTCAGCTGTTTTTCAGTCTGTTCAGTGGGATTCTGTCTTTCTCCTGATTAGGAGTAATTCATCCATTGTTTGGTTTTCAGACTACAGCTCTAAAGTTTCCTTAAAGACGTTCGTTGATGTTGGTAACTTTGCAGGGTGATGGCACACCGCTGTTGTGTCGTTTTTATTTGTTTCACACCGATCTCTATTGAAGCCATAAGAAAATCTGTTGTGCACCCGGTCAGGTTATTTCTATGGAACAACATTTTAAATAAAATCAATAAATAATGTGACCTGAAGGTACAGCGAGCTGCTCAGACTGCCTATGAATTGCTATTACAAGTCTCCCCTAGGCACATAAACTTTCTGTTGCCTGTCTGGTAGAATTCAACACAGGTTTGAATGATTCAGCTGGACACACAGGGACAAGAGAACCTAAAAGAAAAAACAGTTTTCCAACATGATAAGAATTCAGATTTTTTTTTCAAGTATAGGAGCCATTGAAACAGGCAAAATGAAAGTGACATTCAGAACCAGAGCATAGTGTATTTCTACATGTGATTTTGAAATGTTTCAGAAGATATCTTCCTTCCCTTCTGACAGCTCCTATTTTTAATTCAATCACATACTCAATTTTCATTAGGTAGAAACTTTGTTCCCCTTTCTTCTGTATGCCAGGATATTAAGCTATCCCAAGGCAGGTGGGGGGACATGGGTTGGCATCAGCATGCTCAGTGGGGCAAAGCTTCTCATGACGACAGAAAGGAGACCTGGAATTCCTGGAATTACAGCTAGCACAAGTGGGAAAATACTGCTCTTTCCCACTGACTTCATTGACCCACATAACCTAGTGTAATTTTTTGCCACTTAAAATTCTACAGAGACTATAATTGCTCTCTAAGATAACTATGCTAGCACATGCTGCTAGCGTGAATCTAGTTAAGACCGGCTGTTGCCTTCCGTCCGGCAATCGACCTCCTACGGTTGAGGTGGCACGGAGGCACTCTCCCGCCCCCGGGCCCGCCAGCACTGACACCAATATGAGGATGCTGTAAATGGCGTTTATTTATGGTTTAACAACAACTTATATATGCCCCATGCCTCGTTACCACCCCTTGACCTGTGTCACTGCCCGTATCATCCTCTCCTGTGCAGAAGCCTTATCTCTAGCAGCATAGTGAGGACCCCTCTTCCCTATTCGCTTCCCGTACAGCTCGTGATCTTCCGGTCGCCATTCCCTGCATATCCCCCTCCCCATGCTAACTAACTGTAGGCTGCGTCGGCTGCTGGTACTTAACTTTAGGATATCGTGCTACCCGCCACCTTTGGGCTTCACAAGGACATACCCACAAGTGGCATTTTGCAACAGGAGATTCAGGGCATTTGCGACCGGCTATTGTTATTATATTGATGATACTTCTTCCTCTGTGGAGGCAGGGTTCACCCCAACACCGTGCTCGTGAGTGTCTTCTCCAGGGTATCATGCCACACGTGTCACGCTGAGCCCGCATTCACGGATCTCCATTCTCACTCATAGGGCAGTTCATCAGCGTCACTGACGTGCTGATCATCAGAGTCCTCGGAGTGCTCCACGAATAGTCATACCCTGTTAAGACACAACTCAGAAATGTGATTAGTCTAACTCTACTTATCTAAGTCGGGTCTAACCCAGCGAGCTGGTACCCATCTAATGTGCTCATTACGTTTAACTGCTGCATACCCTCTCCCTTGTGTTACAAGTTGCCATCCTTTGTCCCACACCCCTGTGTTAGGATCGCGAAGAAGGACAAAAGGTCCTTCGTCTACCATCTTTAATGCCCAGTGTTTTTCGACTGCTGTTTTATTCTCGTCCCCTCTGATGTGGTGGTTGAGTGCATAAAGCGCACGCGTTAGAATTTCAGTATGTTTATGCGTGGGAATGCTCTGGGTATAGCCATCCCCCTCCCCAAGCACTTTAATCTTATCTTTCAATGTTTGATTGGCTCGCTCCACTATGGCCTGGCCCTGACTGTTGTATGGGATGCCCTGGAGTAGGTGAATATTCCATTGGGCCGCCCAGTCTTTCGATGATTGGGCCGTAAAACAGGAGCCATTGTCTGTTTTGATGGTGTGTGGAAGGCCTAACCAGGCTATTGCCGTTGTCCAATGAGTCTGGGCTGCACGGGCCGTAACTTTCTTATGTTGCGTTGCAAGAATGATTCCGCTGCAGGTATCCACTGTTACTGCCAGCCATGGTTGCGGTTTTAATAAGGAACAAAGAGTAAAATCAGTCTGCCATACTTGATTGGGATTCAATCCACGTGGATTCACACCGGCTCCCCATAGCGTTGATCGTTGACAATGTGGGCATGTAGCAACCACGTCCCGCGCTGCAGTCAGCGAAATGTCGCAATACTTCGCTAGCGCTTTGGCGCCAAGATGGAGGTGGTTATGCACATCTTTAGCTCGTGTGAGGGTCCATACTCCTTTGGCTGCTTTGTCCGCCATGTCATTCCCCTCTTGGTAGTAGCCTTGCACTTTGGTGTGGCTATTTACATGGACTACTGTGACGGTAGTGGTGCGTTTCTGAAGAGCTTCTTCCAGCATAATGGCAATAGGCGTGCCTGCCCATCCTGGGCAGGTCATATTTAAGAGAAGCTTATAGACAAACATCGAATCGGTGACAACATTAATGTGCTCTTCAGTCTTGATGGTTAATGCTCGAGCCATTGCGAGTGCTTCCAAATACTGTACGCTGCTAGCTGGTTCTGTAAGCCTAATGCGGTGCCATTGGGTTCCTGTTTTCCAAACAACCACTGCGGTGTTGGTAGCTGAAGAAGCATCGGTAAAAAGGGTGGGTCCAGGTTGTGGTTCACTCAGAACGCGCCTAACCGTTCTGGGGCTTATAATTTGTAGGTGTTTATAGAGCTCCAAGGTAGGACCGCACTTGACGTCTCCAGTATAACCCTCTAATGCTATTGCGACTTGGTCTTGTCTAGAGGCTACTTCTTCCCATTGCGACTTTTTCAGTGGTACCCAGATCGCTGCCGGTTCTTTCCCAAAATGTCGTATGCAGCTAGCTCTTCCTTTTGTCATCAGCTTCGCTAGAGCCGTTATGTGGGACATGTAAGCTGTCGAAATTTGATTAGAAAGAATCCACCAGAGTACCTTGGGCCGTTCCGGAGGCCCCTGTCCTATCACTCCTACGGCTCCAGCTTTAGTAACCGTCAAAAAAAATTTCTACAGATTGTTGGGGGTCCCACCTATGAAGCTTACTTTGGGTTGTTAAGGATTCAATACGTTGTATGGCTTCCTGAGCTTCAGGTGTCAATTGACGTGGCTCCCATGGACACTTGCCTTTTAACAGCTCGAAGAGTGGAATCATCATTTCTTGAGGGATACCTATCATGTCACGCAGCCATTGTATAGTGCCCACTAACTTTTGTATGTCATGTAAAGTTGCAACCTTTATATTAAAGGTTACTGGTTGTGGGATCACTGTTTGAGAAAAGATTTGTGTTCCCAAGTAATTTATGCCTTCTCCTCGCTGCGTCTTTGCTTCTTGAATGACTAGCCCTGCATTACCCAGTTGTTGGGCAACCTCTTGTTCTACCAAGTCAGTGTCCTGTTGTGTCGCGGCGGCCACCAACAAATCATCCATATAGTGAATTATCAAGGCCTGGGGGTATTTCTGTCGTACAGGTTCCAAAATTTTTGCCACCACTGTCTGACAGATGGTCGGGGAATTTTTCATGCCCTGCGGTAACACCCTCCATTGGTATCTTTTAGCAGGCTCACTTAAATTTACAGAGGGGACGGTAAATGCAAACCGGACACAGTCCTGTGGGGCCAAAGGAATTGAAAAAAAGCAATCTTTAATATCCATTACAACCACCGGCCAATTCTCTGGAATTGCTGTTACTAGTGGAAGGCCAGGTTGCAAGGCACCCATATCATTCATACACTTGTTAACTGCTCTAAGATCGTGTAATAGGCGAAACTTTTTCTTATCTTTCTTCTGGATTACAAAGATGGGCGTATTCCAGGGACTGTAGCTCTCCTCCAGATGACCTTGCTCTAACTCCCGTTGAATGATCTGTTGCGCTACTAGTAATTTTTCTTTGGTCAGAGGCCACTGCTCTACCCAAACTGGTTTATCGGTTTTCCAGACCAGTGAAATTGCAGATTCATTGCTTAGAAGGTAAGCAGTGGCCCTCACGCTAAATTTGTCAAACGAAGCCCTAGTTGTGCCAGGACATCTCTGCCAAGCAGTGGCTCAGCCAGGCTGGTAATGAAGGGCGTGGCGCTGCCAGTCATAGCTGGGCCATCCGGGTCTAGTACAACAAACTGAAGTGGTTGTAAACTACAAGCTGCATCTGCCACACTCTTGGCTAGTTGTTGTACTGCTTTAGGCTCTAAAGGTGTCCATTCTACCATTCCCTCCCGGGTCACCCTCACTGGGAGAACTCGGGGTGCTTGAAATTTCAGTCCCCCTAAAGCACATTCAGTTGCTATGAGATTCCAGTTGGTTAATGGAACCTCCATTGCAGGCTTTTTATTTCCCGCCTGCTTCTTTTCTATTGTTTGTAACATTTCCCTTTGGTGTTGCACTTGCATCCGAAGGGCTCGTAAGAGCTCGACCATTTCTTGGAATGCGTGGTCGTAGCTGCTCTTAAGCTCTTCCGGTTTTCTCAGCCCTTTCGTGTTTGCCGGTTGCCACGCCTCTTGCATCGCTCTTGCCAGTTCGTCATCAGTATCCACTTCCTTCTCCTCCCCTTCCTCTTTCGGCTCCTCCTTTACTTCCGGCAAGAGCCCACGTGGGACGGAGGCAGACCGCTTCCGGCCGGCGCCATCTTTTTGTGGCGCAGATGGTATTTTTTGTGCCTCCCTTCCCTCTGGACTATCCTTTCTACGCAAAAGAGCGCCCGGCATCCAATCGCGAGGATCATCGACTATTAACGGACCCTCTGTACGCGGCCGCGCCTTCTCCGAGGCGACTCCCCCTCTGCTCCTTTCACCGCTTGTTTTTTCCTGGCGCCTGCTGATGCGGACGGCCCCGAGAAACCGCCCGCACCTCCCGGATCTTCCTCCTGGTGCGCCTGTGGCAGCTCATTCCACGGATACCGTGGAGGTGGTACATCGGGACTAGGTGGTGCAGAAGGCGTAGCGCTCACCGCCTCCGCAGTCCCTGGAGTCCCTGGAGCTCCCTTTTCTGCTGGCTGCACCGGGTACACGCCAAGAACCTCTTTCTCCTCCTCATTTAAAGTATTTTTGGTATTTCGCGCGTCTGTTTCCCCAACCCCACCCTCGTGCACGGGGTCTACATCACTACCCCCACTAAACTCCTCAGACCCTTCTACTCCCGTCTGACCGGCTGCCGTCCCCCCTTTAAAAGCGCTTCCCTGGCCGTCCGCCAGATCTCTCCCTCTTCCTGAACCCGCTTTAACAAGGCCTTGATTACTCCCCACGTTTTTAACTCTTTCCCCGACCTATTCACCATCGTGTACTCTGCTAGGCAGGCAGTACACGCTGGCCAGTTCTGAGGAGATAATAAATCTCCCGCCGAACTAATCGCTCCACCCTCTAGGAGCCGCTCGATACACTTCAGTGCGTCTTTTGCTTTCACAGAAAGCCCGCACTCCCGAGCACACGCACACATCACCTTTACAACACTTTCCATGATCCGGATCCTTCACCCGACCGCCCGCGGTCCGCCACCTCAAAGTATCACGTCGGGGTCACCATATGTTGCCTTCCGTCCGGCAATCGACCTCCTACGGTTGAGGTGGCACGGAGGCACTCTCCCGCCCCCGGGCCCGCCAGCACTGACACCAATATGAGGATGCTGTAAATGGCGTTTATTTATGGTTTAACAACAACTTATATATGCCCCATGCCTCGTTACCACCCCTTGACCTGTGTCACTGCCCGTATCATCCTCTCCTGTGCAGAAGCCTTATCTCTAGCAGCATAGTGAGGACCCCTCTTCCCTATTCGCTTCCCGTACAGCTCGTGATCTTCCGGTCGCCATTCCCTGCAACCGGCAAAGGCAGGCTGAAACAATATGGCTTATACATCTTACGGCCTGAGAAATTTGTTAAATGACTGGGTATGTGTATCCCAACTGGGCGGGATGCAGACAGGTGGACCCCTTAAACTGTGCTGGCTATACACAAAGCAGCAATGTTTGTTGCTAGAGAAAGGCTCAGGCTAGGAGCAATGAAACCTTATTGGATAATATAGCTCTCTATAAGTTACGTTTCCATACTAATAATGGTTACAATGTTGCTGATGTCATACTGCTACCAACTCTATTAACAATAAAAAGTTGTTTTCTGGATTGGCATAAGTAATATTAACATAACACTTCATTTTTCTTTTGGTGTTAGCTTTATCGGCTAAATAGTGGCCTCTTTTCCTAATGCAGCCTCTCAAGTATTACAAACACATAAGGACTAATTATTTTACTGTAATAAATACAAAAAATAAACCCCTTTTATTTGCAAAAAAATTACAGAGAATCATGACAGCATGATTTCTGCTTTTTCTTGGTCTCTCTTTCCTTGCCATTCATCAGCTATGAAGCAAATTGCGTTTGAAATTGATGGAGGCTGGCGGGAGAGAAAACCAAAACAACTCACTGAAATGGCTACTGGATGAGGATTCACATTCTCTTGCTTGCCCTTAGTGCTACCTTACATCTGGACAAGAACTACTAAACACACTTATATATACATGACATTTTTAGGGATGTATATCACATAGCTATGAGGAAGTAGTAAACGGAGAAAGAGGAATGAAAGCTTATTAACTAAGTTTAGGACCTTCTAATTAATATAGTGTTAGCCCATCCCCATCACTGAGCTGATCAATATCACAATCAATATTCTCATTTGCAACTTTATGTGTACTTAAGGGGAACAAGGCATCACATCTTAAAAAACCCCGACAATTTCTAGATATAAATCATGCTTAACACTGAAGCCAAATACTAAATGCTTATCTGACAAGCTTTTCTAATGTTTTTTAAAGAAACTACCTTCCATCAGTTACAGTAATTCAACATCAGAAAAAAAAACCCAAAAAATATCTTCCAGTCCTGTAGAATAAGGAAAGAGAAAAGGAAGCTTGTGAATTCAAGAGCTGTATCTTCCTAACAGGAATTACTGTTTCCTCCAATTTTTATACAAAAGCTCCCTCAAATTCTTAAGTCATACTTCCCAGGAAAAAGTAATTTGAGGTTTTGTTGGGTTTTTGTTTGGTTGGGCTTTTTTCCATCTAGTGAACTTCACAGACCAGTAAAGCTATGAAGCACTATCTGAGCATTAATATCCACATGCCAGATACCAAATCAGCAGTAGTAAATACCAAAGTAGTGACACTCTCCTCTTTCTCTCTGAAGACTGCCAGTTACTACATCAACTAGCATTATCACCATCCCCATCATCATCTATTTCTATATGCAAAACTGTTTCACTTTTCTAAGAAAAGAGTGAAGAAAACACTGACAAATTTTATCAAAATCATCTTGCAATTTGATCTTTTTGCATCCGCAGAGAACCTGTTTTTAATGGGAGTCTGCTTTGCAAACAACAGAAAAAAACCTGTAATAAATTTGGTCATTTGTGTGCTCTAATATTCAGGTTATCTTGTCATACACTTGGAAAACAAACTGAACTTCACCTTCTGCCTGTGGAAATCCAGCTTCCTACCACTGGAAGCAAACCATTCTTCAGCTATTTATTATAAGGCATATGTTGCACAACTCTGATTCAATTGTGGGGACAGGGGCATTGTTGTATGCTGGTCAATTTACTACAATACTTCATTGCTTTCCTCCTTGACCCATAGATTTCTAGACTCATAAAAAAAGAAACTGCATTTGAAAGAAGAAAGTCATTCCTTGAAAGGTCAAGAGTGTATTACATAGAGCACAGATCATAAAGCAACACACCAACACGCTTGTTCTTTTGACTGTACTCGAAACCATTCATTTGTTTTCTTGTTATAAGGAAAATATGGCAGACATATCTGATCTATTTTTATGGCATACAGTATTTGCCATATGACTGTGACACAGCAAGAGGATATGCAGTTCTCTCCCATATATATATCTATACATGGGCATTCAATTTCTTTTATCATTAAATAATGATAAAATGTGTAATGTGATAAACTTCTGGCAAGTTCCTAGTTTGTTTTTAAGCATATTTATATAGGAATACACACATATATAAAAATAGGGTCTTTACATTAATCTAGAATAGACTGATAAAGCACACTTTGGTTAATTCTTTTTTACTGAAAAATCAGTTGCCAGTTATGCCAAATCCAAATATTTTCTCCTGAAAAACAAACACTGGGAAGGGAGAGAATATTTGGTTTCATTCTATAGCAAATACTGAGGCGGTATTCAGGCTTTCAGCCTTCTCTAACTTGCATGTCCTTCCTATTCCTTGTGCTGCCCCGTGCTTTATGGGAATCCTGTGACTGGGACACTCATGTGAGTTCTAGTCTTCCTCTTCTTTGGTCTTCTTCATAATGATAGTGTAGAAAGTAATCTTTTACTTTTCTAAAGACTGCCTTAAACATTCAAGATGGCAGCCCTTCTCTTGAAGAAATTCCATTTTGTAAATAATGCTTAAAAGTATACTAGAGCAAAAACTGGAAGAAACAGATTAGCCACCATGCAATTAGAAGGATTACAATGCTCAGCCCTAGCACTTCCTGAGTTATCTATGTCACCTGATTAATGTAATTTTACACTTGTTTTAAAACGCCCAGAAGAAATCTTGAAATTTCTTCAAAAATCCTGAAAAATACCATCTTCAGACAGAAGCAAAACAATTTGCTTCAAGTAGGCTTTTGAACCCAGAAAAAATCAGTTATTAAACCCCTAACGTAGAACCATGTGTTAGTCCCTAAGCTAGAAGTATCAAGCTGCACAACTCAACAGTCAAAAGAGCACTTACAGGGAGATGCAAAGAAAACTTGAAGCTCAAGGAGGTAGAAGACTGGTAAGAAGACTATGAAAAACCATGAAACTTCACACATGACAAAACCAAGCTTTAATACTGACTAGAACAACCAGAGAAGACTGGAACTTTCTATTCTCCTTAATTACAATTCAGGAATGCTTACTGATAAAACGAACACCAATTTAAAACATGTAATCTGAGCTGCTTCTTTTTTTCCAGATGGAATGAATTGTTTAAGTATATTATTAAAAAGGAAGAATTTTGAGTATTCAGAAACTGTGTATTGAACAACAACAATTAATGACAACAAATTATTCCAGGAGTCTTAAAAAATCAAACTGAGAGCTTAAAACATTAGATCAAAAGTTCTGCTGTGTATTCACCGATTGATATTTCTAGTTTCACATAGAAACACAAAGGAAGAAAGGACGACAATAACCAAGCTTGAAAGCCACAGCCTAAACCAAACATAATTAAATTTAATAAGAATTGAAGTTATAATAAAGATTATGGTGGGAAAAATAAGTATTGCAGGTTACAGACTTCCTAGTCCTTCTCTGAAACTTTTAAAGATGGTTACATCTAGAGACAGGTTATTAAACCAGCCAGATCAAGGTATGAACCAGTATGACTTTGCAATAAGTTAAAAGATAATCATTCAACCATGTACTTATCTCACCCAGTATTTTGCACTGGTTCTGCAAGTGCACAGCTAATCAATCTATACACACAGATAACGGTAGCTTTTGATCATGGACACACAAGAGTAGCTCTCAATAGCTCTCCTAATAGCTTGTAAACAACAGGTATTATGAAGGGTGACAAGAGGGAAGTAGTTTCAATAAGAAATATTACTGAATATTAATCATCAGGCATGGAATGTAAACAATACTAAGGATGCTCTTCCAGCTCTGCTGACTTTTAATGTTAAACTGTAGTGCTAATGAGCAGAACTTGCATACACGTACATTAAAAGTAGTATCACTTATATGTTCTGACAGACTTAATATAGTGGAATGTTATCTTTTTTGTTTGTGTGTTTCCCTGCGTTTACTGGAACAGAATTCAAAGCTTCATCCTACTGAGAATCTTGGGCCTTGTTTCTCCCTAAAGAGAGGAGAAAATCAGTGGTCTTTCTTTTCTAATTGCCAAACCTCCTGTCATCTCCTGTCTGACAACAAAGAAGTTACTCCCTGCAGATATACTCCCTCGGTATTGTAATCAGCCATCTTTTTGCTTCCAGCTATTGTTGAGTAAGAGGCAACAGTGATGTACATTTTTAGGTGTCATCAGTTCGCAGCTAGATGAATGCAGCATGGGCATGAATGGGTTATTACAAGGTACAAAGGTTGCAGCTTTAAGGCTTTACTGCTGAAGCCTAGAAATGTACATCACTCACCATCCAGTTCATGCTTTCAAGATATTCTTTGTATTCAGAGCAACCATAAAGTTACTTTCCCATTAAACAAACGCTGAGATTCTGGCACACAACTGTCTGACTTAAAGAAACGTTTTCTTTTTCTTCCTACTGCATATTCCCTCCTGCTTATGCCCTGCTGGCATTTTTCAAAAACGCTTTCTTCCACTGTTTTGTCAATGTTGCTTTTAACATTGCTTATATAATACTACTCTTCTGCATTTATTTGCAAAGTAGGTAATTTTCCATACCAGTCTAAGTTCTATCGTGGAAGCCCTAATTCAACAAAGACTACAACCATGTGCTTTCAAACTGAAGAACGCGGATAATCTGTTTCTGGGTCAGTGCTCAGAACACACAGAGGGATAAAGTTGTTAGAAGGGAGGTATCACTGCACTATCAACTGTGCAGTCAGCATACTCTGAGGTCCTCATCTGTATGGGAAAGTAGTTTCAATTTAACAAGGTTGGTACAGTCAGTATAGCTTAATTCACACTGTTTTTTAATCTTTCATACCTAGGAGCATGATAGGAAGTCTGCTTCACATGGTATCTCTGTTGTACCTGAGAACCACAGCAGTGAATATGAGCTTCTCCACAGCAAATTACTCTCCCGGCATAGATAAAAACAGACTTATCATTATACGGACAAAGTTATTCCTAAAAAGATAAGGAATAAATGATTCTGGTATGTTTATACAGAGGTGCCGCCATGTTACCACAAGTGGCTCATGCCAGTGTAATGGGTATTGACTCATAAAGGACAGCATCTCCTATTCTGGCAACCCTTGACAAGTCCAACAAAGATAATGTAAAGGAACAATCGAAGTGGTACTCTCTCTTGCTTATGAAAACACACCCTCGCTGCTCCTTTTTAATTCAACTGCCTCATTAAGACCGCTCATTCATTACCAAATCTAAATCACACTTGGTTTTTGTTTCAAAGAACAGCTTTGGGATTTAATTTATACTTTATTTGTTGCCACCTGCCAATTGCCCCCAAAACAGGTTTTACTCTGACCTTATTGAAAATCTTTAAAACCACTTATTATGTTATGTATTACACTGTTTATAAAACATCTGTCCTACATTTGACTGAAAGACCTAGCAAATTACTTGAGTTTTGTTCATTCAAAACTAATCTTCTAACTCAAAGCCTGTCAGTACGGTACATCCCCTGATAGTTTTGTTTGTATGCTGTTTGGAAAAATGATCATAATACTTTCTGATGCCAAACAAAGGAAACTTTTTGAATATCATGTCTTCAAGTGTCTAGTAAAACAAAAGCCATCCTTTCAGTCTCTGTAGAATATTGTTAAATATTCATCTGTGCTATAACTAAATGCCATCTATGTTAGACTGGACATATTTTTGATAGCTCAGAATCAGCCTAGAGAACTAATGTTATTTATTTTTTATCTTCCTGACAGAACATCTTATTTGATTTTCCTGCACAGCATACAGTATCCAAATCTCGCCTTTGCAATAAAAACAAACTCTACTTATTCACCTTCTCTTTGTGATGTTACACAGGAATTCATGGGTAGAAAATGAAATATTTTCATCTTCACTCAGTCTGAAAATATGTTCCCTTGTGATTCAGAGTATTTATTGCATTTTCACCCAAAATAGAGAGGGTAGCATTTTATTCACTATACCAGTATTCTATGTTTAACATGACAGCAGTCAATCTTCTTATGTATATCACTGTCATCAGGCATTTTAGCTACACTGAACAGCAGCAGAATATTTATCTACATTTCAGATGCTTCATTAGTTTCAGAAAATGTAGTAAAATCAACTAACTTTTAACTCAGTTTAGTACTTCAGGAAACTAATCCATATGCTCCTGTTTCTCTCTACTTGGGGTGTTCCATTAGATGAGTATCAGCACATTTACAGATTTCTGCAGAGGTGAAGGCAGGTGGTAACTGCTGCAGAGAAAGGGAAGAGAAAAAACTGGAGGCTGCTACCCAGATCTGCTTGTTTTTTAGCACTGAGTGCTTCTGCTGCCTGATTGCTATAGAGACTAGTCATCAGCCTAAGAAGGAGCTGTTATTAGCATCTGTGGGCAGGCAGAAGCAGAAGGGAGAAAAGCATCTCTAGGTAAAATGAAGATTTCTGTTCCAAAGGGAAGAAGGATGAAAGAACTTCGTGGTTAGCAACAAAATCAAGAAAGAAAAAAAAAAATAGAGAGAGAGAAAGAAAGAGGAGGACGGAAAACTGAGGAAAAAGAGTGAATTTGACAAAAGTGGTGCACATGGAGAGCCAGATGGCAAATCCTGACACTCCTTCAGGCTTAATGGGATGGGGGAATGTCATAATCTGTCTATTAGCATTTTCTAATGCAGTACATGCTCTCTGCCACACGAAGAGGTCTCACAGACATGCGGGCTCTGATCAATGCCATATCCTTATTTTCCCATGTCCCAAATGAACAACTTTCTATGTAAGCCACTGCTCATTTAATATTTATGGGTACTTTTGTAAAAATAAATAAATAAATAAAACCCCCCAAGGGTTCGAACTTCAGAATCAGCAAAACTAAATTTGCAATAATTAAGGACTACATTTTCTAAAAATCTGCACAACTGCTGTTACTGTAAGCTCTCTGGTATTTGAACAGTTCTGAATCATTGCTACTTTACACTGCATATACATTAAGGTCAACAGAACATGCCGATACCCTGATTCATGGCTGGATCCTCTAGATGATATTTTTTGCCAGCTAAAACATTAAATTTTGTTTCATTATTTCTTTTAATGAATAAAAAAAAAACCAAAACACCCAAAGCCCCCCAAAACCCCACCCCATTTGCTTACTAAGTCTTCTGACTTTGTCACATATAATTCACAGCCACTTTTCCTATGTTCTTGTGTTGCATATACAGTGGCAAGCGCTTCATTGGTACACATGAAACACAAACACTTGGGGAATAACAAATAAATACATATTCCACCAAAAGCTCAAAGATAGCAGTACATAAAAGTATAGTTGCTGTAAGTCAAAACCCAAACGTTCAACAGATTTTCATACAGTAATACAAAGGGGGAGAGGAAGGCAGAGTTCCTTTTTTTTTTTTGCTCTTTCTGTATCTTTCATCTGAAATTAAATGCATGAAGTTTTGAGGATGACCTTCTTTGCATGTGTTTGTACTTTTCCAGACACCCTGGGAGAATTTTCACACTACAGAAAATAATAGGATTTCTATGGCTACCAAAAGCCATGCCATTGCCTATAACATGAGGTATTCAGGTAAAGAAAACAGAATAGAAATCTGGTTACGCTTCATTGCTTTGTGGTACAATCTGGAGTAACAAGCAAGTTGCTTCGCAAACCGTTTCATATTTTGAGATTTCTGTGGATTTAAATTTAGAACATCAATAGCGCTTTTATGATTTGAAGTTCTGTACCTTGCATGTAACACTTTCCAAGATGTTCGCCCTAAAGATTTTTCTTTTATGTTTTCAATTCAGCAGCGGTCAGGAGCATCCGTCAGGCCATGAATTCACACACACGTGGCTCTGCAAAGTAATAAAGAAAAAGATTTTTTTTTTAACCACTTCTCAAATGCTCTCAAGGAGTCAGTAAAAAATGAAATCAGAAAAATGCATCCCTGTACTGAATACACAGATAATGTTAACAGAAAACAATACAGGTGCATGTTTGCAGTCTATTTTTGAATAAGAATATCTCAATGCGTGATGGTGCCCACTCATATTTCTCTTAAACAGTACATCCAAGCCCTACTAAGAAAGATCTTTAACACATTACAGGAAACATAGAGGAATAGTGGTTTTCTATTACCTGAACTAAACCCAGTAACATTTTCATTTTGAATTTCTATTTCATAACATCCAGATTCAAGTGCATTTTAAAAGTATACTTTATCTTCTGATAAAATAACCAGTAAAACTACAGCTGGTAGATTTAATAGGAATTTAATTTTAGAGACATTTTGTAAAGTGCACTCTCTTGTAGTCTTAAATGTGAATGTCCTGTTTAAATACAGATTTTTTTTCCCCTTATAAAGTTGTAAATAGGACAGCATTGGTAGGCAAAACATTTTTTTTTTTTTTACTGAAATATTTGGTCTAGCTCTAAAATCTTTTATTTGGTTTTGCTCTAAAAGCCTAATGGCAAGAACATGTCTGATGCCATTCAAATCAAGTTTGGAAATCATGAGAAAATTAAATTCATTTTGAATTACCCTGTAATAAGAAACAATTCAATCTGCTCAATTTTCTGTTGTTTCCTTTCCTAATGGTGACGAATTTCAAACAACTTGGGGTTTATCCTTCTGAGACAACATGCTGCTTTATAAATTTACTCTCACTGATATTAGAGAATTTCAAGATTTCCAGGGACACCTAGGCACAGATAATGAGTTCTGTATTCATAGCAACTCAGGTCATTATAGGATACACTGCATTAGGTTACATAGTAAAAGTCAGATCAGATGCAATCTATGACATTCTGGATATTTATTTACACACATGCATACACATACATACATATATATATGTTTTTATATATGTGCATATATATATATATTTATAAGCACTCTCATTTTTTCACCTGCCTTAGAGTAACCATCAGAAGACAGACTAAAAGATCCGTCAGATGTAGCTCAAATGTTGTACTTAAACCAATTAGAAATATTAATAGCTGAGGCTTCCTCAATGAGAGACCTGACCCCACCTTTTATATTTAATAGCAATTGATTTGTGCAATGCACCAAGTTTTCTATTGAACAAAATCTGAAACTGTGGAATATGTGAAAGCTAATGATATTCTAGAGCTTATTATTTGCATTTTCAGATTGTTATAAAGCAGCAATCATAGAATTTTCCAATATATATGCCAAAAATTTGGCATATCCCTCATTTTGCAGTATACATTTTAACATTTAGAGATTTATTTTTTTTCCTCAGGATGAAGGGCTCTATCATCTTATCCACATATTACAGCCCAGAGAATCTTAATTAGAAAACTTTAGAAAAAACACAGGTGGCGTGCCTGAGCTCACACAAACATTTTAAAAATATGTCCATGGTGGACATAGGGATTAATGACTTACCCACAATATATGCATCAACAGACCTTTTAAATTCATGAAGAGAGCATTTCAGAAGAGGAGCCACGTGAGCTAGTAGATGTAAAGAAAACTTCCTCAACTAGACAGTAGGAAGCACTACAAACAGGTCAAAAGCATTTGGGTGCTTTTTATTTCTAGGTGTCTGGGAAGAACCAGGCAGGACTTGGGGCTCCTCCATGGTGTCACGGAGAGAGTGAGTCCTTTACAGAGTCTGAGCCAGGCTGAAGGTTGGCCAGACCAAAGGAGACCTCCCTGTTCTGATATGAGAATGGAGATTAATGTTTCTCACACTCTCGGATAAGTTGTCTTACCTTAGAGTAACACTCAGTCTCTTGCTCTTTCTCTACCAAAGTAATTATTTTTTTATTCCATGCAAAAGAGGCTGTAGGTTTCCAATTTTTTTGCATTTAGATACTCAGAAACCAGATATGCTGTTTTAGCCCTCTTCTCTTCTCCACTCCCTTCGCCCACTGTGTTTGAAAACTGCAGAGTGATGACAGACCTGATGTGTTACTAGGTAAATTGCTCTAATTTATTTCCTAAAGTATTAACAATCTGAGCTTCCTTTGTAGTTTGAGTTTGCTTTGTTTTTAGGAAGGACATGTAAACTAGAATTTCTTCTTGTAGGAAATGATAATGCAACCTTTATTTTAGAAATGAAGGGCAAGAAATTTGAACTGATATAACGCAAAGAAGGAAAATTTCTGTAGTCAGTTTGACATTAAATTCTGCATCTGCTAAAAACAGTGCTTCCACAGCCGCCTCTGGAAGATGCAGCACAGTGTCAACATAAAGCACTGAAATTTGGTTGTATGAGTTCTGTTACCACCCTGAAATTTTCTTTTGTATGGCAACAGGGAAAAATGAAAACAGTTGTGAGAAATAATAATATCACTTCTTTTTTTTTTCCTGCTGAAATGCAAACTACCTCCATTAGTTATATGACTGTTTTATTCCAGATGAGGTACCTTATTTTAATATGCATGTAATTCAGAAAGAGCTGGTAAATGAACTAAGGGATAAGTAAAATATTCTTAGAGTGTACCTAGCACAAAGTTACACAGATTCTCCCAGCTGATTACCATAACTATAGACTATGTCCTAAAACCTCAGAAGTGACTCTTCTGCAACCGATGCACACAGCAGCTCCTTCTGTTCAACTGGGACTTTAAAACAAGGCAAATTTTGGAAAAGCCAGAAATAAACAATAATAAGAGGCAGGTCCTCACAGCTATACAGCATCAAATATGCTCCAGAATGAGAGGCCAGCTCAGACAGCATGAAGCAAGGAAGGCACAATGGTATGGACACTGCCAGGTGACAACAGGCTTTCTGCCACCCTGAGCAATGAGCTACCTAACAAAAATTTGTCCTGTATCATACTATACAAAGAGAAGCTTTTCCTTTTCTGTCTTCTTCATTAAATACATGTTAACATATTGCAGTTTTCAGACAGTACAACGAACCAGAAGTATGATTTTCTTACATCTTATGTATATCTGCACTCCTGCATAAAACGCTCATCTTCATTCAGAGCACTCCCCGCTACTTTGCAGAGATGGAGGCACAAGACAGAAAGTAGGGAAGGAACAGGCGTGTAATACCCAAAAATGCAAGGTTACTGACACTACTGTAACTTTATTCTTTCATATTTACTAATTTTGAGAGATAGCTATTCTACTTGAATATGGCAACACAGGGGTTTATTGCTAGATTTTATTTAAGCCAGTTTTTCTATTCCAATTATAAGTAGGAATAAGAACTAGACACGGTAGCTCAGCTGAATTCCAGTGGCACTATTGTTCTTTGTTTTCTAATATATTGTGTGAATTTGACAAATTTTAGCAGTCAGGGAATTGAAAAACTACCCCTATCGGCTAAAAGCCAAGAACAGTTCAGACGTGCTAAATCAGGTTCTCCAAACAGCTGTGCCAGTGTTCCTCTGTCCAAAACTGCTAGTTGAGTCTTGGGTCTTTACTGAGCAGGCTGCCAGCTGCATGAAGTAATGCCAGGTTGTATGGAATATAAACAAACATCTACTTGAATTTATATTTAGACCAACAAACATCATGTGTTTGTGTCCCAGGGTTAGATTTAAGCCTACACCTCCAAAAATGTATCCTACTGTATTGACCAACTGTGCCATCTAGCTCTCTTTTAAGGTAATCCTATTATGTAATGAATTATGATGAAAGATTTTAACACTGTTGAATTTGAGTTAAATAATTCCTCTAAGCAGTTGGATACTAAATGAAAATATTTCTGCTGTACCTGGGCCAAGTCTGAAAACATCACACTATTTTTTACTTTTTTCTTTTTTTTTTAAATACAGATTAATTTAACAGCATTACATAATTTTCCTAGGCAAGTAGTCATCCAAGAAGCTAAATCTTATACATTTTCAGTAAGATCGTCTAAGGAAATTCACTCAAGTCTCAAAAAAATAAACATGAATAGTACAGGGTTATCTCAAATATTATCAACCAGAATGTCCTTCCTCTAGATACTTTATCACTTAATGGTCATTTGAACACCAGGCTTCTACTAACATCCCATTGGGTTTGATCCAGAACAAACATTTATCACCAAACCTGGTTCAGCTGTCACCTGATATTAGCACAAAATCACAACAAACCACCACCAAGAAAACCCTCCCATTTTATCTACCAGGAAATACTTCAAAGGGCCTTGAAACTAATTCTACAAAGCACCAAAAAAAGAGGAGAAAATTATAGTATTAGCATAAAAATACTGCAACTGCAAGACACACAATTATGGTAATTTAATGAATAAAAACTTGAGGTTCCTTGGAGGTAGGAGGAGGGCTAAGGTGAATCCTTTACACAGCCAGGAGGCCTGCACTTGATAAGTAGTTGCTACTGAAGGTTCAAGTTTAGGTGGTGTTCTCTCAAGAACTGTTTATTGATTGAAAAAGAAAAAGGAAAAAATATTACTGCCAAAACATAGTTTATTAAATGAGGTAAAGAAGGACTCAGCATGGGATGACCAGGCTCTGAGAGATTACCATTCTGGCCATAAAAGTACAAATGGTAAGAGGACGCACTCTTCAGAACAAAAAGCCAGACAACAGCTGCTGGGGTGGGAATGTCTGACCAGCCAGGAGGTTACCCCTCAACATGCAGAGAAAGGCACTGGAGGCAGCACACCTTCTCTTGCCCTAACCCTAGCCAGCGTTACAGACATACATACATACGTGATCCAAGTTGCAATGGATTATGAGGTTCTTCCTCTAAAATTGAAGATTAATGGCTTAATGGGTTTGCAAGCCAAGATGGTTTTCATGTTTGAGGAGACACAAATACTGATGCATGCTTGTGTGCATCTGTGCACTCCTGTGTGCAAACACACATACAAAAAATAGAATGTGGAATTATATAAACTCAAAATTACACATAAACAACACTGTATCTGTCTGATTTCTTCTATTTCTGTCTTTAAGGCTTTCAGATGGTTAAAAGACAAATTAAGCATTGATCCTACTGTTTGAGAAGTGTGCTTTCCCAGGCAGCAAATCCTGGCACATAGTTAGGCTGAAATACCCAACAACAGGCTGTAACTACAGAGAGAAATTATCACTCAGGGTTGCAGAACTTAAAAACTTTAAATAGACCTTCTCATTGATAAATCCAAGCAGGAAAAAGGACAGACCCAGAAGTGAATGTGTAGTTCTGAGAGGCTAAAAGAAGCTACAGTGAGCTTCTGGCCACTCACCAACCCTGCCTAGTTCTCGCCCTGCAGTCTCAGTGTAAGCGTGCTAATTAGGAGCCACCAGCCAGCCACGGTGCTCCTGCCATGTGTTTTTCCACCTATCTTAAATAAGCTGAGAAAAGCATCATTGGTTTTCATGACACTAAGGGGCTTCCCTTGCAGCAGCAGATCTCTCAGCTAGAGAGTTATGATAAGCACTTCAGCTGCCCTGGAAGCAGCACAAACACTGAGCATGCCTCAGTATCCAAGGCATTCAGAAAAGTACCAGCCCAGCCTACAAAAGTCTAAGAGGAGGAGCCAGAGGATTAAGGAGTGGTTAAAGTCTTGGGGTGTTATTGCAAATATGTTAGAAATGCAAGTCAAATGCCGGTCATCTTCTGCACTGATGGAGTTTTTCCATTAGATGACCCCACGGGAGAAAGTGGAATTCTCTAACGTAACCAGAAGAGATCCACATCACAGGCTTGACTACACTTGAGCTCACAGGGGAATCAGAGCAGTACCCCCTTTGTAGCTTGGCAACGTGTATGCCAAATTAAATGTAAACCGTGATAAAAACAATAAGCGAGCTAAATTCAGGCTACATGACCAAATAAGGGAAATACAGGGAGACAGTACAAATGTAACTATGTTTTAAGCAATTTCTTCTTTTTTTTTTTTTTTTTTTTTACAGGTGCCTCTAGTAAATTGCCCTTCTGCTGCTGTGTAATTTTGATGTGAATTATTTCCATTTGCAAGGCAGGAGGAAGTGAAGGGCAATACTCGCCTATGAGCATTCCGCGCCAGCAAAGGCTACCTGCAATACACCATCAGAGGTGCTGGTCTCAGCAGTGAAAAAAAGGATATTGGTTTCCTTACACTGTTGTGTGAAACGAGAATTACTCACACAAAGGCAGCTACAGAGGAGGATCCTCATGCCACTTTTCCCTGCTATGATGCAACCTAGTGAGTATTTGGTATGTACATTAACCAAATGAACAAAAAAATTTTTTCCCATGTTGAAATACCTGCCAAAACCATAGCTGAAATGCGTCTGAGACAAACAATGCAGAGATTTTGAGAAGGAAATTATATAATGGACAGCAGCAACCAATTCTTCTTAATCATTTCACGTTATAGGTTCCTTACAACTTTTGTCAGGAAGATTAAATTGACAATTAAAGTTAATAGAAAGTTATTAATGTTTTGACTTGTGGGAAGCAGAAAAATGAACTTGGGGTTTCAGATCATTGCAATACCTAAAATCAGAACTTGCTTAACGTGTATTTTCTTCTAGGTCAAAATCAGTTCAGGTTTAAATTTCAGGTACAATTTTGTGCCTAATATCCCTTGACCCCATATCAAATGGGAATAAGAATCTTGTTCCTGCACCTATCAAAAACTGATGACAAAAATACACATGAACTCAACCTATGTTTTTTCAAGGGAAAAAATTACAGTAAAACAATGCTAACATGTTTTAGAGGCATCGTCATAAAAATAAATATACATACAAGTATAACAAAAAGAATCTGCCTCAGGGGACCATTGTTTTACATCTCAGAGGAAAAAAAAACCAAAAAGCAATGTAAGGTACTGAACACAGCGATCTATTTGCCAAAACAAGGCAAAAGTTGTGTACATTTGAAAAATTCAGTTGTAGCCATGTTGCTATGGGCTCGACCCAAAGTGCAAAGAAGGCGGCAACAGCCTTCATTACACTGCACTTGGGCCAGTAACTCGGTCATGTCGTACACAAAAAGACAGAGGAGCTGTCATAGGCTGTGGTTATCTAAATACGTTGCGCTTTAGCCCCAGCGGCAGCCGAGCACTGTGCAGCTGCTCAATCACTCCTCTCCCACAGGGGTGGGGAGGAGCGTCGGAAGAAAAAGTTAAAACTAATGGGTTGGGATAAAGACGTTTTACCGGGACAGCAAAGGGAGAAGGAAATAGCAACAGAACTTAGAACAGCACATGACAAGTGGATGATACACAATGCAGTTTGCCCACCCTACCTGAGACCCAGCCCATCCTGAGCAGTAACCCCCTCCTCCCGTCCAGCCCTCTTTATATGCTGAGCATGGCATCATGTAGTACGGAATTCCTCTTTGGCTAGTTTGGGTCAGCTGTCCTGGCTGCATCCCCCTCACAGTTTCTTGTAGAAATCAATTCTATCCTAGCCAAAATACAGGAAAAAACACTAATAGAATATAGGAATAGAATATTCAGAGGAAACAGTAAATATTTTACAGAAAAATGTACTTGAAATAGATGAGAATTTTAAATAACACCAATTGTCTAGTCGATACCAGCTTTATCCAAAACAAGAGCTATTAAGGATAAGCTGACGTGGAATTCCAGCTTTCAGATATCTAGTAGTTGGCAAAACCCTTCTCTCTCCTCCCCCACCCTAAAATCTCTATAAACGTGTATAAATTGCAATTTTTTTTGTTTTCCAATTATAAGATATTAGGCTTGAAAGTCAGGTTTTCAGATTTTTTCATAAAATAATCTAGAGGGAAATAAAATAAAAGTTCACTTTGCTATGTTTCAGAAATTATGCACAACTGGAAGAAGAGAGTGATAAAATGAACTGTCTTGGATGTTCCCCATCTATCTAACAAAATATAACAAAAGCACATGTAGGCGTGCACGCACACTCACACAAATATTTCTTTGTAAATTATTAAATCAAAATTTTAATTGTTTGATGAAGTTAAATTTGGCAGAAAAAATAACATAATCTAGTAAAAAGCTAAATACAAATGGGAGACAGAATGCATTTGCGTAATACAAGTAGTAGAAGACCAGAAAACCTTAATATCTTCTGTCTTACTTTAGATAAAGAAAGCAGAGAGGAAATAAATCCAAGATTTTTAAGGACTATTGGCATAGGTTGGGCAATGCAGGAAATAAATGCAACTGAATAACAAAACCAGTCTGGGGAAGGGAGAAGGTGTTTAAGTCAGTTTAATGCATAGAAATATTAATTCATGGATTACGTATTCCTGGAACCAGGAGTCACTGCCAAAGGATAAACTGAATTGTATCACATACACTTCCCTTCTTGAAGTCTACCAGAATTTCTTCCACTAGTAACAGGCATGTGAATAACTTCAACAGCCATGAATTAATAAAATTAGAGAACAAACAAAAGAAGGACCATAGCATCCAGGCTGCCTGAAAAATACTCACTTTTCCCTTTACTTTGAAATTTACACTGGCCTGAAGCCCAGAAATGGCAATATGCAATCCAGCAGCTGTGACAAGTCTAAGACTGATATCTTTTTGACCTGTCAGGGTAGAAATAGAGGATACCAAAGGAAGATCAAGAGCATTTTGATAGAAACGGGCCTAGTTTTCTCTGTTCAAAACAGTAGCATTTGATGATACTATAAATCTCAGTATGGAAACAGTATTTTATAGTTTTACAACTTTTTTTGGGGTACCGTTAATAAATTTTATTTCTCCATGGCTTGCACATCATGATTGAGAACATGCTTACAAACAACAGAGGGGTTAAAAAAAGCAAGCCTCAGATATCTTAAACAATTCTCAGGGCCCAAGCCTACACCTTTTGAACTTAATGGTATAAACTCCAATCACTGCACTGAATCAGCCCCCAAGGTGCTTCTACACTAACTGGAGACAGATTAATTTATTTATTTATTTGCCTGTCATAAACATGACACAGTAAGGCACTGGAAAGGGTTTGCTGCCTCCTGCTTGCAACGACACACGCACAACTCCCTGCTAGCTTGGGGCTCTGAGGATTTAGCTCTTTGCTTTATGTCTAAGTTGACACCAAGCGGGGTGCAGTACAGAAAATACTATGTTAGCTGCGTGCATGCAAAGGACCAAAAGCAGGGCTTGCAAACACTGAATGTTAGGAGTGGAGCAGGGTTGGCATCTAGCTTCGTACCTTGTCTCTTTGACCAGGAGCCACGCAATACAAAGAAGGTGTCAACTTGTTCCCTCTTTTACATTAGAAGCAGGATAAACTTCCAGAATAAAGAACAGTGGTTTTGATTGAAATGCAAATAAAACATTTTAAGAGGGCTACTTGGCGCTACTTTCACAATACAAAAGTCTCAGAGCAAAGTAACAAAGATGGTGCCTGAATTACAAAAATCTTCAATTTAAAAAATCCAGGACCTAATGTACTAATCGTCGAATAGGTGCTCATCCTGTTGGTTGTAGTCCTTGAAAAACGACTCCTGCAAAAACTGAAAAAAATCCAACTGTTTTAGATAGGGCCCTGCAATATAAATGCAAAAACCTCACTAAGGACTGTTATTTACTCAAAAAAAAATGAGAATGGATATTTTGTCATAGCCCATCAGTAATTATTATATACTGAACAAAATCACAGAACTATCCATAAGCATGTAAAAGATTTTCATCATTAAATAGCAGTGATGCCCCACAGGATTAAGAAAAAAATTGACAGAAATGGCCAGGTTATTTCAAAACATGTTATCTTCCAGTCCATAGAACGCTTGAAAGAAAAGTTCTGAGATTTCATTTTTTTCAAAACCAATCAGAGTAACTGCTTGTACCCAGACCTTATGTTGCAGTTTCAGCCCTTGCTTCAGAAGAGTAAGATTAGAAACACTCCGAAACACACAACTGATTGTCTCAGATCAGTCCATTCACGCATAGGTTCTAGTAACTAATGAACAAAATGAACATGACTGCATTTAAGAATTTAAATGAATGCTTGCATATTAATTTACTTTTCCAGGTAAATTTACACATCAAAATATGGATTGGCATGTGAATATGTACATCGCAAATGTTATTGAAACAGGGCTATTTTTGTCGAGGGAGAGTTAACACTACTTATTTGTTTTTTTAAAAGATAGCTAAAAATGTTAAAAGTCATGTGGTCATGCTTCTATTCCTAATTTTTCATTTCCTTTTTCCTTGCCTCTTGGAAAAGTAGGTAGAGTATTCATTCTCTTTATGTTTCGTTTTACTCCCTGGCACATTATTTGCAATACTGTCTATGCAAGATACAATTTTTTGCAAAGCTTGATTCACTATTCATAAGGTGCTTTAAGGTGTCCAGAAGATCAGAATATATAACAAAAGAAAAGGAAGTAGGAAGTATCCAATGATATAAGTCCTTTGAAGAACTACAGCCCTTTAAAGGGTTGAAAAGACCTGTTAATAGATGGCAAGATTTCATTTTCAACGATTCTGCAAGATATAGTCTGTATTTTGATCTGGATATATTTGTGATCTAGATGTATCCATGTTTCCTGATTTCTTGGCATCTATTCAACTACAGTTTAGTAAACATTTAAGGCCAGGATCTTAAAAGAAAGCATTCATAATACATTATTTGTATGCTCAATATAAATTCTTTACCAATGCACTAGAAAATCATGTTACAACTTTTTTTTCCCATTTTCTCTCTGTGAAAACAGCTATTTAAAATTCCTAACATTTTTCCAATTTCTTATGAAACATTGTTTGCTTACTGTGATTTAGTGACATTTCTGAAGTTGTAAACCATTTTTATAGCATTATGTAAAGCAGACAGAACTGAGACACTAAGTAATACATAAAAACAAAAGGACTTCACTTGCATCAATCCATTTCAAAAATTGTCAACTGTAACAAGAAATTGTAAGAAGCAACTGGGAAGAGAAAAGAGCTGAATTAGAGATGATCACCAAGATGGAAACATTTTAACTGCTTTTCTCGCTATCTATAATTAAGATGTACAGTTTCATGAATATTATTTGCAAATTGTTTTTGAAAATGGAACCTAGAAAAACTTGACATTTCTGTTACAAATATTTTCAGTCTCTCCCTCCTTCTCTGCTATTATCAAGGCACATGTTTCCTAAAAAAAAATACCCAACCAAACCTCCAAGACAGGAAATGTATTTCCTACCAGCACAGTTCCAATCTTCTAAACTAACTTACCCTGCTACTAACTTGCTAGGCAAAGACTGCAGATTGGATTGCAGCTTTTTCATCTGGGCAGTTGATTTCCAGTTCAAGTCCACAATTCCTAAGACACAGCAATGCTATATCTTTTAAAGGAAAATGTTTTAATTCATTTGCAAGCTATAAAGAAAACTGCAAAGTTGTGTGATTAACTATTGTTTTCTTTTTGAGAGGGCGACAGTTTGCAGAAATCAGTTGCAAATACCTTGATTGTGTCCTAATCTGTTGCAAGTAAAAGACATTTCTAATAGTTTGAGAAATGAAAGAACAAGGGGTATTTTTTATACCAATTAGTTGTCAAGAACCGAGTTTTCAGGTTTTTTTCTCCTTACATAAAATAAGCTTGAACGTTATTAATATGTAAAGTAAAAGTTGTTTCTTATAGCAATCACCTGTCCATGCTGTCATTATTTCTAGCACTATAAGGCTTCTCTATTTGCCTTATTTTGCAGCTCAGCATTCAGAGGAAAACCATTGAGCTCAGAGCTGGCTATTGCCTGAATGTTACCTGGGTGGCATTACAGAGGAAGAAACAGCCTTTCACCTCTGTTTGCCAGCAGCAAGGCCAGGCAGCCCAATTACTCTCCTAAACTCCTCTCCTGCACTGCTTGCTCTTTCTTCCCACAGGAAGCAGGCCCTAGGTTTTGTTTGCTACCAGCTAGGCTCATTTGTTGTACAGATAAAAAATTAGAGACCGAAAGCAAGGAAGTAAATTGTTCCAAGAAGGTGAGAACCCTTGGAGGACCAGGATTTTTTTCCCCCATACATAGGAGCAACTCTTCATGTAGGGCTGGGAAAAGCTTCTGGAGGGCCCAAGAAAGCTTGCAAAGCAGGTAGTGGCAGATATGGAGAATAGGGGTCTATGGAGAAGAGCTGGGAATAGATTGATGAGCCAGACTGCAGAGCTGAGGGAAGAAAAAACCCTTTTCTTAAGAGCCTGAAGAGGCATGCCATTGCTCCAAACTACTAAAAATTACTGCTGGTCTGAGAGAAAAATGTCTCAGTCCTACTGGGCCACAGTGGGCTGGAACAGATAAAAATAAAATGGATTCCAAACGGGACTGACTGATTCCAAATTTCTCTGTGTAAAACATTACCATGACGCAGTGTATTTTCTACTAAAAGCACTGCAGATTCAAACCCCTCACGGCACTCTAGGAATTCTCACCCTAAGGACAGAAGGATAGTCAGATTCACCTGAAAGCTCTGGTTATTGAATTATTCCTCCAAAAGGGAGTGCAAAACGTTCAGGGACAGTTATCCACATCCTCACTAGCTCCAGCTATGTCACCTCCAGTTTGTTGGGTTTTGCAATTCAAAAGTCTGAAGAGGAAACAGATACTCTGAAACACTTGGAAAAAGCACATTAGAGGATGCAAAAGCTGAAGCCAATACATCTTTTTTCTAAAATATAAACTATATTTCCAAGTTTTGGTGCTTCCATGTCTGTTGAAACAAGAAAAAGGGCAAAGGCCCTTGGAAAATTTGAAAAGGCATGATGGTAGGTTTTTTTTGTGGAGTTTGGAGATTTGTATCATTTTGGTTTTAAACAAACTTGCTACATTAAGTTTACTTCACATCTTATTTCACTTACTCATTTGCATTTCATACTGCACATGGAAAAAAAAGCTGTATTCCAGTCACTATGTTCAAGATGCTACAGAGTAATGTGCTAAAAACGTATCATCTCTAGTTTAATGCTTTTGCAAACCATCAAACACTTCATTTATAACCCCTCAAAAAAACCCCAAAAAACCCCAAAATAAACCCCAAACTAAAAACATCTCAATAGCTATAGCAGTGTTTTCTATGTATGAATATATTAACAGCAAGAATCTCAGACTAAATTCCTAATTGAAAAAGTTTTCAGTACACTAGGAGTCATGCATGTGGCTTAGAAATATAAGACTAAACAAAGGTCCATTTCTGTAGATGGCTGTATCAATGTCTGATTTCACATGCTCTGAACAGCTAATTTTTAGCGGGTTAGTCTTTTTTCCATTGTTTAGTTTCACTGTATCTTTGGAGAAGCACAACTGTAACAGAGGATATCCAAAATTGTATAGACCCACACTCTATGAGAAATAATAGAAACCAATGGGCGAGACAATCCTGCATACAGAACTGTTTTACATGACATTAATTTGCAAATGACTAAACTTTTTACTTTCTCCATCAACCTCATGACAGAATTTTGGCCAATGTTTTAAATGTATCCAAAAGTAACATGTCTACTGTTGTGATCAGAATTTTAAATAAGAGTTGACAGCTGCTTTTTCTATTTGTTGGAAATCAACCAACCCTTCCTAAACTTTTCAGTTGCTGTCTACTTATCTCTGTACACTAGTAATTTATTACTACTTTCTACATAGACCTACTTTTAGACATTAGTTTGAAACATTTCCTCTGATGGCCTTTAAAACTAATACAAAAATTATGTCAATCATATAGCCTTGGCCTCTAGCAGTGGTCTTCACAGACTGCTCATTTGAGTCTAAGGTGATCCTGTCCCAACAATCTTTTACTTTATGGAGTCTCTCACAAATATCTGCATTTCTATCAAGCACTTTTGTTAGCTGTTCACACTGACCCAAAGTTATCAAAGTGCCAGTACATTACATCCTATCTTCTCTTTCCCTTGTGTAGTTTTCTAGGAGCAGCAGTTGTTGCATCCACCTGGAATTCCAGTTGGTGATTAACACGGACAATTTTGGTAGAAGTCAGTCAGAAAACAGACATAGGATTATGGATCACATTACTCCAAGCTTATGCATAGTGGACCATATGCCTTTCCACCCGCTTGCCTCACCACAATGAACACACAGTGAATGCAGGTATTTCAGCTGGTGGAGCACCAGGCTCTTAATCTCAGCGTTGCAGGTTTGAGCCCCACGCTGGGCACCAAAAAAGGACTGTAGTGGATTGCTCCTAGCTAGAGGCCAGGTGCCCACCCAACTCACTCTATCAGTCCCCACCTCAGCTGCACAGTAGAGAGAAAATATAATAAAAAGCTTGTGGGTCAAGATAAGGACAGGGGGAGATCACTCACCAGTTACTGTCACAGGCAAAACAGACTTGACGCAGAAAATTGTTTTCATTTATTACCAAACAAATTGGAGTTAAGTAATGAGAAAGAAAACCCACCTAATCTTAAACACACTGTTGTTGTGTAGGCTTAACTTCACTCCTGATTTCTCTACCTTCTGCCCCCAAGCAGCACAGGGGGACTGGGAATGGCGGTTGCGGTCAATTTGTCATCCATTGTTTCTGCTGTTCCTTCATCCTCAAGGGAAGGATTCTTCAAAAGCTTCCTCTGCTCCAGTGTAGCGTCCCTCTCTCAGGCGATAGTCCTCCACCAACTTCTGCAACGTGAGTCCTTCCCACAAGCTGCAGTTCTTCACAACATTCTCAATCATGGATCACTTCAATGGGGCGCAGACCTTCAGCACCAAACCACTCCAGCATGGATCCCCCAGAAAGTCATGAGTCCTGGTAGCAAACTTGCTCTGGTATGGGCTCCCCTCCACTGGTCCACAGGTCCGGCCAGAAGCCTGCTCCAGCACAGGCTTCTCATGGGATCACAGCCTCCAAGTACATGCACCCGCTCCAGTATGGGGTTCTCCACAGGCTGCAGGGGCAACTCTTCTCTGGCACCCAGAGTACCTCCTCCCCCTCTTTCTTCACTGACGTTGGTGTCGGCAGAGGTGTTCCTCTCATCTCCTCACTACTCTTTCTAGTGTTTTTTCCCTCATTAACTATGTCACCCCAGAAGTGCCACCACCATCATTGATGGGCTCAGCCTTGGCTAGCGCAGGGTCAACTCTTGGAGCCAGCTGGCATTGTCTCTATCAGACATGGGAGGATGCTTCTAGTACCTTCTCACAAGCAGCCACCCCTGTAGCCTCCTCTCTACCAAAACCTTGCTGCACAATATACTGGGAAACAGAACATGAAAAATTCTCTCATTGAATACATTCAGGATGCATCAATTTAATCTTCTAACACTACTGCAATAACTAAAATTTCTCTTGCAATTTTCTACCACATCACTCTCACAGGTGCCAGAATATAGTTTCACTGCAGGATTCTGAAAGAGAAATGGCATTTAGCACATTACCTGCATGAGAACATAACCTTAAAAGGAAATAAATGGCCCCAAGAGTGATCCCAAGCCCATGATAAACACCATGGGCTACAGCTAGCTGTTCACTATAAGAGCCAGTATAGACTACTGTGATCACGAAGCTGTTTCTTGTATAACAGTGGTTGCATGATTTTCTGGAAGAAGCATCTCTTTGAATTAGCTGCATTGTTTAGTCATCCTTCCTACCTCCCTCAATCCCAGGTATTTACCACAAGCTGCTCACCAGTGATTGTAAACAGAAGTCACACCAACGTCTTCAATGGCTAATTGCCATCACTTTGTAAAAACGACTGAGAGACATGAATTACTTCACATTAAGCAAAATGACATTTTAAATATCTCTACAGAGATGAACAGTAATTTACAGCATTGAATGAACAAGGTTTTAGCTTGATTTCCTACGAAAACAACTTGATAAAGATGTTTGTATTTGTTTTTCTCACCTCTGGAATATACAGGGACCTCTTTGTCCTTTGATTCCTCACCCTTAATCTTGAGCTTTTTGGCTAGTTTTAACTGAATTTGAAACAGCAGGACAGATGTCCCAGATCTTCAGTGAAACAGTGAAGGAAAAATACTTAATTAGTGGCTCCTGATAAGCAAAAGACTGCAGAATACACTTGTTTCTGACTTGGTATAAAGAACCGAGGTCCAAGTGAAACACTAGAGTGCCTTTGCCCCCCACAAAAAACACAACCGACTCTAAGTTGGAATTCTCACTTCTCCAGGCAGAAGAGAATCCTACCACAAGACAAAATACCTAAGAAAAAAATCATTAGCCCTATCTGTTGTGTATATTAACAATACTGCTTGATCACAAGCAGGGGTTCTGGGAAAAAAATATAGGTTATTGACAAAATGATAAGTGGTGTAAATTATAGAGTATGTTTACCACACCCTTTTTTACACAGATCACCTTCACATAAACATAAAAAAGAGTTCTGCTGTGAAATTTGAAAGCAGTATTTGTATGCATGTACATACTTGCATTGTTTGTTCCTGTGGCAATCACATGGAGAAATAACTAGCAGACAGATTAGAGAGGAAGCATAACCTGCCATATTCTTTCTCAAAGGGACAAAATACATGAGGAGAGAACATGACTAGCTGGAAGAACTGTCACTGGAGTATGATATACTGGACCCAAATTGTTCACTTGCCGTAACAGAATTCGGAGCCCCTATGACAGACCCCAGGAGGTCTGTGACTGGAATATAGGATGCTATAGCAATTGGTTTAAAGAGCAGACAAAACTGACGATATAACCATTCCATGACATTGTTCTTTGTACAGATGTAGTTCCATTTAAAGTAAACTATTACAGTGATTTAAGTAATAATCCTATATCTTAATCTGCTGACAGTTTTTGTAGAGAAGATACCAAACACATGGCAATCACTTGAAATTCTTTGTACAACTGCTGTCCATTCCACCTAGGTATGAATCTTGATTCCAAACCCAGAAATGTTATTACACGGACCTACTTTAAAAAATGCTTAATAAGATGACATTTCACATCTTTACTTCTTTCCATTCATAGCCATGAAAGTTGTCAGCTCTATCATTTTGTTCTGAGTTTTGCTTTTCATTTCTGCATTGTAATTAGACAGTTTCTGAGATATTTTTTTAATTGCTCTCAGTTCTTAAATACGACTGGCTTCGCATCCAGCCCATCTGCTCTTCTAGTTTGCATTCCTTAGTGTACAATTCTTAACCATTCAGTAATTTCAATCATTCCTATTTGCAAATTGCTATATGACTGTTTGCCATGGTGTACAGGTTTATTGTCATGATAGCGACAAATACTGAGAACTTTACAATAACTAACTCTTTATTTTTATCCCTATCTTCAAAATGTTTGCTGACATACACAACTCAGCTGCTACACCATCATTAATAAATTTGTATACAAATGATCCATTTACGCATGGAGGACACTGCTGGACTGCAGTTTCAGCACATTTCATATTTGAAACAGAATTCCTAAAGTGCTTGTAGATGTTGTTCCTCACATGTTTATATGTTTATTATTCACTGTGTACCTTTCTGAATTACTAAAAAAAAATAAATCCTGAAATTCACTGTTAAAACTACAATTCTGAAAAGCTGAACACAAGCCTTGGAGTCTCAAACAATGAAAAGATATTTTCAAAGCTGAATTAAAATCTGTATGCCTTTAGGACTGATAATGTCTTCAGAACAGCAATCACGTTTCCCAGTCCACGTGTCACAGTACTATAAAGTCCCAATTGTACATGCCGATTCTTCAGCCCACTCAGATTAACAGTTCACCTTGTCGAGGATTGGCAATCAAACAGAAAGAATTCTCTATTCTGTGTCTTATGAAGAAAACTATTAAAATAAATTTCATAAAGAATATATAATTTATGAAACCAAGCAGTATTTGCTGAAATCAATATGAATACTTTTTTGAAGACTTTTGTTCCAGATTGTAGAAATAAAATCGAGGTATACCAGTTATATAGCTATATACTGGTTTATGATTGCTGTATACCTTTCAGTGTTAACTAAGATATTTTCTATTTACCTCAACAGAAACCAGTGCTGAAGTACAGACAATTTTAATTCATACCGTGTACAGACACTTCATCCTGACAGTTCATGAAGCTGAGCAAGAACTATCCATTTTCTAGTAATTTAATTTTACCTGTAAATGTAACTTTTCCTTCCTTTTTAAATTTTCCATTTAAAAATACATTTTTCTGGAATCCTATTACAAACTATCACCACAGCAGAAGTAATCCTAATATGGGCAGCAGAACATACTTACAAGTATTGTGAAACAACATTACTTTCTCAAGTGTGCTTGTGTTGTGTTTTCTCTCTATTTTAAAATGATTCCACAATACAAGTTAGTATTTCTTACAGAGGAAGTTGCAGAGGATTTGCACCTTCATCTAAGTTATACAGCATGCTATTTAGTATCATAGCTCCTGACTGGTTTTAAAAGAATGTTTTCTACACCCGTTATTATTGGATTCAGTCTTTTGCTGACTGGATTCAATCCTGCTTTAAATTCTACCGGCCGGACAGTATCTCTGTTATGGACACCCTTAGCCTTCTCACTTCCCTTTTTGTCTGCTTCTTATATTAATTTCACTGGTTTTATTTACTTTTTCAGTTTCTGCTCTCTGAATTACTATACTCTATGTAGTGTACTGCAGTATAGTACGCTATGTGCCCTTCTCCCCTAGGTTATCTACGTCATGTCTGTTTTCATTGTAAAATTTCCAGGGCAGATGCACATCTAAAGATATAGATAGTAAGAACATTCCTCTTGTTGCTCAGTCCCCATGCCTAAATACCATTAAACTTGCCTATTGACAATAACATCTCTTCAGTTGGTAAGCAAGTAGCAAGTACAGATTTTTCAACATCTTTGCCTCCTCTCACAAAAAAAAAATTATCATAGTTGATGCATGAGTAAAAGCCAAGCTTATTTGTTTGATTGAGGGAAGACCATGAGGAAGATTGATGCTGAATTCACACATTTCTTTTATCCTAAATTAACTGGGTGTAGCTGATCATGGGAGGGGGAATTGATGACATACTCCCTATTATTTTAGGCAGAGGGCTTTTCTTGTTTAATTATAGGCAATCTTCTTTCCCATTCTGAAGCAAGGCCTTAGAAGGGATAAGTATAACTGAAATAATATTAAGGAAAATTTATAAATTAATATACTTTGAATATTGTTTTTATTGGCCATCACAACTTTAGAAAAATAGGAACATGGTGTTTTGTTTGTTTGCTTTTTTAATTGCCCAGTCTTTAATAAGTTTGTGTCTCCCAGATGACTTGGTCCCTTCATTCATTATCCCAGTGTAGGAAAAGAGTTAAAGATCTAACCTTGTTCCAAATGCATTGTAAATCAGTGCTTATTTTAATACTACTAAAATGATAGCAAATAGTAATTATTTTAATACTACTGAAATGATAGCATTAAGTTGTACAGCATCACACTTCTTTGCCTTTTAGTAGCTTGCTGATGCATGTCATAAACACTCTATGAGAATCATGTGCCTTCCCTTTATAGGAAAAGTATGCAGAATGCTCTAAAACCTTCAACAATGCATTACAAAATTGTGCTGCTTAAGTAAATTCATATTATACTACCTGGCTATAAGAAAAAAATGTTACGCATAATAAGTCTTCGAAATCACTACAAATATCTACTGAAAAGAACAATGTTAGCTCTGGCTGCTTTGTAAGGGAAAGGTAGGACATTAGCATACATCAAAGTTAACTGTAAAGCAGCAGCATTTTCATTTTTGATTTTAAGGGGTGCTGCTTTTTAAGAAAATTGACAATTCAAACAATTTCATCTGGAAAAATAAAAACAAAAGCAAAGTTATAACACTGAAAATTCACATGGCAAAGGCAAAGAGGTAAAACCTTTTGGCTGCTGCTAAGTCATTCTGATAGCTATGGACAAGCAATCACACCAATTTCTGGTTACTGATTGATGTGTGAAGGGTAAGTGAAGGCGAGGAGTCCATATCTTCCTCTGCAAATGGCATTCTAGCACGTTGCCAGCTACCCATCTTCCCACTGCATATTCAACCTCCTCAATACCAGCACTGCAAGCTTTATTTCTGCCGGACCCTTTCCCTGCCCAGCACAAACTCATCTCTTTACTCGTGTGAAGCACGCATCCTCTACATACAGTCTCTTCCCACAGTTTATTCCAAATTTTTCCTAAACCAGCAGGAAAGGAATGCTTTCAGGCTTCACCAGGACCTACTTAACTCAGAAGATCCATATTATTTTGTGTTTATTCATGTGTCAGTAGTGGATATGACAGTTTTAGAACTTGAAGTCTTGGTGAAGTGTAGACTGCCACTGATGGTTGACGGTGTGGGCAGGAAGTTAAATAACTACAGGACAGCATGAAGTGACTGTAAAAAGCTAACTTGTAAATAAAAAGAGAAATACTCCATGAACTTTGACGTCAAAAGAAAAACACAAGGAACCTTTCTGGAACAAGAAGCAGCTTCCAGTCAGAAAATAAACACTGGCCAGAGAAGGATTATTAACCTTCAAACAAAATCTGGTATTTCACACATAATAGTAGCAAATTATAGCAGGGTACTGCAGCCATAAAGGTGTAAATTTCCATTTATATGAGATTATAAATGAGGAAGCATACAACGGAATGATCCAAACTTAGAGGCCAGCCTTTGGAAAGGTTATGTTCCCCAGCATGCTTCATCTGTGAGTAAATATTCTTTTACCTTCAGCTTCCTCTTTTCTTCTCTCACCCTCTCTCTGGGATACTAGATTTATTTTACAGACTGTTAATAGCATTTGGACTTAGTTGCTCTCCATACCTCTCTAGGGTGACTTGTAATTTCAAGCAAAACTGGTGGTGAATGAGGCCATACCATAACTCTCATAGCCCACCCAAATTCTTCTTTCCTTTCCACACCCCAATGTCATCCCATACAACAGCCAGGCCCAGCCTAAGGGAAACACCTCAGAGGCTCAGAGTGTGTCAGAAGTGCCAGGTTGGTATTGTACTGATATTTTTGCACCCCATTAAAGAAGAACCAAATCTCCATCAAGCTGAAGACTGCAATTAATCACAGAAAACATCTACTTAACCAATACAAAAAGTTATTTTCTCCCCCATGCCCATGAAAATTGAAAGACATACTAGTTACAATAAAGTAATTATGTTATTGTATGCAAAAATAACATTTAAGTATAAAAAAGAAACATGGACACAGGAGCCAAGAGAGCCCCACAGCTGCATGACCCTGACAGCATCTCCAGATGCACCTCTGTTGCCTGCCAGCAGCAAACCGAAAGAGGAGCCAGCGGAGGTGACACCAAGGAGTTAGCAACAGACCCGCATGCTGCTGCTAGAACAAGCATTGCAGAGTTTGGCATCTGGTCCCTACTTTTGCCAAGTATGCCCTGTTTGTTTCCACAGCTGTTAAATGTGTTTGCTCAAAAAGGAAAAAGCAGAAAGAAGAAAGAGCGGCTAGAGATATACTAGTGACTGCAGGAAGAAGTAAGAAGCCAACATGCAATTTACTCCCAGATAACAATTTGCTTTAGAAAATGTATTGCTAGTTATTAGGGCAAGCCTGAGATATTCTTAGATGAAATTCATGCATAAATTCATATAGCATATTTATGTTTATATCTTCAAAACACTGTAGGCAATTATCACAGGGTTAACAAATACATTTGCTGTAAACAACTCTTCCCTACTTTCCATATATATTTTAAATTACCTTGTAATAATCTGCTCCATCCAGCAGAGAAAATTATTTGAGGCAAACTGAAATCTGCACTAGTTGTACCAATTTACCTCAAGGTAAAATGATACAAAATTAAACAATAATGTTAAGTTAGGTAACATGCTATAAATCCTTGTGATGCATTGAGCATAGCTGTATTTGATAAAACAAAGCAGCAATTAAAAAAAGTAAAACCAGAATTAGCACTCAACAAATTTAAAAGAATTATATTTTGAAACAGTGTGTTCCTTTTAAGTTTATCTCAGAAAAAAGGTTGCATTTAAGAAACTAAAAAAATGCTTTTAAGTGAATAAAGGAATTGTAAACATTTAGACTTCAAGAAGAACAGGCAAGGTAAACACATAATTTTAGGATGCAGCAAACATGCCATACTCAGTTTCTGGCTAAATCTTATCAGTTTCTTTGCTTGTAGCAATGTTTAGGTCTTCACAGAGGAGCAATTTCTGCTTTGATTAGCATAACTGACCTTGTTTTACACCTGTGAGTTCAAGCCTTGTTAATATGGCTAAACAGAAAAGGTGGCCTCTGGATACATGTGGCACACTGATGTAAAATTCAAACTAAGATATATAGATCCAAGTGAGATATACAGATTCTTTGAAAACACAAATATGAGCTAAAACTCTCTTATGATATGGTACTAATTTAGAGCTTAAGCATAATCAACTATATAGACTTTTTTTTAAAATAAAATTCTTTGCTAACATGAAGTCTATTAAAAGAAAATAAGTTTAGAAGCCACATTGAGTATTTTATCTCTGCTGAAGTTCCCCACACAGCTATTCATCCCATGTTTTTCATAATTTGTATGATTTTTTTTTCCCCTCTCTTAAAACAGTACTGACATTTATGCAGTTATTTTCAGTGAGTTTTACTAGTTGGTAGGAGAAAAATAGGGGGAAAAAACAGGAATCTTTTAACTTCACATTATTTTCAATTTTTAGAATGTAAATTTAATATTTATTATTCAGTCATGTCTGCCTCTTCCCCCCCCCTTTTTCTTTTTACACCAGTTGTAAGTAAGAAAGCTCTGGCAAGGTATCTTGTAAGATATCTGCAGGCTACCTTGTCCATGTGCCTATCCATGGCTTAGCGCAGCTACACTAAGAAGACTGTATAGGTCAACTTATCTTCTCTGGTAACCTCAAGACAGTGGTTTGGGTTCCCCATTATCATCCTTAGGTTTACACTACAGTAAGTGTATAGGCCTGTGGTTTGGATAAGGATAGTTTACTGACAAAAGCTCTGTGAAATGGGACCAATAACAGCCCTGGGCAAATTTCATTCACACCCCATGATAACAGAGTATGTTATGGACCTGAGGATAGCACACAAAAATCACTGGATGTCAGGCCACACTCAGACTGCCCTGGAGGCACCCAGGAGCACCCACCCCTTCCTGACCATCCCCATTTACGTGGGAGTCATGCCAGCTGTGGGAACAGCCCAGGCTAACTCAGTTCATGTGTGCTGGCTGTTTGGGGAGGTTGACTCTGGCCTGGTTAGAACCAGGACAAGGCATCCTATGATGCCAGTGTAAACTAAAGAGTCAGTGCTGTTATAATAGTTTATTGTACAGACCTGTTCTGACCAGCAGTGACCTAGCCCTGTCTTCATTAGTGCACCCGAAACTGCTCTCCGTGACAGAGCTGAATCAGGGGAGACAAATTTGAGAGCTCCCAGAAGGTGGTGGCTGAAAGCCAACCCTTTCTACTGGGGGTACTGTCAGAAGTGATTACCAAAAATTCCATTATTATAAACTGTAATGGAAAAATCCAGACTATTAGAAGTGTAATGTCAAATCGCATGTTGTCAGCAATGAACCAGAGACTAAACTTGACGTCTTCCTCTCCTGCCACTCCAGTGGTGTTGACAGTAATCATGTCCACCTAAGACCAGAACATGCATAAGGATATCTGGTTGTCCATAATTCAGTCTATATAAAGGAGAGCTGATACTGTTAAATGGTACTGGTACATCAGGCAATATAACTTAACTGCTCTTGTAAGACAGTATATCTACTCATGAACCATCGCCAAAGTTGAAAGTCATTACTGGGAAACAAGGTAAGACTACATATCCATGATCAGAAAGAGACTTGAACTGTTAAGACAAGTATTTTGTGCCCAGTATATTACAAGGATGCTCTGCAGTATGGCAGAGAATTCTAGGTTAAATGGATGATTTAGGCTCTGAAGATAGCACAAAATCTGCCTATTTCATGGATCTCTGTTCTCCCCATGTAACCATGATTTGGAACAATTACAATGATTAAGTTCTTATTGTTAAACGAGGGATAAGAGAGTCTCAGTAGAGCCTGCTCATATCTGAAACCACTTCCATGGTTATTTAGGGGCAGCTTGAAATTCTCTTATCTTGAAAGCACATTGGAAAACTAGTTAATACAAATATCCATAGTCAGGGAAGGAAATTGCCTTCAGGACTGGAAATTGGTCGTGATTTTTTGTTGTTTGTGTGGTTTTGTTGTTACTTTTTTTTTTTTTTAATTGGAGACCTTGATACAAGTGCTTTTTTTCTAACAGAAAGTGAGGGGACATAACGTTCATTCTGTTCTAAAGAATAATTTCCGGAAATTTCAAAATCCTCCCAAAAGCCTGGTATTTTATAAGTCTCTAAACAAATATATGTTTTATTGCTATGCTGATGTGTGTTTTTTTACTGTTTTACACAACTCTGTGCATGTGTAGCAGGAATTAATGTATAAATATTCCATGGGAAGTCAGTGTCTGTAAAAGCAAATCCTGGCTCAGAGCCTGAGTGGAGGCACCTTATGCATTTCCATAAAGCTTTGTTTTGCACCAACCTGTCCACAACAATATCTAAGTGTTTAACTGATGATGGTCATTTTGTCTTTCATAAATCCCATGCAACTCATAAGCTACTAAAGCGTGGCTCTCACGTTTGTGAAGTTGTTCATAATGTGGACTGCCAAGTAATCTGAAACCCTGGCTACTGAAGGAGAGTGCAGGCAAGGTCTGCTAAAGGTGAGCCATCAAAGACTACATGTATTCTGTGGCTGTTTTCCATATGAAACTTCAAAGAAGCCTCTCAGAAGTAGGGCTGGGTTGCTGGGTGGGGAACAGTGACAGAGAAAGAACCTTTGATTTCTCTGTCTCCTGGCAAACAAGAAATGTGGCACAGAGACTAGGCTCCTGCTTCAGCAGTAGTTTCTGGAACACACAGCTACACACTGTCTTAGCTGGTTTTCTAGAGCCTGACACAGAACAGGAATAGGGTTGCAACTGACTTTCCTAATCAGCTATTTGGGCTGCCTGGCCAGTCATGGACAAAGACTTAGAGACTCAGGAAGGTCAGTCACTCAACCTTTGAGGGCAGTAATTCTGGTCTGATGCTTGACAGTTAGGCAGTGTAGACAATCTATTTTTACATCATTCAGAACTGAAGTAAGACTGAAGCGTTTTGAAAAAAAGTGCAAAGGAGGAGTTAGCGAACTTTTCCTGATATGTCCCTAGCTATTTCCTCACACTTTTCTACTTGTTGTAAAAAGTTTAAAGTACACCTTGCTTTTGTTTTCCCTTCAGCTTATGTTAAAAAAGACATCAAGTGTCATCAGATGTTCTATACTGAACAGGTTTTTGGACAATGGGGGACAGAGCATCAGCAACATCAGCAAAGCACATTTAGGAAAGTAAGACTGATTTTGATGTGAAATCTTCTAAGGGAGACCCCTGCCACCATTTGATGTGCAGTCGTGGTTACTTACATTGTAAATCTGGGCATCTAATTTTAAAGAGAGGGTAGAACTGTCTTTTTTGAAACATATAAAGTCTTAACTGCTACAGATAATGTCAACTCAAATTATTATTTCCATTCCAACATAGATTATAGGACAAGAGAACATAACTGGAAATTAAAAAGTAAATTCAGCACATATATCAGAAAGCACCTTTTCATGTAGAAAATAATAAATACTTCGAACAGCCTGCAGGCAAAGTTGTCAAGGCAAAAAGCACTAGTGTCATTCAAGAGACAATTAGATAGCATCCTTAGGGAAACAGACTACTAAAAAGAATATGTCTTGATGGACCAAATGACCTTTATTCATTCTCCAAAATTCTCTCACGATCTTATAATTCTATTGAAGAATATTTCAGCATTTTGGCCTCAAGCAATGTCAATTCTTCCTTGAATTATGCTGTTCATCAGTTCACTGCTGGTGTTGATCCTTTCTTATACTATAACAAATAACGAACAAAAGCCATCCCTGTATCATAGGAATACATGAGTATACAATCAAAACCCATTTTCAGTTCCATGATTGTACCCAGTCTTGTACCCAGACTGACTACAGAAAGTTCTTTGGGCATCTGGAAAACAAATAAATAACAACAGCAACAACAGCAAAAACCTTCTCAGGCTGTTAAAAATATCCATAAGAAATATAGCTGTTCTTCACTCCTAGTACACAGCATGCACCTTTTAGGTAAAACACATCCAGGAAAATGACAAGGTAATTTTCCCCCACAAAGCTAAGAGGATTCATGAAGGTTCTTATGGCTTTTCAATCTTTTAAGTTATTTCTGACATTTTTCAGATGTTTACTTCGTTTTAATTCGATATAGATTAAAACCAATATAACATTAAGCACCCACAATAACTGTCTTTGTATATTGGAAAGGTGTAGCCCACTTTAATCATTTTAAGGGAATACTGGGAAACTGCAATCACTTCTATAAGCAAGGAAATCATAGTTTGTATGTACGGACATTCTGAAGTGGAAACAATGTAACTGTGTAACAGGAGCTTTGACAACTTAAGCAACTGAGGAAAACCTGGTGTTATCTGTAAAGCTCGGTATTTTTTCCTTTTGATATACTTGACCCCTACACACAAGTCATAGACACTCCAGAGTAGTCTGATGTTGTCTTCCCCCATCTAAAGTCTTAGGAGGTACTTTAAAGTCCAACAGCGCCCTGCAACACACTGTGAAGTACCACTGAAATTAAGACACACACAACACTTCACGGGGCTAGCTCCACACACAGATGGCAATAGCAAAGGAAAAGGTGCGTCTGGAAATCTATCCCCAAACAGACCCTCCACAGTTCTCTCTACATTACAAATTGAAGCTCAAGAGGAACTGCACATCAGGACTGCAATCTTCAAAAGCTGCCAAATTGTTGGAAAAAAGGGGGTTTTCACTAAGGCACAGGAAACCAAACCAGAGTAAATTACACAAATATTTAAGATATCAAAAGAGAAAGGCACTGTTATAGAGTTTTGCTAAGCAGTACAGACTATGAGGCAAAAGCACTCATTTAGTCTTGGTCAAGAAATTTATCAATACTGCTCTGTTATAAAAATCAATTGCTGAATCCACAAAATATTAAAAATAACAAATTATATGAGTAATTCAAAATGCAAGAAAATTAATGACTCCACATTCTCCACATTTCACTGAATTAGATTAAGGGTGTAATATACCAATGTTGTTCAGCTATGAGGTATTTTTTTAATCATCGTAGCTTTTAAATATGTGGAGAATTTTAGTAGTTTATAGTTTTGAAGAACTAAATTGAAGTTTAATAACACGGAAACATCACACCATTACTTTGATTATGACACTGCTACATATTACTAATACATTGAAAAAATTTAGATTCTTTCACAGAAACTATTTTAGAAAGGTAACATGTAAGTATTATTGGAAAAAAACAGAAATGCCACATACATTTTTTGAGAAGACAACTTATTTTCTGCACTCAGGAATGTATCAGTTTGTGTCAGTTACCAAGAGTGTGAGAGTTCTGAAAAGGAATAATAGCACTTAGCATATTATAGCTTGCACCTGCTAAATGTCCACGTGTCCACTATAGGTTCATTTCTCTTGATACTAGAATCTGCAGCATAAGTTTTCTGCAATGAAAAGGGTCTGCTCCTTCCAAATTTCACACTGGATCCTATCAGAAGTTATTTATGCTATACTTTCATTACATTTTATTCATGCTGTTATCATTTTCATGAACTTTCCACAGATGGAAACTTTCCCATGTTGTTAAATTAATGAAGTAGTCCTTTTAATTGACAGAATCACTGACATAGATACGTGTTGGCAGACTTTAGCCCTTGACAGAGTCCCTTCAGGCCAGAACATTTATCTGCTGGCAAAAGTTTTTTTGTTACTAGTTACATACAGGGTCTACCCTAAGGGCTAAAGTTTGAAGCCTGGTCTGATTCTGGAGAAAATACAGATGTCCTTGGCAGTTTTAGCACTAGACTCATTATTCTGTAGTAGTCATCTATAGCAAACTGTATTTGCACAGTATTAGTTGACATACTTACTGGTGAAAGTCATTATGCAATCAACTGCTTTGTTCAGCACTTCTTTTATTTTTTTCCCCATTTCAGAACCTTTACCCAAATCATTTATATAAAGCGCTAATTTAAAAAGTGAGTTTTGAAGTAATCTAGGACTAAAACCTGTGCAGGGCAAAAAAGATATCATTTAGTTTCCAGTCATTGTTTCTCCTGTTTCACCCAGTGTCAAACAAATTTCTGACTAATATATTAAAAACTTTTTTTTTCTCAAAAATACATTTTTCCTGTTTAGTGAAACTCAATCTTCTTGAGTAAAAAGAGCCGAATCGAGTGTATTTCCCTTCTTTTTTAAAAGATTATTTCCATTTTTCTTTTGTATTTGTATCTTAAATTTGCATAACCCTGCCCTTTCTAAAAGGCTATCTAAAAAAAAGTTGAAGGAAGTTTTTCAGAAAAGGCAGCCTTTTTAATTTGTTTGCCTACACTCTAGACATTTGAAAAATACCATCCATTTCTTTAAAAAAAACCCCACAACCCTCAAATAGTGCAGCTAGTCAAAAATGTTGAAAAGACATTTCAAAGGACAGGAGATTGCAACATAAACTGAATCCCAGCTACACCTTTATATCTATTCAAACTGGCTTTAAAATTTACAGAATGCAATAGAGGGTCTTCTCAATGTAATACTGTATTACTCCCTATCTTACACTTGCCAAGGCACTGTCCAAGCCAAAGCATTTGCTCAAGAGGAAAATGATAGTTAATAGTTTTTCTAAGTTAACCCTGCTGCTGCCTCTATGCATCTGGTCGAGTTAGCTGGATGAAACAGAAGCCCCGCTGCCACTTCTTCACTGAAATTTCTAAGTGCACAATGGGTACTTCCAACAGCGATTTGGATGTCAAAAAATCACTTCTGTGGATTTCCACCAAAATACCTATTGGTACGTGCTGAAAAAAGTAATCTTCAGTGAGAAACACCATTACCACTATTTCCTTGACAATTATATTTTCTCATAAAGAATTTTAAGTCACTCAGGATTTTGGTTGGCTGGTTTATTGGCTTTCGTAGGTTGCCAATTTTGTGAAAACAAAAAGTTATCTTCCTGTTTAATAGTTGGTGTCTTCAAAGGCTCCAGCACTCCTGGTTTAAATCATCCTCAAAAATATAGTTCATAAAATCTCTGGGCAGGAGAGGAAAGGACAAGTGAGTGGAAGAACAAGAACACCATCACCACATTTATTTTTTCTTGCCTAATTCTGTGTGATTCCACAATATCCTCCACAACACTGCTCTTAACAACAGCTTAATTCTACTAAAGTTAACAGTTAGACCAGCAAAGGTTGCTCAACAGAATGCAGTTTCCCTCTGCATGCCCAGAGGTGCGCTTACTGTCTTAAACAGAAACACTAGTGCAGCCCCAGTACTTCACAGCAATGCAAGAAAGGGCTAAAAATTTCAATTTTAAAATCAGTGTGCCTCATCTTCTGTAATTCAATGCTCAATTTCAAAAGGCAGTAGGAAAATAAAACACAGATTCAGCAAACATTGCAAAATTGGACAAGTCTTCCATTTCAACAGTTTTGAACAGCAGATGAAAAAGTCTCTTTCAGAGATACGGCCTCCTGAACACAGAAGAAAGGAAGCTATTTAACCTAGATGAATCTGTCTCATGACAAGATATATTGCAAGATCTTCAGAGTGCAAAGACTATAACGGCTGCCAGCAAAGAGAAAATATAACTCTGCAAACATTTGGAGCTTGAAAACCAAACCAAACAGAATCTCATTTTCACACTGAATTAAGGAAGACCTTTCAGATAGTCTAAGTGAAGTAGATGTCTAAATCGGCAGCAATAATACCTCAAATGATTCTCTTCTATCTCATAAATAAGAGTTTGCTTATGTCTAATTTAATATTATCCTGTCCTTTTCTGTCAGCAGCAAAGAACAGCTGCGAGGTTTCTCCCCTAAAAGATTGACAGAAGAGACAAAGGCAAAGACCTGGAGTACAGTCATCCTTCTGACTGGGTACGCAGAGGAGAGGTCCCTGCAGGCATTGTGGTCCTCTGAGGAACTCTCTTACTGTTTTCTCAAATGTATCTTAAACTTGGAATTTTTTTTAATCTTTTATATCCCCACCATTTTGCCATGGGATTGCATCTGCCTGCTGCTGCACTCAGCCATCACACATATCTGAAAAGAGCCTATAGGCTACAAAAAAGTATTTGCCCAGAAGTTTCTCTACCACATCACGTTATCCTAGAAGTTAGCCCTTGAAATGTCAAGAGATTGCTTATTTCACATATATTTATAAAAAATAAGGAAAGCAAAACTGCTGATGTGTCCCACAGGACCCTTAACCTATGAAATGTTAGTCAATATTATGAGCACTAGGTCATGCACTTTAGCTTGTGAAGAGGATTTTGTACCACCATTCCAATGGATTAGAAATACTAACATCATGACTTGCATTAAAATGTAACTGAAATAACTGACTTAATTACCCTTACTTTATCGTTCTGAGAAACTATGAATTATAGGCTTCATTAAATAATGGTTGGTATATACCAATTTAACTCTTTAACATTAAGCAGTTTTTCTAAAAAAAAACACCCCTTCAAACCAAAATAAAATTAAAAAAACCACCAAACCCCACTGTTTCTAATTATATCACTTGTTTAGTTATGAAATTTGCTGATAATCATGGAAGAACAGCATTATTATGTTTTGTTTTCTGTCAATGCCAAGAACTCACAGGCTTACGTTTTCATTTGGAAAAGCTCATTAACATAGTTAAATCATATTCTCAAATTCATCTATTTCAAAAAGGCTTAAGGAATGTAAGAGGCATCTGAGCAGGGGTTCTACAGATAAATTTCAAAACCACGTACATTTATGGGAAGCCTGTAATTTCCCATTGTTAAAGCCACCTTACATCTTACATGCTAACAGAATCACTTTTTGCTACACTGTGTATCATGGCCAAAAAATGTTAACTTCTTTTTGTTTTTAATTTACCCAGTGTTTTTCTCTGGAAAGTAAAATTGCCACTTACAAGTAACTGCATATGAGTCCCACAATATAAACCTCAACCAAAGGATTTGGGGGACAAAAGACAGCAGCATCCCCACTTTTTCTTCTGTAAAATAATACCTTTTGATGCATATTGCTAACATATGTTTAGAATTATGTATCAAATATGATTTTGTATCAAATATAAACCGCAAAAATTCTAATTCAGGTCTAGTAGACTGATAAATTCAGAGATGTGAAGCATAGTTTATCATCATTTCTACTGGTTTTATCAAATTTGAATATTTTTTTTCTTCAGAGTTACAGAATAACCATTTCTTGTCTACTCTAGATATCTCAGCACTATAGACAGAGATGTATTGTTGATTTAATTGGTCTACCTGGAAAAATTTTAAGTCCCTTGAAAATGGTGGTTTGTTGAGTTATTCAGATAAAAATTCTACCCAAGAGCTTGTGGTTACATTTTGCCAAAAGTTCAGAAGTATCTCATTTCTCATAAATTGCCTTTATAATCCCAACCATGAATGCACATACTGGTCTTGCAGTCCAAATTTCTCTAGTTCTGTTATTTTTTCAAAGTACAAGAAGGATCGTTAGGTGTTTATATTGACTGGTCCATATCTAAGGTATAAAATTTACTCAATTTGTATGATAGTAAAAGGACGTGAACAGAGAAAACTGCAAGTGTAATTTTTCTAACTATATTTACAAAATATGAAGATATTTTGGATAGAGAGAAGGAAAAAAAAAATGAGTAAAGAAACTATTTTTTGCTACAATGATGAAGAAAGTATCAGTGATTGATAACAGAGAGGGCATTAAAAAGTTGAGTAACTTATGGTTTGTATTTCAATAAAGTTAAGGGATAGGATGACAAAGAGGAAGGTACAAATCAGGTAAGCAAAAGGGAATAATTTTGTAGAAAGTATTTAATGATGGATGAGTTCAGAGTGTTTACAGAAACCTGTACCATTGGCTCACAATTAAAAATTCATTAGATCTTGCAAGGCCTGGGTAGCATTTAGTAAACAGAAGCAGCATGTGAAAAATTAGAATGAATGCAAGGGCTTAATAGAATAATCATGGCTTGAACTAGTGCTCCACAGAACAATACATAAATATGTATGCGTAAAGGACTGAGTCGCGCTCATTCTACTTACAATTGCAGCCCCATTAACTTCAGTTATTCTGGAATCAACCAAACTACTTACATTAATAAAACAAGTAACACCCTAATAAACTTTGTGGCCATTCCACCGCCCCTATTTCTACTGCTAATAACTTGTTATGTAAGTATAACCCATAAAATGCATAAAGCTACATCAATAATTTCCCACTGAAGGAATCTTTTTTCTAGTAGTTTGTTCCTGTTGCCACTCATTCCAATTCAATTCAGTGAGAAAATGTTTAAGTCAATGTTAGTTTAATGTTTAGTTAAGATAATGAAATATTTTTATGAAACTGTTTCCATTGGAGATTATTAGATTTCTGCCATTGATTTCAATAAATCCTAGACTTTACCCTAGGGGTTACATAAAAATCCATCCTTTACATTTACTTTTTTTGTCACCTCCTGGTAATTTATTAATCAATGATACTCAGATTCCAAAAGCCCTAAAGGATGTGAAAAAGCATGCATTGCCCTAGATAAAGTGAAGAGTACACTTTTAAGGAAAGCCAGTGTCTAAAAATATTTTTGCCTGAAGTCAGAAGTCACCATCACTGGCCCATGCAACTCTCACTTCCTCTGCTCCAAGTGACAGAGTAGCAAAAAAAAAAAAAAAAAATCTAATTATTAAAATATTGGAGCGTGCAATCAGCACACCAACCACGGCTTTCAAACACTGATTTGAAATACCTTGGAACGATCACAAATCACCTGAACACTTGTGGGAGTCCCTGCTTGACTCTGAACTCAAAAGGAAGCATTCTTACACCTCATACTAATGTCTACTGGGCTTAAGGAAACAGTAGCATATCCTTTTTCAATCCTCTCACATTATATGTTTGTTTTTCCCATCCAGCAGGAGCTACGGTAGCCATCAAGAACCCAGAACAGCCAGCTTCACCTAGATGGAGAGATGAATCGTGTGAACTAATAGGAAGCGAAGCAATGAACCTGAGCTCAACATTCAGAGCAGATGTACTGTCTGCCAGAAACTACTCTTGTAGGTCTTGTAGGCCTGTTTGGCTTGATGTGAGTCTTCAGCCTGTTGTCATCTCCTCCTTCTGCACAAAATTAAAGTTTTATCTTTTTCCCCTAGTAATAGCAATCATTTAAATAGTCTGGAACATTCTGTTTCAACGTTCCTACTATTTCTTTAGGATCAAAGCCTTGGCTTTCTCCCTCTCCTGCTAATTTCCCACTTGTACACAAATGCAGAATGGAGACAATAATATGATATTATGTTATTGTATGTTTGAAAGTTTTAATTACAGAACAGGTGAAAAAGAAGTGGATGTTTGGTGTTCAAATCCTTTTACTCCATCCACTCAGTCGGTGGGACTCTCAAATCTGAAAAGCTCTATCAGCATTCACCTTTAATAGAGTAAAATGGTTTCAAGAGTTACAAAAGCATTTCTTAAATCCGTATGTGGTTCAAACAAAAGAATCCTTCTCTACATGACCTTCTCATTTGAATTATGCAAATTTTCTATTCTGATCTCAAACCATCTGTCAAAAATATTAAAAGGGAAATAAACCACCCAGAAAACATAGAGAGGAGTGAGAGATGCACTGTCAGAGAAATTTATTAGCATCTTGTAATACCACGGCAAATGCTTTGTTAGAGGAAACAGTTGAGCAAAAAAATGTAGTATTTTATACCAGAAAAGGACACACTGGATGAAAATAAATACAAATGAAACTCTTAAAAGATAAAATTGTGTTGTTACAATTGATATAGATGCTACCATAATGTAATGTTTTCTCAGAAGCAATTCAAATATTTATTTTCATCCATCTTTCTTTTTTTTTTTCAACACTTTTAATTTATTGCCTTTCACATAAATGACCTTTTTACTCCTCTACACACTACTCTGAACTCTGCTTTTTCATTAAGCAAAGCTTCCTTTACAACAGTTTTTTTCTATATCCAAACTGCAGCTAGAAGTCTCACAGTGCCTGCAAACATAATTGAACCTAATCATTACATGACAATAATCACTTTAATGAGTCCTTGCCTAGTCAAGCTAGTGACAGTGTCAGCTGTCTAGTTACCAAAGAAGAAACTCTGAATCAGGACTTCCGTTGTCTAGGTTTTTGATCACCATGTTTTTTCAAGGAGGTGATCAGTTAGATCTCCAGCAAATACACTGACAGCCTGGGTGGAAGACGTTGCCAGCCACTGCTCTGAGTTCAGCTGACACTAATTTCTGCACAAGACAAGAATCCCAATCTTTCAGCCTTAACAAAAGAGAGGCAGATAGTTTCCAGTTAAAGGTGAAGGCCACAGAACATACAGCATGGTGCTCTTGGCTTTGATATATTGCACTGCACTCATGGCAGTATTTGACTCTGCCACGTATCTTCTTTCCAGTCTCAGCTAAGTCATCTGTTCTCCCTGCGAGCCGGTGCCACACTGGCACAGTACGCTTTCCGCCTTGTCATTTGTCTGACTCGCAAAATTGGTTTCAGTCTTTTATGGAGAAGCACACAGAGCAACTTTGTCAAACAAGCAAAACCCTGCTGGTGTTGGGACCTTCCCCACAGCTGCAAGGCTCGTGCTGCACAAGAGTTAGACCCGCTTCAACAATCCTAGGGGAGCGCATCCACACAGGCTAACTGATGTGATCACCTAAGTATTAATCATAAAGAGAATGCTGAACCTGGGAATGAACAAACATCCTCAATAAACCAGTGGAGAGAGTTCATTAAATCTTCTAATTTGTGCTTGAATTTTAAACACTTCTCAAGCCGTCTTGGTACCACCACAATTTGGAAGCAAACTCATGATGACACATATTAACATTTGTCAACATTTAACTTAAAACCTTGCATTTCTGGGATATTTGATTTACTATTTGAAGATTTGAATCCATAGTCAAACCAGGAAGCTAAATATTTTAGCAACACAGTCTTTTCCAAAGTTCAAATGGATCTTTTCATTTATCTATTAATTTGTTCTCAGTAGTTGAAATGTGGGACAGAGAAACCAAAACACCACCTGTGGTTCTATTTTATTCTTAACACATCTTTCACTTATCATTTTAAATACTTCATTAAAGGGAGCCTCTTAAGGTGATCATGTTCATTGTCATTCCAGAAAAATAATACAGTATTATCTCCTAGCGATGTGATTCACATCTATAATAAAGCTAAACCTTATTTTCTACTTTATTCTTCCTTCCCAAAGTCTTAATAGTACCTGAAAGACAACTAGAGAAAGCAAGTCTTATCTGATCTCTATACCCTCAGTTTTATGCAAAATATGTTGTTTTAATTAAAAGTAGCATATATGTTATTCAGACTACGCACCCCACCGTTCATACTTGAAGGAATACTAGGCAGAAGCAGAGTGATTAATATTCCATATATGAAAAGGAAGAAAGGACCAACACTGAAGCATGGAACCTACATTCACGTTCTGCAATGTTACAGCCATTGATCAGATGATTATTCTGCCCTCTGGGAATGGTAACAAAATGCTTGATGGTAAAGTTAAAACACACACCTTCATGTCCTCCATGTAGCAAACAACTACATTTATACACAAGCGAAGTATGAAGCACCTACTGCAGTTTCACAGCTTCTAGTTCTTTCACAAGTGGACAGCTCATTTTACAAACATGAAAGAAACTTTGATCAACTTTAAAATACTGGCTCAGATAGATAAATACATTGGTCATAACAGGCAACAACTAAGAATTTTATCTGCCCTTAACTTTCAAAACTTTCCCCAACAGGTCTGATGAGCAGAACAGACTAACACCAAGTCACTGTAATGCCTCTTCAGTAATTATTTCATTCCCTGGGACAGGCTGAAGAAGCCAGTATCTCAGTGGCCACGTCTCAGCCTTACTAGAGAATGAAAAGGGTGCTGACTTGTTTGTGAGGTAGCTAGAATGCCCCTTTGCTTTGAATGGTAATAATTTCTTTTTTGCATATTTTTGTAGAAATTAGTTTTGCTGCTTAGTTCTAATTTATTAGTGTTCCACCAGAACCATTACTCCAGGCTCGTAGTATCTGTCCTGGACTATATCCAATACCTCTTACAAAGACTTTTTGAGGGCTAGCAAAGGCCTGGAGTATATCTCTCATGGTCATTATTTCTATAAATTAAAGTCTCTCACAAATAACAAGAACTGTAAGGTTCTGTTAGAGAAACCAAAGGCATTTCACTTAAAAAGGGCTCTCTGCATTTTATATCTTATGCTTTATCATTCATGATCTATCAGTGTTATTATGAAGCACTCTAGATATAAAAGTATGCATTTCTTTTCTAATATCACTAATTCCATATGAAATACAGCAAGTCCCAGACATATGAGGTGAAAAGTCTTTTTTAATGTAGACTTCATTCATCTAAACCACCATGCTTTAACTTTGGTTTCTTCTCTCCCTGTTTGACAACTCAGTATTGATACCATCAGTATTATAAAACCTCTATATATTCTTGGAAAGTAACTTTTAACTAGTAATTTTCAAGCCACAGCATGGGTATACACACGCTACTTTCAACATCATTGGTGTATTCAGTATTTTATTGCCTCTGCTACAAGTAAGAAACAACAAATTCTGAAATACAACATGGATATAAAACCCAGACCATAGGCTTCATCTGGTGTATGCGGAGACAGCATGTCTTTTTTGCTATTATCTATGCTTTATACCATTTTTTCTACACTTAGTAGATTCCAGACAGTAACAGTAACTACTTTGGATGCTTCAATGCTCTGCTAAGTCTGTACTGTTCCTAAGATACTTGTCAAAAATGTCCCCTCTCACCTTTTGTCTATTAAAGGGTTGTTTCTTGTGAGAGTCATCTCACATAAGTTCTGCTGCTGAAAATATTCTTTCTCTAAAAAAGTTCTATAGGCTCCAGTGGTAATCAGTTAAGAGAGTATTATCACTCCAAACAGTGATAATACCCCATTTCTCTTAGATCTTTTTCTAAGGATAAAATTAATTTCCTCTGTGGAGGCTTTCCACACAGGTGTCGGGAATCCTACTTACACTTTGCAAAGAGGATGATTTTGAGCATCACTTCCGTTTTTTTTACTGGGTTTGGTTTTAAATCAATTACCTGTGAAGAAAATAAGACTAGATGCTTTCTATAATTTCTCTAAAGTTTTGGTAGTAGAAAAACCATGGTTGCTACAGACTAAAATATATTCTGAAAAACGGACTCAGCCAGGTTCTAACAACAGTGACATTTCAAAGGGATTTGAGGAGAAGCACCTTCATCACAAATTCATCTCAAATTCCAGGTCTCTTAGTAATTTGTAATTCAAATCTACGAACTTACCTACAAGATTTTCCATATATCCAGATGTCCACTAGTCATTCTTTTTTCAAATGATATATTTTATTTTTCTGTCTCAATGAGACTATAGAAGTATTATGACTACATGCAACTTTAACAGTACTCTGCTAAGGTTATAGATATTCAAATAAGCACTAATCCTACTTATTTTCTATATAGTATTTGGTACAGCAGTCATTTCTCATGGTCTGGGTATTTCTTTAATGGCTCTCAGTTTTTAATTATCCAATAGCAATCCCTCAGAGACTAGAATCCTGCCTTGGCACACTTTACAAATGTTTCGGCTTTCTTGAGGCTGCAGCTAGAAAGCTGGGTATATAATTGGACTATATGAACTGTAATAAACGTACTGAATTGACCAAGGGAAATCAGAGAAAAAGCACAGGTAAACTTTAGAGGAAACAAGTCTTTTTCCTGTGAGATGAGGGGAATAAAAATCATCTTCAAGCTATCAGCAACAGCCTATCTTTCATCTTTCTAGAGGATACTGATGCCCAGGACAGCTGCCAATATGTGTAAATCTTCAGCTCTCCAGAAATCAAGATATTGTTTAAGCCCTTAGACTTAACCTGAACCAAAATAAGCAGAGACCTTTGCCCCTGTCCCGTATGTGGTTTAAATTGGCCATCAGATGAAAACTCACTAAGGAGGAACATACAGGAAAGCACGTTTGTTTGTAACTTCACCATGAAACAAGAGGAAGAAATGCTTTCTGTGGTTAAAAAGGTCTCATGTTTCTTCCTCTTCCTCAGTTAACTTTTTTTTTAGATTCCCACATGCCTGGATTTTCACATTCTTCTTCCTAACGTGACAGCAGATGATACCATGCTTCTAAGACAAAATGTCTCTGTTACTCTTTAGAGTTTCCTGACATGTCAGAGTCTGATCACACAAGATGCTGAATGCAGCTGATCCAACTCTGCGTTACACAGGAAACTCTGTAAAAAGTGTGAGAAAGGAATTTTGTGAACTCTACAGTTTGGGGGAGGGGGGTAGGGAGAAGTGAAAGATGATTTTTTCTAATATGACCATTATATCTACACCTGAGTCTGCTTGAAAATTGACAGTTTTCCCACAAACATTCAGTTCCACTCTTCAGCCTGGCTCTGCATCATTTCTTGTGACTGAACCCAGAAAGAAAGTAAAGGAAAAAAATGAAATGGCACACTTGACCCAGGTGCTTGCTTTCCATGCTGCCTTTGTGCAACATAAATCAACATTTTGTATATCGGTGGCATTTGGCTGCTGTAGCTGAGCAATTACCTTCAGACACTGGTGTCTCCACCTCAGCTATACTCTAGGGAAAAAGCACGAATTTGGGCTCAAATATCCCACATAACCCTTTCAGGTCCATGGTAAATGCAGTCATGTAAGGGGGGAGACCTTGTACGGTTTCTGTAACAGAGGACACACCCTTGGAGTCACTTTTGTAAAAGTCAGGTTAAGCTCTTCTACCATTTTTATGGACATCTCAGAACCCTCCATACATATTCCTGTTGTCTCTGATAGTGAGGCAGAAGTTAATAATAACTTGTAAGTTATATTAATATCAATCTTAAAGAAGAGTCTCAATAGTGAACTATCAACACCTTGAACCTTCATACTAGAACCTAACAAGAGACTGTGCTATTTACCTTGAGACTCAATAGGATATTTTAACAATCTTATAATTAAGGAAAATTTCATTCTACCAGTTTTAAGTTGTTTATTATGTCAATTATGTTTATTATATCCACTACCCCTCCATTTCACCACTGAATTTATGATACTAAATGAGTGCAATCACATCCTGACAATGCAGAAAGAACAAAACTTGGAAATAAACGTAAACTGCATCTCAAAGCATTTTTTTGATACTATTAGGGCAAGTTCTGTGTTGCACGGTATACTTTTGAACTATTTCCATATAAATAGCTTTTAGCTATAATGATAAAGAGAGGGGGAAATAGGTATCTAGTCTTAGGTAGCTTAAGTGTTGTATTTGTAGTAACCATATACATACAGAAGAAATTGAATGGAGGAGAAAGAATACTTAAAGGCTTTTCTCTGGCTGGCAAGTTGGAGTTATCTTTTATTCACTTGGTCACTTGTTCACTTTTGGGTTTTTTTTTTTTGTTTGTTTGCTGTTTGGGTGAAAGGAAGTATCTGCAGTAATTCTAACATATGTTCTCTGTACCACGAGATAGAGAGCATCTAATAAAACATACTCAAAAGACTTCACCATTGCAACAACCTGGCTCTACTCAGCAGCTTTTTTTCATAAAGTACTGATAATGCTCTAAAACAAAAAGGGGATCTATGCACAATGCAGGGACTTGGTGACTCTTGCAGAGCAGTAGCTTTCTGTTTTGCTGCCCCAAATTGTCTGCTGTATAGCAGGATGCTGCAAAATGACAACTCACAGAAGTTTAGAGTTTCTATGAAGAGTGGCCACACTCCAAAACAAGATTTCTTTTTACCTGGTGAAGAAATTTGCTTTCAAGTATGTCCTTTTTAGATATCTAGGGAATGCAGCAGACAACACAACAGACTCCACGAATTTCTCTTACACAGGAAGCCCACCAGGAAAGAGCTACTCTCCATCTGTAGCGGTGAAGGAAGAGGCAAGAGACTGCACTGCTATACTGCCAACATGTGTGGGACACAGGCCCTGTAAGGAAGGCCCTCATCTACATACTGAGACTCAAAAGCTTTCAGCATCATTTCTTGCATATTCTCTTTGTATACTGAGTGAATTAAAAGATGTTACTGTAAAAAGGGCAAAATTATACAACATAAATGACTTATATGTCCTTTTTAAAATTCACATATGATAAAAGGAACATTCAAAATTAATTGGGGGGGTTAGGAGGGTTTTAACTCCGCTCAAAGCAAACCAGAATATAGTTTGCGAAATCTCTGTTATTTTTAAAGGTAATGGGAAGGGAGAGAGGGGAAAGATTATTCTTTTTTTTGGGGGGTGGAGGTGAGGGGGGTGGGGTGTCTAGAGAATGTAAACAGACAAACATCAATCCCTCTTCTATTTATCTAGAGGCTTAGAGGGTCCTCACAAAGAGTTTGAGAGCTACAAAATCATGAATGGATTTTATCTTTGCACTCTTCAACCAGCCCAGAAAGTATTCACCTTTTACTGAGTCATAAACAGAATAATTTTTTAAAATCAAGATTTAACATTTTTTGAGAACTCATCTGATGTCACTTTTCCTATCCTTTTCTAGTTCACAGAATATTAATCTCTATCAGTCTAGTAACGTAACACTAAGAAATCACATTGCATCCTCCACCTGTGGTCAATTTTACAACAGCAAAAGGTTCATTTTAAGGCAGTATCACATAATGCAGAAACATATTAAAGTTTATTAAGTGTTCTCTCAGACTCTGGTGTAAACTGGGTGGAGTACAGAAAGAGGATTGAACAGGGAAGTAATAGTTTTATAGGTTTCGAGCTCCTCCTCAAAGGGCTGGTACTCAGAAGTATGAGGGACTGTACACTGGCAAGCAGAGAAGCTCGAATACCACTTTCAGACAAAACCAAAATAAACCTGTTTCCAGGATATACTACTTTTTCAAAGAGGTGAAGATTTGGTCATTTGAGTGTCAGGTTTTCCCATTTTGAAACAGCAACAATTGTGATGCCTGTTAGTTCCTTTTGTTGTTTCTTCACTGTTGCTTCCAGCTAAGTTCATTTGTGTCCAGTCTTGTAACCGGAGATTGCTTCTCTTGCAATTTTCATATTGATTTTTGTTATCAAAATAAAATGATTTTTTTTTTTAATGGTTTCTAACTCTTTGCACTATCTGGCAAAAATCATGACACATTAATTAAATCTTTATGTAAATGGGCTTAGAAGCAGTTCTCACCTCAATAAATCGGGACCTTCCAAATCTGCACAGTTTACTCAACTTGCAATCAATGTTAATTTCCTTTTGATTCAGCAACTTCATTTACTTCCTTATTGAAAGTCCAATTATTTCTGATTAAATTTTAACATATTAAAATTAATGTGATATATTATCTATATTGTAATTCATTGTAATCTAAGTTTTATTACACTGTGAGGCTTGAACTTATTTTGAAGCTAACCAAACAGAATAAATAGTAGTGTTCTTATCTCAGATTTTACTTTCTGATTTTCACACTATTCAGCTGCAATTTAGCTACGGTATCTATCTGTGCTGTTAACACCACAAAACCAATTTTTGGTCACGTGGCACATGACAAAAGAAAATTGTACATGCAAAGTTGTGGTTGTTTCTGGAATTATAAAGGTTTGTGAAAATTTGTGGACTGAATTAACATAATTACCTGTTCTTCATTCAATCAGTTGTTTTTCTGATTTTTCAGATTCCTTACAAAACTGTGAGGTTTTTGTTTCATTACTTGTGCCTCTTTCCTTACATTCCTGCTTTATTAACAACTCTTCTGATAGTCTTTCATGATGTCCTTCAGTTTAATACCACTCTGAAGTAAAGAGTAAAGAATTCCTAATATTTCTTCTTAAAGCAGATTATATAATAAGGACAAGAGCATTCTCTAACATGGGAAACCATTAAAACCGCTGTGGAAAGGAGATTCAATGAAGTTTTTTTTGAAACCTATTAGGATTTTCCTCTGAATTTGCATGCATTTGCCATGATTTGGCTTTCATTTTTATCTTTTACAGTAAACAATGGCATATTTTAAATTCCCAGTCTTGCAACTGATTGCCTTACTTATTTTATTCCCTCCCTTGTGAATTGTCTTTGTTACCTTTGTGATGCTTTTTATGGACTGAATCCCTTTTTGGCCTTGCCTGTTAAAGCGCTGCAATCTTCTTCCCCTAATTAGCAATTAGACATTAGTATATGCATCAGGATAAGTAGTGGAAAAAAAATGATGAGAGATTTGAAGCACTCCTATGGTTAAATGATTAAGAGTTTCACGCAATAGTGTAAATCATTGGAGGCTCCTTTGACTAAATCTGACAATTTCTTTAAATGACTTGAAGGATCATTTGGGGGACCATTTAAGACATATTGACACTTTATTAGACAGACTGACTAGAGTTCCTGGTTGTATTGTATAGCACTTCATTGGATTAATCAGTTTAGCTAACAGTTAGAAATTACACTTGCACTTCCTCTAAGGAATGTTGGCTGTAATCAGGTGAGTATTTCCCCACTTATTTTAGTCCCTCCAAAATTTCTGAGGTTTGTATCTCCAGATATAATCCACCAATTACTTAAGCAAAAGCACTTGGTATCTTCAAGCAAAAACAGATTTTATGCAATATGCCAGTTTGCCATCCAGAAACGAATGATGGTGCTATCAAACTAGGTTACTGCAAAGCACTTTTAAGAGCTGGTCTGCTGCACAAACTGGCTAAGGATTAACTATTCATTGTACCTCCAATGAGAAGCCAAGAGTCGAAAGATGAAAAGCTAGGACCCAAAAGAAGGAAGTAGAAGCTAGAATAAAATCCAAAGATTAGGAAGCAAATTCTGGGTTAGGGTATTGTTTTTTTCCTCTGTCTAAAGTGTTCCAGAGCTGCAAAAACTTATTTTTTCTCTCCCGATATCGTGCTATCGTGACTACTAAAGTTCGTATGGGTTCAAGGACTAAAGAGACTCTTGGAAGAGAAAGGCACTGTGACTTGTTAAATACACAGAAGCATATCATTTTTAGCATTGGTTCTGGCTTGAAAGGTAGCAGTAGAACATAGGACTCTTAATCCTAAAGTTGTGAGTTCAAGCCCCGAGTTTGGGCACTGAAAAGAGGACTTCTGCTGTCCTGGAGCTGCATCAAATCACTCTCTCTGACCAGCCCCTTTGACGGGGGAACAATGTCAGGTGGTGTGGAAAACAGCCCCAGCTAACTCAGCTCCACATGCTGGCTGCTTGGGGAGGTTGGCTCTGGCCTGGCTGGAACCATGACATTTAGAAACACTTTTCTGACATTAAAAATAAATGCATTTATAAAAAATACAAAAAGAAGTCCTAATTTAGTTCTTACTCTTGCCTTTGTGTTTACTTAGGAACATGCTTGGAGGTGATATTTTTTATGAAAATAACCTGTCTGAATGTCTCTGGGAGGTGTTTTTGTCAGGGAATGTTTTCTTCAGCCAGCTTTTTCTTAGTAGCAGTATCACAGTCCATCTAGCAAGCAGCAAATATAAAAAAATAAAAATCAACCCAAAAAATCCCCACAAAAAACAACGCTTACAGATATATGAATGTTTACTTGATGCTCTTAGAACGGGTCACAGAAATAACGAAGTTATTCAGACAATTTTTATATAGGTTGTGCTTTTCAGCAAGGCACTTGAGGGCTAAACTTTAGAATAATGACTCTCTAAATGATAGTTTTCTGTTCATAATCATCCTCAGTCATTCTTCTTTCCTTCTCCCTTGCTCTAAGTATAGCATATAGAGGTCTTTATCTTTATGAAAAATGCAGAAAAAAAGCTGGTACACAAACTATTTAAGTTATACTTGAGCTCTTGTGGACGTTAAAACCTGTATCCCTTAGCGCTCAAGAAATAAAAAGCATCAGGCAAGTAGACATCTTCCTTATTCTTTATATATCTCCTATTACTTTAAAAAAATTCTATTCTAATTTAAAATACAAATTTGAGTGTATGAAAAATATTTCTTCTGGCTTGTTTTTGTTTTCTCAAACAATTCACTTTCTCAATGGAGAATCATTCTCGCTGGAACCCAAAGTATAATGCAAAGAGAAACATTCAAACCAAAAAATGTCTGCCTGAATTCTGAGACTGTGATCCCAGTTCTAGGCAGAGACTGTTCTGCACAGCCTCAGGACACTCCATAGGCCCTGTTTCAGCATTAAGTATTCAGTTGCTAAAAAAAAGAAGAGGGGTGGGAGAGCAAATTAAATGATTGAAACAAACTTGATGGTTATTTTAATAGAGGCCTAGTTAAGGCTGGCATTGTTAGTTTAATGGTTAAAATTACACAGCTCAGGCAAATACACCGAAGTTTGGCCTTAGTCAAATTAACTGCTTCTGAGGAAACCTCCATTACAGTCATTAGAATTAATGGCTATATAAAAATAGAATTTATAAAAAGGAAATCCCACATAGCTGTCTACAGAAGTTAGGATAACAATTATCACTTAGCACAACAATTTATGTTTTCCAAGTAGAGAAATAAAACCCTTCCATCCCTGTAAATACACTTACATAATAAAATTTCAGTATCTGGTTTTAACTCTTGCCTACAAGTACAACATTTAGTGCCAGAATATAATTCCAAACCACATTCAAATTAAAAGTATATAGAGAACATACCCAGGCCCTCTTTTGCACATTCACAGAGGAGCACACAGTAGAGACAGCAATGTCATCCCTGTTTTTCAAGTCAGCTTATCAGCTAAACGCTAATTTGCAAAACTTGTTATATTTCAAATACGACTAAAAGAAGAAACCAGAGATTTCTTTGGGGCAAACACAGAGGACAACGTTTAACCTCTGTGAATTCTACCCATATAACCACCAGGTGCAGCTTTTTAAAAGCAGCAACCAATATGCGTTTTACTGTGGCACGTGGTTAAAACTTCGAGTCTGTGCTTTCAGAACTGCCCTACAGCAAGCAGAGGGAGCATTTCCAGTGTGGCCTCCCCTTCCCAAAGCATCAGCAGACAGGTGGAAAAGGCACAGACCCACCCATCTCTTGCCCTTCTGAGATCATTTACAGAGCAAGTGTGGAGAAATCCCTGCACACCAATTGCAGCAGCCTACACCTGTGCCTTTTCTCTGTAAGGTCAGGTATAGTTTGGTCTGGCAGAGGAGGAAAAGAAAGGAGGCGCAGAGGTTTTGATTCATCCAGAATCTAGTTTGACCACGCATCCAGGGCAGCTGGGTGACACGAGGAGCAATCACTCTCACACCCAATCTTAACATCATCCCTGAGCTGTAGCTGTAAACCCTTTGTTAGAATAGTTAAACGCTCTCCTATGGATACATCGCTGTTAGGGGAAGTAACAATGGCAACGCAATTTTCTTCTTTTTACAGAACATTCCCAACACCTCAGAGGCAGCATTAAATTCATTAAGGACTAACCACACTGCAGATTAAGGCTGACAAGATAAAACTCACATAAATATTACTGAAGTAACATGCTATGCCAAAATCTATTTTATCAAATACAGAGATGAAAACCTCTTATTGTTTTTGTCTCGATATTATCGATTTTGTAAGGGAACAATAAACTTCATCTTCAACTCTTCTAAACCTCAGGGACAAAGCATTACAGACAGCACACCTTTGTCAGCCATCAGTAACCTGCCTTCCACGAAACAAGACCCACTTCCACACCGGCTTGTAAGGGCCACTCTGGATTTCATCATCCAACAGAAAGCAGAGATCAGGAGCCCTGGCCACAAGCACTGCCAACACAAGGTGATGATGGTCCCAGGCAGGGGCCAGCGTGGAAGCTTGGGAGCACTGAGAAGGGCGCAGGATAGGGTGAGAAAACCAACATAGAGAACCCCTGCTACACAGAGACAGAGGGGCAGCATTCTGGCCTGAGAGCAAAGAAGGGGCAAGTATTAGTAAGTTTTTCTGTAAAGAGTCTTAAGGGCATTTTTAATTAGGTTTTTCAGTACTGATTTAGACTATTTTACCTCACCTCCCTACCGCCCCTCCCCCCCCATAAGTGGTAACATACTGTATTACTTATGATTTTTTTAAATCCTTTTAAGTCACTGAAGGGTTTTTGTCTCTCCATTTCCACAGAGATGAAACATGGGAAGTGGTAAATGAGAATTTTCAAATTTGTCAGAGTGCCTCTCCTGGAGAGGTAAAGTCTTCTGACAGTGTGATATTAATTTATCTTTTAACAATTCGCTTCTATTATATAATAAAGTACATCACCTATATAACTGCTATTTGTGCAGAAAGTCATAGCTCTATATATTTTACAGAAAAAAACAAATCAGAACTTTGGTGTGCTGCATTTTGACAACACAGATACTCTCAAGTCCATTATTTAAACCCGATTTAGTAATTCAAATTTTTAAAAAAAGATATCTGATCTCATCTCCTCATTTATTATTAACAGGCTACCTTTCCTTTAAAAATATATTTTTGTTCTTAATACTGATAAACACAACAGGAGTTAAAATAGGGATTTCAGCAGCTATGACACAGGGGACTAGGAATTAGAAGCCCTGACTAACTCTGGTTTTACATTTTAAATGATGATTTTCTGTTGGGTGACCTTACCTCTGTCTACCTCTGCTTCCTCTCCCACTCTCGTTCTTTTTTCTCTATTTATACTACAACTTATTTTCTGCTTTTGTTATTTATAGACTACATATGTCAAACCAAAGGCCCCTGTATCAGTAATGAATAACACCACCATCAGTGATTATTAATTGCATTCTGCAAAAATATTGCCTAACCTAGAAATTTTGAGCCAATATCTACTCCTCCCTTTCCTTCATCTCTCGTGCATCTCTTCTGCACAAATGTCTTAAAACAAGTGTTCAAGAAAGGAGTTTTAATTGAAAACTATCCCCCCCCCTTGCCTGTGTATGAATTATCACATCGCTACAGGGCAATGTAACGGGTGAATTGGGAGAGGGGGTAGGCAAGGGGATCAATAGAAGCATACTGATTACACATCCCAGTAACACTTCCCGAAAATCAGTAACTCAATCCATAGATACTTTGTTTTCTCTCAGTCTGAGAAGTCTAATTTAAGTCTCTGCAGGTCATTATAAGTCTAGTCTGGTCTTGTGCAAGATAACGAAGCTGCAGCCCAGCTTTGTATGAGTCAGTAAATATCTAGTGATGGTCTGTCCAGGTTAGTACTAATTTGAAGTTGGCACTTAATAGAGGTATAGCTATTCCACGGAGCTACTGTTTACATTTATGAGCAGTTTGTGGGCAGTGATATTTTAATTACTTTTTCTCAAACAGTTCCCCTGCCAGATGACAGAAAAAATGGTAAGCTACATGGTCACCATTACATTATTAGCAAATCTTTGCCAGGATGAGTTAAGGAGTTTTTCTCCAAAAGCAAAGACTCCAGAGCCCCAGCTGAAGGCTCACACTGAACTCATTGCACTTTGGTCCAAGATGCTTGCAAGTAAACCAGAGTAACAGGAAGTCTAAAGATTAAAATAATAAGAAATTACAATAAAGAAGATTCACAATTAACAAAAATATTCCTTATTCCTTATAATTCCAGATAATAAAAATCTTTATCTGAGACTGAAACAAGGAAACACAGAACCATAATGTGCATTTGAAGATAATAAAGAACATTCAAGAACATACTGAATGTGGTGGTGACATGGTTATAGTACAGTTACTAAGGTTTCATTTTTTCCTGAATGTTAGTCCACATATGCCATGAAATTATGCTTCTTGCATATAGGCTTCTGTGGATCTCCAGTAAAATGAATGTTTAGTTGTATATACATTATAAGATTAAAAGAAATCTAAATGCTTTGTTCAAAGTATAAACTTATGTGGTAAACATTCTGCAGGATCTGTTTAAAGAAAGGCAACTTCCAGTTTAGAGAGAGATAGAGAAAGAAACATGGTGAAAAAAATTATCCAAAAAAAAAAAATAGTCACCCAGTTCTAAAGCCTGGTGCACTCTTTGTAGGCAAGAGAAGCAACATTTTTCTTCAAAAAATACAGCTCATTTTCTTTGGCAATTAATAATGCCTCTGTAAAATCTCAGATATAAATACCATAGAAGACTATCTAAAATAAATAATTTAGTTACATTTAACAACAGAGTATTTGTAAGAAACAATTGGTAGCATCAACCATGGGAAAAAGTTCATCATCCTCTCATCATCATTAAAGAATCCACCACAGAGAAAAATGGTCACAGAATCTCAGAAATATTTCAGGATAGAAGTACCAAAGAACATGCATACATATGGAGGAAGCAAAGAGAAAAATACATGGGGGTGACCAATATGTTCAGAAAAGGCACAAAAACATTAGAAAGTGCAGGAGCCACTGGAGAAGAGCTTATAAAAAAAAATTATCTTTGAGGTTTGCAGCTTAACTTAGCCTTCTTAAATTTGATCATCTACCAAAATCTACTGTGGCATGCTGCTACCAGCAATAACTTTCAGTTTAATTCTACTGGAGATTCATTTATATGTAGATGTTCACCATCAGATGCATAAACCCAAAGAAAGAGAGTCACTAAACATCTGCCACAGATTTAGCAGAGTCAGGTCTGTTTAAGGTACAGCATTGTCCAGATGTCTGCCACTTTTTTTTTTTTTTTTTTTTTTTTTTTTTTGGACTCTTGCCCCAATAAAAGTAAGAACAGAATGGGGGAAATATACCTCTTCCTTCTTTTACGATGATTATATAACAGTTTGTGGAGATAATAATAAAATACAAAAGATTCCCTAGCTGAAAAGAGAGCTGAGGGCACTGCACTGTAAATAAACTCCTGTGTTATTGATTTGGAACTAGAAACACAACACTGAATTTCATACCAAGGGAGCGTACTTAAACACAAGTGTCAGATGCCATTTTAAATGCCCAAGTGTATATAAGCAAGCTGCTCTTCTGCAGCAGCAGGTGGAAGTGTGGGATATCCCTGGGCATCTAAACAGCCACTAGATTTGTAATATTAAGCACCACTGCCATTTCTGAAGTGTCTTGCCTATAAAAAGTTGCTGCCTTGTATTAGTGGTAGCAGGACCATTCTCAACATACCATCTGCATTCAGAGCTACACTTGAAAGATAGTTTTTTGATCAAGCTTTAATCTTCTTTTAGCTTGTGTCACTTCAGAGAAGTATAGATTTAGTTGCATTTTCACTTGCCTGCATCCACCAATACATTACAACCATGGAAACACCATTTTTAAATGATGAAGAAGAGATATTTAATTGCATAGGTAATCTATTATAGCTTTAAATAGCTCCACTAACTATGCTGAGAATTCCAAGTTTTCCTGGAATAAACTTATTAAGTGGGTGCCAGAAAATATGCCTCCTATAGTCAGAAAAATATGACTTGGATCATTTGTTTTAATTACTTGTCATGAGGTTTTTCTATTCCCAAAATCTACACATAGGTCAGAGCAGGGACAGATACAATAACAAGTGTCAGTGCTGTCCAATTGCTGAGCGAATCAACACTATGGAATCATTCCCTTCAGCAAGCCTTAGGATGGGCAACACACATGCAACAGGTCAGGCAACACAGGTGATGCAATGGCTCTGGCAGGAGAGGAGTACTCATTCCTTGGCACCTGCCAAATGTGGCTCTTCTACTCCGGCTGTCAGCTGTGCCTGGCACATGGAACTGAGAAGCAGCAGAGAAGCTGCTGCGCATCAAGTTGCCATCTCTCCTCCCAGGCTACTTCTGCCACATGTCGGTTTTGACAGCATTTCTATTGCTTACCAACAACTGCACCATTCTAATGCATTCAATAATTGCATCTATTCTAATCATAGAATAGAATCATAGAGTTGTAGGGGTTGGAAGGGACCTCGAGAGATCATCGGGTCCAACCCCCTGCCAAAGCAGGCTCCCTAGGAGCACACATGCAACTGGAACAGTGTCTCTGGTATATGCTATAAGGTTCAAAAATGCAGGAAGATCCCCGTGGAGCCTGTGATGATCTGCCTTTACTTCCTTGCCTATTATACAGCTGAGCAAGTGGATATGCCTTCCAAGAGAAGTCATCTTGCTCCTTCACTGTTATTGACTTATTTTTGTCATGTGGAAAAACTGTTAGTCTAACCACAATGCTTTCCTCCCCCTTTCTAATATATTAGCATAAGTTTTTATTATTCTTAAGCCAGAGAACTCAAGAACAAAATTTGGAAAAGATGCAGCTAAACAAGCCTAGAAAAAGCATAACTGGTAACATGAGAAGAGCAAAAATTAATTAACTTAGTAGAGCTCAGCAAGGAAAGATGGAATTCAGTTTCAAGATAAAACAGACACACCAGCTTCCATGTGCCTTCCATGAGCCAGCCCAAAGTAACCTACTTTACTGTGCTGGTTTTGAAAGAGTTTCTTTGGACAGCCACATTTGACAATGAAACTTGAGTTGACAACCAAACTAGGGTTGCAAGATTATTCAATTTTACTTTACAGTTTGTTTTGTTCTTAAAATACATGTCCCACATAACTGGTGTTGAAGCTTAGCTTACTCGGGGGAAAAAAAAAAAAAAAGAAAAAGATAAATAAAACATATACCTATATCTTTTGACAACTATTTTACAAATTGTTTGCTTCCTTTTTATTTATAAATATATTTTTTCCTTCCTTTCAATCAAATAAAAACAAAATCCTCTTATTTTAAGAGGACTGCTTATGAGAACACAGAAAAATAAAGTACCATCTGGAAAATACAAAACATGATAAAATACAGTGCCAGAGTTTCTGTCATACACTTGCAGTATCAGAGTCTCACGCATCTTGAAATTCTGAGTTCAAAGCATTTCAAAAGACAGTCAGCTTTTTAGAGTCTCATGACTGTGCTCCATTTACAACTCAACTTTAAATGTGGAAGTAGAGAACAAACAAGCATGGGCTAGCTGTGCAACAGTGAATTTTACTTACTTTTGGATTTGACCTGAGAAATGCCTATCCATCTCCATTCAAAAAATACATCATCTCACTCGTGATCGCTCCTGGGAAAAGCACCTACTGCTGTCTGTCCCCTTACCCAAAGTATCTGGCCATACCCTTCTTCCCCACAGCTTCTTGCATAACAAGATTAGATGAGATCGAGAAGATTTAGTCATACTTTCCCCTTTAAAGAACTATAATTCTTTTCAAAATGAAGTCATATTTAAGCTTTGGACTTGGGTAGAGTGACAGAATGAGATCAGGGTTCAGAAACAGAAACACTGATATTACAGAGTTCATATATAGAGTCCTGGAGACAGCTGCCACTCAAACGGAGAAAAGAAAAAACAGATGCATGATCGATATGTTGTTATTAACAAATCCCTGCAGACCGATGAAAGCCCACTATTATTACACAGAGATTTCTGCAGTATGGCTTATGAGAAGTGGGCATCATTTCAATACTACTCATAACATTTTTCAATACTCCTGTTTCAGACAATCAGAATTTGTAGAGTTCTAACACAAACATCTAAATTACATGTGTACATAATGTACTTTATAGATGAGCAGTCCTGCCTCCTAGTAGACTACAAAGATAGGGAGGTATTTTCTTAGGTAAATTATTTTCTTTTATTTAAAGCAGTATAACTACCATTCTTTTTACCCAGATTTGTTACCCTGCCCTCCAGAAAATACACAGCTTCCTTAAATGTATGGATTTTAGTGCCTTGTGCACGTTTTTAATGCAGAAAAGGCATTGCGTATATTTTTAGGCAGGTTAAATAAACCTTTGACTGAACGACATGAGGCTGCGGTACTCATTCAAAACCATTCAGAATGAAGTGACTTGGACTGTGCTGCTTTTTGTTTTCTTGAAGTTAGAAGTTTATATTTATTTCCATGTCTATTTATTCTGAACATGCTTCATGTTTACAAAGTAGACAAATCATTCACTGACTCCTGTAGGGAAAATAATGGTTTATACTCTTAATTCTACAAAGTTCTGGTAACCTTTTTAAAGCAATTCATATGTTGCAGCTACTCCATAAAATAGAGTGTATTTAAGAATTATAATAGTCTCACTGAAATCCTTTTCTTGAAGGCCCAAACTGCATGTTTTTATCTGAACCTCATGTAAACTTTCATTTTTGCTTTGGCCCACTTTAAAATCTTTTATATTGCTGTACTATGTGTGGGCGCCCTGAGTCTGTAATGAGCTGCAAGCACCCTGGATCTGTCAGGGGCTGCAGGGCCTCCATAAGAAGACACCAGGGCTGCCCTGCACTGGGCACAGCCGGTTCCAGCTGAATCCAACCCACCACCACAGGGCAGGGTTGGGCCCCGCAGCCATCATGGCAGCACCTCAGGGAAAGCCTAGCTAGGAAAGGGAAAAGTGCTGGGCAGTCAGAGAGAGGAATGAAGGGGAAAGGTGTGAGAAGCAGCCCTGTGATCCCCGAGGGGAGAGGAAGTGGTGGTGATCTGGGCAGATGAGCAGAGATGCCTGTGGAGAAGATCCTGGTGAGTCAGGCTGTCCCCCCGCAGCCCATGGGGGACTACAATGGAGCAGGTGGACATACCCTAAAGGAAGCTGCAGCCTGTGGAGAGTCCACCCAGGAGCAGGTTAATTCTGAAGGACTGCAGCCCATGGGAAGAGCCCATGCTGAAGCAGGGAACACGAGGAGGCAAGAGCAGCAGTGAGGAGCTGTTACGGATTGACCACAGCCCCCATTCTCTAGTCCCTTGTGCTGCTCAGGGAGGAGGAAGGTAGAGGGCTGAGAATGAGAGTCAAATTGAGCCTAAGAAGAAGGGGTGGAGTGGTGGGAAGGTGTTTTAGGTTTTGTCTTTGTTTCTCACCATCCAACTATATTTTACCTTGCAATAAATTAAACTAATCCCTAAGTTGAATCTGATTTGCCCATTATGATTATTGGTAAGTGATCTCCCCAGTTCTATCTTAACACTTAAGCTTTTTCATCTTATTCTCTCTTTCCATCCCACTGATGAGGGAGGGCAAGGGCAGACATGTAGGTGTCTAGCAGTTAGTCATGGCCATCTCAACTGTTTTGCTTTTTAAAATGGAGAGAAAATAAACCATGTCGAGCTAAGTACAGGTTGACAGTTATCTCCGACATTGAACCAAGCATGTCCCCTACCAAATGACTTCCAGGTGTTTGGCAAGATGACAACGGAGAAGATAAAAAAAGAGCAAGGACGAGTCAGTTCCTTGTGAGTTCATGTGCTAACCGTGGTTTCCATACAGAAATGTGTACTGTAGCTGCCTTCTGCTTTCTCATTAGGCACTCCATTCTTCAGCATCACATAGCTCAACAGTTGTCCTCATTCTTTCTCCCTCACTTACTGATCTGTTTTCCATGTTAATTTCTCAAGATATTAATCTAATCCATTCATCATTTGTAGACCCAGACATACTCTCTCCTTTCTGTTTTTATCCACTCTGCAAAACCCCTTCCATTGTCCATTCTAGGTGTCCAAAGATTTTGTACCTTAAGATTAGGTCTAATGCATGCTGTCCAGATAGGTTTTCAGATTAAAGATTATGGAATATAATTCAGTATTCATGAGTTATGGGTGTATATTGTTAATTTGACTCCACTAGTAAAAAAAAAATAAAAAATATACATATATAGAACAGGTAATAGGTATTTTAGAGAAACCATGTAAAAAATAGACATAGCATCAAGAACTCTTCACTAAAAATGATTTAAGAGAGAACTCCTGGCTCATACTTTTTGCTGAAAATTAGCTGTAAAAATGTTTATGTTCTCCATTTCTGACTACACAATCTCATACTTTATTGACGAAATTTCAATATTCTCAATTTATATGACTGTAATATGACTATCTTCAATGAAATTAGAAATGTTCACAAGAGAGTTTAAATATTGCCTGAATTTTATAAGTCAGTATAGTAAGTCCTTTCATATTTTAATTGCTTACCCACATATAATTACTGGGGGAAAACATAAGGCAAATGTGGGTTGGTTGGGTTTTTTTCCTGCTAGGATCTCTCGTTCTCACAAATCTTTCTGCTTGATGGTAGATATTGACATACAACATCTAATTGCATGAGTCATGTCACACTAATACTATGAGGTACTCTTCCAATTTCAAAAATATAACTTTCTAAGTGTCACTAGTAACTGCAATATCCTAGTGAGTTTATATGCTAAGGTAAAGCTGAGTTCCTAATAACACTACTCCTTTCATCCCATTCAAATTCCATAGGGGTGAGATATATCCCTTTCAGTATGGAGCCTGAAGTATAAATAGTATTTGTAAATATATGCAGAGAGGCCTGCATAAAGCTCACATTTACCATAGAACAGCATGAGGTATAGACTAAAATAAGAACTTCTTTTTTTACATAGCCTATATGAAGAGGGAATAAAATGACAGATATATAGCCTGATTAAGGGCTTTGTTAGGTTTAAAGCTACAACACCAAGGCCTTTGTTTATGAAATCATACAACCAAGACTGTCTGAAACCAAGAAATGCAAGTTTCATATTTCTACTGAAAAAACTAAGTACAGAAAGAAAAGAGAGCAAGGCAACAGCAGGTCTGTATGCCTGTTCCAGGAATTATGTGTAGTCTACAGGCATAAGAATGTCCACCATAAATATGTGATGGTCACACCTTTCATCTCAAAGTGTTTCAATTACTATGAGATAGTAGTGCAAAGCAAATAATTCTGGACAAGATGTTAGAAGTACAACAAAGTAAAAGTAGTACATAACAGTGGGTGGAGGAGAAAAGAGACTCAGGAAGCAGGACATATTCTTTATCATCCTGAACATATTGATAAGCAGCTAGGAGAATGGGGCTAACACAGTGTAAAATGTAAAGGGAGTGAGGAAGTTAGAAGGATTAAAAAAAAATAAAATCTCTGTGCTCTACTGTTTCTAGAGCTTCTCTATCTGGGAAGAAGTATTACTTCCAAAGGTCCCAAAACATATATTAGTTCAAGAGTGACACTGTCTCAGTAGTACAAAATACATAGGGATCTACTTGGCATCATTTGCACAACTATATGAGGAATTATCAAACTACAGCTCTTGCAAATCTTGCATGTAACTTGTATTTCAAGAGTCCTTCCTTCCCTGGAGCTAAGATGACTCCTTGGGTAGATGGTTCAAGAATAATACAATTCCCTAGCTTTAGAAGGAAGAAAACAGAGATGATTGAGGCAGATATCCCTGGCAGTCCTGGGATCCTTCTGCACATTCAGCACCAACCATGCAGTGATCAACAATAGTGACAGGACAGTCAATGTTAGAAGGCATATCTGGAGACCACACAGACCAACAGCCTGCTCAGAGCAGGGTCAGCCAGAGGAATTTGCTTAGGATTGTGCCCAGTCAGGCTTTGAATGTCTCCAAAGATGAAGACATTACAAGGTACCCGGTCAAGCTATTTCATTATTCTATCATCCTCACACTAAAAGTGTGTTTTTTTCTTATATTTAAATAGAAATTTCTGTGTTTCAGGTTGTGCCCATTGCTTCTTGTCCATTCACTGGGTAACACCTGACTCTTCGGACTGTCTTCTTTACTCCCTCCCAGCAGGCATTTATACCCATTGATAAAGCCTCCTTGAGCCTTCTCTGCTCCAAGATGGACAGTCACAAGCTCTCTCAGCCTCTCCCCATATGAGAGGGTGCATTGTGTTCCCACCATCTAGGTGGGAAAGGTTAAACAGTACTGAACGGTCCAGTCTGCTCTCTTGATGTCAAGGGTTGTAATGCTGCTTTTTGATCTGTACCCTCCTGTAAATATCCTGAAGTGGTGGCCATTCCATGGTCACTGCAACAAAGGCTACCCTACCCCCACCTTCACATCTCCAACCAGTTATTTTTAAGCGTAAGGTCCAGCAGTAATCTGAGGTCTAGCAGACCTGCTTCTCAGTACTGTAGGTTAGTAGAGTTTGTGTGCTGCTCTCTAACCCTTGGCAAACTTGGATCTCAGTTTACAGCATACATCATGAAGGCCTTCACTCCACAACAGTCTGTCCTAGGGCTGTGAGGTCCTGGATACTCCTCCATCAGAAGTAATCTTTCTATAGCCAAGTGAGAGACAGCATTATCTCCAAGGATTTGGCCCATGGGACTTACACGCTAAAACTCAACTCGCATAAAGCAAGCTACATTTGCAGAGACATCCTCCCCAGCCTCTATTAAGTTGGAGTTTGCTTGTTAAAAAGTAGTCTGATTGCCTGTTTTCAGCTTCAGCTTTGACTTTGTCATCATGCCCTCATTATCATATTCAATTAATTAGCGTTTAAAGGTAATATTCCAGCATGCACGTCTCCCTAAGAAACGTTATTGACTTCAACTAAATAAGGGAGATTTACAACAAAAGAAGGGGATTTAAAAAGAAGATTTAGGAGCTCATAAGCATACAACATAGCATATTGCTTAGGAAAAGCATATTATGGTAAAATTGTACTAGTTTCCTATAAGGGCACCTGAAAGAAAAAAGAGGAGAAAAATTCAAGAACAGGTAAAACTAGGGAAAATTGCGTGCCTATTGAAAAGTGGGCTCATTTTTGCTTCACCTTGACTTCATTATCTTTATGAATATCAAGATGTGAGGAATATAAAATGAGTATATGTTAAAGCCATATATTTTCCTGTTTCAAAGAAACAAACATTTTGGGGGGAGAGTGGGGGGTTAATTTCTGTATTAATTTTCTTTTCACCAAAGCTCAAATATATTCACAAGGAGGGGAAAAGACAGTAAAAAGAAACCCCCCTGTTTGTTCAAAAAGAGGCCAAATCATGTAGGGTGTAGCTGTAGTTTCTCTCGCTTCCGTCAAGGGTGCTTTTGAAGAAAACAGCACGATCGTTTCCATTTTCAGTACTTCAGTTTCTCTGTGGAATGGCTTCAAAGCACACGATTTAGAAACCTTCCAGGTGAAAAAGAGCTGGAAGATGCACCTGGAAGCATCACTAGTACACTTCATTCAGTCCATAAAACCTTATTAGAGCTCATACAAAACTAAACCAAAGAAGCAAGCAAATAAACAAAAATAGAAGTGGTTGGCATGGATGTTGAGTCCCCAGCATAAAGCACCAACTGTTTCTAAAGATCCTGTCCTATCAATATATACTACTTGGCAATGTATTTAGAATAGAATATTTCAATTTCAAAGGACCTACAGTGATCATCCAACTGCCTGACCAGTTCAGGACTTATCAAAGGTTAAAGAATGTTGCAAGGTCATTGTCCGAATGCCTCAAACACTGACAGTCTTTGGGCATAGTCCACCTTTCTAGGAAGCCTGTTCCAGAATTTGACCATCCTCTTGGTGCAGAAATGCTCCTCAATGTCCAGTCTAAACCTCCCCTGGTGCAGCTTTGAACCATTCCCACTTTCTGCCACTGGATCCCAGGAAGAAGTGCTCAGCACATCATTCTCCGCTTCCCCTCCTCAGGAAGCTGCAGAGAGCAGTGAAGCACCTCTCAGCCTCCTTCTCTCCAAACTAGATAAGCCCAAATATATCTACTATGTAGACACAGTAATAACTGAAGATGACTGAAGAAACAAATGCTATCCATGCTGTATGACTTGAGGGGAACCGCACATGCAGGCACCTCTTAGTTACATATGCCCAAAGGTTTTGCTGGGCAGTTGTGAAACTCTGGGTTTCAAGACGTCACAAGATCTCTGTCATTTAGCTTTCCTCACGTTCATGATAGTTAATAGCAGTGTTTTGCACGATAGGTGACTTACTGCTTTTCTCTCTGGGATGGTGTCCTCAATTCTGGAGGTAAAGGGGATGGGTTTGGTTTTAATCAGTAAACAGTCTTGTCCTTTTTTCTTACATATTTTTCAAATTAAGGAAAATATATATGATGCCACATTTTTACATTAAGCACTTCCAAATCTCATTAACTGGAGCTTAATAAATGTAATCCTGCTATTGGTACTACTTGATTTCAGGGAGGAAAAAAATTATATGTTTCTAATGCACACAAATTGCATCTGGATACAACATATGACCCTGCACACTCGGGATACAAAATAAGCACTAAAAAGCTCTTCGCTCTGCTTTTCCCTACAATCTTTTATCAGAATAGCAATGTCGTACTGGAAGTAGCAGAAATACAGCACAACACATTGATCTCATTTGGCTGCTGCTGTAAAGAGGTTGTACACATATTCCCTAAGGCCTCTTCTCCTAAAGTCCTTTTTCTCACTCTTGTCCTATCAGAAGATCCCATTTTAACACTACTACCAGAATTATCACTACATTAAGCTCTGACTGCCATTAAAAATGCATTTCCAATCCCTCAGTTGGGAAAGCATTTAAAACTTCAGGGGCTTGCATGACAAAGAGTTCAAGTGCTCAGAAGCAGAAAAATATTGTACATGCTAATATAAAGCACTATGAAAACTACAGATATTTCTTTTAACAGCCCATTCCCTGAATTAAAGTACTAAATTCAACTCATACCTAAAGTAATTTATTATACACTTCACTCGGTTGCAGGTGCATTCATCACATTAATATTAATGGTAATATTGATTTTACTGGGAAGTCACTCTCTTGGACAGATCCATCACTACTGAAGCTTCTTCTTGCTGATACGCAGTAACTCCAAGAGGCTACCTGAGTTACTGTGTGACATATTAACGCACACACACCAAATGCATCAGTCACCAGGCACACCGGGAATAGCTGCAAGGTGGGTTTGCAGCAGATCAGAGTCCAGTATCAGACCAGGTGAGTACCCACAGCTTGGATGCATTTTCACATTCATACCTACTACACCTATGCATGATATTTTCCAAGAGTGGCAACTTCAACAACAGACATGACAAACCTGCAAAAGGCCCAATGACTACAAGAATTCCTTAGCAGTAAAAAAAAAACCCAAACACAAAAATCACTGGTTGGTAACTGTGAGTTTAGAAATCAGTGGGTATCCATGGAAAATGGCTAAGAGGCATCCTTCTGTCAGTTAATGAATGTGGGCTCATCTGATTTATTGCTGAAATTTGTAGTTCTCACTATCACAAGTATTAACCTATTTGATTTCTCACAAGAAGTTCTGGGTGGGATCTAATTTTCTGGATTCATTACATATATATTTTTTTCTTTTAATTTAACATATATTCATCCCACCTTCACTGGGATGAATACATAAATCAGTCATTGCACACTTGTTTCCTCTTCTATCTTGCAGCAAACATCACAGAGATGTTTACTTTAGAGGTGACTTTTCCTTTGCAACATCTCATTTCACACAATCCCTATCCTATTCCTTATAAGTATCATACTTCCTCCACCCTCTTCTCACTGATTTTACCTTTTACCTTCATCTGAAGATTAAACTTTTTTTAGGATTTACTTTCCAGCACTGATATTCCTAAAAGAGTAAGGATTATTGGATGAATTGGTTAGTCACCGAAAAGATTCCATGGTGCGCATTTGTTTATCCAACAATTGTTTCAGTAGATAATGTTGCATTTCCAATCTTTTCTCCATCACAATGAAGTGTTTTTTGAGTTTGGAGGGTTTGTTTTGTTTTGTTTTTATCTTTTCCCTAAGAATAAAAATAAAATTATGGACCTTCTAAGTAAGCTTTAATTCATGTTTTTGAGGAAAATTTTCTATTTATATACTTAAGTCAGTTTATCAACATTAATACAAGCTGTACACTCCTAAACACCTACTGCCCGTTGGTAGTAAATCAAGTTTCCATTTCACAACTGACATAAGTGTTCGGCTTTTCTGAAATAAAATTTAAAGCTATACTTTCACTGACAAGCATGCAAGGTTTTCACATTATCTTCACCATGTGAAATTTGAAGTTATTTTAGATAACTTCATATGTCAAGGTAGCACAAGTTGGAGGCCAAACTGAATTGTTCCACAGGCAATAATGGCACTACTAAGATAAAACAAACATCACAGAGTGTAGTTTGCAACACATTTTTATGCACAATGTTCAAGGTTTCTCTTAACTGTAGATACTGTAGGATAAAAAGAGAATTCATGCTATTGTTAACTTTTAAAACAAGTCAAAGAACTAGCAATATTTAATATATTGTGATGATAAGAATCAATGCAGTATAACTGAAATTTCTGTAGTAGAAAGTATACTTCAGTATATGACAAAATCTAGAAGGCAGTTTATTAGAACTACTAAATAGACAAAAAGCCCTACCTGCTAGCTATCGCAAGCTTTGTTATTTAGGAAGGTAAGTCTTAGTAACTTCTGATAAAACTCAGTCCTCTTGCGGGGAAAAACACTTAAAAATCCCCAAAGAACAAACTCTCTTTAATATTCAACTTAGGCACAGAAATACAAATACCAGTTAAAATAATAGGAAATGATAAGCACATAAGGGAGAACGTGGTACAAGTCCCTGTTGAGAAAGTGAATTTTGGTCAAGAAACCATGCTGACTTTTTTCAATTTATTTTTTAAATAACGTATTGAGCTGTCCCTCATAGCTGCCTCAGATCTGAATGCAGCTTTGTAAGTAAAAGAATTCTTATGTAAAGATAAAGGAGAATTATATTTGGACTTGGTATTAATTGTACATATTAAAACACAGAAGAAATATAATGTCTGCTGTTGTGTTAGTGCGAGCTTAAGGCTTCAATGACTTGTAGAGTTCTTACCTGCTCAAGGAAACACATTCTCTACTTATTAGTGTTATTACCATTAATTAAAGTTTTTAAAGTCAAGAAATAAATTAAATTCTCTCTCCAGGCTAACTAGCTAGAAAACATAACTATACACGCACTGCTAACGACTTTCATGATTTTATCAAGACTGGCAGTGTACTTGGTATTTTCCTCAGAGGCTAGGGTCAAGGACTCACAGGAGCTTCCACATTTGCTAATTTGCAAGAGACAAAACCACTAGAGTAAAACTCTTGCAAAATCATAGCATGTTTTCAGATGGAAAAAAACTTCAAGATCATTGAGTCCAACCATCTATCCAGCCCTGCTATGTCCAACACTAGAACATGTCACCAAGCACAACATCTACCCATCTTTTAAACCCCTCCAGGGATGGTGGCTCAACCACCTCCCTGGGCAGCCTGTGCCATTATCTGACAACCCTTTCAGTGAAGAATTTTTTCCTAATATCCAACCAAAACTTCCCCTGATGCAACTTCAAGCCGTTTCCTCTTGTCCTCTCACTAGCTACCAGGGAGAAGAGACCAACCCCCTCCTCACTACAACCACTGTGAGAGTTTGAAAAGTCACATGATTTTCCAGCGCTTGGCGTTAATAACACTCATGTAAATCCTCATGAAAATGGTAACATTTGAAACAGAAACCATTCAGTTCAAGAAAATACAGTCTCAGGTATCAACTAAAACTCCCCATACAAACGAACCTCTTACCAGTTTGTAACTCATTATCTATTAAGAGCCACTAGTAAAGCTGAATGCTTTAATACAAAGAATCCCAGAATGGGTTGGGTTGGAAGGGACCTTAAAGATTATCTAGTTCCAATCCCCCTGCTAAGGGCAAGGGCACTAAACCAGGTTGCCCAAAGCCCAATCCAACCTGGTCTACAACACTGCCAGGGAGGGGGCAGCCACAGCTTCTCTGGGCAACCTGTGCCAGGGCCTCATCGCCCTCACAAGGAAGCATTTCTTCCTAAAATCTAACCTAAATCTACCTGCTTTCAGCTTAAAGTTATTACCTCTTGTCCTATCACTATACTTCCTAAGAGAGTCCCTCTCCACCTTTCCTGTAGGCCCTCTTCAGGTACTGGAAAGCATCTAGAGGTCTGCCCTTGATCTTCACTTTCCCCACAAGTCTCTCCTTGTTGGTGAAAACAAGGTCCAGCATGGCACAGCCCTTTGTTGGCTTCTCTATCACTTGGAGGAGGAAGTTGTCATTGACACATTCCAGGAACTTCTTGGATTGCTTATTCCCTGTTGTGTTGTCCCTCCAACAGATACCAGAGTGGTTGAGGTCTACCATGAGGGCCAGGGCTTGCAAATATGAGGCTTCTCCTTGGTTTTCACTGAACTGTTTTTTAAACATTTTATTAAACTTCTTTTATATTAAACTACCTAAAAACATCACTTTGCCTTCCTAGATGTCAAGCATTGTCCCAGTCATCTTTCTGGTTTCTCTTTACAAAATAATTGTTTACACTGCATTCATGATGCAAAATTAACCTAAGTAATTGGAACCAGGCTAATTCATTTCGTTGTCTGCCTAACAAGTGCCTTCTTCCTCACTCTCTTTGTATCTGATTTTATGACTAAGTTCAGCTCCTCCATTATGCATTCCATTTAATGGCACTTCCTCAGCCCAGAATCCTGGTGTGCAAACACAACCAGCGGTTACTGCACTGACTTATCAGCCATTCTTTAACTGGCAAAAAGATCATTCAGATCTGTTCTGCACTTGAGAAGGGCTGCTTTTTGTTAGTAATAATGGAAGAGGTTTCAAATGCACAAGAGAAGGTTACAGAGTAAAATCAATGGAATCTGCATTCTCAGCACACCTCAATTTCTTAGGAAAGTCTTCCCTAGCATTATCTCAACTAATGATTTATAGATATATTTACAAAGTAACCCAGAGTACAAAAATTCACTGTTCCTTATTTCCTTCTAAAAGGTACTGCATACAGTCCTGCAGTTAGAGCCCATATTAGATGTTTCCTGTTAATACATTCTTAGAGGTTTCACAATCATCTATACCAGCATGTATTTTAGAAATCCATGCTCATTTTATGCAGAAAGAGGGAGAGCTGTTAGTTACTATTTCAAATGAATGATTTTCAGTTCAGTTCTATTGCACTGAACTGAGTGTACCAAACTAGAGTTTTAGTGGTTTGGAGGTTTGCTAAGAATGTTAGTCTCAGTTCTGACTAAAAACAAGCTGCAGAAAGTCTTCAACAAGGCAGTTGGCTATTTCAAAGCAGTTGGCTGTTTCTTGCTTAACACTGACACTGCACATACTGTGCAAAATACATCTCTATAAGGCTTTGACTGTCCTTCCTCAGAATGTCCCTGCTTTTTTCATGGGTGTCCTGGTTTTGGCCAGGATAGAGTTAATTTCTTTTTAGCAGTTGATATAATGATGTTTGTGAGTCAGGATGAGAGCAGTACTGATACACACCAATGTTTTAGATGTTGCCACGCAGTCAAGGACTTTTCAGATGTTCATATTTCCCTGCGAACAAGGAGGAAGCTGGGAGGGGACACAGCCAGGACAGGTGACTCAAACTGGCCAAAGAGGGTATTCCATACCAATTACATCATGCTCAGCAGAAAGGGGGCAGGTGGGGGGAGGACGTCAGAGGTCCAGGATGTGTAGTTTTTGGGGACAGTCCAGCTTCGGGACAGCTCCAAGTTGTATGGACTCGGTTGTGAAGTTCAGTGAGAAACTACATTGTGTATCACCAGTTTCAAATATTTTTTGCTGCAAAAGTCCTATTAGTGTTATTTCTCTCTCTGCTGTCCTAGTAAATTATCTTTATCCCAACCCACGAGGTTTGCTTTTGGTTTCTTTTCCCTTTTCCCCTTCCCCCCTCCCCACAGAGCAAGCAGCTGCATGGTGCTCAGCTCCCAGCTGGGGTAAGAACCACGGCAATGGGTAATATGTTCAGTAGTATGCTTAACTTTTATTTCATTCTTCTTAAATATTTGGTCTCTTTATCAAGATTCTTTAAATTTTAGCCTTTTATTTCTATTTCAGTCATGAGGAAAGTGTTTATTGCTCACTAAACTTGATGGATTTTTTTTTCCTGACTTCAGAGAGGTTTAAGGATGTCAGCTTTATTACTGCTGTCAAAGCTGCCAGGTACCTCTAGCACAACAAAAATTGTTTGTACTTCAAAAGTGTTGATGTAAATACTTTTAATGTGGTAATTTGCATTAGGTGTCAGAAATGACCACGTACTTACATCTAATACCTTTGCAGGTAACCGCCAGTAGTATAAAATCACTACGGTGTGGGTCTGCTGGAATAAAATCGTTTCCACCTGCCACAGCCGTCAGTAGAACATACTCACATTATCACTCATACTTTCATAGTGTACTTTTGGAAAAAGGAAAAAAAAAATCCCAATAATCTTAAAAGAAATCAGTATTAGATCATCTTATTTCCATTCAGAGGCTTATTTGCTTTCAGTGAAAGTCAACAACATCGAAAGTATCAATATTACCTTACTTTAACCCAGTCACATGAAAAAAATTACTATAATAATAATTGCCTGGCAGACATCGCCGTCGAGAGATTTGTGAAAGGGCCAATTTAAAATTTCTTGAAAGTGCTACTAAATCAAGAATAACCTAAACATGAAAAAGAAATCATACAGATGCCAGAGACCCTGCCTTAGAATGCTAACACTCAAGTGACAGAACTGGGTTAGAAATCTACAGTTTGCTCTAGCAAAAAATAATCACACCTCAGTGCTCTCATATTTTAGACAAGGATTACTATTTCTTACCTGATACACTGCTTAGAAACAAAGTATAAAATATGCAAGAAAAACAATAAAAAATAAAGGAACATAATATTCTATATCACCACATTTTTCCTCTCCTCACATCACACAGAAATGATGTATTTATAAGAGAACTTTAGAACAGTTTCTAACTTGATTTTCAAGTCCTTTAAAGACTTTTGAAATGCCTACTTCTAAATCACACGGATTTTATTCTGTTAGCTGATATGAATGCAAGTGGAAAATGTACTATTTTTTGGTGGCTGGTTTCATCATGTTCTGCTGCACAGAAACTGTGGGAGTGTGTCATTTCCAGACATGTTTACAGTGTCTTCAAAACACAAAGACAATCTTAAACAGCACTGATAGATATGTTTATTGGGAAAACCAATACTTTTTAACTCTTCAGTGGCAAGTGTTAAGTCATTAATATTTGTTCCTTAGATTATAAATATCAGACTTGATCTTGAATTTAAATTACCACTGCATTCAGTCTATTTCTTTGAAGTATCAATTTGTCACTGATACCAGAAAAAAAAAAAGTTTCTAGCCACTGCTGCTTCTCCAGATGCCTTCCAGTTTGAGCTGAATTTGAGGAGGATTTTTTTTTTTATTTGCATGCATACATATCCACATGTTAATTCCTGAACTCATAATTTTACTCCTCTGTTCTTACCCTCTCATTTTATCTAGTCCATTTGACTGAGTAGAAAATTTCCTTCTCTGATATTTTATCTTCCTTGAACACCTTCCTGGGTGTTTTTTGTAGATGATTAAATTTCTTTTCCTTCTATCCCCTCCTTTCTTTTTAACATATGATTTCATTCACTTTGAAACCTGTATCAACGTCAGGAAAGTCCTACTCACAAACATTATTTCATTGCTCACCTGCCTTTTTAACACTTCCTTTATTTTTACCTTTATTTTCTGCTTTTACTAGTAGTAATAATGTACTAAATCAAAATGCTCTTCTTTTGAAACAAAACTTTGATAAAACAAGATGTTACCTTCTTTTGTCCTTTCAAGCTAACAACTATAGATGTCCACATATATCATGAATATTTTAGTGAAAATCTCATATTTTTGCACTGAAGTAGCAAGTCTTAAATCTTAGTTTCTAAACGTCTGTATTCTTGTTTTCTTCTGTTTTTATAGTGTCAAAACAATGCAAGTAATCAATAAGTACATTGCTGTTTCTTGTATTAGGCTTTGCTCATAGCTAACAGATTTATATTATGTTCCATCTTCTGCTTTCTGTCTAAATGTCTGTGGGTGGAAATGGAAGAAGACAGAGAAAGCTATGTGCCTATTAAATTTACAACATAATGTACTGTATAGCACAAGATAACCCTTATTTATGCCTAACAAGAGCCTAATCAACATACATTACTGGAATTAGTTCTTATTCTTTGCATGCTAAATATGTAACATATTTAAGGGAAAACCAAAGTAGTGTAACAAGCGTACACTAAATTACACTGATTCGGCATACAGTAGACACTTTAAATTGAGTATATGGCAACTTCCACTGATTTGATATTCTGTCAGACTGTTAGGAATGGCAGAAGTATACATTAAGCAGGGAAGCACCTGATTTATGTGGCCCTCTCCTGTTGTCTGCTGCTGCTGCTGTATCCATTCTGCAGACCCACTGAATTCTAAACGAATGTAAGCTGTGTTCCTAAGTGCACCCATTTCTATGATCAGCTTAAGCCATCATTTACATAATGGCTGAATTTGACTTGGAGGCTTTCAAGGGAATTGCAACTTATTCCGTGGGGTAACTGGATGAAATTGCTGCTGCTTTGAACTGCAGAATTCAATGCTGTCATTAGTACTAATTCAAACTAGTTCCAACTACTTCCACTGCAAACCCCTAATCTGTATATATAGCCCACTTGAAGGCCTATAATTTAAAAATAAATAAATATGGTAGCGCTACAGAATTGCAGTCAAATATTTATCCTGATATGCTTACAGTACTGTCCGAGAAGACATTCTGGAACGGAGGTATTTATCACTACAGTGACAACAGCTTCATTAAGTCTTCAGTACTTTAGGCTACATATAACCTTTTTGGTAGGACCTCCATACAATTAGCCACCAGTCACACAAACATTACTGTTTCCACTGCTGTCCCATCATATTCTAGAGGCACACCAGGCACATTTTTCACTTCAAATGAACTCTACATAAAGATCTTTCACTGCTAAAAATTCAAAGTCAGCCACATATCTTACTTTCTTTTCCTTTTTCTATATTATGTTTCAGGGTGGGTTTTTAACATAATTGGACCCATGTTTTTGCCAGTACTAGAAACAGTACTGTATCTTCCCTTGTCACAACAGTGCACTGCAACTTACCTTCATTCAATGTTTAAGACCATAGGAAAAAAAAAATTAAAAAAGGTTTTTTTATCAAATAGGAATAAAAACCTAAAGTAAAGCATAAAGCATCCTAAATAAGAACTCAAAAGCAGAGAACCCATCATGGTCAGTTCCAGACAACTTTACCATCACAGGAAGAGAGACACTGTCTGAGATTATTTCACTCTGTACTGCACTCAAGACATCATCTTTTCCTATCCTGTCCGAAAACTGTGCAACTATGAGCAACCCATAGAAAACAGTTTTTTGAAATATTGGTTGTACAGCACAAAAAAAACAGAATCCATGCACTGGTCAGCCCTATTATTACAGCACATATGCAGCATGCCATATTTATTTACCAAAAAAAAAAAAAAAAAAATCAGATTAAGATTAATTATACCTCACAAGTTATAGGAATTCTCTATCTGGAAATATCAGGTGTTTTGAACTCTATTTTCAGCAGACACTAACCTGAAAAAAAGAAGGGGAAAGAGCACAACTAGAATATTTTTAATTATATTCAGAAACATTTTCAAGAAAAACCAAGAGTTTCCACTATGCACAGAATTTCCTGCACTTCCTTCAATTTAGACGCTCACTCTGCGAGGTTGCGCTGCTGTTTTGAAGAGGCAGCTGAGCAGACAGACACAGCCAAACCACAGCAAGACATCTGACCAGCATATGTCATATCATTTCACAGGTTTGCTTTATGAAGTCCAGACATTTGTCTTTATTCTGATTTAGATCAAGATGACACACAACACAGTGTGTGTATGGGGTAGAAATAGATTTTTCTTCTAAGTACCTGAACAACTAGAAATCAAAGTTCCATGGGAAATCAATGCAATTTAAAGTCTTAGTGAACGTCCACAGGGAGGCTGAAAAACTTACTTTTCAAAACTGTGTCTGTTATGTGCAATCTATATAGATTACTACAAAATAGGCCTGCAGTTTGGATCACCGTAGTGGATATAGCTTTTGTATAAGGTACCTACAGAGAACATCACCGTTAAAAGAAGAAAGAATTTTACAGGCAATATAACACTTCAAAAAACACTTGAAATTACTCCTTCCCTATATTCTGACTATAAGACGTAGGTGAATGCATATAACATTTGTTCAAACTTTTATCTTGAAGACATATTGCCCTACATTCCACAAAAGGATTACTCAAATTTTACTTGTTTTGAAAGTTTATGCAATTCTATAGGAGAGGAAGGAAAAAAAGAAAAACAAGGTGAAACAGCATGAGCATAAGAGAAATAGATGTACATCATCTGCTATGTCTTCTCATCTCACATCATCACCATTCCTTCTCTCCCATCTTGTAACAAGAGCATTGGACCTGACCTTATTATTGGTGAACGTTGGCATCATTGAAATGGAGAGAAACAATTTTAGTATCAGCCAAAACTACTATTTTAAATGTCTTTTTTTTCCCCCTCAGTGCTACAAATCCCCACCCTGACAAATAAAGCATGCAATACTATTCTCTTAGCTTCTTTGACAAAGGCCAATGAAGCTCATATTTTGCTGCTGGATTGACAGTAATCCAGGTAATCAGCATCTGAATCTGCACTTTTAAACTATTCAGAGTGCCTACATATATAATATTTCCAGATTGAAGAGAAATGCTCTTTGCTCCTACACATAAAACTGACAAATTATACGTTATTGTTCAATCCCTGATGTAGAGATCTGATGAGCCCTGTCTAGGCACCTAATATAGGCTGCTTTACATTATGGATATGGTTGCAGCTCAGAAGACAAAAAATGTGAAGCCATACAGTCAAGTAAGAAGGAAGATGGTTTGGACCACCTAAATAAAAACCTACAGCACAATGTAAAACCCCCTTGGATGTCTGTTACTTTCTTTCAACTGTCTAATATCAAAAAAGGATCATTTAATACTCTGCACCACACAACCCTGCTTATGTCTTCATCCTTACTTTTCAGGTAAGACGGCCTTTTATGGAGTGAGCTGAAGAAGGGTACCCTGAGTGGAAGGTTTTCAACAATTAAAGGAATATTTCTGAGGCTACTGAGTTACTATAAGCACATGAATTGCTTAGATTTTGTTCATAACTTGTAAATAAAAAATTCTACAGCGTGAAATAAAAAGGTCCCCTTCATACTAATGCCTTCTTTCCAATGCACACACTTTGCCTCTGTCCCTAAAAATACGTTTGTGGTACTATGCACAAAAAAATAAAATACAGTACTAGTGCAGGCACAGAGTCCCAAGAAACAAAATAACTGCCAACTGAACCTTCCCTAGAAGTTTTCTACTGTAATTTAGTCTTTGAAAATATCCTTCATGACAGCAGTCCTCCTGTGCAAAGCCATTTTGTTAATATTTGCAGTTTGTAATCTATGAAGAAATCCAGTCCATTTACATTCTGACTCTAACTGATACTCCCTGAAAGGCCTTTATCTTTGAAAGCACTTTTCAATACACTGTCTGAGGAAACTTTAAAAAAAAAATATTAATTTTTTTACCTTTTTTTTAGTATTGGATTCAAACCTTAATTATTTTGTAAACTCAATAGTGGAAATTATTTTCACCTGTAGTTTTACAGGCAAGTGAAGACTTTAGTACTTCTGTTTCTGCTACAGAGGCAACTTCTGTAATCTAGTTTTTGTCATCTCCGAGAGCAGCAGAGGGCTGGCAGCTTAGTTAAAAAGAAACTTTTTTTTCGTTTCAACTTTATTTTGCTTGCAAAGCAAAAAGAAATCCCAAAGTTGTTCTTGTTCAGCTCTGCATATTATATATAACAGTTTTATATAGCGTAGCTCTTAATATTTAGCAAGTCATACATAATAGTTTTTCAATGTTTTTAAATGAGATATTTGATACCGATCTTTTTTTACTGTCCTGCCAGCAGCTCTTGTGATTTCTTCTGTATACCTGAATAGTGTTAACAGAACTAAGAGACAGAGCCTGGTATATGCAGTGCACTCTAGTATATGAAACTTAGTGACCTTCAAAAGCTTTCTGTTTTTTAAAAATGCTGCAGGGACTCTTGCAGTGTGTTTTCTGTCTTTTTTTTTTTTCTTAGATGAGATGCTTGTATTTTATCAAATAAAATTTGAAAAGCTTTATGTATTGTGTGAATCTATTTAGTTTTGTATGATGCATTTATATATAAACATTATTAATAAAGTAATACGTGTGAAAATAGATGGAATTTATTTCAATTTCTGGAATCTATACTGTTTACCAGCTGTCTAACAGTTATTCTAGAATATATTTGTGTCTGAATACTTGAATTCAATTAGAACTAGATCTTCTCATTTGAGTGCTGACCTATGCACAGAACAAATCTGAAGTAATACAGAAAAAATTTTTTAGCAATAGAAAAAAATCATATTCAATCATTATGTTTGATAAGTTACTGTTTCATAAGTTTGGCCTAAATTCTTTCCTGTACACCGTATTTTTTATGATACCAGACCTTCAGATTGCTGAAATGGGTCAAAATTATGTTTTAAGTACCTGAAACTGTTGTCAACTGTAGCTAAATATTTCCTCCCTTTTATTTCATGTATATTGAGTCTTCAAAGCTTCACTGGATTCTGTGTGACAAATGATGAAACACCCAAATCTCTGAGAGACTATGGAGAGCTCCACAGGGTCAGTTGCATACCTAAACCTGAAATGCCTATGCTCTAATCTCCATTCACTAGCCACACTTCAGACAGGAAAGGTCTTAACAGGAAGATTTCTTACTAAGATATCGCCAGCTCTCCTTGCTGGCACAGCTAGATGCGGCTGTGTTTTGATGGTGCTGAGCAAATCAGTGCTGAACGGGGATCCCAAGACACGGTTCCTGATTCCTCCTGATGAGCCCCCAAGTCAATCTGTGGGGCCTGCCAGAGGGCACACAGTGCAGTGTACTCTCTGTGAAACACACCTGGAGAGGACAGTGAGTGATGACCCCATCTATCCCCAAAAGATCCCGTAGTGAACCCATTCTTCATCTTACAGCATGCATACTCAAGTGCCTCGCTTCTCATTAGTGTCCCCTAATCATCAGTGTACATGGGGTTTTTGTTTGTCCCTTGGGGATAAGGGTCAAAAGACACTCCTAGTCAACTTTAGCTGTTCCTCTTTAAATGGATTAAATAGAAGGTTATTAAGTGAAAGAGACGAAAGAGTAATGGCTGGTCACGCAGCTGGCTGATAAAGATGCTTGCTTAGCAAGAGAGGAAGTTCCAATTTCTTCTATGATCTCTATGAAACATCAAAATAACAGCGGCAGAGAAGGAGGAGTTCTCAGTCCTCCTCCTTCTGGATGAGTATGCAAAAAAGGTGTCTGTCGCTCCTTTTGGATCTGCCATGATATTAGTTTCATGTCATGCAGAGCTCTTTCATTAGACTCCACTTCATCAACTACTGCCTGCATTGATCTCATTTCCTACATAAAAATCAGAGCGCTAAGATCAGGATTTGATCTGTGTCACTGAAATTCATATCAATTCGCACTCCCAGGGTGTTCAGACACTCTCTGAACAACAAGAAACCTGGAAAGCACATGCCTCATTACTGCGCCATAAAGCAATACCGATTAATTCCTCCCTTGCCTTAATGCCTGCGTGTCTCAAAGCCTTTACTGTTGATACAGGGTTTGTTGAGAATAGAAGACTTTAATGGAAATTCATAGATCTGATTTTCATCCTATATGCCAGTTCTGCAAAAAGGCACTCCCCTGGACCAAGTAAACTGGTCCTGTCAGCCTACACTTGGCTTCAGCTGTCATCCATCACATTTCAGCAGGGCATCCCGTCATCCTCACCGTCTGGCACCAACACCCATAGGCAGCTATCCTTTCAGAAGGTCATGAGGTAATGTCTGATGCTTTCAGAGATGAGTTGTTTCCCTCTGTTGGGAGCTTGTTCTTGTACTGGTTCCAGGAACAGGCCTTTTCACTTTCTGGGACTTTGTTCAAAAGCCACAGTATTTTTAAGAAGTTTAATAGTATAGGCACTGAATCATTCCTGGAGTAGCAGTTTTTTCACCAGTTCTGTATTAACTGTACTTCTGAAGTTGGACGCACACCTGTTCCTTTGTAAAGAAATCAAGTTGTTTCTGTCACAGCAGGCAGCTCTCAGCAAGCTTTAGATCCTATTCCCCACCCTCGCTATACGCTAGACAATTTAACATGTTTCTCTCACAGCGACTGTACACGAGGATAATAAATGACTAGCCATTCCAAATCCTGCCGTTCCTCTGGCATTTTCCTCTTGATGATCTCAAGAGCACTATTAACACCAAATATACACCTGTGGCTAAGAGATAAAATAGCAAAGTGCCTTCTTCCCTTGGAAGAATGCCTTGCAGCACAAGACTCATTAATCTCCCAACTATTTTGTCTGGGTAAGCTCCCAACCAGGCATTTAAGAACTACTCTACATTTCATATGATACACAAAGCGACACTTGGTGAAAACAGTGATTTCCTCTGCAACACCCCCCCCACCCAACACACACACACCCCTTTTCTAAGTCTTTTGGGAGGCCTTTATCATAAAATTTTCATTTCATCACAACTGATCAACCCAGGAATGACAGAAGCACTAGTTTCCTGACCAACTTTTTCCAAGTCCCATTTGAGAGAAGTGCCAAGTTATAAATTTATTGGTACAGCCAGGCAGCCCCAGAGCACGCCGGACCCCCCGGTACTGACAAAGTGCTAGGTATCAACTTTGCTATTTCCCTGTTACTGCAATTTGAGCATGCTGGGCAACATCTGCTGAAGCTGCTACTGCCTCTCTCTTTTTATGTGCCACAATAATCTGCTTCATGTGGAAAATATAGTGCCAAACAGAGAGAAAAGAGGGCCAGATCAAAAGGGGAGAAATGGGCAAAATTTGTGCAGTGGGTTGAAGTTTAACAGAAGTGAAGACGAAAGAACAGGCAAGCAGATGAGCGTCTCCCTTATCGGTCTCACCAATGCTGCTTATGCCTCTGCCAACTTGCTCAACTAATCTTCCCACCATTCAGTAGGTTGACACCAAACACAAATAACAACAGCTGCAAAGCATGAATAAAAATGCTGGAATTCAAGTCTCTAGATGATAATGCAATACAATGGCACAGTCTTGATTCTTCCTCTTGTCTATTTATTATGGCAAGGCTAGCAATGAACCATTCCAAGCAGACAGTGCCAACTCACAGGGAGGAATTAAGTGAAATTTAATAAACTGAGCTAGCTAGGAAAACAGGACGGGTAAAGGTGAAAGGCAGCAATTTCTGATGGAGATTAGAATCCATCAGAAAAATCGCTACCATTGGAAAAGCAGTAGAGAAAAACTAAGGTAATTCTGTCAGGCAAAGCCTCTTCTGCTGTGTCCTGATTCTGGGCTGGCTTGGGGATGCAAATGCCTTCACAGAGCCTGCTACTGTTTATTTATTTTGAGAGCTTCTTTGATTAAAAAAAAAAATACAACCACATTCAAAAAACCTCCAATCCTACTCTTATTTCTATCAACTAAAAATTAGGCCTCATTATGTTCATTAGAAAATAAAATCTTGTTCATCTCTACCACCAGCTGAAATAATATGGACAGTGACAATCCACAGAAGTCTTTGAAATACACCATCATTTTTACCAACTTCATTCACTCTCACATGGCTAATGACTGCAAAATACACTGCTGCAAAGAATATGTTGCATTTGGCTCCTCATATTCCTCACCACACTTGACCACCTTGCTTTTGATTATGATGCATTCCTCTGTCCAACACAAGCATTTTTTAAAATACTGTATTTATTTTTTATTATTAATTCCCTGTCTTCTATTTTCCTATCAAATCTACTTAATGATTTCTTTTCCTTTGGCAAAGTTGAGAACTATTAACAGGTAGCGAATATAGTTATCTAATACCATGTTAGGAAGATTTTGCACGTAGGAAACAAGTGATTCATTTGTCCTTGATGTGCTCCAGTTTATCATTCTCAGATTTACCATAATTCATGCCAGATCAGCACTCCTTTGCTCCCCAAGCTTTTAGGTCTTCTAGTGGAAAAGTGCTTTCATAAATTGTGCTTCGTTTGGGGATAAAATATTAATCAAACTTCTCCATTACTATTTCATAATCTTTTCCATCATCTTCACACTTAAATGCTAAGGTTTAAAATGTTTGTTCTGCTTTCATCCCCTTGACGTACATAAAGACAGCACAGATACACTTCTTTGCACTGTACTTTCAGCTCTACAGTTAACCTGTAGCAGGCCAAACATTACTTCCCATCAAGACAAGCTCCCGAGCAGCTAAATACAAAGCCTTCAAGATGATCCATTACTTCGTATCCCAAATATGTACTTTTTTCACTACACAACTTTTTGGGTTTACATCAGTCTTAGTTACTAGCCCTAGCAATTGATTTACAAAAGCTCTAGGTTTTGCACGTACATGTTACATACTGAACACATTTCCCTTTACTACGGAAGTGGAAAATACTGGCGACCACTGCATTGTGGTTTTGAGGAAAATAATCTGTTGCTCTCTCCCTTCCCAAGAAAGTGAAATAACGAGTTACATTAAAACATACAAAACCAAAAAACTCGGCACAACCAGAAAGCATCCTCCACACACTTGACCCTTCAAAACAATGCTTCTGTTGATTGCTCTTTGTCTCCCTGCAAGCGTCCAGGTAGTTATTTGACTTTCTTATGTATAACGAAGAACTAATCCCACTCCTAAATTCTCCACATTGGTACTTCAGAACCACCACTGTAACAGCCACCAAAATTCAATCGTACTTCACAACTTCTAGTCATGTATTTGTTAATTTATCTAAAGAGGACTGAGCCCATACAGAAGTAGCCTCCTCTCAGATTCTAGTAAATTACATTTAGGCTCCTTGTAAATAGTTTTTACTAGATTCATCTGCTCCTTCAAAGAAACCAGTCAGACTGTCAGTCATTTAGAAAACAAAATTCAACATGTACTTTTTGGCAGATGGGCCAAATCAGACCCAAAAAAAAGCTTTGTTTTGTATCTCTCCAGGAGTGAGCTCTGCCAGATCTTTTGTGGACTTCCTCACAGTTGTTTTACTGAGATAGTATTGTCCACATCCATTGACAGTAGTCAAAATAATCCTCATTCATAATAAGCTTAAAGTTTGAGCCAGAACCAGACTCCTCCAAGTGGGAGTTAATATCATTGAGAATCAGAAGAATTCAATATGTAACTTGCTGGGGCTCTACTTCTGATGAGCAAAGGTGTGGTGGTTTGACCCTGGCTGGAGGCCAGACACCCACCAAAGCCGCTCTATCACTCCCCTTCTCAGCTGGACAGGGGACAAAATATCTATTGAGAGGCTCAGGAGTCAAGACAAGGGCAGGAAGAGATCATTCTGGAATCAGTGTCATGGGCACAACAGACTCAACACAGAGTAAAGGAAAGAAACTCTCTAATTGATGACACTGCACTGCACACCCAGTGACAACAGTCAGGTAATGAGAAGAGCGACCAGATCTTAAAGTACCTCCCCCCAACCCTCCCTTCTTAGCAGAATTCACTTTCATCATGATTTTGCTCCCTTCTTCCCCCCACATTGTGGCACAGAGAGGGGCAGGGAATGGGGGAATGATGGTTTTGGTCAGTTCCTCATGAGTTGTTTTCCTTGTTAGTTAGGGGGGAACCATTCCTCACACCCTTCCCCTGCTCCAGCGTGGGATCCCACCCGTAGGTGACAGTCCTCCATGAACTTCTCCAACATGAGTCCTTTCCCATAGGGCTTCAGGTCTTCAACTGCCTCAGTGTGGGTCACTTCTATAGGGGTCAGTCATAAATCATAGAATGTCTCTCAGTCCCACACTGCTCCAGCCTGGTCCCCCACAGAATCACATATTCCCCCAGCAAACATGCTCCGACGTGGGCCTCTCTTTCCAGAGCCTGCAGGTTGCCAGGAGCTTCCTCCAATGCAGGTCACAGCATCTTCTGTATGTCTCCACCATTTCCAGTGGGGGATCTCTGCTCTCCATCATCTTCCATGGGTTGTAGGGGGAGAACCTGCTTTACCATGGTCTTCTCCACAGGCTGCAGAGAAATCTCTCTCTCAGGCACATGGAGCACCTCCTCCCCTTCCTCTTCACTGGCCTTGGTGCCTGCACAGTTTCTTACATCTTCTCACTCCCTCCCCTGGTTACAAAAAGCACCCACTTGCAGGTTTTTTCCCTCCTAAATGCGATTCCCAGAGGTGCTGTTACTGTCACTGATGGGCTTGGCCTCGGTCAGTGGCGGGTCTGGCTTTGAGTTGGCTGGTGTTTGCTCTCAGGTGTAGGGGAAGCTTCTAACTTCTTCCTGCAGAAGCCACACCTACAACCCTCCATCCTCCACCAGAATCCAGCCACACAAAACCTCAACAGGAAGTCATTACACCTCTGAGTGCACACACACAAGCATGCTGACAAACACAGTACTAGCAAGATGGAATTCTTTGTCCCTCTTTTCAATCCAGAACACCTTCCTCTTTCCTTTCTCCGTTTTGCATTTTAAACCTTCATCTTGGCTAAGGAGCACAAGCTGAGATACAGGGTGTAAATTAAGTGGCCACAAATCAACACACTTATTTTACCCAGATAAAAGGCATGTACATAAAGAAGGTATCACATCAGTTGGTAGCACACCAGCACGGGCCTACAGCCTGTGAATATCACCTGCTCTTAGGTATTTGAAAACAGGCATCTTGCTCAGCAACACAGATCACTGATCTTGCAAGCATGATGAAAAAGGTGTCATCTTTCTTGAAAAAGGATGTGTGTGTGTGTACGGAGAGAACACCACACATATAATAGATTTCAAAGTCATTTTGGAATGGTATCTTCTTGTGCAGAGGGCAGATTAAAAAGATCTATGTTTCACTTTTATTTGAAACCTTAGAAGACTTCTCACCATGCTCCCTTGCCACTGTGTGTTCTTTTCCCTTGCAGTACTGATGCATAAGGATCGCGAATTCTACTAGGAGTTGCCAAATTATCATGAGATTATATTATAGTATGTACTTATCCATAGGGAAGAGTGTACCAGAGGCCTGAAATTTCTAACTCCAGAGAATTATTATGAAGTTTTCTTAGGTTCAAGTGATAACTCAAAAGAAACCACAGAATCTGTGAAGTGAAATTTAAAAGGAAAAACTAAGACTACATTATACTGTCATTACACATTTTTCATCTTTCTCACGAGTTTTATTGAGCTTACAAAATGAGTTTAAAATAGCTGCATTACTTATATCGACCTACAAAACACTTTCTTTTTAGAGTTTGCAGGGTTGGTTTTGGTTTTTTTTCCTGTTGTGTGGGTTTAGGGTGTTTTTTAAAAAACAAACAAACAAAAAAAACCCCACAGCAGTATTTGGCCTTGCTTCTAGCACACTGCTTGTGCTGCACTAAGTGAAATAAAAATCAGTGCTTTGTATACATTGATAAAGTACTTTCAAACACATAACATGCCTTCCTTTCTGCAAGTTCAGAAATGCACAATTTTGTCACCAGTGCAATAAAGTTAGTGGCAAAGTTGTTGAAATATTTTTTCAAATACTACCTCCATTTTACTTTTTTTTTTTTAAAAAAAAAAAAAAAGAGCTACTGTGGCTTCTACAATGTTCCACGATATATATAACATCCTATTCTTGGCCAAAGTCGTAAGAGTCAGAGATAATACTAAGAAATAAAAATAAACAACCATCAAAAAAAACCCCAAGCTTCCAAGCTTTTATAGTTTTTCAGTACAACTTAAAGAAGTTGTTTACCTCTAATCCTCTACATAACGTGTATATAATTTAAGGGTCAATTTTTGCTCATGTTATTCTACTTTGAAAAGCTACTTCAGTGAGAAGATTCCAGGCAAATTTAACAGGTATAAACCTGCTGAAGCCAACAGTCATGCCAGTCAAACGAGTAAAAATTTGGTTTTGGTTTAGTGAGGTAATTGATAATAATTAATTTACACCTTAAGACTAGCAACTTCCCTTAGGATACTTCATATGATATTTAAAAGCAAGTCTCAGAATATAGTAAAAGAGAGGAGGAAAAAAAAATCTTGGAGGAAAAAAAAAAAGAGAATATATAGAGGGTGAGAAGAGTATTGGCTTTGATTTGAAGAACTTATAATCATCATCACCTATATCTTATCTACTAGTCAGTAGAGGTGCATGATTCCCACAGGTATGTCTTTCTCAGCATCATGCCATGAGGCATTAGATAAAGCACAGCAGAACTGTAGTTAAAATTCTTATTATGTACTACATTTTCCTACTGTTGCCTCTAAGGCAAAAAGAGACCATTGAGCTGTGTTGTATTGAAGCCTTCAAATGCAATTTCAGCCTAATGCTTTGCATTAATATGTAGCATCTCTGAGCTCTCTGCTCTACTTCAGAACAAAAGAATGACTGGGGTGCTGTGAGAGGCACATCTGTGATTAGATACGACAATGGTATTTACACTGCACAGCCACATGGCAAAACAGCTTAAGAACCAATGAGAAGGAGGTTCTAGCACAAAAAAGGTGGAGCTGATTTATGTAGATAGCTTGCCAATACTCCAAGAAAGCAGCAAATAAAAAGTTAGCCTGGCATCCATATTCCTGCAAACATGACTACGTTATCTTTAATAAATACAACTGGACACTGATATTAGCCTCTGGTGAGAGCATACAGTGTACTCTTATGACAGTGTCATGTTTTATAACTTTGTGTGAATGAAGACTCCCTGTCAGGTATCAAATTGTATTAGACCTGCATGTTTTCGAGGAACGGGTCATAGTACCTGTTTGTAATTACATAGTTATAAAAGTAATCCTCAGACTAGAAAATGTTTTATTATCTTTTTCCTCCCCACAAGTTTACATTTTTTAGTCAGTCCAAGTGTTTTGACAAAGAAAAATCTCGCTCCATTTTTTCCTCAGGAAAATGCATCTTTCTTCCTCAAACACAATGCAGGAAATCATCTTGGTTTTTTTAAAATAAAGACACCATAGTATATCAGCATATTAATGTATATTCAAACTGCAAATACTTTCCCCATTTTTTGTCATTCATGTTACATTCTGAAACAGGTTTCAGCAACATACAAGTCTGGTTTTTTCCTCCTCATAACTGTTCTCATAGCACCCTATTTCATATGATACCTGCTTCTCTACCATATACTCTTTAGTGGATTTCTTTAGCTTTTTATTATACATCTTTACTGGAAGACTGTGATCAGAATATAAAATGAATTAAAAAATGCATTCCCGATGTACCGTAAAGCACATGGACCGAGGCAATTGGGCAACAACCTCTAGCGCCACACAAGCAAAAGAAATATTTTGAAAAGCAAAAGATGGAATGGTGGATAGCATACGTAGTCACACCTTGAGAGGTTTAGAACACAATCACTCTGGCCCCAGTGGACTCAAAGGCAACTTTATCAGTATGTTTTGTAGAAATTCACACAGTAGCTTTACTTAGAGTCATTGTTTTGTGGTATAAACAAATCCTAATCTGGAGCATGTTGAGTTCTTATTGAATTTTATGGCTCTCCTTAAGCTACCCCACCACATAAGTGCAAATACAAAAAAGCCCATGTTTTCCAAAAATGCCATATATCAAGAAGGACACTGCGCTGTAGAATTTATTTCAACACAGTTTCCAAGTTTTAAAAAAAAAAGTCAGGAATAAGAACGATGCAAAGAAAATTGCAACTCTTTATCCTAAAAGCACAGCTAATGCAGTTTAAAAGTTATAAAATGGGAATTAAAAGACCCCCAGAGCCTAATTTTTTTTGTCAACTTTTTTTTTTTTTTTGAAGTGCTGACAGCACCCCATATATGATAATGCCTGCATAAAACCCTACAACTATATCCAGTAAATTGTTTTCTTCACTTTTATTAATCATACTCCGGTACTTTACATGAGTTTTTAAACGAGAAATATTTTTGTATGGTGAGTTTTAAGTTACATAGTTTCAATTTTTAAAAGTGCTACAGTCTAGAGTTTGAATTTTAGCATCAGAGAACCACAACGACATAATAGACAATCTGATGACAAGGCTTCAGTGACTGCTCACATACACCCTTCAATATGCCTATATGTGTACACCCTGTTTCTAAAACACAACTCAGAGCAGAAATCCAAATTAAAGCAGTGAGTATAAAAAAATTGATCCAAGATACAAGATGAATTCCTATGCAAGATTTTTAGCACTGAAGGTTGAGGTTTGTCATGTTTTGTAGGGTTTTTTTACATCTATTCTATCTTATTCTTCAACAAAATCAATTAATAGTAAACTTTTTAAAATGTATTAAATTATCCAAACTCACACTGTATAAGTTTATACTTAGCACTTGTATTTAGGTACATTTAGATTAGAGAAAAAGCAATCTTAATGCTACGAGTAAAAATATGTTACACCTCTGCCATTCTTTATGATCTCTATGTTCCCTGTATGTTCTTCTGTACAAGGGCTGTTATTGCTTCTGCTTCTCCTCCCCATCACACACCACCCCACAGCTTGATTCTGCAGGCTCACCTGGGAGGGCACATAGAAGTACTGAAGCAAAATATATCTGTTCGTTATTAAGAAGTGAAAGTAAATTGGGATTTTGTTTTAATCATACAAGACGCCTGGTAGAAACATCACAGAGTTTTTATACAGTCATGGTGCATTTCAACTGTCAGGGGAACTGGCAATCGGTACAATACACCACTCTCTGGTACTGTAGGGCACAGGATTTTTACTTTTCACATAATTGTTTAGCCTGGTCAGGTAAGAGCCTTACAAATCTTCCCTTCCCCGCCCCCCAGCAAAATCAAAATACAATCATGAGCCACTAATTATCTCAGTTTAAAGCCTGCTGCAACTGTAATGACTCCTCTACCTCTGAGTAATTGCTGTTTGCTCCTGAGCAAACCTTACCTGAGAATAAAGAAAAGAAGGGAGGTATATTTTTTTTCTTTTCTTAAACGTTGACAGTCTTTGTTACAGATCTCAAGAAAGATACTCTGTGAGCTCAAGGCCAAACTGAAGAGACACGGAACAGCCAAGTAGGCTGGAGTGGTTGGGCAGACAAGGCATGTCTATTGAGAGCAGGACACTTAACCTTTCCCGCGCTTCAGGCCTTGCCAAAACACTTCAGCAAAGAAAAAAGGCCAGGGTAAATAACTATGTTTTTGTATTGAATCAGTTATTTTCTCAACAAATACCAAAGCGCCAAAGCAGTAGAAGGAAAGATATGCATGGTTGATTAGGAAATATGTGATATTCTAAAGAACAATGTTGAAAAGGTCGCTGGGAGATGGGAAACAGCCTCCTGAGACTCCTACGAGGTGCACGTCAGATCTGTTCTGTGTAAGTGAGAAGGGAAGTCAAATAACTTTTTTCTTTTTTAATTTTTTTAATAAGATGTGGTTTCTCAGCTCACTCTTTACCTAGTAAGATTACTTTATAATTTCCAAGCAGAACTCCACACAAATTTTACACAAATCTGAGGTGAAAATTTGATCCTGTTTGGAGCAACGGAGTAGCTTGCCTTGTTAAAGCAAGTTTTTTCAGCTGAATGCCACCTAAGGATGCTTTCATTTTAAATGTTATGTTTATTCATTCAGTCTTTGATAGATTAACAGAGCTAGGAAGTGCATTGTGCGTTAAAAAAACACATAGCCAATTATTAAACCTTCTTGATGCTACAGTATAGATCCATATGTTAATTTACTACCCTGCTTTCTTTCTGGCCTACCTAAACATGGATCAAATTTAATGCAAATCTGGCAATAATTTATAGATTGCTTTCCAATAAAAACTATTGAGTCTTTGTACCATAAGAAATTATCGGTTCGTAACTTACTAAATTTTTAATTCATTTTATTTTCTAGCTTCAGGAAGGAGTTGTCTTACACAGTAACTCATAGCTACAGATGAAGATGTTTAAATATCCACATCTCAGTTCTCTTCAAAAACACCAATATTTCATTCATACTTACAAGACTCAAGGAATTCTGCCAACTAAAGCATTCTACTTGCTGTTCTAAAGACTGTTTTCAGCTGTTTCTAGTACAGTAATCTTTCCAAATTCTGTAGGCATGAAGTGTCACTGATATGAAGTGCTATACCTATTCATGTCAATGTGCACATCATATTATCCTCTATAATCATTCCAAGGATTCATGTCAAGAATGACACACAAAAAGATGCAACTCACTGTGAATTGGAGTTAAAACTGACTGGAGGCCTGTGACTAGCGGTGTTCCCCAGGGCTCGGTGTTGGGTCCAGTCCTGTTTAACATCTTCATTGACGACCTTGATGAGGGAATAGCCTCGACCCTCACCAAGTACGCCGATGACACAAAGCTGGGAGGAGTGGCTGACACGCAGGAACACTGCGCTGCCATCCAGAGAGACCTGGACAGGCTGGAGAGCTGGGCAGTAAGAAACCAGATGAGGTTCAACAAAAGCAAGTGTAAAGTCTTGCACCTGGGAAGGAACAACCGTTTCTATCAGTACAGGCTGGGGGATGACCTGCTGGAGAAGAGCTCAGTGGAGAAGGACCTGGGGGTCCTGGTGGATGACATGTTGGCCATGAGCCAGCAGTGTGCCTCGGTGGCTAAGAGAGCCAATGGGATCCTGGGGTGCATCCGGAGGAGTGTAGCCAGCAGGTCAAGGGAGGTGATCCTCCCCCTCTACTCTGCCCTGGTCAGGCCCCACCTGGAGTATTGTGTCCAGTTCTGGGCTCCCTGGTATAAAAAGGACAGGGATCTCCTGGAGAGAGTCCAAAGAAGGGCTACGAAGATGATAAAGGGCCTGGAGCATCTCCCCTATGAGGAAAGGCTGAGAAGATTGGGACTGTTCAGCCTTGAGAAGAGAAGACTAAGGGGGGACCTAATTAATGTTTACAATTATCTTAAGCAAGGGATGCAGGGGGAATCAGCCAGCCCCTTTTCAGTGGTCTGTGGAGACAGGACAAGGGGCAATGGCTGCAAGTTGGAGCATAGGAAGTTCCGCACCAACATGCGGAGAAACTTTTTCACAGTGAGGGTGACAGAGCACTGGAATAGGCTGCCCAGGGAGGTGGTGGAGTCTCCTTCTCTGGAGATATTCAAGACCCGTCTGGATGCCTATCTCAGTGAAATGTCCTAGGGAGCTGCTTTGGCAGGGGGTTGGACCCGATGATCTCTCGAGGTCCCTTCCAACCCCTACAATTCTATGATTCTATGATATTTTCCAATACATTGCTCAGAATGTGAGTGATGCTTATACAAGGATATCGCTTTATTATTATCATTATTTTTATTCCAGCAAATTCACTGTCCTTAATGATTTGAGCTTGCAACACAAACCTGCCTCAAGCATTTTGTAGTCAGTCTGAGTAAAACTGGACAAAACTCACTGCATTCGTTATTCACAGTGTCTTTTAAGTCAGGACCATTAGAATTTCACTGATGGGTACAGGCTTTTTTCTACAAATAAATGGCACTGACTACACAATCCAACCCTCTTCCTGCAAGATGTTCTTTAATAGCAGTTCACAAAGATGCATTTGAGGCAATTTATTATGTGGCATGCCCACCTTCTGAGGAGAGTCAGAATGGCACAAACTCAGAGGAGGCCTAAAAGATTCTGGGGTGATTTAATTTGCTAAGTATCTTATTGAAATGGGTCACAGGACTAAAAGGGACCTAGAGAGATCATTCCACCCCTTCACCTACAGTAAGCCAGTTGCAGCTATACCTTTGTCCTTCCTGATCTGTTTTTATTGTAAACCTGTCTAAAAAGTATCCCATAGCAGAGACTCTTCAATTTGCCAGGAAACCTGTTGCAGAGTTACAGTCTCCTTTCCATGACATATTTCTTTTTCCCCGCAAGCTCAGTCTGTACTGTAATTTATATGCACACTTCCTTGGCACCCTAACATGTATTTATATATGTAGACCTTCCAGCCCTAACATGTATTTATATATGTAGACCTTCCAGCAAGACTTACATACATGTAGATCTTCTTCCAGCAAGACTTGCAAAGTAATCTTGCTACTCATCTTGCCACAAGTACTCAGACCAGTTTTGGCTCTCACCATGAAGTAAAAATACAGACTAACATAGCTCAGAAATCATCACTGATGATGACCAGAAGTCTTCACTATGCCTAAATATGCTGTCACCTTCTGAATTCAAGGCTGCTGCCTAACTTCCTAATCAACTGGTATCAGCTGTGTCAGCAGATTGCTGTAACAAGGATGATCCAGTGAGCTACGACCTTCACCCTCTGCAGAATCACTAGTCAGTAGTTTTCTCTCTTTACTGAGTAATGGACCACCTCATAACTGGAGGTGATAAAAACAGGTACCAACATTGTTAGATATAATTACCAAGCTCCAAATTTAAAAGCAGCTGAAAACCCAGCTGCAGAAGGATGACTTGGTATTTTATCTTTCAAAGGATGGAAAAATACTTAGAATTCTTGCCCTTTGAAAGCTGTTAGAGTTGTTAGCCATGAGCCACTTAGCATTCAAACCACAAGGACAACAAAAATGCCTTCTCTACCTAAAATCAAAAGAAGGCTGTCTGCAACTTGACATGCTCTTTTCCACCTAACCATCGGCCAAGACTCATGCTGGCAGTCCATCAGATACTGACACAGAGAGAGAGAGGAGACTGGCTCACTGCTTTTACTCAGCAAGAGCCAGAATAAAAAACAGGAAAAAAAAGTTTGAAGAGCTTATTCTATGCACACTAACAAGTCTTAGCATTTGCATAGGACAGGTTTACTCTTACTGATTAGTGCTTCGAGCACAACTGATCCTACTGAAGCCACGAGCGCTGCTTGGGGAGCGAGGCTGTGCTTCACATGTATCTCCTCGTTACAGATAATTTCACACTCCACATCATACACAGGAGTCAGGAGCAAGCTTAATGGACGCAGGGCCTAACAACTAGGATTAGCAGCAGGAAGTTACAGAACATTAGATTAATGAGCTAAAGCTACCAGGCCCAGAACAGGAACAATTGGGAAGAATCCAAGATTCACAGCCAAGGACCAGAGTCCTACAAAACCAGTTGTCAGAAATAAATGCCTACTGTACCACCACAAAGGGAATAGAAGAAACAAGTTTACTTGGAGAGGGGGAAAAAAAAAAAAGAACAAAAAAGAACAAAAAGAAGAAAAAAGTAAGAATGACAACCTCCTGCTCAGAAGCAACAGTAAATAAAAAGCTAATGTACAAGCAGGAAGAGTTTTACAGCAGTTTTTTTAAAAGGAAAATAGTTGTGTGGAACCCAACTGAGGGAAGCCCACAGAGCCAGAAAATAAAGTTGATAGAAGTTCCCAATATTTTTCTTTTATTCTGACAAAATCCTTTTTTCAGCTTATAGCTGCTGATGTAGATGCCTAGTGAAAGCAACACTCTGGCATTGCCTCAAACATAGCACAGGTAAGATCTAGATGCAAAGAAGTAAACAGCTATTTTAGTCTATTTGTTTCCTGTTGCTTACACAAATCTGAACATCATCTCTCTTGGCTGTGTCACTGTTAAATCCTAACTTTGATTCCAATAAAGATTAGCATTTGGGGGAGCGGATTTTGACTGAGTTACTTTTTTGGTTTTGCAAGGATGTAATTTTAAAGGTGGGTATTTTGAGGGGAAAAAACCCCAAACAAACCAACAACTAAAAAATAAAACCTCACACCTGAATCTCAGTGGGCATGGATCATTTTATCTGACAGTCATTGTGCCAGATAAAAGACCAAATAGCTTTGCACAAGTTAAAATCAACTCCAAAAAAAAGAAAGAGCTTTGACTTCAATTTCTTCCCAAACCATCAAACAATTAAAACAAAACCAGAGGAAAATCAACTTCAACTTTTCTTCATACAACATGAGTATGAACAATACAAACATAAGCAAGGACAGGCAGCTAGAATATCATCCTTTGTAAAGAGTTCTCAGATTTCCATCTCTGCTTCAGTTTATCTTTTATGCATGAAGCACACTTCTTTTTTTCACACAAACTTATGAGGCAGTGAGCATTCTTGCTTATTCATACTAAGTCTGTCCTTCTGCATTATTATATACACAACTAAGAGATGCCTAGAGCATAAGAATGTTTGTCTATAACTGTATTTTGTAACTGAAAATAAACCAGAAAAGCCAGATCATTAAAACTAAATCCCTAGAAGCCAAATCTATAAAGATGATTCATTATCTAATATTTTTTCAGAAATATAGGGAAATGGAAACAAACGGACCTATCCTGTGCTGTAAAATTCGTAATGCAGCATTCCTCCAAGGAATCTACTCATGTATTAAAATAGTGGAGGACAGGATCATCTCATTGTACTGTCCTCAGCACAGATACTCTGATTAGTCTTCTTGTTCCATGGGATACTGGAGGGAATACTGTGCTTCTCAGTACATTACTGGTGTGCAGGTATTGACTAAAAGTATAAATTACATGAGTGGCACAGGGAACTTGCCAAGTTGCACCATTCCCACTGCATATACAAGTCACAGGAAAGGAGAGAGAAGGAAGCGAGATTAAAAAGAAAACGGAGAAAAGAGGAAAATTGTTTCTTTGTTGTGCAGCAGATTCTCTTTAAAATGGCTCACCTTCCAGATGCTCCCCATCTAAAGCAATTGGCAGATGGCAACTACTGCAGATGGATCTGCACAGCTGAGGCACACATACAGCTGCGAATAGCTGGCTCGGCAATGTTTGCTTTTCCTCCTGCCAGCCACAGTCATTGCACTTTTTGAGAGTGGGTGGCAAAGGAGGGAAAGGATTTCCCAAATTCACTGCAGAGGAAGAAGCGTTCTGTTAACATCGTGTTCTTCCTCGTTATCCTGAGTGTGTGCTAGGATAAGACATTTTGCTCATTCATTAAAGAAAAAGCTATACTTCGACATCTATTAATTAATGTGTGTGATTAATTTAGGGAACGCTTATTAGATGCAAATCTGGTGTTAATTTGCCCTCATTCTTACAGATTGCCACACAGTTCTTATAAAGCTACAAAATGCTAGTTTTTATCCAAGTTCTGCACGAGCAACTCCTACACTTAAGAGCAAGTGATAAAGAGTAAATAGCAGGCTGTGAAACAGAGAGTCCACTGAAGGTCAGCATTCTAATGTGACCACAAAGGCAAACTTAAGCTGCCTCATGGAAAATAGTAACACAAGGACCACAATGTGAAATTGATTGATTGTGCAAATCTCTTCCCCCAAACCATAAAACATGCTGCAACATTTTTTATCTTTCTGATTTCTCTTTTGTTTGTTTCAGTTTTTGTCTTCATAATGAACTAATGAATTTTGTACGGCATCAAGATATGTTTGGCTAGGTAAGGCCTCGGCATAGCAGGCTAACAATTCTCTAGTACCAGAGACATACTGAATATCACTGTGATTAAGATGTATGCATTTAAATAGCATAAGTAAACAGCCCTGCATATTAGCCCATATTTTGAAAAAGCATTCTGAGTAAAAACCATACCAGACTATGTTTAGAGGCTCTAGTATTTTTGAGAGCAAGGATTCATATTTGCATGCTTAGCTTACACTTGCAGGCTTGAGGCCTGTGTAAATATGTGCTAATAGACATGTGCCCCCCTCCACCTGTCCTCCTAATTATTATATACTCATAGAATTATAGAGAGGTTTATCCATTGGAAATGTTTTTTTATTTCTTATAAAGCCTACATTCTACGTGAATGTGTGGCTGATGGAGACTGCTGAGGTCCATCCTCTGTTCAAATGGGTAACTTCTAGAGCTGAGAGTTCTCCTCTGCAGCTACTGGAGTTCCACTACTGGAGAAGTGACAGGACTTTCCCCTCCCTCCTGTTTAATAAAATCTCATATAGAGAGAAACACCCTGTTGGGGGACAGGACCGCTAATGTCATGTTTAAAAAGAGAGGATGCATGTTTACAGAAAAGACGAAAGCAGGTTTTTTTCTATGCCAGCCTGGCTGCAGAGAGGCAATTTTCACTAAATTGGGCTAAATTATTAAGATGAGGAAAGGGTCTGTGATAGAAGACCATATGTAAACAGCAATACTAACCTATTTGTTCCATATAATTAGAAAGCATAGAGAGAAATTTTCAGAGGAAGAGTAAAACATCAATGATTTAACCATTACAGAATAAATTCTTCTTGTTTGGCAATAAAAACATTCCTGAGACTGTCATACTTCTTGAGATGTTATTTAAGAACCGTAGTCAAAACAAAATGCTCAGGGGAGAGACTATAGCACCACCACTACCATTGCTAGTATACTGCATAAAGCGTAAGGGAATGGGAGAAAGGTGTAAGATAATATTCTTAGTTATCATCCAGTGGCACAGGGACATATTTAGCAGCGTTTTAACCATGATCATAAAACCTCTTTACTGAGTGAGAATCAACAAGTCTATAAACTATTAAATTGACTTGGTTAATAAATCAAATTCCTAAACAAGCTTGACAGGCAGATTTGTCAGTGATTTGCGCACCCCTGAGAGCATATAAGAGACTTGCTGTCTCTGGGGAAGTTCTTATACAAAAGGCTTTTATTGGTATCCTGTAAATCCATCTGTGCTATTTCCAGCAGGTTGACTGTGGAGTCCCATTTGTGACAAGTTTTTGTTAATGTAGGCTATGGAAGATTATATCGTTCAGCTTTTGATTGCTAATCTGTGTACTTTGAGATTGGGGCATAGGAGGGGGTGGTGTCAGAATACCACCCTCACCCCACCCCCTCCCCCCCAAAAAAAACACCAAAAAAAACCCCACACAACAAACTAAAAGATAGCTACATCAATTCAAATAGAGATATACCACTTCCATTAAGTGAATGCTATCCTTGTCTCACCCATGTCTTTATCAAGCCAGATGAAACAATACTGTTACTTTTACTGAGTGCATTTCATAAAACTGTCTAAAACCAGATTTGAGGACCTGCATCACAGTGTTTAATAAGTCATACATAAACAAGAATCGTAAGCCTTAGCAATGAAACAAATTCTCCAGTACGAATCTATGTCTTTCTTCCCCCTTCATCCCTTTATCAGTGGGCACTTTCTTTCCTTCCCTATACCACGTGTTCTTTAAAAAAACATGAATGTGTTTTTATGGCACCATTACTTCCCTTTCTCACAAAACTCCCGAGTCAGTATTAATTGTAACAGTTTTTTTGGAATTTGCCTGTGAATGGTAGCTCTATTACAACACTGATTTAGATACAGCAAACTTAAACCAAACTATGGGCCAAATTCGGACTGTCAGAAGCAAGATCATTTCTATCTACTGGAAACACAGCTTTTGAGGTTGTCCTCTGTAGGGAATTAATCAGCATACTATTCCCAACCTCACCTCCAGGCTGTTTCCCTTCCCATGCAAAACTTTCTGCATCTCAAAGTAGAAGAGGACCCACTTTTGCAAGTGAAAGTGTTCTCTTTTTTCTTTTTCTCTCTTTTTTTCATTTTCTTTTTTAACCTTTTGCCCAGGGACACAACAAATTTCTCGTTATATGCAACACTTTCTGCACGGCTCCAGAATTTTTATCAACAGAACAGACACTACTGAGCAAATACACATTTAGGAAGTTATTTGAAACACTTATCTGGGAGAATGAAGCAACTCTTAAGAAAACATAACTCATCTCATGCAAATCTTTATTTTAAGGTGCGGAGCTTTTTTAGTGTATTCAAAACATTGACTTTATAAGCATGGTATGTGAGAGGACAGAATATCTACTCTGCAAGCTAAATGCACAAAAAGGATTTCTGAAAAGGACAATATAAAAAACCTCTCACCCTTAAACCGATATACTGCTGCAGTTGCTTCGGAAGCAAGTAGAATAATTTTTAAATTTAGATATCATACTTCTGTCCAAAAGTCACGTATATATTAAAATAAGGTAAGTAGTTCCAATTACACAGGTTGCATTTCCTATTGTCACACCTCTTCAGACTAAATAATGTGCTGGACTTCAACTTAATCTTTTAATATTTTGGAAGCTTTGTCAAAACTACAGACTTACGGTCTTAGGACTCAATTCTGCAGTGAGAAACTCAGCTCACTTGAGAAATATTTTTTGATTCACTGAATGAACACACACACACACAGTGTCTGTGTGGATGCTTACAGAGACTTGTTCCCAAACCAATGCATTCCATTTTTTTCCCCTTCAAAACTGAATTTCTTATCGTTTCTTACTTACATTCTCAGCACACATTTACCCTGAAAGCTTAGACATGAACTGTCAAACTTCGTTACTGAACATGTTGATGCAACTCTTGGCACAGTCCTTAGAGTTTTCCCTGAATGAGGAATGTCCAATTTACGTCTCTATTAATGATCTCTTAAGGCCTTGTAGCATAATCTCCAGTAAAAGGACAAAAGACAGGACCTTCAACAAATTCCAGGTGATCCAGGGAACTAAACTGACCACACTGATCCTGTTCACCACAGGACAAATGCCTGCATCTCACCTGCCCTACCAGCTAGAGAGATAGCGGCTCTGGGAAAGAAGAGCTGATGATCAGATTTTAGTTCTTGGTACACAGGTGTGTCTATATTGCAGACCCAATTCCCTTTGGAGGCTAGTTGACAGTAAAACAAAATCAAACCTCTGGGTGAAAATAAACAAAAACCCCACAAAAACAAGGCAGAGCTGATGTTAAGCAAGAATTACGATTCCCTCCCATCAAATACTCTAGATAGCATATGTCTGTTTGCTGTGGTGGAAACTGCGTACTGCTAAAAAGCTAGCAGTCCAAATATGGTTCTCAGAGGACACAGTTATCTTCCTAATCTCTCCTGCTGCATCCACAGAGCTTGAATTATCTAGGCAATGCCATGGCAGGGCTGTTTTGTTTTACTAACTCCCCCGCCCCATTTATAACAACTCTATTTTCCCAACAGACCTGAACTTAGCTGACAAATCTGACTCAATCTTTAAGACAATTAGAAAAAGCATTCCGGGTACAGCAATCCTCCAAGTCCTCCCACAATTTATAAGAAGAAAAAAAAACAACAACAACAAAAAACATAACAGATGCAAACTTTATTGAATAAAGAACATAAACCCATTTAAATCACTTTCATCTTACATTTTACGATACAGTTGTGAATTATGTTCTTTTTCCATTTGTGAAGAGGGTAGAACAGATGGTAAAGGCTAAGTTTAAAATGATACATCCATTAAAATAACTTTCACTGCCCAGAGATTGTTCACAAAATGACAGGGTTTGTTTGCTTTTAGAGGATTTTTGCTTTAATGAAATACTCTTCTTTGGAAGGAGCCTAGACTTCAGACTATGTTTGTTATGCCATGGGATTCACAATAACAAAGTTTTGCTGTGATTTTAAAGATAACTTACGCATTATCTGTGTGAGTATGTGTGAGTGTATACATATATACTTCCTTGAAAAGGTTTATGCTTGGAGATTTAGAGAGGTGAAGCACTGGTTAAAGTGATATATGACTGCAAAAACTATTCCTGCTCCTGGCTGCTTTATTTTGTGCACCTGCTGTTTGGAAAAATGTCTTTTTTTTCAGTAATAGGATTATAGTGCCTAGCAGGCTTGCAAAAATATCTCTCCAACCCTCTCCCCTTACTCTGCCTATGTTAACGTCATCCCAGCCCCAAAACACACACTCTATTTCAGATCTTGACAGATAGTTATTAAAGCAAAGAAGATGCTACAACACATTACTACACATGAGTCAGAAGATTTAAACCAACAGCTACTGAAAACAGATCTCATCCTTACTCTCCTGCCTCCCCAGCCCCATCACCCCCCTGCACTCCCTCCTCCTCCCCCCACCCCTCCCACCATTTAGCAGGATTCTCTCAAATCTTGCCACACAAATAGTGTGATGCATGGCACCTAAGACCCTGGCTAACATTAGAAACTGGTAATATGTATTCCTTGGGATGAAACCCACTTGACACAGTGACTCTTAGGGCCCCCTTAAATTTTAAAATCCTATGCCAGAAGTATACCAATGCACAAGCTATGTATGCAAAGGGTAAGTACCAAGTCTAATGCCTATTAAATATATGATAAACCTTTAAAGCAAAGTAGTTGCATCCAATCTTTGTTAGCAATAGTACAGAAAATCCTTATAGAGGGAACAAAAGATGTTGCACCTAATGTTTCAGCTTTGTGGCTGGAAGCAGGGGTTAGTCTGACTTTGAGGTGGAAATACTTATCATTCCCTTGAGCTGGAGAATGTTCACCTGGAGTTCCTAAGAGATTTTTGCACTTTGGGCATGTATTCAATTACCTCAAAATAAAAAAAAACCAAAACCATATTAAGAAATAGTGTTCGATAAAACAGAAAGTAATTATTAAAATATCATGATTTAGAGAAAAAAAGAGTACATGTGTAAATAGAATTCTCAACCAATTGTTAGCTGCTGTTGGCAGAAACTTCATTTTTCAGACTTAGATTCTGAATTATTTTATTAGTGCAGCTATTTCTGATGTAATCGAGAAGTTGCTCAGTTTGAGGAGAAATCCTGGAGATCAAATATGGCATATACATAAAAAATTAAGCCCTTCAAGACAAACCTGGCTTAGATCTTGTTTTCTAAATGCTGAGAGCAAGTGTACCTTTCTGAAAAATATTCCTAGCTATACTGCATTACAGAAAAAGCATATTGTAGGCCTCAGGAAGGAAAGCTGATAACATCAACCCTATTCTCACCTTCCGACAGTTTCAAGTGTTGAAAATGCTACTTTCATATAAATTAACATTCATAAAATTCAGGGGAAGTTTCATAATTTGAAGAAAAAATACAGTATAAAGCTAATGAAGGTCTATTATCAAACCCTGGATAATATTGAAGTGGAATGCTTTTAAATACTGATCTGATAAAACAATAAAAATTAAACTAACAGGATTTCATATGCACAATACCAATAATTACACAACCATCTTATTAAAGATTAACCCTACCATATAGCCACTAAATCATTAAGAGAATGAATAATCTCCATTGCTACATGATCTCCAGATAAAGAAATTTCATAGAATCATAGAATTGTAGGGGTTGGAAGGGACCTCGAGAGATCATCGGGTCCAACGGATAACAGTGAAAATAAGAGATTACTTGACCTGTTTTAACATATTTTACCTAATGCACATTTATCTGTGAAAGTGACAAGATGTAATATACAACTACATGTATTTCCATGCATTTTCCCCCACTTTTCCCTGTGAGGAAGAATTCAGGTTTTTTTTCAGGGGTGATAGTTAAAAATATTTGTATATGTAGAAGAGCAGAGAAGAGAATGTACCACCAAACACCTGGATGATGCCAGGAGAAATATTCACTTTAGTAAATAAAAAAGTTAACATACTTCTGCTCCAAATAACACCTTATCTTGCTATGAAGTGGATAAAGCCAAAACACCAAAACAAATAACACCAAAATTATGAAACCAAAGTTAAGTCAAAACGGCCATTTAAGAGATAGCAGAGGATGAACTACTCACATACTGTCAGATTTTACTCTCACTTCCACTGCCTGGGGTGAAACACAAACAACTGAAAGAAAATTCAGACCTATGTTATTTTGCCTACAGAATTACTTCCAGAAGAAAGAGAAGTGTGTGCATAGGTCTCAACAAAGGAAAATACCCTATGCAATACCTCTGAAAATCTCCTGCATAACAACATTTCAGCTTTTAATAACCAGGAAGAAGGTTTGGGTTTGTTGGTTAGTTGTTTTTGTGTTTGCAGGTTTTTTTGGTTTTGTTTTTTTGGGGGGGGGGCTGGGGTGGTGGACTAGGGAGAGTTATTGGGGTTTTTTTAGACAGATGCTACAACAGCCAGTTGTTTGACAGAAAATAAGTTTGTTTCCCACCAGCACTAATAACAATCCTTTCCATCAGGGGCTTGAGTCACAGCTATTACTCACTTCTTGCCTAACCATTAAATTGGGTCCTCTCTCAGATTCTGCTTCTGTTTCAGTGACATGTAAGCTGCATCAAGGCAGAGATACAGAGTGCCAGTATGGGAAGTTTGCTCATCTGCTTCCTACAAGTTAAAATTAATATGCATTGTTAGTGTTCCTTTCTGCATAAGTAAATAATGGCAGAAATCAGTCTTTAACTGGTGATACACAGTAGAAAACAAGAAAGCATACAAATAATAGTGTTGTCCTGCAGAGATGACTTTCAAGTGGCATTCTGCCATTTTGGTAGCCTCCTTTATAAGGAATCCCAGTAATAAACTTAAACAAACTAGAAATCCCACACACTTTACAACATCTGCTCATGACTCCTGCAGTGCTCATCTCAACAGGAGTTAGAGCATAATGTATGTTTGCAATGGACGGTTGAACCAAAAATAAAGGTAAAGCTATTTGTTTGAAATGCCTATCTTCTTTATTTTACGTTCATATGGTTGCACAGGAGGCCTCTTAAGTGATACTTTGAGATCCAAGTCAGAGAGAGATGTGCTATAGGCAAAGCCAGCAAGTGTTCTTACTAACACCACAAGCATGTGTCTTGGTGCTTCCTTTCAACGAGGAAATCAGCAAGTAAAACTGAAAAGTTCTGTTTACCCAAGCATCCTAAACAGGAGACAATAATACTTAAAACAGAAGCATTCCCATTGCTACATTAAAACAATTTGATAGTATAATAGTAACAAAAACCCCCTCCATTTTTCAAGGATATAGAATTCAAAAACTCACTTGGTAGTTGTATATCAGTTCACTAATTCCAAATATACAGACACAAGAATTCGTGTATGAAACCAACTCCGGCATCCAATGATTAAAAAGCTACATCCTAAGAATTATGCCCATTTCCCAAAAACAAATGGAGAGCTACGCTCTGCCCATCTGTTATAGCAATAGGAATAAGTGTAATTGGCCATCCCCAAAGCTCTTCTCAATGACAATTTCTATTGATGGCTGTACATATACACTCCCTTAAAGGATAGGGGCTTTCCAGCTAACTGACTTGACTGCAGTCCCAGCTTTTGCGGCCATAAATATTTCAGCAATAAATAGAAACCACTTAAAAATACAGTTTCTTTTACTAAAGACAACATGCCACAATGTACATACAGAGACATAAATATGCTTACACACAGAGCCTTCAAAAGATTTGTCCCCTCTGGTCTGGGCAACCGTGTGGCTATTTACATTTCCGCAAATACTCATACTGACCTTTGATTAGATACAGGAAAAGGACTTTTAGCCATAATCTCACTATAGATTCCTGGAGCCAAAACTAGTCAGCAAAGCAGTGATTTCCTAAAAATCTTGAATAGCATCCATATCATCATTTCAGTGACTTCGATTTGATGAATTGATCTACTGAGGTATTTGGTGGGGTTGAGTGGGTCTTTAAGGACTATAAGGCAACAACTCTTTACTTTCGTGGGACTTCTCTCCTATGGTAAGTGATTTGGGGAGCTTGTCTGCCTAGGAAGGATACCAAAGGACATTGCACAGTTTGAGTTTACAGCATTAGCAGTAGGCAATGAAAAGTCAAAACTATATTAAGTAACAAGAGCATCAATGTGGACAATTACTGTGGAATGGCCAGCATGCTGTAAATTTAGACATACTGTACTCTAACACCCTTGCCCCCTTATAGGCAACCCTTTCTTGATGAGCACAGTCCTAATTTACTAGGGAAACAATCAAGTACAAGCAGAATAAAGAGGGGTTAGGAATGGAAGTCTGAGCATGTATGTAAGCAAAATGGAGGTAGGGCTTTAAAGTCAGCCTGTTTAGATTGATTAGAGTTTGTTTATGCTTTAATGAGAGCTGGCTGGGAACTGGCTCTTTCTTTTTCACAGTTAATACTACTAAAATATAGAGAGATTCTCAATTCTGGTCAAATGTTGATTTTCAGCATAATACTAAATCAATATTCACAGAAACAAAAATATGGTTCTGATCAATAAAGTGTTATTGATTAAATAAGGGAAAATGTTTCCTTTTAATTCACATTTTCATGTTATTTTACTACATGAAAGCTTTGAAGTAAAAATCAGGAAGAGCCTTTTTGATAAAGTAAAAATGTTATTAGAAAAAGAAAACAGAAGTCAATAGAATGTTTTCTCCCCCATGTTTTAATTTCAAAGAATTCAACATTTTCTGTCATACGTTTTATCAAAAAATGCTTGATTAGCTTTTACTTTAACCCCAAAAGACATCTAGAAAGCCAGCTTACCCTGCCCTCATTGATCACAAGTCATGAAAACACTATTCATGGACTCTCAAGACCTACAGCCCAACGGACCAAAAGCCAAAAACACCTGGCAGAGCAGCATAACAGCAGAAATTCTGCTGCATGGACACCACCACAGGACAGAGTGCTGCAAGGTCTTCATCACACAGGCTTCCAATCCCCCACTCCACCTGCCGAGCAAAAACTTGAAAAACCTGAGATGAATAGAGCAGGTGTTTCCCTGTCAGAGCAACACGTAGAGGCACTTGCCTGCATTAAGACAGAGCATGAGGACCAGTGCACTGCCTGCTGTTCCACGGCTACCAATCTCCATTGGACTCATAGGTGTGTTTACAGATAGTTCACTTCTTTGGAAACACCCCCAATCCCACAAGTACTTGCATATGTTGTACTTGGATACTTCTGAACACTTTGCCTACAATAAAGAGTAAGAAAATTAGTAATTCTGATTCCCTGTTAGAAAGGGTACAGAGTATTTCTGGAGGGAGAAAAGGCACCTACTGAAGTGACCAAAACAGGCATTTGCTTTCATTTTTGTCTTTTATTAACAAAACTAAAAAAGAAAAATAAAATTTAAAAAAGAGTGCTACAGATTTAGAAAAGGGAAAACAGCTCTGGAAGAGGCTCAAGTCATAGTTTTTTTCTTCAAAAAAGAATCAATATTACTAGCATTAACAACTAGCAGAAAAGTTATATTTGAAAGAATGATTTGTTCTTTCTGGGAAGGAAAAGAAAATCAGCAGCTTATTGGAATCATTGACGTTATATTTTGAATTTTATGCAATATAGCAATTCTTTCTATGATTACTTAGACATTAATAGACGTAGCTCATTTTACAGCTTATTTATAAATCATGTGTTAGGTATACAGCACGTCCAGGCAAAAATGAGAAGTTATTACTCTTACAGAGTACCCTTCTCGGGAAATACACTTTAATCAGAATTTACTGCAAGTTATCAAGATAAAAAGCCATTCAAATCAATGAGAGCATCAATCTATACACAGCAGATGTGAATTTAGGGTAGTGAAAATATAACCTTTCCCTATTAAGGACAATTATCCTGAACAGAAAACGCAGGTGCTTTCTCAACTTCTTTGTCTCTATATTGTTTTGTATTAGAATAACTTATACTTCTAACAGTTTAGTGAAAGATAATTACTGTAAATATATAACTAGAAAAAAAAAGTCGTGCTTGTGTCAAGTAAGATTTATAAATAATCAAAGGTTTTCTATCTGAGTATACCTTACTAAAGGTCACGTTAACTGCAGCCAACCCCACCCTACAGGGAGTGAAGGGCTTTTACAGCAGCCTGTATGTGATGTGACAATGCCAAAGAAAACTACTGGAGGATCCTTATAACTAAATGAGCCAAGTTTCCAGACACTTAAGGAATTCTACCAGCTTGGAATTCAAACATTACTTCTGAGCCCAAAACACAACATAAAGCCTAAGTAAAATCTCATAAGTATATAAACACTTACTTTTAAGGGACAAATAATTTTCCATTCAGCTTGATGAGTGTCTTCCTGCTAGTACCAAGCTCAGATTTGTTCACAGTTGATTAATTCTTACCAAACATTAATGTTTTGTTATGTTGAGAATTCTCTTATCATGAAAGCCATAAGATAAGTATAGAAGATTGGTAAGCAGTTCAATAAAAATCCTCCCTGCTAATTTCAACACTGCCAGGATTCTCTCTCTCCTTTTTTAACCTTCAGGAGATTCAAGCCTATCAGTCTCTTTTTAATCGAACTGCCTTGTTCAGTAACTTTTCTATGCCTATCTTTCCTACACATTTCTACAGTGGCATCCAAAGGAAGATCATTAGTATATTCTGTCCTACACTCTAAAGACTGTACTGCACATGCTGCCATAGTTTCTCAAGCGCTACTGATGCTATTCCAATTTGCTTCTGTTGGCAGGGCTTGTTTAGTAAGCCTACTCTTGTTTGCCAGAGTTACCATGCACAGAGAGCACAGGCAATCTAACAATTCACTTGCAGTCACCCAGGGTTCTGATCCTTCACTAAATTTTGCTTAGGGTGAACTGTGATTAGCTAAACTGACTTCTACATGAAACAATTTATCTGGGGCGATTAAGTTTCCGGACCACCACCTACACAAGTAACATAAATAAATAAATAAATCAGCTCCCAAAATACTGGGTTTAATTCAGGAATTGTTTTCCAAGATGCAGATGACTACAATTAAGTTCTAGTTTATCCGCTATATAGGGACTACAATTTATAGTCCTTCACCTCCCTTTCTGTTGCCCATGGGACCTCAGTGACAGCCACGTATGTCTGTGCATGTAATCAAAGTTACATGAGGTTTCCAAGTATTTTCAGGTAGACATTGTAAATATCGTTAGCTATGATGCATGGCTGCTCAGGAATGTGCTCCAGGGCAGTGAGGCAGGTGGAAACCATGACAGCTCAACCAGACTGAGCAAACAAACTCTCTAACTTCACAGGAATAAAACTGAAAAAAATGTGAATCAGCAGCATCAGTCTTATGCCGAGAAACATCTCATGTGGTGTTCTGCTAGTGAGCAGAAGTGAAAAGCAGCTTTCAACTCTGTAAGACAGAGTGATAGAAATGCAATCAACACCTAGAAAATAAACATTAGAGGTGAAAGTTCCCGCTTCTGCCAGCGCCAACTGACATTTCCTTCGTATGAAGGGAGATTGCTGGAAAGATGAAAGAAGCCATGCAGCAGTGAGCTCAGGAGAGGCTAATCCCTCTGCTGCTTGGTCTGCTTCCCAGGCGAGCTTGGGCAGGCACACCGCACTCTACAGTGCCATGGGTGTACTTTTATGAGGATCCAGGCAAGGTAGATGGGTAAGTACAGCGAGGTCTGTGCCATCCTTACAAGCGTAGCCATAGTACAGATCCAAGTTCACCATCTCTGTGTTCACCAGTCAGTCCTGTCCTCGCTCAGTTGCAATGCAGCAGAGAAAGGACAACTCGAGTGTACACTGAAACGGTGCCAGTATTAGTCTGGGGCAAAGCAAGCACTAGGAACAACGCACAGAACAGGCTGCAAGAGAGGGCCAGTTCCCTAACACACAGTGTTTAGCACAAGCTGATTTCAAAGCCTGGCTCAGATGCCTGTAACAAGCATTCTAACCGTGTCCTGAAATATTACACACATATGCATTTGAAGAACAAGGCTACTCATGAGTATAAATGCTTGTTCCTATGTTAACGTGAGTTAATCTGTGGATAATTTACTGAAGTTATTTACAATAAAAGTAACAGCCAAGGCACTAAACTGTGTCCTAGAACAAGCATTTATGAAATATTAACACAAGCCCAAGCAGTATGAAATACATAGGCTAACATTCATGTATCAGCTAGCTTAAAGAAAATTCAAATAAGAACAATAAATTGAAGATGTCCCAACACAGATAATACAAACATGAGTGGAAAAATGCTATACTAAGCCACTGTATACTAAGCCAAATGGGAGGTAGGGGCAGGTGGGGTGGACATAACCTTCCTTGACCAGCTTGCCACACTCTTCTGAATGCACCCCAGGATACCATTGGCCCTCTTGGCCACAAGATCACACTGCTAGCTTATGGATAACTTGTCCATCAGGCTTCCCAGGTCCTCTCCAGCAAAGCTGCTTCCCAGCAGGTCAGCCCCTAACCTGTGCTGGGACATGGGGTTATTCCTCACTAGGTGCAGGACCATATACTACTAGCTTCAGGCCTCTAATCTGTGGTGCTTATTGCAATCCTCTGAACTCTGCTATTCAGTGATTTCTCAAACCACCTCACTGTCCACACATGCAGCCCACGCTTTCTAAGTTTACCTGGGAGAATGTTATGGGTCATGATGTCAAAAGCCTTGGAGGTAGGCAACACTCAGTGCTCTCCCCTCATCTACCATAATCACTTACGGTAATGGTGTTGAGCTAGAGATACTAGACTGACTTTTAATCTAAACACAATGTGTAACTGAAGTTTGTTTCTTAGAATTCACATTCCAATTAGTTTATTCAAAGTTGTTAGGCAGTGAACAGTATGCTTAGTCTATCAGAACTTTTTGTTAAGTTTCCACTCCAAATCAGCATAAGAAATAAGAGAGTCAAGATGTCAAATGATGAAGGACTATGAATTGAAACATTTACATTTGAATTCTCTTAGATGATAAAAAAAATTGGTTTGATCCTCCCAGGGAAAGAACATGCATGTTATTAAAGTATTTATTTGTAAGACACCAAAAGAAGGGAAGTAGTTGACTTCCAGAAGAACCTTTTCAGAAACAGTATGCTATTTTATTATTATTGTTGTACTATTCAGCAGCTCCAGACAGTATCATGAATTCCTCTGCTAAGCAATATAAGGACTGAAAGCATTCTCAGGCAAAATACTTACTCAATTTGCCTTATATATGATAAAAATAAGTATTTTCCTGTTTTAGAAGTAGGCTTCAGAGAAAAATGTGTGTCAGTCATTCAAGAAATACGTAGGACATGAGGAATAAAGCAGGAGCAGCTCCCTGTGTTGGTTAGTTAGGAAAACCAACCTCTAAAACAGAGACACTTGAGACAGCAAAAATTTAGGTAACTTGATAGTTCCTTGGCCATCATAGTTTTATAAATTTATAAACTTTGTAATACTCATTACAACTGCTCAGTAACCTTCTACATAATATAAACAATGATTCAATCAGGAGCATTACCTTAGCAGGAACAGAGATGGAATGATTTGTAGCAGAGGGTACATGGTTTTCCACAATGAGCTGCCTGCTACCTGAGGTCTCAGTTTGAGAGGCACAATTGGCTCATGTTTCACAGCTACTATGGGTTCAGGTCTTCACAGTGAGCTATTCGATTTAATCCTTACTCTACCAACTACATTATCTGAATTTTGTTTTAATTGGAAAATGGGGGGCAGCAGGGGCAGAACGAAGCCCCATACTTTCTCTTTGGTTTCAAAATATCTTTTTATAAAATCAATTTGACAGTTCAGTGTTAAAACCTTGTTGAAATATTTGTCACTAATCACAAACCACATTGTCAATTACTACACAACAATTCACATCTCCCTCTGTTTAATTGAAGTGCTCACATCCAACATAGAATAGAAGGGAAATTATTCCTGAACTATGAAATACAGTTGTTTGGGTTTGGTTTTTTTTTTAAGCTGATGAATATTTCATTTCCAATCTTTTATCAAATAAAGTTAAGGATGAACTCTCTTCACTTAAGATTAAAGTGAGTGGATTCATAGGCTGAGAATTTGCTCCCCTTGCTCCTGGCAAGCAGCAACTTGTTACCCATTTAGTCTATTCATTTTAGCATTACCGTGAAGGCATGCTCCAAGATTTGTGAAGAGTGATTACAGGTACTAGACGAGTGTGACTTCTGCATTCTTCTTTGTCCATACAAGTACTAGGTTATTACCTCTCCCGAGTCTCATCTTGCTAGGTATCTTCATCCATTAAACTTTGTTTTGGTAGCACACATGACGCTTTGCCTCCCTCAGTTTACCTTCCTCACTTTTGAGCAGAATTGCTTTATTGGCATTCTTTCCCTTTGTACTCATTTACAGTAGCTTTAAATGATAAGAAAAAAATTATTTCATTGACCAGGATCAAATTTTAGAAGATGATGATAATTTTTTCCTTGTGGTTTATGATTATGCTGAAACCAATTACATTCGGTTCTTAATAATGCAAGAATAAAGAGACAACAAGTAAGTTTGCACCTATCTTAGAGAGAGCTGAAAAATCTCTCATTGCAAGTATATTGTGCAAAGACGTGACAAATCAAAAGATTAGGTCAACTCTAAGAAAACTTCCCAGAAAAGCTTAGAACTGCATTCTTGGTACAATACCTGCCTAGCAATTATAATACACGAGTGAATTAGATACACAAATCATTGCACAAGTTCATCTGATGTGTCTGGGTTTTACATGCTCTTTTTATGTTGTTTTAATTGTTCCCCTTAGTAGAGCTAAGGAATTATTTTATACAGGCAGCATTTCAGTTTAATCTTGCTATATATTTGCAAAATGTGAATTTTCTCTAACTGAGTGAAGGCAATATATAAATATAATGAAAATACATGGAAAGCACATTATGAAAATATCAATGGAAAACTTTTAGTTAAAAGTAATTTATTGGCTAAATAGCTCTAGAGTGTTATTCTGGAAATGAATATGGTACTGAAATCAAGTTTGCACTTAATTTCAGTATCTATGGCCTGGCATATTGATTTTAGTTCCATCAGATAGTAAAAGGATCTAAAATGGTTTAAGCAATGATTTTGTGCTCAAAAGCTTATTCCCATTAAAATACCTCTTCTGAGATAGAAGATGTATCACTATCCAATATTGCAAGGACAAATCCTTCCATTACTATCATGCAAATAATAAGAGGGAGGGAGATGAGTAAAATATCTGCCAGAACTGTTGTAAAAAGTCATATGTTTTAAATGGTCAGAGCAACAATTGTCTAGCTGGATCTATTACTACATGAATATCCTTTAAAAAGTCTATAGAAAAATAAATTGCAATGCAATGACCAAATCTCTACATATAAAAGAGTAAGTACCACTTCTGGACGGGGTTGCAAGCTAGTCAAGAAAACAAGAGAAGCACCTGAACACAAGTCAACATAGCAGCTCTGGAATTAGCTCTGACTAGTAAAGAAAATAATCAGAGAATATAGTATCAAACATATGCTAAACTAACTTATTTGGATATGGATTTACTACTGAATACATCTGCATGCAACATCTAGGTAACTAGAAATAGTACGGAATCATCTAGTAACTGATACCTAGGTATTTAACTGCTACATTCTTTTCACTAATGGTTGAGTAGATTCTATTCCTCAGAAATGCTATACAAAAGATCAAGCTTACTGACCCTGCCTGCTATACATCTCAGAGAGCAGCATACTTAACTCAGCATCATTTGCATCTCTCTCTGAAGTGACTGATTCGATAGGTTGAAGTTAAAAAGCACCATTTCTTTGAAAAGATCCTGCTTCCAAAAGGAAAAAGAAATATTGCCATCCACAGTCCCCTGGGTGTTCTGTTTATTTTCTTCTTTTCAGCAGATTTTTTCAATGTAGATGGCACAGTGATGATTATACATAGAAGGCCAGCCAGACCAAGAAGTGTCTTACAATGACTCTTAGGGAAGAATGCATATACTTTTCCAGGCAACAGCACAAATTGGGTCCCTCCAAGTTTACCTTTCTGGTAGCCCAGATAAATAACTTCTATGCATAGATATATGCAGTTTGCAATGCTTAAGTTAAAGGAGTATCTCAGTGGGTGACCAGAACGCTGCCTTCCTCTACTGCAACAGATCATAGAACTGACACAACAGAGAATAATGTAGCCAGGTGGCTATCCAGGTTGTTTACAATCCCTCACAAGTAAGAAAAAGTCTCAATCGTAACTCTGAGAAGTTGGTGAGGCACTCTGCAATCTCAGATGACACAGCATACAACATAAGGAGGTCAACTGTATGATCTATAATTCTACAGATGGAGGAATCAGCTGAAAATCCCTCTGTCAAATCAAGGTTCCAGTCTACTGAGACACTTCAGCCTTCAGCAATTATCTACCTCCAGTACTGCCAGGGTCCAGTACCCCCTCACCAGCTTCTTTCAGATACTCTATGCATGAAAGGTGTAACATTTAATATCCCTAGTTGCTGGGAAGGCATATGTAAGTGAAGGCAGAACAAACCTGCTGCTCTGTTCCAAGTTATATTAAACTAGTTGTCCAGTTTTCATACTCTATACTGGACAGAGCCACATGCTTACAGCCCCCAAACTGGTCTGCTGACTTCGGGAGAATTTTACATCACCAGATGATCCATTCAACTGCTTTATCTAAACAGCTATCAGTAAAGGCCATTGCCTGGTCTCTTCTCTGTAGACAGAGTCAGCTGCTTCGCCTTATTCCCTGAGCTTCAAGAGCATATCACACCTGCTCACCTGCTGTTCTCCATTGTAGGAATTTACTCAGTGAGTCACATTCCATACCCAAGGGTTTAGTCAGTCATAAGTACAGCGTAGGCCTTAAAATATCAGGAGTCACCATACATTTTACGTCTTGTTCCTTGTTCAAGAGAAGGAAGGCGTCATACAAAAAGTAAAGGAAATATTCTGTAGGACTTCCACGAGTGGCAGCAGCTATTTCAGTGCAGGGAATGATTAATATGAAGACTTGAAGACTTGCTTGAATCTTACTACTAATCAGTCAAATTGAGAATGGCGTACTCAAGTTCTTAAAAAAGTCTATGGCAACTCAAAGATAGGCACTACTACCACTTGATATTAAAAAAAACCCCACAAACAAAAGCCTTTCTGTTAGTTGATATTGCCACTGCCACAAAGCTATTCCTAAAATGAAGGAAATCCAACAAAATATCCCTCCCTACCCCCAGCCCCCAGTTCTAATCAAGTATATAGACTGGTAACAGTGGAACTTTCAGTAACTGAAGAAGCCAGACTCTCAGTTACACGTGACAAAAATAGACACCCGGACCTCGTGCCCAACTTATGGCTTTGGGCTTCAATGTCATCCCATCAGGGCAGCTACAACACACTCAGGGCATGAGGAAAGCTGTGGAAATTCCTCCAGATGCTGCACAGGAGGGCTCTGCTAGGTATGAAGCACTGGAGCCTCCTATCAGGAAATCCATCTCTAGTCAGCAGAATCAGGATAAATGAGGGAACAGTCATGCTCTTTCATCTCCTACTCCCAATGTCCAAGGCACTAATGTGGCTGACAGAAGCCTAAGGAAAATGCTTGCAGCTTGCTCTGCCTTTTATCATACTCAACCAGGTGAGGCTGCTGGTTGTGCAAAGGCAGACCACCATTTAAGCTGTACAAGTCACCATGTAAAGAGGCACACTGTGAGGAGTTCATAAACTGTAGTTCTTCAGGATTTCTTGTTGGAAACCCAGCTCCCAGATTATGCTGGTTTCTGAATGAGTATTTTGTTAATGCTTAGATGTCCATGAAGTCTCACTAAGGGGCCTTTTCACTAGTTCACAAGCACTTTGTAATTTTCCCCCACAGTGCTACTAAGCTTTGTTTTCCAGAAAGAGAAGCAATAGCAAATAATCACTGCCCTGAATAACTGGGTAAAGGAACAGCAGGTCTCAATTCCAAAGCAGAGGAAAGGAGAAAAGTCAAAATTTCTCAACACCATTCTTTGTCCATCCTCAGCTGATAATGAATGTAACCTTTTTACATCCTCAAAGATATAGTAGGGAACATTGTTTCCACTAGATACACTTCTGAAGCAGAAATTAACAAAAATTGTAATAAAAAAAGATCTTCCTCTCACCCAAGTAGCAAGTCCTACCACATACATCCTTCTTAGTCACTCTCTTATGTATTTTGTACAACGAAAGCCTGCATAAATCTATTTCTAACAGAACCTCTAGGAGCAGGTGACCAGAGAGACTGCTATAAGTGCTATCTTTAACAGCAAAAATTTAAGTAGAAGTTTGACAGCTCTCAATAATACTAACGCTGGCTAATCTTCAAAGTACAGCACACAGTTGTTTGCTACTGTTGACAAAAATGAAAACCTGGAAAAATTTTCTATTCTTACATGCTAAAATTTCTTTTTCTGAATTTAGTAAAAAAAAAAGTCCCTGTAAATCTCATCAGATTTGTATCTGGTTTGTCCCAGATCTGCACGATCTCAGTACGACTATCCCTCAAATTAAGGACACTGATGCTGTCAACTTCTGTAACACCAGCAGAGCACTGGAACTTAAAACAAGAAAGCCCTCTCTAATATTCTTTACATGTGTTTTTCCCCTCATTCAAAAGTGGTGAGAAATGAAGAATCACAACTATGACATTTAGAAACAGTCACAATTTCTATGGAAGAGGCAGAGCTTAGGTTGCTACAGGACATTCCCAGAGCAAGTTGGAATTAAACACAAATTCTTGAGTTTTATCTTCCATTGCAAGTATTTTGTCAATAGTTTTCACAGGTTTATCTTTCACTCTTATTATAGTGGCTGGTCCATGCAACGGACTGACTACTACTATCATCAGTCAGTTGGAACATACTCTAGGTGACAGAAATAAACATGATGGATTTCCACAGTTACAAAATTGCTGTTGACTTGTATCGGTAGCAATACAGTTCCACATAATAGAATTTCTAGGAAGGATTAGTTTGCTTTCCTAAGCAATGAAATAACACATATTTGAGTGTTCAAAGAAAGTCTTGTCCTCATAGCTCTATGGGTGTTTCTCCCCCCCATATATGTACTTGTCTGTCAAGCTGGATTTTCATTGCTTTTTCTTAAGCCATTAGGAAATAGGGAAGAACAGGAGACCGTTTATAGAAAGCGGTAATGCTACGTAAGGTTAGAACTATCCTTTCCTAGATTCCTACCTATAAGAAAATCAGCTACAAAAGCTTTTGAAAACTACTGTCAGCCAACTTCATGTATTCAAAATTTCATCATTACTTAAGTGTTATTAAGTATAAGGTTTTTTCCCTAAATTGCAGTCTCATTTTCCTTACTGCTCAGCTTACCATCAAGTTGATGAAAAATGCTAAAACATCACCAGATTCCTCAGCTCTTTTCTAAGGCAAAGAGCAGACACTGCCAAATATGATAAAGTAACTTTCAATGTTATTGACAGATATTCAGTAACCAAGAGTTAATATTCATCCCTGTGCTTTCCACGTGCAAGTGGAAATTAGGATTCCTTCAACCAAAGTCAGAGGAATGACAGTTCCTTTTCGCCTCTATTTCTTTCATGTCAGACTTCCAGCATTTGAAATGTAGTATTACAGGGAAAAAAAAAAAATCTGGAACATCTACCCAAGTCCAGCAAATTAGCCTTTCTTTGACTTACAAAACCCTGGGAACGTTATAGGCATAACCACCAGTGTGACCATGGCAACCCCTACTTAGAAGTTTTCATATACTCTACCATTCTAAGGTCTCCAATCATTTTGGCCCTGTTTTTCACAGAAACATGTATTTCTGTTCTCCTTTTGGTCTCTACGGAAGCCAGTTAGAATTAAGTCTACTTGTTTTTTATTATTTGTATTTAAAGCTACTTGAAAGTAAGTAGACAAGTAGCTACATTGTATACCTCATTAATAAAATGGGTAGACAGTATGATCATCTCAAAAAAACCAAACCCCACCAAATTCCTGATGTCATGTCAGTCACTTGTTCCTCTGTCAAAAATTCTTAAAAAGCAAAGTAAGTGGAAATATTTCAACTGAACTTCAAACCAATATACGTTATTGCACTTCTGCATATTTTCCTCCAATTTTTATAATAAATTTCTACACTTTTCTCTTCCCCTTTCCTTTGCATTCAACCAAGATTTCATCATATTTCTGTTTTTCTTTTTAGAGCAGGAGAACCAGCAAAGCCAGCCAGAGAGCCTGCCCTTTGAAATGGGCAGTGCTGTATATCTAATTTGGATTAGTCATGCATTCATTCTGAACTAAAAGCAATGTTTATGCTTTTTTCTTTTTTTTTTCCTCATTATGCTTTGGCTCTTCAGCAAGTTCCATATTCATTAACATAAGTTGGCAGACAGGAATTTAGGCTAGTGTGGGATTTATTCAGGAAACAGACGCTGTATGGGCATGAGGGAACATTTCTTTCTTTAAGTGCTGTGCACACCTTCTCATGTGGATTTGTGAGACATTTTATTTGCATAAACAGCTGTCTTCTTACCTCATTTCTGCAGCAATAGTACCATGCAAGAACGCTGCCATAAGAGACCCTGTTCTTATTCTTCAAACCACTCCCCCCACTTCTCTTTGCAGCTGGCTCTTGAAACAAAAAGCACATTACCTTATTTACCAATTCCACTATAACCTGTATTTCAAGAATGCAATACCAATACTTAATTTATGTAGATAATTTGAGTCTAAATATTAACATATTTAGCTTTTAGCCACATCAAAATTATTGTACTCTGAAAATAGAGTAACATTCTAATAATTAAACAGGGAGAAAAATTCAGTCAGATAAGGAACAGATTCTAGAAAGATCAAAATACTACAGATCACTTTTTGTGTTCAAAGAGTAAAAAATAAAAGCATGTATATGTTAGTACTACTTCTCTGTAAAGATTATTTCAGATGAAAATGAACAAAAATAAGTATATTTCAAAGAGTGGAAAAAATAGACAAGTGTTCCAGGCCAACAAAAAGAAACAAGAGTGGATATTTTTTAAATGAATATTTTGATTACTTAACTCAGACTTTATGCAAAGATGCCATTACACAGTATGCCTCTAACTGTGCAACTTCCAACATTCCCTGGTGTTGACTGATCTATATTTGTCCAACTGGTGTTGTGACATTATTCCTTATATGATTTTGTAACAAATATGTACATCTCCTCTGCAGTTGTCGAGGCCTACATCAAATGTTTATTTTTGGAAGGGTTCTGTTTTTTAGATATCAGTGAAAAGGAATTAATGCTGTATTTCCTTCGGAATAAACAGGAGGAATTTGATGGGGGTAGGAGGGAAGTCAATCCTTGGTCTTTTTCACAGGTGTGTTCTGGGAGAAGCTGACCTGAACTTCCTTCTCAAAAATTTTCCTCTTCTGATGGTTTACACAGCACACTTTTATTCAACCAGAACTAGGATGAGAAGCAGAAAACCACGTCTATATATTTGATAGAAACATTGCCTCCAGGATGGCAAATGCAAAAGTCTGGTTTTCAAAGAGTAAATTTAGAAGATTTGAAAAAATTGCTAAAAAATATTTCAAACTAGAGGGAGTATGAAGTTGCAAAAAGCAGCATAGGAAGGATGAGGTAGGGAGAAAAAACAAGCTCAAGAAATTTAAAGACCATCCACAGCTTGTCTCCCTGCTTTTCAATCTCTATACTTTGACCTATACCACACTCAAACACCTCCCTTTCCCCTTCAGCCTCAGACTGATTTTACCGATCGCTTCCTTCGTCCCTTTTCCTCCTTCCCTGTGGTATTTTATACCGTGTACCAAAGCTGAGAAGATAATGTACTTCACCCAATTTCTGTCCATCTCAGGTACTAAGACAAACAATCAGTCTTTATCAGAAGTATTGTTATAAATCTCACTTTATAGAGTTCCCCAAAAGTCCTGTGACATCCTTATTCTTGTAGCGAGTCTCTCAGTCCTAGTAGGCAACATCAAATGGCATCTAACACTGCAGCCAACATGAATCCTGTAATTCTTTCTTCTTCTCACAGCTGAAATCTGAAAATAACTAACTTGCTTCAAATAAGCAGAATAAAAGTTGTTGAAGGGAGAAAAGGGGAGGAGAGAGCCTAGTCATGCACTGATGAATCAGAAGCAGCAAAGCGCAGACGGTGTAACAAAATATTAAAGGTGCCTTAAATAGGGATCTAATTGAAAGGAATTTTGAGAACATTTTGCGTTTTTTAAAGCAAATTTAATGTTCTCACATGAAAACAGAGTTAAGTTTGTTATACTTGCTTATTTTCTTATGAGAGTGGATAAAATTTTATTTCAATTTCAGATGCTAAAAGGTTCAAATAGCACCTAGAAGTGACTACGGTACATAAACTGCAATAAAGTGTTGATCTCTTCAAAGCCTGCACCTTGTTGTTCTCCTTCTGCAGACAAGAGAAACTATATTTAAAAGTTTCAGCTAAATCCTCGAAGAACTTTGGACACAAGTGACAAATAATTTGGCAGAGGAAAAAGCTCAAAAAAATACAAAGGTAAATTTGTGCACTAACATTTTGATGAAAGTAATTCTTACAAAGCAGTTTCCAAGATGAGCATTTTATATCCAACTTCCAGAACAGATTAATGAAAAACCTTCTTTCTAAAAAAATAAACCACCAGCCCAAAAACCCCACCCCTAAATTGATATTTTAAAATGTTGGAATGAAGAAAGAAAACCTACAAAATCAGTCCACACACTGGACAAATAACAACATTGTAGTTTTTAAAGCATTTTTAGATTTGATTTAGTTTTTCCCTTCCCACACCTGGAGTTTTTAACTTGTTCATACAGTCTCTTTTCATTACAATATGAACTCCTTCTCTGTTTTTTATTTTTTATAAATAAAGCCTGAAATAGCACACTGATAAGAAAAATTCGGGAAGCACACAAGTTCTATTTTTACAGCCCTCTACAAGGATCTTTGTGTCTGACCCTAGGCAATCATGTTTTAATAAGAACTTGATCTTGGAGTTGATTTCAACTATTTAAAATTCACTAGTGATGGTCTAAAGAAAATACAGTTTCAAAATGGTGCCAATTTAGAAAATAAACCTTGAGTTATTTTTCTTTATCTTACAGAACTCTGGGGTCCTGGAACCCTAGATTTTTTATTTTTTTTTTTTTTTTTACACAAAGTTATAGGAATAGAAATGACATGTAAAAATGAAGGATTCTAATACAAGTACTTTTCCTTCAATAAACAAGAAAATAGTGCTTTGAAATTATATAGAAGGGTACATAAGCCATTTTTACATAGTGTTCCCGGTCTTAAGTTTATGGCAAAACCCACAGCACCCAGACTCATACACAGAAACACAGACAACTTTATGGTCTGAAGCAGATTGTTCATATGGGCTTTTTTTTTGTTTTTCAACTAAGTGTGCTACTTTTTAGAAGCAAATACTGGTCATACCTAATACTGCACAGATGTCCTACCTAATTCATGTAGGACAAACAGCATACATCTTTAAAAGAGACCAGTCTTGCCAATAAGCAAGATGGTTAGAAGGAAGGTTAGCACAACACAAAATAGAATCTAATGGGAATGACAAAATGAGGAACCAGACATCAGTGCATTATGAACAACTCCAGATCCTACCTGCAGTTTGTTATGCTACCAAAGGCAGCTGGCAAGTACCAAGACTGCTTTTACCACTACACTTTTCCTTCACCTAACCACTGTTTGACTATAAACCTGATCTTACACTCACATGTAACAGACTAGAACAACATGTACAGTGGTTGACAATATTATGCTCCTAAACAAGATAATGCAGAGTGTATTTTCACAGAGGAAAGGAAGGTCTGATCACTCTTCCAGACTATTTCTCATTTCTGTAGATCTTTCACATGGAATCGTCTTTGAATGATAAATGTAATAACAAGGTTCTAAAAGTACTACTGCAGCCTCATTTCTTTCTCTTACCATATGAGGAAATACAGCAGATGAGCCCTATTCCTCTGATAAAACAATATCTTATTTCTTTTGACCCACCCAGTCAGACATCTCACTGAAAACCATTCGTGACCACTACACCAAGGGTGACACAGACACTGATTTTTGCAGTACTTTTTTCTGAGCCACAGCTTCCTGGGGATTCTGCATGCCTCCAAAAACAAAAGTCTTTGGTGAAAACCAAAACTGGTTCAGAACTGATGATTCTGCCACAACAATGCAAGAAAATCCCCATCTTAAAACTCTTCCCTCATTGCTCAGATGACTTACACTGACCTCTATAAATTTAAAAAAGTTGATGTAGGAGGAATGTATTTACCCTTTTAAAAAGGGAGATCTATTTTCAAAAATAGGTCTGTTTTTACCTACTACCAGCATCTGCCAAGATGATCTGATGATATCAGCAATTACTTTCCTTCAGTCTCTCCTCCCCACATTCTCTATAGTTCCTTGCTGAATTTGAAAATCATTTTCCAAAATTGAGTCCCAAGCAGAACATGATCTTTGTGCCCTGTATATTTATACAATTGTATGCACACAAGTTTACAAGAACACTTCCTTCTCCCACATCCAAACGATAAAGCAGCCATGTTTACAGTCTAATGCCACTGAATATGTGAAGATAATTACCATCCCATTGGTGACTGCTTCGTTGGAAGCCAAGACATGTAACCCAGCCTTCTGCAAGTGTTCTTCAAGACTTTCCTGGCAAGTTTCGTTAATGTCTCAACTCTTATTTGCCGAGCTCAACTGGCAGGTGCTGAAATCTTGCCAGGACAAGGTAAACAAAATTCAACAACACCCATGAAGATTTTTCATTTTGCTGACTGCTTAAAAGACGTCTCCAGTTTTAGAACATGTGACTGTTTAAAGAAGAAATTACACCAGACAAGGACAAAAATCTTTGAATCCTAGCATGAAGATCATCTAAAAATCTTTGGAATATAAACTTTGCTATGTTTATATAGTAAAACTTTGTTCCAAGTCCTTTACAGTCACCACTGCCCTGTGAATAAGGAGCTCCTCTATTTAAAACTATGGCTGCTCAGCCTCCAGGAAGCTTCTTGACGTGGATATGCCTGATATACAGATCTTTCCTCCTGATTTCTAGCAGCTTACATAAAAAGCATACAAAAAACAGTGTCAAAATATCTTGCCAGATTTTTTTTATTGTCACACCAAAAAGTACAAGAGTCATGCTAGGAATCCAGATGCCGATTATTAAGTCCTGTTGTATTACTGGTTGTGTGCTCACTATTAAGTTCTGCTCTTCCTGGTTGTGACTAATATCTGTTTAAATATGATCTGTAACCCACAGAGGGACGTTGCGGGTGACAGCAGCACTGTAGCACACCTGCTCCCTTTTGAGGCAAGCAGCTTGGGACCAAGCCAGTTACCGTAGAGTATCTAGACTGGTACTACATACCCAAGTTGAGCTGTTTGAACATCTGTCAGTCTGAAAAAGTTTTAGATTACTAAACTGGATAAGGTTTACCTCACATCATTCGTTAATGCTGAAATGTTAATTTATTCTTTTTTTTCCAAACCAGAAGGCATGCCTTAGGACTTGTTCAAGTACAGCTGAATGCCATTTGTTAATTATGCATCCTGGAAGGTTTGTCTACTTCACTCCACATTCACATTTTCTCTTTAGCAGTCAATCCAACTTGTAAACATCTCCAAACAGCATGTAGTTACTCCATTCATTTTTATCTGTGCTGGAAACCAGCATATCATACGCATGGCCAAAAAGCCAGGCAAGCCTCTCACAACCTGAAAGTCTCCTTTGGAAGTGATTTGGCAGTAAAGACATGCTGAAGGTAAGCCAGTTAAAAGTGTCATCCAAACAAGGTAATAAATGTAGATAACACACTTTCTATAGCAAAGGGGAATTGCTAAAAAACCTGGTGTAACACTGGAGTTGCAGATCAGTCTTCTCCTGACAAACCCCCTTGTATTCTACAAATATGACTCACACAGATGGAACAGAAAGATTCACAATATTTTTGTCAATATTTTTTCCCCAGCAAATATCAATAGTGTAATGTTTGCATTGCATCTTTTGAAATAACCCTGTACCTTCTATACCACTGGAATTTTTTCTCCCTCTCTTCCAAAAGATAAATGAAGAAACCAGACTTACAGACTTACAAATCTTCATGCCTCCCCAGGAAAATCCCCCTCATACTTTCACTGATATTCAGTCAGTGAAAGGCTGCATACCTCACACTCTAATGACATTTTCAATAGAGGTGACTTCAATCTTTCATATTCTGAATAAAACGGCACAAACACCATACGTTATCCCTTGTAGAACTTTCTCTCACCTTTGTACAATTAGAACAGCAGGCAATGCAATTCCAGCATCCATCTTTTTCTAGTACATCAGATTTTTTTTATCCACTTGCTACTTAAGAACACCTATTCATGATTAACTTCTAGAAGTGAACACCTAACGCCACTTAACAATAAAACTCTTTCCATCATCTTCTGCACTGTGAATCTTAATGCTGACTAAATAATGGCATTTAGTTTCATCTTCCACAAGTTTTCCATTTTTCCCTGCTATTAGTTCTTTCCCCATCTCATCTAATGTTTGCACACTTCACTTGGGAGGTAGGCTTGATCTGACTGTTTCTTCCACATTAGTATTTTTACTCATTATTCATATCTGAATTGTTTGATAAACACATCAGTGGCACAGAGGTATTTGTAAATCAAGTCACTTTTTTGATCCTCACATTTGCTGTAGCTTTTGTTGGTGCAGTACCTAGTTCTAATTTAAACTGCTGATAAATGTGAGCCTCTTATATCAACAGCTATCCTCTTATTAGCTCTTCTTTCAACATCCCATATTTGCAATGCTCAGCAAAGCTGAACCGCAGCAATAAAGCTTCAGCTGTTTCCCCTTGTTCCCAAGATCTATGAAAACCACTCCAGATTTCTTGTGTATATATTACTAAATACATACATATCTGCATATAAAATATTTTGTCTGCCTCTGGGTGTTCACACCTGCTTTTACTTATTTTTTTCCTTAGTTTCTTTTTTGACTTCCAAAATAGAGGTCAAGAAACACGCTTCAAGCCTCTAATTCCTGAAGTTTCTCTATATAACTTCAACCTAGATGGACAGTAAAGCAGCACTCCAGGGTTACACAGCATTCAAACAACTGAAAAGAACCTAAAAGGACAGTTTCCTTGGAGTGAAGTGGTGAGGAACAGCCTATGATTAAGCGCAATTTGAAGTTTTGGGAGTAATGTCACATTGAAAATAATATGTTCTTATTTCCATATTAGAAAGACAGAGGAGCCTAAACATATATTCCTACCAGAACCATACTGGGGTTCTTTATGTATATATACATGCACAGACAAATGATACGGAGGAGGGTAACTCTGCTCTATAAATCTAGTGGTTTATTCTTTTTAATGCTTTCTGAGTAATTCCGTTTGACAATGCATGAGAGAATTAGTTTATTCAAAGGGGTTTCTGTTTGCTTGGGATTTTTTTTTTTTTTTTTTGGCTCTTTGAGGACTGCAGAACAGATAACAGCACTACACAATAGAGTTCAACATTGTTGTAGTAAAAAGGAGTATGCAGAGCCAAATGGGTATTTTGTTAACATTTTAGACCCTAGCAACAACACATTGACCTTGCAATATAACAAGACTAAAACAGACCAATATTTTAAAACATTTTGTTTTATGAGGTTCAGTACAGAAATAACCACCCTTCATAAAGTCAACATCTGAATGAGTGAGTCAGTATTCCCACAGTGCTTTCAAATATGCCAGAATGTTACATTTCATACCCCTTTGTTTTTAATACTTCATTCTGCTCACAAGTCCAGTGATGGAAGTCGCTTGGAACCATGTAATGATTTTATTACAGTTGCCTCTGTTCTTCCATTTCTCATCTTTCCTCCTATTTGTTTGCTACAGACAATTGTTACACACTGCTTCAAATTAAATTGTAAGCAATTTGGGGGAAGTACTACGGTGGATATTCACAGAGTGCATTAGCATAAGGAAACTGAACTCTCTATGCTTCCCTGGCTGTCAGTGAAGGGACAGGAATGGTTTCATTTGCCTTCCCACCCCAGAACACACACCAGGCTTCACTACAGCTGAAGCCTTTCCTTCCATTGAAAATAAGAAAAGCCTGTGGAGACTACGTATCTCAGACTGAGGTTTACTAAAATGTTGGGAGAAGAGAGCTGCAGGACACAATTTTTACCTATATAAATAAGAGAACAGACATACACAAGAACAGCATCAGATCAAAAACCCCATTTAGTCCACTATACTGCCTCTCATGGCAAACTATAGATATTAGCTGGGGAAGTAAACAAAAAAATTAGGAGGAAACAATTTTCTCAAGTACTCCCCAAGTTTGCAATAGAGACTTCCTCAGTGGAAAGGTGGCATTTGATGGATTTTCTCTTCACATACTTTCCCCATTTGTTTATCATATTTTGAATATTTATAACTTGAGCACTCAGAGCATCCTGTAGCACAGCGTTTTCTGTACTTGACTTACAACACTTTACCTGAAGGACCACCTCCTCTCATTCAGCTAAGCATGCCACATACCAGCTTCATTAACACTTTATTCCCATTTCATAGAATCGTTTATGTTGGAAAAGGTCTTTAAGATTGAATCCAATCATAAACCTAGCACTGCCAAGACCACCACTAAACCATGTCCCTAAGTGCCACATCTACACATTTTTTAAATGCCTCCAGGGATGGAGATTCATCCTCTTCCCCTGGCAGTCTATTCCAGTGATTGACAGCCCTTTCAGTGAAGGAGGGGGAAGGGGAGGGAGGGAGTGTCAATTCACTTCATAGTTTCACATTTCTGTATGTGTCTTAGCCCAAAGATCTATTTACAGATACTGCAAGTTTCCTTCCAAAATCATGTTCAGTTTGGGTTTTATGAAGAGAATATATTACATAGAGAGAAACACTAGTGTGAGAACCTAGACACTGAAACACAAGAAAAGGTGGACAGAGAGAAGAGTTTAGCAAACTAAGCTAATAGACTATCTCTGGCCAAGCAGAAAAGCAACAGGTGGTAAACAGTACTTCCCACCACAAAGAAAAAAAAAAAAAAAGATAAGCAAAATAAGAGGCATAACACTCTTACTACCACCACTAAAAGAAAAACTGTACTTTATTAGTAAAGCAGCGTTACGGTATCCAGCTCCTTCCAAGATGTAACTTGTGACAGTCAAAATCACTTTGATCTGATGATAATTTTGTAATACTAGATAGAAAATAAAGCAAACAGGTGTCTCAGTAATAAAAGCAAACAATCACCTCTTAAGTTAGGAACAATAACACTTCTCTACTCCTCAACATTCCTCAAAATGCCAGTTTGGTATTCAATGCTTAAAATTTGTTCCAAAATACTTACCAACTGCTTTGGGTAATGTTTGTTGACTCCATTTCCAGGCAGAGGAACCTAACCTGTGTGACAAACAAGAGTAAATAAGACTCAACACAAATATAAAATACTAATTTCAGTATTACTACTGCATTTTATCATGTTTAGTGATTGAGTGGATCAGCACAAAGGCACTGAAATATTCTTGAAAAAGCATTGTTTTCAAACTAGAAAAACAAGTTCCAAACTGTTGGCATCATTTTCTGGTGCTCGGCTAAGGCAAAGATAGAGAGTTGGACAAAGTAATGATTTGGAAGAATGAAGAAAACACAACAGTCCTAAAAAAAAAAATGTCACTTTTTACCTTGTCTAGTCACTTATACCAGTAACTGTCAGATCAAGAAGGTAGTGGTTTACATCCTTTTTAACAGAAACAAACAAGCACATAGAATAGTGGATGAGATGTCTTTATTTCAGGTTACTAATATACAGGCAGAGAAATCTTTTCTGACCAGAAGATTGTCTCAAAAACCCAAAGGACATGTAAAACGATACTGAAACTAGCACAACTTAACCAAACCTAATGATTTCCTAGGAAAACACCTTCAATTTATGCATTTCTCCTGTACCTTTTTTTTTTTTCTCCTGATTATATTACAATAATTATAAAAGGCTTGAGAAGTGCTTTCAGGAAAGACTTGGAGGTCCTGATCCTGCAATCACTGTACATATGCCCAACATCAGTGTGCCAGTGATACTATCCAAATCAATGAGAGTTCTATCCTGCTTTAAATTACAGAGAAAAAGATATTTGCAATATCAGAGTCTCAGCCTCTAAAAAGTTCCTTCCTTTATACAAAATCATTTTCAATTGTCTTGGTAGAAGACAAATGTTGGGAACAGTGAAAAAAGTTCATTTTGTTTTTTCAAACAGCAGCATCACAGAAGTGTCAAGACTGTACCGAGGGAGCTGACGTGGAACCGAGCATAAAATAAAATGAAAAAGATAACTTAAAAGGGAGGCAAAGAGAGAGAAAGTCAGCTTAGAGGGAATTCACAGACCAGGAGAAACACCTCATGACAAACTGCCCGAGGAGGAAGTTGAGATACTTAAAGAGATGCTGATGTTTTCAGAGACACAAGTAGGCAGAAGAAAAGATTGAAAGTTGTGGATCCGAATCCCTGAAGGGAACATTAAGCTACAAAAAGTCTACTGAAGCACATTAAGGCAGAGCCTATTTGTACATTCTGCAGCTGAAGCAAATATTCAGAACTAAGGAAGATTACTACTATTTAAAAAGTTGCAAAGACAATCTCATATAGCCTTGTCAAGTTAGACAAGAAAAGACTCAGAAAATGAGGATTGCACTGTTCAAGATTTCAAGCTAATGTGCTAATCACACTGACTCCCCCTCCAATTCCTTCCTCTTCAGTAGAGCGACTGGCTCAGTGATCATGAGGCAAGCTTCCCAAATGGTCACATCTTACCTGAAGGAATACTTCATTTACTGTATGTTTTATGTTAGGTACAAGTAGTTCTGTGTTACAAGGATCCTCCAAGGGTTTCTGTGATGGACTCTAAGGTTACCTGCTATTTCTCCCCCTGCCCCCAAGTACTCATCTACGAATACTTAGACATACACGCACATGAACTTCTGCCATACACTACACAGAAGAGAATCAATCGTGAACCAGGAAAAGAAAGAATTTTGTCTAGTGTCAAGCTAATAACAAACTTATTCCATAGAACTACACTGTGGAATTAGATATTCATTCCTCACTCCAGAACCAAACCAAGTAGACAGAGTGTATCCACCTGCACCTGAGCAGGACACCCTGGTGTCAAGGATGGAAGATGACTCAGGTGGTACACTTCTCAACCCTGTTTGTTGACAGGGGAGGCCTGAGCAAAAGAGCAGTCATCCAGAGCATTAATACCTGGAAGCTAGTGTTGTGGGTAGGAATCCAGCTTCTGTAACCACCGGAACAAGGGCTACTAAGTAACAATGGGATCACTTGGCAAAGCAGCACATAAAAAACACCGAACTTTGTACCAAAGCTCTAGTGAGAAGAGTTTTAAACTAGATAGGCTGGGACAAAGTTATCATTACCTGAACAGATGCAGACAAGGGAGCAAGTGGTACAGCAGATGCGTGGAGAACAGCAGGACAGGGAGTCTCTTATCCCATAAAAGCATCTCAGCTTCAGGCCCACACCAGATGCCTGCACGCCAGTGCACACAGCATGGGGAACAAGCAGGAAGAATTAAATCTACAACTTCACACAAACTTCTTCAGCCTCGACAGGATTAGACACACAGCAGTGCTGGAGAGCTGTCAGGGAGGGATACAGGCTCTTTAACAGAGTAGACAGATACAGAAGAGGAGTTGTGTTCCAGGTAAAATGATAGGACTGAATGCATGAAGCTTTGCTGTAGAGCAGGTGATGAAGGGGTTGAGCACTTACAGGTAAAAATTAGAAGACAAGCTTACATGGGTGATGCTGTAGTGTCTGGTACAGACCTCCTAATCAAGAAAACGAAGTGCAGAAGCCTTCTCTAGGCAGCTGGAGAAAACCTCACAGCCACAGGAAGTGTCTTATGTGGAACTATAATCACCCTGGTATCTGCTGGGCAGTCAAAACTACTGGGCTGAAGCAATCCAGTTCTATGGAACAAATAGAAGGAAATGTCTTTATGGCTGTGATCAGTGAAATGACTAAGGGAGACTTCTCTGCCTTACCTGCCATTCAAAGACAAATAACTCCACAGTGGCAAGGGCAGCCTTGACCAGAGTGATCATGAGACTGCAGAGTTACAGGTACTAAAAGGAATGAGCAAGTTCAGCAACAGTATTTCAATCCTGGAATTCAAAGAGCACATTTTAGGCTCTGCAGGAACCTGCCTGGCAGGTTCCCATGGGAAACTGCCTGGGAGGGCAAAGGGACCCAGGAAAGCTGGCTAATGTTCAATGTCAGCCTTATCAGAGCACAAGAACAGTTCATCCCACTTTGCAGAAAGTCAAGCAAGCACAGCAGTAGGCCAGCACAGATAAACAAAGGTTAGCTCCTGACTGAGATCAGGCACAAAAGGGAAAGACACAGGAGCTGAAAGCAGGGACGGCTGCTTGGGAGGAATACAAAGACATCCTTCATAGGTAGGAATAAAGCCAGCAATGCTTAGCTAGAGTTCAAACTAGCAAGGGAGATGAAGTGCAGAAAGTTTCTGTGTTATATACACACTGATAGCAAAAGGAAGACCAAGGAGAACGTTTGCCTGCTGCTCACTGAGGCAGCAGACCTAGTAACAAGGCACAGGGAAAAGGCTGCAGTACTCCGTGTGTTTTTTGGCATCAGCTTGCACTAGTGGGTAGTGTCTCAATTACAAGACAAGTACTTATATACAGATCAATCTCTTCTGAAGCCCTTTACAGTGGAAATATTTTTATTCATTACCTATCATTGCTACACGTCAACAGATAGTGACAAGAATGCGTGCTAGTACCGAAAAAAATACTTCCTAATGGTTTTGGCTTTTTTGTAAAAATATGGTCATTGACTAAACACATACCTTCTATTCACATACAAGCATGTTCAGAATTTTTCCATATTAAAAAATGGCCATATCTGTTAGAAGCATTTCACAGCTCTAACGAGGTGGTCTGTGTCTGCCAGCCTATTGCTCAAGAGACGTGTGATTTAATGATTTGAATAGTTTCCCATGCTGGTCTCCCACCACACAGCCAAGAGCAGAGCCATGTTCACACTGGCAATTCACCAGTCCGGTGGTGCAAGCAAGCCAGCCAGAAAGGTCAGGCAAGACTGGTAATAGTCACCCAGGGATCAATTTCTTTCCATCTCCTGACTAAGTGACCTCTGGCAGAGCCACTGTCAACGCCGCCTTTGCTCAATTCTGACCTGTTCAGTACGTTCCAATGCTGTCGACCATTTGAAGAACTGAGTAGGCAGTTCATAGTGTCCATTTCCACCGTGGAAGTACACCAAGTAGGAAATTCATCTGCTTGAAAAACCTACCAGTGTCCTTACTGTTGTTAAGGACAGATAATTATTATTCAAGATATTGTTGGAGTGTCACCAATATTTATTTAAACCTTTCCATCAGACACAGGAAAAGGGGAGAACTTTCTGTATGTTTATAACATTATAGCAGGCCTTATTTCTCGTTACCCTTGCAGTGACCAGTATGCCACTGGGAAAAGAATCTTCTTTCATATTAGAAGCCTTGTTTGATAGTACATTTACATATTATTATTGATCTATACTGCATGCTTAAAACCAAAAGGCCCAAATCCTTTAGCTCTCAATATGTGTTTGCCTGGTTTGTGTTCTAAAACTTAGTCCTGGCATCCAGAAAACAAACAGCTGTTACAGAACTGATTGAGACAGGAGGCACTGACAAAGACTAAACAAACTTTCCCAAATGGACTAGTCTGGCTCACATTAAATATTCTACTCCCTAATATTTCTTCTCAGTACTAATACAGCAAACAAGCTATACACGCAGTGGAGAGAAATCGTGTCAAGAGAATGCAAATCAAAGTTTTGTACCTACACACATTTCTGACAAGGGCCAAAGATTTTGTGGACATTAGGAGAAAGATTCCTAAGTTCAGGTATTAACTTCTTGCCTATTCAGGAAGATCACTGGCCAAATGTGATTCCTGCTCACTTGTTTTTAAATATAGTTTACTTTTTTTGTCTCAGTTCGGGGCTTTTCTTATTGACACATTTTAATGTTGATTCAAGTCTAGAAGAAGAGTGCTATGAAAACAATAGTTCCATGTTAGTATCTCTCATAATGCTTTCACTTCTTGCCAAAGAACAAACATTGTATCACAGAGAATACTTAAAGTGACACAAGTTTAACTTGACATTGAAGAAAAATTACACATTGACCTTCTGAACATGAATGGATTTCAGCTCTCCAATTTCCTTTAAGTGTTTTGGGTCATGCACCTGACCAATCTATTAATTGTTTCTGGATGGCTCTGACCCTTGGGAAGAACACAACATCATACTTTCTGAAAGCTACTGATACTGAAAACACTTCCATTGCAAATATAAGCTTGCACAGGTGAGAAAAGTGTTGAGTGTGTTACCAAATTTAAAAAGCCAAACCCAAAACCCAAACACAAAAAACACACATACACCAAGAGCACGGAAGAAATATCCACCATGAAAATAATAGTAGCTCCAGGGAAAGATTTAGGTTGCCTCACACTTTCTGTAGCCCCACCCTCATTGGAGGATCTGCTTCGGGTTCACACATTTTCTCATGGCCTTGACAATTTGTTCCTTTGTTTGAGGTGTGTCTGAATTTCCTATAGATGGTACATTTCACAGATGTTTGTCATGTGTTCTTCGCTCTCTTTATTCTCCCTGAAATTCAGATGCCTAGGTAGCATTCTTTAATGACAAATAGTAACTATTAGAGAACAACTACAGCCCAGGCACCTTTACTATCATGCCATACCTTTACTCCCACATGCTGCATTTTAATTCCAGTGTCACAGATAGCTCATTCTACACAGTATAACTGCATGCTGGTAGTATTTTCTAGGAACACCATTTGTATTCTACAAGACGTGTTATACCACACAGCTGTACACAGCTCAGCAAGAGTTACAAGAAAATGGGTAAGTCACCAGGTCATTAAGCAAGTGCTGCCACAACTAAACAAACAATTCAAACCCAAAATGCATACAGGCCAACGCAAAACTCAAGACCCATGTTCTTAGCTCACCATAAAGCTTGTGGCCTGCTAGTAGCATCAACACCATCCCATTCACCAGGCAATGACATTCACTGTATAATTCTTTATCTTAAAAGCTTTAAGTTCTTTAATATTATTATGCTCATCATTATGTTAGCAGAGACCAGTGGATCTAACTATACAATATAATTTACCACTGGAACTTAATCACAAAGAATACAAAGGCTGACTGAGAAGTGACACATTTGAAATATGTTATGTTTCCTAGTGTTCTCAAGAAACAGTGACCCCAAGTAAACAATCAGTGTAGGAGGGCTTAAAAAAAAAATCTGTAGACTTAAGAACTAAAAAAGAAACTTGCAGCATGTATTTTTCTTTGGTTTAGACTGAGACCGACAGGTAAAATCCCAAGATGTTTACTGTTGTCTTTCTAGAACTGTTTATCATTATTAAGAACCAAGACAAATCCAGATCCATTAAAAAAAACACTTTTACCAAATACACCTAGAGCTTAGTTATGTCAATAATTCCGTGATCTAAGAAAGTTTAACACTGTAATTGTTCCAAATTCAATTAATCCTTATAGAGCGCTTTTAAAACTACATTTGAAACAGCAGTTTTGCATTGAAGAAATTAAGCTGAAGAACTTAAAATAACAGTTACATTAAACTTAAATTTCAGCTATACTGTTTTTTCTTAAAGTTTAATTCATAATATTTATTTGCTTCCGGACAGTGTAATTGGTATGGTCAGAAATCAACATGTACATTCCCCTTTATAGATTCACTGTAATATAATATCTCAAAGCATCCAGAAGCTCCGTTGCCTGCGCCTTATAAACACAGTCTAATATGGATCTAGTGATTCCTTTCCCAGAAACAGCTAGCCATTCGCCATCTGATCAATAGCTTTGCGAATACTGGGGCCTGTGAACACGAGGCTGCTTGGCAGACAGTTCCTTGCTTGCATGCAAATGCAAAAGATGACCCCACTTTAGACCCATTTTCTTGAATTTGTAATGCCCTTTTGTCACTGTTCCAGACACTTTGTCAGTCCTGTTTATTGCACTCTTACAGGGCTGCTGGTATCTCTCCCCCTTCCCCAAAACCCCTAGTTTAAAGCCTTATTTAGAAACTCTAATTAAAAAACATATCTATGTAAACTTCTAATAGAAAAGAAAACATTGAGACTACAACAGAATTTTAAAAGGAATCAAAGGTTTTCTTTGAACCAGTTTTACACCAATGTCATCCTACTGATTTTAGGGAGACAATCTCACACCAGCAAGATGTCTGCTGTCCTAAGTGGTCTGGCACATATGTTTAGAATAAGTCATGAGTTTTCATTGTCATGCATACCCGAATACAGGCTGCAATCACACTTCCCCATTTTTCATCCCTACAACCTACAGAATCTCCTCTGCTTCAGCAGCAGTTTCTGTCCCTACTCTTAAGAAAAGAATGGTTTTTAAGTCCCTCAGTTGACAACACCAGAAGGCCTTGCTTCCAACTTTACAGGAAATATTTTCCCAAGCAAACTGTGTCATAAACAGGAGAGCAGAAATAACTTGGCATCCGGTTCTGACACCTACTTTCTACTTGTAGGCAGTCGTCTGCTTAGCACATTCGTTTCATTTGTGGATAACCTCAGTGAAGAATAAGTTTTGGCATCAACTCCTGGTTTAGTTTCTGTGTTTGTCACCAAGTAGCTAATATTTAAGATCTAGCACTTAAGAGACAGAGTGAAATCCAGCTAGGCATTGCAGAACCCATTCTTTCTAACTGATAAACCCTAATCTTTCCCTAGTTAAAGAAAAAAAAATGTAAAAAAAAAATAAATCTGCTGTGTGGGCTTAAATGTGGTTTGAAAACTGTAGGGGATAAAACAGGAACAGTAATATCTGTTTAGCTATACAAATAAAATACACTATAAAGCATTAAGTGTCATTATTTTAATTGACTGGCAGAGTGATTAAACTTCCTCTAGATACCATTTCCTGTGAGAGAGATATTCCCTCCTTAACAAATATGATGCTATCGATGTAGACATAGAAAATACTAGGTCTGGCAAGCAGCAATAATGGAGTGCTTTATAATTAATTAATATATACCATTAGAGTTGATGTATAGGAGCCAGAATGACTCAGTTGTTCTTCAAGGATCTCTCACAGGACGATGCTTTCATACCATCCTACTATGTCTTATGGTAAGCATTAATTTATATTGGCAGGAAGCTTTGGAAGAGAGCCATTTGTCAGCTTTTCAAAGAGAGGCATGTCTCCACGATACTATGGCAGCAGGTATGTAAAAAAGAGCAACTTGGGCATAGGAATGAAGTGATCTTTCTTTAGTCTTTGATTCCCCATTTCTGAGGTGCACTCAATAGCAACAATCAAGACTGCTAATGGATTCCATTAGCATTCAAACTAAACTGTCTTATAGTTTAAGTTACATAATTTTTCATCCTGGATATAATACCATGTTAATATCTTTCTTATGAAAGAGAAGAAATCCATATAGAAAAATCCTCGAGAATGGCTATTAGAACCAATACACAACAGAAGTATGAATTCGCTTGCAGATCTCCACATTTTTATTCTACAGATTGGCCTAAAGAAAACAATAAGCATCTAATGCCTTGTTAGTGGAAGCATACCCTTTTGTCAGTGTATGCGTAATCAGAATTTAAGGAAAAACTGGCTTTAAAAACACCCTGCTATTTCACTGCTAGATATGGTAGCTAAATTCCTATCTAATCACCTCTGCCTTGTCAGGTTTTCACTTGACTTGCTTATTTATGTCTTCTAGAGGTTTGCCTAGCATAGAAAAATGCTACATTTTTACTCAACAGCCAAGAACCCCAGACAGGCGCACATTGAGGCCCAAACAGTGCCACAAAAGGGAGAGATTTACTTTTGCTTCTGCAACTAACAACTAATCATTCCTTCGTGGGATCCATGGATACAGGTTTCATGAGAAGGAAGTAAAATGAAAACCATGAAAGAGATCAACTGAAATGGAAGCATCGCAGGGGTAGATTTAAGGCAGAAATGTGTAAGGTTCTATATTGATGAGGGACCTTATTCAAGAGGTCCCTAAATACAGTTCAGCTCCAATTCAGTTTGCCAGTAATTTCCCTAATTTAATTAGGGACCAATAAGAATTTTAAATTCATGAAGATTTAATTGAGTAAGACTTTTGAATAATGCTGGGCTTTTCAATTTATGCATATCAAATGTGAAATATAATTAACCCATTTCAGCTGTTCATAACTTTCCCTGTTCCTAATTTTTATTTAACATAAAAGGTAAGAAATCTTGCTTTGTGTTAACGTACCAATACCCAGTTTAAGAAGTTTGCTCATAATGTTCTGTCTTTTTGACAGTTGTGCTGCCAGCTTCTAAGTGGGATAAACACGTGCTTTGCAATCCTGGGGCTTACTATCCAGTCAGGCAACGCCATAGTTTCAGACTCTCAAGAAACAGCTATCTTGTGGTCTGAAAGTTGCTCGTTTATGGTATTTAGTATGTCCACTTCCACCGCCACCCAGAAGGAAGATAACACATAGTAGAAGGCGTGCAACAGGAAAGTTAATTGTATCTGCTGTAGCAAGAATGCAAAACCAATCAATAATTCTAAAAATAGCAGGTTAAGATTAGCATTTTGAACTGACTCGTAATTCCTGTTTATATTAATGCAGTTCCCCCTCTTTCTCCCCTTCCTCCTACACACACACACACGGGGTAAAAGCAACGGAGGTCTTTAGAAATTTCAGCTAATATTAAATTCAGTACTAGTCTCAAGATTTGAAGCTTTCGCATTAGAATTAATAGCTATCAATCCCACAGAGGAACAGTTCCTTTTCAAAAGACTACCAGCATCATTCAGGGAATACTTATATTGTATTCTAGCTAATAATTTAACATTTCAAAAAACAGGACTTTGAAATGAAATACGATTTTAGAGCACACTAAGGATGATTTAAAAGTTCTCTGAGGAACAAACATTATACTTACGACTGTTTTACACAGCTCAAGATCATGAAATTAGAAATGGAAGATTCAAATGTGAATTACAAAGCATCCACTAAAAATACGTACATGTAGATCCTGACTCAGTCCAGGGAATGTGTTTCAGCTTGAGCTCACAAGGTTTATATTACTGCAACAGAGACCCCAGACAGACACCCTATGAAATCATGTATGAAAGAGTGGGAAGAGTCTGATTCCCCAATAAAATTGCATACAGTATCACAGCTGATCTTCAGATGGTACTCATAACGGGGAAAAATAAATACATGACAAGACTTAAGACAAACCAAACAAAAAAAAAATCAAAACAAAAAATGCAGAAGTCTATCTGCTGTGTCACAATATGTATTTATAGTAAGTTTATCTAAAGAGACTGAACAGCTAAGCAGGTTTACAGGCTAAGGATTACAGCTTGTTTAGGGAAGGTACGCATTCCCCATCCATGCTGTTATAAGATCCTACTTTATTAGCCAGATCGGCTGAAAGTCATTTGGAAACAATAACAGGTAAGAACCCAGCATGCCAACCCGGCTCTGATTAGCTGGCCACTAGATATTCAGTGATGTATCAGCAGAAACTTGGTAAGCAATGGGTAATGGGCTTGGTTTTTTTTGTTGGTTTCTTTTTTTTTTTCATTTTATACATGAATACGTGTGTTATTTGTTCCAGTTGGGTTATTCAGATCGAAGTTTAGCTTCTGGGGAACACACAACGCCTGTGATGTGCACCTGAAGAGCCCTTTGAATTTCTTCTGCATTTCCTTGTTCTGAATACGGTATGCTGAACACCCTCTTTGAAATTCTCTTGTTGTCTCCTTCAGCAAACAGTTGGTAATAAGAGATGACATACTTCCCTTTCATACTGCATGTGAAAGTGTTACCACTAGTACTGAACAAACAGAAAGGAATAAATATTGATGGAAAGCTTTTTTCCTCTGTTTAACCAGACTTGCAGCCTTTTGTCCCTTTGTGAAAACAAAGTCAGTCTACCAACCACAGAGCAAAATGAGAGAATCCTCTAGTCGGGAAAGGTGAAGAGCAACACTTTTTCCAGTAGGGTGATAATAGGCAGCAAAAAGCCAATGTGTTTCCTTCATTTTTAACTGTTCAATTACTTGATTAATCACATTAGCAGCTTCAGTGGTTGCTATGTTATTACATTCAGAACATATCTGATCAAATTCCAACTCTATTTTGCACTGTTCTGCAACATAAACCCGAATTTATTAAGCTTTCAGGATTCTGGAACTTTCCTACAGGGACAGGAACAGTCAGCCTTGCCGAAAGACTTTCCTATACCCAGATGCTATCATCTAAGCAGTGCAGAGACAGTACAGATTTTGTGTGTAGTCTTCTGAAGGACAGTGGGCCTGAACAAGTTCAATAGTATGTGATGTACTGAAGGCTATCAAGGGACCCCCTTCACTGAGAGCAAAGCTGAGCAGAAGACAGCTGTTCCTTTCTTTGTGTGCCAGATTCAGAGCAAAGACTGCAAAGTGTTCAGCAAAACCAGGCTGCTAGTTCATGACTAGTCACTTGCTACGTTACAAGGTCATTTCCCCGCTGTCCTTTCCTTCTAAAATAAAAATAAGAATTTTAAACAATGGGGACAAAAAGACAGAATGAGAAAGACAACTTTCATGACTTCAGGTCCTCTAGAAATGCAAACATAGCAACTTTGGAAAAGCATTGCTGCATTTGTACTGTGACAAAGTGATGAGGTTAGTCCTACAGGGGATAGAGTCATGGGAATCTCTAAGCTGGAGAACTTTTAAAAGATTCCAAGAGAGTTTGATTACAAGATATAGCTAGTGACACGATACTCTATATATAAGAAACTTGGTAAAACAGGAGAATTCAAACTAACATCAAGAATGCAAACACTAAAACACCAAACCTTTATTATGTTTACTTAAGATAAAGTAGGGGGCTAAACAGTTTGTTTGCTCGTGCTTTTTTGCCTTTTTTGTTTGTTTTAATCACTATTTAAGAGATTAAAGAGACAAATTAGCAGCTTCATAGCTAGTGGTAAAAGTAGACAAAATATTAAGTGACATAATGTCATAACAAAGACGGATGCCATCTTAAACTCTAGACAAGCCATCATATCAAGAAATAAGAAAAAAAGGAAACAGTAAATTGAGACCATTCAGGGATACTAACAGTGGGAAGTAAAGCAGAAAGAAAAAGAGATTCTAAAACTGGTACTAAGACAAAATATGAACAAAATAGAAAGTAGGCTGCACAGAGGAAATACCAAGGGAAAAAGTCAGCAAGACATATAAGGGGGTTATGATGATAAAGCAATAAAGTGGCAGATGGGAAACTGTTACTGTCAATAAATTATAAAATAAAAACTGTCCACTATCCTCCTCCACTTTTTTTCCAATTTTTGTAGTGCTATTTAAATTTGAACATTTTTTTATTTCTTGATAGAAATTTTTTTCCCTCCTACACTGGTCTCAGATTTCAAATGCAAAATCTATTGCCCATATTCTGTTCTGTTTAGTCATCTCTTGAGAAAGTCTGCAAAGGCATATAGTAGAACTACATTTAGGAAATTGCCATAGCATTACAGAGTCAGAAGCTTTGTTCGATGCCTTATTTTCTTGCTCCCTATTCTAAAACATTTCACTGCCCACAGACATTTCCTTCCAACAGATGTATCTGAGGGGAATGAATTGCAAAGGGAAAAAATAGTTTAAAATGTACTATGCCTCTCTGATTATAATTAGATTTGCACATGTAGAGATCTAAATATGATACATATGTCTCTGCATCTCTACTCCCACGTGTGTGCCCATGATAGTAGTCAACCTTCACAGAATGTGTGTGTGATGAGAATGTGTAGCATCTGTCAGATGCTCCAGAGTTGAGCTAAATGAAACTTCTTAAGAACAGACCCAAGAAGAAAGCAGCTCTAAAGCATTTTAAGGATGCTTGCCTGATGTACCTGGATCCTCTCATCTAGCATAGTTTGGTTTTCAGTTGTCTGTTGACTGAACAGTAGAAAAAACGTTCAAGGAGGATTAGCCATTCTTCAAAACAAAGCAGCTAAAATCTTAAAATCCTAGTAGAGAAAGATCAGACATGGAAACTACAAGTTTGTTACATCAATCCCTGCAATTTCTCTGATGGATAAGGTTAAAAAAAAAAAAAAAGGTCAGTCAGGTCTTTCCCACTTCCACCATATGTTTTGCTAGTTTTTGTGGGGGTTTTTTTCCACTCCCATTTCAACTGCTAAATTAGGTTATAAGCATATATTATGAAGCCAGAGAACCATCAAAAGTGCCACAACAAAGGCAGATTAAAAAATTTTCAGCTAATTACTGCTGTACCATATTATGAATTTGCTTTCTAGAAGAAGGTTATTCTTAAGTAAACAATAATTTTTCCATATAAACATCCCCCATTAGAGACATCTGAATGATACTGTCATGCCCAGAATCAGTTTTATAAACAGAAATACATTTGTTATCTATATATACACACACCCAAACTGAAGCCAGGATCAAGTAACCGAGGAAGTTTATGTTTTGTTTTTCCCCTAAGGCACTGTCACCCTGCTATAGCTAGGGATTCATACTGGAGTGCCCATTTGGGTATGCTCACGTGAAAGCAACCTGCAGGACAACTGGATCCCAACATGAAAACTAAACCTTTCAAGTCCAGATCATTCTGAAAAGGCACCACATTTGCACCCACAGTGCTTGTCACAGGAAGTCCAATGTGTATGTGAAACCAATTTATGACTACACCTTGCAATCTATTCCAATATTAATGCTGTGGCATTCAGCAGGTTGCAACTATCTAACTGCAAATTCAAGCAGCCTAAAAAGATTTAGCTTTTGTTGTTATTGTTATTAAAGACAGATGCACCCCTCCAAATACAGTGAAGGACTTACACTCATACTGTATTTCTATAGGAGTGAGTACTACACCATCAAGACAGTGGACTATCTAATAAAAGCCCATCACATTTAGTTGAGCAGCAGACATGATTTTCTTTTTTTTTTCCTGAGGGTTACATATTAGGATAAAGGTCTGGGAATTTTGATAACATTTTTCACTTGAATAGGAGAATACCGGTCCTAAAGTAATGCAAAATTCAATTGCATGCACATTGGAATACAATTCTGACAGGAAGAGCTGCAGAACCAAACAAACAGTCTCTCCCTCCTCTTCTCTTTCAGGTCACCACAGCCAAAATGCAACAGTTTGGTGGCTGCATTCATTGACAGATCCAATATGAATTACACAAGAAAATCTAGAACCATAGAATTGTCTTGTTTGTTTGGACTTGATGATTTAAAGGGTCCCTTCCATCACCCTAATATGCCAACCACCACTAAACCATGTGCCCAAGCACTACATCTAACAGTCTTTTAAATATCTCCAGAGATGGAGACTCTACCACCTCCCTGAGCAGCCAGCTCCAATGCCTAGCAACCCTCTTAGTGATGAGGTTTTTCCTAATATACAATCTAAGCCTCCCCTGGCGTAACTTGATACCATTTGCTTTTGTCCTATCACTTGTCACTCTGGAGAAAAAGTTAGTCCCCACCTCTCCACAACCTCCTTTCAGGTAGCTGTAGGGAGCAATTAGAACTCACTTCAACCTCCTTTTCAGGGGACTAAACAACCCCAGTTCCCTCAGCCACTCATAACATTTATTCTCCAGTTCCCCCACCAGCATTGTCACCCTTCTCTGGACACGCTCCAGCGCCTCAATGTCTTTTCTGTAGTGAAGGGCCCAAAACTGAACCCAGTACTCAAGGTGGGGCCTCACCAGCACTGAGTACAGGGGGACAATTACTTCCTTTGCTCTACTCACCACACTATTCTTAATACAGGCCAGGATGCTGTTGGCCTTCTTGGGCACCCAGGCACACTGCTGGCTCATATTCAGCCTGCAGTCAACCAACATCCCTAGGTCTTACTCTGCCAGGCAGCCTTCTAACCACTTTTCCCCAAGCCTGTAGCACTGCTTGGGGTTATGATGACCCAAATGCAAGATCTAGCACTTGGCTTCGTTGAACCTCGTATTATTGGCCTTGGCCCATCTAATCCAGTCTGTCTAGATCCCTCTGTAGGGCCCTCCTACCCTCCTTTTCCTCACATCTACATCAACAAGAGTCTCACAGCAATGTTCATTAAACACTTAATGAAAACAGCAATAAAAAAAATAAGACTCAGTGACTAATAAAGACTTTATACAGACATCTCTCTGAGGTCCAAATGTCAAAACGATTCCAATACATCTGAAGTACACGATCACCAAGACTTCTGTAGGGTACACAGGCATGTATAGGAAGTAATACTCTTTCCGTTCTTCCTGTCCAGCAGCTTTCTAAGTTTAAAACCAAATGTGTTCCCCAACTAAAAATACTTTAAAAATGCAAGGGCACCCAATAAATAAAAATAGGCAACTACGGACTAAACTTTACTAGATGATAGATTTTTTCCTTTGTTGTTTATTGGCAGCCACTCAAATACTATTAAATTCAGATGCTATACATTACAGAAAAGTTTTGCATGGATACAATACTCAGACTGTAATTTGTTGCTCCCCATTTTATTTTTGGCTGTTGCAAGTGGCCTTATTTTTGTTCTTAGGTCTTAGGACAGAGAACTGAATATTGCATTGAGAAGGCGGGCTCTTTTTTTTCCTGATTAATTAACATTAGCTACTATCCTGAATAGGGAAAAGGGAGGGAGAAGGATGAGTCACAAGATAATAAAAATGTTGTAAACCAGCAATGAACACTGGATAAGTGAGAATATTCATCTAGCAGGACTGAAAAATTAGTAGCTTTCACTAGCACCAGGAACGCTTTAAAATGCTAAATGGTAAGTTACTGAAGTCCAAACAGAATATGGGGACAAATACAAGTCCTTCTTTTGTGGTTTGAGAGCTCATTTGAGCATCAAATTGTACTTCATGCAAAAAGGATACGTTGTTTAAAGAAAAAGGGGTGGGAGGGAAGGCACAGAGACCAGTTCATTTAATCAGATCAGGACAGAGAACTCTCAAAAGACTTGCCTAAGGCATAAAGAAATATTTTGGACATGGAGGCCAGCCCTGCCTTTTATGGGGACTTGATTTCATTTTAACACATTTCAAAATTGAGACACTTCCTTTTTGTTTCTTACTATCTCAGAGTTGCTAAAATAGACAAGGGGAGACTAATATCTCAAACAGCTAATGGGAAACAGGAAAAAGCTGAAATGACATACAGAACTCATTCTACCTAACAAGCCAGCCTTGTCCAAGACAAGGTTATTTTCACATCATTCATATTAATTATATTGCAGTAACAAGTGAAAGCTTTATCTGTGGACCAGGATATCACCATTCAGTGCTACTTAAGTTCCTGCTAGAAAGTGCTTTCCATCTTTTTATAACAGATAAGAGGTAAGCACTAAAATATGGACATTCCTTTTTCTTCTGTAAGGTATTAAAAACTATTCATAAAAGCTAACCAGATTATCCTCCTCTCAAATCACAAAATCCTTTGCCTGCTCTGCCAACTCCACCTCCCCATAGAGAATCACTTTCTACCATAACAGATCTGTTAATACATAACAAAGCACCACGCCTCCATTTCAACAAGCAGAAAAAACCCAAATCAAACCACAATCCAAACCCCACACATCACCACCTCTACTCAGTGTCTTAGAAGCAAAACCTGCTGGCTTTAAAGGAGATAAAAACGCAGAAATTGTAAATGTGGATGTCTTTCATCAGTGCAAAGGATCAACTGCAGTACACAGAACTCATGGACAGAAAGGGAGGTAATAGGTCTACCTTTTGCCACATCAGAATTGCATAGTAAGAAATGAATAAATGTTGGGGAGGGAGTAAAAAGTTAATCCAATGGTTTTGGAGCAATCCATTCCCCTGCTACTTCCAACATAGAACATTCTTTCCATCAAAAGAGACTTGCACAAAAATAAACCACTTTGGTTGGCAAGAGAACTCTCAAACTCACCTTGTGCAAGTGCCTCCTCAAATTCAAAAATACACTGTAATTGCTGCCAGAGCATTTTCGCTTTGTCTGTGTGTGGGTAGTGGCATGTTTGTGCCACAGCTAACTTTCTCAAAATCTCAGCAAAGAAACAATGCACTTGATCTTAGGCCATGTCAGTGTATTTCTGCAGCCCTTAGTCCCATTAATAAAAAAAGCATTAAAATCATATGCAAGCTAAAGTGGCGCTCTCTTCTAATTGTATTAATGTTAAGAAAATGTTAATTATTATGAACACAAAATGCTTTAGACAATTAACCTGCTTGGGGAGTCAGGTAAGTAGACTCAAACAGCATGAGCAACAAGGTCATTCTTCTCTTTTGTGGGGATAAGAAACAGGGACCAACTGTATCAAATGTGCTGACACCTATAATCGACCTGTTTGTCAGTACACTGCCATTGATAGTGTAGCTCAAACTTGCATCATAAAGTCATGATCATTTGCCTGAGCAGCTAAAACTAACACTGAAACAATTTTCAGAAAAATATTTAAGAAGCAGAAAGCCAGTAAAAATGCTTTTCTCTACTGTTTTATGAAATAAGCAGTAACAATGATATGTGTCTATGTTGCTGAGTTCAGAACTTAGGTTTATACAGCTTGTGCTTAACATCTTTTTTTCTGAGTATGGTATTGAGATCAGCAATTAGATAATCAAAGATGATTATCACATAATCGTCTAGTTATGTGATGAGGACTAAGTGCAAACTAACGCCTTTGAGTACTTTTAACAGTAGTCAGAAGAAACCTGTAGGAGCCACAATTTCCATTCATATAGGAATTGAGACAAGAAACAAAAAGGGATGTTGTTGAATGTGTTATTTGTAGCACTGGCTGCCCAAATCTTTTAGAAGCTCTGTTAAACAAATATCTTCTTTGACAGAGGGTTATACTATCACTTTTCTTGGAGCTGAAAGAGTTATATCTAAATTCTTAACTGGAGATTACTGCGAGCAGAAAGGTCTTTTGGGGATGCTCTCTGAGCAGCTTATATCACTGAAGTGCTACAAATTCAAAGGAAAACAAAAAAGTCTGTTTCAGAATCACACTCACATAAGAGAAAAGGGCAAGTTAACCACAGTGCAACATCATAAGCCTATCTTGAACAGGAATATTAAACCAGGAATACAGGAATTATTAGCAGCTATCACAGGTCACTTCATATTGCCATCACGTAGCTTAGTTGCTTAGGCCTTTAATTACCTGGTTGGTCCTTAAATCAAAGGAACACACAAGTTATGAGTGGTCAAAAAAAGAAAGATCCAGATAGTCTAGTCCCCATACTCAAAAAAACCCAACATGCCACCATAATTTCCAAAATTATCATTGCACCTTCTTTAAAAGTCCTTGTCAACACATTATGATGAACAGAACTGGGGTAGGGGTGTTTTGACTTATGTCAGAGCATATTTATGTCATTTGACTATCAGGGAGCTGTGTTTGTTGGTATTTTTTTCCTGATAGTATAGATGACCAGAAAGTCTAATGAGCTTTCCATAAGATCCTGTGATACTGCAAAGTGAATTCATGTCAAGGCTTGTCTTCCATACTGTAACTTATCTGCAATATCTATATTATCTATAAAATACCTACCATAAAAAAAATATGGGGATAATTGATGACAGTACATCATGACAACTGCATAATGCATATTTACTTCCTTGGTGTTGTAGGTTGTTCTTAGGCTATGAAAATGATTGTCTTAAGTGTTCACTTGGGTGAAGAAAAAGGTATTTTCTCTCTAATGGTTCACTTGGCCCCTGAGCTTATATAAATATTTAATTAGAATTCAGCATACAAAATCGATTTGGGCAATACTCTTTAAAATATGCTAATTACAAGAGCACTGTCAGGTGAGAAAGGGAAGAAAAAAACCCCTTGCAGTAACCTCAGCAATTCTGCTCAGAAACATGTAATAGATTTTCTAGAGAAGAAAATGCTGCTGCTTTTAACTGAAAAATTTTAGGATCACCCACCAAACCACAGAATTACTTCTCAGAAACCATCACCAATGTTTTAATTTTATGATAGCCTTTCATCTTTTTACTACTAGGCAAAGTGTTTTGAATTGTTGTCTTGCCTTTCTAAAGACAGATACCTTAAAACAAGCTTTAGAAACTAAAAGGTGTTTGTTTTTTTCCCCAGTAGGAACTTTGCAGCAAAAGCTTTGTACTGGCTTAGGAGCTTTGAAGACTACATCAAAAAGCCATTTGGGGGTCAAAACTTTTCAGTAGGGAGCTTTATACCCAATCGTAATATTTCTAGGCCTATTTATTTGCTCCTTTGAATTATCACTGTAAGTATTCCACAAGTCAAATGATGTGGACTGTTTAGTCACTACTGCCATGTAGCAAGAGATATCCCAAATTACACCAACACGTAGCTTGATTAGTTGGTTTTGGAAGTCAGGGAGAAATGAGTTAAAGATCTAGAAAATCAACCCAAGGTAACTTTAAATTTAACTACGTAAAGTAGGTCTTTTTCAGATTTGTGCAATTAAAGAAGTGTACTCACCTAAAGGCAGGAGGAAAATGATAAACTAAGAGGTATCTCAGTTGACCTTAGCATTTCAGAGAGGGAAGTTATTTGTCTTTGACTGTAGTATTGTCCTGGTTCCAGATCGGATAGAGTTGATTTTATTTCTAACAGCCAGTGTAACGCCTCCCTTGTTTGGCAGTTAGGACTAGAGCAGTGCTGATAGCACACTGATGTTTTCCTTGTTGCCAAGCAGTCAAGGACTTGTCAGTTGTTCATACTTAAAGACAACCTGTTGGATTTTTTTTCTTTAGGGGGTGCGGGTGTAGGTATGAACACATCCAAGTAGAGACAGGAAAGCAAACACTGATGGTGGCCCTAGAGTAAACTATGCCTTAAATGTCTGCTGCTTAAGGTGAAGCTCATAGCATAAGCTTAAACCTGTAAGAATTCTGCTTTTAAGCTCAAAGAATCATCCTAAGCACAGTTCATTATTTATAATAGTCTTAACTCCCCACCCCTTCCTCCCTCTCTTCTTTTATTAAAGGATTTTGAAAAATTAGGTTTATAGTTTGGAGATGTCTGTGAAGAATTTTACACCAATATTTGTTAAGGTGGACTGTTTTAAACACTTTCAAACAAACATTTTCATTAAACTGCACTTTCTTTTCCCTGTAACAACACAAAATCGTAAAAGCAGAGAAAAATCTGACAGAATAGCATAACTCACGAAGATTTTATCTGCTTATGGAAAATGAAGTTCCTCTATCAGTACTTACATAAATTTTCAGTTACGATAAATAATGACTAAGCATAACACATCCATTATCAAAATAAAAAATATCAATTACAGGATATCTATTTAACATCCACTCTTCTGCCAGCTACTGTAACTACGAGGCTTTTTTTTCCTAAATAAAGATTAAGAAAGAGTCAAGCTGCAAGACAAAGTTTCATCTCTTGATCAAATTTGATTCCTTTATACACTTAAAAGAATTAGAAAATACAAACATTTTAGAAAGCTTAACTAACAACATGTACTGCAAGCAAAACCGTCTCAATTTAGGGAACATTTAAGTTATTTAGTTTGCTCTTCCAATTAACCCATGCTATGGGACATATAGAATGTGGAACATGTTGACTTGTTGCTTTTTGCAAATTGAAATTTTGTAATAAGATTTTGCTATTTTAGTTTAGTATTTAGTGACTGAGGTCATGGGTTGGAACCCAAGGAACTGCGGCTCAACAAACAGGCTGATTGATAGTGGGATACAAAATTACCATATGAACAGGCAAAACGGGTTCTCCATACTGTGGAAAAGGCTGAATTGTTGCTTTTGCAAACTGAAATTTTGTATTGTATATTCTTTTACTGACTTATGAATTAAAACTGCTGTTGCCTTCCGTCCGGCAATCGACCTCCTACGGTTGAGGTGGCACGGAGGCACTCTCCCGCCCCCGGGCCCGCCAGCACTGACACCAATATGAGGATGCTGTAAATGGCGTTTATTTATGGTTTAACAACAACTTATATATGCCCCATGCCTCGTTACCACCCCTTGACCTGTGTCACTGCCCGTATCATCCTCTCCTGTGCAGAAGCCTTATCTCTAGCAGCATAGTGAGGACCCCTCTTCCCTATTCGCTTCCCGTACAGCTCGTGATCTTCCGGTCGCCATTCCCTGCATATCCCCCTCCCCATGCTAACTAACTGTAGGCTGCGTCGGCTGCTGGTACTTAACTTTAGGATATCGTGCTACCCGCCACCTTTGGGCTTCACAAGGACATACCCACAAGTGGCATTTTGCAACAGGAGATTCAGGGCATTTGCGACCGGCTATTGTTATTATATTGATGATACTTCTTCCTCTGTGGAGGCAGGGTTCACCCCAACACCGTGCTCGTGAGTGTCTTCTCCAGGGTATCATGCCACACGTGTCACGCTGAGCCCGCATTCACGGATCTCCATTCTCACTCATAGGGCAGTTCATCAGCGTCACTGACGTGCTGATCATCAGAGTCCTCGGAGTGCTCCACGAATAGTCATACCCTGTTAAGACACAACTCAGAAATGTGATTAGTCTAACTCTACTTATCTAAGTCGGGTCTAACCCAGCGAGCTGGTACCCATCTAATGTGCTCATTACGTTTAACTGCTGCATACCCTCTCCCTTGTGTTACAAGTTGCCATCCTTTGTCCCACACCCCTGTGTTAGGATCGCGAAGAAGGACAAAAGGTCCTTCGTCTACCATCTTTAATGCCCAGTGTTTTTCGACTGCTGTTTTATTCTCGTCCCCTCTGATGTGGTGGTTGAGTGCATAAAGCGCACGCGTTAGAATTTCAGTATGTTTATGCGTGGGAATGCTCTGGGTATAGCCATCCCCCTCCCCAAGCACTTTAATCTTATCTTTCAATGTTTGATTGGCTCGCTCCACTATGGCCTGGCCCTGACTGTTGTATGGGATGCCCTGGAGTAGGTGAATATTCCATTGGGCCGCCCAGTCTTTCGATGATTGGGCCGTAAAACAGGAGCCATTGTCTGTTTTGATGGTGTGTGGAAGGCCTAACCAGGCTATTGCCGTTGTCCAATGAGTCTGGGCTGCACGGGCCGTAACTTTCTTATGTTGCGTTGCAAGAATGATTCCGCTGCAGGTATCCACTGTTACTGCCAGCCATGGTTGCGGTTTTAATAAGGAACAAAGAGTAAAATCAGTCTGCCATACTTGATTGGGATTCAATCCACGTGGATTCACACCGGCTCCCCATAGCGTTGATCGTTGACAATGTGGGCATGTAGCAACCACGTCCCGCGCTGCAGTCAGCGAAATGTCGCAATACTTCGCTAGCGCTTTGGCGCCAAGATGGAGGTGGTTATGCACATCTTTAGCTCGTGTGAGGGTCCATACTCCTTTGGCTGCTTTGTCCGCCATGTCATTCCCCTCTTGGTAGTAGCCTTGCACTTTGGTGTGGCTATTTACATGGACTACTGTGACGGTAGTGGTGCGTTTCTGAAGAGCTTCTTCCAGCATAATGGCAATAGGCGTGCCTGCCCATCCTGGGCAGGTCATATTTAAGAGAAGCTTATAGACAAACATCGAATCGGTGACAACATTAATGTGCTCTTCAGTCTTGATGGTTAATGCTCGAGCCATTGCGAGTGCTTCCAAATACTGTACGCTGCTAGCTGGTTCTGTAAGCCTAATGCGGTGCCATTGGGTTCCTGTTTTCCAAACAACCACTGCGGTGTTGGTAGCTGAAGAAGCATCGGTAAAAAGGGTGGGTCCAGGTTGTGGTTCACTCAGAACGCGCCTAACCGTTCTGGGGCTTATAATTTGTAGGTGTTTATAGAGCTCCAAGGTAGGACCGCACTTGACGTCTCCAGTATAACCCTCTAATGCTATTGCGACTTGGTCTTGTCTAGAGGCTACTTCTTCCCATTGCGACTTTTTCAGTGGTACCCAGATCGCTGCCGGTTCTTTCCCAAAATGTCGTATGCAGCTAGCTCTTCCTTTTGTCATCAGCTTCGCTAGAGCCGTTATGTGGGACATGTAAGCTGTCGAAATTTGATTAGAAAGAATCCACCAGAGTACCTTGGGCCGTTCCGGAGGCCCCTGTCCTATCACTCCTACGGCTCCAGCTTTAGTAACCGTCAAAAAAAATTTCTACAGATTGTTGGGGGTCCCACCTATGAAGCTTACTTTGGGTTGTTAAGGATTCAATACGTTGTATGGCTTCCTGAGCTTCAGGTGTCAATTGACGTGGCTCCCATGGACACTTGCCTTTTAACAGCTCGAAGAGTGGAATCATCATTTCTTGAGGGATACCTATCATGTCACGCAGCCATTGTATAGTGCCCACTAACTTTTGTACGTCATGTAAAGTTGCAACCTTTATATTAAAGGTTACTGGTTGTGGGATCACTGTTTGAGAAAAGATTTGTGTTCCCAAGTAATTTATGCCTTCTCCTCGCTGCGTCTTTGCTTCTTGAATGACTAGCCCTGCATTACCCAGTTGTTGGGCAACCTCTTGTTCTACCAAGTCAGTGTCCTGTTGTGTCGCGGCGGCCACCAACAAATCATCCATATAGTGAATTATCAAGGCCTGGGGGTATTTCTGTCGTACAGGTTCCAAAATTTTTGCCACCACTGTCTGACAGATGGTCGGGGAATTTTTCATGCCCTGCGGTAACACCCTCCATTGGTATCTTTTAGCAGGCTCACTTAAATTTACAGAGGGGACGGTAAATGCAAACCGGACACAGTCCTGTGGGGCCAAAGGAATTGAAAAAAGCAATCTTTAATATCCATTACAACCACCGGCCAATTCTCTGGAATTGCTGTTACTAGTGGAAGGCCAGGTTGCAAGGCACCCATATCGTTCATACACTTGTTAACTGCTCTAAGATCGTGTAATAGGCGAAACTTTTTCTTATCTTTCTTCTGGATTACAAAGATGGGCGTATTCCAGGGACTGTAGCTCTCCTCCAGATGACCTTGCTCTAACTCCCGTTGAATGATCTGTTGCGCTACTAGTAATTTTTCTTTGGTCAGAGGCCACTGCTCTACCCAAACTGGTTTATCGGTTTTCCAGACCAGTGAAATTGCAGATTCATTGCTTAGAAGGTAAGCAGTGGCCCTCACGCTAAATTTGTCAAACGAAGCCCTAGTTGCGCCAGGACATCTCTGCCAAGCAGTGGCTCAGCCAGGCTGGTAATGAAGGGCGTGGCGCTGCCAGTCATAGCTGGGCCATCCGGGTCTAGTACAACAAACTGAAGTGGTTGTAAACTACAAGCTGCATCTGCCACACTCTTGGCTAGTTGTTGTACTGCTTTAGGCTCTAAAGGTGTCCATTCTACCATTCCCTCCCGGGTCACCCTCACTGGGAGAACTCGGGGTGCTTGAAATTTCAGTCCCCCTAAAGCACATTCAGTTGCTATGAGATTCCAGTTGGTTAATGGAACCTCCATTGCAGGCTTTTTATTTCCCGCCTGCTTCTTTTCTATTGTTTGTAACATTTCCCTTTGGTGTTGCACTTGCATCCGAAGGGCTCGTAAGAGCTCGACCATTTCTTGGAATGCGTGGTCGTAGCTGCTCTTAAGCTCTTCCGGTTTTCTCAGCCCTTTCGTGTTTGCCGGTTGCCACGCCTCTTGCATCGCTCTTGCCAGTTCGTCATCAGTATCCACTTCCTTCTCCTCCCCTTCCTCTTTCGGCTCCTCCTTTACTTCCGGCAAGAGCCCACGTGGGACGGAGGCAGACCGCTTCCGGCCGGCGCCATCTTTTTGTGGCGCAGATGGTAATTTTTGTGCCTCCCTTCCCTCTGGACTATCCTTTCTACGCAAAAGAGCGCCCAGCATCCAATCGCGAGGATCATCGACTATTAACGGACCCTCTGTACGCGGCCGCGCCTTCTCCGAGGCGACTCCCCCTCTGCTCCTTTCACCGCTTGTTTTTTCCTGGCGCCTGCTGATGCGGACGGCCCCGGGAAACCGCCCGCACCTCCCGGATCTTCCTCCTGGTGCGCCTGTGGCAGCTCATTCCACGGATACCGTGGAGGTGGTACATTGGGACTAGGTGGTGCAGAAGGCGTAGCGCTCACCGCCTCCGCAGTCCTTGGAGTCCCTGGAGCTCCCTTTTCTGCTGGCTGCACCGGGTACACGCCAAGAACCTCTTTCTCCTCCTCATTTAAAATATTTTTGGTATTTCGCGCGTCTGTTTCCCCAACCCCACCCTCGTGCACGGGGTCTACATCACTACCCCCACTAAACTCCTCAGACCCTTCTACTCCCGTCTGACCGGCTGCCGTCCCCCCTTTAAAAGCGCTTCCCTGGCCGTCCGCCAGATCTCTCCCTCTTCCTGAACCCGCTTTAACAAGGCCTTGATTACTCCCCACGTTTTTAACTCTTTCCCCGACCTATTCACCATCGTGTACTCTGCTAGGCAGGCAGTACACGCTGGCCAGTTCTGAGGAGATAATAAATCTCCCGCCGAACTAATCGCTCCACCCTCTAGGAGCCGCTCGATACACTTCAGTGCGTCTTTTGCTTTCACAGAAAGCCCGCACCCCCGAGCACACGCACACATCACCTTTACAACACTTTCCATGATCCGGATCCTTCACCCGACCGCCCGCGGTCCGCCACCTCAAAGTATCACGTCGGGGTCACCATATGTTGCCTTCCGTCCGGCAATCGACCTCCTACGGTTGAGGTGGCACGGAGGCACTCTCCCGCCCCCGGGCCCGCCAGCACTGACACCAATATGAGGATGCTGTAAATGGCGTTTATTTATGGTTTAACAACAACTTATATATGCCCCATGCCTCGTTACCACCCCTTGACCTGTGTCACTGCCCGTATCATCCTCTCCTGTGCAGAAGCCTTATCTCTAGCAGCATAGTGAGGACCCCTCTTCCCTATTCGCTTCCCGTACAGCTCGTGATCTTCCGGTCGCCATTCCCTGCAAACTGCCTTATCAGAAATACTTTGTAGGGAATTTAGGCTAGTACATCAAATAAGATGGGATATTGTTAATATAGTTTTTGCTGTTAATTGTGTTAAAAGAATTATTGCAAAAATATCTCTCTCAAATAAGGGTTCAATTCCAATACGTAGCTCTGCTAAAAGATAAAGATGATCCTGGAAGGAGTTAAAAAGTGACTGAGGTCATGGGTTGGAACCTAAGGAAATGCGGCTCAGCAAATAAGCTGACTGATACTGGGGCACGAAATTACCATATCAAGGCAAGCAGGCAAAGCTGTGGGGTCTTGATACCGTCTCTCTCTAGGGCAATGCCTGTGACTTTGGCGACACTGAGGCTGCCAGATTTCAAAATTAACCCTGTATGGAGCTTTAACTTCCTCCAACCCTAGGCCTCTGCCCCACTACTCAATTGCCAGGACATCTGCATGTTCATATTTCAAAGGGCACAGACAAGAGGGATATGCAACAGTTTGGTGTTGTATAAGATAACTTTGTATTCTGAATAAGTTACAGTAAACCCAGGACTTATAAGGAGGAAGCACCCCAAGGATGACTGTGCGTATCTGGAACAATCACAACTACGCATGTGCCAGGGAAAGAAGGTGAAAAGTTCAACCTGAGGAAGACTTCGAGCCTTCATCACTGAGACCCCCTGACGACCACCACCACAAGACAGTGCGCAGGCGCAACTGGGAGGAGTTCATGGAAATGACTTCTTGGGACTGTGGAAAATGCTGAATTGTTGCTTTTGCAAATTGAAATTTTGTATTGTACGTTTTGTATAAAGCATACTCTTGCTAAAAGAAAGAGTTAAAACCGTGACTGAGGCCACGGGTTGGAACTCAAAAGAAATGTGGCTCAAAACCGACAGACGGTGTGGAGTCTTGATGCCATCTAAACAAAAGCCTGTATGAGCTTTTAAATTCCTTCAACCCTAGGCCCATGACAGTTACCGGGAAAGTTAAGATAAAATCAAGTACCTGCCAGTAAGCGATTATCCCAGACAAAAGAGATGTTTAAGTGTTAAAGGCTCATACATACTAACTCTTCTCACTAACAGGAAGCAGGAATTTGCCAGACGTGCAATATGTATTCCATTATGTCATGAATGGGGTACTTTGGTTGAGCCAGTAAACTTTTGAAATTGTTAATCTATAGCTAAACGGTGGGAGGGATTTCGGACTGGAAAATGGTATAAAAATGCTACGTATTTTGACCAAAAGTGTGCCTACTTTTGGGTCACCTGCTCTTGCAAGAACGTATAATAAATTAATTACTGCTTCACTAACGTGTCTACCTCGAGTCCTTTTTAGGACCCTTTTTGCATTTCTAACAGGACTCATTTTAATACAAAGCGGGACAGGTCATGAATATGTATAGGTGTAGGAGATAACCTAATGATTTTGGACAGAATATTGTATAAAAAGGCCACAAACTCCGACCAAAAGTGTGCCCACTTTGTTAGGTCACCCGCTCTTGCAAGAACGTATAGTAAATTACTGCTTCACTAATGTGTCTACCTCGAGTCGTTTTTTTTAGGACCCTTTTGCATTTCTAACAATACCATCTAAAAATTCTAAAGGGACTTTTTTAAGAGTTATGCAGCCTGTGCTGACAAGGACCCCTGACGGATGGCTCCGACATACTGTGAGGACAATCACTGAAGGCGCCCCTAAGGCGTTGAACATACAAGTAAAGATAACGAATCTTGAGAGGAGGATTCCCCCTCCACCCCTTGCCTTTGGTTGTGTCCACCGTTTTCGGACTAGTTGCAGAATTTGTGGTTTCTGCTAAACAAAAAGACCTAGGCCCGTGTCAATTGCGGGGAAAGTTAAGATAAAATCAAGTACCTGCCAGTAAGCAATTGTCCCAGACAAAAGGGATGTTTAAGTGTTATATAAGCTCATGCATACTAATTTTCCTCACTAAGGGGAAACGGGAATCTGCCATACATGCGATGTGTTTTACATTATGTACTACTGTGAATATGGTGCCTTGGTTGAGCCAATAAACTTTCAAATCACTAAATCCATCGTTAAACAGGGGGAGGGATTCCGGACTTGAAAATGGTATAAAAATGCTACGTATTTTGACCAATAGAGTGTCTACTTTTGGGTCACCCGCTCTTGCAAGAACGTATAATAAATTAATTACTGCTTCACTAACGTGTCTACCTCGAGTCCTTTCGTAGGACTATTTGGCATTTCTAACATATATATTAGGTAAAAAGAGAGTATAAGCAAGTAAACACTGAAGCGCACACCTTTTGTCCACTTGCTCTGGGTCAACTTCTGCCATCAAACTTCTCTGTGTGCTCCATCTCCCCGCAGCCCCTCCACCCACATCCGGCTGAGGGTGCCTGGAACAACACTAAGGCACAGCAAACCCCAAGTCGTCATTCCTTCCCCCCTTTTTCCCCCTCCAGGCCTTGAAGTACGTTTCATGTTTTAACAAAGAAAAGATATTTGAATGACAGCAGCTCAAGTTAAAGAGCAGAACCTCTCTTCTTTCAGCCGCACTTAAATACTTATTTACTGTTTTTCTTGTGCTAATAAAGGCAGCTGAACCAAGGGCTGGGGGAAGGCATGAGCGCACAGCATCTGGGAGCTACAACAGTATAAATGTTTTACAGCTGGAAGCAAAAGGCCGCTTGGTATTTTGCTAGTTTATCCTACAGTTGCCAACAGTTACAACATATCTCAAGTCTTGCTAGTTTGGACCCAAAGCTAACTTATTTTCTTATTCTTGTTATATGCTATAGAGAAAATACAGCATATAGGATAGACAAATTTTTTTTTAACTATTATTATTCTTAAGCCATCAGATAACCTGCCAAACATCTCCACATATATTGAGACAATTTGTAGAAGTCATCATCCACAGCTATCAGTAAGAACATTTCTCCCCAACACAGTTGAGAGAGTCCCAGTGAATCCAGTATTCAAAGAAAGAGCTATATTCTCAGTGACATAAGAGAATGCATAAAAATGTGTCTGTTCCTAGCGATTTACACCAGTTTGATGATAATTTAGCTATGCAGGTAGACAAAAATTAAAAATCATTGCCACACATGCTTAAGAGCAATGAAATAAGAAGTGTGATAGTGTTAACAGAAATAGTCAAGGTTTTAAATCCATCAGTTTTAAGAAACCACCACACCTGTTTTGAGAACTCAAAGCACTCAAAGAGGAGCCCAAATCCTGTTTCCCAATAACAAGTAAAAAATGAACAGAGTAATATACTCAGTATGGAGTCTGAAAAAAGGTTTCTGATATACTTCTATTAAGATCTACAGTACTGTATTTATATGATAGTGTGCTAAACAATCTGTAGAGAACATTATTTTCCCACTGTTCCTGGCATTGATACTTAATGGCCATTTCTTTCCAGACTCTTAGATTCAGTCAAGGAAAGAGAACTTGATAAATACTACACTCAGTTCAGCCAAAATCTTATCTCTTACATCTCCAGCTTTTTTAATATGACTGTAGAAAAATCACTTCGACCTCACCACATGATACATACCACCAGTACCTTAAATCTATGCTTCCAACAGCTGTCTCTTACCATATGCAAAAGGCCAACTGTGAACAGCAGCAGTAAGACCAGCAAGGGCAATCACAGCTCTGTGTGGAAACACAGTACCTTTAGAACAAGGGAAAAAGGTCAGGCGTAACCCTAGGACCCAAACTGAGGTATTACAGCAAAACAGTACATTTGTTTCTTTGTTTTCCAGAGTTCCTCTGAAGCTTTTATAGCAAAAGGCCCTGAAAAACCATGGATATGTGGAACTGCCTGCGAACATGACTGAGGCAGCACTCTCCTAGCATTACCTCCTGAGCTGAGCACGGACAAGGAGTGGTGGGAAAGCAAATACAAAGAGTTGCTGGGTGGCAAAGCTCTGGGGATGAAGAAAAACACAACAACTCACACACACACACAAAAAAAAAATCGCAGAAAAAGAAAAAAAGGAGAGAATAAAAGAGAAAAAAAAAAGGGGCTGGTAGAACCCTCCACCTAGCAGCACATCCAAGGGTACTGCTACAGATGCTGCCACTGACAGAAGTGGAAGGCTTGAAATACCTTACCTGCTTAAGTGAGAGAGAAGGCTGGTAACAAGATCAGCACCTAGGTTTTCCTTTCAGACCTGCTTTGAAAAGCACAAAGGCAGAACAAGCCAGCCCAAAATGCCTGAGACACACTGATGTCAGGGGCAAAGCAGCACCTGCTATTCTAAGGGGAAAAGGGCGAGGCAGTTCACCTGTAGTTAAGTAGATCACTGTCTTAATCTACTAAAAAAACAACAAATCGAATTCAGAGACTAATTTTTCTCTTCCAAGGCTATTATTGTCCATACATCCAAGTGATTAGAAGAGTTAATAAAAGGGATTCATTATGATCCAAGATTAAGAGTTTGTTTCCAACCATTAAATCAGAGATAACTTTCATATTTGAGTATGTTTGTTTCTAGTTTCTGAAATTAGACATGCTCCTTATTTGAATATATATTTGTTTTCTTCTGATACTTGTTGTCGATTTTTCCTTTTTGGTTTAATGGAGGAAGCATTAGATTTAGACAGTTAAGAGAAAGGTTCTCAGAAACTTGCTGGAAAACAAAATGCGAGTGAGAGAGGAACAAGCCCACTAGTCAACGACAGTATCTCATTTTAACACTATTGCTAGTGACAAATATAGATTTTAGGCACAGATTAGTCAGGTAGGAAAGAAGCACCTTTTTCTTTATGAAATATTAATTCTTATATGGTGGTCAAAGCAAAAAGGAAAGCTTTTAGTAAAGTTAGACCAACCTTAAAGTTTTCAGACTTGGTAGATCATAAAAAGAAAGTAGGAAAGCTTAAATTCAGAGGGTTATTAAAAGATCTAAGAAATCCTGCTGGCTAAACTTCTATAGCACTATTAATAAAGATGCTTTTGTCGGTAAGATAGAGAAAAAAAGATTAAAAGGAGCAATGGACAAGGGGATGATTTTATACTGTATCTAATGTAAAAGGTGAAGCTTATTCTCTGAATACTAACATATTAAAGGACATTTTGCTAATATTAGCAGTGATGACACTAAATCTGATTTTCTAAGTGTCAGAAAGTGACTGCTGGTTTATATTTAATTTTGGTCTTAAAGGATGGTTTCATTTTACTGTCAGATGCGCAGTTAATAAAATATAAAAACGCTTTCCCCAGTTTCTTTACCAGGCCTAGATAAATTTGGTTTGCTAATGTTTTAAGCATACACAGGATAAATCCTGAGCTGTAATTTTCAAATTAATCTAAATGTCAAGGCTCTCTGCTTGTTAGTCAATGAGCAGAGTATTTTTAGTGTTTTAGGTCCAATCTAAACTCTTCAGATGAGTACCTACAATTTTTTAATATTAAAAGGGTGAGTGATCAGAGCCCTATTTTTGTTCTGTAGGTTCTGCCTACATCTTTGTCATATCCCTTTGCTTGAAAGGAATCAGAATTGTCACATGTTCTTTGATCAAATAATTCTTGCTTCTCTGCTCATCTTGATCTGCTACCAAGAAGTTTTGTGAGTTTTTTAAACATGAAGGCTAATCACCTTCAGCTTACAAAACAGACCAAAACCAAACCTCCACACTTCAGTTGCAAGTTTTACTGTGCACCACTACAAAGAAACTAGAGAGAATGGACAGCAATATGTTACATCTCTGCACAGGCTCCCCCCATTTGTTTACAACTTGCAAGAAGCAGTTCTGCAACAAAGGGCCATAAATAAGCCAGTGCTCAGTAAAAGGTAGAAGATATGACTCAGTGACAAGTTTCTCCAAACTAACAAACACAGCAAAAAAAAAACCAACACATAGCTATGGAGTCAAACAACAAGGCCAAAACTTTAACCACAAGCCTCAATTTACTGCAGACATCCCACATCTTCCCGCAAGCACACACAAGGCATCCAATTCACCTAAAATTGACCTTTTACTACAGAAAATGACAGTTTGATTAACTCTAGCTGAGTTGGTAAGTATCTCGCTTACCAGCCTACCGCCTGCTCTAGATCCCGGCTCACTCTCTACTTTCAGTGGCTCCATTTTGTGAAACTGAACTTGAAGCATGCCAGTTCCTCTCTCCAGCACTCTACCTGCTGCATGACAGAAGCATGCCACCATCTCAGGGACAGAGAACACAGCCACTGAGTGGGAAGAAGCAACCCCCACACCTTGGCCTATGCCAAAACTCCTTTTATTTGGGGCATGTAACATCTTATTCTGTTGCAGTGATTAAAAAAACATGCAGCATGTAAAATTTTACATTCTTGCCTCTCTCTGCCTTGCCATTCAGCATCTTTTCAAATGGGGATCAGAAAGCCACCTCCCAGGGGAGGGCATGAGCAGGGCAACTCCAAAGAGGGATGGGGACTGTAATGCCCACCCAACATCCCAGGCAGCCACATCCTGCAGCCCTGGCAAGGCCAAATGGGTCTGGGACAGTGGCAGCACCCAGGCACTGGTACATGCCCCAGCCCAGCTGGGAAGGAAGCCCCTGGGCTGAGCTGGGTCCAGGGCCAGTCAGTGCAGCCCCAGGCAGGGAGAGAGGCCTCAAGGGCTGGCTCCACTCACCACAAGTCTTTTATAAAGGAAGGCGTCAACCTTGGACTCCACCTAGCAGGGGCAGCGTGCTTGAGGCCTCTGCACTGACAAAGTCAGTCATAAAATATTACTGCTTCCATTCAAAGGGGAATTATTTGTAGCACTGCCACAAGTGCTTATCTGTCAATTTCAATTTTACAGAAAAGACCAAAGCAGTAACTTGATTTTACTGAACTACATCTAATATAAATAAACAAGATTTCTTTCCATTAAAAAAAAAAAATCACAAAGAACCAAAAATGAAAGCCAACCACCATTTTTATGTAACTCCAGATCAAGAAGGGGAAAGAAAAGGTACCTGGGATACAGAAATCTTGCATTGTTTCTAGAGCTTGAAAATAATTTTTAGTTGGAGGATTTCTGTTACAGTATACATAGGGAAAAGCCGCTGGGATAAGTCATCCCCAGAAGTGCTTAATTATAGTTTCATCTGGTTTCACCAGAGAGTCTGTAACAAACTGTCTGTGTTTAGACAGAGAACATGTTTGCTACAGCATGGAGGCTGCTCACTGTAGAGGCTGGTGTCTCTAAGCCCAGTGTGAAATGCTTCACACTGAAATACACCACTAACTTGTCAGGAAAAAAAAAGCCTCCCTCCTTACAGGAGGCAAACAGTATAAATAATATTTACATGCAGAAGATATTACTAGGTCTGAAGAGACAACAGTTGTAGATCACAAGAAATAGATTCACACACTGGCCCACCCCCATGGTAAAGAAGAAGTAGTTTTAGAGAGAAATTTATCCTCTGCAGGTCAGACATACTATGTAACTGATTATAAAAGGTCCACCAAACCAGGTAGCTCTCTCATAGATGGAGCATGTCACATAGGGAATACTGTAGGAAGACTTCAGATTGACAGGCTAAATGGAAAGGTGGCATTGACAGGAGGGAGAGGTGGAATCAGTGTCCAGTGACCCAAAGCAAACAGGTTGACAAAGTTGAACGTGGACTTGGTATCTCTTCTGGGTTGTACACAAGGCCCTACAAATTCTCAGTCAAGTGTCTCATGGTTTTATAGCAAAGTAACATGAATTTACTATTTAAACAGACCGCAAAGGAAACAAAATCCAGCTCAGAAATAGAAGAATGCAACTAGTTCTAAATACCAAACTTCCTTGTAGAACTACTCAAAGATATCATTGTGAAAACTGGCAATGCACTGTGACATTAGTTATACATATTTTATTATTTTGGAAGCTATTTTCAGCATTCAAAATAACAAAATTCTGGCTAAATAGGTATTATTGATTTTACACCTGTCTAGGCTCTTGGTGAATGACTTAAATCTCTCTTAATTTCCCCTTTGCTACCAGCAGTAAGTCTGAATGTGATGCAAAAGAATACAGGACAGAATCTTGTCATCTTGTGGAAAAGTATCTGCTTTTTAGCAGTAGAGCTAAAAAAACACCAACAAAAAAACCTCAGCACTAAAATGCTCCAACTTCTCTTGGTAAGAAGGTAAAATACCAAGATTCACCAGAACAGATAAAAATAGCAAAGAATAAATAAAAATTATTTTTAATCAGATGGGTTAATACTTATTTTAGATTGCTAAAATTAAGCTAGGAACTCTGGAAAGTAACTATGAGGGCACTGCAAGAAATTATTCTATCATTCAGTCCCAGAGAACTTTAGGTTAATAAAATTTTCATGTGATCTGTTCTTCCTGAAGTCTTTCTACTGAGTAAGCACTCACATAAATAAAATTCTGTAGGATTGGGTTTTAGAGGTAGAATCTTTATTCCAGTAATATTCATAGATACCAGAGCATCCTGTACCACAGAGCAAAGGATAATTTTTTAAGTTTAAATACAGGTTTACACAAATTAAATTCAAGTTACCTGAGAAGAACTACGAGTGCTTTATCCAAAAGATCTTTCTTCCCCACAAAATCCTGTTACATCTGTCATTTACCTTCGTAGTGTCACATCTAGCATTAGTAGAAAGTGAATATGAGTTTTATAAAATGCATGCAGAGATGAAGCTCTTATAAGACTTTATAAAGTCAATAATATAGCAGTTTTGGCAGTGGGTGGCCTTTTGAAGTAGAAAGATTATAATCATCATGGGTTAATAAAGCAACAGAAGCCTTCAAGAAGGATGACTTGCATATACATACAGACTGTAAATATAATACAGGAAGAAAGTGGGAGTACGCTGTGAATGGACTTCAACTACATGGTTTCCCAAAGGGGGTAAAAAATACGACTAAATACAGGAAAAGCAGAAACAACACCCAATTTTTCTGAGAGGCTGAGCTGAGAAATGCAAGTTAGACAAAGATTTCTTTTGCATTAAGACCCTGTGGAGAGCAAGACTGCTTCTTCCTCAGCATCTCCTATGATTCTTCTGCCATTTCTCCTCCAAACTTCATGATGTAACTCACAGATTTTCAACAACGCCTCAGTTGTTCCAAATTTGTTTCCAAATCCAACAAAACTGAAGAAGAATCTGCTATCAGATAAGGAAGGAGGGAACAGTAGGGAGGAGAAATTTATCTAGAGCTTTGTGGCCACTGAGGTGTTACAGATCATTATAGGCCCACTCTCAAAAACCTCATCATACAGACAGCTCCAATTTGTGTCACCTATTAAATACAGAGAACTAACATAACCACACATTCAATTCAGGAAGTTCTTCTACAGCCATCAGTGAGGTGATACAACCCTGACAGCTGCTAGAGCCCCATGCTTCATCCACATGGTTATCACTCACTCACAAGTTATCCTCCACTAGCCGCTGCTGCCACACTATATGCAATAGAAGGCAAACACGGAATACATTAGCTACCACAGCATCCTAACCATTTCTGATCTGCCTTAGCAGAGTGGGGTTTTGGCTTTTTTTCCCTCCCACAAATAAATACATACTGAGCAGTATCTTCCGAAGGCTTTGATTTCTTTATAAAAAAATATTACAGACATGCAAACTCAAATTAAATAGGAATACTATGTTGCTCCTCTCTGTTAAAAGACATATGGAAAATCCACTTCAAATTAGGCTTTCCCAGACTTGATAATCTGAAAATACACTTGTCATCTGTTTTATATTTGATTATTTATTCCTCTGATATTCTGCAGAATTATTTCTGCAGAAAGTACTACAAGATTCTTTAATTAGTCTAAGTTTTTGAAGATTAATCTTCAAAATATACTTCCTCATGATTATGCAACAAGCTTAACAGATTTATTGTTGGCATTTGAGAGACCCTCCCACCCACTTAACATAGCTCTAAACAGAAGTTGTTATAGCTTACTTCACTGTTCTTACCTGCTGCCTGTTCCAACCCAGCTTGTAGCCAGAGTTACTCTCCCTCCCCACACCCCAAACCACATTTGTCATTAAATGTTAAATATGTCCTTGATGCTTTCTGTTTGGCCTTTCCCTTCACCCCCCTGCACTAACGACATTTATCATTTTCTCAGGCAACTAATGCCACAAAGTGAAAACAGTTCTAATTAGCTGCAACCAAGAAAATACAGGCAGCTGGGGGGACACACAACACTGACAAAGAATTAAAGCTCTGATAAAGAAAATAAAACCACCCACCAAAGAAAAGGACAAAGTGTTTCTCTTCCAAAACCTTCAGATGCTTCAGATTGATTATACAAAAGTAATTAGTAAATATTTTGGATGTTTTGTTTGTAAAAATCATTGGCAAGTAAATGTATCTGTTTAATGAATCTAATGTTTTGAAAGATACCCTGAAAAAAAAAAAAAGGTAGGTTACATGAAAGTTTGTCACTATCATTTTATCAGCTTGATTCTTCAATCAAACTCCTGTTGCATGCTGTACAGACTGGTATTAAAGGACATGACTGGGTAGGTGTCTGCTGCATTTTAAAAAACAGAAGTAATTGCAAAAAGGAAATGTGTGCACTACAAAGGGAAGACAGAACATCTGTAAAAAACTTATTTCCACTATGCTGAATGGCAAAAATATGAATCATCATCTGGTTAGTCTTGAATAGAAAAATGTTGTTTAGGACTGAGACTAACTGCAAATACCAAAATGTCACAGATAAAAACATTTTAGTAGACCAACAAATACATTTTGGGACCTTATGCTGTAGTTAATTTTAGCAATTCTGCCTCAGTCAGAAGCAGCACTTTGTTTACAAATATTTAGTAGGTCAAGTATGAAGTGTACTTTGGAAAATTCTGTGTAGAACATTTTAATAATAAACTAAACATTTGTCCTAATCTTATTCTAAATAAATATACAAAGACAACATAATCCTTCAGAATTAACCTTTGATTAAATACAAGTACTTACAGTAGAAAAGGAGTGGTTCTTCCTCAGCTCATTTTCGTTGCCTAAGGATATTACTTAACACTTTTTCATTTAATTTAGGTATTTAGACTCCGAGATGCATTCAATTTCAAGCTCTTCTTTATACAAGCATAGCAAAGGAATAGCCTCCATGCTTCAGCATAAAAACAGTAGAGAGAGGGGAGAGTTATACCCTGAAAGCTTTTGGTGTCAAGAGCAGTTCCCACTTCAATCCTCCTTAGGCAGCCACAGGTGTTTCCACACCTGGCTGCAGGCATCATGGGGAATATTTCTGAACAGAATTCATCACATTTAAAGGAAACATATACTGTGTAACAGCCACACAGAGGACACTGAAATGGAGGGGAAGGAAGGGAGGGAAGCAATTAAGTAGCATGGACCAGCCAGGAAAAAATTCCCTTTAAGTACAGAACAACATCCAATATCCAAATAGCAGTGCTACCGAGTTTCCCCTAAAATGAACACAAATAATCACCTTTCCTTCCAAACATTGATAGAATTCAGATAAGCCTCCAAAATTCTCTTTTCTCCACTTCTCTGCATTCTGTTTTTTTAAATACACTTACATTAACACAGCTGTGGACATGCCACCTTCCTAAGAGGTAAACTACAGGGGCTCAACAGTAATCTCATCTTTCATTCCATTGCTGCTGACGCTAAGATGTACGCACGTCACCTTATTACATGAGCAGATGTGAAGGCTTATTCTACTTCTTAGAAGCCTGATTACACAGGTGGCATGCAGCGAAAGCTAATCAGAGGATCCTTTCCACTAGGTGAATCCTGTAGCATGGTTGACAATAGTCTGGTACAGAGATGGACTTCCAGGAGCTTATTCTAGTGATAATGAGAATCTCTGGCTGATAAAGCACAAGAGTATTTAAAATACTGAGGAAATTAGCTTAAAGAGAGGAAGCATTAACTATGAACTTTCTGGCTTTTCTCTGTAAGTGTCAAAACCTCAGAGCTATTGAAACATTGTTTTTTGCATTTAATATTTACAATGCTGTGATAGTCGCAATGAGATAATTATGGCACTTTTGCTACCAAGGCCACAACTCACAAGAGCCAAACATCAAGTCATTATTTCTGTCATTCCACTAGAAAGGGGTTAGGAGGGGAAAAGGGAAGAGGAGAGAAAAATCAAGCTTTTTATTTCAGATGCTGTCTACAGGAGGAGAATATCTGTTCCAAATAGAAAGCAGTTTTTATCTCACACAACTGAAGTACTATGAAGAGTTTTAACTCCCCTCTACCCCATTTGCAAGAAGAGGGCACAGTGGAGGCACAGTCAAGATGTCAATTTGCGAGGTTCTTGAGCCTGCGATACTGCAGGCTCTGTGGAATGGAATTAGTTACTTGGTAGTGATAATGCACAGTATAAACTTCTCATGTGGTGAAACTAACGACATCACAATTGAATTACTATCACTTTTAATAGGGCATACCCATTTTCCCAACATCATCCATGTTTTTCAGAGATATGGTAGTTCAACATAACCCGAGAATCCCTTAAAATAATATTTCTAGGAATATGCTGTGGAATGCTGAGGGTGACAGAGCACTGGAATAGGCTGCCCAAGGAGGCGGTGGAGTCTCCTTCTCTGGAGATATTCAAGACCCGTCTGGATGCCTATCTCAGTGAAATGTCCTAGGGAGCTGCTTTGGCAGGGGCGTTGGACCCGATGATCTCTCGAGGTCCCTTCCAACCCCTACTATTCTATGATCTCTTAAAATAGTCTATTTTTACTCAAGATGGATGAAACAATACATTGGGAGCATCATAAAACAGGTGCTTTCTGTTGATCACTTTTTTAATTTGTAATTTTTTTTAAAACTATCTGAAATAATCTATTTTTCAGAAAGTGTTTTGACAAGTTAATTGAAAATAAACTCTTCCCTCGTATTTTCTGAATGATGCACCAGAAGATAAATACGCAGGTTTACTACTTGTATTTACACAATGAACAACCCTCTCTTCTTCCCAAATGCTATACTGGAAAATATAAAGTACAGCAATAGGCTGTAAGATGCGTGATGAAATTCCTCAGTGCCATTAAGGTGCTGGTAAAGCTTCAAAGCAAGCACCATTCTACTTGTGTGCAGCATGATTAAAGAAAAATATGGACCAGTTGGGATTGCAGGGGGAGGGAATTTTATGAAGAGTAAAAAGAAGAATCAATGTTGAAAGGAAATTATAGCATTTGGTCTAACAAAGACTGAAGGAAGATGTGATAACAGCTTTTCTATCTTTTTCCCATTAAAGTATTAACTAGGAAATAATAAATGCTTCTTCATATCCAGTGAAGATAAGGGGAGAGTAGTGGGTACAATAGCAACAAGGGCCTTTCAGGTGAAGCACACAGTGTTACAGATGGCTAAGTACTGGAAAAGACTGCCTGGGGAAGCAGCAGAATTTCCATTATTATATTTAGAACAAGCTAGATAAATATGCATCAGGAATAGCATAGGAAGACCTGCTTCTGCCTTGGGGCTGAAAGTAAAACGTGACTTCTTTAAGATTTCTTCCAAGTTTGTTTTACAGGATTTCTGCAAGGATTCTTAGCTCTCTGGCCTCTTCAGAGCCTGGAAAACTTCATGGCCGGATGCACAACAGGTTTTCACTGCTATCCAGATACAAAGCTAGCAATTGACTCAGGCCATGCCAGCTGAGATGCAAGAAGTCTGCTTGCAAGTCAGCATTACCAGTGAAAATCCTTTGAGATTTCTGTAGTAGGGCAAGATTTAACAGCATGAATTTTTAGGCAGAATTGTCCAGTCGTGAATTTGGACTTGCTGTGTGATTATCAAAGTGTTTTTCCTCAAGTCACCTAAGGCCTATTTCAGACCACTAATCCTCACTCATAAAGCAATTTAATTCTCATCATCTTTATATTAGTAATGTATGTTCCATGTGCTCAACTGGAAAGGACTGTATCAGCATTAGTTGAGTTTGTTTATAGTCATACAGATACAAGCAATTTTGTCACATACAAAGATAATGTGGTCACAAACAGAACGCAACAAAGACTTGCATTACGTCTCTTTAAAGATATATTTACTCCTTGCATTATCTTCTCATAGATATTCTGTGTAGAATACCGATAATTATTTCAAAATCTCTCTTTATCTTCACAGCCTTCATTGGTTGGAACCAGGATACCCAATCTGGACTAGGAGAAAGTTTTCTCAGGAGCAAATATGAAAAAGTACAACAAACCTTCCTGAAGGAGCCAGAACATGGCAACTCCCACTGCCCTTACTTCAAGTGTGAACTTAATCTCCTTCCTTGGTATTTAAGTACATAGATAGGGATAAATATATTATTAGAAATAAAAAAGCAACAACCCAAAATATTTCTGAAGAAACACTATGCATGCTTTTTAGGTCTGATGAGAGTGGCAGAATTACACAAATGCCAGATGTTTACTTATGCTGCTTAATGCATTACTGAAAAAAGTTTCCATAGTGGATAATTGGGTTGGATAATGTAACTAATTTTTTTAAACCCTGGCCAGAATTTTGAGTTGTTCATTGCACTGCTGAATAGACTCAAAAATGCTTAATTAGTCTGCAAACTCCTGAAAAATGCTTTGAGAAAATTTTACTAGAGTTTTTTTCATTAAAAAAACCCCACAATAACTCTGAAGCTTCACAACAAGGTACGTGCACATGTCAAGGAAGCTGAACACACAAAAGGATTAGGTACTTCAGCCTTTGCTTGAAAGAATATCTGTCTGGAGCTTTAATCTCTAGCAGGGAATTGGGCTAAGAAGCAGCCTCCAGTTTTATTGGATGTTGCTCATCACAGGAGTTCAAGACAAAAGTTAGCTAACTGGAACAGGTTACTAGAAAGTCTACTGAAAAGATGGGTCAGGTATCTAAAGATACCTTTGGTGGTCTGTAGTTAAAGATCATATATGAAATGTGATCATACATAAAGGCAGCTACTTACATTAGGTAAAATAAATCACTTAAGTCTCTCTGGGGTTATTTGTTTTGCGTGGCAACAGTGCTTCCAGTACCCCAAACCACCTCATAGCAGTCTAGCTTGGGTATTTCTACACAGTGCTGTTTTATGATACATAAATGATCTTAAATGAACATGACTCATGTAGTCTAGCCACAGGAAACACAAGACAAGATGCCGCTCTTTGATGTACAAATTGTAGGAGCATTAAAAAAAAACCAAACCCACAACATGCTACATGACCAACCCACAGAAGACATGAGGATAGGAAAGACGAAAGAAAAAACTGGAAGCATATTGCCAGTGGAGGAGCCCCAGAAGTTTAACTGATATTTACAAGATAGGTATTAACCACCAGACGCAGAACAGAACGGAGGGGAGCTGACAAAAACAGTCATTTTAGAAGATGACTCCAAATCAGTTGGCTTAACAGCCTGAATAGAAAAGTAAGTTTTAGTATACTGCCCGCACGCCCATCAGCTGGGTCCTTACTCCTAAGGGGCTGAGCAGGAATAGCCTGGCCTTTGCCAGGGTTAGGCCCCAGGCAGCGGCTTCAGCGCCCCGCGCCACTCGCTCCCCGCTCCCCTGGGAGGGGGAAAAACAGACGGAGCCCCGCGGGGTGTGGAGGCCACGGACGGATGGACGGACAGACAGACCGACACACAGACACACACACACACACAGACACACACACACACACAGACACACACACACACACAGACACACACACACACAGACGGGGTGACTTTACCGACCCAACGGGGTAGTTCCACGGAGCACTGCAGCACCAACTGCACCGGGCTGTCCCGAAGCCGTGCGGACCCACCCCTCCCCAACCCCTTTTACGGGGGCGTGACGTCACAAGGTGTGGAAACATCCCGGGGCAACTGGGCTCAGCTGTGCTGGCTGCTTGGGGGAGGTAACCCTGTCCCGGATCATAGAATCATAGAATCATAGAATTGTAGGGGTTGGAAGGGACCTCGAGAGATCATCGGGTCCAACCCCCTGCCGAAGCAGGCTCCCTAGGACATTTCACTCAGATAGGCGTCCAGACGGGTCTTGAATATCTCCAGAGAAGGAGACTCCACCACCCCTCTGGGCAGCCTATTCCAGGGCTCTGTCACCCTCACTGTGAAAAAGTTTCTCCGCATGTTGGTGCGGAACTTCCTATGCTCCAACTTGCAGCCATTGCCCCTTGTCCTGTCTCCACAGACCACTGAAAAGGGGCTGGCTGATTCCCCTGCATCCCTTGCTTAAGATAATTGTAAACATTAATTAGGTCCCCCCTTAGTCTTCTCTTCTCAAGGCTGAACAGTCCCAATCTTCTCAGCCTTTCCTCATAGGGGAGATGCTCCAGGCCCTTTATCATCTTCGTAGCCCTTCTCTGGACTCTCTCCAGGAGATCCCTGTCCTTTTTATAACAGGGAGCCCAGAACTGGACACAATACTCCAGGTGGGGCCTGACCAGGGCAGAGTAGAGGGGGAGGATCACCTCCCTTGACCTGCTGGCTACACTCCTCCGGATGCACCCCAGGATCCCATTGGCTCTCTTAGCCACCGAGGCACACTGCTGGCTCATGGCCAACCTGTCATCCACCAGGACCCCCAGGTCCTTCTCCACAGAGCTCTTCTCCAGCAGGTCATCCCCCAGCCTGTACTGATAGAAACGGTTGTTCCTTCCCAGGTGCAAGACTTTACACTTGCTTTTGTTAAACCTCATCTGGTTTCTTACTGCCCAGCTCTCCAGCCTGTCCAGGTCTCGCTGGATGGCAGCGCAGTGTTCCTGCGTGTCAGCCACTCCTCCCAGCTTTGTGTCATCGGCGTACTTGGTGAGGGTCGATGCTATTCCCTCATCAAGGTCGTCAATGAAGATGTTAAACAGGACTGGACCCAACACCGAGCCCTGGGGAACACCGCTAGTCACAGGCCTCCAGTCAGATTCCACTCCACGAATCACAACCCTCTGGGCTCGGTCCGACAGCCAATTCTCAACCCACCTCACTGTCCACTCATCAATCCCATGCTTTCTCAGCTTTGCTATCAGGATGTCATGGGAGACAGTATCAAAAGCCTTGCTGAAGTCAAGGTAGATGACATCTACTGCTCTCCCTCCATCTACCCAGCCGGTGATGAGATCGTAGAAGGCTATGAGATTGGTCGAGCACGATTTCCCCTTGGTGAATCCATGCTGACTACTCCTCATGACCTTCTTCTCTTCCAATTGCTTGGAGATGGCGTCCAGAGCAAGCTGTTCCATTACCTTTCCGGGGAGAGAGGTGAGGCTGACTGGCCTATAGTTGCTGGGATCCTCCTTCTTGCCCTTTTTAAAGACTGGAGTGACATTGGCTATCCTCCAGTCCTCAGGCACTTCTCCTGTTCTCCAGGACCTGTTGAAGATGATAGAGAGCGGCTCAGCAATCACCTCCGCCAGCTCCCTTAGCACACGTGGATGTATCCCATCCGGTCCCATGGATTTGTGTGCGTTTATCCCTTTGAGCCGCTCCTGGACCTCCCCTACCTCAACCAGATGGAAATTCTTCATATCCCAAACACTCCTATTTACATCCAGTGCCTGTGGGTCCCGGGGGGCCTTTGAGGTGAAGACCGAAGCAAAGAAGGCATTCAGTATCTCCACCTTCTCAGTATCCCCCGTTACCAGGACACCCTCCTCATTCATCAAGGGACCTACATTATCCCTGGTCATCCTTTTGCTATTCACGTATCTAAAAAAACCCTTTTTATTATCCTTTATGTCCCTTGCCAGCTTCGTTTCCAAGAGGGCTTTAGCCTTCCTCGTTGCGACCCTACAGGCCCTGACTACATTCCTGTATTCTCCCCATGTGCTCAGACCCTTCTTCCACAATTCATAGATCTTCCTCTTCTCTTTGAGTTTACTCAGCAGCTCCGTGTTCATCCACGCAGGTCTTCTGCCTCTCCTTCCCGATTTCCTGCACAAAGGGATGCATCGTTCCTGTGCTTGGAAGAAGTGCTGTTTGAATGCTAGCCAGCTCTCACAGGCTCCCATTCCTTCTAACAGCGTAGCCCACGGGATAGCCCCTATTAAGTCACGGAGGAGATCAAAGTTAGCTTTTCCAAAATTCAGGGTAGCTATCCTACTTTTTGGCTTGCTTCTTTCACCCAGGATCTTGAACTCAACCATTTCATGGTCACTTAGACCTAAGCTGCCCCCGACCTTCACTTCCCTAACGAGCCCGTCCTTGTTAGTTAAAACAAGGTCCAGCACCCGCCCTCCCCTTGTAGGCTCCTGCACCATCTGTAGCAGGAAATTGTCTTCAACACACTGCAGAAATTGTCTGGACTGCATACGACTGGCCGTGTTGCTTGCCCAGCAAATATCTGGATAGTTGAAGTCCCCCATAAGGATCAGTGCCCGGGATCTTGAGGCTACTTCTAACTGCTTATAGAATGCACTATCAACCCGCTCCTCTTGATCAGGGGGCCTATAGCACACTCCCACTACAATGTCCCCCATACCGGTTTGCCCCTTGATTTTAACCCACAAGCACTCAACAGATGTTTCATCCTTCCCCAGGTGGAGCTCAATACAATCTAGGTGCTCTCTCACATAAAGAGCAACTCCTCCACCTCACCTCCCTAGCCTGTCTTTCCTAAAAAGCACATAGCCATCCATGACAGCGTGCCAGTCGTCCAGGTTATCCCACCACGTCCCTGTGATTGCTATGAGATCGTGGCCCTGCGACCGCACAAAGATCTCTAATTCTTCTTGTTTGTTCCCCATGCTACGTGCATTTGTATAAAGGCATTTAAGTGGGGCAGCAGATGTAGGTATTCTCAACAGCCCACAGCGAGATTTCTGCCAGGGGACTGGCAAAAGTGGCTCCACTGAGGAGTACTCAGGGCAATCCACAGAATTTTCCCTACTCACACCTGGAAAACCATCTCCAAGTCCACCACTGTGCTGTTGGAATTTACCTTTTTCCACCATCAACTCTCGTTGTGACTCCCGAAGCATTTGCCTAACCCCAGCAGCCTTCTTAATATCCCCTTCCCCCTTCCTAACTAGTTTAAAGCTCGGTCAATGAGCCCTGCCATCTCCTGGGCAAGGATCCTCTTTCCTTTATGGGACAGGTGAGCCCCATCAGCAGTACTCATGCCAGGAGCAGAGTACACCATCCCATGGATGCAACCAGGACAGCCGTATAAGAATGGATAAACTGTAATAGCAAAAGCAATTCATATTGAAGGAGATAAAATACAAGAGACAGGAAGGAAATAAAACACATTACCCACAAACAGCTTCAAAGACGAAACTCCCCCCCCCCCAAAGAATCAAACTTTGCTGATCTTTTGAAGAGAAACTGTGTCCTTCACATTACCACCGTCCTTTTTATAGGGTTTTATTTTCCTTGAACACCATGCCTTCCCCTTCCACACACACACTAAGTTTTTGAGCATAATATGATAAATCCAAAAATGGTTTGTGGTTTGCTTTTGGTTTTTTTTTTTTTAACATTGCTGAATAGATAACATTAGGGATAGGTAGAGAACTTAAAATGCATTTGAACTGGAAATTTATTATGCCCTATGTGAAGTGGCACAGGATATTGAGGAGTAAATGGGAAATGTTAAAGGTTGATGTATTCAAAGGAGATGTTCTTTCGAAATCTAGTAGTTCTTCATTTTAACACAAATAAGTTCCTGTCAGTGTAAGCACTTCCCTTGAAGGCTAGTAATCCAAATGTGCCAGTGCAAGAGCAGACTGTCATTTTCAGTTTCAAAGTGAATGAAATAAAGCTAAAGATAAGGAGAAACTTTTTCACTGTGAGGATGGCAGAGCTCTGGAACAGGCTGCCCAGAGAGGCTGTGGAGTCTCCTTCTCTGGAGACATTCAAAACCCACCTAGATGCTGTGTTGTGTGGCCTGCCCTTGCTGATCCTGCTCTGGCAGAGGCATTGGACTAGATGATCTTTCGAGGTCCCTTCCAACTCCTAATGTTCTGTGATTACAACAATATCTACCATATTCATAGAAATCAACACATTAATGTACTTTAAATTATATCATGGGATTATCATCTTTGCTGAACTGAGTCAAACAAATTAAATTTCTCTTAAAGAAAAACAAAGGGAAGCCTCATAAAATGCTATTATCATTTACATAAATTATTTTTAATAGTCAGTCTTAAGAACTAAACATTCTGTCTGGTTTTACTAAACACAAGACTGGACAGATTAAAACCTTTTGCTAAACATTTAACCAAAACAAAGCTAAGAGGCATGCTGATAGCAAGGCTGGAGTGTTATGAACACTCAGCAACCAGAGCTTAAAAACATCCAGACAAAAACTATAGTGGTACTTTCTCAGCCCCTAGGGTAGCTCACTGTCATTTTGTGATGTCATTATCTTTCTACAGAGACTATGTCACAAGTTTGCAACATTGTTTTGCTTATGTTGACATCAATGACAAGGCTCTGAAGTTTTTCAAGGAGCTGAAAACTGGCTGAAAGACCACACCCAGAGCATGGTGATCAGCAGAAGTCTCATTGGAGACCAGTAAATCTCACCCTGGGGCTCAATATTGGAACAAATCCTGTTCAACATCTTCATTCACGATCTCAGCAAGTTTGGTAAGATGAAATGAATATACCAGCAGTTTGCACTGTCATACAAAGGCAGCTTGACAGACTGCAGAAGTGGACTAACTGATAGGAAGCTCATGAAGGGCTATTGCAAAGTCCTGCACCTGGGAAAGAACAACCCCATGCACCGGTATATACTGGGCACCACCCAGCTGGAAAGCAGCTTGGCAGAAAGTGACCTGGGAGTCTTGATGGTCAAAAAGTTGAACGTGAGCCAGCAGTGCAACATTGCTGCAAAGGCAGCTAGCAGCACTCTGGGCTGTATTAGGAAGAGTGTTGCCATCAGGTAATAAGGGAAAGGATCTTTCCTCTGCTCAGCACTGGTGAGGTCACACCTGGAGTACTGGGTACAGCTCTGGGTTCCTCAGCACAAGACAAATATGGACATAGTAGAAAAGCCTCAGGGGAGAAAGTCTTGCCAGTGTATATAAATACATGAAGGAAAGGTCTAAAGATGGAGCCAGGTTCTTTTCAGTGGTGCCCAGTGACACGACAAGAGGCAATGGGTACAAACTGAAATACAGGAGGTGTTGGCTGAACATCAGGAAACACTGTTACTGTGAGGATGACTACAGGCTGGTATGGGACAGTCAGATATGCTACCACTGGCTGTTCATTTATTTAGCTGGTGAGAAAGAAATTGTAAATCCTATGCTCACAGCTAAGCTTAAGCCCTCACTTACAGACCCTGATGATTCTTTGAAGTCTCAGAAGCAGTTTTGAGCCCCATACGTTCACTTCATATGCAAAATGGATTGTGAGCCTTCCAAGGCAACTGGAATTGCAAAAGTGATAGGAAGTGACCACTCAATAAGTGACCAGACTGTGGGATTTCTCCACTATTCCACTGGAAGAAAAAGAAAGCAAACTGCTTAAGTCAGTTACCTCTAACTTTGTTCTTGTTCCTGCCTTCAATTGCTTTTAAAAACCAGTATTCTAACTCCTTCACCATGGAAAGGGTCTGGGGTGATAAAAGTGAGAAGACTGAGAAACATCACCATTCCACAAGGTAAAAACCAACACGTCACGTTAACCTAAGAGCAAAATTAAGAATCTGTCTTCAGTCAAGCTGAGAAACCCTTCTTTGAAGCAAGGGATGTGAAAGGTTTTAAATAAAAGGCATGATGCTACTAATGGTTGATACCTATACTATTTTCCCTAACCTATTGGAAGACTTTTGGTTGAGTTCATGAACGCTGAAAATTGGACACCTCTGAAAAATGCCTATTTTGTCATTAGCATAGTGTATGTTAACACATTCATTCTTTCTGTAAAGCTCATAACTTTCCATTTTCCAGATTCACATGATACTTACAGTTACTATAAGCAAATTACAATCTCAGAGCATTGCGTAGCCAGTACAAAAAAGTCCTAAACTAACAAAGAAAACCACAGAATTCTAAGATATTTAAAACCTTACTACATATTAAACTTCATACCAGCAAAGAACTCAATCTGCTATGGTGGAAAGTGCATTTTCAGGGAATTCACTAATTTTGATGGAAACTCAGCATACTTGCTACACTACAGAATAGAGTCAGATTAAACGTCATCACTGAGCTTTTCCATCTTTATGTTCCTTATGTTAGATGATAAATGTTTATGAGAATTTTCACTTGAATAAAGTCCACTGATGACTTCAGAAGAAATAAAGGGTTACTGGTAAAATGGAGGAAATTCAACCTTCCCCAAAGAAGTTACCCCCCATCTCCCCCATACTAAAGCTGGCACATCACAAAATGACAGATGAATTTTATGAGGATTGATTCATGCCAGTGTCTGAAGAGTAATTAAGTTCAATAAAGGCCTGTCAATATCATTTGGTATCAGTTGTCACTTTAGATCATGTCTAAAAGGTACAGGTGCACACAGAGATGGACAAAAACACAAGGACAGAAGATACTATTCAGCTAGGAGAAACATGGTAAGTGTCAAAACACTTCACAGGACTGAAGCCTCTGCCTCACCTTAGAAATGGTTGTGAATACCTGAATCACCCTAAAAGTCAGCCCTTAGTGAGCAAAAGCACAAGTACTGCCAAAACAAGAGTTTATAACTCCTTATGCCCCTCTTTTCAAAGGACATGCCTCCCACATTTGCTGCCCTGAAGATTCAAACTTTACAGCTCTTCTGAGTACATTGGAAGAAGATCAGAGAAAGAAGACACAAGAAAGGAGCAATTGTCCTCTTTTTCCTCAAGTTAACTTATGGCCTTATGCTTAGCACAGACACCTACTTTATAGGAACCAGAGGCTCACACTCCAAATCTTTTCTAGTCTATCTTTCCCCAACTTCTAGATAAAGCATTTCAAATAAGCCTGTAGCAAATAAGAACCCACAGCAACAATCCTTTCAAGACTGTGTTTTGAAAGCAACAAGAACATTACTTTTGCATTATATTCTATTACAAAGGTCAAACACTTACCTCAAGAAAAATAAAGGCAGCAAGCCTCTAGCCACAGAAGCCAGTTTGCTTCAACCCCAGCAAGAGCACTAAGCAGAGAGATGGGACTCAACCTACAACCTTTGCTTTGGAACTCTTTCCCACTAACCTTTTGTAAAGAGCTGGATTCAGAGACTTTCCTACAGAAAGCTAGCCCTAGAAAATACCTCACCCTTCCCCTGGGTTTTAATACACACCCTGCCTGATTAATACAGCTGCACCAGAAGTCAGTGGGTTGGTGTTTCATTAAGACTGCATGGCCTAGTGGGGAGAATCTACGCTTTAAGGAGCTTAGAAACATTCGGTTAAATGAGCAGAAGCAGCAGCAGCAGTAACTGCATGTGAGAGGGCTTGCAAAATTAGAAAAGAAGAGAAAAAATAAAAAAGAAGCCCATACATGTGAAAAGTTAGTAGAGCCTCTAGAGTACGTAGACCTGACTATTTAGTAAGCTAGAGAGAACCCCAAAACAGTATTGGGGTTTTTTGGTTATGTTTGAACTTTCAGAGCAGAAAGGGTGAGTGCTGACAAAAAGCTTAAGGAGAGTTTGGTCTGCAGAAAACAATCCAAGGGGAAATGTGAGGTGGGTTTTCAGCTTTCAGAGGTAGGAGCAATGGCTCCGTCAAATTTGGTGGAAGTTGGGGAGCTGAGGGTTTGGGTTTTTTTTCATGGGCTGCTAGGTGGCTCATTCATGCTAATTGTCATGGTGGCCAGAAGCTAAACACTCTTAAAATCCTGCTGTTCAATGCCTAACTCTCTCATGGCCTTTTTTTCTTTTTTTTCTCTTCCCCACTTCAGAACAGATCTTCTGACCAAATTGTAATTGGGCCCAGATGCACAATCTGAATTGGAATTACTTTATTATGTATGATATTCATCTCATAATGAACCATTACTCACCATTTTATATTATCATATTCCTATCAATGATCTAGAAAAGAAAGGTTTATCTACATCATGTCCAGTTCATTTAGGAAGGAGTTCTCAAGCTTTCATTTGCCGATCGCTGAAAGCACAGAGAATATTTCTTTGTTTTTTTAAGGAAATCATTGGTCTGTGTATAGTGAGGGTTTTTTTGGGAGTCATACCTCAGTAATGACTCTTAGAAGTTTTTAGGTGATTTCATGACCAATTAAACTGAAATCCCCGTACAGTTTCTCTCTTCCTGTGCTCGGAATACCAGCTCCACATCTGTTGCTGGTAACTTCAGAGTGATTATTCAGCTGTGACCTCAATTTACAGACAGTAGCAAATAACACAGGCTAAAGTTAAATGAAAAAGAGAGGTTTGGGCTGTGAGATTTTCAGCCAGTGGGGGAGATTTATTAGTAGCAAATGCAAAGCCTGGTGGCCAGGAAAATGAAAGCACATACACAGAAAGAGGCAATGAACAGAACAGCATCATAATTAATGTAAATTAAAAAATTGCAAGGGAATGTTCTTTTTTTCTTTTGTGTCAGAAAGGGGTTTTAATTTTTTTATTTTTTTAAATAAGTGAAGATTCTTCTACCTGTTATAAAACCTATGGGGAAAAATCTACATAAAGTCTTGATGCCTTCATTATGATATTATCTATTCTAAGAACATGCTCAATTATCATTATGATTATCATTAGCATGGTTTATAGCATGTTCATTTGTTTTTTTCTCCTTCTGGAATGTTAATCAAAGATTAAATTTACTGTAAATCAATCAAAAAACTTTTTCTTCATTTTAAGTTTAATCATGGGTAATAAATGAAGTGTAAAAATACTGAGTCATTGTTGACAGTTCTTTCAATAAAAATATGAAAAACCTCAAAGTCTATAAAACTATTTCTCTGAGCATAACTTACAGTAACATTTAAAATTTATTAACTAGTGTTCTTATAAAATCTATTATTTCTGTGTAGATTATTTATACTTCCCCAACTTAATAATCTATTTGCAAACTTAAGAACCTGTATGTTAGAAAGCTTGTTCCTGCAACTACGCAAATATACTTAAAGACCACTGAATTAAACTGTGTGAAAACTAGGTCTTGAACAGCTGCCTTTATTAGGATAAAGAAAGAAAAGCATTAAAAATCACCTTGTTACCAATATAATTTCAGCTACTCTTCTGGCTGTGTTGTTAGAAATATATGGTAAAAAGATCATGCCCTTTAATCCTTATTCTTACACTTGAAAAAAACTGGTAAGTAGATCAGGCCTAAATTTCCTGATACCCAAATACTGTGAATGCACCTCAAAATCCAGTGGAAATGCCAGGCCCTCAGGCATGTAGGCATTTAGCTGGGGCATGCATAAAGTAGTCTTGCATTCACTTTAATATTGCTGCATTTTGGGAATGTGAAAGTGTACTACATATTAATTTCATTATAATAATGTAGGGCCTCAGAAGCAGATCCTGGTTGACAGTAATTTTTAATTTACTTTGAAAGTGTGGCAGATGCCCACCTGGTCACTCTCTAACTCCCGCTTCTCAACAGGACAGGAGGAAAAAATATGGAGGAGTTCATGGGTCACGATGAAAAAGGAGATATTGCTTACCAATTATTACCATAGGCAAGAGAGATAGATTTTGAGAAAATGATTTTAACTTACTGTTCATCAGAAATGGATTAGGATGGTGGGAAATGAAGAAAAACCCTGTACTCTCCTTCTTCCCAGGTTTAGCTTCACTCCTTCATTCCCAAGTCTTCTGCCCCCTCTTCCCCTCCCTGAGTGGTGCAGGGGGATGGGGAATGAGGATTGCAGCCAGTTCATAACATTTCAACTTTGCTGTTCCTTCCTCCTCACTCTGTTCCCTTGCTCCAACATGGGATCACTCCCACAGGATATGTTCCTTCATGCATTTCTCTGACGTGAGTCCTTCCCACGGGCTGCAGTTCTTTACACACTGCTCCAGTGTGGGTCCTTTCCATGGAGCAAACTCCTCCAGCACGGGTTCCCCATGGGGTCACAAGTCCTGTCAACAAACCTGCTCCAGCCTGTGCTCCTCTCCTGACGGGACCCAGCCTCTGCATGGGGTCCTCCACAGGCTGCAGCTTCCTCCAGAGCCCACTGTGGTGTAGCATCCTCCATAGGCCGTATACCTGCTCTATTGCCATCCTCTCTAGTGGCTGCAGAGAGTTAGTGCTCTGGCATAGGGTCCTCCAGGGCAACTGGAGAATCCCTGCTCAAAGGCCTGGATCACCTCCTCCCCATCCTTATTCCCTCACCTGAGGGCTCACCAGGCTGTTTCTCACGCTTTTGCCTTCACTTCTCACTGCCAGGCCGCACTTTGCCCTGTCTTACTCAGGCTTTCCCTGAGGCCCCACCACTGTGACTGTGGGGCTTGGCTGTGCCCTGTAGTGTTTGGGTTGGAGCTGGTTGGGACCAGGGTATAGGAAGGATGTAAAAGGAAAAGGTATTTTAGACAACTTCTATTCTACAGTCCTTGCATGCACAAATTAAGAAGTTCAAATTTAAGATTTTTAATGAAATAGTTGAATGTCATCAAATTAGGTATTTTTCCCACTGGTATGAAAAATAAAGAAATAATTTTGAAACTGTATTTTTATCGCATTGGGTTTTGTCCACGTTCATTTTGGTATAAAAGTCCTTCCAGACTGCTCTGACTCCTAATTACAATGCAGCTTCAGCTAAGAAATTGGAAATCAATTCCTAAAACATTATATTGATGACAAATTAATGATAGGCAAGGCACAACAGAACAACCTGAAAAACTTTTGGACAGAAAATCAACATAAGCGTTTGGGTACATACCAATGGAAAGCAAGCTATATTCAAGACTTCCTGAATCATATGCAAATTCTTATTTCAGAGACCAGAATAATTCATGCAGAGAATATTTATGGTATTCCTAGGGTGATGAGCATATTGTATAAATATGTGTAATAACCTTGAATCAGATACCTAGTTCTGTAGTAATAAGATATGCCAAAATAAAGACCTGAGAAAATCGTTAATGAATATTTGTTATCTCTTATAATTTGGATGTGATAATCTGTTGACAGACACCCTACAGACTGCATTGGAAGACAATAAGTAAACAAGTGTTGGTCACTGGACACGCTTATAATATGATGAACAGATCAGACATTAGTACTAAAAAGCCTTACACATAGGTTATGCACATAGTTCCCAAAAGGTAGAGGCTGAAAGAAAACACTTTTCATGTGTGTGTCCACTTTATAATTTTCTATTCCATGAATATTTTCATTGTATCAGAAAGACAACTGGAAATATTTCCTTCACTGATCTGCCAAAAATACCAATGGAAATGCTACTCCCAGGTTTTGCTCATTCCCAGATATCCAAGCAGCAAATGAGAAGTTAACATACAAAAGAATAAAAAGACCTGTACCTTGAGAACTGAGAGCTTTATCTAAAGACAGAACTGTAGCTGCCTCCAAAGTTCATATCTGAAGACCCAAGCAGTAGAATATTGAGTATTTGGTAAATTTAGATCTGGAATGGGAGTTATGTTTAAAAAAAAAAGTCCTTTTATAAAAACCTAACGGAGAAAAAAAATCTTTGACATTGGGTATAAATACTATGTTTGACCAGATCTGTATGAACCCTTTTCTTCCTCAGTAACGGAACAACACATAGAAGGAAAGATTTCCAGAGTTAACTGGCTAATTTGAGTGAGCTGAATACTTCATATAATGCAGTTTGCATTTCTTCATACTTCAGCATCTTATCATTTGCCAGTGAATACACTAAGAGAGCAAAAGACAGGCAGGGAAGCAGACGTGACAACGTGCTCTGGCAGAGGAACGAAGGGTTACAATTAGGTAGGATTCAGAAGCTGTTAGTAGAGGCAGCAAGGCAAATTAGTATTGTGAAAAGATGATCTATTATTCCTTAGTGAACAGTGCTGCAATTATTTTCTCTCTCTGTATGGCAGGTCTTCCTGTGTCCCCCCACCCTCACACCCTCCCTTTTTAGTTTTGCCATAGTATTAACTGAGTGAAAACTCTGTCAGGTCTACACTTAATAAGGCCGGTGCACTTCTGTCTCATTTCACAAACAGAAATATACTTGCCTTTGCTGTGTGTTATATGTGTGGTGACTGAGATGCCCAAAGTCAGTAGGTCTCATTAGTACCTAATAGTAGGTGCTGCCCTACCTGGACACTGCAGTCAGATCGATTCTATAGCTCACAGAAAGACATGCTGGACTACAGGAATATTGCACATATTTCTCTCTTCTTTTTCACACAAAAGTTGCAGGCAGAATAATGTAAGAAACCCTGTTGTTTCATTAGCCTTGTATTTAAAAAATAAGGTGGGAATATGAGGAATGCATGTTGGTAGGTGATTTTTTTAATTGTTCAATAAAGCTCAGTATCTTGTGACTTTTTCTGTGACAATGCAAAATGGCTAGGGAAATGCTTGCTTATGTTAGGAGCTGTATGTTTCAGTATGAGCAGTTAGAAGCATTAGGGTGTAGCAGGAGGAAAAAAAATAGGTGGGAATTAAATTTTTAAACGTCTTTGGATGAAAAATGCAAGTCACTGAAAGTTGGCAAAACTGAAGGGTTCCACTTAACTTGAGATAGCTGAATGAGCCTGATGCCTCATTGCCATTAGTGAGCCTAGGCTGATAATTCTTAGTTTGAGAAAACCATCTAGTGAGTACCTCAGAAACAAAACTGAATGCCTTGAAGCACTTGGAGCATACAGGCAATAGCAAGTAAGAGGGAAAACTATAGTTTGGGAAATAGCATCTCAAACTAATGATTTAGACTGGATGATTCATTTCTATATATGCTTCAGCCTTGTGGAAACACCAGCACAGCCTTTCCTCAAGAAATTCTGTTTAAAGAAAAAGAAGGCTAGATCCTATATCCTGTAATCATACTGAGAAATACTATACTCAGTGAATAACCCATGGAATAAGACACTCAGTGGGAATCATAACAGTGAACCTGACTAACAGACAATCTTGAAATAGATCTCTTGACCCTATCAGAAGGAAAATCAAATTATCAGATATGTTTATCAGTTTTTAATCAGAAAAGTACTTTACTTTGTGAGAAGCCCTATAATCCTTAATGGGTTACTCATGAGTAAAATTAAAAAATATCACAGATCACTTGGTTGGAATAGACCTTTGAAATCATCAAGTCCAACCACACCTGTCCCTGTCCTCTACTATACTATATCCCTGAGCACCTTGTCTCCCTACCTTTTAAACACATCTAGGGATGGTGACTCAACCACCTCCCTGGGCAGACTGTTCCAATGCATATGGTTCATATTAATTATTTTTAGTAATATATTAAAAAGATGGTGTCAGATCCCACTACCATACTGCACATGTGTACCTCTATTATCTATTTTCAGTATCTTTGTATTTCTTAAGAGATTATCACACGTAATTCTTCACAGTTCCAATGATTCAAAATATAATTCTTCTCCTAATTGGAAAAAAAAAAAAGCAGCCAACCAACCAAAAAAAAAAAAAAAAAGCATCTTCTTTTTGTTAGTTTAGGGGTTTTTATGATGAGGGCTTTCCAAGGAATGCAGATAATACTTTCAAAAGGGTGGTAGCACCCAGGCTAAATCTTACATAGAAAAAAAACTTTCTGAAAGGGTTTTGAAACAGAAAAAAATGTTCTATCTCTGTGTAAATTTACCTAACTAATATTCAGTTACAAAATTATTTAAATTCTTTCATCAGTGATATTATACATGTTTGATATTAAGTAAAACATATTACATGCTTTTGCCTTTTTTAAGCATAGAGCTCCCTTTCATGGCTGCCATATACTGCAACAAGAGTTCCACTCAAAATCTTTTTTGGACAAAAAGGAAGACAACATATACATGGAAAAAAAATAAAATACTGTTATTCCCATTAACATTTTAACAGTCTAATTGCCCAAATAATTAATATAGAAAAAAGCTAATTGGTAAGACAGGTAAAACTACCATGTAAAACTTACTCATAATGATCCCTTTTTTCTGGTGCTACACTCACTTTTTCCATGTGCCTCTGTGTCCTAAGCATCAGTCTTTCTCAATGGGACTGGGAAAGAGAGGGATTTAGAAGAGTTTATCAGCAGCATAGTGAGGTCCTTACTGGGTGATATATCCACAGTGTCCATGGTGACAGTTTCTTCAATCATTAGTCCCCTTGGACTTGGGTGTTTTGCCCTTCAATACAAAACTTACTACCTTTTACTACTAACAGCAAACTTGTTAGTAGTTTATTGTGCCATGCTGGCACTGTAGTTATGATATTCTGAAGAAGAGTCAATGAATCAAAAAAAGAGATAGTTTTAACATAAGTGCCAGCTTCAGCAGATGATGAAAAAAATGAGATGAAGAAAAAAAAATGCTTTATAGACCAAGACTTCCCACAGCTTCTCCCATTACACCCCATGGGGATTAAGTTGTCCCTGGAGTTACTCCATTAGGGCAGAGCACATCCACATCTGTGCTCCACAGCAAGCAGCTGTGGGTACAGCTGTTTTCCATCACTGCCATTTTCCAACTTGTCTGCTATTAAGAGGAGGAAAGAGGTAAAGAAATACAAATCTCTTTCTTTCCCTTTCTCTCAGTACTAGAGCTACAACTTCTACAGTTCTTATTCAAAGTGAGAAGGTAGAGCCAGGGAGTACCTCTTTCCTCAATAGTCAAAACAGGTAAAACAGACTTTTATACTTAACAATTTCACTGAGTGCAAACTAGTGCTCCCATAAAAGCCTAAGAGCTGTTTTAGTTCCCAATCAAGAGACTCAGCATATAATCATGTTCCAAGCCAGCCTAGACAAAACTTGGGAGTCACACACTTTTTTTGTACAGCATACAAGGTTACTTCTGTTAATAAACCACTTAAGACCCATAAAAAGAGGAGGAACATATATAATAGACTTGCCATCTAAGTTCACTTTATTCTTTCATCTAGTTTGTCCTCCGTGTAATAACAATCATGTTCAAGTGAGTATGGATCCTTCTTGTAAGTTTTTCAAAGGCATGGTCATGCTTTACTAAAATGCAAATAAACCTACTGCATATCCTTCAGCCACTAATTCTGTAAGTCTATCAAAAAAAAGCAATCAAGTTTGAGTGGCATGACAGTTTTTTTCTTCCCTTTTTGTTTATACTCAAGCTGATCTTAAAAAATTAATGGTTTTCATTACAGCACCGAGATAATTCAATATAATGAAATGAATACCCTTTAATATTGAAATACAGAATAAATAGAACTTCATCTGAAAGTGGTGGGTAGCGCTCAAACACTTCATTGTGTTACATATACATTTGTTTAGGAAAGCAAAGTGAGTAATGCCACGTATAAAGAAATTTCCTAATACCAAAGATGTACTGAGCTGATGGACGCATTTTGCTTCCATGGTACTGCTCCCCTGTTCTCCCGTTTATAAACCTGCAGGTTATAACCCTTTTGAACAGACATTTTTCTGGCATTGCCCTATGACAAATGAAAGGGTTGTCCAGGCAAAACTGATGTGAGCTATGCATTTTTAAAAATCCTTTTATATTTATTATGTTACCTTTAGGTGTTTGGCACCATGAGATTTTAAAAGCAAGTATGATTAGTCTGTATAATGCTGGCCAAAGACTTTTTTCAGCACTTCCTGCAGAGAAAGAATTGTTCTTCTCTCTGTGTAACTAGGAGATCCAAAGTTTAATAACTTGCAGGTAAACTAGAGTATATCTTTTCAACACATATACAATCCTAATTGTAAAATAAAAGATTAATTAGTCCCTTGGTAATCTGCTTCAGTGAATATAACCTTCATTTTGTACAGCTGAATATTATCCCCAATTTGATAATTTTCAAACTTCAGTTTTCAGCTATGGGCTTTGGTTTTTAGCTGTCAGTTTGTTTATCCTCCAGTGGTCAAACATCTTATTCTGTGATGGATATTTATAATTCATGGTCAACTCTCTGCTCTAAGCAAGAGCTACTGAAGTCTTTCATAACAAGGTAAATTTTTCAAATCTTACCTAAAGTTCTTTTGAGCACTTTCCTACTATTGACACTTTTAATCTCAATTAATTCGCCATTTGTCATATGTATATTCATGACCAGGAACTGAAGCCTGGGCCAGTTGTTTAAAACTGACTATTGGAATAGCTAACGCTATTATATGAAACTTCAGAGGGCTGCTACTTATTGCCACATGTGCTGCAGCATCAGAAGCATGACCGTGAATGTTCTCTGAGGGTTTCTTCTCCTTGCGAGGCCTCATATGAGACCCTGAGCTGCAAAGAGATCTATGGGTTTATCTTTTGTTTGATTGAAGAACAGACTAGTTGGAAGACAGAAACGTGTAGGAGATAAAATGGAAAAAAAGTATTAGTAATTTGCAGTTGTCATCCATAGCAACAAGATGAGCTGACAGTGCCAGGGCTGCAACTGATCTCTCCTTTCATTGATGAGGAGCAACAGCGCTGCTTAAATGTCAGGCATAATGATCAGTGAACAATGCACTAACGCTACCTTAGTATCTCCTGCCTCGACTTTGCAGTTTCAAGTAGGCACCTCCATACCGGTTCTGCTTCTTGATTGTCTACGGGGAGGAAAGGAGTGAAATAACTGCCGTGTACTAGGAGTTTCTGTGGTAATTTAGTGTGTGTGGATTTTTATAGTGGAGCTTGAGTGCACTTTTCCTCTTTGGATTAAATTTGGGGGGTCTATTCTGGTGACGGCCCTTAGTGGATCAGGCTGTGAGGAAGTTGTAGACAGAACCATTGTTGCTCCCAGCTTACAAAGGACATCCTATGAAAGATTGAATACTGCAGTTTAAATTTGATTTATTTATTTTCTTTACCAGGAAAGCCACTTATCTGAATTCTTGAATAGTGCATGTAATATTTATTAAGAGTGTACCAGAAAAGGGAAATCAGACTGGTAAGAACAGAAAAGCTTAGCTGCAAAAGCCAGTGTAAGTAGATTAACCACTTCAGCAGTCTCAAATAAATCCCTTTTATTTGAAAATATCTAAATGAGCCTTCCACATATACATCTTGGTTTAGATTTAATTTTTTAACAGATTGTGGAATAGGGCAGGTTTCAAATTGAAATAAACCACTCTTGGTTTGGGTTTTGGGTAGAAAGTTGTTGAATTGCTGCAACTAACAACAATAAACTCAAGCCTTAATCTGAGATTTCTTCTGAGGGAAAAATAAAGAGAAGCTGCACTTTGGTAATGCAGAAAGTTGGACTCCAGGACCTTGAGATCCCTTCTAACCTAAATTATGGTGTGTTTCTATAAAAAAAAAGGACATATTGCAACATTTAGCGCTAGCTAGACTTAAGCAAGTGTACACATAGATGTAGACATTGAATATTATACAGTGACGTGCTTTACAATATGAAATACTGACATTTCAATTTATAACACAGAGGGTGATTTTTATTTTCATATAAAATTCTGCATTGAGGATCCAAAATTTTTATTTATATATATGTATAGAAAACCCCAGATGTAGTCAAATATTATAAATAAGGGGTTACATTTTCTTTTCCTATATAGAAACAAACACAGAAAACTCCATTAAGTCATATTACCCCACTTTGGCAAAGAAAAAGACCTTCAAAGAAACACTGGTGGTGTTTACTTAGCCCATACATTCCTCACATGAGATTCAGAGCCTTATTTCTTCCTTTACACCAAATCAAAGTAAGATGGGAGTGGAAGTCTAAAACTGCCATTGATTTTTAAAACTGTGGTAAAGGAGATGGTAGGGAACCTCCTCGTAATTGTTACAAGTCACTTAATTGAACAATCAAACAATAGCGTTCCCACGTTTAAATGTGTTCATTAGCCAAGAGCCTTGGAGGAGCAAAACACTATATGTAACAGCCCTGCTGGGAACAGCAGCCTGGACCCACTCAGTTAGGAAGGATGTCAATGCTTATCCGATACCATGAGTCACAAAGGAGTAAAACACTGTAAACTTTTTTTTAAAGCTCGAATTTTATTAGGTAACAGCAGGTGACTGCAAAAGTTTGGACCAGTAGATGTCCCTTTAGACAAGAAAACATTAATAAATGTATAAGTTCACTAGACAGCAAAGGTCATTGCTCTGTATTGATGTAATAATTGCAAGCACAACCTCTAATGCCAACTGGACTGCCAAGGGGTAGCAGAGGCCACATGCAGCTGTGGGTGCCTGCAGCACCCACCACCCCTGCCAGACACCAAGCCTCAGCTGGCCACTGGATTGTCCAGCCACCTGAATTTGCGGTGCCCAGCAGGCCAAAAACCAGCAAGGGCTATAGATCCTTTTGCAGGTGATGGACTTGGCTGGTTTGGGGCATGTTGCAGGAGCTGCTGGGAACTTGTCACTTTGTGGACCACGGCTGTACTGGGTAAAGGAAAATTGGATTTCAAGCAGTGTGCACACCCCCTCAGAGCCTGAGGTATATAATTTCAGAGCTTGGCCACAAGTCCACAGGTGACTGCCTGCTCGGTTTCGACATTCCTGCACCATTGCAGCAGCAGCTAGATTGCATAGGAGTGACAGCAGGCATGTTTTAGACAGAATGGGTCCCAAATTTCTTATCTGCTTTGTTGCTGATCTCACCTACCCTCTCTATCTAACCCTGGGCTTTGGTTGAATTTGGACAGAAGGAGCATTTCCTGTCAAGCACAGAGTGAGGCTTACAGCATAGACCTATCCTTGGGGTTCAGTGAATGCACCAAAAGAAAGTGAATTTCTTCCAGAAGTGGTCTGAAATCCCTGCTTTTCAGAATGCAGAGAGGGGGAAAAAAAGAAAAGGCAAAAAGAAAGCACACACACTATTTTTCACTAGCTTGTCTCTCTCATACAATTTTTTTTTTTGCAGTGAGGTAGCATCTTGGACTGTGTCTATTTATCCTAATATTTTCAAATATTGTTCATCATCAACAACTTTGAGCTGTCCATTTTTTCTTTTTGAAAAGGAACATAAATTATGGCTTGCTTATATTTTTGAAGAATGTGAAGTAACAAAATATTACAGATAAATGCCAAGTAGAAAATGTAGAATGTAGTAGAATGGAATACTGAAATATTAACTCACTTTATTAGCTTTTTGCATTGCTCCTTTTGACTGAAACCTGGAATTTAGCTTCAATTCATACTATAGTTTAGTCCTCAAGACAAGATGATTCTGAATACACAATAGTGACAGAAGGTAAAGGCAGAATTTGAATTTGTATGTGAATCTCTGGCAGGTGGAAATCAGTTTCCTACAACTACAGGTAAGTAAAAAAACCCAAAAAACCACAACAAAAAATGGCACTGCATTATTCTAGAAAATACAAAGCAATATGAAATTCAGATGGTCTTATGTTGACCTGTAGAGATATAAATGTGTTCAAAATTTAGCTCTTATCTAAATTAATTAATTGGCTCTCAGCTTAATTAACAATTCTGGTTATGCCTTTGTATTTCCATACACTCCATCTTGGAACAAGTGAACACTTAGTACTGTACATTTCTTATTGAAATATAAAATGAATGGGTTTATATTCAGAGCCCTGAGGCACTACTGAGACCTTTGAAAATCCTTGCTATGCTGGAGGCTGCTCAGAATAGAGCTCTTGGAAACCCAGTTGTAATTTTGGGTGCTGAATCTTTGAAAAACCAACCACTGTGCCCTTCTGAAAATACAGGTCTAGATAGGGAATAAACTGAGAGCCCCCTCTCCACCCTGTATATTATATATACATTCATCAGTGACTTAAACTGTGAAAAGCAACAGTTTCTCCTTTCTTATACTGGAAGTAGAAGGAACAGGTGGTAAAATATAATGGAGTGAAATAAATGCAGAAGCTATTCTAATCACTAATTAACCTTGTCTCACTTGATAACAAGCTCAAGAACATTTCCTGCTTTCCTGTACACACACACACATCAAAATTACACAGTAAAGGGTTTGAATGACTTTGGGCTAATTTTTGCAAGTTCATTATATTCCAGATTGAAAGGTCTTTTGTTGAAAAATAAAAAGAAATAAGGTCAAATTAGAGGTTATATTTCCTTCATGGTGTGGGTTTTTAACATGGTATTTTTAGAGTTTCTGGTTAGTGTTTCCTAAGGATGCATCATAAAGTAACAGGAGTGTCATGTGCCTCGACTAGTTCAAGATGTACCTCACAAAATATACGCATGCCACTGGCTTGGACCTTTCATTGAAGTATTCATTCCTGCTCAGATATATGAAAATCAAGTATGCAAATTAAAAAGCCCCTCTTCCAAGGCTGCTATTAGACTGAAATTTTGCTTTGCTCCAAATATGTCAGAAAGAGATGGTGATAAGACATGTTTTAGTACTTCTGCCCATCTCCTCCTAACTTTGAAAATATATTAAAGTACAGGCTATAAATGTGTTGAACTAAAAATTATCTTGCTACAATCAAAATTTAGCTGCCATAAATACTTTGAAGAAACCAAAGGGTTTGAGGCACTGAAAAAAGTTGCATAAAACCTTGCTTCAAATTCTGTTCTAAAAATTTTTGTGAGCAAGTAATAATTTACCAAAATTATTTTTAATTAAAGAAAATCACAAATTAATTCCTGTAATTATTAGTAGCTCTGAAAATTGTTTAGAAGCTTTAATTAATTATTCAATATTAAAAATTCAAGCTGAATTGTGATTAAGTATAGTCCTATTTCTGTTCCTCTGCCAGATGAAAATAACACTTGGAATGAAGGATTTTGGAGTATTAAGAATACATATGCGTAAGAGTTAAAAGCTGTCAAATTGCCTAATGTTTACCTAAAATTCACAGATATTTCTTGTTTAACACCTTGTTAAGCAAGGGAATACTGAAGACAGACGTAAAAACTTCAGAAATCTGGATAGAACTGAAAAGATCTGGATAATAGATGGCAAAGCGCAAGAGATTTTAAGACTAAAAACTAAATACGTGGGGGTGTACCCAAGTTTGTCTATTTTATATATCATTTGTGATTCTGCACATCTGCATATGAAAATATAGTTGTTGACACAAATCTGTCAAATTTAACTTAAATTTTGTTGCTGTTACATAAGTGCTTCGTGGCCATAAGTGCTTTCATAATTTCATCATTTTCCTTAGAGTTAACAGAGATCTGTGCCAGATTACTGGCATATGGCAATGGGCTGAGTACGTTATACAGAACACATAAAGAAAAAGGGTAGATGCTGTATTTTCTAAGACTCCAATGACATCAATACAGTACCAAGCTTGATGTGCTAACACTGATTACCTGCTTCCATCTGATCAGTTCTGGTGATGGAGTTTGTGGAGTGAGAAAGTATCCTTTCGGTAAAACCTACTGAAGAGCAGCCAGGAAAGTCTATGATTTACACCCACACAGTCCTACCAAACAACTTTAGAAAAGTTTAACTAGAGAGCAATTGCTCTGTTCTCCAAAAAAAAAGAAAAAAAAAGACCCACTGAAGCTTGTAATATTCTATAGGGAAATGAAATCCATTTACTTCCCACTGTGTGTATGAATCAAGACAGTGCAGTTCGCTAAGGAATGTCCAATTACACCGTCACCTTTGCCCTTTCTGAGTCTATATTCTAGAAAAAGACAGGGAGACAGGCAGAAAAAGGAAGACTTAATACCATCTCATTCATGATAGTTTTCTGTATTTCATTTCCCAACTAATTAACCTTTTACTGCAGAAAAAGTTCTACACTAAGTAGCACAGTATAACAATCAAACAACTCACTATTACTGAAAGACTGTTTCTAAATTAAAGTATTTCCATTCTTTAGAAAAAAACCACTCCCAAGTTCCATAAAAAATATTTCTCTATACCCTGCTCCCTCATCACCTAAAAAACCTCACCATATATGTATGTAGAATTTAAACTTAAAATTACCTTTTATTTTGATTTCTACTTTTTAATGTCAGAAATCTTTGTCACTTGGCAATACATTATACAGAAAGATAGCATTTTGTCATATTAAAAATAGTGACAATGCGTGAAGGGAGTTCATTATGTTCAGCCACGTTACATAGATCTTTCTCTAAATGTACACACATAATCTGATTAAATGCATTTTAAACAAATAGTACTTAGAAAGTATAAGAATATGTTCTTATGAAGGGTCTGTCCCTCGCTGTCCACTCATCCATACCCACCTCTTGTTTATTTACCAATGCACACACAAACACACATATATATATATATCTGTGAAAAATGATATATGAGAACATATATACTTTTAAACAGATGTGTAGGTAGATATGCATTGTTTTTCATTCACTGAACGAAGTGAGTCAGATAAAGTACTGTATCTCAGTCCCTGACTGCCTAGAAGTCTTTGTATACACTCATTACTTCTATATCACCACAGCACTTGGACAGTTGACTCCAAATTTAATTTAACTTAATGAACATCTAAGAAAAGTAACTCTCAGAACTAACATCAACATACTTCTGAAGTGGCCACTTACCGAAACAGATGCTTTACTGCTGCTTTCATTTATCTGACAATCTATTTTGGAGACGTCTGTAGTGACAGATATTAAAAAAAATTCTTAGCGTGAATATACATCATTTAAAACCATTCAGCTACAAAACTTATAAAATGCTTCATATTAATAGTTTGAGAAATCATAGTCACTATTAGATGAGTAGTTGGTATAACCAGATACAATTATCAAATGGATAACATGTAATGGCTGAAAGACTACAATTGACTCATTATGCTGAAAACATTTCTGGAAATAGATCCTTCCCCACCCCCCACCCCTGTATTTCTGCATTTTTAGAAATTATAATTTTTTCCACATTTCAAAAGTTACTTCTAGCAGACAGGTCTAGTTACGTGCAAATTTCAGAAGGACTGAAATTGCCACTTCACAGCCAAAGGACCCTATTAATAGTAAGTACTCTGATGAATTTTTCCCAATACCTTTTTCCTACACTCCAAAGCCAAGCTCCTGGGTGCATCATGGTGCCCATTTCACTGCTGTGAAGGTCACAATCTATACATGGCTAGAATGTGTATGAAGGAAGACAGATTAGCCAACACTGTTGTTGTTGTACAATACATACATCATCTGTAGATACAACCCCTGTTAAAACTGCAATAGCATTTCACTGACACTGGGAACTGAGTCAGGCCAACAGTGCCCTTCAGGCAATAAAGGCATTGGCTGTGCAGCTTCATACATCGATGGACAGCTTTAAACATGGGCAGTTCTCTAGAATAATCTCTTGCCTTATGCAAGGTCTCAGGCCTATCATGAAACATGAGCCAGAAGCTTGGAGGTCAGAACAGGCACACAAAAGATGCAGCAGCAAACTGGATTGACTGTTCATGACAGTTCATGCTACAAGAAAAACAGAAATTCTCTAGACCTTGTGCTGTGCCATTATAGGTACACTTTAGGGTAACATTGCAACAGCACCAACTGGTGGAAGAAGACAATCACACTAATCATGTCCCTTGCCATATACAAGATCAGATATCTAGAAGAAACTCCATGAGAATTTATTTTGTTCCTTGTTGATGCCTAGGAAACTCCTGCAAATTCACTTTGCGATCCATTAGGGTTTTTTAATTTTATGGATTACGAATCGTGGAAGGTATGAACAAGATTCAAAGATGGGGTGTGTATATTCCATCTTGTGCTCTCAGTATCTAATGAAACCAGTAGGGACTTAAGCATCTTTCAGGATGTAGCTCTGTCATTTCTTACTGAGGAAAATGAGATATAAGGCTACTGTAAGAAAATAATTTATACTAGTCCTCTAGAAATCTCTGTAAGGATACTGAGGGAGTATGCTGACCATGGAATCTGAGTTTGCTACACTGAAACTTCATAAATGCAAGATTTTATACCAGTACAGTCAATTTTCAGGTATTAGTATCAGCCTAGGTTTTTTTAATAACTGATGCTTAATGAATGTTAATGAAGAGAACATGACTCTTCTTCTATTACAGGCCTCTGAGGTCTAGTTTGGAAAGACATCAAAAGGGTAAGTTTTATTTAAAAAAAAAATATAAAAACTGAGATTAGCTTGTAAATTATTGTGGTATAACTTGCTTTAATTGAAACTTTTATTCAGACTTGTTTGAAGTTTGACATCAGAGCCCCCACAGAAACAGAGTCATGGATTTAAGTACCAGTTTGGCCCATGTGCTCCTGCACAAAAACCTTCACTTGTTTTGAAATTTATATAGGAGGCCCAAAATTCTCATAATAAAGTAAAACAAACAAAAAAAAATCTAGTTGGTACCATGCAAATACTGCATTTAGTAATGAATAATTTTCAAGTTATAATTTGAAGTGTGTAAGTGTATAGATACTGTTTCTCTGAGAGAAAAGATATGCCTAGATAAATATGATCCATATAGTTCACTTCTTTTTCCTGCCATAGGAGACAATATAGTCAGCAATGTCAAAGGAATACAAATTAACTATCAAAGCAGTGGCCTTGCAAATATATTCAGTAGTAATTACAAACTTAAACTGTCCTCTGTTAGAAAGTTTTCTCATTTTTGTCACCACAGTTTGGAACACATCCAGAATGGTGAAGTACAGATGATTTCTGGAACCCTAGGCTTCAACATTGCTAGGTTCCTTAATCATAATAGGGGACTTACGTGGTTTTGGAAAACCCCAAAATCCTGGGTGTCCCAGAATGATCTGGGGAACTTGGACATCCTATTTCATGTCAGTACATAAAGATAGGAAGACTAAAAATTTTTTAAGTTGTTCAGAATTTTCTTTCTGACAAAAATATTATGAATTTTCTCTCTTTTTAATGATGGGTCAGAATAAACATTTTTAAGATGTGGTGCTTCCCACAGAATAGAAGTTTGTATAGTTCTACCCAGAAGGAGTTCTGATGATTCAAAACTTATGATTATGAACATCTATGCTAACAAATTAACATCCCAGTATTTACTTTAAAATCTCTGTCTCCATATTAGAATAAAATGAGAAAATACAAATGTTGGAAAATTGAACTATACCACTGAAATAGGAACATCCTGGAAAGAAAAGCATTTCTGAAAATATTTAATCTTGAACAGGAATGCTGCAATAAAATAGCCTTCATGACTAACAAAAATTTAAAAGAATGTTGACATTTTTATCTAGGTGTTGGTGAGTAAATGTCTTAGAAATTTCTGAATCAAAACATTTAGGAAATTCATATACCAGAAACTCTTGAATTGAAAAACCAAAGACAAAAAAAACAAAGAGCAAAAAATCAACAAACCAACCAACAAAAAACTCCAGCCAAGCAATTAATTCTAAGCAAGATTTGAAAATGGTTAATAGCAGAGAAACATTAAAATGAATAGTTTTGTTATGCACTAGGTCTAAATGTGGTCTACATATGAGCAGAAATTTCTGGATAATAATATTTATACTCTACCAACCCCAAAGGATGGGGCTCATCTCTCCTAACAGGGAAAGTTTCATGACATGAAGGGCAGTGTGATATCACTGCCCATGGCGGGGGCGGGGGGGGGGGGCGGCGAGGGGACAGACAGACTTCATGATCTTTAAGGTCCCTTCCAGCCCTAACCATTCTATGTTGTAATCACATGAAGGGAACACAAGATCTGATTCGGCTTTCTGCTGCGTTTAGGGAAGTACTGAAAATAATATAAAAATGTAAAGAAGGAAACAAATTTATTTCCTCCTTTTGATGTCTGCTGGAGATCCAGTGGCTTAACTGGACTTGAACCTCATGCAGTACGTACCGATACCAATGAGAAAAATAGCCAATTATTTCCAAGAACTGGACTGAACCTTTAGCCATTCGGTAGAGAAAAACACTTGTTCCATTCATGAATGATGCTTAGAAGAACACATTGTTATAAGCATCATTAGTACAAGTAGAACCAGCCAGTAAAATGTCTTTATAATTAAAGCAGAAATGAGGAAAAGCAATGAAAACATGAGACAGATGAGAATGAGGAGGAGGGGAGAAGGTCAGGACTTAGTGCTTGGAAGACAGTTTTCCACAGAAGTGCTAGATAATTTTAACACAGAAGAGAAGAGGCAGGTAAATGGAGAGGGGGAAAAAAAGCAGCAAAAATAAAATAACAGTTCTTAAACAACTTTGAGAAAATATGTGTTTTTCTTCCCTACAGTTTCTGGGGTTGTTTGCCACCTCCAAATTCTATGGTACCTTAAAGCTCAGCTATAAGCATTAATGTTTAGGAAGATTATAGGTCTCTCTCAAAGACTTGGTTATATAATTATATAAACTGCAAATATGCAGCGTTCCTATGCAATGTTTCTTGTACTGTGTATTTGTGGAATTAAAATTTCAGGCTATGCTCAATTCAGGCTTTCAGTCCAAAGCCCTGGAGACAAAATTCACCCTGGACTGCATCTATATTTGAAGATAGCTAGTGAAAGCAGTAAGATTTGACAGTATCTAACAAATGCTGGTATCCATTTCTCCTGCTGCCAGCTTTGTGCATCTCCGTGGGAATCCCATACTGGGGAAGCAACAAGGGCAGACAGTCTTGAGACACAGAGAGAGAGGTGCAAAGAACAGATCCTGGAAAAGCCTACAAGCCCATAACTCAGTTGTCAAAGCTACCCCCTCTATCAGGACCTTGGGGTTTTGATGGATGATTAATAATACTGGAAAATTCTAACTAAACCTGACTATCTAAGACTTCATAAAAGTTGCATACTTGGAAAGTATTCACAATTTGTGGAAGGTCAGACCCTTCTAATTATATCCTGTCTTCAAATGTTTCTCAAATTTTCTATCAAAAAGCTTGGAAATTTTTTCCTTGTTTGTCTGTTCATCTGTTTAGACAATTATCTGGAAAACATTTTTCATGTTGTGTTTTCCAAACAGCATCTTCCCAAGAAATTACTTTGCGCCGTGGAAAGGTCATCTATGGGAACATAGAAATATAAATTGGCAAGGAAATTACTGGATTTTTTATTTACACTAATATTGACTTTTAACACATATTTTAAAGCTGAAAGAAGTTTTCTGCATAGATAAGAATTAAAATAAAATGTTCTGATAATTAATTTTAAGCTGTAACATGTATCTTACCGATCACCACTCCTAATTAATTAATTTTATATACAGTAATAGCTGGCCACAGGTCTATATGCAAATCCACTCAATATTTTAATACCTCCATTTTTAAGGTCAATATAGGTCTTATTTCATTGGAAAGAGGAGTAAAATTGCATTAAATAATTAGAAACATTTTTAACTGTCAAGTCTGGATAGAATCCAATTTGCAACAGCTTCATCAAATAATTTAGAACCTGTTCAATAATAGAGGAACTTGGCACAATTACAGTGTATTCAGATCTAGCCCAACGTATGTGATTATCCTGTAGCTGCTCCCTTTTCCAAACAGGTATTTTGAATTAAAAGGTCCTATACTGATTTAAACCTGCTTTAAAAACAGTTTAGCAAACTTCCACTCCAACAGAGACATGGAGAGATTTAATTGTATATGTATGTACTAAATTAGACTTGTTCATCCATTAGGAATAGAAGAACACGTGTGTCAGATGACTGCAAATTTCCTAGTGAAGCCAGCAAATCCTATAGGACAAAGCCATGTCAGCTTTTTAATGAGAGAAACAGCCCTGTCAAGGTTCTTTCACCTCCAGGGAAACAGAATGCTAACATAGTACCTATTCTTCTTATGAATAGTTATCAAGTTTAAATTTCTTTTACCTCAATGAAATCACATTGAGTTCATTATAATCTCATTTTCTGATCCAGAACCACTTAACTTACTCTTATATTAATGCTGATGCTATGCATATACTTAATCATGTCTACATTTCTCTTTCATGGGAAAACCAAAGGATGATATAATATTGTAAGCTGCGTACCGAATGCAAATTGAGTATATGATATTGCTTTTTCTTTTTGCTCTATTTTGTCAAACCACAAAATTTTCATAACTAATTAAGTAGAATTTTGTTGTTGCTGAACTATGGAGGCTCTTGCTTTGCCCATACCTTTTCTTCCATATGCATTATGTTGTGTATGTCTAAAACCATTTTTTTTCACAGTTATCGAGGTGGCACAAAAAGTCTCAGCACCTAAATCCTTAATGAATGTGTCTCTAAACAGACTGAAAAGGAAATTATATGCTGATGTGCATTGTAAACTCACATGGAATACCTCTATAGAGGATTTTTCCTACGTAGTAAACCCTAGTAAAAATATTGCAAAATACAAAGTTTTTAGAAAATATATTAAATTATAAAACCAGCTTCCTAGGTTTTAGCTTTCCCAGATATGAATTTTCCTCAATAACAAACATTCCATTTTCAATCTCTGCTGTGAATTTTTTTGCATCTGTGTTTCTGTTGAACATATGTCTGAAAAAAGGCTGGATTCTGATCTGGTTAATCTAGAATCTTCTAGAGCAAGCCCAGTAAAATCAAAGGAGTTTTTCATCACTTGCCTAGAAGTCAATCTGTTTCTTTCAGATTCTCCCTTAGGGATTGATGAAAATGTCCTTATTTATAATGGTCTTTTTTTTTTAAAGTATGTGTCACTCAATTATGTCTGGTGTTATGAGAGACATCTGAACTAGCTTCAATATAATGATTTGAAATAATGGAGTTCATGGAGTAGCAATGCATACCTCTGCCTTAAAAATCATGATAAAGTGCTTCATGTTAAAATTCATGTTTCTCTGGCCTAAACTGATAGGACTACCCCATGTACAAGGTTTAAAGGTAGCTCAGGTAGCTCTTTGCTGTATCACACTGCTCTGTAGGTACAACTGGTGACAGGTTTCCTGGTTTTGATCCTGTCATATACAGAGCCGCAGGAGCTGCTAAAAATCTTCTCAAGATTTCCAGAAGTCTGTGTAGGATATTTCTCATACATACCATCATGTGGGTGTTTACTTAGCATGACATAGCTTCAAACCATCATTGCCTTTTATCCCCTACGCAGTCTGAAGGCGTTTGACAATGCCTTCCTGATTCAAATGTGAGAAAAGAGAGACTTATCTAACTGTATTCTCCAAGTCTTTAGCTACAGATTAATCACCCCAGTACAGCAAACACAATATTCTAATAATTATGCTTTACTTTTCCCTACGACAAAGCAAAGAAATTTTCATCTACTCATATTAATCCAGGGAGTAATTTCCACAAAAGCAGGTGGTTACAAGATCTGAGTCTGAACTTATAGTCATTTTACCCTGTAGCAGTCCAAACATTTGCTTTAAATGACTTACCCAAAATAAAACCCAAGACCAGCTAGAGTGTCATTCCTGTGTTCTAAATTAATTCTTGCAAATAAAAATCATATTGGGTTAAATGAGATTAAAACTCTGTAACTGTTTGTCCCCTCTATTATCATTTGGAGTCAGTGGCTGGTTGTGAATCATGCATCCACTCCACACCTGGACTGCCATGATGCCTGGGAAATCTGCCCATGGGGTGGGAACCTCCTTAGGCACACATGGTGTACTCTTGCTCCTATCATCTTATATTCAGGCACAGACTTCCTAAAATCCTTTCCTCTAGCTTAGAACTTATATAAAGTTGCACATTTTTTATCTTTGAATATATGTACATATATGCATACCTAAATATATGCCTGTGAAATGTTGTATGACATGCTAGCCCTTAGAACATCTTTCTTACACACAAGTTATATCCTGCTTGAAAGCTTCCTGAAAATGCTGAGATTCATTGTACTAGAAAAGTGCACGGTTTTGTCAGGATGCATAGATTTCTGGCTGCATATTAATTTTCCTGTAAAATGCACTGAGATGATAAGCTTCCAGCAACTCAGTCCAACTCAATTATCTGCATCCTTCCAGGTAAAGACGTCAGGACTTTATGCCATTTTTGTCATTTCACTATTTTACAGCTCAAACTCCTACATGGAGCCAGAGCAATCTAAAATGTAAAATGTTTGTTAAACTTCCCATCCCTCTAGCAGCAAATATGGCAGCTGCTTTACTGCATCCAGAGCAATTTGCCTTCTTGGATATTAACTTTGGAAAAACGAACCAATCCTTGTACACCAAAACTTGCTTTAAACATTAACCAGAATGGCCTAAGTTTTAACTCATGCATCTGGTGGGTTGACCCTGGCTGGATTCTAGGTTCCAACCAAGCCTCTCTATCACTCTCCTCCTCAGCAGGACAGTGTGTGGCAGAAAAATTAGAATTGGAAAAACCCCACCTCTCATCAGTGAAGATAAGGGCAGCTTAATGCAGCAAAAGGAAAGGCTATCTGCAGAAGCAGAAGAAAACAAAGGATTTATTCTCTACTTCCTCCCCCCTGTATCTTTTATGGCTGAGCAGACATCCTACTGTATGGATTATCTCTTGGGTCAACTGGGGTCGCCTGTTCTGGCTGTGTCCCATCTCGAGATCTTGCCTCTGCCTGGTCTACTGATGAGTTGAAGGAATGCTGGAGAGAGACAACCCTGGTGCGGTGCCAGCGCTGCTCAGCAGTAGCCAAAGCCCTAGTGTGTCACCAAAACCTTGCTGGCTACCAATGTACAGCCCCACACTGTGAGGGCTGCTACGGGGAAAATTAACTCCACCTCAGCCAGACCTGATACAATGCACGTTTGGCCCCAGTCATGCAACCCCACACATCACTTTCATTACTTAAACACTACACTTCTGGTGAGGGAATTTCTTCCTCTGAAAGGCATTTTTGTGCTTTAGCTATATTTCCCTTGAAGCTGCCTCCAGGAGGCAAAAATAATCTGAGGACTAGACTTTCCAACTCTAAATCAAATAACTGGAGAACGAGAGGGCATCTTTTGTGAAGACAACTTTCTTCAAGTCTTTTCCCCTGATGTTGATTCTACCAGAGCTCCATGCCTTGGGATATGGTGACAGAAGCTGACATATGAAAAAGTGGAATCAATACCAAAATAAACTCTAATGCCCCAAATTTCAGCTTGCACTCATTACTTATCTAAAAAAAGTATCTTCAGGATCCTAAGTTTTTAACCACTGCATTAAAAACATCAAGTAAAATCTAATTTGCCACGTACATAATATCATATACACAGGATTTTACACAGAGATCCTTTTATAAAATGAAACGTGTTAACAAAATAGTGCAAGTATCACATTTGGTAATTTAAAATATCTTCATGATTTCTTAACAGACTGAGTTAAAATTTTATAAGGGCAGTCACTCAGGTGATCCTCCTCATGTTGTACACAGCTTTTGTGCAAACTATACCTTTAGGCAGCTTCTGATGTAACAAATGTAACAGGTGCATTTTCTCCTTTGTGGCTGCTTTTAAAGAAAATTTAAGATGGAGTTATTTTCAGAAGTTTATTTCCCTGAAAGATCAGATAGTCATTTCCTTTTTATCTTCTCCACTTTTCCTTTTCTGTGTACATGCCGTTCTCTGACGCTGAAATATACTTACAGATCCACACAGCATTCTGGCGTCAAACATAGCCATTTTCACTATACTTCACTGGATGCATAGCTTTTCTATATCTCTGAAAGGTACTTTCTGTAACAGATGCACTGAGAGAAAAAAAACACTAGTTGCATAAGGACAACTAAAACAATTGTGAGGGATACAGTTAGTCTTGTATTCAAGTTTGCATCTCTACTTTAAAAGAAATAAAAGATCAAGATTTAATTCTGAACATACACTCCGGTTTATCAGCTAGATAATAATTTTATTGCTGGTAAGCCTAATTGGAGAATGAGGATCAAAATTCAGGATCCAAAATCTGAGGGGTTGACATATGAAAATTTTCCACCTAATTTTCACTTAATTTTATTTCTATGTTCTTGACATTATTGCTGTTTGTGTGTACCATGGAAATCTGTAATGAGAGAAGCGTATTCAAACTGGGTATCTGAAGCAACTGGGATAAAGGGTGTGCCATTTTCCTCTATGTTAATGATGGTGTTTCATTCAAATATGATTGAAGTTTATGGAGTAATATCTTAACTGCGTGATTAATTGATGAAAGTTGTCCTCCCTCATAAGCAAAAATAACAAATACACTTCAGTATATAGGTGCTACAGTTACTAGAATACAGCACAACTTAATGCTTCTGGGTCCCATTTGTTCCAAACATCAGTAATAAATAAACATTAGGTCAAATTTACAGTGTCCCTATAATAGGCCAACTTGATTTAAGAGGATACATTTGAACCAGGCTTTCACCTGTTCAGCCTGTCAAAATTCATGATCCCAAGTAGCATTTGTTACATCCTAATGCTCATTATATTATACTTACTCCGTTGAAGGATACCGAGATTTCAGCAGTAACAACAGCCCAGTAAGCCTGTCACTCCATCTGTTCTTGTCATGGACAGGCACAACATTTACACCTTGGTACCTTTAGGCAAGTACCTGAGTGCACTTATCAGCGCTTCCTAATGCACTTAGGTTTGTAAGATGAAGTAGGAGCTTCAAGAATCATTGTAAAAGGTGCTTCAGAGAGGAAGGAGAAGCTTGAATGTCACTTTAGAAAGTTAGGAACCCTTTAGAATATACAAGTCACGTGAGAAATTCTTCAAGGCTAGCGAAAGTCTTTAAAAGCCTTATTATATAACATAATGTTGATCAATTAGCTCTTAACAAGCACAGTACAAAACCCAGCTCAACTCTGACAGGTGGCAAAGGTGGTTGGAAAGGATGAGTTTTGCTGAAAGGCCCTTCTAGCACACAGGGTCAGGTAGAAAAACCTCAAACAATTGTGGGAAAGGGAGAAGAGTTGATGTGGACACCTTAGGCGAGACAGAAAACAGACAAACTGATCAGAGAGGAGTCTCAGAGAACTAGTACGGACACAAGGGATCTCTAGCAGGGAAAAAAGGCTCATTGGTGCAAGGACTTAATGAGTTACTAAAGTAGTTGATTTCGCAGCTAATTTTCAGAAGGCTAGAAGTAAAGTAATAATGACTCAAGGGAGAAGGGGAAGAACGATGTCTGTAATAGTTAGAAAGGAACTGTGAACCCAGAAAGATTTTCTGACATGTGGTCAGATACAAAGCACAAAGATGATCTCATGTTACATCCAGAGTAAGACCAAAGGATGATTAAAATTGCTTATGAAGAAGTCAGAAAGGAACAAGATATGCAAAAGTTGATACTCTTTCATTTAAGTTTTGGGTAAATTAAATGAAAAAAAAAATCAGTAGTCTATGCAATAGGATGACTGTTAGCAATCAGGAACGTAAAAGGCAGGGGGTCCTGCTGTTCAACACAGTAAGCATTTGGTAAGAAGGAGAACATAGAGTCTGCATAGAGAATGGATAACATGCAGGAGAAATAATCATCTCAATTTTACAAAGAGGGAAATGAAACCCGTATCAGTCATCTATTGGCAAAATTCTTCAAACATTAAAAACTGGTTTTTTTCTGTTAAATTTAGCATTTTTAACCTATGCTGAATTCTATGAAAGAGCGGGAACTGTGGTGAGCATCCTTGCTTAACAAAAGCATAGATACAGAAGAAAGGACTATCCTCCTCCTTCCTCCTCCTTTCAATGCTTGCCTTTATGGTGCAACTCTTCCTAACAAAGATACAGAAAAAATTTAAATCTAAACACCTTTTCTGCAACAACCTTGCATGAACTCTTATTTTGAAAGGAGTGTGGCTGCTAGTAGCTAAACTCAATACAGTTAAAAAATTGGTAAGTACGGTAGGAAAAATATTACTTCCATCTTCAAATGGCGATGTCTGCATGGAAGACTTTATTGAATGGCTGTTCTACATAGACTACTTCCATAATCCTGGATAGTTCAACAATTACAGTCTGTGCATGTGGTACCATGTGGTACACAGTGGTGCATGAAGATCATTGTCTTTCACTGTTTGCAGTTAAGGAGTCAAAGCAGAAAAGAACTAACAGAATGTTAATTATGAGATTATCCATGGAAGTATCATCCAAAGTATGAAGACATTTTGTTATAAATAAATATATTTATTCAGATACCAGGCAATTTTAGACCTCAAATAATCATTCCTTATAATAGAATTTCCCTTATACTGGAATACAGCTCTACTTCATGATTTCATTATGTCAATAACTGACACCCTAGCTAACGTTTTTTGGAAATGTAGGATTTGTAGGTGTATTTGGTCTGGCTGGGACAGAATTAATTTTCCCCATAGCAGCCCTCACAGTGTGGGGCTGTACATTGGTAGCCAGCAAGGTGTTGGTGTCACACCAGGTTTTTGGCTACCACTGAGCAGCGCTGGCACGGCACCAGGGCTGTCTCTCTTCAGCATCCCCCCAACTCACTAGCAGGCTGGGAAAGATCTTTGGAGGGGACACATGACAGGTGACCCTAAGTGACCAAAGGGATAATCCATACCGCATGACATCTGCTCAGCTATGAAAGATAAGAAAAGGCGTGTGTGTGTGGGGGGGGGGGGGGGCATTTGTTATGAGGGCAGTCATCTTCCAGAAAAACCACTATGCGTACTGAAGCCCTGCTTCTCAAGAAGTGGCTGAACATCACCCGCTGATGGAAAGTATAGAATAAATCTTTTGTTTTGCTTTGCTTTCACATTTAACTTTTCCTTCTGCTGTATTAAACTGCCATTATCCTGACCCATGAGGTTTTTTCAATCTTATTTTCTCCCTTCCCATCCTGCTGAGGAGGGGAGGGATAGGGTGGGTTGGTGAGCACCTGGCATCCAGCCAAGGTCAACCCACCACAGAGAGATACAAATTTATATTTAAAAGCAGAATATTTTAAATTTAGCACTTAATCATATAATTTTTAGTTACTGCTAATGATTTTTTATGTTACCGCTTCCTAAATCTGTTACAACAAATATATATATCTATACAAGCCATTTAAAACTGGCAGTCTGGAAGCCAGAATTTCAATATTCAGTAATAAAACAATATAACTGCAACAAATACACATTCTCAACTTTCCAATCATGTACCACAATATAAATATTCTGAGACTATTGTGCTATTCCATTAAATGCGCACTGAAGGAAAAAATTGCACACCGGTCAAATCTATATTCTAGTGTAATGAAACTTGCCACTTTAGGCTACTGTCCAGTAACATTAAAAAATAAAATCATCAATTTATGGTCATTATCTATGCTCACATATTTTAAAAAACCTTTTCTATTCTCTGTAAAATCTGACGTTTTCTAGATAATAGATGCCATTTGAGCAATGAAATATTTAAGACAACAATCTTTTTCTGCTCAGGACAGAAATTGTTGTCATTTATAGAAGCTGATAGTATTTGAAATCAAAAGCTTTTATTAATAAGGGTGGGTTGGAATCGTGTGATTGTTCATTATTTGTGAACTTGACAATGATGTGTTTGGAGCTGGAAAAACACAGCAGCAGCTGATTTATTTAGATTGTTTTCTAATCAACAAATAGCTCTCTAAAACTGACTAAAGTACTGGTAAGAAACCAGCATGGTGTTCAGCAGACTTATATTTGTTTTCTTAGTTACAATGTTCTTTTGCACCCATGGGAAAGTAATTTATGGCAATATCTCAATTCCATCAAAATCAATGGCAAACTTTCATTGACCTACAAAAGTCCAATTTACATTTGTTGTTTGCTTTTTGCCAGTAAAATGGAAACTGAATCTCATATCCTATCTCTTTCCTGTCTCAGCTGTAAGAACTTCAGTGCATGAGCTGTCTTTCAGATGCAATCCATATGTATGTTATTTTAAATGTAGGGTTTTTTACTTTCCTTCCTTTCTTCCTTCTATCTTCTCAATTTGCACACTTGTCAGAAGAATTAAGTGTCTGTAAATATATAGTTTATATTTAATATAGATATATACAGCACATAGAAAATTAATTTTCGCTACTGGATTTGATGTGTATAGTCCTGTGTGTACATACATATGACATACTGCTAACATATGTGTAAGCAATTTCTGGTCACATGGACCCAGGTCCTTATTTCAACTTTTAAGGCATACCAAAATATGAAGGTGCAAACAAATCTGAGGTCATCTGCTTATATTCTGACCTGGCCAGAAATGAGGCACCTCCACTCCTCAGAACAGAGCTACACAGGGACCCAGAGCACACAAAGAAACATGCCATGCATTTAATATATGGCTGTATGTCTCCTAAGTTAGCTCTGATGAGTCTCCAATTGCATCCACCTATCTCTTAATCCTTTCTTGTAGTCATGGCCTTCAGCATTACTATAAGTGATATACTCATGTCCATTAGCATACTTTAATATTCCCATATTTCAGGGAGCACTTTTTTTACTTAACGTTATTGAAAAACAACATGCATTTACTGTGTTTTCCTGTTTAAATAGAGAATTAGATCGAATATTGCTGTAGATTATTTTCTATATTCTCACTGTTTATTCATTCTAAATACCTTGAAGTCTTTGCAATTAAAGGTTTAAAAATGTTTATTTTCTTCTCTAATAATTTTTTCATCACCAAAATGAGGTTTTATTATTTTGTTGCTTTTTCTCCTTTAAGCAAAGAGGAGGTAGGTAAGGACTGGGGGACTGGCTTTTCTACAGAGCAGCAGAGAATAGTTTATTATTTCATTATGTTTACAGGTTTGAGGAAATAAAGCATAATGACCACAGAAACACTCCATGGTCTTAATGTATGTCATCTATCTAATGCCCTGAAGAAAAAGATACCATATCCTATATATTTAAATGAGCTTCTCCAATACGGTTGCTGTTTTGTTGTTCTAAATTTTGAAAAATCACAGGAGGTATGTTCACAAAACCCATTAACAAATAAGGTTTGTGCTCACACTTCCTGCACACTGTTTTGAAAATTGATCCCTAAGGGCCTAATTAGCTATTATGCACTTTCCCTACTAAAAAAGGAAAAGGAACTTTTATGCTTAAAATAACATAGCAACCAAAATCTTCCAGAAGATTTAATCTGTCTTATTTGGTGTCTTACCTCAGAATTAAGGAAATCCCACAGGGCTTGATCCCAGCTTCCAGTGAGAGGACCACACAGATTCACTCCACTGGATATCAGTATTTGTCATCTGCATAAAAAGCTGCAAATTTAACATGTCTTAATCCTGCCAGATGCTAAGTCCTCTTGTGTTGAAATCAGAGATGAAAAAAGGAGAAGCTGGACTCTTCAAAGGAATGGATTGAAAGTGTAGATGCTTGTGTAGCACATCTGAATGATGACGGCGAATTTGAGGAGTATGGAGAAAAGGTGTGATATGATTATACTGACTTGGAATTCTTACTTTAAGACTTCCACAATGGCAGGAAAGGGCATCTTCATTATTTTCCTCTCTTAAGCAGGCTACTACAAGTTTGTCCACAGCATTTAGTGAGCATGTGCTCAGCTCCACCTAAAACAGAGAGAAGGACACAGGACTTCCCTCACTGAAAATGTTTCTCTGAGGGGGACTTGTTAGAAAATTGCTCAACACCCTTGGGGTAGTACTTTTCTCTTGGGCTTACTCCCACCAGCTCACACTTTCACTTTGTCCTGCTGAACTTTCAAGTGGCATGCACAAACACTTTCCAAAAAGATCAAAATTCATGCCCTTCATAAATACCATCTTCATCCTTGCAGGAGGAATTCTCCAATTAGGAGTTCCTGTAAGTCAGTTATATTTATGAAAGCGAATTTTACCAAGAGACGCATACTACCTAGGAATCCAATTATCTGTTTGACAAACATTGGGCTTTGGGATGTTTCCTCCCCACTCAGAACAAAAGGAAAATGAAAAATATGTTATTGAAAAATAAGAATGATCTAAATACAGTGCTTAATTCCGGCATTAAACTTTTCAAAAAACAAATAAACAGTGAATTTTCATTGTGATTCAGATTTCTCAAAGGTTACTAGAGTGTTTAAAAATACTGTAGAATCAAAATAATTACCAGCAAGTTCTTGAAGGAAAAAAATAAAAATAAATCAAGATATTCTATTCTGGAAAAGGTTAGATGAAATGTTTTGGCCTTAATGATGTTAAAACAAAACCTGAAACTTGAAACCAAAATGTGCCAAAATTTATATCCTTCCTAGAAATGTTCTATTTTCAATAAATAATAATTGTTCATTAAAAATATCCCTTGGAATAAGTTTAAATGAGCAAAATTATGTGAAGTACATCTAGTGTGGTACTGAGGAATATGATCACCTCATTTCATCTGAAGGTGAAGAGTTCCCTTTTAGAGGAGGGTTTCAAGAAAAGTTACATCACAGTTTTAACTGCACAAACCAGTCTGGACTTTTGCCTTTTGAAGCTGCTTATTGACTAATAAATTGACCAGAAGCATTTCAGAGAAAGAGAAAGATGAAAGTAACTATTTTGAGGGGTTTAACTAGTGAGTCAACCGTCACTGAAGTGGTAGATGGATCGTAGGTTTTATCACATGGTTGTAATTAAAAAAGAGACTTGTCAAATACACATTCTCAGTGACAACCAAAGACATTAAATGATTAATTGCTGTTAATAGTAATGGAAATGTTCAAAGAAAAAATTGCAGTGGGTTTTTTTCTTCCCTTTAATCACACACAAAATAAAACCTAAGATTAGCACTAAAGTAGCATAACTGTGTCACTACAAATGAGTAATGTGATCACCCAAATATGAGTATCTCATTCTAAGCCTTTCACCATGATTTTTTGATTTAATCACATTAAAATGAAGAACAGCTATTCTGAGTGCAAGTATTTTTGAGTTAGGTTAAAAGACGATGGCAAAACAGCACTGAAGCATAATTCATTGCCAATTCATTTCCATTGTCGATTCATCCATAATAGATATAAATCTGTTATTTTTGAATACCGATTTCAAAAGGGACTCTGTGTTCATTTGTAAAACACTTAGAAAAAAAATCAGTGATAAAGAGATGTTTCCTCTAGCTTTCCTGATAATTAATGTTTCTTCTCCATATCACCCAAGCTAAATTTATCCCTTGGTATTTTCACTGATTTCAACGGGGTTCAGGCATGATGAACTTCAGTATTTTTATTTTTTATAAGGAATTTTATTTTAATGCCAATGCTGTACGATATTATTACTGTAGGAAGTAACAAGTAAAGCAGACCAAGAGATAACACAACTACAGTGCAGAATCATATGCACTATAAGCACTAGAGGTGCAAATGGCAGTCTGGTTTTCCCGATGGAAATCCATATCACTTAAAATACACAGAACAGCATTTTACTAGATCTTTTTTCAATTTAATTTCAGATTCTATCTTCATATTTTATATTCTACTAGATAGCAAAGTTTTAAATAACTCACACTTATTGTGTATTTTGCAATTATAATAAGGTTGGGCAATTATACTGAGAGATTTTTTTGCCATTTACTTCTAATTTTATACTTTCCCAAAAGCTTGACACACAAATAAAACTTTGCAATTCTAAAAGAAGAAGAAAGGGTGCAAAAAGCTACTTATAAGTAGGTAAAAGTGGTCAGTTTCTTATCAACCTCCTGTCAGTTTAAGAATGCAAGCGTGCAGGATGGACATGTATCCTGGTACACAACAGTGAAAAGCATTGTCAGCCGTTTTTAACAGAAAAAAAAATTAAAATTATATTAAATATTAGTTAAGAATGGATCTCACATGATAGCTCAGAGCTGTTGGTATTCTGGGGGATGAAAATCCAGGACTTTAATTGTTAACTGCTTCCAGTGTGTTCCAATCTCTGGAGCAGCGGGAGCTGGCTCCAGATTTAAGGTCCCTTATGAGTGCAGAGAGTCAGCCTAACGCTTTCCACCTCGCTCAACACAAGCATGCCTTTTAACATTTTTCCTTCACCAGGTGCTTTTACCATTTTCCCTATGCATGTTATTGTCATCACAAATTTTACAGCAGCTACCACCCGATGCAAAGCCAACACTCCCAAATTTGTGCAAAGAATAGCTGCCAAATTCCTTTATCTACCCTTTTGCCTATGCCCTGTTGAGATGAGGGTTGCCAGTGCTATTTTTGACCCAAGAGAGTAGCAAAGAAAGTTGTCGGTGACTGTGAGTGGCTACAGTGACAGCTGCTTCAACCTCCTTTCTCCTCTTCTTCCCTCATTCCTGAAATAGACAATAACTTTTCGACCTAACATATTAATAGCAGGGAGGTCAGTTTTTAACATACATATCTTTATATCTGCAATGGGACAGACATTACATGAGCAGTTACCAAAGGACAGGCACAGGTAGTCAGACTTTGGCACAGAGTTCTCAGAGTTTGAAAATTAGCAGAAAGGAAGAAAAAGATCTATTTCATCCCGTACAGTGTTTGTAAAAAAAACCAAACAAACCAAACCAAACATCTGTAAAGATCATTATTTTGAATCAACTAAATTTGTATTGGGTGTGGATGTTGAGGTTTTGCTGGATGAAGGTTGCAGGGGTGGCCTCTGTGAGAAGAGGCCAGGGGATGCCCCATTCTGAACAATGACAGCTCCAAAACAGACCCACCTCCAGACATATCTGAGCACATCAACCAAGCTGGTGGCACCTCTGGAAGAACATACTTAAGAAGAGTCAAAACCCTGCCTGGTATAGTGAGTAAATGGGGAGGGGAACAACCCTCTGAGCATCAAGATGAGAGAAGGAGGGGAACGAGGTGCTCCAGATGCTGGAGCCTGCAGAGGACCCCACACCAGAGAAGGTGGATGTTCCCTAAAGGAACTGTGGCCCATGAAGAGCACAATGCTGGAGCATGTTTATCCTGAAGGACTGCAACCCATGGGAAGGACCCACACAGGAGCAAGGGAAAAGACTAAGGAGAAAGGAGCAGCAGAAAGGAATATACTGGCCACAGCCCCAATTCCTCACCCCTGGCAGGGATGTAAAGGTAAAGGAGTTGGGAAGGTAGGAGTGAAGTTGAACCTGGGAAAAAGGTATGGAGGAAAAGTTATTTAAGGGGGTTTTTGGTATTTTGGCTTTGTTTCTCATCATCCAGATTTATATCAATTGACAATAAATTACATTTACTTTCTCCAAGTCTGTTTTACCTGTGATCGGTAAGGGATGTCCCTGTCTTTAACTAAAGCCGCAGGTTTTTCTATCACATTTTCTCTCCCTGTCCTGTGGAGGAAAAGCAGGAAGAGAGCATTTGGGTGGATATCTGGCAGCCAGCCAAGGTCAACCTAATGCAATATGGGTAAATTAAGACAACTTTAAAAAAAATGAAAGGAAGAGACCAACATGAAATTACCAATTAAAAATACTGTCTTTGGAACATAAAAGTTAATAATTAGTAAATGCTTATGGACAGCAATTATAATCCTTAATTTTAAGTAGAATTTAGTTGTAGAAATGTGTAAGCTTGCATGGAAGTTTAAGTATGAAAGTGAAGGTCAGATAAAGTATATTTTTTAATGAAGCTTCAGTTCTTACACTAAAATGCTTGGACAGCTAGAATGCATTAGTTGAAAAAAAGCACTATAAAAATTAATCACATAGAACTACTGGATTTTTTTTTTTTTTAATTTAACCATTTATAGAGGAATTGTAGCTCAAAATACCTATTGGACAGAATTTGGAATAACACAAATAACTTGAGATAAAATTGGAGGAGTTATCTTAAAGACCTTAACAGTTTGGTCTAACATGACTAAACAGTATCTCCTGATATTTACAGTATTTAAAAAATACCACAATACTACCTAAAGCTTTGGAGAGTTGCCCCATCTTACACTGTAACAATCTGGATAAATGAATAATGAACCTGCCCCTTAATGATTAAACAAAATATGGTTAGGAGTGAAAACGAATTCCTAAGGTAGTTAAAAAAGAAATTAAAAATCCATCTGTTTGCAATAGTGCCAAGCTTCTAAATGTGAAGCATGCAACAGGCTGTAACTTTGGTAAGAAAACTGCGGTCCATTCTCTTTAATTTTTCCCACCATTTGAATTGCCTTTGGAAAATTCTTACGGATAGAACATAAGGCACAAAAGGTGTATTGCATGTTGTTGGGCTCACATGATATAGAAAAGAGGTTTACACCTTTCTTCAGAAGAAACCAACCTCTAAACCAAGTAGGGCCACTGCTTCTGGCAATGGTGAAACAGTCAGTTAGCAGATTCCTACTAGAGTCTGTTACTGTGGGCTGTTGGCCTGGGGCAAGGGAGGATTACTTTTCTTTGGGGGTGGGGGTTGTGTCATATGTTTAGTTGGGAACATCCTATGTTTTGTGTAGATTGTACATTGTGCAAAGAACTATGGTACTGTGAAGAAAGGTAAACTGAGTAGTATACTTTAGGAACGTATGCTTGCTTACTCCATGTATCATACTTACAAGGACTCATTATTACAAATTATATGGCATCCAGAACCTAAATTATAGAGTAAAGTATAAATTGAAACAAATTACTTTTACTTCCAGAAAAATGTAATCTGTATTCAAATTATGCACTTATACAGGTATACATCATCCCCAAGGACTCAGAAAATGATTCAGGTACTTGTTAAACAATAATCCTAATTGGTAGATTTCACTGTTTCCCTTAGCATTTTGAAATAAACCACCTGACCAAAAAAAAAAAAAAAGAAAAAAAAGAAAAAAGAAAGCAAGGCTGTTGACACCTTGACCTGCTTAGCAATTGTTTGTCCTCCCTGAAGTCAGGATGCAATATGAGCTCTCAGAAGATCACACTGTTCTCCTATTATCCTTTTACTGATGCACGAAATGTGCCAAGCGCTGCATTCCAGAGTTGTCATCCGAAGTGAGACAAGGTCTTTAATACATGACATCTGGCTTCCTGCCTCTTTCCCTATGCTCTCTGAATAGCAGATGGACCTCAGTACCTCAAGTACTAAGTCACCAAATCAAGCAACACCCCCTTAGAAATTATGCATTGGTTAGTACATGCCCTCCAAAACTGAAGCTGAAGAAGCCTCCTGTGGAGCAGAGGGGAATATTATTTGTAGTTCTAGACCTGAGCATTAATCACAACAAGGTCAGACACAGAAGCAAACCCTATACATTCAAATGATTCAAAGCTATCAAACTGAGCATGTAACACTCTGCTCCTACTACGGCTATCCTTGCTTTCCCTCGTATAGCATGTCACACTTCCAGGATTGTTTTATCTTTGAATACAAGTCCTTGCTAGCGGTAATGGATTTTCCCCATGTGATTGTACAGCAGCTCCCACCAGGAATTTCTAATGCTGACTGGGCAGGTGTGTCACCACCTGTAAATTTGGTTTGTATGGCACAACAGGATATAGGAAATGAGAATAAAAGCAGCAACCATCCTCAGTAAAGGTCATCTGAAAGCTCATAAAAGAATCCCAAGTAAAAATTCTATTAAAAAAATTCAGGTTTTGATAGAACAATTTTTTTCAGGTGAAAACAGAATAATTTTTCCTAAAAAGTCCATTAAAATAGCAATTGCTGAATGAAAACAAGGACAGATGGAATTGTCTGACTAGCTGCATCCAATTCTCCTTGCATTTTAACACGCACAAACAAAGTAGATACCTTTTGCTCTTGAGAGTGATGCAGACAGGGTGCATCGAACGAACACTTGATGTTGTTAGGTAATTTGGAAATACAGAATGTCACAAACATGATCAGCCTTCAACAGTGTACATTTTACTTGAATATTGTGAACAATAAATGCACTAATGCATCACCAGAATTAGTTTTTAGTCCATGGGAAAAAAGGTCATTGTGGATGCTGAAGGGCTCAGTGACTCAGGGGATCAGTAACCACAAAAAGCAACCAAACCCAGTCCATTTTACTATTCTGAACATAGGATAAGGTGAATAAATGGTGTTAGCATATTTCTCAAGGTGCAAGAGCCCACACCATAAAGCTGTTAGTGTTAATTGTTTTACTGGTAGTCTCAGCAGAAAAGTCACACAAAGGGAATACTACCAGAGCTGAAGCACATCAGAGGGGCCTGAAGCTCATACAGATCCCACCTTTGTTGTGCCCTGCCAGAGCTACAGATTTTATTCTTAAAGGCTGTGAATTTGGAACTTTTTGTGAGCACTAAAACTTAAAATATTTGCTAGTGTCTTCTACCTATAGATCTAAAATTAGATATTTGGAAGGAAAAAAAAATTCATTAAAATTTACTGTTGGCTTCTACTGTTGAAGGAAAGTATAACCAACAGAGAGTGGGAAGAGGATGAGTAATACTGGCACCTCTTCTATATTTCAACTCCCTACATCCTTTCTTGTTTGCCTAGCTGTCACATAAATTTAGGAATTTAGTGTTTTCAAAGGTATATAACAACAGCATATACACAGCACACCATACACCAATTATTGACTTGCATGAGCAACATAAACTAAAGGCCACGTTCTTCTTTGATGCCCCTGAAGGCAACCTGACTGCTTGCAGAAGTCTGAATCCCACCCAACACCAGATAGAAGGTTACAGAAGCATCAGTCATTTGTGACATTAATTTATGACAAGATAATTTTTTTCTCTAAATATTTTCCCCCCAAAAAAGGTGGCCCAGGAGTGGTGCCTGCAGGAACTGGATATAGATCCCTCCTCATGTCCCTGTGGGAGGCTGCAGCCTTCACATACATACATATTCATGTACTCTCCACGTGGGCAGCAGCTCCCACCCAAGGAGCAGCCTCACTTCATACAATAACCCACCCTCCTGCTTCATCTTCCCTCTCCAGCGCTGCCTTTCTGGTGAAGGGGAGCCCGCTATACCAAGGGGAGAGGACAGGAGCACCTTGTCATAGGGAGGGAAAAGAAATGGCAATATAAACAATGCTTTTCTGTTTGGGGTGGAAGATAAGGGACTTTTAGGATGTAGGAGAGGCTGAGGACAAAAGGTACCACCGAGCTGAGCGCATACTGCTCAGCCTGGTCCAGGCTTCCCAACAGCAGTGGCAGCAGCAGCAGCAAGAATCCTGACCTGTGCCTGTGCAGCTAGGCACTTCTTGTACAAATATCCTAAAGCTATATGAAGCCTGCTGCTTGATATATTGTAGGTTTTCCCTCTGGACCTACTGAACATTACAACAATATATGTATCCATAGAAAGTCAAGGCCTTTAGAAGGAGGATGATATTGCAGGTGGCCCTTCCTACCACTGAAAAAGATATGTGGCCTGCTGAAAAGGCTGTTCGGCCTTCTTCCCTAGGTGAAGACAGTACCTGAAGCTGGTACCTCCAGAAACGTTTTTGAGAGATAGAGATTAGACATCAGGAAGATTCAAGAAAAGAGCTTCTGAGAGCAGAACACAAACTAGATAGTAATTCTCATACCCCATTGTTTAGGTATCCTGTATCATGTAGGCATTGATCTCAAATGTGATAAACTACTGTGACATGGATATTGAAAGATAATTTCTTGCTTTCATGAAAACTGGTAATTCATTCCACAAAGTTCTTTATTAGCTTTGAATGGTCACATGAAACGTTCATAAAGGACCTTCAGAGGCCACCATTAGACAATACAGGGGACAGTGCTTGAAAAAGTGAGTAATCTTAAAAAAATAATTAATATGTTCTATATGTTATCTAATGGTTGTTATTTTCCAAATTCAGAGGAATTAAAGTAGTAATTAACCTTAGAATGGTTTTATATGTAAATGAGCATTTTTCAGTCCATCACTCATCTCAAAAAAGAAGAGAAGCTGATGAATTAGTAGAAGTTGATGAATTGAAACCAACACTTCCACCTAACAAGTACCTTCTCCCTCTATTCATCACCAATTTATTGACAAATTTCATTTTACTTTTCTATTTTATTTATGCTAGATTAGTTCCTGTGCATGACATGGAAACAGAGAAGGAACATGTATTTCTCTTCTAATGGCAGTGACACTTTGAAAGCACATGTCACTCTAGCCTTACAATCAAATGCTAACTTGATTAAAGAGTCCAATATCCAGTGATCTAAACTGCCACCACCCCTCCCTAGCCACCACAATCCCCCACCCTCCTCACCCCCCCAAAAAAAAAATAAAGTAAAATATTACTTTAAGAAACAGTGAGATTGTGTGTAGCCAGAAAAACTCTTCAGTCCCGGAAGAAGCAATAAGCAATAGCATGACAGAAGCATTGCTTTAGCTTGAATATCCCCATCTTCCTTAATCCATATCATGAAGATTTCTTACTGTAGCCTTCAACAGCCGTAATCATGGAGTAACTTAGCCAGTTTTTGTAGTCAGCCCTAAGCCTGTGCTGTCAAGCTTTATCCACTGAAAAATAAGTTTTTCGACTTACAGTTTTTTTGTTGGGTTTTACTTTTTCCTTTTCTTTTTTTTCTTTTTTTAAATTGGGAAGCAAATATAACGGTTTCGTAATAAAGTGTCTGGCATTTAATAGACATCGACGCCAGTTTTCACAAGGGATATGCCCGTGTCTGCATGTGAAGCTGTGTCCTATAGATCGATTACAGCTTCAGACTGCTTTGTTTTAGGATAATAATCATAACCACTATAACTACAAGGACAAGAATTGTTCTGTTAAAATAAATGCAATCTACTGCAAATGTCAGTGTCACACCAGCAAGGTCCACATTAAATATAAAACTGCTGACAAGAAGGGTTAAGCAACCAAAATATATCAATGCTAAGTCTCAACATAATTGTTTAAATGTCAGCTGAACCTTAGAGAGCTACCTTTCCAAATCTTAAAACTAAATATGATTAATAGAAAAAAGTTAAATATCAATCTCTAGACACAGCATAATGTTTTAAAAGGCCGGGTTTAGAGATAATTAACGAAGGATCCATTTGAGAAAGGTTATAAGACTCAAGTAGCACAGTCAACATTTTAAATGTTATTAATCCTAAGATTTTAAGCTATTTAAACATTTAGATCTCATTTAAATACCCTCTCTTATATGTGATTTGCCATATTAGCAAGGTCATTTGACAACAATTTTACACAGTTGATGTAAATTACATGTCAATGGCAGACAAAACTCTACTGCCAACTATGTGATTAAAGCAAGCCTCCGCAAATACATTAAAACCCAACGCATGATACTCTTAAGGCATCCCTGAACTGTGTAACAGTGTCCCAGAGTCCTAAACAGGTATTTGCTAATAGCTGAGTAGGTTTTTTAAATGAGCCTGTCAATGTACGTGCACAGGTATGAATCCACATGTACATACTCATAACATAAAGTAGAAAGCATTATCAGCTTACAGTGTTAATTATTTGAAAATAATATTTATGCAATCTGAATTTAGTCCTCTTGCTTATGGTACGCTCCCTACCAGTATGATCACAAAGCATTAAAAACTAACGAATCTCCTACCTCCTCATCCAACGCACAGCTTGCATGGAAATAATTTATGAAAAGCTTTTCAATATTTTATTTCTCTTTATTTTCTCTGTGTAGTTCAGGTATTATTAGTGGCACACTCTTCAAATGCTTTTCCAAAACCAGAAACATAGTTCACACATTTGTACCATGTTATGGTTTCCCAAATACCAATGTATTTTCCCAACCTCTCACCCCTCTAAAATGATGGGAAGGTATTTGGTACTATATACATTTTAAAAAGGAGTTACTGGATCACAGAGTTTAAGGTCAAAAGTATCAATTGATTTTGCATGTCAAATTTGAGAGGTGGGTAGAAACTGATTTTTCAGCATTCTCAGCATTAGATAGCACTTTTAATGTTTAAACTGATTTTCTTGACTACAGTTTTAGTGCAAACAATTCTGCAGACCAGACAAATGAACCACCTTGTACGCAAGTAAGAAAAGTGGGGTTGAAGTGATTCAATAGCATAAAATAACATTCTATGTCATAGATAGTCCTGTGGCAAGATCCAGCTGCACCTTCCTTTACTTCCCTCCAATCTCTTGCCTCATCTGCAGTTCCTCAACATAATGCATAGTAAGTCCCAGGATGAGTAATGGCCACCTTTCCCTGATTAGCCCACATAACAGTACCACCCTGAACACCGGCTCCTATCCTGGGGAAAAAAGCTGGATGTGATCACTGACTTTTGCCTGGATCATCACACCTAGCACAAGAAATTAAGTCAAGAACCTCGCCCTCCAAAACACCACAACTGGCTTGCAGCCTTGCCCTTGCCACCTCAGAAACACAGAGATTTCTTGCTCTTCTCACAGGGGCAGTCCCTCCCCTTCTCCAGTGTTACCAGTAGAAGATGCAACCCAGGCACAAAAGAGACTAACAAGTATCAGGCAATTCAGATCACTGGATGAGTTGTGTAAAATGAAATGGTTCTAAAGAGATTGTATACATTATGACTGGTGCTAAGAAACAGCATTCACAGGAAAAAAAATGTGTAGAAGAGAAACAAATGTAGGGAAAAGCTTTAACTTTGGGGAATAACAAGAGAAACTTCAAGTTGTCACACGTATGTACCAACAGGATTTACGAAGGCAAATACCTGTCCGTCCCAAAAGGACAGAATTATCATAAACCTGAGGGTACAGAGAATAAATTGAGGGAGGGGAAGATTCAGACTAGTGCGGTCTATATCAGAGCTTTAACTCTGAAAACTGTAATGTCCCTGGTACCTTATATCAAACCAAACTGCTGAAAAATAAATAAAAATAGTAAACTGTGATGAATGGTGGTTAAATAAAAATAAAATGTAAATGTAAGCTAGTAGGCATGTTCTTTATAGTAAAAAAAATCCTTCAATGATCTTCTCTTTTTGCAATTCACAGGAAAACAAGTGCAGCATAGTTGAACCATTAAACTTTCACTTGATTAATCAACAAGAGAAACAGCTTTCTCACTTAAATGCAACCTGTATTCCTACAATTGCTTAGTCAGAGCCTCTAATCAGGAAATGAGCTGTATTCCTACAATTGCTTAGTCAGAGCTTCTAATTAGACAATGAGCTTAATTCAAACAAACTGTAGAGTCTTTTTTTTGTTTGTTATTTTGGTTTTTTTTTAATGGATTGCAGGGAGCTAGTGGAAGAAATGTTCTAAGCCAGAATCAGAAGTTTCTTGGTTTTAGGTTCAGTTGCTCTTCAGAAATACAGGTCAAATCTCTCCAATTCTTTTTGTTCCTTTGGTTGGCTGCCACGCAAGCGTAAAGCAACATCAAGGTAAGACAGAAAGGTTGACATTCACCCAGATACAAAACCCAGCTGCTTTTCAAGTAAATCATCAAAACAGGATGTCTAATCCCCGTTCTGGTCGCCTGCAAAATTGTGAACGCAAAGCATTTCCTAACACTAAATGCACAGACAAAGACACAGGCTTCTGTTTTAATTCTCTCCATGCATACTGCAGGAAGCAAGGGAACCAAGATTTTAAAGTATCCAAGAGGAAAGTAGACAGGGAATAAAGAAGGATGCTGTATTCAAATACCAGTATAATATTTTGTAATCATCCTAGAAGCTAGATCTAAGTAAAGCACGAGCCTTTGTGAAATACAATCCTGCATGCCGCTCACTGTTGCTCTCACTTGAGTTTATGAAGTTAAAACTATTGCTTTATTTATTAGCAGTGGTGGATCTTTTCCTGCAGAGTGTAGTCTCAGAACAAGAACTGAAAGAAAAAAGAAATCACTTAAGGAATGTTCACAGCTTATCACTACAGCTGAGCATCTAATTCATTTAGGTGATATCAGAAATTACAACCTAGCTTTTGCCTACAAAACCACACAAATTTCACTGGCTTTGACCAGGCAGCATTGAATACAAACACAGTGTAATACATCGTCAAGGAGTAACCATGTGGAAACAAGGTATTTGCACTTCCAAGTAAGTGGATTCTATTATCCTTTATATGTAGTAATATGATTCCAAAAGATGTATTGTGCCAACTTTTATCTAAATATAAAAATTCCCTGAGTATTTGGTCCCTGTCCAAGAAAATATACAGACTAGAAAACTATATCCAGTAAAAATGCATATAGTTTTTTCAAGACTGAACATCTGGAAAAAACAGAGATCTTTAAGACATTCTGTTGATTTTCTTTCTTTGACTCAGCAAAGTAGCTACAGAGGGACCTCGAACATCTTCCTGATCTTAGCCTCCTCTCTGCTGAGAGGCAGGATGATGCCTGAAATGCTGGAGGACCAGTTGATATTAATTACTTTTTCCTTCCCCAAACCCAAGTAATCCTTTTCCTTAGGTATAAGCTGTAATTTAATTCATTCTCCTACATGTTGAGCAAAGAGGGAGAGAAATATCTGTGACTACTATTTTAAGCTAAAAAAGAGGGTGAGAAACTCTCACACTCACCATTCTACCCAAGGTTCACTATCTCCAGGCACTTTGCCAATGTGCAGGATTACACTTACATTTGAGATAGCCTTGTGTTTCAAACAGATTAGTAGCCAGAATCAAAGCATCTGGCGTTGGATGTGCAGAACCACTCTTCATAATTAGCTTAATATTTTACCCCAGCACATATTTCATGTGTCTTAGCCCACCAATCCACCGCTATACTCCACAACGTTACTTATCTGTGTTCCTCATTTATCCATTCACTGTGACTGAAGGACACCAGTTTTATTGGTTAGTGTCCACAGCATTTGCCTGATGGAGATGGAGGAATGTAGACTGACCATGTGACATAATAAATCCATAGGGATTAGCGATGATGTATATAATTTTCATGCTTGTGAGAGCACTGACACTGTGATATTACTCATTGATAATGATCTATCTTTTCAGCATCTGCACCTCATTTCTATGGAATATTTTTCTACATCAGATTTTCCCACTAACTAGAACAACAGATTTTCTTTTTTTATTTTCTTTTTTTTTTTTTCCACCAATTTTCTCCTTTTATTTTCAAACTTGCAAATGTTTTGGAAACTGTGGAACAGATCTATCTTCGTCCAGCAGCTTCATTGCATTGACCAATATTCCTTTGGCTTCATGTCTGCCTCTATCACAGCTTTCATTTTACACTTGATGTGCTATGAGTCTCCCTCTGCATATGTGACCATGTGGGGTTTGATGATAGCACTTTACCAATTACTGTTCACAGCTGCAGATCTTTCCCAATGGCATTTTCTTGATGCATAGCATTTTATGCTCTTTTTCAGGGCATGCCTCACACTAGTTGTGTTGCAAACATGTTGTCGGAGGAACTAACTGCCATGGCATCCGGATTTTGGCTAACATTCCTGCAGATCTTTGCCAGTTGTGTGACTTTTTTTTTTATTCATTGCAATAGGGATATATGTCCTAAAGGTCAAGAAGCGGGATGAGAAAGACAGGGGTGATCTGTAAGCAATACCGATCTGATGAACTGGAATTGCCATTACTGCCTTTATAGTGAAGCATCAACAAAAGGGGCAGAAGAGCCTGTGTTTTTTCAGAATGTACCAGCCTGCTATTTTTGCAGTCATCTGCAAGGATTCTCCAAAGCCACTAGATGAAGTGTATAGGGGAATGTCAGGAGGTGGCCATGACTGATTTCTGCCAAAGAATTCAAAGCATTTAAGGACCTTGAGGGCAGATCTTTAGAGCTTGTGAAGAGGTAGAGCTCCTCAGCCTGTTCCCAGCTTGACTATTCTCTCAGTCCCCCTTTGCTCCTCTTGTCTGCAAAGACATTTTTTTGCCTCATGTCTGGATTGTACAGAGACCTTGACTCTCTGCTTCTGAGCAGATTTGTGTTAGCTGCTTCCAGCCAGTTCTTTAGAGTATAGCTGGAAGTTTAACACAAGAGACATGACATATGTTGTCCCTGGCTTTCCAGCCTACCTGTGAACAAGGAAGGTTCCAAGCTACATATATACATAGAGAGAGAACGTGCATGTTATGTATACACACACACAACAAGCTATAACCCGGTATCTGTTTATTCTCCTTCCAATAGTCAGATATCCTTACATATTTACATCTGCAAAGGCTGTGTTTTCTCTCACTAGGGGAACACTAATTCCATCTATGTCTCAATGTGGGCTGTAGAAGCACATAAAGAAGAGCACTCTGAATATGCATGGTAAAAGACCACAGGAAGAAACACATGTGAACGGTCTGAATTTTCATAATGAAGCAGTAAGAGTGTAGGTTGTGATGTAACACATAAATTCACAGGGAAGAAAAGCCATTGTTAGAGAAAATATGGATATGCAAAAAATAAAATTGACAAGAAGTTTTATTCTGTCAGTTACAGAAGACCATTGACAGATTATGTTATGGGAGAAATTGCTTCACTAATGCAGTTAATGTAGCATTATCCCAGATGTATCTAAATTGCTTTCATTATTCTACACTACCCAGCCTGAACGCTCCTATTTTGCTGTGTTCTGGTCTATTTGGGTTGTTTTTAGCTGGCAGTCTGAGAGATGAAGAAATACAAATGAAATTCTCAAACACATGTAGGTGTTACATAAGCAGGTGTCTCAGTCTTCTCTTGCTAACAAATGAGAATATTTTTATATTGGCTGGATTTGAAGAATCATTTAGATAGTTATTTGCAGTCCATTCAAGTTACATGGTGGTTCTCATTGTTCAGTATCTGAGTATTTCTAAGTCTAAGATGTGTATTTTATAGTATCAAGGCAAGTGATGAGCTTCTATGAATCCCTCTTTAAGTACGTTACACAAGTTCAAATACATATAACCTAGAGTGAAATAAAAATTTTCTGTCCCATTTTCTTTCAACTCTGGTGCTTCCTTTTTCATTTTCTTAGTAATTTTGTTTCAGCTGAAGCTATTGTGTTCAAATCTACTGCAGGAGGTGGTACAAAAGCTCTAAGAGACACAAGGTAGGAAGAATAAGTTATAGCTCAGAAAACAAGGAGCAGCATCCGCACTTCAGCCTCTCAATACTGAATGGCCGAGGAGCCTGGTGAAATGGCATATTGCAAATCCTATCTGCTTGCAAGCTCTTTTAACCTCTAAAAATAAATCTGCTCTGGGTTTCGAGCAATGGAAGGACACACTAAAAATCCAATAATTTCACACAGAATGTAAAATTGGGTCTTTACAAATGTTCATAGCCAATATTTGGCAAAAGCATGTGACTCCAGGTCACTTACTCTTACCTTTTCATAGTCCAGCTCCAGAGATGCACAAAATACTTCTGTAAGCAATCTACCAGCTGAGAGGGCTGTGGTAGAAGGGCTTCTCCTTTTCCTTGTCTTCCTGGCTGCTTTGCAGCTCTGGGAGCTGGAAAGCAAGGCTGAAATGACTCTGTGTCCACACTGGTGAAAGAATGGCACTCTGTGAGTACCTTTTCCTAGAGACAAACTGGAAAAGAAGCAGCAAGAGACACAGTAGCATATTGTTAACACTGCTTTTTTTCCTACTAGCTTTTAAATTCCTCTTCACATCTAAATCTAACAAAACAATCCCCTGCCACACTACTTTCAAGGTTATCTGTTACTACCACCACAACATTGACAGTACATAGAACTGGCTTCCTTACTTACTTATCAGTATGAAAATTATCCCAGTTTCCCACCTGTTAAGTGGAGATTTTTCACCTGTGTTACAGGGGAAATCTTGATAGAATTGAAAAAATAAAACCAGAATCACTACTGTATATCTCTTTAGAAATAAAACCAAATATTTATCGATTCCAGTACACCAGTATATCCTAATGTTTCCAGTCTTGGTGTGAACATAGAATTTCAGATCAATTCTAAATAGGAAATAAGGAATTTTTAGAAAAAAGTAGAATGCTCTGACAGAGGAATAAGAAATGGATCCAGTAGTACTGCAGATATGTCAAACAGAAAAGAGTGAAAGATGCGAGAATGGGCAAAATGCAGTTTATGAAGGACCATAATAATAATCCTATTAACCATGATGGATTAGCTTTTGGTTTGGTTGTAGCACTTTACCACTCATGGTCAATAAATGAGATCTGATTCACCTTGTGATTTATGTAAGAACAAAAAATCCATTCTTTGGATATTTTTAGTGCAAAGATCCAAATATCTTGTTCTTTACATGCAAGACTGTAGCCTCAGTTCAGTTATTTATCTTATTCATCTTTGTGCACTCACTAAAGTGAAACATGGGTAAATGGATGTAATGGCATCCCATTATAACAGCTGAAGAGTGAGGAAGGGAAATATGCCCTTTTACCCTTTATATCTCAAACCCTCATATAGGCATTTATGGGTGATAGAGTGATGAGTTTTGTACCCCAATAAAAAATAATCCATAATAGTTTTTTTTTATTATGCCACCCAGAGAATTTTGATCATTTTGATATATTTACATGCAGAATCATTAACTCTCCCTCTCTCCTTCAAATAAGAATATTTACTAATAAAACTTCATGGTTTCCTTTATCTCTTTATTCTTTATCTCAAGCAAATCTGTAATTTGTGACAAAAGCAAGTATTTCTCAAAAGTCTTTTGTAGTTCTCAACCTTTTAGACAAACTCCAATTCCCTAATGCTGCCAAAAGGTCTTCTCCCAGTTTGGAAAACAAAAATCCCTCCTGATGCCTGAGCACAGGAGTCATAACATCAGCAGAAAAGAATAATAACGAGCCCATAACAATCACACAACAGTCCTGCAGGAAAAGAACTGCTAAAGAAAAAAAACAAAACAAAACAAACCAACCCACAATAAAACAGTGAGCACTCCTTAAATTAAAAGGGCAGCAAGATCTCTCCTGTTCTAGCTCTTTATCCCCATATTCAGACATGGTCATATTACCTGCCAAATAAAAAGGGAGAAGATGAGAGACCAGTATGGGTAGTGGTGGGTGTATTCCCATTGTAACTCAAGAAATAGAACTGGAACAATTAAAAATATGTTAAAATTTGAAATAGCTGGGATGTATTTAGCAAGTGGTAGTAGCAATGTTGGATGAAGAGGTCTTTCAAGGCATCTGCCAGCAATGGAAAAAGTAAAATTTTATCACTTAAATGGTCTCCTTGAATCGTGTTTGTCCTGTCATTAGTGTTTTGTGGCCCTAGAGTAAGTTTTGAGTTTATAATTATTATTTTTTTAAAAAATCTCAGTTATTTAGAAATGGCTATTGGCTCATAAACTGCCAGAATCTTAAACTGAATGGAAGTATTCTGAAGATACCGTTAAAATAATGTATGTAGCATTTAAGGCCTATAAATAAAGGTTTCTTTGTTCCCTTCTCTTTCAGAAAATATTCTGATCTGTGCAATTAATTGCTATTGTAAACCTATGTGCAACCAATGTATAATCTCTGTAGTAACAGGGATTTGTACAATGAAGCACAACTCTATCTGAAAGGGTTTATTCTTTCCAATCTGTGAGCAGGTCATAGTAAAGCTCTGGTTTTTATGTCACTGAATAATAATTTAAACTTGTAAATAGTGTTACTTTCACTGTGCAGCTTATAAGAAGAATTCAGAAAACAAATATTTTTTACTTTTAGATCCTTATGCCCATTTAACTAGAAAATCCCTGAACTCTTAATACTGCAGAAAGGAAATACTTTTGAAAATCATTGACAGACTTACTTGTAACTGAAAAAAAAGTTATTCAACTCTACCTACCAAAATGAAATTATTATAATGCCCTAATCCTGAAAGCTGGTAGGCATATGCTTAATGAGAGATTTGCATTAGTTTGCTGGTCCGAATTCAACCCATGGACTAATTTGATCATCCTCCATTTTTTGATACAGGAAATTTATTATTGTAGGATGAAAGGGTATTAAACATTGACATTTATTCCTCTGGAGGTCTGGGATCCGTTTTAAAAGACCCTAACTACTGACATTATTAGTAGATTAATTGATTCTACTGTTCTTGGACAATTATATAGGATTCCCTCTCTGAAATCTGCAAGGAAGATAGTGCTGAAACCCCACTACTGCAAGAAATACTTCACCATTTTCCCCAAATGACAAAGTATTTTTACTGAAAGAGGAGGTTTTTAAGGCTAGCTTTTAAATGTGGAAAAATTTACGTTGCATCTGTAAAGAAATCCTTTGACACTAAGTAACCAAGCAATCCAAAGCTTACCATCAGTGCTGCCCAATTTATTTCAGGTGTTGCATACAGATGTATGCATGCTTATATGATGGATAGTATGAGATACTATCGCAGAATCACAGCAGGGTAGGGGGTTGGAAGGGACCTCTGGAGATCATCTAGTCCGACTCCCTGCTATGGCAGGATCACCTAGAGCAGGCTGCACAGCATCGTGTCCAGGTGGGTTTTGAATGTCTCCAGAGAAGGAGGCTCCACAACCTCTCTGGTAAGCCAGTACCAGTGCTCTGTCACCCTCACAGCAAAGAAGTTTTTCCTCGTGTTGAGGTGGAACTTGCTGTGTTCCAGTTTGTGTCCACTGCCCCTTGTCCTGTCACTGGTCACCACTGAAGAGAGTCTGGTCCCTTCCTCTAGACATCCGCCCTTTAGAACACACATGCCTCAAAGCCTTCATCTTTTAAAACAGGGGAAAAAATCAGGATATAGAAAGATCAGGGTATGCTAGGTACAGAATAAGCTCGTTGTGCAAATATTCACAGACAAAGTAATTGAACAAAGGCAGGTATTAAACACTGTTCCATCTTGGACTCCAGAATCATCCTACTAGGTACTGGGAGAAGGGAAGAAAAAAAAAGCTTTTAATTAAAAATGGTGTATAAAAACCACCCAGAAAAGTAAAGGCATCAATATTTGGTATCCACAGTCATACCTTGATAGAAGACTATAAAAACCAGAATGACGAAAGGCAGCTTTTAAACCAGAAACTATAAACCTTCAGCCTTGATTCATAAATATCTAGTTTAATATAATCTAGCATTAATATACTTTACCATTTTAGTTTAGTTTAAGTTTGGCACTCATTTATGAAAACTTCTGAATCAGAACCTCTCTAAGGATAGTATAGATGAACAGGAAGAAACAATGATTAACCATAAAGCTATTCCTGAAAGCAAGCAAAACAAGTACTGAAATAACACAGTAAGAAGATTGTAGAAGAAATAATGGAGAATTTAAAAAATACACTAAGGACAAGTTCAGCAAAAGATGCTTATGCTATGCTTAGAATTATCAACCAAAAAAATGTTGGCTGAATTGCTCCCCTGAAGCTGAGAAATGACTTTGCATGTAAGAAAAAAAAAGTTTAAAATAAGGGAAAAATCAATAGCACATAGTACAGGAACAATAATAAATTGAAAATAGAACTGTCTTTTATGTTAAGAAACCTCTATGGAGCCATGGAGGAATAAAGAAGCTTTAGTTCTAATAAGGATAAAGCTTTTTAAGAAAAACTGATGGCTGAGAAAATGCAGGAAAAGTGTTTCCCTCCCCCAGCCCTCCTGAAACCCAGTCAAACAAAGTAAATCCTGATAAAGTGAAACACTTAATAAGGGATGTTTACACACCAGAAAAGAGAACATAGCTCTTACCTCATATATGATAGATTCTCCAGTGCACACTTGTGCATGTCCTGCTCATCCTCTATGCGCAGCAGCTGGGTTGGAAACAACAGCACCCAGAAACTTTTCTGGCTCTAGCGAAACTTGGTAAAAGTATGAGTGGCTTCAGAGATGGCAAGTGACAAATAAATTCCTCAAGCAAGTGAAAAATAGGCACCAGTATTATCCAGTTAGTTTGGGGACAGCTTTATGTCATGGTTTAACCCCAGTAGGCAGCTCAGCCCCACTCAGCCCTCACTAACCCCCTCAGTGGGATGAAGGAGACAATTGCAAAGGTAAATGTGAGAAGAATTGTGGATTGACTTTGACAGGTGAAGCAAAAGCCGAGCACACAAGCAAAGCAAAACCAGGAATTCATTCAATGCCTCCCAGGTAGGCAGGGCATCAGCCATCCCCAAGAAAGCAGGGATCTGTCACAGAAAGGTGGCTTGAGAAGACAAATGCCATCACTCCTACTGTCCTTACTTCTTCCTCCTCCAACTTTATTTGCTGAGCATGACGTCATATGGCATGGAATAGAGAGGTTGTGGAAGCCCCAGTCCTGGAGGTGCTTAAAGCCAGGTTAGATGGGGTTTTGGGCAACCTGGTCTAGTGGAGGTTCTCTGTTGTGTCATTGTCATGGTTCAGCAGTAGCCCCTTTTATGGGGGCATGACATCACAAGGTGTGGAAGCTGCCATGGCCACTTCAGCTCACCTGTGTGGGCTCCTTTGGAAGGTGAACTCTCCCTGGCTGGAACCAGGACAGTCATAAAATATCTTGTAAATTTTTCTAAAAACACTATTTCATAGGTAGCAGTGACAAGTCACTGGTCAGGCAAAAGAATCTAAATGCTATTTTTGAATTATCGAAATGTGTTGTTTAAAATCATTTTATTTGGTTCATTCCTGTTAAAAGCACACTCCCCTGAGTAAGAAACAGAACTGAGGATGCACAAACCTGCAGATCTAAGTTGGGCAGGTGGGCTGTGTATCTGACTAGAAAAGTGACCACCTGAAAGTGCATGTGACAGTTATGTGAAGAGCCACAGTAATGGATGGTTAATAATCATATAGCATGAAGTATAGAAATTATAATAGAAAAAGAGAATTAGCCATTTTTTTCATCACATCAATAAAACTAATTTGTATTTTTCAGGCTATTTTTAGCTGAATTTTTTGTGAAACCAACAAATTTGAGATGAAATAATGCAAATGGCTACAGCAGGATAAATTAACAATATATCTTTGCCAAATAGCTCTGCCCAGAAGACTGGTCTTCTCTCATTCCCCTCCGCAGAAAGACTCTTCTGGTAAGAGTCTACAGATTTTAACAAGGAGCAAACAAAAACTCTGAAAAACAGTAAAATTTCAAAGTGAAAGAGAGTCTTACTGAAGTTTTCCTTTTTAATCATCCTATTATATGCTACAGAAGACACATTTTTCCTCTGTCAAACTTTGTGGGACACTGGCAGATTAAAAAGTTGCTGCAAAGAGCTTTGTGCCAAGAGCATCAGACTTGCTTCCTTGCAGCTAGTCTTTAAGGTTGCCCTTTTGCTCGGCTGAAGAACCACTCCTGAGAACAAATCCTATCAACCCTAGCACTGGTGTTCAGCATGTCTTGTGGGCAGTTGCTGAGACACCCCTCCAGACTGGGAAGGGTGGCAAAAATCACCCTTTTAAGACCCTCTGAATTTGATGCTGACTAATGCCACGAAGTGGCCGCAGGATAGATCCCCACTGGTCTCCTTTCCAGGAGACTGTTGTCAGGGACAACAAAGGGAATAAAACCTTGGTCTCACTACCACCTGGCTCTAAGTCAGTCTGGCAAAGAGCAGAGGCAAGGACAGTGGGACCAGGTGCATAGCCATTATTTTTGGACAGTACCATGTGAAAACTGGTGCTTGGGGGAAGCTATTGTCTCTGCATAGCAAAGCAATTTCTCCATCCTTCTCAGTATTTCGTCTTGGTCATTGGAGCAGTAAAGAGAGTTTAGCCTAAGCCACTGAGAAGTCTGAAGGCAGTCTTGACAAAGAAAGAACAACTGCATAGATCCCCTTGAAATCTCTATGTGCATGGCATCCACTTCTTATATATTAAAAAAAAAAAACCAACAACCAACAGTGCAACTTCCTAGCCTGTTTCAAATCATGATGGTTTATGAACCATTTATGTATATTATAGTAGCTATATATCTATGTTTGAGAATATGAACCTAAGCCAATTCATAGAGCTAAAAAAATCTGTTGTGAACTACGACAAGTAAGAGTTTTGAGCAAAGTTTGTTCTCCGAGTTAAATTAACTTTATTAAGATTAATATATAAACTGGTGATAGATTTTTTTGGGGTAAGAAATAAATGTAGAGCCAGCCATCAAACAATTTGATTTGTGCATGTGTGTGAAATTTGAAAGAATTTTATTTTGAAAGACAATGGGAAACAAAAAAAGTGAGCAGGTGGCTACAGACTAGGAGGTCAATAAATCTGTAAAAGCAAAAAAGTACATATCATGAGAAATTGTAGAAGGTGTGTTGTCATGTCAGCCCCCTTCATGCAGTGAAAGGTCACTGATCCCGCTGTGGAAGAAAGCTGACAATTTCTATTTAAGACTGACTGACAGCACATATGCAGTTGGATATAATATCTGGTATCAAAAGACTGGTGGAAAACCAAAGAGCTTTAACACTATGATTACACAGCCAAGAGCAGGTAAAGTCATGTCCAACTTTCATGGGGAATGGTCTCTGAAATATTTCATTACATATTAGTAACCCCTAATATTATTTGTTATTAACTGTGTTAATAACCATTTCTGAGACAATGGACAGGGTTGGGTTTTGGTACGCTGTTTAATCCTGCAGCTTTCAATGTAATTGTAAGTGTAATTGATGAGGCAAGAAGAGAATCTGGGCTGTTAGAGTAGTTTACATAGAAGCAAGAAGCTTCTCTTCACTGGAAGAGAAAAAAATAAATGTGAGCAACACGTAGCATCTTGAAGAAGCATACCATGTTCTTCTTTACCTCGCCTTTCTGTGGAGTTTGGGTGGAGGGATTTGATTCCACTGGTAAAACTCAGAAGAGTTTGCTCCCTCAAACAGCAAGGGACGGATTCTTTTTTGATGTACAATATGCAACTCCACCACTGTAAAATAGGTGTAAGGAGAATCAGATCGTTATCTTCCAGTTGCCCATGGCACTTGAATAAAATATGGATCATAATGATCTTTGTACCTGTGGAGCAGTCTCAAGAGCACAATACCTTGTTACTGTCCTTGAGAAATGTTGCAGAGCTCCATCAGGCTTATTCAAACAATACATAAGGGTCCTTAAGCAGAACTCAATTACTATTCAAGTGGAAGAATAAGTAATTGGACAACACTCATCAACTTTGGAATAAATGATATTAGGTACCATATCTGAAAAGCAAACCTTTGGGTTATAGAAGAGAAGGGAGATTAATTTAATGAAAGACACTCACAAAATTTCCAGTACTCCTTGGTAGTCACCAGATTAGAAATAACGAAGCAAAAGCTTTTCACTGCATTTCAGGTAGAGCAAAAGAGGACACACAGGTACATTTTGTATTTTAAGTTATCCAGACTGGTTTCAAACTAGAAAAGAAACCAGTTAGAGATTTCTCAAGTTACTATTATATCAAAAATATTCTGTGCCTATGTAGCTTTTACTAAGCTGTGACTCAGAAGCAGCATTTGCATGAAGCTTTTTGAGTGCAGATGGGAAACTAAAAGCAATATCCATTAATTTTTATCCCTCTTTAAATTAATCTCTAAATATAAACATTGATACAAACATACACGAATGAAGTAATGAGTGTGCATTTCCATAGGTGTACTTTTGGTGGTAACGCTTTTCAAAAGTATTGTTAAAATGTTTCAATTCCAATTGGATTTTTGATTGTCAGAAGAAGCAGTGACAAGTAAGGGTTCTTGAAGTGTTTGTAAAAGGAAGGGACAAAGTTATAAGAGAAATCGAGTCTGTATTTCTGTAACTTAATCCATGGTTACTGACAAAGAAGAAATATTATGCATGATTGTTATTTTTTGTTAAATGCACTAAAAGTGAAATATTCATCAAATACTCTGAAATATGGAATATAGTACCTGAAGTAACCCGAACTTCATATCCTGAAATACAAAAATAAAATATTTCAGAGGAATAACTTAGCCAAGGTTAATGCAAAATATCAGTGATCTGCAGAAAGTCACAGCTGATTTTTATGTATATAAGATTCTGAATAACAGCAAGAAGAATGTTGATTCAATCAATGTGGTTACAATGGCCCCATAATTGGGTGTACCTACACTATTTGTTCAGAAAGAATACAGCTGTGGAGAGACTGATTTATTGTGTAATTAATTCATCTATCTATGTTGCCAAGATTATATACTCTGTGTATACACATATATATATATAAAATATATAGTAAATCTTTACATATATAAAAATTGTTGATATACATATTGTTAATATATTTTTATATTTAGAGAATATATTAATAGCTAAACAAAATATTAAAACTACATGTAATTAAAACAAATTTAAATGAGTATATTTTGCAATATTCAAATTGTGAGTATAAACATATAAAGCCAATTGTTTGGGATAAAAAAAGAAATAATACATGAAATAAATGCATTAGAAAATTTTAGTTTCAAAGTAATGCAGACCCCTTTTTCCCTGTTGCTGAACTCATTTTCAATTTGTGTGCTACGGTGACATATTCATTGCCTCTACTGAGAATTGGATTTCAGCACTCACCTAGGGAAAAGTGGGGGTTCCAGTTCCTGCAGTAATGAGTCTTCTTGTTCTATATTCAAAAATAATTCTACAAAACACATAAATATTTGTTGGCATTGAGAATGACTCCCCTTGCAGATGAGCATCCATTGTCAAGTGAAAGCTATGCTTGATTTTCTTGTCAGTGTGTGAGTTGGCCCCATAGTTTCTCTGGTGACTAAGTTTAAGAGGTCGCTCATTTAAACTGGGCTTTGTCAAAAGAGAAAAATGCACGTGGATTGACATGTAGTCTTTTCCTTAATATCTCTTTATCTACACCATCCCAGAAGGATGTCATGCTTCCAATATCTTGTTGATCCTAATGTATTTTAGGAATTGAAAGGTATGGATAAAATTATGTGAGAACCAGATAAAGAAAAATAGGGAATGCCAGATAAAATGCATTCCTGCGAGTGAGATGAAGACCAAATCAAAATGTTCAGTCAGTAAGTACATCTTCTAATTTAAGCTATTTTTCACAGTAGGCAGTTCATTTTGTGAACTGTGGGAAAATTAATGTCCTGGATTAACAACTGGAGGTAAAACTGATGTTAAAATTCCTAACTTTTTGTTATATATACAAACTATTATTCCCTAAACATGTACAGAGAAAGCAAGTTTGGACTTTGCTTTTACCCTCACCCTCTGCAGAAGAGAGTACTCTGTATAGTATATTAACAGCAGGGTCAGTAGCTTTGCCACAAGGATCAAGAATGGTGTCTGGCTTCTTTTTATTCTTCTTTTTTTTTCATTATTATTATTCAGCAGAGTCACTCCCCATCTGTTACATTTTTCACATAAATTGTTTGCTGACTCTAGCAAGACACACAAAGAATCTTTGTGCGCAATTTATCAGTACAATTCCTAAGAGATGCTGCAAAGCCTGTGAAAACCAGGATATTCCCCTTTCAGTTCATTTTAGTTTATTTACTAACCTCCCTTCCCAAAGATCCTGTTAGGCTTGCTCTGTTAACTGATATCAGCTACTCTGCTTCTTTTATTTTGTTTAATCTGTCCCTAATCTATGCTAACTGCAAAGTGTTCCAGGGATATTTAGGAGGGGTAAATTTGAAAGAGGGATGGAGAAGGTTAATTACGACAGCATACTTAATATTGTTCCCATTGATGTAAATGGCAGTTTTGTCACTTTATGCAATAGAGGAAGGATTACGCTAATTATAATTTTATAATCTCCCCATTAGAGAAGCGCAACAGCAACTCCATTAAAACATATGTCTTAACATTAGATCCCCTGCTGACAGAATCCATAAAATGGAACTTTAAATTTTCGGCTCACGAGATATGTAACATGATGTTACATCATGCAATATCTCTGCTTTTTCAGAAATGTTGTAATCATTCTCATTAGGTAAAATTCAATCTTTTTAATATTTTAATCTCATAAAATCACACCCTATCTCAAACCTTTTCTAAAATATACTGAAAGGAATGCTTGAATTGATTTTTTTTCCCTTCCTAATGCAGAAATTTCCGCTTAATAAGGGAAAAAAGAGCTCAGCATTCATTTAGCGCATGAAAATTGCAACTGTGGGGATAAACAGACCACTGGAAAGTGTGGTCTTCTAACTCATTTCCCTTTGTTATATTAAAAAAACCCAACCAACCAACACCAATGTTCCCCCATATTTAACCCTGTGATCACACATAATAAAGAATGTATTATCATGGCGTATGAAAATAATCATCCTTACAGGTTTAGTCTTTGTATAACTCATCCACATGGAGGCCCTGAATGCCATTCCAAAGTATTGTGGAGAAACGCTTTCTGGATTATACATTTTACGGGTTACATTTTCACAAAAGTAAAGTCACAGAAGTTAACAATGCTAACTTTGATGACGGATTCCAAACACCTATGTGGAATAGGTCAATATTAGAACTTACATGAAAAAACACCACATACATGCATGTGCAAACCTTATGTAATTATTTCACCTGTTAAACTGATGCTATATGTAGAACTGCCCCTTTAGCATTTTTTAAAGCAAAAAAAAAAAAAAAAGTATAGAGATATTATTAATAGGAGGGCCAGTCTATTCACAGTAATTTCACTCCATGCATATTTTTTCCCCAAAATCTAGATTTGGAAAGAATCACATCTATTGTGATGTCCAACCATATTACGATTTCTTCTTTTCACATTAATTCATTAATATGGATATTTTTTAACACAGCTTTTCTTACCTCTTAAGTAATGGTAGCATTAACAACTTTTACATTTTCCTTGCTAAATTGGATTTATCACTTTTATTCTTTCCTTTCAGAATCACAAGTTTTTACAAATGAGGTAGGTAATTTGAAAGTACATATTGTCAGGAGCTTTGTAGATAGCCAGTGTAACTATTTCTTCTTGCTTCCCGTCAAACTGCTAAGCTTCTATGCCTGGTTTCCTGGTTTTTATCTTAACTTTTGCTGTGAAGCTGATGAAGAGGTCCATAATCACAAGCTAGAACATCCATATAAAATGAATCTGCATGCACAATATATGCACAATTAGACTGGCTCATGAATCCAGAAGTTTCTATGAGCTGCTTAAATGTACATACAGCCTATGTGCATCTTCAAGAAGGCAGCAATGCATCAACGTTGAGATTACTTTTTAGGCACCTTATTTCTATGATGCCTCTCATAAATCATAGAATCCTAGTATTGTGGAATCACAGACTAATGTGGGTTGGAAGGGGCCTTAAAGATCATGGAGATCCAACCTCTCTGTTGTTAGGAGGGATAACTTCCACTAGACCATAAATAAAAAAGCTAAGCAAAATCAAGTATATTAAGTAGTGTCATATTATATCAATATTCACAAGAATGTATCACTTTGAAGGATCCTTCCAAAATTCTGAATTTATACACTACTGTTTTCTTTAGTATTGTCACAAGCTGTTGAACAGTTGTTTTTTTGGGCTACAGTGGTGGGCCAAATTTAGCAACTGCAGGCAAAATTCTAACTAGTGAAGTGATTCTTCTGTGTTTGCTCATATATATGTGTGTGTATTACATATATAAAATCATACAGTAGGCCCCACTGGAGCTATACATATTTAGGATATAGTACTCTAGCCATTGGCACACTTATTTAATATACATCCATAGGTACTCAGGCTGAAAATATTAGAACCAGATATTCAGAGATATCAACCTCTTTTGGTATTTGCTTCAAATAGGATGATTAATGTCCAGCTGTGTACCTTCTTGGTCACACTGGACACGGGGCAGGTTTCTGTAGAGCTCTTCAGCTAGAGAACCACTGCACAACCAGGGAAGAAGCTCTTAAAATTTCACTAGAGTGAAATATGCTTTTCAATTGGTCAAGAAGCAATATCAACTCTAAGTCTGCAATTCCTAATCTTTTTAGTTTCTTTTAACTTGGTGGAAAAAGCAAAAACTACTAAGGGTGGTTGTAATGGAAGCATATGCTAAATAAGAAAAGAAATAAAATGCATAATTCTACTACTATGCCTGAGACTCACCAAATGTCTCAAATTAACTTTTTTAATATGCAAGATGTTAAACGCATAACCTGCACATCAGTATTGCAATGTTTAAATACCATATTTTCATATTTATACCTTAGCAGATAGCAATGGGAGAAATTTTTCGATGCATTACCCACATAAGCAAGCAAACCGCTGTGTTGAATCAGAGGTGGGGGGTTTTCTGTGTATTTACTTTACAAAATTAGTTCAGTTGAAGAACACTGGGATGTGAGGAAACTTTAATGATGAAAGGGGCAATTGGAAATGGAACAGGCATAATTTCTTGCTGTAAAAGTATGAAACCAACTCCTGGAAAGCTGCAGCTTTTTAGGAACACTCTCAGAATGCAAAATCAAGTGACATCTTCTTCTGCATTGCCAATTTTCAGTACTTAAATAAACTAATGAATCTGTTTATTCTCATGGCACTAAAGGAACTAAAGAACCAGCAAGAAGGGCTGGAAAAACTTCATCGGTACTGCTTCAGGTCAGTGCCTGGAAGAAGCAGATTGCTGTGTGATAGAGGTTACCTACTTTCAGGATTAGAAAGTGAATTAGGTTTTGGTGAAAGCTGAATATGCAGGTGATGGGGAAAGTTGGCAAGGCAGCCCCGAGGGATTGCTGTTACTGAAACCCATCCAACCCTTAAATCCCTTCCCTAAAACAGTTACTTAGCAATAACGTCATAAAGTTTGTCATACTGTAATAAAAGTAAATTGGTGTCTTACTACAGCTGCCCAACAATTAAAGTAAATACCTCTTTGAGACTGGATCTCAAAAAACACAACTTTCATGCACAGAGTAAGGCACATGCAGAAGTCTTCTTTAAGAAGACTTCTTTACTGAAATGTTCTCAGAGAAGGAGTGATAGAGTTTGAAAAGCTAATAGCATCAGGGATTGGTCACATGTTTGAGATCAGAAGACATAAGGTTTAGTCCATGTCCTGAGTGATGGAATAAGGGTCTTCGACATAGGTCCTTGACATGTCTAGTAACATGCTGACCTTAACTGCCCCTGAACAAGTCCCTCTCTTTTTCTTGATTCCCTCTTTTCTACTTTTTTTTTCCTTTACAAACCACTGATGTTCCCTAGCTCGAAAAAGGGAAGTTTTGGTTTGTTTTTTTTAAATGACAAAACCAAATTTTCACCCAAATGTATCTGTTTATGGAATGTCAGGGGGCTAAACTTAAACATACAAGTAGAGCTGTGAAAAACCTGGAATCCTAATAGTCTATCCTGAAAATGTTTTCTATGGCAGCTATCAACACATCACTCTTGTAAGAATCACTTTCAGGATGTTTTCTGCCTGTCCAATTATAATTGACTAGCGTATTGTTATTGAAGATGCATTTTGAACATCTGAAGGTAGTTATATGTCCAATTCTTTAATATATTAATTGCATTTCTTAAAAAAAAGACTACCTTAAATAGGAAGGTTCCTTATAAATACTTCCTGTTATCCTGTTATCTTTCCCTGTGACTGTCAGTGTGTTTTTGCAGTGCGCTTTAAATCTAAAATGTATAAGTCTTGAAAGGCAAATTTATGTGCATTCATAATACTAAGCAGTGCATAATTAGAAAAAAAACCCCCGCAGCCAATGAAACATGTCTACTCTCTCTGTCATTGCTGGTATTTATAACTGGGACATGGAATTTAATATGGATCATTACTTTCTCAGGATTTTACACATTAGCTACAGTTATGGCATTATTCCTGTACTTCTTGATTGTTCAGAAGTTAAATATTTTTGAGTTGTACACATTAGAAAAATTCTATTCAACACATTTGTTCTTCTATAGAAGAAGACAAATCTTACATCACCATAGCAATGTGTTGATTTCTGTGTTGTACTTATCTGTCTTTCAGTATGATTCTAATACTAGTCGTGACACATCATTTTTATTGAGTCAACCATCCCTTGTCTGTAAACATCTGCAAACTATTCGTGGGTTTTAAAAAGCAGGCCGTTTGTATGTATTGCTTTATAACATTTCATGCCATCATTTATTTAAAAGCAAGCCCTCAATGTGAATAGAAAAATTACTGGTCCTCAGAAATTCACAACCCCAAATGGTAACTCTTAAAATATTTAGAAAATACCCTTCTGTATAGAAAAAGTTTGTGATTTTTTAACTGTTTTATTCTTTTTTTTTTTTTTAGGCCATTTCAAGCTAGAATTTTCCTCTGAACGCAAGAAGTAAATATTATTTTAATTAAAAAATAAAACAAACTCTGAGAAACCAAGCTTAAATAGAGTGTGTTATTTCTAAGCACTCAAATTTCAAATAATCATCAATTCAGTTAAGCTAAAACTAAATGCTCTATTTTTCTGATCTCTTCTTTGACAAATACAATTTTTACTGTAATCCTTCACAGATCTCTTAATTATGTGAATATATAATACATTACCAAAAATATCGGAAATCAGAGCAATGATTACTAAAGATCTGCATATATCTTCTCAAAACAAAAGCATTCACAGGCATGTAACAGAATTGCAACTCTCAAAAATAAAATCCCTTCAAAAAATGAATAATATGGCATCTTAAAATTTAAATACATTATTTGATGTGTTTCTTTCGTACAAGGCCACATTTTCTAACCCATTGTTGCAGATGCAAATAAATGTGTTATATAAGTTCTCTGAGTAACCAAGGATTCTTTTTTCTCAAAGAATCACTCAAAAGGGAGACTCCATCCTTTCCAGAAGCCCACAAAAATTTATACGAATTATGCAATGTGGTTATAAGTTTTATTGTTACTTAGTTATGACTAGATGTTTTTTACAATATGAAAAAGTTGTGGGAGAACAGGATACAGAAATCTTTCTACCTGCTACAGCCCTCAGAATAGCATCTAAAAGATTAAAAAAAATTTTTTTTTTCAAATAGTCCTGAACTTCTTCAGGCTTAATGATATATGAACTACTCTTAGAGGCTTTCTTTTCAGTATGTGTCATTGAATAATACTTATCACTATTTAAAAGCCTAGGCGGTGTTAAAACTGTTGAAATAAGCTAATACACAAAGGTAACTAAAGTGGTAATGCTGGGATGATTTAAACTATCATTAGAGAAGAAAAATTCTCATCTTAGAAGCATGCTTTATAAATACCATGCAATTTTTCCAGAAGGCTTCATTCATTTTAACATAGAAATGCTACAGAACTTGCACTCATCTTATGCCAAGTTGGACCTGCCCATAATAAAATTTTATGTGCACTGCATACTCTACTCCTGTTATTGATAGAAATATCAAAATTGATTTGTGATAGTATCAACTAAATGGTATTTGGTATGGGAAATATCAATGAATAAATCAGTCCATCCTCTTGAGCCAGCAAGAGTCACAGAGCAGCCGGAGCCTCTCCTACTTTCCCAGCTCCCACTGGAGCACTGCTTTTGAGGCCCATGGTCTGCAGGTAATATTGTGAGAAACCTCCAACATAGTCACCCTGGCTGATACAGTAGGTATTTTGCTCTTCCTCAGAACTGTTGCTCCTACCTGTGCTGCAGACTGGAAACCAAAAAGTCTTCATCTTGCGCTCTTGAACTTCAGGTGAAGACTTGAACTGTTATGAAGAATTAAAGATTACATATCACTTCTTTCTTACTGGGAATATGATTGCATGTGCCTTTACTGAAATACTATCAATACTTAGGTGAGACACAGCACGGAGCTTGACTGAGCTCAAGAAGCATCTGGATGACGTCACGTGTTCTGACTTGTCTGGCCCTGCGTGGAGACTGGAGTTGGACTTCATGATCCATATGGGTCCCTTCCAACTCAGGATATTCTATGACTCCTACGTCATGCCTCCCTGAAAGCCTATCTGTATAACCCTATCACCATCTGTCTTTTTGAATACTATTTTATATCATTAGTGATTGAATGATCTTATACAAAAAAGGTTAAAAAATTGATTTGAAATCTCCTGTAAGGTGCTATATAAACATCAGTGATGACTCAATGATATTGTTGTCTATAGTGTTCCTTAAAATAAAACAAAAAAGCATGAGGGGCATTAATATTAGGTGTTAACAACTCTACCAAGCTGTGCATGTATAGTAGTCACAGAAATTAAAAAGCAGATATCCTCCCACGATGAAATTACCCCCAACTTACTTCAAGATTACATGGTTGATGAAAGTACAGCAAGTTCTAATTTCTAGAGGGAATAATGACTTGTAGTTGCAATAATTTAAGGAATAATGTACCCCAACTGTACTTAATAAGGCTATAATTCCATCAAAGGCTTCCGGGGACATCATAAACCATGAGAGTGAAACTCGAGTGGTTTCTTCATGTCACCAGAAGGCTGAGATGGAATTACAGTCTTAATTTATATTCATTTTGAAGGAGCCTTATTTAATATTTAATATTGCACATTGATAGTGAGTAATGCCTTTGGAACTGCCAAAAAATATTAGCTGTGTTCATGGCCTTTTGAAGCCACCAAAAGTCAATTATGCCACTGACTAGTGATTTTCAGAAATTCTTTCCTTTTTTTTTTTTTTTTTAAGAGCTATGGATGAGCCAGCATGAACTTGTGTAACTACGCTAAAGTTAACATCAGTTTGGCAATGTATTTTTATCACTTTCCTCCATACTGCATGAAAATGGGAAATCTTATTTCTAAGTGCACACCTCTTTATTTATAGAGGTTCATTTCAAATTAAGAGGGAAATTAATTGGAAGCATTGGCTTAACTTAATCACTGAACATCACAGAATTAGTATGGTTTTATTAAAAGGATTTTTCAGTTAAATGCCAATAATTTGTCCACATCATATGTGAGTTAACTGTACTGGGAGAAGCTTTATTAAAAAAAGAGAATTCTTCTTGGTGAAAGACTGCAGGTAATCTGTTTTAAGAAGGAGGATTATATGAAATAGTCTGGAGAGTCCACAGACAAAAGAGTTTTGGCCATGAGGGGAAACAGGGAGAAATCCAGTTCATAAATAAGTAGTGGATCAAAGTTACTAAAGGCAAAATAATGTTCAAATAATCTTCTCATCACTGAAAGAGTTCTCTCTTTCTATCTGACACTACAGAGTAGGATTAATTTATGGATATAAGAACATAAATTCCTTAGCTGGTCAGGCTAGCAGTCCACCGAACCCAATACTCACTCCCTAACAAAGGAGAAAGCAAATGAGTGCTAGGGAGTTTTCGGGAGCCTGACCAATTTCTGTGGAAGTCAAAGGGGACTAGTCTCCATATTTCCTTCAGAATCCATTTATGGACATATTATCCTTTAATTTCTAATCACTTTTTGGACTTGATGATACTGTCTGCTTCCACAGCCAGGAAGTCCCAGTGTCACTGCTAAAAGGACTGCTACTGAAAAGTGTGTTTTAGTGCGATCTCCTGATGGCTTCTGAATATCCCTACTTGCCTAAACCTAGGGATTGCAACATCATTGGGATGCTTTACGATGTACCATCTAGCCTCAAGCTTCCTCTCCCCTTAGATCCAGTTCACCCATATGCCAGCATATTCTGGATTTCTTAGATAACCTGAGGGAGCTAATACAGGAGGAGATGTCTGTATTTAGATAATGGCCTTGAGCCAAAATGTTTACATGTGTCAGAGAAACTGCCATAAAATATATTTCCTTGGAAATGACGTTGTGTCAATTTCTGAAACTCTTAGTGCTGAGTATCTGCTTTAATTTATAATTTTGAATGGAAAATACATCGTCAGTGTAAACTAAGCTCCTCTTTATGATCATATATTCCAAGTAGAGGATTTATGTTTGCAATTTGTTAAGATCAAATAACAGAAAAATAAATCACATACAATTCCTATTGATAGTTTTTGACCAACTTCTAAGATGATGATATTGCAAATTGGTCTTTAAAGCTGAAACCATGACAACCTAGTACTCAGTTATATGGCACTTTTCTGCCAGATAAATATATATGCTACACCTAAAACCAAAAAAAGCAGCATAAAAATGTATGAAAAATAAATTTTCTGTTGTCTGCCTCAAGCATTGCAATCCCATTTAGCTTTTGGAAGATGTTCTCAAGCCCAGAACTCAATTCAAAAAAATACTATTGAAGAACCACTCTATCATAACCCTAATATCCTTGCATGAACCAGAAAAAAGTCAAACTAGGTGGCAGGTTTTCACATGCCATGTAAAGATTATATCCCTTTGTATGTGATGTTCCAAATGCTGAGGGCTTATAAGCCTTCAAAGGGTGTTGGAACAAATGAAAGGAAGAAACTTAAAACAGGCTACTTAAAACAACTCTGGCTGAGAAAGTCCCAGTGTCAACAATTTTTAGAGGCTGAGAACAAATTCTCAGGTGTAATACTACAGGGGTATTTTTGTTCTTACTGTCTTCTCTATGCATTTGGTCTTGGACAAAGTCGTATGCACTGTTCATCTGAAACAATACAGCAGACCTGCTGTTATCTTCCCTCTCCCTGCAACAAACACTAAATCCCAAATTTTCTTCTTGAGACCAATTGCAACTTTTTCAGTTTCCACATGTAACATTTGCAATTAATGCCAGATTGCTCATATGTTTCATCCTTCTGTGGAATCAAGTACGACTCAACATTCTCGGTACTCCTTTACTACTATTTTATAAGTAATCATCTCTGCCTGGCTTCTCTAAAAAATTCATCAAATTAATAAAAAAATCAAATTCATCAAAAACAGCCCATGTCAAAAGTAAAGCTGCTCTCTCTCTGAATGTTTCTGTTATTAACAGACAATGGTTTGAGTGAAACACCTTTTGAACTTGCCCAGGTTGCCTTCCTTGTATAGAGAGTTGCAATACTCAAGGAGCTTTTAATTGCCCAATACACTACTCAGGACACTTAAAAAAATCCTAACCTCTTTATACTTTTGGTACTATATGGCCTTAAGCAGTACTCCAAGAAAAGGTATCCTCAAAAGTTATCTACTTCTATACTTCAATTCCTTCGGTACTGAATAATAAAAACGCATGTTTGTAGCCATTTCTACATGTTCTTTCTCCAAAATGAAGACATGTAAGCACAGAATTCTGGATACACACATGTAATTAAAAAGAATTGATAAAAAACTTGTCTACCCAAAAGTGTACTGCTATATAGGTAGTTTGCATTTGCAATGCTTTTGTGAACAACAGATGAAGAATAGCAAGGAGTTCTGGAATGTTTAGAAGATTTATATTCAGCTGGATATAAGGAGAAACGGGGGGGGGGGGGGGTCCCCCCATGAAGACAATAAATCATTGGAGCACATTGCCCTGAGACATTTTGCAGGCACGTTCTCTGCAGGTTTTCAAGAACGGACTGGATCAGTCTAGGCTGACTTTGAAGGTGATCTGACATGAGCACAAGATTGGCCAGGAGACTTCCTGAAGTTCCTTTATTTATGATAGCATGTTTGTATGTCTTAGGTTGCTGTAAATAAATAGATAAACAAACAAAAAAATAAATGAAAAATACAAGTGATTACAAAGTCAATTGTCATCACATGCATTTTTTATTTGTTGAGAACAGATTTGGCAAATTCTTGCATCACTGAATTCTATTTACTTAGATATTGCCTTTGCCAACCATTGGTTTCGATACGCTTTTCCACTCTACATCAAAATTGGAAATAAAGAAGTTTGCTAAGGAAGAAATGGCAAATTTTTTTCTAGAATAATTTTAAAAATGTTTTCCATCTTTGAAAACTTTATTTCTATTATAAATATTAAATGAAGGAAAAAGAAATGCAAAAATTGACAAAAGGGTGGTATATTTGTTAATACTATTTTCATGAGCTAGTAACTATGAATATGTATTATATTGGACTTAAAAATGCGCCAGCTTAAAAGAAGCTGAAAACTAATAGGATGTTGTTGTACATATTCATTGAGAATCTCCTAACTTTTCTAATTTTTGTCTGAAAAGCTTGATATGTTTTGAATGATTCTCTCAAAATCGAAGCAACTCACACATATAATATAAACAGTTTAGAATTCTTTAGCAGTAATATCTTTCAAATCCCTGCATGCATTCTGTAATATATATATATATATATATATTTGTTTCATCTATGATATCTTGATATTTTTAGGTATCATTTATTGCAAACTAGCAGACAATATCTTCAGAACAGGATAAGTGAAAGTTTTTTTCCCCTTTTACTTTAATGTGAAATTCCAGTGTTTTCATGTGGCCTTCAGGCATGAGAATCAGTAAGAATAAAACAGTATTTTCAAATGGGAGCACTTTGTCTTATCTTTTCTGTAAGGATGGGGGCCTTATTTCCACAATATTTTCTACCTTAAAAAAAATTAGAAATTAATAATTGCATGAACTGAAAGGGGGCTACTTACCTTACTTTTTAAAGAAGGTGGGTTTTTTATTCCCATCGTGGACAAATTGTAGAAAAAAAAAATAAAACTGGCTCACAAGTTCATTTAATGCAGAAGAACTCTTCCTATAATGAGAAGGATATTTCCAGGTAAACAGGAGCCTTTTCTCCATGTAGAACTAGCTGAGATTTATGGGTCAAAACAAAGGTCTTTTTAAATCATTGGTAATTCTTATTCCCTCCACCGAAATCCAGCTATGAAATGTGTGCTATCGGAGGTATGTCTGAGCTGGGAAAAGAGGTCATTTCTGTGTATATGTAAATATATAAAAATGAGTACACATAAATATATATGTATAGCTATATAAATGCAGCTAAACACATGGAGCACTCCTGAGTCTTCTCTAAGTTAATTTTTAGCCTGAAGCCTTGCCAACAACCTTAGTTACAACAAGGTAAGATGCAATTGCATTCTGTGTGATGAGAAAGACCATTAAATTCATACGGATACATATTAAATCTTTGGTGAAGAGTATTCACAAGAAAAAACAGAGTGGTGTGGCACAACATCTTCATTATAACCTTTTTTAATAAAAGTTTTCAAGATTTCTAGTTAATTGATCTCTGGAGAATACATAGTAAATTATTTTATACTTCCCATATATTTCAACTTAATCTAATCAAGCATAAATTGAGAGAAAATACTTTTCCTCTCTCTCTGTGTTATTTGTCCCACAGGGCCACCACCACAGCTAAAGGATCTTTAAATCCCTCCAACAGTTCACTGTTCTCAGGGCATCATCAGAGCCTGTTCACACGAACATAGATTTGTCTCAATTAATTAATGAAGTCAATCTGCAGCGGATACTGCTGGCATCTCCTGCACTTTGTGTAGTGCACCAACTGAACAGAACTGTGCATATTTCCTATTAAAGGACATGCATCTCATATGGGTGTTTAATCCACCTTTAAAATTGTTAGTAGGAAAGCATTAAGATCGATTAAGTGAACAGAACTATCAGTGACATTTACAAAGACGGAGTTGCCTGAAAGGTTTAAGGAGATGTAGTTTAATTTAGAAATATACAAAATGACAATTCGGTAAACTCTTCCTACAACATAACAGTAAGGTTATTTGTTATCAGGGTTAGGGATTTGAGATTAGAATTATTTAAAAGGGGCCCGAAGGCCTCAGATACATATTCCCCAGTAAATCAGCAAATCATTTTGAAGCCGATCTCCCTAGAATTACTTGAAAAACCCATCCTTAACACTTGGAACAGCTCTGTATTGTCTCTCAAATGCTTTCTAGAATACCTGGGAACTTCTATTCCCCGTAGTTCAAGCAGAATAACACATGAGGTGTCCAAGGTGGTGGTGTACAAAATACACAAAGTACAATGAATGTTTTGGATGTAGCACTCTCTACTATCTAGTTCCTTTTTCTTTATTTGTAGTCCTGCAGAAGGAGCTGCTTCCCCCACCTTTTTTTTTTTTGTTTTTTAAATTGTAAGTTAAGGAATCATGCAGCTTTTGTTTTACTCACACTCCAGGGTGCTGTTGTTTTGCATAATTTTTACACCTGAATCTCTGCTCATGACAAATTACTGCATTTTATCATGTAATTTCTATGAGATATAAAGACTCTTATTTTATGAATGCAGATTTCTATGTATTATTCATTTAATTTAATTAGATTGCTGACCTTTTTATGTCTACGAACTTAAGAAAGGTTTTAAAAGGTAGGATTAGATGTTGAATGAAATACAATTAATTATTTCTATGAAACTTTTCTAAGAGTTTTAAAAATGTTTATTTTTACAGGAGTCAATTTTCTGATCATGTTTTTTTCTTAGTATGTGAAACAATAGATTCAGGAAAAAAGATTTCCACCCTCTAAAACTGTTTAGCATAAACTAGTGCCTGATAGCATAATAGATATATGCTGAATGCTCTCCGTTGCCTCATGGTTTTGTTTGTTTGGGTTTTTCTTTCCACTACTTTCCCCTCTTGATATTCCCTATTACTTCCAACTCAGAATAAATTCCAATTTGTATAACTTCACTCCAGATTTTAATTCAATGTCTGTTCAGATCTAGCTGTACAATAAGCAAATTTGCATACTTTACATACTGTTTTATAAATGCTTCTTATTGACAGTGCCATTAGATATTGGGAAATAAAACTTATGTAGGGTTTTCTTTCAGTGACATTCCTTGACAAAAATCTTGCCAACATTTTATTTTGTTTCCTCCACAGAAGTAACATTTCTGATATTTGCAATCTGGCTGAGATCATGCATCGAGCCTCATTCTTTTTTGTACTATAAAGCCTCAGCTTCTAGGATACCAAAGAAGCCGAAATGTAGGTGACACACATGAATGGAAGGGAAACAAGGGAATATGTTTTCTCTTCCACCTCATCCAGCCCCCCATTAATTATATATCGCTCCAGTTTATTTCTTGATGGAAATTTTTGTTTCGTTTTGTTTGTTATTTAATTTAATAATATCTAGCTTCTAGCTTTCCCCTACTGTGTGTGGAACATGGTAGTTGCAAATGTGGAGCCATGTTAGTGGGGAAAGAAAGTAAAAAGGGAAAGACAAGTGAAAGATGACCCCTCTGCCAATGTCCAGACTGAGATGACATGCCGCGTTTCCTGTTCATAGAAAAATAATAGAAAATTTAGAAAATGTTGATGATTTTTCAAAAAAACCTTCCTAACCCTTACACTTTTTAGTAAAACTGATGTCCTTGTCAGACTCATTGTTAGAAGCGCTGGATGTTTGCTCAGCTGTAAAAATCTGGAGTAAAAGATTGTGGGTTCAATGAAACAGTATTTTCCAATTAAACCATGTTTTGCTGGAAGTTCCCCAAGCTCTACCAAACACTATCGTTATACATCCTATGCAGACTAGAGATTTGCATCATTTTTGCATGACAGATTTTTGAATACATAAGACTTTGGGGAACAAAGCTTTGCAAGGTGAATGTTACAAAATGCCCAGTGCTTTTTCTTTCTCCCACAGGCTTTCCTGCAGGCACAGATAATAGGGACATTAGTTATTAAATTGGCACTAGGTCTCTCTCTATTTCTCTATCATTTTCAAACAGGTTAATTAAAGCACATTTATATGCCAGCTAAATAGAAGGTAACTTGAGTCAGAGGAAACTTCAGCACCCATTTTTTAATAAATCTTCTTGTGCTTATAAATGTCCTTCAATGACTTTCAAAAACTTCTCTTGGAAGTTATTTTTTTTCCCAAAACCAAAGAAAATAAGCAATATTTTTTTTTTACATTATTTTTGAGAAATTAATTTTTCAAAAGTATGTGTTATGATTGTAAATAAGATTAAAATAAGTTATTTTCTACACTTTCCATTCATAAAGCATGAAAAGGTAGAAGAGAATATCCTGAGATTAGGAACACAGTAACTGCTTATCATGTGCTTGCAAAACACCAGTACTGGACACCTCAATATATTTTTAGACTAAGCAAGATGAAGCTAAACAAAGAAAGTATTTAATCCTCAGCCTCTTGCTTTCTTTTGGGACAGATGTTCAATTGCAAGTGCATCTTTTATATGCAGGTCTGTCAATGGCGGAAAGCCCTGGGTAATGCTGGTGTGCAAAAACCTTATTAGCCTCAAGCACACAAAACTTGGTCATGCCTGTTTGTGCCCCTCAAGACTTAAAATTGAAGTCTAAGGGCTCACCTATGTGGTCAAGCTACATTGCTGCCTCCTTTGTGCATACTCTTAACCCACAACAAAACAAGACAATATAGCGTAGGTCAATCTCAAAATTTCATGATGGAAGGGCATGTTTCTTTGTGAACATTCATGTAACTTTTGAAGCATCAGGAACAAGGGGTACAGTTTTATGTTCAGGAGGATATTTAATTCTACAGATCTGGTTTTGTATATTTTCCTACGTTTGTCTTTTTGTTTTTGCCTGGTAAATTCCATGAAATTCTCGTCACTTGTAAAGTAAATACGGTATTTCTGTGAAACTAATATCCAGAATTGTTTTATTCTATTGTATGACAAAAGGCTGTCATCGAATATTCTATCACAAAACAACTTACTTGATCATACATTACAGTGATTTTTAGTCATAACTTTTCAGTGGGGAGTTCTCATTAATCATCCCTTGCATGAAATGGCCACTTCTATTAGATTTTTTAGGAAAAAAAAAAAAAACCAGTTGGTAAAAATGATCAATATAAGCTTCAAGAACTTTGCTCCATTTTGTGAGCTATCATAACAATGTTATCTATCCTGCACCATAAAGCAATTTCAGCATGAAAAAAACAACTTTTTTTTAAATAAACATCACTCCTCAGGAGATAAAAGTAGACAGATTAAACCATATGAATTAGGATGACTTTCTGCAGAACCAAAAAAATAAAATCTTCAAAGCCTGGTGTTTCTCACCATAGGAGCCATTTTGAGGAGGGAAATTATTTTCCCTATGGTAGCTTAAAAAACAGATTTGCTCTTCTTGAATTAGAAAAATACTCACAGGATGTAAAAAGCACACACCCCTAAGTATATCTTCCTTTCACAGCTTTAAGAAAAGAAAAAAAATATAGACAGATGAATCAGGATAACGTTTGGGCTTTTTTTTTTTATATTCATTATTTGACTTCTGTGCATGATCTCAGATCTACTGGAGGGAGATTTTTTAATTCTAAGGACAAGAAAAATTTATTTTTTTTTAGGAAAAAATATTACGTTTATTCTTCAGAATTTGGATATGAATGTTTCTATGCAATAGTAGCAAAAAATCTCATGCATTAGAGTATACCACTTTTATCACTGTCCTATTTTCTTAGCAATTCGTGATGTTTATATCGACATATTTACTCACATGCAGCAAGATATTATTCCGCCCTGTTTCCTAGATAAAAAAGTTGATTAAATGAAGGCATGCAAGAAACTTGGAAAAGATGATGGAGTCAAACTTGAGTTTTCTTGTTTCTCACACCGTGACTTTAAACACTAAGCTGTGCTTTTTTTCCAATAGCAATTTACAGTGTTCATAATTCCCATTCAGTTTTTGCCATCTCTAGCTCAACAATCCAGTAATACACCTGATGTGGCTGGCGGTTCTGTCTGCAGGACTTTACAAGCTCCTTTTATCTCTCTGCAGGGCTTGGAGATGCTTCTTTTCTTAGTCAGTCAAGCATCATTGACAGGGAAATCATGTCAGTTCTGGCCACCTTTTCTCCAGCATACATTTGATATGAACATCTTCTCTCTTAATCCTTCACTTTTACTGCTCAATTCTTTGCTTTAGCAGCGAGCTTGTTCTAGCCCCAGTTTCCATTAGTCGTGTTGAGATCTGAGGTGGTTATTCAGTATTTGCATGCTGGAATCCACTCCCACAAAAAAGCCAGTCTCATTGTCTCACTTCTGTGCTGTGGAGTTCATTTCTTTAATGAGCTGATCATTGTTCGCTTTCATTTCTGCCTTTGCAATCTGAACTGGAGTCTCACTGCTGGCTGTCTGAGGAGAGAAGGATGATCCTGCTGCTTCTCAATGGAATTTGGTGAGGATGGCAACTCTCTTAGGAAAACAGGCGTTCTCTTCCTGAAAGATTATTCTTTAGTCCTCACGTTCATCTTGAGCCCATTTATCCCAGCTTTCCCGCCTTGCAAAGACATCCTTTATGTGGGAATTGTTGCAGAAGACTGATGAGGCATTGATCTTTTAGCTAATCAGCTGTCTTTGACACCATTTCTCTAGAACACTCAAAAACTTGATTTTAAAGTCCTTTATCCCCAGATTTTCTTCAATATAGTTTATAGAACTAAAAATTTAAAATGAAAGAAAGAACATCAACAGTCTTAAAATCCACTTGACATCATATGAGGCAATGGCATGCATCACAGAGGAATATACCGGACTACTTCACTCTCAAAGATTAGCAGCAAAGCTAGAGTCACTGTAAAGTTTAAAAAACAGCTTCAAATAAATATGAAAGATGCTTAAGCAATATTCCAAGAAATGAACTTTTGGATTTTTTGAACACTTTTGGGCAGGTGCTTTGTACTTGGTTCAACTTCTTCTTTCTTTTTTATCAAGGCAAGTCAATTCAACAATATCATCTTTACTGTTTTGGTCTCTCTCTGACTTTGATACTCTCATTGTAGGATCAGTTCTAAGAACTCAGAACTTTTTCCCCAGTGACAAAGTTTTATCATTTCTTCTAGGTTTGCTGACCTAGAAAAATTCTAGGAGAGCAAGTAATATGAGCAGTCATTTAGACCACAGAAAAAAACCCTGCATATCCCAAAGCAGAAATGCAACCGAAGACCAAGGCACTACTAAAGAATGGGGAGAAAGAAATTGTTGGGGAAAAGAATTTCCAAAACACTTAAAGCCTTCACATAAATCAGGTACTGAACTTAGGGAAAGGATGTCTTTGGGAAGGTTTCTTCCCTGTACCCTGTGCTTTTCTTTAATGTGGCAAAACAGAGTTTATTTATAAAATACATGTGAAACTTTCATAAATATATCTGTGGCCAAGCAGAAAAGCCTTCAAAAAATGCTTTTATGTTCTTGAGGTGTAGATATAGTATTAAAAATCTCTTCCTAAAGCTCATAATTTCTGCTTCAGTGATAAAAGTTACACTGATGTCTTCAGTTTTGCTGTTAACATATTCAGATAGTTTCAGACAGCTTTCTGCCCATTTGACTTCTTTCAAGTTACCTTTGGTTTTATTTAAAAAGGCATCAAAACCCAGGCACTTTTTACAGGTTTAGTTACATAATATATAATACTTCATCATTATAAGCAGGCTACTCAGTCTATTTAAAGAATGTTGTTGATTATTCAGTGTTTGCACAGCTATGGTAGATCTGACCTGAATCACATTTAAATGAAAGACTTCTATTGAATCCATCGGCTTTGGGGCATAAACCAGTCAGCTTTTCACTGACTCACTGAAATGCTGTAGTCTGATATATGATTCATGTTTCCTTCCAATGCCTTGGACTTGAATGTGGTTATTCAAGGAGTTAGTAATCATTGGTCCAGTATTTTATAAGCTATGAATGTTATAATAATGCATATATATCACTTCAGTACTGTTCTGAACAGAATAATTTTTTAACAGTCCCATTCAACTTAAAATTAACAATGAAAAGGAAAGAGAAACACCAAAAAGACAACATAAAAACTGTATTAAAATTGCATTTCAAATCTGTAACCTGCAAATGTAAGTGTTCTTAATCATTGATATTAGGAGGACAAGATAGATCAGATATTAGTTTGCAATCACAGATAACAAAAATGTTAAAGGGCTTTAAATAGAGAAGAAACATATGGATCAGGTGTTTCATTAGTTTGATACCATTGTGTGGTGGTTTAGACCTGGCTGGAGGCCAGACACCCACCAAAGTCAGTCTATCACTCCCCTTTCAGCTGGACCGGGGCAAAAAATATATACTGAGAGGCTCAGGAGTCAAGATAAGGACAGGGAGAGAACATTCTGCAATCAGTGTCACAGGAAAAACAGACTCAGCACAGAATAAAGCAAAGAAAACTCTCTAATTGATGACACTGCCCTGCACACCAAGTAACAGCAGAGTTGGGTAATGAGAAGTGCGACCAGATCTTAAAGCACCTCCCCTCACCCCTCCCTTCTGAGCAGACTTCACTTTAGTTGTGATTTCGCTTCCTTCTTCCCCCACATTGTGGCACAGGGAGGGGCAGAGACTAGGGAAATGGGTGTTTCAGTCAGTTCCTCAGAAGTTGGTTTCCTTCTTGGCTGGGGACCATTCATTCCACACACCCTTCCCCTGCTGCACCATGGGGTCCCACCCATGGGAGACAGTCCTCCACAAAATTCTCCAACGTGAGTCCTTTCCCATGGGGCTTCAGCTCTTCACCACCTGCCCCAGCATGGGTCACTGATCTAGCAGGCAGTCATAAATCACAATGTCTCTCAGTTTCTCAGTCCCAGTCCTCCACGGGGCCACCAGCCTCCACCCAGCAAACCTGCTCTGGCATGGATCTCTCCCTTGCTCATCTCTGCGTCTCTGTTTCTCTCCATGGGCTGCAAGTGCTGGCAGGGGCTTGCTCCAGCACGGGTCACAGCATCTCTGTTATGTCTCCACCTGCTCTAGTGTGTGGCCTCTCCAAGGGCTGCAGGTGGGGTCTTGGCCTTTTCCATGGGCTGCGGAGGGACACCCGCTCCAACATGGGTTTCTCCATGGGCTGCAGGAGCATCTTTCTCTCCAGCACCTGGGGTGCCTCCTCCCCTCCCTCACTGTCCTCCGTGCCTGCACAGTTCCTTACATCTTCCCACTCCCTTCTCTGGTGGCAAAATGTACCTGCCTGTGTATTTTTCTCCTAAAAGTGATTCACAGAGGCTCTATGACTATTGCTGATTGGCTTGGCTTTGGTCAGCAATGACTCTGGCCTTGAATTGGCCAATGTTTACATTCTGGGGCCTGCAGAGAGCTGCTGGCTGCTTCTTGCAGGATTCTCCACTAGAATCCAGCCACGCAAAACTGTGACACATTGAGATTATAGCTAGGCTTCACTAGAATCACTACATAGAGTTGTAGAAGATAGCAGCAGATCTGGTAAACGTGGTTGTAAATTACTTTGAATAAGATATAAAAATATGCAGGGGAAAAAATCCAAAGGAATCCATCAGGATGAAAATCCAAGTTTTATAAAAAGCTGTTATTGATTTCAAGACAGAAAAAATGGATAATTTAACTAGTTATCATTGTATGAGTATGAGTACCAGGGAAGAAACACAGCCATCTACTTGATAATTACCGATTTGCCACTTTGTCTACCTCCAGTTTACAAGAATATAGAAGAGAAAGAGACCTGAATATTTTTCTTGTTATTTTTCGCTAATATTATTTTTTGCATTCATTAATTAAATTTAGTAAATAATACAAACTCTGTCATAAAAAATAATATTTCCTACATTTAATTAAGGAGAATATATTTTAGAATATGGATCCATTTTTTTTGGCCTCAATCAATGTTTATCAGGCACCATTGATGACCATGATTATCACAAAGTAATTAAATAATAGATGTCACTCAAGTGTTTTCTGTTACTAAACTAAAGCCTAATGCTGAAAACTTTAGTGGACTCGCATAACATATGTAATAACAATTGCTCTGAGATTTATTATAGGTCTCACAAAGGTCCTTCCTCTTAAACCTGGTTTTGTAGAATTTCTGTGAAGTCTCCCTAACTTTTTTCTGAGAGAAGAAAGTTGAGTTACAGCAGCAGATAAGGAGGCCTTCAAGTTTCTGACCAGATTTCATTCCTTCCTTGCTAGACAGCCATGTGAAAAATGATTGCCATCTATAAAGCCTCTAATCTGCCCCACCAAGATAAAAAAAAATGGGGAGCAATCAAATTTTTCAGGCTACCCTTCACACTGTATCACCCATGGCCAAAATTACCTATTTTCACCAGATTAAACTACACTTTAGTATATTTCTGAAAGGATGTGATAGAAACATACTATGCGGCCCAGATGCTAGGGACTGGTATTTTAGGCTTATATGAAGTAAATCTTTAATCTGACATTTTTTGTCAATCAGAGAAAAGAAATGATGAACTAAGAAATCTGGACCTGCAATATGTCAGAAGATGATCCCACGGGAGAGAAGTAATAGTAGAAAAAGACTATTCACCTTAGTTTCTTAGCTATATACAAGTAGCATTGCCAGAGGATAATTTCATACCCTTTTCAAGAAATATAAGTAGCAAATTCATGTCACAATTAGCAGCAGAGATTCTTTGAATTGCTTTGTAACCAGTGATAAAGTGCAATCACTCAAGTTGCAGCAAAGATGATGCAGTACTTGACTGCATCATCTTTATTTTGGAAAAAAATACCTGGGGGAGGGTTGGGGGGTAGTGTCTCTCATCTTACTTTTCTTGGAAAAGTTGAAAATAATTTTTCAACGTCCCCACCCTTGACTTTTCAGAATGTGTTACAGGACCATTTCCAGACATTCCCTGTTTTGAGGCTGCTAAAGTATGACTTGGCTTCTTGTATCACCGAGATGGGTCTGAAGCCACCAATCATCACAGGGAGTTTAAGGCCCTCGTACTGAACACAAGGGATTGGAGAAGAGAGAGAAAGTGAGACTTTTTTTTAACTTACAGACAGCTTTCTTACACAGTTCAGTGTTGTTTTCTTACTTCGAATTAAGGAGACTGTCTATGCAGTAAAAGTAACCTTAGATTACAATGGCTGAAACAGTTGTCTATGAGTAAGTATCTGGCTGCTTTGCTTTGTGGTAGGTTGTGCAAAGAGTATGAAGGTTGGTGAAGAGGACAGAAATAATAACAGGGAAATTAATAATTTTATGAGTTTTACAGGAGTGCTTGGGCTGGCTGTAATAATAGAATGTACAATGATCTGCAGTACGGACTGAAAGTCATAGTTCATGGTTAAGAGTAGATAATATTTAGCATTTATGTAGTGCTCCACAGCTTCAAAGAACTATAGAAGCATAAATTAATCAATTCTCAGAATTTTAAGGTGTCTATTTAGATAGGTAGATTCCTTTTAGAAAGTTCTGAGTAACACAGAGGATTACATATCCTTACAAAACAGGACAAACAGCAGCCATATCCTCACTGGCTTTGTGAATTAGTTAAGAACCATTACTGTTCATCTGCTAATGGAAAAGCTGAAGTTTAACTGTCAGGAAATTTCTGTAAGGCATGTCAATGAGACCTGAAATCAAATTTTAGGAATGGCCTGTCTTTTGACTTACTTTCTGTCTGCTAAGGAAATCTAAGGAACAAAATGATTTACTGATGCGAGATAGACAAATATAATTAAATTTCAATGTTCACAGTCATGTTATTTATGTTCTCCTAACATTTCCATCACAATAGTGTAGTTAGGTAATGCTTTTTTGAAACCTATGTCCTAAGTAGTTTTGGGGTATGGGAAAAGCATTTATCATAGTATGGTCAGATTCTGACCACTGTCAAAGAACAGATCAATTTCACAACACCTATTAATGTATCTGTTTGGTGATTTTTGAAAGTTCTTTCCTTATTATTCACCTTCTGAGCTTTTCAAATACAGCTAACGCATATGGCTGCAATAAAGTCTGATGTGATACAGAGATGTCCACCAGTCTGCAGAGATCCTGTAATAACATTGATCCCACTTAGGAGTTAACTCAGAGGCCTGATGATAATTAAAAATGTCAACATCATTAAATATTTCATTTCTCAAATATGAACGAAGTGGTTGAGTCACATATTTGCATAATTTACATAACAGCCATCTAATTTTGGTGATTGAATTGCTGACACCTGGGATGTCTAAGATTTCATTTTTTTCTCTCTAGTCCACAAAGAATCAGACCCAGAGAACTTTTCAGATACTATCAGTGCACTGAAGCTCACTACGGGTATTCAAATCAAAAAACCACAGAGAACACAAACAATCTTACTGTGGTTATTCACACCCCTTTTTAAAGTATGATGGCAGCTGATGTGGATGGAGCACAGAGAGCTTTACTCAATTTATTGTTCTCACCTGATTCCTGCAAGGAAGATAAATGGCAATGTTGTCAGTCAAAAATATTTTAATATTAAGTTTTCTCTCTCAAGTGGGACTAAGGGGTATTACAGCATTGCATCAATTATCTTATTACAATACAGGTTTTAAGAACAGTTAATTGGGTTTTCAAAAATTAACTCAGTTCAACAGAAACAAACTATCATTAACAGTGCAGCCTGGTAACTTCCTGTTTTAACTTATTGCATGACTAATTTGCAGCAAGGTTTCCCATCTGTAAACCAGAAACAGCCAAGGAATACAGCCAAGAAGACTCTACATGGTGAGGTAACTTAGCAAACCCCATCTTGAACCTTTCACCACATGAGTTAAAATACTTAAAGTCTTACAAGGTTTGCATTATAAATGTATTTCTGGTGTTGACAGCTGTGGTTTTTGTTTTGGGGTTTTTTTCTGCATTTTATTTTCACATGAATATTATAATTTAAAGACCTAGAATTCTGTTATTAGGTAGTACATTTCTTTGTTACAGTAGCTATAAAAAATTAAAAAGCAAAATGGCCTAGGGTAAAATCTTGACTCATGGGAAATTCAGCTGTCATGGGACAAAAGGGGAGGTCTTCTCATGAATTAATAAATAGCCTAAATAGTAGGATTAAGTGATCAGCCTCAACAAAAGTAGAGGTTTAATAACAGAGTCCCTAAGGGAGTTCTTCTGGGATATCTACTTCTCAACATAAATGATCTAGAAAGGAAGTGAATAATGAGGTGACTAAGCGTTCTGATGATACAAAATTCTTCAAAATAATAATGATGAAAACTGACTGCTAAGAGTTGCAGCAGATTTCAGGGTACCAATCAACAACAAGACAAGGAGCAAATGAACATTACTATTGATATGTGTAAGTTAATGTACACAGGGGAAAAAGCTCATCAGTAGAAATGCACACAGTGATGGTCACTAAATGAGCTGTTATCCTTCAGAAGAGACATTTAATTGTCATTGTCCATAAATCTAGGAAAGCATTACTAGCCAAATACTAGTGACAGTCAAAGGCTAAGTAGAATAGTCAGAAAAAAACAGCTATGAAAAAGAACAGAGTGTAAGAGACCATCATTGTGGACAGTATCACATACAGTCATTGTACAGTCATATTCTGAATTCCCAATTCATTACAGTCTCCTGAACTGAAAAAAACAAGACTGACAAAAAGAAGGGGAATAAAGGAAAACAAATGTACAGATAGCTTTCAATACTAAAACAGACCCTGACACATCGGCTTGACAAACTGAAATCTTAGGTATTTAAAATCATGAACAGAGAACAAAGAATGATTATGTATGGTGTTTCATGACAGAATTAAGAACCATGAAGTGTGGTGGTTTAACCCCAGCTGGCGACTAAGAACATTTGCTCAGTCCCCACTTCAGTGGGATGGGAGAAAGAATCAGAAGATTTAATGTGAGAAAACTCATGGGTTGAGATAACAGTTTAATGAGTAAAGCAAAAGCCACACAAGCAAGCAAAGCGAGACAGAGAATTCATTCCCAACTTCTCATAGCCAGGCCATCCCAAGGAAAGCCAAGCTCCATCACACATGCACCCCCAGCACACTCACCAGTGGGGCAGTGTGAGAAACAGCAAAGTCCTTGGCTCTGTGTGAGCACTCTTCAGCTGTAACAACATCCCTGTCTGTTTTGAGCACTGCTCAGCACAAATCCAAACCACAGCCCCATGCCAGTTACTACAAAGAAAATTAACTCTATCCCAGCCAAAACCAGGACATGAAGTTAGTAAAAAGAAGCACTAAAACAGAAATACATACTTATGCAGCACAATATCATGTGGGGTTCACAGAATCACAGAATTGTAGGGGTTGGAAGAAACCTTGAGAGATCATCGGGTCCAACCCCCTGTCAAAGCAGGTTCCCTAGGACAGGTTGCACAGGTAAGTGTCCAGACAGGTCTTTGGACCTGAAATGGGTTTCAAATCAGACTACTCTGCATAATTTAAAAAAAAAAGGGCCCAGAAGCTACTCTTAAAATGGCAAATTACAGCCTGTAGTTCAGACTCAGGGTGAGGAAAAGCAGAAGAAAGGACTTCGAGATGTGCCTCTGTCCTTTCTCATGTGTCAGAGGCAGAAAGATTGGCTAGATGGAAGTTTCACACAAAGCATTTTTATGATCTTGGCCAGTTTATTTCTTGTTACTGAACTTCTTACCTGTGAAATGGGGTTAAAAGTACATATCACCCTTACTTTGGAAACATGTTATAATTTGAGATTTTCTGTAATGTCCTTAAAGATGCTTAAGGTACACAGGTTTTTAGGCTCTAGTTTTGATTGCAAAAATAGTCTGACCTTTCCTTATGATTAAATGATGTAAAATGTGTTCTAAATAATGTGGAGACAGTTTAATCTAGTTATAGTGACTTCTAAGGTAGAATGACATTGGGTAGAAGTTGTATCATCATGTACATCCTGCACTTCATGTTTTGTCTTTATTGAGGCAGGAGGGGCTGTTAATATTATCCTTGGCCCAGCCTCTGGTTACATATACAGAAATCTATAAAATCACAGTTCAATTGCATTTTAATATTAATAAATGGCTAGCATTTTTCTACTCCCAGGATAATTTAACTCAAGCATTTTTCAGAGTCCTGTTTCTCTGCCCTTAGAAGAGATGCAATGGATCCTGATCACAGTCTCAGACAGTGTTTGCTCCTACAAAAACTGTAGTATTTTCTGCTGCCTCTTTTTGCAGCACTTGCTCAAATATTAAGTCTGTCTTGAGTGCTTTCTTCTGACTTGCCTGCTAATGAAGGAGGTGGAGAAAGATGCCATAGAGTCTTTCTTTGCATGCAAGAACCACTTTCAAGTGAGTGGCGCCTTGACCTGTGAAAGTAAGATGTCCATATTCCCTGTAGAAAGTGATTGCTGCAATCTTGCTCACATGTATTCATCTCTGCTAAACATTCTTCTTATTCTGGAATTTACTCTCTAGGCAGCTTGAAGGCCATTGAACAAAGAGTTTTCCTAATATATCATAATTACACAAACACCTGCACTGAGCAACCTTGTACTGAGCTACTCAAAATTTTTTCAGGGGTTCAACAATGCTCAACACTCCTTAGCTGTGATTTGATGGCCAAATGGCTGAGCATAGGGTACAATGAAGCACAGATGGGAATTCTAGAATAAAGATTTTTAAAGAAAAGCACCCAGATGTACTGTAGTACGTTATTGATTTTGGTATAGTTACAACATGCTTTGCAACATGAAACTGCTTCTCTTTTACTGTAAGGGCAAAACAAGAGCTGCACAGAGGGTCATTTGCAGGTGTTCACTTCAGAACAGATTATAGAAAATATTTAATGGATGGTTTGACTCAATATATAAATGCTGCCTTGCATAGTACTATGTACAAAATGTCTTCTTAGATATTTAGAGTCTCCAAATCTCAAAGCTCTTCTTTACTAGATTTATCTCTAATAACAGTCTTTTCTGAAGTCATCTTTGAAAATATAAATATCCAACATTGGATTTGGAACTTCATCACAGTGATTTTTCAGAATGTCTTGAATGACTCAGTGTGTTTTCAGCCACCAAAGAGATTTGATTTTCAGATAGGACATAAATCTTACCCCACCTCTGCACTTTTAGTATAGTCTTCATTTTTCTCACATCAATATTATCAACAGCACAGACAATTCAAACACTTTTAAGGACATTAACAGTGGGAGATATCTTTCTCTTCCCCGCAGTTTACTGGATTTCTGTTTTCAGTGTTGCTCAAACTGCCTGAAGACCTAAGTCTATGAATAAGTTTACATATTAGGGTTAAAGAACTAGATCTTTCAAATTGAATGACTTGTTTTGTTTTTTGGTTTTTTTTAAGAACAATGTTGAGCTATGTTAGTACTGGAAGTTAAAACCTTCAAATTTTTTACAACATTAAAGCAACTAAAATCTAGTGTAATGACATAGTTACTGGCCTGGACATGGGGTGGAATTGGAGAGATCCCCCTTCCTCACAAGTGTTATAAAATAACAATATTTCTATTTCTACATTCAGTCATATTGAATATTATGTGAGAATATGTATAACTGTAAGACAAATCATAGGAATAGTCAAAGAAATCAGACCATCCTGCCCTGAATTTTCTCTCCAGCAATGGCCACAAGTGGAGTCCTCCAGAATGAAAGGCCAAAAAAAGAGGTGATAGTTTCCCAGGGTACTCTTAGAACTTCCATCCAACATCAAAAGGATTCCTATTGCTGAGGTGGTTCCTTTTTACTTAACAGCTTTGATTTGATTTTCTCCCCTGGATTTGTTCAATTTCTTTTTAAATCCATGTAAACATTTAGCATTCCCTTTTAGAAAAATATGTGCATTGCAAAGACTAGAGGTCTGGCTTAATTTTCTCTGTCTTGGTTTTTAATCTATTTAGTAAACAATCTTCCTAGCCATGAAACATGAGAATAGAGAATACCATTACAAAAACCCAAGCTGTTAAACCGTGAGCCTGACAAGGGATTCATTCCTTAAAAAAAATTGCTTAAGGGTTGCAAAGGGTTTCAATAGTTGGGAATTAAAGAGTGATGGAGTGGTTGCAGCTTGGCCATGACCTACTTTGCCCCAGGATGTGACTTGCACAGAACAAACAGCAGTCAGGGAAGGGTGATACTAAGCTAAAGCAAAAGAGGTTTCCTTCTTAAAAAAGTTTCATGCTTTCTTCTAGAGCTTCAAATCTCATAGAAAGTCTTTCAATTGACAGTCAGCAAAATATAAGCAAAATATTTCCTTCATGTAGTCCCCGTACTTAATGAAGATAGGTTTTGTTAATACATGTGAAGGAAATAGAAAAGGCAATATAGTTCTCTTTATCCTAAGCATTTTCACAATTCCTTTTTGGTTTAGTATCCTTTCATGCATTTAATTTTACTGTTCTGCATACTTTATTCTAAGTTGAAATACTCAGTGACTGTTTAAGATGACTATATAGACATAACCCCTTCATAATATCTTTCCTAGTTCTCAAAAAAAGTTTCCAAACTTAAAACTTTATCAGTAGAATTGCTTAAATGGTATTCAAAATTTTTTGAGTAAAACCATTGATAAAAGGTTACTATGGTACAGCATTTGTCCTCAGTCAAGACCCAACTTAGAGACTTGTATACATTGTCAAACCCATGAGGACACGTACATGAAATTAAATAATTTGATCTCATTAAAAGGGTTATGCCACAATAAAAATATATAGCCACGTCGTACTTCAAAAGACCATAAATTCCTTCTTCTATAGTCTGCTCTGAAACTAGTTTAGCAGCTTAAATTTTATATATATGTATATATACATATATTCTACATCACCATTAAAACATTGCTGACTCTCATTCAATAATTCAAACATATTCTGTCTTTAACTCATATTCTCCACCACCCAATTTCAGCTCAAAATACCCTGATTTACTCCAATTCTGTAAGGAATGCTTAGGCAAGTAGAATGAATGCTAAGAGAAATCATCCTGTCATAAGTTGCGTTTGAGAGAAGGAGACTTCACAACATCTCTGGGCAGCCTGTTTCAGTGCTCTGTCACCCTCAAAATAAAGCAGCTTTTTTCTCATATGGAGATGGAATTTCTTGTGTCCCTGTATTTCTAAATTGTAGATTATAATTATTAGAATAATTATTATGTTATTGTTTATAAATTTTAAAACTAACAAAATATTTTAACAATTATTACTATAACAAAATCATACATATTTATGCAAATACATGTTGTTTCTTTTCCACATCTTTACTAGACTGTATCACAGAATCGTAGGGGTTGGAAGGGACCTCAAGTGACATTCAGTCCAACCCCCTGCCAAAGCAGGTTCCCTAGAACAGGTCGTGCAGGTAAGTGTCCAGGTGGGTATCACAGTGTAATAACTCCTTGCAGAGAAGCAAGGGAGCAAGTTGTAAATTGGATGAGATGATTGTGAGGAAACATCAAATAGCAGTTAGCATTCAGAGTTTTAAAAAATTTGAGCTTTTTTAAATTTTCTTTTTAAAAATTATTCTGAAATGCTTAATTAACTGACACTTATTGATTTCAAAACACTGAGGAAAATTCTTTTTCTTTAAGTGTGGAAAACATGTCATGGGGTAGAAAGAATTTACTGAATGCCACCAATAGTTTGGCAGAAGAAACAACAAAATATCATCATGAGTACTAGCTCAGAATCTTCTGTTTTAGGATATAGTGTCTCTTCCAGTAAAGTACTATTCTCTTTTCCATGGAAGATTTGTTATTCAGGAACTGCATGATATCCTTTTGAACAGTGACCATGGTGCAAATCAAATATTATTTAAAAATGATTATATTGTACTGAGAGGAGTTCAAAAAGCAACCTGCAGCTTTTTTTTTTTTTTTTGGGGGGGAGTGTGGGGGTGTCTTTGCAGCTCTAAAAATTCATTAGAAATATACACATGCTTAAGCGACTAATGTATATATCTGCCTGCAGATAGGGCAGTGGAAAGCTATACAATCTGGAAATTATGATGAATAGGCTTCTCAGAAATGACATTTAAATCTCATGAGTGAATGATATCTTTAGCAGTTACTAAGGGGTATATCTTGGAGACAGCCTTCTAGTAATAAGTAAAACTTAATGAGGAAAGTTAGTCATGTGGCTCATATCCCCGTATTTAGGCATCACAGTCAAAATAAATGTGTTTAAAATTCTTTACTAAATGACCCATACATAGAAGCAGAGTTCACGGAACTGTACTATGATCAAGAAGGTGAATAAATGTTAGAAAACTAAATTATATAAAGCAACTATATTTATTTTTCCTTGTATCTGTAAGCACAAGTCAGCTATTATCTTCCTCCATTAACACATTAATATAATTCATGATTTCTATGTGTCACTACTACAAAAAAATTGTTTCATATTGCTTTGTTAGTGCAATGTTAATTCCCTATATCTTTACTTATAGTATACAAATGTACTTTGGCAGAATATTGCATTTCACCTGTGTAATAAAGGCACTTTATAGAAAGCGTATATTAACTTAATTTCTTTTGTTCATTATGGCTTTAGAAATAATTGAAATAAAACTTTGAACCTGAATTTTAGCTGTGTATGTATAGTCCTTCCATTAGTTTCCTTTTATTTCAAACTTTCCTTTTGCTCAATTTACCGCAGGAAACAGGTGGGATGAGGCAATTTTAAGGTAAAAGGAAAGGAAGAAAATTAAAATTGAACAACGGTCCATTGTCTATTAAGTAACCACAAATGGGCTTGTTTTATTTCAAACCAAAACTTTTAGATTATTTGCAGAGTTAAAATCATTCAATAGTTGGAAGTTAACACAGGAGGAATCTAGAAGTAATTTAACCCATGAAGACTTAAACTGTTTACACTGCCAAACAAATTTGTGTTTATAGTCGACAGCCCCCAGAATTCTCTTGAAATTCATAAGCAATCACAGGATGAAAACGTAAACCCTCAGGTGTGTCAGAGTTCCTCTGAGCAATGCTGTGATATTAGTTTGAAAATGCGAACCAAGGTTTGTTTTGACTTTTAGTCCTTACAATTGAAACCTGCTAAAGCTATGTAATTTCATAGAAATACATCAGAATCATCCACAGTTAGACAATTTTATTCACACAGTAGTATCATTTACTTCCACTGAAATATATTGACCTCTGCGTTTTAGCTGCTTTAATATTTTTTGCTGATTTCTGAATCAGCAATTAAACAGTTTGTCAGTGATAATTAAGATTTTCAAAGCTGCTGAGGAGATTTAGTCACATTTAGTTGCCTTCCATTGAGAAGGGGAATGCCTGAAGTCCCCTATATAGCATTAAAAAAAAAAAAAGTATTAACACATCGCTTATACATGCAATAGAAAAAAAAAAGCAACTAGAGGCAGACTATCACATACGTGATTTCATGTATAAGTGTATGTGTATGTGTATTTGTACACACACATTCCTCTTCTAGAGAAATTTGTTTATTTTATGATACGAAGGATTGCCTATTCCCTACTATGATATAGTTACACATTCCTGAACAGCTGGGTTATTTTTCAATGCAACCTGTCAGCGGTATTCACAGAGAGAACGCTCAAATGCTTATTGTATTATTGAAGAAAGGTTCACCTTCCAAGTATTGAAGTGAAATAAAGCTGGACTCTTTCTAATAAAGACATGAACCAGAGTTTGCAAAATCAGCAGCCATTTTACTGCTGGGGTATAGCTGTAAGGCCTCGGGTACTACTATATTACAATTGCACTTCTAAAGTACTGATGTGTGAATCACTTTGAACAGATCATCATCGCAACAAAGCGCAGTTGGACTATCCCATGGATAAGTGGCATCTGGAACACAATCCGCAGGAACACAGCGAGCTGCATTTTACATGACCCATTTTTGCAGCACTGTCTCCGATTGTTCAGACACTGTGGTTTCCAGAAGGGCCACTTGCAATAAGGACAACTAGCTACGCTGGAATAAACTAATAGTGAGTGCGTTAATTCAAAAAGCAATTAGGCTAATGAATTAGTCTAAATGGGAAACAGTGAAATTAGACTAAGAGAAGAGAATAAACAGAAAATTAATGGGACTTGAAATCTGTTCGGGCAAAATTAAAGAATTACTTATAAAATATATATATCATCTTACATATAATGGCATATACACTATATAGACACATGCTATATATGTACATTGATATGCATGGTACGGTGTTAACATTGAATATAAATTGGGCTAAAAATGTTTTACTTATTCTTCAAATATTTTCACAGTTAAAAAAAAAAAAAAAAGAATTCTTCCTCACTAGGATAAAATCAAAACATTTTCAGAAAGAATATTACAGAGAATCTCACAGTTTAGCTTCAAATTTAGGGTATGTACTAAAAATACAGGCAATAAACAATGACATTCATCTCCCCTAACTTTAAGCATCAACCACCTCCTCAGAAAGCCTGTTCCAGAGTTTGACTGCCATCTCAATAAAGAAACACTCTCCAATGTCCAGGCTAATCCTCCCTTGGTGTAGCTTTGAACTCCCACATGTCCTGTCAGTGGATCCCTGGAGAAGAGCTGAGCACGTCCCTCTCCACTTCCCATCCTCAGGAAGTTGCAGTGAGCAGCGAGGTCACCCCTCAGCCTCCTCTCCAAACAAGAGAAACTCAGTCTGTGACAAGACCAGTATCTCTAGCTAGCAAATTGCTTCTAATCCTATGTAAGCTTTCTGATACAGGATATATCCTTTGACAGCAAAACTGGGATTTTTCCTGTGTTGAATTGATTAAATATCAACAGGTCTGGAGAAGAAAATTAGGGGGGTGTGGGGTTTCTTTGTTTTTTTGGGGGGTTAGTGTTTTTTTTTTAAAGCCAGGCATTAACAAAATTGTATGGCAAGTTTGACTGAGTAAATGTGAACAGAGAGCATTTCTGTGAACAAATCTTTTAGCTGACGCAAACCCAGATCCTCTTTGCCTTTGAACATGTTTTGAGTCAAACAGAAAGTAGAAAATAAATAATAATGTGTTATAATTTGATAACATTATTCCTGCACTGTAGTACATTAATATTAAAAAAAGAAATAATGCAAACAAACACTAAAAATGACAGCCATTTTCATAATAGTGATCCTTTTCTTTGTCTCTTTTGGTCAATTGCCCTTTTTATGCCTCTCCATCCTTCTTCAAAAGGAATACTATGGACGAGATCATGATACTATAATTTTACTCTGAGTATGGGGTTTTTTAGCACTTTTATGTGATTAAACTTATGGGTGTTTTCATACATGCCATGACAGGAAAATCTTACAAGGACAATAACAAAAATAATATGAATTTTGAGGATTCCATTTCCTTCATCTTGAAAGACAATTTCTTACCCAAGTACCAGTCATGTACCTATGACTTGAATTCATGTCCTTATGGTCTTCTGCAATTCTGCAGAGTGCCACGAAATTAATTTTAATATCCAGCAATGCTGCTATACCGAGTGATAACTGAGCACTTCTTTGTCATATTATTTTAATCACTCAGTCACTTAAACAGTAGAAAGAAACCAAAAGGTATCAGAAGTCTTAGGCTGTCTACTTGCTAAACCTGCATATTTTCCAATATGAAATAAATGGTTGCATATTTCATTACCCCATGCTACAGCAAATGTGATCTCATATATGCTCCTCAGTTTTTCCTACTTAAAAAGGAAGAAGATAAATATTTATTTCCTCTACTGAGTTACCCCTTTAAAAATATTTTTGTTAATCTGAGTCTTTGTCTACCTATCTAGTTATTTATTTATGAAAGGATTCATAGTCATGTCATTACTCTCTTCCACAACTATAAAGTTGCCAAAAATTTGTAAGAGTATGTAAATCTCAATGAGTGTCCATTTCTTACTGACAAAATCATCAGAATACATTCTGCTTTTAAGGAGATTTTGATGGTTGTTTTTTGTGGTTTGGTTGGGGTTGTATTTTGTTTTTCAATTTTAAGCATAACTTTTCTCCTTTGTTTGAAGATGTGAGCTCATTTTAGAAAATCCAAACAACACAAAAAAAAACCCAAACAAGCCACCATGGCTGTTGTCATAAAAGGGTCTAATTCTCTTAATTAAGGAACTCTTGAAATTAAAGAATAGGCACTAGGTGTAGATATACCCTTGATTTTCCTGTACTTCAGCCCCAAAATTCTATACAACATGACCACATATGTTTTTCATGACTGAACCTCTTTTCAGTGAGGTACATACAATATTCTCACACTACTCCAGCAAAAGAAGGGGCAGTTCAAGAGGTACCTGGACTTTGACATGGTTATCGTTTTGGAACTAAGGAAGTCAAACCATTAAATAGAGAGAAGAAAGCCTAATATTATGACTAATCACATAATCCCAAAGCTGGGAGGAGTGGCTGACACACAGGAACACTGCACTGCCATCCAGTGAGACCTGGACAGGCTGGAGAGCTGGGCAGTAAGAAACCTAATGAGGTTCAATAAAAGCAAGTGTAAAGTCTTGCACCTGGGAAGGAATAACTACATGAATCAGTAAAGGCTGGGGGATGACCTGCTGGAGAAGAGCTCTGTGGAGAAAGACCTGGGGGTTCTGGTAGATGACAGGTTGGCCGTGAGCCAGCAGTGTGCCCTGGGGGCTAAGAGAGCCAATGGGATCCTGGGGTGCATCCTGAGGAGTGTAGCCAGCAGGTCAAAGGAGGTGATCCTCCCCCTCTACTCTGCCCTGGTCAAGCCACACCTGGAGTATTGTGTCCAGTTCTGGGCTCCCTGGTATAAAAAGAACAGGGATCTCCTGGAGAGAGTCCAAAGAAGGGCTACGAAGATGATTAAGGGCCTGGAACATCTCCCCTATGAGGAAAGGCTGAGTGAGCTGGGACTGTTCAGTCTTGAGAAGACTAAGGGGGGACCTAATTAATGTTTATAATTATCTTAAGCATGGGATGCAGGGGGAATTGGCCAGCCCCTTTTCAGTGCTCTGTGGGGACAGGACAAGGGGCAATGGCCTCAAGTTGGAGCACAGGAAGTTCCGCACCAACATGCGGAAGAACTTTTACACAGTGAGGGTGACAGAGCCCTGGGACAGGCTGCCCAGGGGGTGTGGAGTCTCCTTCTCTGGAGATATTCAAGACCCATCTGGACGCCTCCCTGTGCAATATGAGCTGGGGAGCTGCTTTGGCAGGGGGGTTGGACCCGATGATCTCTTGAGGTCCCTTCCAACCCCTACGATTCTATGATTCTATGATTATACAACTTGGATAAATTTGATGTAGAGATGAACATCTTACTAAAACTAAGCTTCCCATTCATTATCCAGTACATTGCGGCTTTGCAGGTACGGGGCAGCACGAAAGGGGAAGTCACAATTGCTGGGTCTAGGTGAACACATTGAATGATATTAATCCCTGTAGAAAACACAATACCAGAACATAAAACCCCTGTTGTATCTGGGAGAACAGTAGCAGATTTATGCAGGTTAATTGCTAGAGAACTGGCTTAATTTTGCAATTCCTTTCATGCAACAGCTTTATTCCCTGCCTCAAACAGATGTGGAAAACATCAGAGAAAATCAGAGAAATGAGTGCCTAAATAAGGAGGTAAACATCCAAGAAAGGTAAAGTTTATAAAACAATGAAAAGTTTGCAGGAGTGAATCAGGTGTTCCAGATGATCTATGACTCATTTTAGCATTTGTATTAAGGTTGGAGGAGGCTTGTTCAATTATTGAGAGCAGAAAGTTGGAGTCATCAGTCAACTTGTAAAAAAATAGTATCCAAGTCTTTATAACCACTTGGCATATCCAGAATTCCTCATAGCTGAAAATATTATTTTTGTTATAGAATTCAAAAAAATATTAAAATAATGAGGATCGAAAGATAGTCTTTCTCCCCAAAACTAACAGACAGATTTCACCTTCAGGAATAGTTACCAAAATACGAGAACACTGATGATATTTAAAGATAACTGACTTAATAGTCTTCTAATATTAAACTTTGAAAAACTTTGGAATATTTCTTCTTAAAGAAGAAAGTACTGCTAATACTCTAGAAGTATAAGCCTGTAGGAAATGACACAAACTCCTGGACTATATAATCATATATATTATAACAAGTTCTAGCAAAGTGAAAGTTGAGAGAACCTCTATAGAGGAAAATAAAACAGAGACAGAATTAAATTAACAAACTTTATATAAATAAGGACTTTAATTTTTTGATTCAATATGAATGCCCAAGATTTGGGCTTAAATGCATTACTGAAAGCACGTTTAAAAGAGCTTTCAGGTTCAACAAGGGTCATAATCTATTTGGAGCCACTGCTAGCCTGTTCTTGTGTACTCATTTTAACTGCTGTAAAGAGATGACTACATATAAACAGACTAGGTAGAAACTTCCCATTAATTCCATGCCTCAAAGCCAGAAGGAAGTAGTTTCATGCTACTCTTCTTCTTTCCATTGAAAGACAAATCACAGTAGCATGCTACATTATTTTTTGTAGCCCACACAAAATATCTTAAAATAAAGGACTACTGAAATCCTTTGTTATGCACCTCATATGAGCAAAATACTTTCTTAAAACCTGCTGTCACAGCCATAATGTGACCTCGGAAATTACATAAATAAAACAGTCATTAAAAAAAAAAGCTTCCTATACACAGCATTCACTTTTGCAGTAAACTTTCTATAACATTGGAGCTAACAAAGTTGCCCTGACTTCCAATTCCCAGTCCAGCTAGTAGCCCACCCCTTGTAAACAATTATTGAAACTTAATATTATGAGTACAAGAATATTATTAATGTTGACTTAATGTTGGAATTGCATTTCCATTAGGAACAGCCTTCAGCAGATACCCCTTTTTAGAAAAGTTAGCACATGAAAAACACAGAACAGAAAGACTCTAAATCAAACTGCTATCAAACTGCTGAAAGTTAGCTCTACAATGAATTCCCATTTAAATCCATACTGACATCTTTTTAAATCAAATGCCACAATTTCCCCCAAGAAAATGAATGTATTATTCATTTACCTAGGTATCAACAAGCAATGACTTTAAATAAAAAAAAAAAAAAATTAGCAGCTTTGGTAGAACTTCTGTTAGTATTGAGCTATTGATAATCCTTGTGATACAGAGAGGGAACAAAAACCAGAAGACATTTTGTCTAGCCATGAAGTAATTTGATCTAATATAGAAGTGCTTGGGTACAACTGAAGAACAATTCCATTCATCCTGCTAATAGAAACAGACTAGATTTTCATCCATGTCTGTGGGAAGGGCATGAAATAGATGAAAAAGTCTTAGAGAAGGTCATAGTCATGAACAGAGAACGAAGCAAAACCACTGTCTTCAGAAGGCTGAAGATCTCTCTAAAAATGAAAAACTGTCAGCTGGGCTTGTGCTATGAGAAACACAAGGTTTTGCCCGGGTAGGAAATAAATGTGGGGAATGAAGGCCTGAAGACAAAACCTTGCTGAGTACCGATTCAACAACAACAACAAAAAAAATCAGTCACTTCCACTGTTAACTCAAGGCTGTCACTGGCCTGCAAACCATATAGTATTTACTAAGTGAGAATGTTTGCCACAGAAATTGTTAATTGAGAAAAAAAACCCTTAGAAAAACAGGGATCCAATGAAGCCTGGAAAGTATTTATATATTTCTCACATAAAATAAGAGGAATTTCTACTGCTATTTACATAACCTCTTTCCACATTTTCTGAAAATCTGCAATTTTGAGGTGGCTGAGCAGTCTTGAGAAAACATGAGCTATCCCACTGATCAGTAGGAATTATAGGGGTTGATGAATGCAACACTGAGGGGAGAAAAAGAAAAGGCCATTGGTAAGGACAAAGTGGAATAATACAGAACTGGACTACAGAACAGACAGATGAGAATAGAACATACTTATTTTGTTGAAAGGAAGGTAAAAACATTATATTCAAAGTGAGCAAACAAGCCAAAAGCAAACAGCTCTGATTCAGGAAAGCTGCAAGAAAGGTATTTATTAAATTAATTCTGATTCCAAGAAAGATCTTTCATATTTATTTATAATTACTGTATAATACTGGAGCTAGCACATGCTCCAGGAAGTTCAGAATGCAGTTTCAGTTCTTAAATGATGTACACACTTAGAAAAATCTCTAATGTGTTTGACATTGCTGGGTTTATAATGATATGTATAAAATTAGAGACACAAGGGACATCACAGAAGCACAGCTATACGAAAATGACGGAAGTTTCATTGGGATTGTAAAACATGAACAGAAGTGCCAACTTCTTCCCTGTTTATAATGTATAACCAATATTTAAATAATGGCATAATATCATGTTCCATATCCATGATTGCACTTGAGCCATTAGAGCCTTGAACATCTGCTGGAGCAATGCTACACAATTTGACCTTTATCCAATATCTGAAAGAAAAATATGTGTGCAAGATAGAATAAGGAAAGGAAAAGAAAACGTACTATAAGCATACTGCAAGTTCAGCCACTGGACAAAAATGACCATATTAAGTACTTGGAATACATCACTTCAGAAGAAAATCTACACATACACAATGGATTCCAAAAGTCTGCATTTCCAAATAGGTCTAGGGTATTATACAGTAAGTACTCTTAAAAGTGACAACAGTATCCAACAAATGCCACAGACAGCTGAGAGCTCATGCAAGGCAGCATATGCTACACATTATGTAGAATGGAGGAAGTGGCAGTCTGATAACTGCTAATGAATAACTTGATTACTTTTTAATAGGGCAAGTATTGATTCTTATCTTTTCATTTCGCTTCGAATTAGTCTTATCTGCAATAATAAAATATATTTCTCAGAGGTTGAGCTGATGACAATGCTCTTTTAAATAGCCAGGTAGAAAGGAGACAGCCTATAAATTGATATAATCCATCTATCAGGGGACTGGCTACTCAAACACACACCAAAAGTAGCAATCAGGAGAACACAGACCAGCTACTTTCAGGAAACCACCAATCCTCAACCAGCCTCTATTAAACATGCCAGGTCAGAGTTTAGAACTAGTAAAAAGAGTACTAATCAGATAAAAGGGCATTCACTATTAACTTAGTTTTCAATAAGTAAAGGACTTACTGAGCCCAATAACATATGAAGGTTTATGAAAATTAGGATTGGGACATGGTAGACAGATTGAATTTCATGCACAGAACATATGTCACATTCTTACCAGTGCATATCGTCTCCAAACCTAGGAACTGTGGGAATGAGTATCATGCATAAATAGAGGTGATTTTTTCTCCCCTCCAGTTTATAAATATATAAATACTCCTATTGCAAAAGAAACTGAATAGAAAGGATTTGATGGACAAACAGAATAGAAAAAAAAAAGATTGAGTAGACATCTATGATTGCCTATAAAGTCTAAACATGCAGCTAAATCCTGAACTAGCAAAGAAACAAACTCAGTATTACTTAACTCATTATCTGTCCAAGACAATTTTGAATGAGTTTGACAGACTTGGGAAAAGTCTTCATAAGTGTTTTAGGACCATATCTATGACCTGGCAAGCCCAAACCTTTTCCAGAATTATTTCAAAGAAATCTCTATGACATTTTAATGAGCACTAATTTGTTATACTGAGTGGGACATCTGTAATCAGGAACTTTCTCTGTATTCACAGATATTGGGATAAATCCATTAAATGCACAACTTCTGAATCTTAAATCCCTGGGTGGAAGCTTTAACTAGAAAATAACGTAGTTCATTAAGCGAATGTTTGTTCATTTGTCTTAAGTTTTCCACATATTTCAGATTTTATATTGAAAAAAGAAAAAAAGCATTTGCTATTATCATAAGCAGATTTTTAAAGCAGAGTAGTCTAAATCTTTCCCTCAACAAAGAAAAAAAAAAATAATGTTTGCAATTGGATTTTGAGAGATACATATAATGATTTTCATATACTTGGTGTCTTCATTGCCGATTTTAATGGCTCTTCATGTTTAATGGTGTCAGACAGTAGCAAGTATTCTGCCTCTAAACAAGAGAGTTCCTTACCTTCATGTTTAATTTCTATAAATTAGGGCAAGAAAGATAAAAGAACCAGAAACAATTTTGTCAAGATCTTCGGTAAGTTTAACCAATTTAACATGTGATGCATTCATAGACAACAAAACAAAAAATAATTTTTCTCAACTGTTAAATACCAGTGGGAAAAACTCATCCAAGAGAATTATTTCACAGCTTGATAGTGCGTTAAGTATGAATCCAAATTAAAGTAAGCTTGCCTTGATTCACCAGTAGTTAAAGCAACCATAGTAAGCATAGTAACCACTAGTTACTTCTATAGCTATCTTTATTTCACCTTCATTATTGTACCATGCATTAGCCGTATTTAGTGTATTTTATTTTCAAGCAAAGAAAATGTTATTCTATCCCTCAGTCCATTATTCGTCACACATTCCATGCAAGTTTTGTTATGAGTATGACTAGTATACTTTCAAACTAGTTCGTAAAAGTTGAATTCAATGTAATAAAGCAAATGAAAGGGTTAGTGAAAATATTATGTTAAGATTTATTATGACTTTCTAGGGTATATAACATCTTGAAACCCGCTTTTAACATTTAGTTTGTAATACCTATTCCAGGATTTCAACAAGGATAGGAACTGTGAAACCACAGATTCACCACATTTATAAATTAATTAAATATTACTAACAGAATGACAGTATTGAAACTGTTATCTTAAAGTAATTTTTTAAAAAATCTGATTTATGAAGACTTTGTCCTTGTAAGTCAACAAAACATTGAAGGGAAGGGGAGTGGGGTGGGGGTGTAGAAAATAAACTAAATATACACCTTTTAGGGGGTTTTGGGTGTTGGTTTTTGGTTTTTTTTTTTAAAGTAATGGAAACTGAAGCCTTCACATAATTCCACTCTTTGGAAATATCAGTTCTTTCAGATTTAATCTGCAGATGTGTTTAAAAATTAAATATCACAGCTAAAGATAAGGGTCATTAGACAGTTTTTTTACCAATGTAGTCTTTTCTATTTTAAATTCATAGTCTTCTCTGAAGTTAAATTATTTCAGATTTTTACAGAAGTTCACCCATTTTCCCAAACACTTTGGTTGATCAATTTAAAAGAAAAAAAAAAAAAAAAGGAACTTCGACATGAAGAAATTTGGAGGGTAGAAAATCCTCCTTCCTTCTTAATGCTGTATTTGTGAAAGATGTTGATACATTAAATGCTGACAAAATAAATGGAAAGGAGAAGAAAAGAGAGAGGAAATGTAAGACAGAAAGTAAAATCCAATGAAGCCCTAATGTTTAAAGGCCGCAAATCAGTTCCAGAAATCCATTGATTCTTTACAGAATCCATCACATGCCTCTCCACGTATGCTGGACTGATTTAAGAGCTGGCTAACAGCTCAATATTTCGTCCTACCTGTACAGATTCTTAGGCTGTAAAAATTCTTAGCTTCTTTGAAGTCATTAGATTTTTCATGTCTAAAACCCACTGTAAACCCATCTATTAGTCTTCCACATAACAGTTGCAATAGGTGACATAAAGAAGTCACGTCACTCCAATTGTAAGGAAAAGTGGGCCATAGGTCACTAATTCCTTTAAGTTTGTCCACAGTATTAATACATTGAGCAAACCTGCACTAGCTAACCAAACAAAACTTCTAAATTATATGAGCATAGGTCACATCATCTTTTTTGAGCACTAGCGCTTCCTCAGTTTGAGGCTTATGCCAATGAAGCTAAGAGCAAAGAAGCAAAGACTTGCAAAGTTGCAAGTCTTTCAATATGAGGGGTTTAGTTTTAAACAATTTTTAAAAAAATCTTATTGCTTCCATAATTCACTTTTTACCCAAAATGTCTCACCACTTCCATTGCACTAGCTTACTGCTAGTTCTAGGTGCATGTGACTGATTCAGAAATCAGTACTAGTGGACCTCAGGGAAGACTTCCACTTTCTTGGTTTCAATTTAATGGAAAGTCAAACAAGAAATTATGAGGAGTCTGTGCCAATGCCTAGACTTTCAAAAATGGACATTTTCCAAGTTCTTTAGAGAGTTAGGAGTTTAAGATAGAGACTAACAATTCCATATCAAAATTTTGCCTCCGTGCATTAACCAGGACAGTCAGACTACCAAGGAAGGCCTACAGCTTCCAAGGCATGAGTGTCATGGTGGTGTATTTCTGATTTAAGGAATCTAATATTTTGCTTGACTAACATATACAAGTGTTTGAAACTGGAAACTGTATACATACAAAATTGTTCTCATTGTTCTATAACATTATGGACATATCCAGGACATGCAGTAACATTGAAACAAATTTATGTTGTTCTTCTTGCTAAAGGGATCAATGGCAACAGCTTCTAAAAGCTCCAATTGTAAGACAAATATCTTCTGTAGAAAATAATGATGTATTGTCTAAGAGATAAACTACATTTACAAAGTACTTGGTACAAAAGGTGAATTTTGTACAAGCAAAAATATTTTGTTAAATGGAGAGTAAAATGTAAATTAATTGTGTTCAGAATGCACAGTCTGTTCCCTTGTTTAGTTTCAGAGTTACGCTAAAGAAATCATAACCTTGAACACAAAACTTGAGTGGCATAGATGGCTTTTGTATCTCTCTTACCCTTTCCTGACAATACAAATAAAACCAGAATAAATTTGCGTTTCAGTTTTTTCATGCTCCTGAAGAGTAAATGTACACTTAGGCAAAAAAATAAATGCAGAAAAAAAATCTGTTGGAAACACTGCTGAGAAATCAAGCTGAAGATACTATGACACTTTATTTAAACGTCTTTCCATTTCAAAGTTGGATTCAGAAGAGCCTAACTTTAGTCTTTCTAGTGTGATGTTGATATAGCTTCCCGATAATGATAACTTCAAAGAAAAAACAAAGAAAAAAAGAGCTGTGCTAAAATACCAATGATGATTAAGATTTCCTTAAACTATTTCTAATAGTGTTAAACACCATAGACTTGTGTAATCATTAGTTTAGGTTCCTTACATTTTGTTCAGTACAAGAACCTGAGCTCACTTTTGTTTTGGATGAGGAAAAAAAGATTATTTCTCTGACATAAGAGTTCTCCTGCTGTCTTTCCTGATAGTTTTCAGATAAAGTACCTCAAATGCTGCTGCACGTGTGATGAGTTAGATGAAGCATTTGACAGAACTTAGGCAAGCTGTGTTATGGCTGATGTAGAGCTGCATGAGTTTGCTTCCTTTGATGAAACGGGGGTGTGTCTTGTTTTTAAGAAGGAATCTCTAGGCATGGCTCAAACATACACATAAAGTGTTGCTCACATTCACAATTTATTGTTAAACTACAGTGAAGCACTAAAATCCCTGCATGGAAGATATTCCAGAAATGCAAATGAGTAACTGTATCTGCATTTATATGCTAATATAAATAATGAATAGATGTATATATTTCAAAGACAACACAGGTTGCTTGTACTTGCACTTTCCACCAATATATTCTACAAGGCCTTTGGTACTTTCATTTTTCTATTGTTAGTACCTTTGTCATCAAAACAGCAATTCCCTACAGCCCCCAAGCACAGAGGCAAATTAATTGTACTAATCAGCATTTCAGAATGGACACAGGCTTAATTAGCAAATACCTTTACTTTAAAGTTTGTGTTCCCATACAGATATAACCTCTGGGTATTTCAGTAGAAGTGTTAAATGCCTTACATTCTTGATAGCCAGCCAGTCCATTTTGTATTGTACTGCAGTATAAAGAATTCACACTGCCAGGAGGCACATCATTGTAAGTCACTACCTTTTTACCTTTTTTTTTTTTTCTTTTTTTTTTTTTCCCCCAGAACCTTTTTACTAAGTGTTTTATGCATGTAGTATTTCTAAAGAATGTTGGTCTGCTGGATGTACTCCATTTTATTTACAGAACCACTGTGAAGTCTCAGTTGTGGCTCTACTGTCCCCCTTAACGCATTATTGTACCTCAGTCGAGGTGGCCTAAGGACTTACTTTTGCCTCCAAAATCTGTTCAGTTGTTTTTTCTGATATTGCCATCTCTGGACCCGTACAATATCCTTTGTGCTTTTGAAAAACATTGTACCCTGACATGGCCTAGAACTAAGGCCACTTTATTTTGAACTCTGAACAACAAAGCTCATGATTTCTACTAATCTTGTTACTTACTGTTTTGTGCTTAATTCTACCTGAAGCAACCTCAGTATGGACCACATTGCATGGACTCTCTACATGCACACCAATAAATGAGTACTCATCACTGAAACTGGTATTTTCCACAAAGCAGACAAGTGACACAAAGATGTACATGCCGTGAACACGAAGATATCACAGTGCTAGCAGAAGCCGAAAACCGCACCAGTATGTTCACTTCATGGTATTTAACTTTTTATAGACATAAACATTTCTAGCTGTGTCTACAGAGGAAGCATCACTTGAGGTCTGTCTAAGCATAACAGGTAAATATTTCCAAGGCCACATGATTAAACTACACAGCGAGTGCTAGAGAACTGATAACTTAAATTCAAGACTCCAAGTTCAGGTAATTAACACAGTATTTTTTTCAGGCCTTTCTTTAGGAGTAGCAGTTTTACTTTTGCCTTTTCTTGGTATTTTAGCCAGTAGAGATACTGACAAGTGTCTGTAAGGCAGCTCAGCATTCCAGTATTACACCGGTTCATCTGTCATTAATTTCACCAAACTCAACCATATGGACTGAAATTTGTCATGCTAGTGTCAGCTTTAGACTGTGGATTTTTTAGAAAATGTAATTAAAAACAGTTTGGCAGTTTCTCAGAAAAGAAACCAAGTCTTTTTGCTTGTGTTATATTATTCACTGTGTGCTCATTTTCCACATAAATTCAGTGGGGGAAATAAATTCAGTTAAACCATTTCTGCACTGGAGAGATAAATCCTATAGTTCGGAACAATCAAAAAGGAAGACTGTTGTTTGCACTGAGTCCATCCACTTAAACATTTTGTCAGAACAAGAGAATATGTCTGAAGCAAATCTCTAAATTGCCCACCTACTGTGCCTTGTGTCACTCCATGGAGAGGTCTAGAAGTCACCAAAGTTGATTCCTTTCAGACAAAAATAAGTCAGAATATGTGATCTGTGAATACATCAAATATGCTTCAAACACCAATGGATGCTCAGACCACGATCCTGACTAGAGATGGTTTGAAGTAAAACTGCCAAAATGCAAATGCATAGGTGCAACTCCCTGACACATCTGCCAATATTGTTCTGTGCTTTTTGCAATCAAGTGTTTGATTTTAGTATTCACAGGAACTTTTCCCCCTAGATTATTGATATAAACTGCATGAAAACAGAGTCTGAAGACAGCTGGAGCCAGTAAAAGACTGTAAAGAAGAAAAAGAATTAGCAACAAATAGCATTACATTTGGTGTTGTGACCCTCCAGCTTACAGATCTGGCAAAGCAAAATACAGAACTTCACAGTGAGAGGAGGGAGGATCCTCTTTCCTGTTCTCCCTGATGTGCCAGTGATGATCAGAAGGTACCACAGAAACATCCTACCTTCAGTCAGACCCACTACAGCAATGGAGAAACCATTCTTTGCTTTGAAATCCTACATGAAGTATTATGTCTCTCCAAAAAAACTTCAGAATGAGGCAAAGCACAACCAAACAAAGAGTAACAAAACTGCTATTTTTGCCCAAATCATGGAGCTTTGTTTCTTGGCTTTATTTTTATTTGAACATAGAGCATTTTAACCAAAATTATATTTCCATGATGCTTGCTGGATAAGTACCAAAGGTTAAACTATGAAAATAAATGTCTGGCCTATCCATGGAAAAGCCCTTACTGGTTTCTCAAAAGGCTTTCCAGACAATTGGTTTTTTTCCTGAGTTTGAAGATCTATGAAACAACCTCTTTTTCAAATTCCGAAAGATTTTAGATCCTCTGTTACAACTTGTTTTAAAATGGGTTTAGAATATTGTCAGATATTTCATAGTACTGCTTTTTAACTTGCACAGTACATAATTTCTCAGTACAGAGCTTGTACCGAGGCCAGCTGAACCCATTACACCAGCAATTAACTTTACTAAAAAGTATTTTTTTAATTTTATTTTTGCACCATGCCAAAAATCATTGGTTTTATGAATGCTTATTTCACATTGCCAATATCAGTAATTAATCTATTTCCATTTTTTTCTTTTAACACTCCAAGGAAAGATAATATATGTTTACATATTTCCTAGTTTGTAAATGTCTTTCTCCTCCTCTCTTTCATACCAGCTTGTTCTCTAAGAAAGGAAGATTAAATAAGTAAAATAAATCCCTCAATGTAGGAAAATACATCCATGCCAGGAATCAGTGGGATTTTCACATCTGTTGGACAAGTTGACAGCACTTTTAACACATTTGTTCATTATGAATAGGAAACCACTTTTATCACCATTAAAAAAAAAAGTCCACAAACCTAAGCTGTTTTCTGACAGTTTTTAAAAACTATATAGGTATAAAAAATTCAAAAAATGAGATGATTATTTAGCAATAAAAATAAACAGATTAGTTTGAGGAAATTTTTCATAAAATATGAAGTGCAGAAAAAATGAAAGTGTCACTTATTACTTGAAATGAAAAAAGGGGAAAAAATACAGAATCTGATTTCTAATTCTCTCCAATCACAAAAACAGCCACTGAAAGAAATTCAAGCACACCAGTTAAAACAACTCTACCTCCAATTAGAAGGAAAAATACCATCTTTTTCATCATGTTCATGTCCTATGAAGGCAGAGTCATCCCAATTAATGATTAGATAGCAGTTCTGAACACCTACCAGTTTAAAATCAAGGCACATTCAAGTTCTTCACATTGCAAAATTCTCTACTTTTTACTTTACTGAATATCTAAAAGAACAGCTGCAAGTTGTCTTCTCTGAGCTTGTTACAGATGGGAGCATCACTGCTCTGGAGTAACCTGAATGAATTGCACACAGGTGTGAAAAATTAACCTCAGGACAAAGGGAACCTCATGCTCCGACTATAATGAATATCATGTTTCAGCTTCCTCCCTATTCATTTGCCTTCCCCCCACCCTTCCTATTTTTGCCAATGACTATCATGGCCAATTTATTTTACATTTTATAGATATTAGATTACTGTTGTTTATATGAAGTACACATTTTATTACCTTTCTATATCTTTTATGCATTACATATAAAATATACAATATGTGATTATACCCTTATATTTTATATTAAACACAAGAATATATATACATATATGTCATGAATATTATATATAAAATCAGTTGGTTTGTGGAAAAAAGAAGTGGATAGGTTCTTGTGATGTCTTAAGACATTCAGGAAGTTTTCTCAGGGTTTTTGTACCTCTTGATCTAGCATTACATGAGTCAAGGTTTACAGGGTCAACTGATTTTTCTTAAAAGACCAATTAATATATTTAGTTAAAAAAAACCCCAAAAAACCAAAAACCAAACACATTTATAGTAGAATTTCCTTCCAGATATAAAGACGATATATTTGAAGCAGTTACTCTAAATTTACCTTTTTTATATTACTCAAGATTTTTATCCCGTGTAAGAAAATGAGAAAGAAAATTGTCATCTTTAGGATCCCTAAACAGTTAGAGCAGGGATTATTACGATGTGTCATGAATTTTAAGAAAATATTGTAGTTTTGCATGTCTGGGTTTGGTGGCGGGGGGAGGGGGGCAGGGGGCTGCAGGGGTGGCTACTACAAGAAGCAGCTAGAAGCTCTCTGCAGGCCCAATAGAGCAAACATCAACTGACTCAAGGCCAGACCCGCAGCTGACCAAGGACGAGCCCATCAGCGAAGGTGACAGTGCCTCTGGGAATCACCTTTAGGAGAAAAAGTTTGTGCTTTTTGCCATCTGAGAATTGAGTGAGAAGATGTAAGAAACTCTGCAGACACAACAGCAGCGAAGAAGGCGGGTGAGGGTGCCCCAGGCACCCGCAAGATTCCCCTGCAGCCCTGGGAAAATCCACGGTGGAGAGTGTACCCCCACAGCCCACGGAAAAGGTTGCGACCCCACATGCAGCCCATGGAGAGGCCCCACGTTGGAGCAGGTGGAGACATACAGACGATGTGATGTTGTGACCCGTGTTGGGGGAAGCCCCTGCCAGCACTTGCAGCCCATGGAGAGACACAGAGACACAGAGATGAGTGAGAGAAAGAGATCCATGCCGGAGTAGGTTTACTGGGGGAGCTTGTGACTCTGTGGCGGCCCAGGCTGTAGCAGTCTGGGACTGAGAGACATTCTATGATTTATGACTGCGCCCATAGCAGTGACCCACGCTGGGGCAGCTGGTGAAGAGCTGAAGCCCCACGGGAAAGGACTCATGTTGGAGGAGTTCATGGCTGACTGTCTCCTGTGGGTGGGACTCCACAAGGGAGCAGGGGAAGGGTGTGAGGAATGTCTGCCCCCCAGCTAAGAATGAAAACAACTTGCAAGGAACTGACCAAAAGCCCCATTCCCCCAGTCCCTGACCCTCCCTGTGCAACAAATTGGCATGGGAGGGGGGAAAGGGTGTGAAATCATGACTAAAGTGAAGTCTGCTAAGAAGGGAAGGGTCGGGGGAGGTGCTTTAAGATCTGCTTGCGCTTCTCATTACCCAACTCTGGTGTCACTGGGTGTGCAGTGCAGGGTTATCTATTAGAGAGTTTTCTTTCCTTTATTTTGTGTTGAGTGTGTTTTGCCCATGACGCTGATTGCAGAATGTTCTCTCCCTGTCCTTATCTCGACTCCCAAGCCTCTCAATATGTATTTTCTCCCCTGTCCCACCGAAAAGGGGAGTGATAGAGTGACTTTGATGGGCATCTTGACCTCCAGCAAGGGTCAAAACACCATAAAAATTATGATTTTTAATATTTGATAGAATTAGATGTCTCAGCACAAAAGAGATTTTATATGTGGTGTTTACCAAAAACAAGCTGAAGGAGGAACTGAAAATACAGAGGTTTCACATGAAGTAGTTACATTTTTAACATAATTCTTAAATAATAAATAAACACTACCAACCTAAACCATATGTTAATTTAAAACATGGAGTTTTAAAAGAGATTAAAAGTTTTCATGATGTACTTTGGTTGATTAAAACACGAGCACAGTGAAATTCCATCTCTCAGAACCCAAAATTTAATACCCATGCATGGAAAATAAAAATTTCTGGCAGATTATATGTATCCCAGTTAAAAACTGCAGTCAAGAAAATATCTATATCATTGTTATCTGTGCTTTGAGACAAGAAGATTCAGGTAGGCACCTCAACTTCATGTTTTAGCTCCTCAGAGACCTAAAGTTTTGTAGAGTCTTAACCAAACTAAACAATTTACTTCATAGACTGTTAAAATTCTCAAATTTTCTTCTATGTGGAATATTTTTAAAGGTACTAGTTAAAATTAATTATTACGTCTTGATAAAGCCACAGGGGCTGATCTTTTCCACTCAAACTAAGGCTGTCCTTTTGTGTTCTTTGACCCAGTGAATCCTGTGATGTTTGATTTTATATGGAAGATTTGTAAGGTAAGAAGGGTGGAAGCTATGTCCTCTATTGAGCTCCCAAATACTTTATCACTTGGCTACTGCTTTCCCTTCAGCAGAGAATGAACCATCTTTCCCTCCTCTTAGAGAAACAAATCCAGCTATATTTTTAAATGAAAGGATTTCAGTCTTGCCTTCCAGAAGGGAACTTCAGGCATAAGCCTGTAAAGGAAGAAGCCTTGAAGAGGGAGAAATTTAAGTAATAACTTCCCCACTCTCCTCACTTTTCCCCCCATCCTCTGGTGTTTGCCACTGACTCGCTCATTGGCTGGCGTTCTCCACTGTAAACGTAATCTGAGAGTCACATTTTGGTGTCCAGCTCTTCATGCAGTCTTTGTAGGACCCAAGCTACTCAATGTTACAGAATCATAGAATGGTTTGGGTGTCCCTTTGTATTTCATTGTGAGACCAAGTTAAAAAAAAAAATTTGCCTAAATAGATGTTTGAATTTTTGTTTTCCAAGGGTTGAAATGGGTCTCTAGTTATGCACACTGCAAGAAACTTGAAAACAATAAACTTCATGTAAAGACTTGCTACTTCCTTTCTTCTACCTCTATTTTTTTGCTTTTAATAATGCTCCTATAGGGTTCATTTTCCTTTTACTTTTGATTTCTTGATCTGCCTGTACTGTACTTGTAGTACTAGTTCTATGACCTCAAACAGTCTTATTATTCAAAGATGTTCACATAACCTAAGATGACTGTTTTTAACCACACAGGAAGTAACTACCAATATTATTCACTCTTTGAGATGATTTGTCAGTTACCAATGGAATTCCAAACACAGAAGACTCAGAGTGAAATAGTTTCTTGATTGGATGGTGGTAAGTTCCTGGAAGGCATTAGTCCTCCTGCTGACACTGTTGGGATACAGAAGAAAGGAAAAGAGAAATAGCTGCTGCTGTGGGCATTACAGTTGTAGGCACTACTACTTTCTCCTCCATACATCCTTTGTAGCCTATATTGCAACTCATTGTTCTCAGAACAGTCACTGTTTCTATCCTGGGATTTGATCTATATATTGTCCAAGATTTTTGTCATTTTTGTGATGTTCCTATTACACCTAATTCCAGTTGGCCTACTTCTCCTTCCATTTAGTAGTCAGGCAGGCTCATTCTCTCCTTTGTGATCTTATCTTTGAGGAACTTAATGAATTATGTCTCTTTCAAACCTTTGGAAATGTCTCTGACATTTCTCTTGCAGTATTTGACCTTGAAGTAGAGAATACTTTTCATTTCTACTGACAGAAACAGACTTTGTGTGTTGCAAAGAGGGGTATAACAAGCTGATGTTTGATTGTTTGTTTTAATCCTTTTTTTCTAATAAGCAAGAAAAATGAGAAGACCATCTTCCCACACAACATAAACAGTCAAAGAAAAGCAACAATGTGCCAAAACTGCAGGGGAAAAAGACCTGAGAAGGCAGGTGATGTCTCAGCAAAGCTAAAGCCACAGCACAAGTCTCCAGTAAACCCTTTCATCAGTAAAATGAAGTTGAGCGAATCACACATTTAAGTGGATGCTCACAATGGTTTTAAAAAATGTGCATCAGTCCTTTTGTAGACAGCATGGCAAAGGAGATATTTGTGGAATTTGCTGTTTATTAAGATAGCCTGCTGCACTTGAGGGGCATCATGAGAAGTGCTAGGAAGGTATTTGTTTGGAGGCTTAATAGGAAAGGAATGGCACCTAACATAATTTAGCAGGCGGGAGAGAAACATGATTTCTCAGAACAAGAAAGGAATTTTATAGAAAGAAAATAAAGACTTTTTTAAAGTGTCATGAAAGTAGAATCAGAACACAGTATCTGACATGTTAAAAAGGGAGAGATGGTGGAAAGATTTGAAGATTCTCACAACTAATCCAATCGAAATGACGACCCTTGCTGCAGAAGTTAGGATGAGCCTGAGAGAGGCAAGAACACACTTTATAAGGTCCAAAAAATTATGATTACTAAATACTAAGATCATTACATTGGTATAGTATATATTTCTGTTACTGTGTAAGCAGTAGATGTTAGCTGAATTGAAAATTTGCTTTTATAACAGTGCATGTAAACTGAGAGTTTCAAGTCAATGGTTAAAAAAAAATAATTAAAAAATCCCTAGATTCTGTGCTTGGCTTCATTCCACTTGCATAACAGACACAGATCTCTCTGCCTGTCACTGCATACGCCTCCACACACTCATGCTCTAATACAAGTGCATTAAACTCTCAGAGCTGATGTACTGTAAAGTTATCTTTTGTTACTCACATATCTACCCACTCCTCAGCTTTCTGCCTTCTTGGGTGGCATGGACAAATAAGTCATTCTCTCAGCAATTAGGAACATGCAGTCTTCAGCTTTCATTGGTTGCTATTTTTCACTTGTGCTCTAAAAAAGGTATTAGCCTTTTTTCCACAAGGGTAGTTTGGTTTATGTTTATGCATGAATTTGTACATACCCGCATATGCTGAGCTAAAAAAGTTAACTTGGTAGTTGTCATTTCCTAATTGAAGTATAGCAAGTATTGCTAGAATCATAACACAGAAAACAGAATGTATCTTAAATAAATATGTGTATATAAAGAGAGAGAAAAATAGAGGCAGAGAGGAAGGAGGGGAGTAGCTCTCTCATTCTACTCTCATTCTATTAACTTACTCAGGAAACAATAATTGTTTTTCTGTAACGCAAGCCTTTTATAGAATCATAGAATCTTTAAGGTTGGAAAAGATGTTCCAGTCCAACCGTCAACCCAGAAATTCCATCTTGAATATCCAAATGCCCTTTCATCAATATGAATATTTTTCCACAAAAGAAGCATTACCTAAATAAAATTGCATTTTCGTATTAAAAAAAAAAAAGGCAATAAAAATATAAATTAGTGTCTATGTAGAATACTTCTGATGAGACTGGGAAAATAAGAAGTGTAAGGTAGATTTGCCTTTTGGAAGAATGGTTATTAGCATGCTTTTTGCTTATATAAAATTCATGATACTCATTCTTCAGGGCTTTTTGTGCATAGTAGCAAATTATGAGTTTAATATCTTGAAGGACTCTCTAGAAATGTAAGGTAGCATGCACTATGAAAAAAAATGTAGGTATTGTATCATACTTCAATGTATGGCACCTTTCTGTACTATACCAGAAACCCCTCCACTCTATACCAAAATCTGTGGTAAAAGTATTTTAGTGAATGAAGTACTGTATGTTAATCCTCACTAAAAAGAAAAATAGGGCTTAGATTTAGGTGCTTTTGGCTCTGTAGTGCTCTGGAGCGTAGAGCAGAGATCTGTCAGGATGGCACTTTCCTGCTCCCCTCACCCACAATGCTTAAGCCAACAGTTGTTCTCAGAGCCTGCCCCAAAATCAGTCCCTGCTCCAGGATTAACCTTTATCTCCTGTTCCAGTGCACCTTCCTCCTTCTTTCTTTCCTCTTCTCTATCATTTTATCTCTGAATCTTTAAAATATTTTCGGGAAAGTGAGGCGGTTTCAAGAAAAGGCTGTGAAAGCAGTTTCCCACATGCAAGACTTGCATGCCCTGGTGATTAGCAAACGTGTATGGTAAGAGATTTAAGTGGGAAAACATTCAGGAAAACTGTGGAAGAGCATCCAGGTGTCCCACTGGTATTAAGGATGAAGGGAAAATGTTGGAAACAAGTATCACGTACTCTTCTAGCCATGTTTTTCAACGAACATGACAGCTGCCATGCTGTTTTGCAAGAGCTGTGCCCTTGTCGTGGTATGTTTTACATGCTCCGAGTACACCTACAAGATTTGATCCCTCGGGGGAATCTCATGCAGGAAATGCAATATTGTTGATTCTCATGCTGCTTGAGTGTGAGACAGCAGTCTGTCTCAGCTGGGCACTTGATTCCCCAGGCTAGACATTTCTGAGATACTATCTTTACATCTCGTGCAAGAAGAAAGGAGTTGGAACTTGTGCCACCTTACAGGCTAAAGCCCCAAATGCTTAACTTCCACATCTGAGCCCATTAACCCAGAAACACAAAAGTGCCTTGGTAAGTTAAATGTGGAAACTAAGAATACAAATTTAACACAACTAATGACAGCTTTTCTGTGTGACAGAAGGTAAATGACAGCTTGCTTGGGAGACAAGAACAACTGTGGAGCTGTGTAAGGGATGTTTGTTTAAAGCACTGCTCAGTGCCGACTCCCTCAGGGCAACACGGAAGAGATTGAGCATGGCAGAGGCAAGTCAGGGAACTGTAATCTTTTCTGGGAGTGCACAGGAAGGTACGACTGCACCCTCTGGGAGGCAGGGGAGGAATGGGGAAGGGTATAAAGGAGACTTACGTTTTTCTTGTCTCCAATTTATTCCCCTTTCCTTCCTGTCTCATGGTAACGTAGCTGTGCAGTGGCACCTTTGTATCACAGCTGTCATCATGCAATAATGTTTCCTGAAGGAGAAATCTATCTCCAGGTCCTTTTTGAAACTCCAGGGATTTCAGTAGTCTGTGTTCAAATGATACAACACACAGAAAATTATTTGCAGTCTCTTCTTTACCCAACATATACCTGCCCTGTAAATAGAAACCACAGACTGCTTGTGTGTTTTGGGAAATTGGAACAAGAAGTTCTTCCTCTGGACTCATTACTCTTTTTTTTTTCCCACCTTCTCTTTTAAAAATATAAATCTTCCAGCAAAAATTGGCTTTTGTATCAGACACTCGGCCATTTCTCAGAGTTTAACAATCCACATAAAAAGGTAGGAATTGAAATTTGACTACTAGACTTAAGAAGTATAGATGATAGAGGAGAGAGTATTTCATGGACAAAGTTTTGTTTTTATTGAGTGTTAGATACACCAACAATTCATTAAGACTCATTATGAAACTTTAAAAATCTCATTCTAGATTCAAACGTTAAACCAAAAATCAAAATTTATCCCCGTGACAATGCGAATTCATCAGAGAGTTTTCTAAACAGTAAAATCAAGACAACTCCTCCTGGTTTGGTCATCATCATGGATGATGTGTCCAGTTCTGGGCTCCCTGGTATAAAGAGGACAGGGATCTCCTTGAGAGAGTCCAAAGAAAGGCTATGAAGATGATTAAGGGCCTGGAGCATCTCCCCTATGAGGAAAGGCTGAGTGAGCTGGGACTGTTCAGTCTTGAGAAGAGAAGACTAAGGGGGGACCTAATTAATGTTTACAATTATCTTATGCATGGGATGCAGGGGGAATTAGATAGCCCCTTTTCAGTGGTCTGTGGAGACAGGACAAGGGGAGCATAGAAAGTTGGAGCACAGAAAGTTCTGCACCAACATGCGGAAGAACTTTTACACAGTGAGGGTGACAGAGCCCTGGGACAGGCTGCCCAGGGAGGTGGTGGAGTCTCCTTCTCTGGAGATATTCAAGACCCGTCTGGACACCTACCTGTGCAGTATGAGCTAGGGAGATGCTTTGGCAGGGGGTTGGACCCAATGATCTCTCGAGGTCCCTTCCAACCCCTACAATTCTATGATTCTATGATAGATATCTGTATACTGCATCTCTCAGTGAAGATGAATAGAAATCATTCCCTAGCTGTGTCATACCCTACTTTCTCGTTAGTCAGTTGGAGAAGCAGGCCGGTGATTTAGCAGCTCTCTCTGGTCATTAACATGCATCTTTCCCCTATTTTGCTCACATAAAATATGGGGCAGTTTGCATTTCTTGACTGGTAAAAGAAAGCAGAACTGTTGCTAAACAAGGTAGGATTCCTCACAAATGTCAGAAGCACCTGTGTGAAATGTTACTGCATAGGCCAATGTAAAAGATATGATGCGAGACAAAATGGGAAATTTGGGGGAGACATTATGTCCTGGTTGGATGAGTTTTTCAAGGAAGGGGTACTACAAGCATGCAATGTAAACATAGTTTTAAGTGTTTCAATGGCTCTGCATTTTTGGGTTAATGTTTGAGTTGGAATATTAAATATGTAGGAAGTAAAATACTGAGGTTCTCTCTTCACTGTCCACAAATAATATTTTGCACAAGAATAGCAACACCTACTAGTAAATCTGACCTGAATGATGATACTTGAAACTCCTGGGTTTTTTTTTTAAACTTAAGCCACACAGGTCAAACAAGCAAGAAATAACAAGCCATTATTTTTCTGTAAATCATGTGTTTCTAACATATCAGTTCAACCACTTCATTATGCATGAAGTGAAATATCTCTTCATACATTTTGGTATTATCACATTCTATTTTATTGCTGGCAGATTTGTACTGTACCACAATAAAATCAATAAATGCAACAATAAAAGCATGCATCACCATCTGTGTGTTCAAAACAATATCATACTAGATTTACTGCCTAGAACCTGCTTTGAGGAATTTCCTGGAAATATCCAAACATTATATTGGTTATTGTATATCATTAATAATATTATAGGCATATATGCTATGCATTAATTACATGCTACATATTACATACTATATTGCACAATAATTATACATGGTAGATATATGCTTCTGTATTTTTTATATACATAAAGGCAGAATCACTAAGTTGGAAAAGACCTTCGAGATCACTGAGTCCAACCATACCCATCAACTACTAAACCATATCACCTGAGTAACTCATTCACCCATCTTTTAAATACATTCAGGGTTGGTGACTGTCGTGGTTTCACCCCGGCTGTGGGCTGAGATCCACGCAGTTGCCTGCTTCTTAAAGTAAAAGAGCAGGGGAAGAGGGAAAAAGGGAAAGGGAAACAAGGGAAGGGAAAAGGAAGGGGCAAATAACTCCAAAACCAAGAAACTAAGAGGCCCGTGGGTTGGGATAAGGATAGTTTACTAAGATAACAGAAAGATAAAATATAACAATGCTAACAGGACTTTGGAGCAAAAGAAGATGAAACTATTGATCCCCAATGCAGTTTCTCACCGAACCACACAACTCAGGCCGGACCACCCAGAGCTGTCCCGGAACCCGACCGTCCCCCCAAGAAGCACGCGTCCCGAGACCGCCCCTCTCCTTCTTCCGAACAGCCCCCCGTTTTCCTAGGCAGGACGTAATTGGCATGGAATACTCTCTTTGGCCCATCTGGGTCACCTGTCCTGGCTTCGCCCCTCCTTTCTCAAGAATAGAGAAATAGAAGAAGCTAAGAAAGTCCTTGACTGTCTGACTGCAACTAAGAACATCAGGGTTTTATCAGCACTGCTTTCATTTTAACTCCCAAACACAGCATCCCATCAGCTGCTACAAATGAAATTAACTCTATCCTGACTGAAACCAGGACAGTGACTCAACCACCTCTCTGGGCAGCCTGTTCCAATGAAGTGAAGTTTTTCCTAATGTCTAATCTGAACCTGCCCTGGTGCGGATTGAGTCCATTGCTCCTTGTCTTATCATCTGTCACCTGGGTGAGGAGACCATTGCCCACCTCTCTACAACCTCCCTTCAGGTAGTTGTAGGCAGTGATAAGGTCTCCCCTCAGCCTCCTCTTCTCCAGGCTGAACAACCCCAGCTCCCTCAGCTGCTCCTCTTAAGGTTTGCTCTCCAGGCCCTTCACCAGCCTCGTTGCTCTTCTCTGGACACGCTCCAGGAACTCAATGTCTTTCTTGTAGTGAGGGGCCCAAAACTGAACATGATACTCAAGGTGTGGCCTCACCAATGCCAAGTACAGGGGCACAATCACTTCCCTGGACCTACTGGACATACTATTTCTGATAAAAGCCAAGATGCCATTGGCCTTCTTGGCCACCTGGGCACACTGCTGGCTCATATTCAGTCAGCAGTCAACCAACACCCCTGTGGTCCTTCTCCACCAGGCAGCTTTCCAACCATTCCTCCTGCAGCCTGTAGCACTGCACAGGGTTGTTATGTCCCAGGTGCAGGACTCTGTGCTTGGCCTTGTTGAACCTCATCCTGTTTATCTCAGCCCATTTATCCAGCCTGTCCAGATCCCTCTGAAGAGCCTCCCTGCCTCAGGCAGATCAACACTTCCTCCTTGCTTAGCATTGTCCACAAACTTACTGAAGGAACATTCAATCCCCTCATCCAGGTTATTGATAAAGATGTTGAACAGAACTGGACCCAGAAATGAGCCCTGAGGAACATCACTTGTGACCAGCCTCCAGCTGGATTTAGCTCCATTTACTGCAAGTCTTTGGGCCTGGCCATCCAGCCAGTTTTCTACCCAGCAGAGGGTCACCCTGGCCATGCCACTGGCAGCCAGTTTCTTAAGCAGAATGCTTTGAGAAATGGTGTCAAAGTCTTAGCTGAAATCAAGGTACACTATATGTACAGCCTCATCCATTAAGTGGGTCATAAAAGGCGATCAGGTTATTTGGCAGGACCTGCCTTTCGTTAACTCATGCTGACTAGGCCTGATCACTCAGTTGTTGTTGTGCATGTGCTGTGTGGTAGCACTGAAGATGACCCATTCCATGACATTCCCCAGCACTGAGGTCAGACTGACATGCCTTTTTGTCTTCTCAACATATTTTCAAGATTCAAGAAATTACTCTATTGATGATCTCAGTTTTGTCTGTCTACTCAGCAGATAGGCCTTCTCCATTGAAAATGTACGAACCATTATAAAAATGCCAGTTAACAGGGAATTTTAATGTGGTAATTAAAAATGCTTTAATGACTGTAGGAAGAGATGGCTACAAAATACATACATTAGCAGTGAGAAGTACTTATTTTCTACAATTTTGTGCATTAGATTTTGTCTTAGAATTCTAAAAGAAAATACTTTAGCTGCTTCAGCATAGTGTACATCTTAGAAAAATCTTAATTGAAATGCATTTTCCTTGGAATATAATTTCCTGCAAGTGTCATATCTCATACAAAATAGTTCTGTATAGACCAACAGACTCAGAAAATGGAATTTTCTTTAGGTTGAGATGTGAACTCAGCCAGACCCTGGCCATTCTCATAATCCAGTATAGCGAATGCATTACCTTTTCACATTACATACAAGCTCGAGCAGGTAAAACATTTAAAATGAACTGCAATCTGAATTAACTTAGAATAAGATCAATATATCAATTATCACTATCTATTATTTTCTCTTACTTCACGCTCCAAAGTTTCTCCAGAAATTGTTTTAATAATCATGAGAAAGCCTTATTCTGAATTTTAACATCAAATTATTAGAAATTTGTTTGTCATTTTACCAACTGACAGAAAGTTGTTGCAATCAACTTCATATCTAAGATGACCATTGAGAAAAAATACAGTATTAACTTTGGGGGGGGACACGGGATGGAGGGGGGAAGGAAGGAGTGTGAGGTATGGGTTATTTTATTAACTGGAATCATCGAATTAATTACAGTAACTTTTGGGATATACTTTCTTGCAACTTGGGAAGTTGCCATTATTTTAAAGGGAAATAAGCTCCCTTTGGATATTAAGCTGTATTTGCTTTGATGTAAATGTGTTTCCAAAAGAAATAAAAGACACTTTCTAGTGTCTGTTGTGCTATAACATCTACTAACGATTGTGTAGCATGTTTTGAAATACACGTTTAAGTACTGATCACTTTACTTTTTATGAATATTTGACAAGCAATCTTTAAATGAAAATGGTGTTATAAATAATAGCATGTAATCCTAAACGCTTTTATCAAAAGAAGGGAGACCATTGAGATTATCATTTTCAAAAGTACAAAAAAGCCCAAATTTTTCTATCATATTTATTCAGTAGTTCTATTTCAAGAATACTTGTGAAAATTCAAGCACATTTTAGTACAGATAATTCAGGGTAAAATAGTATTTTGGGAATATGTTACCAGAAGTCGTAAACACTATTGTAAAAGCACGAGGTTTCTTCTATATTTCACATAAAAAGAGATTTTATTTTAAAATAACCACATGAATCATTATATTACAGAGAATATAATATTTTAAAGGAACCATAGAATATGCATTTATTTAACATTAATTATTCTGTTATCTTTGGAAAATAGTTATTACAAATTCATGTTTTCTCTTAATGGTGAAAAAATTAAAAATCCTTAAATATTCAAAGATAGCATAAAACTCTTAAGTGGTATACTTAGAAACATTTTATATGGAAATTTGGATAACTAGTAATAACTTCTTAATATCAGTGTTATGCAAACAAAATACTGTATATTCAGATATGTAGGACAGTGGCTGCATTGCAAACAGTTATGGGTTTAAAGAAACCATCTGAGTATACAATATTTATCTTAATTATGCAGTTAATTAGGTATTTAGAAATGTACAAGTAATTCACTCCTAAAGCAAAAAAACCCCAGAATACAATAATTTAAAAGATATTAATACAATAAAAGGGCTAACTGAACAACTATGTCCAGTTTATAGTTCATTTTATAAAATAAGTTTAAAAAATACTGCTGTGGTTTTGCATGGCAAGTTTCTGATGGGGGGTTGTTAGCGGGGGGGGGGAATGAGTGTTCTGTAGGGGTGGCTACTGCAAGAAGCAGCTAGAAGCTTCCCCTAGGCCCAACAGAGTAAACACCAGCTGGGCTCAGCGATGGACCCACTGCTGACAAAGGCCAAGCCCATCAGCCACAGTTACAAAGCCTCTGGGAATCACATTTAGGAGAAAAAACCCCACAAGCAGCTGCTTTTTGTCACCAGAGAAGGGAATGAGATGTAAGAAACCTTGCAGACACCAAGGCCAGGGAAGAAATGTGGGGAGGAGGCACTCCAGGTGCTGGAGATAGAGATTTCTCTGCAGCCTGTGGAGAAGACTACAGTGGAGGTGGAGCATGTTGTCCCCCTGCAGCCCATGGAAGATGATGGAGAGCAGAGATCCCATCTGCAGCCCATGGAGAGGCCCCATACTAGAGGACATGGAGACATATGGAAGATGCTATGACCTGTGTTTGAGCAAGCCTCTGGCAGAACCTGCAGCCTGTGAAGAGAGACACCCATGCCAGAGCAGATTTGCTGGAGAACTTGTGACTCTGCGGGTGTCAGGCTGGAGCAGTCCGGGCTTAAGATACTGCACCCCATAGAAGCTACCCAAACCAAGACAGTTGGCGAAGAGCTGAAGCCCCATGGGTAAAGCCTCATCTTGGAGAAGTTCATGAAGGATTGTCTCCCATGGGTAGGACCCCGTACTGGAGCAGGGAAAGGGTGTGAAGAATGGCCCTCACCCCCTTCCTACTAAGGAGGAAAACAACTTGTGAGGAACTCACTGAAAACCCCATCCCTGTTTACTCCTGTGACACCTGGAGGGAGGAGGAGAAGGGAGAAAAATTATGAATAAAGTTGAGTCTACTAAGAAGGGAGGCATGGGGGGAGGTACTTTGAGATGTGGTTGTGCTTCTCATTATCCTACACTAGTTTCACTGTGTGTAGTGTAATAAATTAGATGTGCTTTTTTTTTTAGTCCACATTGTGTCTGTTTTGCCTGTAATGCTAATTGCAGAACGATTTCTCCCCATCGTTATCTCAACTCCTGAGCCTCTCAATATATATTTTCTCCCCTGTCCAGCCAAAAAGGGGAGTGATAGAGTGGCTTTGGTGGGCATCTGTCCTCTGACTAACACGAAACCACTACAAATACAATTTTCATACAAGATAAACTTTTAAAATTTATAAAACTTCTGTTGAATTCTATACAAAAAATAAAGAGTAAATGTGCTTAACAAGGTAATAAATCAAACTGTATATATTAGAGATGTTTCTACAGTTCCATCCCCAAAAAAAGAAAAGGAATACTAATGGCTTGCCTATTCACAAGCTAAGTACACTGGTAATACCAAATCACAGTAGTACTTGAGGCAATGAAAGCATTACAGCTGCTCATACTTGAGCCTAAGATACAGAATGAAAAATAAATCATAAAAAAACCCCAAACCACCACTAAAAGTCCTCCGCAAAACTGAAAAATCAGGAGATGACTCTACAGTACCAACTCACAGCAGATCTGCAGCCTTGACTTCTGGTCAGCTACAGCAGCAATACCTTCCTCACCATTTCTCCACAATAATATTCTCTTCAAGGTGTGAATGAAGTAAAAGGGCTGGGGTAGTTCTGGGTATTTATTATTCAGGAGCACTGATTGTTTACAGCATGTTACAAAGCAGCAAAGATGTTTTAGACGTTAGAATAGCTTACAACATTATGGGTGCTGCTGAGGACATACAGAAAGGGTGTTTGGGTGCCTTTATCCTAAATGACAACTTCTCTAGATTGTACCCCTCTTTATTGTGCTTTCCCTTTCCCTTTTTTTAAAAATTTTGCTCCTTTCAGAGCTAATCTGAAGCAATCTCTTGGTGGCCCTCAGGAAACATGCTTCTTCTGTTCAGCCCCAAACAGTGGCCAAGCACCACACACCACTTGCTTACTCCCAGAGGAGAGACAGAGCCTCTGTGGGTTGGGATAAAGACAGTTTACTGACAAAATCACTGTGAACATAGAACAATAACATCCAGTTACACTCAAACCCAGTGATAACAAAGAGTACCCACCCACAGAGTACTACACAACACAAGGACAGCCTGACTGACCCAATGTTCCAGCCACACCCAACTGCCCTGGAAGGACCAAGCTCCTATCCCTCCCCAACCATCCCCTTTTATGGGGAAGTGATGTCAGCTGGTGTGGAAAACAGCCCTGGCTAACTCAGCTCAGCTGTGATGACTGCCTGGGGAGGTTGACTCTGGCCTGGCCAGAATCAGGAGAGTATCGAACAAATGTTTTTGTTTTCATTGATTATTGTTGATCTGATTTGTTGAGTTTGGTTAGGAGAGAGGAGTATAGGGTTTTTTTTTGACAAATCTAGTACCAATATCCTTCCCAGCTAACAACCCTAACACCTTACACAGTAACTATCTCAAGGGCTCAGTAGCAGTAACCTCCAAAACTGTTGCAAACATTTTGAAGAATTTTATTAAGAATCATGCCAAAGTTATAAACCAGCAAATTATAAAATCTGCAGAAAAGGATTTAACTTGCATAATTCATTACTTTAGGTCAATATTTTCAGAATCAAAATTCCTCTGATGTTCAGCCTGAATATCTTATAGATTCAGCATTAGCTTTGTTCATACTGAAAAACTAAGTTTCAGATTTCGGTCTCCAACAGTAACAAAATCATCTGGTCTACAGCATACACTAGTGAAATAAAAATAATTAAAGCATAACTAAAGAAATGGGATTTCATTTCTTCTTGTAATAAATTTAATAGAAAATTAAAATTGTCATTATTAGAAATTTAAGATGATAATTGTGTCTTAAAATACAGCATCAAATTTCGAATCTTTAAGTTATGCTAGCAAGGAGACATAAATTAATCTTGGTAAACAGAAATAGTTGAACTTAATTACATTTTAAGGCTATTTTCTATTCAATAATTGCTTGTTGCAATACATACATCTTTAATGACTTCTTTTAATTAACTAGTCTAAATACTTTATTTGGTTACAGCAGACTTGATAAGATTGCTCACTAGCCCACCTATGCATTTTCTAGGTTATTCATTATAAACTGAAGAGAATTCTCCAACCATTAAACAAAGCTCTTTTGCCCATGAATAATTTGCACTAAATTGTCTGAGGCATGAGAAGACAAGATCATTGATTTCAGAGAATAATATTCTTTAAATTTAATTTACTTACAAAGGAGATACTTGACTCAATGTATTATTGCCTTTAGAGATGATATATGCATATTGATAAAGAAACATGCAGTTAGGTGAAGAAACCAGCATTTATTCCTTGGGTTCCCTATCCCTCTCATATTTTCTTCTTTTACTGGTGTCATTACAGCTATTTTGCTTGTCTTCAGTTAGATTGTTCCTTAAGACAGGGCACATTAGATTAATGTGAATAAAACAGAGAGCCGTCCTTTGTGTGACTCAGGGACACTATTGTAAAGATTTGCCCTGTCTATTTCCCAATTCTTCAGAGCCATACGTGTTAGTACTATCAAAGCAAATCCTTTAGGAAAAAAGCCAAACCCTGCCTGTAATGGATTTGACAATATATCCATTACGTCTTTGCAACTTACTATTCAGCGTTCATACCATTTTCTGCAGCAGCAGCAAACATGAGTACTCCAATATTTTGTTCAGATTTCCAAGAATCCTTCAAACAGGTCCAGTGAATTTCATATAGTTGGCAGGAAGTAGTATTGCTAGCTGAAAAGACCAATGTGTTAGCAGCTGCTGTAGAGAGCGCATAAGGAAGAGCTTTACAAGCTCATTCTAGATAACAGAAGTCAAATCTACATCTTGAGAAACTGGATTACGTTGTGCTGCATTGCTAGAGCTCACACAGGAAGATCCTACAGGAGGCAGATGTTCACTGGGATAATGATTTTTTTTTTGTAACAGAATTTTATCACTGTGCCTTTGTTAACCTTTCACTGATGAGTATACATAAAAACTCTTGTGCTGAATAAATTGTGTCTTGTGGTGGTTCATTGAATTAGTATTTCTGAGTACAGTTCACTTTTAATACCTCAGTAAAGTGCATAGTTGGAAGATTATTTGTACCTATCTTATTACTTATGTCCTAAGATAGCTATTGCTAAACAAGGGTCTAGGACTTGGTCCCCTAAATAGGATGATGTCCTCAACTCCTTCGGCAGTGCAAGATTTTCTAATTCAACTATGGTAAAATTAACTTTGTAAGTGTGGATTGCACTGGGTCTGGGTCATGCCATCACATGGATCTTGTCCGAAATATTTGTGTTAACCTTTTTCTCCTATCCACTCCAATTTCCATTTTTCCTTCATCTTCAATGTCTGTAGAGGTCAGGCTGTACTCACCAAACCAAACCAAACCAAACCAAAAATCTTCAAACCCAACTGATAGGAAATACCAGAATTTTCCCAGCAAAATATATTGGCATTTCTTGTGCCACATAATCACCTATGTGATTATACGTAAACCCCCTACAAAATATGTAAGGGATGTCAGAAAATTAATTTTCAGTTCACATTAATAATCTCCACATGGGAATCCCATCTTCAAAAAATATATCTACATTTAATCCTAGAAAAAAAATCAATAAACATGACATTTACCTCAAAAATGAGAGGACAATAGCTTAAAGTCATGACCTTAGATATTTACTCTGACCAGCTACAGTGTGACAAGTTAAAAAGGCCTGAGAACTGGTGGTGACAATCAATACCTTAAAATTTGATTCTACTGTATTTTAACTCAGCATAAACAGGAGAAACTCACTATATGTGAAAAGTAAAATGAGTTTCAAAACTGTATTTGATTCTTTTAACATTAAAATAAAGTTTATAATTTCTTACACTATCAGTATGATCTTAAAGCTGCAACTGACAAAAAATATTTAATAATTGCAAGCAAGCAAGAGACAACAAAGCATTTTTACAAATCAGTATGAAGACTTAAAGGTTCAAAACCAAAATGAAATTCTACTGAAAATAGCTAAGAGTAAATATATCTAAGATAAATAAAAATGAAGCCTTAGGTAAATACATATAATTTGCTTCATTTTACAGTAAAAAAATAAAGCCAGTAACAGAAGAACTTATGGTTCTTATAGAAGAACATATGTTGGGAAAAGGTACAGAGGGAAATTAGTCTTTAGGAAATATTTTGGAGCGAAAGAGCTACTAGATTATATAGTAAGTAATGGATAAAATCAGCAATAATTTTAAAGGAACATATACTGTACTTCTTGTTTTTAATTTCATGTTGAAAGGATAACACAATCCAAAAAGAAATCTTTTTGTAGTCACACATTTTTAATGGCAGTTCTTACCTTAATTATCCCTTTGAAGGAATCTTTTTACCCTCTACTTACAGAGAAATCTTACCAGATTTCTAACAATCTATCCCTAAACCATCTTTATTTCTGAAGTAGAGAAACTGAAAATGAATACATCATTCCTACGTGCCATGAGTATGTGATAGAATTAGAACATTAATTGTTATTTTCTATGCTATTTTTTGAAAGCATTCTTATTTTTCTTGTATACTTGTTTTGATTTATGTTATACCATCACCATACATCAAGGATAACTTTTCACTGAACTGAATACAATGATTCCCTTATCTGGTTGTTGGCTGTTTTTTTCTCTGTGGCTCTAAGCTATTTTTCTAACAGAAAAACTTGTACACATAGACAAAATTATTCCTGCTGTTGTGTATTTTCATGCATGTATCAAAAACAAATTGACTGTTATTTTCAGTTAACATTTCAGTTACATTTGTCAGTGGTTCTTCTAATGATGCTCAAAATTTCTTCTACCTTTACTTAGCTAAAAATTTATCACATTTTCTATCCATTAAATTCTGTATCTTGTAAAAATATATTGAATAACATCAAATTTGAAATATTGGGGATCTGATGATCTCTCGAGGTCCCTTCCAACCCTTACAATTCTGTGATTCTGTGATTCTGTCATCCTTGTGCTGTATTAATTAGAAAGGAACAACCCACATTTTTTTATTATTTCACTTTGTGTACTACAGTTGTTTTCCAGTTCTTAAACATACATTGCCTCTCATGTCAAAAATAGAGTCCCCATCTCACATCTACATAATTCAATTCAACGCCTATTGATGTCAAAGTGACATTTTCTAAACAGAACATTTAAAACACCCTTTGAAGGATAAGAAGCTAAGTTTCCATAATGGTCTTTTGTAAATAATTTTGCCAGACAGTTTGTCATACATATGAATGACTATTAATACCTTTGAATATACCAATTAACTGGTCTATTGATATAATCACAATATTGTAGTATGTTGGGGGTACTTTTTCACTTTTAGATAGGAATATTGATTCATCCCTAAAAAATTGTTCTAGAATAATTTCAACCAATTTTCTTTTACCAGTAAGTAATTCTATACCTCGCTTGGGGATAAATAGCCTGAAGTTACTCAAGAATCAAGCATACAATTAATTGGAAGTATTTGCTTTATAGACATTTTCTTTAGATCTGAACGAAGTCTTTTATTCAGATACAAAGTTTTGAAAAGTCTGGTTGTAAGGGTGGCCTTTTTGCATGGGCAAGACTCAGCTCTGTGAGCTCTGCAGCATGTGGTAGTGGGAATAGTGACTAGTGGGGTTCCCCAGGTTCCATTTTGGTCTCAGTTCTTTTTAACATTTTCATAAACAACCTGGATCCAGGACTAGAGAGTGCCAAATAAATTTGCAGTGGACACCAAACTGGGAGGAGCTGTTGACTGCGTTTAGGGTGGAGAAGCCCTCCAGAGAGACCTGGACAGATTAGAGAGCTGAGCAGTCACCAACAGCATGAAGTTTAACAAGGGCAAGTGCCAGATTCCGTACCTGGGAAGGGGCAATCCTGGCTACACATACAGACTGGGGTGATCAGACCCTGGAAGCCAGCCATGCTGGGTGGGATTTGAGGGGCAGCAAGTCAAAGATGAGCCAGCAATGTGCAGAGAGAGACAGGAGAGCCAACCATACCCTGGTGTGCATCAAGCATGGCATGGCCAGCCAGTCCAGGGAGGTGGTTGTCTCACTCTACACTGCACTGGTGCAGCCTCACCTCAAGTACTGGGTGCAGTTTTGGGTGCCACAGTATAAGAGGGACATAAAAATATTGGAGAGTGTCCAGAGGAGGGCAATGAGGATGGTGAAGGATCTGGAGGGGAAGTCTTACAAGGAGAGGGAGACTGAAGTCCTTTGGTTTGTTTAGCCTGGAGAAAAAGAGGCTGAGGGGAGACCTCATTGCAGTCTATGGCTTCCTGAGAAGGGGGTAGCAAAAGAGGCATGGCACCGATCTCCTCTCTTTGGTGACCAGTGAAAGACCCAAGGGAATGTCATGAAGCTGAGACAGGGGAGGTTTAGGTTCTTTACTGAGAGGGAGTTCTGGCACTGGAACAGGCTCCCCAGGGAAGTGGTCACTGCACTGAGCTTGGCTGAGCTCAGGAAGCGTCTGGACGATGGACTCAGTCCCATGCTCTGACTTGCCTGGCCCTGTGTAGAGCCAGGGGTTGGACTGGCTGATCTTTATGGGTCCCTTCCAACTCAGGAGGTTCTATGATTCTATGAAAATACACATGTGGATGCAAAGGAGAAGTTCTCACTAAGAGCTTTACAGTCTGCATCTACGTTTACGTAAGAGTGTTTTGCTTGCTTTTATGGTTTTGTACAGATGTTTCACCTGCTGCAAACATACCTTATTCACTGTGATATGGTCCAATAGACAATTACTGATCCAGACCAAGGGCACAGTTTGCTAGCCAACTTAGCAGCCAGCTGCCACTGAAAGAAAATTGGTTATCCAAAACTCTACAGAAAGATATTAAAAAAACCTCCCAACAATCCAGTGACACCCCCCCCCCCAAAAAAAAAAACAACCCGAACCCCAATAAACTCCAACAGAAATTATTTTCTCCTGGTTTACTATCTTGTCTGCAAGCACTGAAGCCTGTTGCTGTCAGAGCACAAGGAGAGGTACAATTTCATGTCCAGAGGTGAGGAGTGAAGAACAGGATCCCTCCTTCTGGCAGCTGTTAGCCACTAGCTTAGCTGTGAGATCAAACAGCACCATAAATTAATTCCAATAATGAATCATTTTGCCTTTCAGATTGATTTTCTATTGCTTCCATCTGGAAAACCTTTTATTTTATGCAAAACAGGTGTTAAATGCTACCAAATTTAATCATACTTGTGCTGTTACACTCACTGTGGAATGGAATAAGCACCTATATAGGACACAAGGAAGTGGAGATTTAAATTCAGTCATAAGTGTATGAGAAGAGACCACACCCTGCATTCATGTCTGCAGCTCATCTTTACAAAACGTTGAACTCTTTCAAATGTGCCAAAGTTTGGGTTTTTTTAACTCATGTGTAAAGCCCTTTTACAATAAAGCTCCTTTAAAAAAAAATCTAAACAGTTCTTAAGTATTTACTACAAGATACTCTCATATTCAGAAATCCAAATTTTTGTGCTATTATGTGACTCTCAATATTGGCCATTCCTTCAATACTGTTTTGCTGTAATTATTATGGATGACAGACGTCTAAGGATCATTTAGATTGAAGGCACCGGACTAGACATAGCTACTGTTTTGATGTTACCATGGAAAAGAGAGAGACATGGTTTTCTTACTGAAATTATAAACTGAATATCTCATTATTATTGTGACATCATTTGTTGTATTTGATTGCAAACCCTTTTGGTTACTATTTCCTCCAAGAGTTATATTCCATATCGGAGAAATTAAAAAAAAATCAATTTAAAAAATATGTAGATTTAAAAAAAAATTGTTTAGGTATTAAGTATCTAGAAAAAACGAAATGTTTGTGTCAAACTACTAAAGGTTTAGAAAAATTATGTAAAGACCTTTTTTCTGTTGACATTTTCTGATTAAATGATTATTTGGTTTCCTCTGAAACTGTATTTTCCTTCATTCATGAGCTGACAACTGACTGTTGCAACTCCTACTTATGCAGCTTATGGAGTTGGTCGATTCCTCCATTTACATCCAAAGAACTTTACGTTCATTTTTGTTTGATGATAAGATTTCAGTTAGGACACACTGATGAGCTTATGACTCTCTAGTATATTTTTCCACAGAATTTATTTGAATACGCTTTGTTACTATCTTGTTTATTTTCTTTTTTATTTTGATATGTTTGTAAACTAAGATAGCACGAATATGCACCCCAACAGAAAATTAAAAGGAAATAGTGCAGGATATATTAAAGAATTCTTTTTTTCTCCTTTATATCAGAAAGCCACATCTAAGTGTTATATTTCATTCCAAATAAAATATCGTACAGGCAATGGGACTGAATGACAGATAAAAAAGTGATTATTTTAGAAGCAAGAAAAAAAAATCCTACAGATATTATTCAGTGCAACATTGTGAATTGCAAATATATTTGGAAAAAACCATATTATTTTGATTGCCAGTAATTTGCAAATTAAATAAATGTAGCAGTTGTGAAATAGAAACCTTGTATACATTGTAATGTATTACTGATTGTAATTCAGCATCAAAAGTAGATCAAAAATGTCTGTAAAAAAAAGTCAAATTCCATTCTGCCTTTACTTCTGGGTCTCTTCTTGTGCAATGTAAGTCTTGTCAGTTCCATGCAAACATGCTGTGCTATAGCATGTAGTTACCAACATAACGATGACAGATATGGTGATGGAGAGGAAACTATGTGCTTAGAAAAAAAACGCATGAGAATGCCAGGAATTATGCATGTGAATTGGTATCTCTAATTAGACATGCAGAAAGGCAGATAAACACTGCATACAAACACAAGGTTCAAGCTGTAAGCTATGTCTGATACTGGCACAGGAGAACTATTAGCAATAGTTAATAGCCTCCTCCTGCCACCAATTTACCAAAGGGGAGCTGCTCTTGCTGTGATGCTCCCATTTGCACAGGCACAACCACCCATTCCGTGCGGTCAGTCCCATCTCATGTCAGCCAAGCAGATAACAGTAAGATCTGCAGGACAGTCTGGCGTCTGTCTAACAAATTTACTTTGAGGACACATTTAGCCCTTGTATTTGGAAAGTCATCAAGCAACACGATGCTATTTTCAGTATATTTTTCAAAAACTGGTACAAAGTTTGTTGATTTTCCTTTTCCATGTAGCATACAATATATGATGTTTCTCAAAAGAAACTTGCCTCTCTAGAGGTTGAGATGTTATCTGTCCTAAAAGGGCTGAAATACAAATCTGGAAAAGCTGGATACGACACCCATCTCCTCTAGCATTACGTAAAACCACACAAGGATCATACGTCTGTGGTTGATTCCACATCAGATGCCCCGATTCTTCTTGGGTATGTTGCTCCCGTTTTTCCCACATGCAATTGCTCGGAAGTTAGTTACACAAAATGAATGGAAGCACTAGTAATGATTAGACCAAATTTTAGTATAACCATTAAAACACAAAATGCATTTCCACTTCCACAGCATTGTCCAAAGACACAGACACACCTGAGAATAGAATTTAAAAAAAAACAAACCCAAACAAACATATCTCAAGAAGAGGTGGAGTTAATCCTCAGTTATTTTCTTATAATAACTGTTAGGAGAAAATATTTTCCAGAACATCCATATGAGAAATGTGTGAAAGAACATTATAAATTTCTAAAAATCTTATAGATTATAGTCAGTACTCAGCATCGGTGAGGCCACACCTCGAGCGCTGTGTCCAGTTCTGGGCTCCTCACCATAAGAAGGGCACTGAGATCCTCGAGTGAGTCCAGAGAAGGGCAACCAGGCTGGTGAAGGGGCTGGAGGGCAAATCACATGAGGAGCGGCTGAGGGAGCTGGGTCTGTTTAGCCTTGAGAAGAGGAGGCTGAGGGGAGACCTTATCACCACCTACAACTACCTGAAGGGAGGTTGTAGAGAGGTGGGCGATGGTCTCTTCAGCCAGGTGACAGGAGATAGGACAAGGGGAAATGGCACAAAGCTGCTCCAGGGCAGGTTCAGATTAGGACAGGACTGGTTGTACTCGATGATCTTAAAGGTCTTTTCCAACCTTGTAATTCTGTGATAGCAATCTATGGTTGATACATTGTACCTATCAGCAATTATTTTGGACTGTGAATTAGTTTGCATGATGAACCCAGCCAAGGAAGTGTATTATTTTTATAAACCTCAACCCCCACCCCCAAAAAGATCCCAACCCCCAAAAAACCCCAAACCAAAAAAAAAAACCCTAGACCATACATACGGTGTGGGGTGTAATAATCTGCAATGAGTACTGTGAAAACTGGTTAAATTTCTAATAAGTTGAACACAATTGACAACTTAAAAAAATGTAACAAAAAGATAAAAAAGATAATACAATCTTCTAACAAATATACAATTGAATGGTGAGTAGAATTAATAGAGTAGTTTTAGCCTCATAAATATTAGTGGTGAAAGTGACCATGAAAGATTACGTTCAGTTGCTCCTGCCCAGATTTCAAAATGAACACTGAAAACAAGGAATGTAAGTGACGCAAATGACAAGTGAAAAAAAATGCTTTACATATATTAGAAAACTGTCTCATACATTTATATAATGATAATATTGAAAGACTGGTGATTAGTCATAAATACATCTTGAGAGAAAATTATAGGTAACAATGAGTTTTTTACTCTAGTGAAAAGTGATGCCAACAAGCTGTGGTTAGGCACATTTAAGGATTTAGGTGCATTTAAATAAAGATTTAGGTACATATGATTAATGGTGAAATAGTTATTCATCAGAACTAGCCACTATGAAAAATAATGGATTTTCCCTGTCATGGTGGTTTCCAATCAAGTCTAAAGGCTCTTCTGGAAAACCTGGTTTTGCTGTATACAAGTTATTGAACCCAATGTTGGGGTAATTACATAAAACCAGATGGCTTTATCATGCAGAATGTCACATTAAAACATCTAATGCATGAGCTTCATTTTTGTGAATTCAAACCAAGAAGAACAAAGGGACCAAACGATACGTTATCAGGGAATACTGTCACTGACACTGAGAAAGCAGTGCTATCTGAATATATTATTGTTAAAATTATTTGGCTATTTGCTCTCCCTATCAGAGTAAGGTTAGCAAAAGTCCAGTTGCAAAGAAATAGCAGCAGGTACCAGAGGCGGTACCTGAATTTCTTATATGGTTTTTGGTTTGTTGGTTTTTCCTCTTGTAGCCAGATTTCTTAAAGGAAAAGAGGTTTTTCAAATGAAAACGCATACACCGAGGCAGTGAAAGAAGTGAGGCAACTCACTTGAGGGCCAGGATAAGCCCAGGATGAAGCTAGAAAGCAGCTTTGGGGAAGTCTTCTATGGTCTCAAGGCATATAAAACATGGCAAAGGGAACAGTTTACGACACAACTGAGCTTTGTGGGTTTCTTTGTGAGTGGACAGGAAAGAACTAGATACATGCATATTTACACGGCTACCTTACAAGCTTATGTGCTCCCTTATAAACAGTTTGTCGCCTATTGCCCTTACAATTGTACTTTGCTAAAGTAACATTGGGGGTGTACTTTATAAAGCTCCTTTGATAAGCCTGCTTTAATTGTGAACACTGTAAAATAGTTAATGCTCCCATATATGATAGCCATTATACGGTTATATGATGATAGTTATCATCAGTGGCAATTAATAATGTACTACAGTACACCAGCTCAAGGAAAAAAAGACTTGAGGAAAAGTAGAAAATGTGACTGAGATGGAGAAAGTTTTTACACTACACAGAGACAGAGAAAAGTAAATCTATAGTTATCAGAGAAAAATGCAATAAGGTAAATAAATGTTTAAAATGCCTTGTAATGTAGTACATAGTATACTTTGTATATATTATTTTTATTACAAAGTAAAAGAGGATTAAAACCCTTTTGAAATTAGTTCAAAAACAAAAGCAAGAGGAAAAAAACCCCTTCACTTAGATAAATGTTTTAATTAATCTACAAAGACATTTACTTAATTCCTTTCAATATATTTACTAAAAGATTGTATCCCCCTTTATAAATTCTGTTACAATCATGTCACGTTTTGGACATTTCTACATTATGCCCTGCATTGTTCAGCTTAAAACAAAAGATGCAACTGTTGAGTTCCATTTCTGTTTAAGTTTATTTTATCTTTGTTTAATTTGGGTGGGATGATAGCAAAAACTAATGCAAGAAAAAGAGTTTAAAACTAGAACTGCTATCTCCCTAGCTCTGTATTACATCTGAAATAATATTCTTAAGTAACTAACTTGCTCAAACAGGTCTAATGCAGCTGTTTCAGGCAGGCAATATATTTTTCACAGACTAAAATAACATGTTCTTGTGAAAACTTCTGCCTTCTAAATCAGTATTTCTCTTTCTACATTCTAACACTTTTTAAAGAATCAGAGATTGCTCATATTACTTGCTTTAATAACGGGGATATAACAGCTAACAAAAAAGTATGCTTCAGCCTTCTATTGAAAGTATGACTGTTACAATCTCCTCTGACAGTGTGTCATAACTCTGCTAAAACCCTGTGTGATTTACACTGAGTTTCTAGCACTAAACTTGCCATTGGCTTAATTTCTAATTCTATATCTTTTGCCAGTCACCACAATTTAAATTGATCAGTTAGATCATCTTTTTTATGGGAGCAGAAGAGGAAGGTTAATGACACATGGAGTTTTATTCTTTCAGGTATTAGGTTAGGTACCGAGCCTGAATTCTGAAAGCTCATGAGCATATGCTTGAATCCACTCCTGTGCAGAACATTAAGCAAACGCTTTCAGAGTTGTTTGGAATGGGGATGCTTTCACATATCGGTATCTAGGCCATTTATTGTACAGGGAAGGGTGTTACATACAAGAGAAAATCTTAGACATGTCATAATGACTCAAAAATACAGTATGTCTGGAAAGAAGCCTCCCAATGCTCTGTAACCAACAACCTAAACAAGATGAAGAACTTTTAAAAAGTAAAGAATCACAAATCAGAAATTTTTTTACTGTTGCTACCAGAAAGGTCCTACGCTACTAAATTATTTATCTGAATGTATATTAAGAGATAAACAGGGTTTTTTAGTTTAATTATATACCTTGAATTATAATTGAACTCTTCTAGTTCAAGGACTAGCAAAAATCCCTCATCATGACCCTTCTCTCTTAACCCCTCTGTTCTACCAAAAGTCAAACTGAATTTTTTCAAGACTAATAAAGGCTAAAGTCTGAAACTCGTCTAATGCCCAGGACACATGTTACATCTCTGCTTGCACTGGGGTTTGGTTTTTTTGTTAGTTTGGGGTTTTGGGGGTTTGTTCTTCGGGTTTGGGGTTTTTAAAAATTAAGATACTAGCTCTCTGTGCTCACACTTCCTGGGTATGGGCAATCAGAATACCCCTCTAAGGGCCACACTGAGAGAGAGGAGTCAGTTTTTAGAAGCTATTTACTACAGACATTTTACAAAGTAATAGACAGTATTACAGTTATGAAACTGTAGAAACAGCAGTTTATTTTGCAATCAGCAGAAAAGCACTTGTTGCTTTTTCTTCCAGTACATTTTAGAAGATTACTAAAACAGGCTGAATTTAGACTTTACTATGTCATTCTGTTAGACGCTCTTCTTGAACAGTATAGTAAATATAGCAAGAAGATACACACAGTTTCAGAAATAAAGTAATAATAAGTTTAAAATAAGGCTAAAAAAGTTATAACATGTTCATAATCCCATAAAGATACTCACAAACTGTATTTTAAAATAATTATCAGTATCTAGATTCACTGGTACTCTTGAGGATTTTCAGATTTTGGGGGAAAGATGTACAACCTTTAAAGTTTTTTAAATGTTTTTATAGAGTTGTGGAGCTAATCTACATTGTATTTATTAATAAATTAATAAATTACAATTAACCCTCCCTGACCCTTACAACTTTGTAATACCAGACAGGACACTTGTTTTTCACTTCTTAACTAATGATATTCCCTTACATCTTTACATTAGTTCTCATATAATACTTTTTCTTCATTTTAGATGCCAGCTATCTGGTCCTTTATAATCTCTGTAAACATGGTGATTGAAAATTACCCTGAGGTTCTAGTATCACCTTTGTTCTTTTGACCAGCTGCATGAAAGGATCTGTGGTTTGCTATTCCTATGGCAGATGAGGAAAAAAAAATCTCACATAAAACTGCATAAACCTTCAATTCAGAAGAAATCTGGCACAGATGCTCAGATTTACCCTGTTCAGGACAATGTCCCTTTACAAACTATCTGATCTTGGTGCTTTCTGACTTGATAGATGCATAAGTGCTCTCCTAGACTAAGATAATACAGGCATGATATGCTGTCCATATTCAAAGTTCATGATGTATTATCTATCATCATTAATTTCCTGAGGGCCAGAGTTAGAAGCAGACCTTTTATGTGGTGCTATTCTTAAAAATCATGACATGTTACTTAAGAAAATAAAGAATAAAATTAATTTTGGTAGTGTATAAGAACTGAAAGACTGATTCCAGTTTTCAGTGTCTAAACACAGTGAATGCATGGGTGTAAATTTGTACATCGGTATATTAGAAATGTCTGTGTAAGAATCCTGTTATTACTTAACACCCACATATCTTGTAAACTAATAATGGGATTTATGTAGATTCTTCTGTACACTGTTCAGAAAATTTACCCTACATCCTCCACTTTACCCTTTAAAAATTTAATCAAGCATCTGTCATTTAATATCCTTCTCAAAACCCTTTATTTTGCTTCAAAGAGTCCAGATTATGCCATGAGTATTAGGAGGAACTGGTTGCATTGCAGATCACTTTGCCTCCGTAAGAATAGTATCTCATTTAACATCTCAAAATAAAATAAATGCACCATGTGTGCACATATATGGCGGGGGGGGCACGTGAAAAGGAGAGAAGGGAAAGGGATAAAAGAAAAGATTTTTCTGTGATTCCATATATTTTTTTCCTATGTATATGTAACAAATCATCAGAACCCAGAATTTTATTTTTTTTTTCTAGGAAGCCGATCTGGAAATACTTATCATATGACTTAACATTACCCAGATAAGTCACATAAAAGGTGATTTTCTTGGATACTTTAGAGACTCTTTGTGTCTCCCTTCCAAAATATTCTGCAGCTATTGACGTCCAAGCATGTATGGGTTCACAGGGCCACCCAGCCTCCCCATTCCCATCATGCTGGAGGTAGCCATGACGGTTCTATCCGTGAATTCTCTCTGTGTAAATTTCCAGGGTTCTCAAAGCAGAAGCCGCACAAAGCCCTTCCACGTTTCAACACACTAAGCAGAGAATGCCGGAAAATTATCTACTGAAATCCACGATGATAATTTGGAAGTCAGTGAGCTTTAAGTAGAAGCAGCTGTATTACTATGGTGGGTGACATGATCCAGAGAGATGAACAAACACCTGCTACCCACCTTGCAGCATATTGTTAGACTTAATTAGTCAATGTTGAAAAACACTTTAAAAGCCACTGGAAAAAAGGGCAAGCATTATTAATTTTTATTATAATTATCATAATTATCACTGTTATGTGAGACGCACTGTGTGAGAAGGCATAAGATTTCAACGAGTGCTGTTGCTGCAAGATACAAAATATTAGTTTATTTTTAAAAATTCTCTAAATTATAGCCATATCTACATTGTAAATTTGGCTAATGTCTCATTTTGCTCTTTAGTCCCACTCGTCTGATATTCCGCTCTGCATGCATGCTAGTTTGTTCCTGGGCTGGTCTTTGGAGAGAGCCTTTAACTCCTTCTGAAAATAAGCCTTACCGAGACTTAGGTTACCTCATGTTTTGTTCCATGCATACAATGTGTATATGACCACTTCAGGAAATGAGTGATACTTTCAGGAAGTCCTTCAAAAGCAGGACTACAATTCAGCTCAATCACAGACACCCATACCACTCCTTGGGCAACATATCTTGCATTCTCTGTACTGTGCTACAAACCCATGGTCCTGCTGCAACAAGTAGTCATTATTTCAGGTCATCTGGTTCAATAAAAAGGGAGCAAAATATGTCCTACCATCATGGAGGGGATCCTTGAATCCAGGAGAGTCGTGGACACTGGAGTGCATTTGTGGGAAACCAGAGGCTCCACGTGCTTTACCTTTGGTAGGACCAAACCTCCACTTCACAGGAAGTGTCCAGACTGCCTGACGCTGCAAGGTAGGAACACACTGCCAACCATGTTGACTTAGACATTGTATCTCCCTGAAGACTAGCTAGCTAATGATGATTGCCAGTTAGAGGTCTAGTGCATCTTAGCATACATGACCAGAGCAAGACCTTTGGGACCATCACAAGAAAGTAGTTGTGGCAAATGCTCAGTTTTCCTTCCATCTGAGAATAGAGTGTGGGAAGGATATGGAATATTGACTGTGTTTGGGGGCCAAAAAAGTAGGGCAGAGAGCAGGCTGAAAGGAGCAGAGCACAGCTGACACAGGGGAAAAACATCTTCTGTACCAGGCAGCTTCCCATCACCAACTCATCTGACTGTACATCCAGAGAATAGGTCTGTATGACAAAAAGATACATCACAGCTCAGGTTTTTTTCTGGCCAAGAACACAAAGTGAGACTGATAAACCACAGGCATACACATTTATGACCATCAAAACCAGGCAAACAGTGCACAAACATAAGCTGCCAGGCATCCCTTCTGCTCGGGTCAGAGAACAAGTGCTACTTTTCCAGTGGCACTCTGCTCCTCCGGTGGAAAAAAACCCAAATATTCACTGAATTTTGAAACAAGGACTGCAGCTGTCAGAGGTGGTGCTTACTTGTTTTCCAGAGCCCCATTCTGGTAAAGGAGCTTACACAACCCTGTCACCTGCCTCAAATGTCCTTCACTCTCTCCCTTCTTTTCATTCTGTTGGCACATTCACTATGGGCATATCAAAGTATCACTTTCTGACACCTTTTCTCTATCCCACCAGCCTAGGAAGCATCTAATTTGGGTTCAGCTACACCTATCTCACACTTTGTTTTTTTCCCTTGGAGTTTGGGAACGATTGATACACAGTCACAGGAGAAGAATCCCTGATTTGACAGGATGGTAAAAAGAAAAGGATTTTGAAGGAGCTGGGGATCAAACATGGAGCCAGGGTAGCTGGTTGTTCCATCCATGACTCTTCTACAACGGTCTCTGAAATCTTGCTTATTATAATGGGAGACATCATAGCTGGGGTGTTTTATATTTTTGGGATGCCATATAGGAATGTGAATCTGGCTGATAAGCACAGCTCTCAAAATCGCCCAAAGACATCTGGAAAAATTTCCGATGAAGACTTTTCATGGCCAACAATCTAGTGAAGCCTTTCAGACCTCAGCTGTGATCAGAACTGAGTAGGAATAACTTCTGTGCAGCCAGTAGTAGCTATGCCTGACAAGTCTCAGAGGTTGAACAGTGAGCCTTTCTCAGCTGGTATGGGGCACCAGAGAAGGACATACTCAATCTTGCTTGTGATAAAGATCCTGGCAGATCACCTTAATGTGATTTTCTGCACCTAAAAGGTGCATTCAAGACCCCTTTCCCCATGGGGGCTATCATCATTGAAATGCCTGTGTTCCAGGGTCTTTCAAGCAGGGATTCCTCTCATTCTGTAAGTTCTCCAAGTCAGAGGAGGAAGCAGCACACCCATTGATGTGACCAAGAGGACATCTTATCCACTTGAGCAACAGCAGGGAAAATGAAGTCGAGAGGCAGAAGAGAGGAACATACAAACAGAGCGCTCAAAACAGGTTTGGAAAGGTGTACACAATTCTGTCAAAGGATCCTGATAACAGAGAGTGGAATGAAAAAGAAATGTCTACCATAGTGTGCATGTTATCCTAAGCAGGAGTGCCCCTAGTTATCTGCAAACAGTTGTTGGGTAGGCGCTGAACCAACTAGGATTAAGTCATGGCAGTGAGGCCAACCTCTCACAGGACCTGTCTTGAGCAGTGTGAATACAAGCTGTTTCACTATCTATCACTCCAGCAAGGGAAATTTCTCTTCTCTAAATCCCTATGGCCTGAATCACCTTACATATCAATGTTTTCCTTCTCTCATGTATTTCTTCTCTAAGATTTTAATAGTATTTGATAAAGCCATCAAATAATTAAACTTTTCCAGTTGGTTAGCAGATCATAATTCCTGGCATTTCATGACTCATGCGTATAATTTCCTAGAAATCATAAATGACAGTATTTCAAATAAGATTCTATCCTTTTTCTTAAAATGTAAAAAAAAAAACCAAAACCCTCTTCTCTGTGTTTGTTATGGGCTAGTTAATGAACAGCAACACATATGCACTCTCTCTCTCTATATGTATATATATATATACACACATGCACACACACACATGTTGTGGGAGAATCTACCACAGATGTATCATAGGAAATGTTATGTACTTCCTGTACCTAAACGGATAGACTGTTAAAGCCTACCTGTAATTTTCTCCCCCAACTTAAGTAAATAAGAGTATCAGATGCATCTAGGAAGGTCTCCAAACTACTTGGTAGTGGTGTTTTGTTTGGCTGTGTGGTTGTTTCTTTTTTTAATAAAATTTGGGGCTTGGCTTTCATTATATTTGAAGTATTCCCAAATTTCAGATCATATGAACCATTACAGTTCAACTATTATTTAAAATTAATTTGAAACAAATATTTCAAGATTTTTAGGTTATTCTTTTAAACAAATAAATAGTCAAAATTTCTAGGCTGACAAGCAGGCTTATTAGCAAGCTAAGGATAATCCTTACTAGCAGAATTTTCCCACACAATCTTATTCTCCCTAGTCACTGTGGTGATCAAAATGTCAGTGTGCCAGGGTCTTAGGATAGGTTTTTTCTCCTATTTGATAAAGTCTTGATTTTTTTTCCTCCTATCTAGAGATGTATAAAAAATTATGAAAACTTACTTAGAAGTCAGGCATAATATTTATGAGTGAAATACAGATATTCAAAATTCATCATTTGAATAACCTAGGAAAGTACACAGAAGTACATTACCACCATCACACGATGGTCTCAGCTTCGCTAGCAATGACACAACGGATACTGGGGATATGTTTCAAATACAAGCTTTCAGCTGGACAACTCAGGACATGAAAAGCAGTAGGAACTCTTTTTCCTATTCAAAGCCAATCTAACCACTATTTTAAATCTGAAAATAGAAAGCGTCATTCAGCATCTGTAGAGTTGAAAGAAGGAGATACACCTTCTTTAATAAAATATCCAGTGAGTGTTAGGTGTCTTGTCCTAATGTGGTGGTGATAAGTGAATCTTTTCCATATTCCAATTTGAGACATCTAGACAGAGCTACCAAGAAAGGACATCTGTGGCTGAAATCAGTCAGATTAAAGGTCCATTTAGTTTAGGATGCTGTCTTGAAAATTACTAATTACGATGATTTGATTAATAAAGATGATTTGAATAGAGAATAAAAAGAGGATGGAGTGAAATTTCCTGGATTGGCAGGATTTCAGCACAACTACCTGAGGCACAGGGATTTTTTTGAGCTAAAAGAGCATCTTCACCATGTGTTTGAATTTTTAAAAACTATTTTATTCCATTATTTAATTTAATCATCTTTAAAGTGCACTTTGACATACATAATATTCTGGAGCAAAGATTTCTGTAATTTAATTTTACATTATGCAAAAGTATATTTCTATTCTGGTTTAATAAAATGAGAGCAATTGGAAGCAATTGTCTTTACTTAAGACTTGGATTCAGGTAAGAATGTCTATGCCCAGAATGAAGTATATCATGGAATAGTTCAAAATTATGTACCAGAACTTGTCCAGAATGTTCAGTTCCAAATACATATGGAGATACTAATTCTGTTTTCTCTTTGGGTTGTCATTCTGGTATCTCCTTTCCAGCAAAATTAACACTGCCTATACTACGCATATTTATTACTGTGATAGAATTTTTTGAAATGTGAAGTTGCTTTTTCAGCCTTCCAACAATTAAAATTCCTTAAGATTTCCTTTTCTTTTTATGTACCTTTGTAAACAATCTGTCAGATTTTGCAAACAATTTTCTGAACTCTGAGGTTTCAATATCTACCAAAAAGTTTCCAACAACCCCACATCTGCAACTGACCTCATTATTCAAAGTACTTTTGGACAAGACAAAGTCAGCGTAGATGCTATTTTATGTAGGATATTGGCAAACTCTAAAAGCAAAAAGGAAAAAAAAAAAAGGAGAAATATAAAACTGTCATAAATTTGCCATAGCAGTATTTCGTATCCTCTCATTCAAGTTCTGTAAAGCAAAACTGTTAAGGTCTTCATCTGGAAATAAGGTTTGGTGGGATAGAATTTTACTGATGTTGGTGAAAGAAGGTGGGGAAAAGCCAGTGTGCTCTGAACTCTTCATTCTACAGCCTCCATACCACCTACTTGCTAGCCAGGGCAAGTAGCAACCCTCATCCCAAAGTCTTTTCTCCCTGAGTTTCACAGCTGCTTTTCCTCCTGGATGGAAATTTTTGAAAACCAAAAAAAGCCTCTCACTGTTCCTGCTGCAGATGCTTCTGATTTATCAGTCCTCCTTTCACCCAAAAGAAAAGAGAAGACTGAAACAGCATTTCTAAGGAACTGCACCACCCCACATCTGGAGAGGACCGTAAAGAGAAGCAAGTCACTTTCATCTTTACTTTAACCATTGATATAAATGCTTGACAATTATCTTTGAGCCTAGTTTTTAACAGGTTTATTGATACAGATTCTCAGAATTTTAGCAGTTAGAAGGGACCTCCAGAGATCATTGGGTCCAACCCCCTGCCAAAGCAGGCTCCCTAGCTCATATTGCACAGATAGGCATCAAAACTGGTCTGGAATATCTCCAGAGAAGGAGACTCCACACCCCCTGGGCAGCCTGTCCCAGGGCTCTGTCACCCTCACTGTGTAAAAGTTCTTCCGCATGTTGGTGTGGAACTTCCTGTGCTCCAACTTGCGGCCATTGCCCCTTGTCCTGTCTCCACAGATCACTGAAAAGGGGCTGGCCATTTCCCTCTGTCTCCCACACTTGAGACATTTATAAACATTAACAAGATCCCCTCTCAATCACCTTTCCTTTCTGTCCAGTTTAACCAATCCTAGAGTATCACTACATTAGAATTCAAGTTTTACCCATGTAACTTTTTTGTGTCCTCACAGATGAAAACAAATAATAATATTCCTGAAGTAAAGGTAGGAAAACCTTGTGTTAGTAAGCAGACCTGTCTCCTTAAGCATGACCCATTAAGCCCATGTTTTATTTTCGCATGACTCTGCACTTTAATTTCTTTTCTGACTCTTCCAGAAGGATTTATTTTGCCTTTTTTTAGGTACTGATCTCATGAACTAGAACTCTCAAAAATAACCTGCAGAAAGTATGGATAAAGAAAAAATATGTTATGCACTTATTCCTCTGGAATCTTGAGAGAAAAGGGATCTTATTATAGAAAAACAACCTGCCAGTGCTTCAAATGAATTATGCCATCTGCCTACACCAATCTAGAAAATGCAACCTGCAATCCAGCAAGACAATAAAACAAACTCACGTTCTAAATACTGAACAAAATAATTAATGATAAATGAAAAACTGTCAAAGTTAGCCAGAGTTGATACTCATGATGAAGTAATAGCTGTTCCTGCTGTTTTAAGGTTCAGAAATACTAGTGTCATCATGTCCATGAAAAACTTTCAGATCCAAAGCTTTGATGATTTAATCTCATGATGATTTGATGATTTAATCTCACCAGATTTTTAATAAAATAAGGTTTTTCAAAGCTCATCACTTTTATGTGACCTAGTTATATTGAAAGCTTAAAAAAATAAAATGCTGTTCATGAAGAATTTAGAAATTTTTGTTATAAGAATAATTGGTAGTTTTGGCTTTTTCCTTATGTTTATTTATTGCAGTGGACCGTAACTACCAACTGACGCTGTATCTACATAGACATATATAGAAGGTTTTATCTACCTTGGGAGGATGCTAAAAACTGTGACTATGGAGGTTTCTTTTGATTTGGGTTTCTTCTGGTGGGTTAATTCAGGCCACTTGGAAACAAATTTTCTAATGATTCCATCAGCTTTTGATGTATTTGACATGTGCTGCTCCATCCCAATGACAGAAAGCAAAGGCCACCTCTGTCATGAAACAAGAAATGAGTCTGTGTTCCTGCTCGACTCAATCAGCTTTCTCACCCACTTCTTTTTTTTTAATTTAAATGCATTGCAAAATATGTTTCTCTTTCTATGACTCAGTTTTGTGGAGAACACTCTCAAAGTTTAGATTTGTGTCAGTGTATAGGCACATGCCTGTTGTTCTGTTTTTTGTTGATTGGTTGGTTTGTGGGGTGGTTTTTTTTTTTTAGTTTAAGTATTCAATGCTGTCCATTTTCATTTGATGGCTAATCCATTTCTCTCTCCAGGAATAGAAGCTAATATCTTTGCTGTGATATGGACCTTGCTGTTAGAAAAACAAAAAACAACTAAACCATGTAAAGAAATCAACTTCACTCTTTCTTACACTGATTTTTCAGTTAAATTGCTTCAAATGTAAAGTAAACAAAGCTCCATAACAAATCTATCATCTGTTATAACACAGTACACTGATCTGAAAGTGCGAGCTATGTGGAAAAAGCTGTGTAGTAGTTATTTTTCTCCACAGAAATTACAGGTACAGAGGTTAAAATAAATTTCTAAGAGAGGAATTTCTTTCTAATGCCTGGTATTAATTGATAAATGTCAAAGCAGAATAATGCGTGATATTTTTAACTTAAACAGAAGTATAGTAAGTCTTTATGCACAAGAACAGTTTAAAATTGTAGCCTGTCCTTCAAGAAACTGCATTGTAACAGGAGATCAATATTTTGTGATGTTGTTTCAGTTAAAAAACATATTTTAAGATTCCAAACTACAAGCCAAGAAAATCTTATTTGAAAGAGCAAAGTTGAAATAAATAAAAATAAACTGATATAGTATGATCTAAAAAGTACAAAATGAACTTAATAGGTATCCCCCTCTTTCAAATTACAATTAGACCCCAAGATCCTTCAAACCTTACTTAATTTGCATGTCATTCATTGTCCATCTGTTGTATTTCCAATTTCTTTTTTGCCATCTGGTTTTCTCACGCTGAATCCACTGCACAATTATTTTTTCTTTTTTTACACGTAAAGACTAAATAGTAACTTATTGATTAAAATTAATTATAAAATAAATGTGCTTTGGCTTTTTTGAAGACCTAGCTCACTTCTTAAAACTAATTATACACCCTAAATCATCCAATGTCGCGATAAAGTAAATAATGACTGTAAAGTTGACTTCCGCGGAGAACGGAAGAAGGCAGCTAGAGCAAAAGACATAACCAGAGAACTCAAAGGAGGGGTTCTCAGGAAGGTTATGAAAAGAAAAGATAAATCCCAAAGCAGTTCAGCAGAATGGAGATATTGACAAGAATACATGACTGAGACGAAATTTGATGGTCCCAGAATGTGTCATGCCACGCGACAGGGGAAGCAGTAGCAGCTGGTGCATGTTCAACAGCACTTTACTCTGCAATTGGTCCTAATAATTTTAACAGGATAGATTTCTATTCACTGGTGTCTCCTAATCTGCCCTTTGTAATATATCCAGCAATTTTGCCTCTTCATACACCCCGGGACTCTTAGACTGTTCTAGTTGTTCGTCTCAGCTGTTCTGATTTTTGTCTCTAACTGTTGCATGCTTTTCCCAACAGGCACTCCAACTCATTCAATTCAACAGCTGCTACAAACCCTTCTATTTTTGGCACAGTATCCCAATGGTTTCAAGAGATTTACTTGGAGACTCTGTGGGTCAGAGTCTATATTTTTATAAAATAGGATACTTCTCTGACCTTATATGACCTTTATGGGTGGGGTCCAAAAGATTGTTCTGTGTTCCATGGGTTTTGAAAATGCATTCTTATTTTGCCCATTATGTTTTTATGTTCATCAGACTGATAATTTTATGAATCTACTAATTCAAAGAGTGGTCCATAATTGCAGAAGTGGCATAAAATACATTACTTGCCTGGCTGAGTGAGTAAATAGGTGATGGGAGAGTGAACAAAATGACAGCTTGCTTTCTCGGAATTAAAAGCTCTGAATTTAAAGTAACACAACAGAAGACCAGCAGATAGCCATCTACTGTAAAAATACTTAGGAGAACAATAAGGGAATATTATAAAGATTAAGTTGTCCAGAGTTGTCACAGGAAAACTTTCAGAAAGAACACTTAATATGGACATCAGCAAAGTTTTTTTTCAGAATTAGGCCAATTAGATAATCCAATCTTTTAAAAAAACTTATTTATGATCCAAAAAAGTCAGGAAAGCTGAAGACATATTAAAGAGGGGAAAACAAAAGCTTTGAAATGAGGAAAATATGATGTGGTGGGGGGACCAACACAGTTTAACCAACACTGAGTTTATTCGTTGTAAGAGTTCATTCCAGTCTTATCTACCTGCTTCTAGCCATGTCCAGATGGTTTTGAATAATCTACAAAGTGACCAAAATTTTCAGACTTAATTATGCCAGGCATCCCCAGTTTGAGTGACTGAAAAGCTATTTTGCTTTCCAGTGAGTATGGGGAGAAGTTTTTCCTTAGCAAAGTCTAGTGCTTTAACACATGCTTAATATATACTAATACAGCAGGCACATTGCTTAACCTGCTTCAAATAAAACTATTGACCAGTCAATGTTTAGACAAGAGAAATGGTTTCTCTGCCTTCTCCTTTGTTCTTCACTACAATATCTCTCAGTCTCTGTCTGAAGGAATAGGAGTGATACATCTTTTTTAATTGCAGGAACAGAATTTTTTGTAGGATATCTGGTTTAACTGTGATGCAGATGTGCAAGACAACACAGATTCTGACCCAAAATCCTCATTAAATACATTAACATAGTCAAATTCCTCCCTTAAAGGACTTCAAGTCCAATGCTTCTCCAGCAGATACAAATCTGGAGTAATATCAGATTCCAGATCTAAGCAAAAACATGATTCCATGAAGTTCTTAATGAAAGCACTTGTTGATTCTTAAACCTTTTTCAGGGGAATGTCACCACATAAGGCAAAAACTTTCAAAATGGTCTAGAAGGACATACTCAGATATCTAACTTCTTCCTCTGACTTGAAAAATACTAAAAAAACCCAACCCCTCTTCTGGTTTCTCACTGCAATAGCTTACTAACAAATGCTACTTAACTGTCTCAAAACTGAAGTTAAAACTGCTCATTTCCAACAATTTCCACTCTTAAAGAAAGTCTTTTTGACAAGTAATGCTGATTATGAAGACTGCATTCAGCTACCTTTTCTCGTGTTACTTAGCACTTTGTCAGCAAACTCTCCTTGAGGCAGGAAGTTATTCCATGTAAACTAGAGCATGAAGACTGTTTTTAAGAGCTTTTCTTTCTCTTTGATTTATTTTGTAAAAAACATCTGCAAAGCTGTAAGCTATATGTAAGTCCACACAAAATGCTAAAGCACAGACCTTTTTTTTGCTAAATCTTGAGAAGTTTTAGATATATTCTTGTTTGCAGATTACAAATAAGAAAAGGAGGTAGCATTCTAAATACCTCTAGGAAAACAGCAAATATCTTATGACACCTAATGTACTCGAATATTTTTTTCTAAACCAATTCCCATGCAAGGACCCTGACACCAGAGGAATGGCAGTCAAAGGCAGATACATTAAATTCATGATAATTCTAGTTTGGAATTGCAATATTAATCAAAAAGGAAATATGTTGAGACTTCTGTTCAATGAGGATATGAATTTGAATCATGACACAACAGTTTCCTCACTAACTGAAGCTCAGTATTTTCTGGTGTCTATCTGTCTAGCTGAGACAGGCACTGGAGATCTTCCCATTTCAGGGGATGAAAAAGAAAGGAGGAAAGTGAAATGCCTCAACGATGCTAAACTGCATCATTCAGCCATAGTCACAGCTAGCATTAGAAAAGTTTTCAAAAAAAATAATGCTGAAATATGTTTTCAGTAACATACACACCCAGCTAAAAGGTTCTTCTCATGTACGACCTAAAAAAGTAATTTTCAATGTAGACTACCCTGAAATATTTTAAACAAAACAACATGAAAATTATTGTACTACTCCATAGTCTGTGGATTACAAAACAGCTACAACCTTCTTTTTACCTGTACTGAAAATATCTTACTTACAGATGAGCAATTTACATGCCCTCTTTAAATGTTTCTTTTGAATTCAAAGCATATTTATAAGTTAAATTTTAGAACACTATTACAATGTGAAGTACACAATGCAGTTATTTCCTGGGCTGGAGGGAGACTGATACTTTTTTTTTTTGCAAAAGTTGATATCAATAAACTTTAACTTCAGTTTAAGGATTTGGCATTTTCCAAACATTTACCAAATGTTTTCAAAAGTGGAAGAAAGTAATAAACCTTAAAATCCAGAGAAAAATGTAGTTGTAAAAAGACATATGATTCAATAAAGATCTTCCTTAGAGACTAGATACAGAGAGTATATTTCTAAATTATATTAAGTAAAATATCCAATCCTTATATGCACATATATATGAGAATGATAGATGGACATATGTGAACATACAAAGTTATATACAACAGGGATTTCATGCTGGTAGTTATTTTCCTATGCAGAAAATTCTTTGCCTTAATATCCCCAAAACATAGGATATTTGTGTTCACCATAGTGTCATTCCAATACAAATTAAGTTCAAACAAAACAACTAGGTTGCTCCACCCCACCCCACTCCACTCCCACACACCAATCTTTCCATTAGAAATTTCTTCTAGGACATTTCTGTCCTGATTGTTAGAAACAAACAGCAAAAGAAGAGCAAGATACTAAAAATAGAATATGACATATTACTATGGACTTCTACTACCAATTTCATAAGCACATTCTTTCAGAAGTTTAATTTACTTTTCCATATTTTATAATAAAATAGGAAGGTACAGACAGGAAAACTAAACTTACCTGTCCCATCAACTTACAGAACAAAATAAGGGGTTCCAAGGACAGTTTTATTCTCAGCAGAATCTGACCAGCTGAGTCATGGTAGGCAGTCGCTGAAGTACAGGCCTCATTCTTGTACAGATTAGAACTAGAAGCAGAAATAGTAGATGGGGGACTGGAAATCCACCTTCGGTTTCTACTTCATTGAGAAAGATGAGTGTGTTATTCAGAACATTCAATCTATAACTCACCTGTACCAATAACTTGATAAGGAAAGAAAACTCTCTAATTTACCACACTACTCTCCACAAACAATGAAACAAGTCTTGGATAATGAGAAGTGTGACCAGATCTTAAAGCATCTCCCCCCACCCCTCCATTCTTTAAGGAATCATGTTTATTCATGATTTTTCTCCCTCCTCCTCCCTGCCCCACTGTGGCACAGAGAGGGGCAGGGAATGAGGGAATGACGTTTTCAGTCACTTCCTCATGAGCTGTTCTCCTTCTTAGTTGGAAGGGGGTAGGGGGCATTCTTCACACACTTTCCCTGCTCCAGCATGGGATCCCACCCACAGGAGACAGTCCTCCATGAACTTCTCCAATGTGAGTCCTTTCCCACAGGGCTTCAGCTCTTCACCAGCTGCCCCAGTGTGGGTCACTGCTATGGGGTGCAGCAATAAATCATAGAATGTCTCTCAGTCTCTCAGGCCCAGACTGCTCCAGCCTGGTCCTCCATGGAATCACAACCCCCAGAAAACCTGCTCTTGAGTGGATCTCTCTCTGTCTCTCTCCACAGGCTGCAAGTTCTGCCAGAGGCTTGCATCTGGTCACAGCATCTTCCTGTGTGGGTCTCTGCTCCCCATCATCTTCCATGGGCTGTGGGGGAACAACTTGCTCCACCATGGTCTTCTCAATGGGCTGCAGGAGCATCTTTCTGTCCAGCACCTGGAGCACCTCCCCCTCTACCCCTTCATTGACCTTAGTGTTTGCTCAGTTTCTTACATCTTCTCACTCCCTTCTGTGGTGGCAGAAAGCAGTTACTTGTGATTTTTTTTCCTCCTAAATATGATTCCCAGAGTTGCTGTGACCATTGCTCATGGGTCCAGCCTTGAGCCAGCTGGTGTTTACTCTGTTGGGCTTGCAGAGAGCTTTGGCTGCTTCTTGCAGAAGCCACCCCTCGTCTACCATAACCTTCCTACCTAAAACCACAACACATTAATTTGAAAGGTCTTTTTATAAATAAAAAATGCATTAAAATTGCATGCTTATGGATAAAAAAAAATACGAGTAATAAAATTATGTTTTTAATTTCTTTAAGAATAACTGGATTAAAGAAACTATACACCATGACCGAGTTTTTTGTTTTGAAGGTTACGATGGTTTTGATATTAAAGGCCAACGGGACTTGACACTTTTCAGAATGAAATTCAGACCTCAAGGTGATTAAATCAAAGTGACATCAGAAGCAATTTATCATCCCTCTCCAGTGTCTTTTGAAATCTCTTTAACAAGTTGCAGTCTCTGTTGTCTACTTTGATTCAGCATACACAACTGTCTCATTCCTATCAAAAGTGTCACCAAAGCTGTTTGTTAGTACACACAGGTGTTTAGTGTCACCTCAGGGGGAGAACGCCATATCACAAAAGTGTTTATTTTCCCAGGGCAGGGGTGTGTGTGTAAGTTTAAATGCTCAAACTTCTTCACTAGTAGAAACTTCTTCACTGCTAAAGACAGTGTCTGCAACATGTTCCTAGTTTGTGGGGCCTAAAAACTCTCAGCTATTTTATTCTTCTCATCCTCATGATACTCATAACTTTTTTCTCCATAATATTTTCAGTGACTGTCCCTTCATTATCCCATTCACACAAAGGGCTGTTAAAAACGTTTATTCTATCCTAAGACCTGGGTGAATTTTTTGGATGACCTAATTACTTTGGAGGGGGATGAAGATTTCACTCCTATCTATCATCAAAACTCAGGAAAGTTTTCTGACTCCCTTGCAAGGTCTGTAATTTCACTGTTATTGATCAGCAAGAATCCTCATGGCAAAGGGTAATGTCATAAGGATACAAAGACAGCAGAATTCCAGCTCCATGGTCTAGACTGGAAAATAACTGCATTTTTCTGGTTTTGTGTAATTGGATCTCACCGACAGAGGTTGCCTTAAACTGGCTTTACTATCAAAAGAGAAAGGAGTAGGGAGAATGACACTATGAAAACAGAGGAGAAAAATCAAAACGTGGCTGAACTCAATATAAACAGACAATGCAGTTCAGATCAATTCCCTGGCTAGAGGTGCTGAGGTACAGATGTCTGAATTTGGCTGATCAGAATGAAGGAAATTGGCACAAAGTGCAAAATGTCTAAAAGTAGAACAGATCTAAGCCCAGAATTCTTTCCATTAAATTAATCCTCCTGAGGATACAAAGACACTCTTTCTTTCTGCCACCCTGTTCCACCTTACATGCCCAGTCAATATAAAGCAAATGGTACTAGTAAAAAATAAATTGATTAATTTATTCTGAACATATTCCTTCTTTCATATTTGTCTTTTTAAAAAAAAATAATTTTATTATTGAAAGCTTTAACATACCTTTTTATTTGACATTAAGCGTCCATTTCTTCGCTACAGGGTTACGGCAATTCCTTACGTGATGCACAGATATGTTCAAGTCGGTACACATTTTTCAACTGAAAACAAAAATGCAGAACTCAATGCTCTTAGCACATGCTTTCCTTGACACTTTGTTCTTGCATGTTAATCAGAAAGTTCCCGGGGGCCATTTTTGCTATTGAATACTGAAAAGGTTATTGCTGGAAGGACAAAAAAATGCAAATTATTAAATTACAGACAACATAGAACACAGTGTCACATGTCATGGAATAATGATCACAACTGCTGAGGAAAAACTGTCAAAGCAATGAATTTAATAAACAATTCAACAGAAGTCAAACTAAACAAAGTTCCTGCAATTTATTTATTAAAAAGACACACTAAAATGGAAAATATTAATTAGAAATAAAATGGTAATATATACTTTCATTGACTACTGACATTCCATGGGTGGAGTTTAGACGTATTCTTTTCTTCCTATCAAATGAAATAATTAACACACCTCCTTTAAATATCTCTTAAATCCACTATCTAAAAATTTCGATATACTTCTGTTCTAATACCACTTGCTGCCATAATTGAGTTTTGTCAAAATACTGTGATCACTTCAGTAACTTTTTTATTTATTTTTAGAAGCATTGAAAGACAATCCCTGTTTTACAAAACTTTGGGTTTCTCTTTCACACAGTGTATCCAATATGAAGACAGAAAATTAAAATATAGCACATTAACAAATTATCCACATTACAGAAAAGTGGCACAAAACACTGCAGGATGAAGTTGCATTCAACAGTTCATTATCAATTTGGTGATAAATCATAATATACTACAATTCCTTTTATATTATGCTTTGATTTCTGTCTAACTACATAGAACAAGAAATACTATTTTTGTTGCTAGAAATATGTAAGATCAAGGTTTAGATCTGCAAATTGTATTTGAATAATTTGAGACATAACTGTATTAGACAAAAAATGCATCTGTTTGCAACACTTATTGCAAAAGAGTGCTCTTGTGAAAGTTCTAACCATCTGGAATGGTGTTAAATGAACTCTATGCTAGGTTAGTGTTTTGTTTTGTTGATAGCCAGAGCACTTGATTTCTATCTTTGGCATTTATTGTTCTTTGCAAATTGCTTTCCTCAGCCATTTTAACACTATTATAGCAACACATTTTAACCCTACTTAAAATATATTCTCACTTGCAACTGGAAAACTTTGACAACAAAACTGAATAAATTAATCATTACAAATTTCTCAAAGTCATTAGGATTGCATTTGCTCTCATTTATCAGGCTTCACTTGTCAGCTAGAAATACAGCAAGCAAAATTTAGCATAGAGAAAACAACTTTAAATGTTTATATTTGGCTTAATAATTATCTTCAGGCTGGGTTACAAACTGTTAAAATGGTAAGTGGGTTAAGCTAATTGTATTTACTTGATTACAAAAATACCCCAAACAAAACCACAAGAGAAACAGAAACACATACTTTTAACCTGCATTTACACTCATTATTGAATGTTTTCTATGGGCAAGAAGAAACTATTGGGGGGAGCAAAAATCCCATTAAGGAAAAAATGGATAAATTTAATCAAAATCAAATTATGATAGGGAAAACTCTAAGTTTTTTCACATGGACAGATCTATTACTCAAGACCAAATTAAAAACACTTGGACACTAGTGGAAAACAAACGGTACCAACAGAATTGATACAATTATTTCCACTCTGTTCAGTGGCATGAACAGGAAGAGGTTCAGAGTTCGATCTTAACAGAGGTGTCTGTTCCATATTTGACTTGAGTGTGTGTTGAGGTGCCTATCTGCACGGTCTTGAATGCAAACCTTGATCTCAAAAAGCTTGATAAAAGACCAAGCATAATTTGGGATCTCAAGTCAAAGAACAAATATATATTTATTCTTTACTTTCTGTACACAGCATGCAAACTATATTGCACAGCCCACCCCACCACCCACCTCCACCTCCCCCCACCATTCTTTTTCCTGCATGGATGTGCATGAATGTTTATTTTTGGTTGTCTTGCTTTTTGCCAAGTTATGCAACTTTAATAACAGCACCTTACCTAAGCACTTAATTTTAAGTACATCATGAATCTCATTGGAAACAAATGAAAACACAGCTTAAATGTTCTCTTAAATTCTTTGTAATTAAGTAAACAATCCCTCCAATGCAATGGGCTACAAGTTAAGGAAAAAATCAAAGCTAACCCCAGATTTGGTGAAAAATAAGTTGAAAGAGTTTAATTTTTTTTCCATGCAGTGAATTCTGAGCTCTCAAATTTTACTGAAAGAAATTTCAATAGATCAAACTTTCAATAAATCAAACTTACAATAAGTAAGGAGTGTCAAACACAATGCTAATTTTCCTATATTCTGTAATTTAAATGGTAATCTTAGCAAAAGTGAGATTATAAAATAGCTGACTGCTCAGCTGAGATGGGAGGGGCTTGAGTTAACACATTCTTTGAGGCTTTAATCATAGGAGACATTTTGGTCCCTATTTACATTACTGTATTTCTATTATTATCAATAGAAATTATAGGCAACATGGAATATATGTTTCTGTCAAGTGATGTAGTCATGTGGGAGACAAACTTTCTCACTAACAGTCAAATCATTTGATTTAACATGGACATATGAATTTGGGTTAGTGTTCCTAGATTCCTTCATATTTATTAAAATCTGACCACTTTAGCCACTGGTATATTAGGAACAGTTCATCACATCTAAAATTAGACTCTTAAAGCAATTCAGACACCAAAAGCACATTTTTCCCCTTATCAACTATAGAAGCAATGTTAAGGTCTGTAAAGAGAAAGACATTCCCACTAAATGTCTGAAATTTATTGACCTTCATCTATACAATGAAGATATGATATCTGTTCTGAATTCCTGGAAAGTTTCACAAACTGTTGGAAAAAAAGCTTAATGTCTTGATTTAACGTTTATGTCTTGATCAGGCAAAATAAAGAAAATATATAAATAGGTAGAAGATTTAGAAATATTAAAAGTAACCATTGGACTAGTCCTATTTCCCAGTTTAGCCAAGCTCTAAAATACAATTGGACCAATAAAATCACAGTGATATTGATTCATTTCCAATGAAGAGTGGCACATGTAAGTTCTAGAGAAAAAAAATCCACTGTGCAATACAATTATATGTCTATTATGTGAATGCATAAATATATATTCTTTCATACATATTAAAACAAGACAAAACTTGTTGCATCTTGAGGGGTGGGGGAAGAATTTTGTGGGAAGGACTTTGAGAAGCTGGGACTTACCCCCTGGCTTGGGAACAGCTTTTGAGGTCTAGACCTCACCCTCTGCCCAGCCCTGGGGTCCTGATGAGCGAGGTGTAACCCCAAAACCAGCCTGTCCCAGGGGCTGCCTCCCCACCTGAGGCCTGCAGGGGCACCTGCTCATGACTGAGCTGTGGCTAGCACCAGTCACCGTCCCTGGCCTGTCTCACTGGTGGCTGTGGAACAGGGCTGCTGAGGGATAGAGGATGGGGCTCCAGGCCTCACTGGTACGCTCCTGGCCCTGCTATAACCTGTCACATCCTTCTGTTTACTGTCATGTCTCTCACTGTGGCCAACACCACACATTTCAGACTACAGACACTTGATAAGAAAATAATTTGTTTCTGTGGGTTCTTTTTCATTCATTTATTTAAACTTAAAAACCTTAAATACCAGTAGGTCTTATTTTCACAGTGGTTACTGTTACTTTTTAATGCCACAGGTATGAACAACTCCAATCACTTGTTCCCGTTCTCCTTTCCTTATATCTGCTAGGAACGAATCACATTATTCGTCCTGCTGCCTATTCATCTAACCTTATTATTTACTTCACAATGTTTTCAGGCTTCATTATACTTGACTAGCCTCAATAATTTAGTGTCAACTATAAATTTTTCTTCTCTATAGTCCTTTCTTCCTCTTTTATATGCCATATAATTACCTGGAGAAAATTTGACATGGAAAATATCATAACAAGTGTTAGCCTTTGGACAAATGAAAGATTTGATTTACACTCACACTGCCTGGCTTCTGCTTTTCATTCCTAATTTTTAATCATTACCATTCATTCACTTCTCACTCTTTGACAATCTTCCCCAAATAGTCCCATGTAAAGAAATAACTCTGAAATAGAAAAAAAATAAATTATTTTTAAGAAAAATGCATGATTATACCAATGACTTTTAAAGAATATATCTACGTCAAAATCACAAATACAGGCTTCATTTATTTTTAAACAGGTACCTTTGTCATCTTCTTCAGAAGCTGCTGCATATTCGTTTGTGTGTCTGCAAGTACATGTGTATACATGCACACAAAAATCCAGCTCTATATACTTCAGATCTCAGGATCACATTTTGTGCTTGTGAAATGAAACATTCAAGTCCCATCCTCTTCCCAACTTTTTTTTTAAAATGAACCATAATTATAGGCACTATTCCATGGGAACCTTTGACTGTCCCCCAAATCAAGTTCTACTTATCCATATAAATTCTGATTAAAATATGCCTGACCAGCAATAAACAAGACAGCTTTAACTATTATATCTATACAGTAGAGTGACACACAAAGTATGGATGATAATGTCCATATCTTCATCAAGACCTTGGAACTTCATTGACCAGGAAGAATAAGAGGCCTCAACTTAGTCCCTCAAAACTGTCTCTTGGGCAAAAGTGAACACGTTATATGCATGGAGTTACAAATTTATTGATAATTAATGCTTTAACAGTCCACTACTCTTAACAGTCTAATTAGCACAGAAGACTCACTGATAGGGCAGGCAAAAGTACTGTACGAAAGCTTCCTACTATCCACCCCTTTTCTCTGGTGTTAGGCTGGCCCTTCTCATGTACCTCTACCTTTGAGAGCTTCAGTCTTTCTCAAGAAGACTGATGGTTGTTAGGGCAAAGCTGCAGGTGCCAGAGCACTTTGCCAGGAGGAGAAAGGTATGCATGGTGGCTGATTCTTCCTTGTTGGCCTTTGATATGCTCAAGTCTATTTCTCTGTGCTTTCTCACTTCAGACTGCTCCATCCTTTCTGCTCCCAGTTGCAGCTGAAAGCTGTTCTGCACCCCTCCTGTGTTCACAAGCAGATGTTTGTCACGCAGCACCTGCCTGGGGTTCTCAGGTTCTTCCCTGTGGTGACACTCGCACACACAGATTCGTACAGGCTGGGCAATAGTTAACTCATACCCTAACTGTTGCTAAACCATTTGAAAAGCAGTGGAGAGCACAGTGAGTCTAGGCAAGACCTGGGATCCTGTGCTGTCAGATCAGTACAAAGCCTACAGCCTGGTACTACTGATGGCAAAAATCATATTTACCAGATTATATTCAGAAACAAACTGCTGCCTTTCTTTTCAGATAATTCCTCTCCTTACAGTAGTCAGGAAGAAGTTTGCATCTGTTTCCCTAATTATAATCTAAGTGATGCATTTGACTAGAGGGAGATCCAGATCTGAAGCAGAAGTTATTGTTGGCATTCAAATAGTAATCAGCACTAGAGTATGCTTAGTCCTTGATGTTCCAATCACAAGTGGCTATTCTCAAATCATGAATTTGTGACTGGTTGCAGATTTAAAATAACATGGACATTAGCTAGTCTGAAAGAACATCTGCACCTGCCATGTATGATCTCTTCTACTTGATATCAAGTATATGACTCAGATTACCTGGTCTTACCTTCACTCAAGGGAAAAATACAAGTCAGGCTGATTAATGAACTTCAGTAGCTGAAAAAGGTACTTTTAAACAAATGACAAAATTTCAGGTGAACATTAAGTATTCCATCTGAGTCAGGTGTGATATCTGAATATTCACCTGCAGACCAGATATTTACTAGTCATGATTAGAAGTTCAGTAACTACCACACCATCCAATCACCCTCTTAGGCAAGGAAAACAATTGAAGTCTTTCTTTAGATGACTAATGCTTTCTTGAGGAACTAAATGAAAAGGCCTTATATGAGAAGATCTTGCACCAGTTCAAAATTAATCAATATTTCTTCTTCAAAACTGTGAAAGAGAAAATTCACTTGGAGTAAACATCTTTCAGGATGAGATAGATGTGTTAGGAAGAAAGGTGCTCAGTCCATTTCCTCCAGATATTCCATAGCCAATATTGGAAAAGCACCTCTAGTCCTCCTAGGCCCAGGATTCAGAGACATCTGCATGGTCAAAACAGCAGAATCCCTGTCCTGTTGCACTCTAGTGAGTTAGCTGTTTGGTGGGCACTCCTCAACTTACCCTTTCCTACATGATTTTCTACCCTTACATTCTCTTTTCCTGCTTCCAAGTCCTTCCTGTGTACCACCACACTCTTTCCCATCCTCCCCCTCCCCTCTTCCCCCTCCTCAGCTAATTTTACCAACTTATTTAGCATCTGCAACATGATTGCCTCAAGTTTATATTTTAGCAATTCTGTCAAGCTGCTGCCCCCTTTTATTATATATGTAATTTTCCATTTCTTATGCTGCTGTCTCAAGACCTAAAAAAGTATCTCTTTGAATTATAGCAATTTCAACACATCAACTAAGTCTTCTGTAACACTTTTACCTTTCAGTTTCATTTACTTTCTTCTACTCACTCTCAATTTTCTTGAACTTTTCTTCACCCAGTATACCATCACATGCTAAAGTTTATTTTATATTTCTCCTTATTTTCTACTCAAGTTCTCACAATAAAAATACAGGTTTTGCTCAACACTTTTTTGCTAGATATTATTTACACAACATTACTGAAGGAAGCTATCTTTTGAAACTTGCCATTTAACCACATTATATATATTTTCATTCTTTCTGCAGTTTTGGTCAAATCTGTTTACCTTCTCTAACAGATAGGATAAGCTTAACCTTCCCAAAGTATTTTAGTTTTACACTTTTCACTTTGAAGCCAATTTATTAAGGGTATGCTGGAGGTCAGATATAGTAGGTTAGATATAACCTGTTAAGGTTAAATATATTTACTAATTTTTCTTTTCGAGCATCCAGTGTCATATTGCTAGGTTGTTTTTATACGCACAGTTTATCCCCCAGGATGCTAAGCTTAATTATACTGTGGCAATTTCAACTGCTATAGGCTAGTGGTGTTGGAACTTTCATGAGTATTTCTTTACAATATTGTGTATTCTAGGAGGTTGTTTTCTTCCTACTTCACATGATAAGAAAACTGGACAGTTTTCCTTTAATATGAGCTTCCTAAGAACAATAATGAAGTTACAGTAGAAGCATTTTTCAACAGTTTTGCAAGTTTTCTTTCCATGTCAGCCTGCAAATCTAGCAGTTCAAGTGATCTCCAGCCCAGGATTTCTATATATGTTTAAAGTTTATTATCCTGCTCCTCTTACTTTTTCCACTCTAAATTGTACAATTGGATTTAGGGGCAACAGTTTTAAAATCAAGGTGTGTGTGTGTGGGAGGTAGGTTTATATTGAATATAGGGAAGAAATCTTTTACTACGAGGTGATGAGAAACTGAACGAGTTGCCCAGAGAAGCTGGGGATGTCCCATCATTGGATGTGTTCAAGGTCAGGTTGAAAAATGTCCCTGCCCATAATAGGGAAATCAGATGATCCTCAAAGGTCCCTTCCAACCAAAACCATTCTATGATTAAGCAAGAAAGACCCTATCTTGTCTTGAACCCTGGAAAGGACAGAGAAAACGATTCCAGGATGCAAAAAATTCCCATGCTCTACATGAAAAGGTCAGCTTCCTCACAGATTTCCTAACTCAGCATTCAGTGCAAGCAATAGAGACCAAACACACAGGATCCTTTGTGCTCTGAGTGCTTTCAAAATGTTGGAAACCACATGGCACACAGTACATCAAGGGGAATATTTGAGAGAATTTGACACTCAGTACTGTAGGCCCAAGAGTTGAAGTCACACATGTTTCAGATTACAGTGGAAAAAGCAAAACTTAAAGCACCTAGGTTTTTTTCAAACTCTGTGCATTGGATAGTGGTGAAAGCTTACCTTCATTTACAATCACCTTATGCCTTGAAAGAGGAAACAAATTACTGTTTAGACCAATTATATATTGTAGTCAAGTAAGATTTTATTAGTGTGTGAAGAACAACATAGGCCCACTTGAGACCTTGACTACAGTTTCACACATAATAATACTAAATCCTGATGGATCTTCAGGATTACCCAATGAAATATATACATTCAAGTACCTAAAAATTTACGGCATAGAATTTTTTTTACAAACAAATATCTGTAGGCATCACAGACTTCTATTTTCATTATGAAAGGAAGTTCTTTGGACTATTTTACTATGGCTGCATTAAGGGAGTACTTGAGAGCCAATTTGAAAATAGCAGGGGTCACAGTACATTAGCAAAGATCAGCCCCATGAGATTATGATGTTTCTTGCACTGCAGCCTAACAAGACATACATGAAGCTTAGATATGATTTCATAATGAAATAACAAGGTTGTGATATTGCTGCTCAAAGGGAACACTTTAAATGTGACCAAACTGCTAATTCTACTATAACTGTCCAAAGTGCCTTAAGGGCCATTTATTAAAAATAAAAAATAAATTGCTTCTGCCACTGTATCAATCCATAAATATACAAGGTCTTGAGGGCAACATTTTGAAGGAGAAATATTTAAATGTTAGAAGCAAAATTTGCTTAGTAGGAGACTTTGGATTTTCATTTAGTTACAATAGCACTACATGTGCCTGTCTGAAATTATGATAATATGCAGTTGAAGTCAAAACTGAATATCATAAAAGATAATGCCTACACTACATCAAAACACAGCACATAGACACACTCCATTTGGAAATCACTTTATTTATTACAGCTAGTGATAATCCAAATTGCTAAAGTAGAAGAGAGGACATTCATTATGGAAAAAATTCATCCTCTCAGTTCTGTACTGCATCTAAATCATCAGATAATAAGAAGCTTTCCTTGGAAGTTTAAAATATAAATTAAGGTTGGATTGCTTTTTTTTTTTTTAATTGAAAGCTGAATAACTACAAGACCTGCTAGTGGACATTCTAACTGCTATCAGCTCACATAACTTGATATAGTGTTAACAGGCAGAAACAGCGTGGGCCAGACTCTAGTCTGACTTAAAGTGAACGCAATTTTAAAGTACTTCCATGCAATTAATTTAATATGTATAATCTTTGTGCTAAAATATTGCAGAATTGGACCTTTTAAATGAATTCTTTCCTTGCTTGGCAGTTGAGTTGACATCTAAAGTATGTAACACTTAAATATTAAAAGGATAACCTGATGACAGAGATCTTACAAGCGCCTAGGAAGAAAACAGTAAATAAAAGTAACATTAAAATACGGAATAGTATCACTGATCTCACGAACTATGCAGATTTGAACACACAGAAGTGTTCTGCCCTGCTACTTATCAGCAGTGTCCTAGTTATATACAGTAGTATTACATCACAGTAGCACTTAATTTCTGAAAAAATAGACCCATTCTACTGTGCACTATTAATACACATACAGAGAGACAGCACCCACTCCAAAATAGTCTTCTATATTAATAGACAAGGTTGAAGAATTATTATCCACTGATACAGGGTTCCCAGGTCCCAGTTCAGTCCTCCAGACAAAATACTATAATTTATACATTTTCCAGATTTATGATTGTAATTATGAAGTTGTTACTCTCAAATACTTTCTTTTTCCAAACTAAAGGAAATGTAATTGATACTGAGAGAGAGAAAAAAAGGGGGGAAAGAAGAAAATAGAGACCACAGTAGACTAAATCCTCTGTTGCTGTGGCAGTCCTAGGGTCTCTATACTGCATACCGAAGATTTCATAAATTCCAAGAAATGAAGACATATCGTCCTCTCTATCAAAGTTTTCTATGATCAGCCATGTTTGGCCTCCTCTCAGGCCCTTTCCTTTTACTGCTTCATCCTACAGCAAAAACATTATGCTGGATTTGTGACATAAGTTTCACGACCGCAATGCCACAACTGGGACTGCCACTTAACCAAGGGACCACGCAGAAAATAATCTGTGAGGCTAGGCTGTGAGCTTTGCTGCTGGATTAAAGCACAAATCTTCAACGGTAGTAAACAGAACACAGACATTACTAACCAAGGACATTTCTTTAACTATAAATGTTCTTACTCAAACTTGCTCTGCTATGACAGCTATTTGGTCATCAAGACAGGCAAGAACACAAAGCAAGAAACACCACAGGCAGCTTGACTATGCCAATAGGTTACAGGGACTTGTTTTCTCACTAAAATTTTCTTTTTTTTTTACTTTTTTCCCCTGCTACAATTTTATTTTATTTTTTTTACCCTTTTGGGGTTTTATGGCCAATGTGACAAAAAAGGAACAGTTGTCACTGCAGAACAGGGAGATGTGAGCACCTGCTAGTTCTTATTTCACTTTGACATCAATTTATAGGTGGAGCCTTCAAGCACCTACAGCCCTTGTACTTTACCAGAGTTTCAAATCTGAGTTTTAGCATTTGATAACTCATAAAGAAGTCTTATCTCTCTGTCTCAGTAACAGTCCTGAAGACTTGAACTGGTTAACAGGGAGGGAGAGAATAACAAAGCTCCCATGATTCAGGTGGAAATGATTAGTGACCCACTTGGCCAGTTAGATACCCACAAGTCAATGGGTCCAGATGGGATTCACCTGAGGGTACTGAGAGAGATAGCAGATGTGCTATCAAACCCCTTTCCACGATCTCCCAGCAATCCTGGCAGACTGGGGAAGTTCCACTCAACTGGAGGCTGGCAGATGTTGCACCCATATATAAGAAGGGTCGGAAGGAGGATCTGGGGAACTGCAGTCCTGTCAGTCTGACCTAAGTTCCAGGGAAGATCATGGAGAGGGTCATCTTGGGAGCTATCATGCAGCATATGCACGATGGCCAGGGGATAATGCCTAGCCAACATGGGTTTACAAAAGGTAGATGCTGTCAAACTAACTTGATCGTCTTCTCTGACAAGGTGACCCGCTTAATGGATGAGATGAAGGCTGTGGATGTGGTCTGCCTGGACTTCAGTAAAGCCTTTGACACTGTTTCTCACAGCATTCTGACTAAGAAACTGGCTGCCACTGGCCTGGACAGGTGTACCCTCAACTGAGTTAAAAACTGGCTGGTTGGCCAGGCCTTTCTCAGGATCAGGGATAGAGGACCTGTGACTCACAAACACTTTTCCAGGCTGCTACAAGTCAGAGAAGATGGTGACATGCAAAAGTTGTTTTGCAAAGTACAGCACTCAGGTTTAGTATGAGTACCAAGAACCTTCTTTGTTAGTGCTTTGGGTAAACAAGGACTGCACAGTTCCACTCCTGCTGGTATAATCTTCATACACAAGTGATGCCTGTCATGTTATGGTAAAGTCTGTATACTCAGCATGTAAAAGGAGATGCTCAGTAAAAAGCTGAGCTTTGTTTTGATTGTAGATGCATTGGGACAGAGGAGGCTGAACATGGTAACCAAAAAGGGAGAGAAATATTCATGCAGAAAAACTGAGGTAAAACACAATGTTAGATTTCATAATACATATCCTGTAGGCTCCACTACAATCCAAACCCAAAACACTTCTGCAGTGTCAATTCAACAACTGATGGGCATCTGGAGTTTTGGTTGTTTTTTTTTTTTTTGTTATAAGTAAGAAGGAAGAACTAGACATTTGGTTTGTTTTTGCTTTCCCCATTCAATACGAATAAGATTTAAGACACCAAACAACCAGGAATATGAGAATATGACACAACACTGGCTACTTCTTTAAACTAGAGAGGGAGAACAATTTAGGGAAAAGTCAGCATCACTAGATGCAGTCGAAATACTGGGAATTAACAGATCATTATCCACTTCACATTTGGAAGAAATTCAGATTAAGGTGACAGTGTCAGTTTGAGCTCATCAAACACTCTGACATGCCTCAGAGTGAAGAGTATTTTGAACCCCTCAACTAGTACCAAAGAAAATAAGATCTCCCAGACAGATGTTCATAGATTAACATTGTGATATCAGTCTTATTTGCAAGGAGGAGATACATTGTTAGAGCTAGCCATGGTGATTTTGAAACAGTTCTGAAGGAACTGCCAGTAGAAACACCAAACTCATTTCAAATATCACACAATATATAGATAAAATGGAGTAAAAGGGAGAAACAATAAGTTGTCACACCTTGAAAATTACAGCAAGTAAAGTACAGGAGTTAACTCCATCTAAGCAAATGCATTACTTCTAATAGGAGAAATATATTAGAAGAAGAATATTAAGTCTATACTCCTCACTTTAAAAATCAAAAAAGAAAACCAAAAAACCACCAGCAAACATTTTAAAATGTTTCTGTGAATACATGCTTCACAAGAGTTTTTAGTTATATTATTACAGATTTGTCTTATTCCCAGATAGAGTCCTTGGTTCATCCAGAGAAAATCTTCAGGAGCAGTTCAAGCTACCATTGCAATGCTTTAACCACAAAAAGCTCTACAACTCTACCCATGGGTGCTCAAAACAGTAGTGCAATCCAGTCTACCAACTTGCCTCTTACCTTTTCCATCTTATTGTACACATACATAATATGTGTACAATGGATGAAGGATGAAGTAAAGGCCTTTGCCCTACACATACATAGGGCAAAGGCCTTTACTTCATCCTCCTCTTTACTAAAAGTTTGGCTACCTTGGCTCAGGACTAATCAGGGAAAGAAGAGAGCTATACAAAGAGAAACTGCTGAACTTCAACAAAGTCCACACCTCTTCTTCTGGGGGCTGTTTTAAAGCCGAGGTTCTATAGATAGGCTCCAGCTGGAATACTCTGCAGCTGTGTTGCAGACTTGCCATGCCCCACTATTTCCCCATTGATTAAGACTCTGTTCCTGACCCACAGATTAGTTTGTCCTTGGATCTGCCTTACCAGTGTGATCTTACCAAGCAAGCACTGGACTGTGTCTGGCTGTTTACTCACCTGACACTGTCCCAGCTGGGGGAATGCTTTCCTGGTTGGGCTTGGGGCCTGCAGTGTCCCCTGGGGCTGGTGAGGCTGTGGTCAACCCCATCACCATCCCTAGCTAGCCCAACTTATCTTATGGGGGCTGTAGGACAAGGGAAAGACATCACCCCATTTTTCTGACAGCCCTGGGTCCCCCATCTTTTTACAGCTGCCCACCACTATGCACCCTAGCACAGAACATCATGGTTGGAGTCTCCAAAGCAATAAATATTTATTGCAGTATGGTTTCCTAAGTTTCTGTCAAGGCAAACAACTCATAGATTCCACTGTCCTGCAAGCTATAGATTTCCACTTCCATCCCTCCCATTCACACATCAGTACACTCCTCAGCAAGACTGACCCTCTTTGAGAAGGACACCCTCATGGAGTCACTGAGTTGGCCTCCTGATTATCTTCAAATACTGTTATGTATTTGAGATTATATATCCTAAACATAATCTTCCTTTTTCTCTGTGCTTTTTCAAGCCTAACACAACTATGGAATAGGGCATTACACTCATTTTCTACAATGTCATTAGTCTTAAACTGCATAAATGGCATCAAGCAAATTGAAAATAAGAATCTTGCAAAGATTTCAGATTTATTCCTTAGGATGAGGTAAGATCTGATGTCCTAAAAGAATTGTCCCTGAAATCCCAATAGATACAAATCTGCCTCATTCAGCAGCTGGACTCCCAGGAAACCATTTTTCTACTTTCTTCAGCACAGAGAGAACACCACTGTCATAAAACTGTGATAAATCAGGATACTGGCCCTTTTTATACTGAACCTAAATTGCAGACCTAATAAAAGCCACACAGATGTACTTGACAGGATGATAGTGAGTTAGTGCACCATTCTTCTACCTCCGGAAACTTCAGGGAATGGCACAGGCTAAAACTGCAATTTAAATGAGGACAGTGGATTCATCCTTGTCTACTCTAGTGCACAGGATGCATTTCTCCTTGTACAACCATTTAAACTCATGTATCTCCATTCACTTCAATACATTTCCTCCAGAATCACAATGGGGTAAGGCACATCTAGCCCATAGGATTTAATAGAAATGTCAGCAAATGTAGTTATTGTAGCCACTATATTATGAAAGAGTTCCTAAGGATAGTTTTCAAAAATGTCCTGAAATGGCTGAATTCATTGTCATATAAAGTAGAGGACATTCAGCTTGCATTATGGTTAACTTGTTCAAAGAAGGAGGACGTACATTTGCTGAAAGACAATGCTTATAACTAATGATCTATGCTGTTCTTGCAACAATTTAGCTGAAAGAATTTGATCTGTAACTTTAATAGATAATAAGCCTCATATGACAAGCAACACTGGTAGCCATTATACTGCAATATTTTTTCCATCAATTTAGTGCAACAATTCATTATAGCACATTAAATTAAAAAACTAAACCACAAAAACGTATCCACAAGCTCATATTTAAAGCTTAAACACTTAGCTTTGAGCAGGTTTTCAATTCAACACATGGGAAGAAATTGTGGGCAGATTGGATGCAGTAGGTTAGGGTAACTCCATGTAAAAGGTCTTTCACTACTAATATAATACTTAAATAACATGATCTATAAGCTATAGTAAGGTGGGATTTTAAAACAGAGCGTAGGTATTTTGTTTTTCTTCCAATTAACCTTTTACACAAGTATTTCGTTGCAAAGCTCAACGTGTTAAAAATTTGTGTCTGGAACAGGATAAAATAAAATGGCAGCAATATATCATTATGAACCAATTAGGATGAACTATATGTCAAATCAGCTGAGGAAAGTACTGTAGTGCTTTTTTGGCCAGTAAGATCGATTCAGGGCAATCATGTCTTCTGTTTCATTGTAGAATGAGTTGTTCCATGCTGAATCTTTGCATGTAGCGTGAGGGATGCTGACACAATCAATAGTCTGTTCCTTACAAAAAACAGTTCAAAGATTCTATGTGAATAACATTATCCTTTTTTTTCAAAGTCCTTCCCAACATCAAGTAGTATGGCCACAGACAGGGATTCCAGCTGATTTTTAACATTAAAAAAAGATGATAAAAGATTCAGCAGACCAGCAGGAAGTAAAGAAATTATGTGCCCTTTCCTGAAACTAACTTGATTAAAGTCAACGATCGCAGATAAAATTAAGATAACTAAGCCCTAACTTCTTAGCAATTATTCTTGTAGAGGTCTTTTCTCCTAAAAACTCCCAAGACCTGCTGTCATCACAGACAAAATGAGGAGGAGGATAGATCCTATTCTTGGTGATTTGATTACAGAGGGGGTTCCTGCTGACAAAATAAATAAAATAATTTTTTTGTAGGATCATAAAAAAAACCAACCTAAATCTTTTTGCCTTCTTTTTTCAAGTATGCACTTACCTTTTCTGTCAATACTACTTTCTTTTGCTGTAGGGTTTGTTATTTTTTTTTAAACTATCATGGTTTTGTTATAGTTTTGACTGAGTTATACATGTTTTCTTCCTTTTTTTGTTTTTTAAATTGTTGTACAGCAACTTTTGCATCAGAGATAAACATGTGCTTGCTATAATACCCTTAACTGCTTTGTGAATGTTCATGGGCTTATTTCACAAGTTTAACTAGGACAATATTCAGCCTAAGTCTAGATCAGTATGCTTCTTTTAATGAAAGTATTTGTCATATTCATTGCTAAGATATGACACGATTTTTCCAGTGAAATTTTAATGGTTTTCATCAAAAGGGCATAAACAATCATTCACAACAAGTTTCACACCAATTTAAAATATAATTATTTTTGCTTAAAAGAAAGAAAGAGGAAAGAAGGAAGAAAAGAAGGAACTTTCTGCCCATGGAAGATTTTTTTTCCTCCTTTATTTTGAAGTTAACTGGCAGAGGGCAAAAGAAGTTGGGCATATTTTCAGTTCAGCAGGAACATAAAAATAAACATAGAAATTAGTTTAAGTGTACACAGTGATGGCCATCATTAACAAATGACTGTTATGCATACAGCTCCAACTATTTCAACATGCATGTGATGGATATTGTGTTTGTGAGTTTAATTTCATTCATAGCTACTCCTCACCTATTGCTATATATTTCCCCAAGACAACCTGGAGAGAGATGCTCAGAGGAAAAAAAAAAAAAGAAAAGAAAAGAGAAAAAAAAAAAAAAAAGAGTACCATGTACTCCCATGATACAGCAGGGTCGCATCAGGGTGCTTGTACCAATGAGGCCATGAATGGGACGTTAATGACGAGCTTCTTAGGCATCAAAGAGAACCAGAAACAGTTTGCAGAAGTTTGAAAATCATCAATTTTTTGAAAGCAAGGCTACACTGGGCAGGGGATATCTGTACATAATCCATTATTACTCCAGTTTTGTCTTCCTTAATAGATCAGTGTTCCCTTTTTAAAAAGATTAAATGGGCTACTTAATTTTCTACTAAAAAAAAAATTTAAAAACATTTAGTAACCCTTCGATCTTCAGTAATTCATTTTACAGTGTAACAGAGACAGAACCAGACACAGCTTTCTCAAAGGTTTGGCCAGCTCAGGTTAAGTGATAATGGGAGTTGTAAAATCACATTAAAAAACCTCATTAACATCTCAGTAGCTCTTTTCAACCAAATTCCAGGATTCATGAATGGCTTCAAACCCAAAGTATACTTTCTGAATGAAAGAGAAATACTAACACTACTACATGGTTTAAAACCAAAACCAACCAAACAAAACCTTCCTACCAATCAGAACTAACACTACTTTTCATACCCAAGCTACAGAACCTGTGTCACTTCACTTTCAAAAACAAAATTAGACAAGACAGCTTGAGCCAATCTAACACCTTGTCAGTGCTCCCTACTGCATGCTGTCTCTGTTTACCTTGCATTAGCTGTAACATACATCAGATCTCTCCATGAGACAATTTCAGATGGTTTTCTGCTGGGTAAGTGCAATCAATCTTTTCAGTGATGATCTTGAGTAGAGCCTAGAAAGAGGCAGAACCACACCATGTGAAAGAGGGAGAAGAAGGACCTGCTCCTGCAGCCACAAGGTTTCACGGAATTCCAGCTGGAGACAGTTCAGGTGATAATCAATTTGACAAGTTAGGATTTAACAAGCTTGAGAGAGCCTTAAAGAGATAAATGCTCATTATGATGATAAAACATGTATAAGATATACCATTTTACCTAACGATTATAGTACAGAGAAAGACCATCTGATGCCATGTTTGGCTGTCAAAATTTCAGGACCACCTGAAGACTGCTGTGGTTAGGGGTAATATGGCACTGCTGATAAAACGTGGCTTGTCTTTGATCTCAGAAGTATGAAATTCATTGTTACAAGCATGGAAGAAAATGTGCTGCCTGTTTTGTCCGCAGCTCTCCAAGACAAGTTCTTTCTTCATTTTGTAGAAGACACTAGTTTTGTCTTAGGCGCATAAACAGTAGGTTGAACTGTATTTTTGCAATATCCTAATGTACAACTTCTGTTGTCTCAGATCTTACAGTTATATATGGAGACCCCGTAGAGACAGAATCATGGAAGAAATTAAAGGGAAAAACCTGCAGGTAGAAGGAAAACAAAATTGATTAAAGGCGTTATTATTTGCACTTAATTGTCTAGATATGCTGTTAATTGTTGAATTGCCAGCATAATCTTTAAGATTATCTAGATTTTTTTTGTAAGTAAAAAGGAGAACAATTTTATAAAATGTTATTGAAATACTGTGTTTATTATTAGTGATGTCGTAGTGTTATTAAAATTTTATTGGTACAGGAAAAGGGAGCCCACTAAGTTAATATGTCATTATTTAAAAGCTATTAAAAGATACATGAAGTGTTTCACACAAGTTTAGCTTCAGAATTTGAAAAAGCAAAGATATAAGATTATACCAAAATGGCTTTAACTGAAGACATTAAATCACACCTTCCTATATTAATTTATTTATCTCATATCAGCAAAGGTAAAGGCTAAGGATATACCTTTTTAGCTTATGTCAGATCATGCGTATCTCAAGAGTAAAACCTATCTCATAGACCAGAGGACTGATGCAAAGTAACCTTTTCAAAAATGCAAAATAAACTAATGGGAATATGTAGGGGAATAGACTGGGATAAAGAAGGCTAGTAACTGATGATGTGAAAAGTAACTATATGCATTTTTTGGCTTTCATCAAGACTTGTTATTAAGATGTTTGCATACTTGAAGAGGAATAAAGGTGGACATTTTGAAAGATAACTTTCAAAACCAGAACATATTCTGGTTTTCCAAATCTCAGTTTTATAGGAGGGGGACACACATAGGGCATTCTAAAACAAAAATAACAACCCAAATACTGGAATTACAGAACAATTCAGGATGATCTTAAACTCATATGATTCCAAATAGTAACCCCAGGAGTATAATGCACAAATATTAGACAGGGAAGGTCACCTTTCATGTGCAACTGTTGGGGATACACACACACAAAAAAGTATGGACAAATCTCAGGATTTACTGCTTAATCAACCTTTACGCTCCACGGGCATAATAATGTTTGCAAATCACCACGTATATTTCAATCATCAGGTGGATGTAGCAGTTGCCAAAGGCAGTCAGCCCCCTTTCCTTGCATTGAACTCCATAATATGCAGCAGTTTCCTGGCACAAAGCTGAAGAACATTCTGCCATAGACATATTTATAAAAATGAAGCAAACCCCACTCTCCAGCTGGGAAAAACAAATTCAACATTTTCAGAGATTTAAGAAGGCTTATTTTCTCGTTTAAAGCTGTAAATAGCTAAGTACACATGCATCCTGGCAAGTGGAGGCTTTTGCAATTTTTTAACAGCACTTGCAAAAAGAAAGAGAAGAATGACAAACTAAATTATGTGTGGGAAGATCACATGTTAGAGGAATGGGTTTACATCCACTATATGATTTGTAAGAAATGAATTCATTTTGATTTAAAGTGATAAACACTTCTTTCAAAGAAAACTGTGCCAGGAAATACATCATTTTAGTTTTCCTGTTCTAAAGCTATTTTATGCTGAACTACTTCTCTGCAAAGTTACTGTGAGCAGCATTTTACAGTGACCTAAATTAAAATATTTATTATATGCAAGTGATAGTTTGTGACCTATTTCTATATAGGTCTTCACTTTGTTCACCTATCACCTTAAGATACATAAAGTTTTTCCTTTTATCTTTCACGGAACATGCCTTAAACCAAAAAGCACTTATATAAATCAAAATGATCAGGAAATATGTTTGAAGTGCAACATTTTTAGCATCTTTGGCATCGTTTGTCCATATTAATATTAAAATGAAACAATCTCCGTGAACTATGGTACAATATATGGAATAATTTTACTCCATAAATATTTTAGCAAACGCATTATTAGCTCCTGTAAGTATGTAGCTTATCTATCTGTGTGATCAAATTAACTCTCTAATGCACTGGAAAAATCTGTATCCTTCTTAATTGAATGATCAGTCCTGCTTAATGATATAGTGCATATTATGGAATTAAAATCACCTTGCTCTTTTATCCCTTAAAAACAAGGTAAGAACTTATTGCTGATATGAATTTGTTTTGCTAAGTCAGTAATGTAAGTTTGAGTTCCACAATTTGTTCTAAATCTTAAGAACCAAATATTTAATATTCTGATGGTAAATTTCTAATGTAGGAGAATAGGAGTCAAGAGATTAAAGTTCTGCCTGTTTTCATGTCACTGCATATGCATGTTGTTTTGCATGTTGTCTAACAAACAAACATGATATGGTGAATCATATTTATATGATAAATTACATGATATCTCACCAGGAAGGAAACATTATGTCATTTATTATTGATGTTTCCAAGATGGATTCCATAATTGGATGTTACACAAGCATCTCAGATATGACAAAAAAAACAACCCAAAACTTTCTAAATAAAGATTACACAAACCTGAATCAAAGTGCGATATCTGTCCAGAAATTACTTTTCATTTGGCACTGTGATGCTTATCTTTCTTCCACAACCCAACAAGAAATCAGCTTTTTAAAAAAATAAACAAATCATTATGTCGTTCTAAAGAAAACATTTGTTAACCTTTTTTTCCTACTTAGTTTTATGTGCCACCATTTAGAAGACCTGCTCTTTTCTTTGACTAAGTTCAGTCTACTGAAAGTGATGTTTCATTCATTTACTGATCTGACATATGAACAAATAGTTGCTGTGATAATTACTAGGATTCTGCAAAGAAAGATCATGAATTCTGGAACAAAACAGCAGGATAGGAACTCTTAAGTATCTGTCCTGCTTAATGTCCTTGGCAACGCAAAGGACAGAAAACAAAACAGAAAATTTGGATATGTGATCTGTTGGTTTTGGAATAATGCATTCAGTTTTGGTTTTGTTCCCCTCTCCACCCCCAAAGCTATTTAACTCTTAGAAATCTTATAACCCAGTTCCAGCCTGCCTGATGAATTCTATAACACAACATCTGTTAACTGGAAAACCTTCAGCAGCGACGACTTTCAGAAATGTTATCATCTTCAGATGAAACCTCATAAGCAGAAGTAAAAGATGAATTTGCATTGCTACTGTTTCTTCAATCATCATGCAAGATTCTGCTCACCAAATTTAGACAGTCATTCCAAATCTCACTTGCCTTACTTTTTCATTACCTTTATGCGGTTTTTCTCAGAAGGTGCCTATGGTGGTTGAGCCCTGGCTAAAGGCTAGACGCCCACCAAAATCAGTCTATTACTCCCCTTCTTAGTAGGACAGGGGAGAAATAATATAACTGGGTGGCTCAAGAGACAAACTCGTTAATGACGCGGGCAAAACAGACTCAACACAGAGTGTTGAAGAGAAAGTTATCTAACTTATTACACTATGCTTAAGAGAAAACAGTGGAAAAAAAGCCCAACAGACTTCGGAATGCAACCAACAATCTTAAAACAAATGCAACCAGGCAAACACTTTTCCCCCACTACTCCCTCCTTAGCAGGCTTTAGTTAGAAGTTTGCTCCCTTCTTCCCTGTCATTCACAGCCCAAGAGGGGCAGGACCTGGGGGAAAATGGGGGTCTCAGTAACACCTTCCTCCCACCCCTCCATTCTAAAGCAGACTTCCCTTTTAGCCATGATTTTGCTCCCTTCTTCCCCTCCTGCTCACAGCACAGCAGGGGGCAGGGACTAGGAGATGGGGGCTTTAGTCAGTCCCTTGCAAGATGGTTTCCTTCTCGGCCGGGATGGGGTCATCCATTCCACACACCCTCCCCCTGCTGCACCGTAGGATCTCACCCACAAGAGCCAGTCCTCCACGAACTTTCTCCAAGGCTTCATCTCTTCCCACCAGGCTTCATCTCTGCTATGGCAGGCAGCAGTAAATCACAGTGTCTCTCAGTCCCAGTCCTCCACGGGGCTATAATGCCTCCTCCAGCAAATCTGTTTGGCTCATCTCTGTAGGTCGCTTGTGCTGGCAGGGGCTCATCCCAACGTAAGTCACGGCATCTTCTCTATGTCTCCACCAGCTCCATCCAGCGTGGAGCCTCTCCAGCTCTCCAGCGGGTCGGGTTTCTCCTCCTTCATGGGTCCTCTCCACCGGATACTCCATGTGCTTCTCCACCGGCTGCAGTGGCATCTCTCTCTCTGACACCTGGGCACCTCCTTCCCCAGCCTTCCTGGTCTGGAGAAGAGAAGGCTCCAGAGAGACCTTATAGCAGCCTTCCAGTACCTGAAGGGAACCTACATTAAAGCTGGGGAAGGACTGTTCGTAAGGGCATGTAGCAATAGGACAAGGGGCAGTGATTTTAAACTAGAGCAGAGTAGGTTTAGATAAGACATTAAGAAGTTCTTCACTATGAGGGTGGTGAGACACTGGGACACCAGAGAGGTGGTGGAGGCCCTCACCCTTGGAGGCATTCAAGGTCAGGCTTGATGAAGTTCTGAGTAATCTGATCTAGTTAAAAGTGTCCCTGCTTACTGCAGGGGGGTGGAGTAGGCAACCTTTAAGGGTCCCTTCTAACCTAACGCAATCTATGATTCTATGAAGATGGATGTGTATTCCTTCCTGTCGCAGTGACCTTCCTCAGTATGTATTTTATCAAGAAACACTGGAACCACTGCTGCAGGTTTAGCTTGGAAGCAGTCATCCTGGATCTGTGGTACTGAGAAGTTTTCTGAGATATTCATAGCCTCTGCTTTCACAGACTACTTACCATGCAAAGCATCTGGGTAACATAGGTTTCCAAAAGTATTCTTTTGCTTCTTATCAGCCCTATATATTTGTTTCTTTTCTGTACAGCAGCTGATGGCTCACCTTATCAATTCCCTATAGTCAAATACAGTTCTGTGAATGGAATATTTCCTCAAAAGTCAAGAGGAAAAAAATCTCAAATCATAAGCCATTCTTTTTACTTGGCTTTCAAGTTTCTCCTGCAGTGAAGGCTTTTCTCTGCACAGTATCTGCAGCACCTGTTACAAAAACAGAGAGTCACTGATTGATAAGATTTGACTTATTAATTGTGCAAAGAGACCAATTATAAAATTTTATTAGGATGTACCTTTGTCCCTGTAGATGTTAAGACTAGAATCATAGGAAGTCAAATATTATGACAACTATTCTTTTGGGTTCAGATAAGGAGCTTGAAAGTTATTGAAATAAAATATGAATGGTTAGACACATATAATATAATTAAATGCATTGAAATAATGCAGGGATTCCTAAAATGTGATTAATACTTCCATGTTACTAACAAAGGAAAAGAAGAACTGCTGTTACTGGAAGGAACTGTTGACAGAGAGAGTTGGTATAGAAAATGAATCCTAATACATATATAATCTTCTCAAACAAGAAAGCATGCAGCTGGATTCTTATATCAGAATGTGACTATAAACTGACATAGTAGGGATGCAACGTGTGATATAGAATGCTTTGGCTTCTATTTCAAAATCTTAGAAAGGATTTCAAGTACTGAAGAGATGCTGCTGAGATGAAATATGACTGTGTTCTAGATTACAATAATGTACCTGCTAAAAAGATTCTAGATAATTATATGTCATACTTAAAAACAAAACCAGACCTACAGATCACATGGCAGCTAGAAATTGAATAAAACTTCATTAATATAAACTGGTTCCTCTGAATAAAAACCTTAAGCATATGGAAACAACATGGTTCCAGAAGGCATGTTCAGTCTAGTTCAATGCTAAGGATCACCATGATTGCCTAAAGCCTGGTGTATTGCAATGGGCAATAGAGAGTATTATTTATAATTTTATTTTCATGCAGTGTGTGCATTTCTGTGGTTTTTAATTCATTAAGTAATTTTAGTGTATAAAATTTATTTATGCTTGTGTTTCAGTGGCTCAATATGCATTTTTCTTCCGTTGTGGCTACATTACCTCTATCTAGATGACATTGTATGGAAAGCCCAAAAAGCAGAGATTTCTATTGTTGTGGTTTTGGCTGGATTATAGTTCATTTTCTTCATAGTAGCTGGCATGGGGCTGTGTTTTGTATTTGTGTTGGAAACAGTGTTGATAACACAAGGATGTTGTTGATACTGCCAAGCAGTCCTCATACAGAGCCAAGGCCTGTGCTGCTTCTCACACTGCCCCACCGGCCAGTGGGGCAGTGTGAGAAGCACAAGGAGTTAGAGGGGGAAAACTGACCCCAGCTGGATATTCCATACTATGTGATGTCATGCTTAGCATATAAATCTGGGGCAAGAAGAAGTAAGGAACAAGGAGGCATTCAGAGTGATGGAATTTGTCTTCCCAAGTCACTCTTAGGTGTGACAGAGCCCTGGCTTTCCTGGGGATGGCTGAACACCTGCCTGCCTGGGGGAAGTGGGGAATGAATTAATTGTCTTGCTTTGCTTGTGTGCCCAGGCTTCGTTTTACCTATAAAACTCTCTTTATCTCAACCCACGAGTTTTCTCACTTTTACTCTTCTGATTTTCTCCTCCATCCTGCTACAGGGGTGGAGGAGTGAGCAAGCAGCTGCATAGTGCTTAGTTGTCGATTTATGAATATTTTCCTAAGTATTTTTCTTTCATATTTTATGCTTGCTAACTGTGACCATAAATCTTTCATCTAAAGGAAAGACCTTCAGGTTGCATATCCTGTTTTGCTCTGGTTTATAATTTGAACATAACTGAATTAGAGGATTTCTGAAGAATCTGATAAAATATAGCACATTTTTTTAAATAGAAAATGAAAATAGATCTAGTATAAGATTATCTCATTTATCTTGACATTCTTGTACCTTTTCTCTTTTCCCATGTATGTAACAATTACCTTTTGTTATTGATGCTACTGTGAATAAGACAATAGAGGTCACTGCTGATGGTCTAAGTTGAGAGTTGGCCTGAGGTTCTTTTCTTCAGCAGACACTATCATCTGTCCTTTTCATAAAAAGGGAAATGCTGACATTTTGTAAACAAAATCAACTGGCTAAGCTGACAGCACATACAGTATTCTGTATTCAAAGACCCTTAAAAGGTATTATCTGATGAACATTTGTGAAAAAATAAATATTACAATGTGCAGTGTTATTTTACCTTTTAAGTGAGGATATTTGCATATGGCAAAGACAGGGAGGTTTGTACACAATGTGAAGCTGACATGTTGGCATCACTAGAAAGATGTGGACTAGTCACTTTTGAAAGGTCATTCTCCAAAGGGAATTATTTTTCTCTGTTATCTTGCATACAATTGTTTAGTTTTCAAACTTTATGGAGGCATTCAGATTTCAGTGTAATCAAAATGGTGCATTCCATTAACTATAAAAAAAGATTACGAATGACCTTTCATCAGGCAAAAGACATAGCACAACTGGCAGCTTTATGAATTTGTTTTCAATTAGTTATAAAAATGCAGCAACACTCCATTTTTCAGCTACATACTTACACAAAGACAGGCATTTCAACATGCAAATAATAAGAGAGCTTGAACATTTAAATAAAAAGAAATCTATATGAATAACAAATGAGTATTTAAATAAGTTAAAATTGATTGTGACATCAGTGAGAGGATATAGCCTATTTAAATAAACAAATAAAGCAGAAAAGCCAACAACTCTTTGTGGTTATTGCTACAATACTTGCCCTTTCTAATCAAGATTTTTGCTTCTTCATAACATTTTTATGTAGATGAAATATTCAAACAAGAAAAGCCAAACCTTATCAACAGATAGTCCTGATTATTGTTCAGTCAAAATACAGGCATCATTAAAGTTTGTAGTATCCTGCAGACAGTCTATTAAATGCTCTTCAATTACAGATTTGGTGACATGTGGAGTGTTACCATCTTGCCACCTTGATCAAGATGATCTGTGCTTGCACCCTGGGGTTTCTTGCCAATCGTATCTGGCTGTGAGAAGGTGGGAAAAGAGCAGGGAAAGAGAGTACGGGAAATGGTGTGCACCTCCATCTTGTCATGCAGGAAGCCAGTCATACCTTCCAATTTCAGGGTATATCTGCAGAGCAATGGCTGTTCCTGGTCTGCTCCAAAACTTTTCAGATAACTCCAGATGCTTAGAGAATTAACTGTGGTGGTATAAAAGTCCATGTTGTCAACACTCAAAACTTCACTGATTTTTGTTCTATAAGTAGCTATGACTGCAGAAAAAAAATGAGTTTGCTAATGAAATCCTTCTGGATCCCATCAGATTCATCTCATACAGTATGCATTCTTATCTCAAATTCTCAGCTTTCTCTTCCTTATTAGAGAGAACTGCTATAATCAGGGTAGAGAGATTTCTTGATTAAAACAGTTTGGGTTAGGTTGCAGCTCTGAGCTCTTCTGGAAGAGGTGGAGCGTTCATTCAAAGAGAACAATATCATTAAATAAATCTGAGTGCAGTAGTTTTCAAATCAAATTTTGAAGCACGTGGATCTCACATACCTGCACAATGGGAAGAACCTATCTATACCAGCTTAACTCATTTGACTCAATGCACACTGTACACCATCAGAGACTAACACATGGAGCTCCACTCACTCTCTTTGTCCTTGGGTACATGCAAAAAATGATGAGTACATTCTGTGACATGGAAGCCAGTCTCAGTTGGGTAGCAGTTGTCACTACTTCCTGCGTTAATGTTGTCACACACCTAGATGTTCCTTAAGATAAAATCATTTATCTCAAACCATCATTCTTTATCATATTCCAAGCAATCAAATGTGAGGGATTTTGAGCATTTTGCATTATTGCATTATAATAGCAGTTTGTGCAGAATTATAGGACTACAGCTATATCAAAAAGCTGGAAGGATTCCTCTCAGCTTGAGGGATTTGTTTTACAATAACTTCCTTTCTCTTCTGACAGATACCCAGCAGAGAGGAGTTCGAATACTTTTTAAAGGATTTTGGTCAAAGTAAACTGATAAAAAGCAATACTGAATTAGCCCGTTTCCTGGATAATCTAACTTTACTTGCTCCTTTGTCAACTCTAGCTGTTTATGGAGCACTGAAAAGCAATTTCTGACACTGCGGTGGAGTTAGTATTACTAGACACATGCAAAAATATGTGTCTTTCTTTGTAAGAACATTGTACCTCCAAGGACAAAAATTCAAGTGGTTTATACAAGACAAAATTCTGAAAGTAATTTGGCCACTGGAGTATTATCCCCAGTGTCAATGTCTTCATTATGTTATTATCCAGCACTTACACAAATTAATTATGATTATATCAGAAGAAAGCAAGGATATCTGGCTCCTATATCAGACTTTTGAAAATGCGCTTTTTGCATCTACCTGCAGTGGGTAATTTCAGAATTCATATTATAATAGTTTCTGCATATACAAATTTAGTCAGTAGAAAAGAACAACACAGAAAGAACACAGGTGTTGATCAAGAATCCCCAGTATCCCTATCCCAGCAGAAAGCATACACCTTTCACGCAAAAGGAACAGTTGAAACACACTCTGGACTTCACAGTCTGGCTTTTCCCAATTTGAACCTAAGAGCTCTTCTTCAAGCAGACTTTTGTTTGAGACTTTTTTATAATTGAGTTAATTTATTTGATGGAGAAAGGAGAGGAAGATGGCTTGAAATTTGCAGGTTGAAGTGAGTGATAGCACTTGCAGTAACAAGGCCTTTAGAGGAAGGTTTTGTGTTTGCTCGCAAGAGGAGTCAGAGTGGATTTGCATAGGGTCCTGGCAGAGCGTGTTCCCTGGCAACTTCTCTTTGACTACAAGATAAATAAAGAGAGTACAGTGAAAGCCTTTCTACCTTCGAATTTTGAATTCAGTTTTGATTATTTTTTTTTTCCTGGTATTAATCTTCTTTACACCTTTGTACATCATCAGGACGGTTACTCCTTAAACAGGATAAATGAAAAAGTGTACTGAGATGTTTTTACAAGATCCTTAGAAAAGTTGTTTTGCTAAAGTTACAGGTAATAATGAATTAGAGAGATAAATTCCCTACCTCATGCCAGACCTTTTGTGCTACCAGTTTGATATTTCCTCTAGCAGCACAAAGCTGTCAAGACTGGCATGCATTGGATGTTTCTCTGCCTTGGGCTGTGCCTTTTGAGGCAGTATAACCAGGACAGTATATAGCTCTGTTCCATCAAGTCAGCACTGTTAGATCACTAGCGCTGTCCGCTAAGGATAAGAGTGGCCTAGGAGCATAAAGAGTAGTAGCTATAACCTAGATGAAAATGCAATGGATATGAAGGCATTACAGGCAGCTCCCTGCAGACCCCCTGGCCCTTCCCAGACAAGAAGGTGTCTCATAATAGAGTTGCTAGTCTTCTATGGCACATATATAAGATACAAAGAGGAGTCAGTTTACTTTTCAGTAAGCCCTCCTCACTTTTTCCCTCCAGTCCAGCTTCCTTCCTCACAGACATGTCTTGATTGCTAGCGTTGTATACTTTAGTGTTCATATCTTATGATATCACACCCTATATCATAAGGGTAAATGTACATTCTAAATAAAGAGATAGTTCAAACCTTTTTAGATTTATTTTAAAAAGTGTGGCATAAAATGCTTTTACAATGGTATCTGGTTTTATCTGTATGTGTTAAGGCACCCAAAACTTCTGTCCAGAAAGTCATCTGTTCTCTTTGCTTTTCTTTCTTCCTGTCTTCCTTTCTCAAATTGAACTAGAGTTGGATAATGCTTTAGGAATCCAAGTCCCCAGTCAGAATTTTGAACATATGGCATATTCCTATCACAACATCAACATTATTTTTGTATTTTAAAGTACACATTTTCAATATTGCTAATCAAAGGATTCTTAGTTAATTCCATATTGTGCCACATAAAAATTAATCTGATAATATTGTTATTACTACTTATGCAATATAATTTCTGTCTATGTAATATCATTTCTACTTACAATTGTCAAGCACTTTAAAAACTTTTCATCTTCTAATAATGGTTTCTTTTCTATTAAAACATGATTAAGGTGACAAATTTCCCTCAGAATAGGGAATCAATTAATTATGTTGTGAGGTTGAAAGGGACCTTTAGAGGTCACCTAGTCCAACCCCCTGCAGTAAGCAGGGACATCTTCACCAGATCAGGTCCCTCAGACCCCCATTGAGCCTGACCTTAAATAACTCCAGGGATGGGGCCTCCACTATGGAGGCCTATATGTGCATAATAGGTACTACATATGAATTAATAAAAATGGCATATATTGCCTTTCATACAAATAGCTGCACACAAACAAAAGGAGGCTGAAACCCACAACTACTATGAAAAATTCAGTATTATCAAACACACACATACACCTTGTCTAAACTGATATGAAAGCTCTCATCAGAATTAGCAAACACACACACATATAACACCAACCCTAGACTAGACAAGGTCTTATAATTTAAAGGGAGATTTTCAGAATCATCTGAGAGCTATTAGTTCTCTAGGTGTCCAGATGGGATCCCAGATACACTAGTTTTAGCTAAGAGTGAAACACAGTGAACTAGTTTAAAGAGGCCAGTTATAGAATAAAGTGTATAATACACTACTAACTTCATATGAAAAAATCAGAAATGCAGAAAAAAAGATATTGAAGAATTTAAAAAAATTATTATAAAATCAGATTTTCAGGAAATCCTTGATGTGAGTAAAAATTTGTACCTTCATTGAAGGCATTAATTAACAAGAACCAAAAGTTCTTAAAGAGATTTAGTTTCCTAAAATAGATTAAAGCAAAAAGTCAGCTGTATAAAGCAAATTAAATCTAAATAAGTTTTGAAATACTTTTTTTTCTTTCTTTCCTGCAAATAAGTTGCCAGTTGACAGGTTTTCTATTGATTTTTATTTAAAAAAAAACTTTAAAGATTGTTTAGTTCCCCTCTGGCAGTCACAGGTAACGAGGTCTTATTCTCAGGATGTTTCCTAGATGCTTTTTGTTTCTACATGATTTTTTAAAAAGGCCAATATTTCAAGGAAAATAATTTCTATAGGCTGGTATCCACAGTTAAAATAAAATCTACATTCTTGCTAAAGTAAATGACTCCATCACAGACCTGTTTCCAGCAAGACCAGCAGAGATAAAAATTACTTTATTTAAAAAGAGAATATGCACTGAACAACATTAGATGGACATAAAAGATGGTCTGATCTACCCTCTGCAAATGCATTCCCGGGCACATATGTTTTAAATCTTACGCATTATGAAAGACTTATTGAAAGCTATATTAACCATAACGTTTTCTTCAGCACCTGAACTAAAATGCTTCAGCACAAAACACTGATGAGTTTCACAAAATTTGGTTATATTAATAGATAATCAGACAATAAGAACTACTGGGTGAATGTGGGTACAATATGCAGAAATAAGGAACAGAGGTATGATGTGGCCACAGCTAACATCTCATCTTTTTGCTGCACTCATGAAAAATGAGAATAGTAGACCATTTTTTTCTGTCAGAAGATTCTTGCTGCCACCTTGCTTTATAAAAGTACATTTATTTAGTCAGGCAGCTGACCTCAGGAGAAAGAGAAAAGGCTTGTATAAATCTTAGAAAGAAGTGAATATTCCTTCTCTTATATTCCATAAAAGATTTTTAATGAAACATTAAGTGGATGAATTTACTCTTAGATTTTATTTTGGATAACACATTAATGCCATTGTGGTACCCTTAACATTATAGCAATTTTTCTATGTTGAATGTTAAAACATTTAGGCATAGGTCACTTATCCCCCAAATCCTCATCTATATATATGTTGAAGAGAATGCTCTTTCTCTAACAACAGCAACAGGATAACTCATTATAATTTCCTTTCTTTTCACTATTGCGTGGTTGCGCTGCACTGAAAGGATTAAGCATTGCATAATAATTTTAATATCAAGATAAATCCTACTAAGGTAAAGTACATTAAAGCTGTTTCAAGGCATACTTTCTCATTTAAATTTTGCATGGAGAATCAGATGCTCAGCTCCTATAACACAGATGAAACTGGGAAAGTTTTTTGTACATGTAACTGGAAATATAAATGTGTCATTATCATTATTATTATAGGTTAAAGCTAGACATGCAAGCAGCCTAAAATTGATAGCAAGCAAAATTTCAAAAGAAGAAATATTCTAAAAAAAAAATATTTGATCTGTTTTCATTTTTCTTAATTTGAACATCTGATAGTATTAAATGCAAATTTTATCAGTCCTTAGATAAGCATTAGCAAGATCACAAGCTTGGATATTCCCCAGCTTTTATACCCTAAAGAATCCATTTCACCAAACACTTTTTAGTGGCTATCCTTTCTTGAAAGAACAGGCTTTTTCATTTTAATTAAGGTCTTACTTAAACAAACTTCTCTTGTTTCTGAGGTTTTCAAGAGAGTCAATATAGTGATTATATCATCAGCATATTATCACATTCTGTTTCCAACCACCTTGTACCTAAAAATCAGATTTTTCTCATGTTGGCCCAATAGCTACATGATGCATTGATGAAAAATTTGATTGAAGTATTTTCATGATAGTGAGAAAAACACTTTTTTCTTGCAATCACATTATGCAAACAAAAAATCAACAGTTAAGAACCAGTTGAACCATCATTTTTACACTCAGAAGTAATTTGAATCAAATTTCATCTAGTTAAAATTATTGGGATCTTAGCCTACTTACCACAGTACAAGCTTTGAACCAAAGCATAAACCCCAAATTTAAGAACTACAATTGTCAAATGAACACAGCGTTAATAAGGTAATACTAGCAAGCTGACAACCTTCTAAAAATGACAATTGTGTAACTCTGGATTTTATTTTTTTCATGACCCATGTTCAAAATCCTGTACTAAACCTTTAAAAATCTGCCACTTGTGGATCACAATAGAGGAGAAAAAACCCATATGGAAAAGCAGATATTTTCTACATGCTAAATATTTCATTTTATATCCTACTTTACTTTGATTTTTTTTTCCTATGAAGAACAATAATTCTTCAAGTGTTTCTGGACCTTTTGGATGTAAAATTACTAATTTGGTATGATTGTGGCACCATAATAAAATCCAATACAGTCCAATATTTTTGTTATTTAGGAACCTTTTGTTTGGATCCATCCTCAGTTGGATGTCTGATGATATTTCTAGTTTTTCACAAAATACATTTCTATAAAAGATAAAATTCCTCTTCCTGTAAATTCATAAGACAACAGTTAAAAAATTTGTTAGTTGCTTCAAACATAGCCATAGGCTCTTTGGTTGTAATAGTTTTGCAAGACCACAAATTTCCAGTTAGCGCTACATACTCCTCAAATATATTTCCGTGTATGTTTATTTTAAAAGAAAATTAAAAGTATGTTTGTTTAAACAAAAAAGTTCTGATAGCTTACAGATGACCAAATAAGGTCACCAGGCAACAATATCTGTATCCAACATCATCTTCTACCAGATTTCCCCAAAGTCGCTGGAAAGGGTACTGTAGAGTTAAATGAGCCATGGACAAAGTCATAAAAATTAAGAGCATGTAGTATGATTTTTATCTTCAAGGTTAGCAAGTCATTTAAAGAAAGACTGATACTCCATAGCCACATGTCTGATCATTTCCAGAGAAAGAAGTCGGAATACCAGCAAACATGCTACGTTGCCTATGGCTGCTCTGCTGGTGGTAAAAACACATGTAAGCATCAAGGATCGTGCACGAACTGTCTAGCTCATTAGTTGCAGCTGCAGATCCAAGCTAATAAGGGCCCTTTCAATATCTCAAATAGGTACATTTTCTCTCTTGTTCCACTTCTTTTCATTACTTGAGAAATATCCTAGTCTTTTCATTTATTATTTTTAAGACACATAAGCATATTTCACTGCATGAGTGGAAGTCAGCGTGGAAAGGCAAACAATCCGAACACTCTCTCATACAAAGATTTTAAAGCATTATGCACTCACTTAATAGAATTGTTCAGTCAGATACAAATTACCACATTTCTTTGGTATATCATCTTTGTAACAAAAGAGATGGCGGGAGGAAAAAGGAAGAACAAAAAAAATGAAAACTGTTATGAGCTATACTTTGAACCTTAACTCTGTTTCAATATTCAAATATCCAAGTTCTTTGTGAGAGACTGGGGAAAACTGAGGGGGACAAGAAATTCCTTTCTGTTCTTTCATGACAGATTGGGTTGATGCAAATAACTTACACACATTCAGTTTCTAAAATTAAAAAATAATACATGTATGATTCAAATCCCACTCCTAGGTCTTGAGAAGCATTTTACCTTCTTTTTTTGTTTTTTTTTAAGCTTATGCACCTTTTGGTTCTGTTGTCAAAAAGAGATAAGAAAGTAAATGAGGCTAGGGTAGGAGAGACACTGTAACAACAAAATACAGTATTGGTTCATAAAGTTCTCTAGGCTGATATTAAAGTAAACCCAGTTTCAGCTGGATTCAGCCTCCAAGTCACCAGTTTGAAGTATCACCTATCAGAGAGAACATATGCTAATGCTTTCCTAAACTGCAAGTGAGTTTCATAGTAAAATTACAGAAAAAGAAACAAGCTGGGCAAAGCAAAACTGAATCAGACTTACACAGATACATCCTCACTGGACCTTTACATGGGACTGTTAAGATAACTGTAACAGTGATTTAACTCTCATTACATGCAACATCTAATGTAATGACGTTGAACATTTTTAATGATATTGAACTTTTCTAATAAAAGTGCTCAACTGTCCTAAAAGGTAAATTTTATCAAACTTAGTTTCCCTCCCTCTCTTGCTTACCTTTGTGGATTGGCGATGCAGGAATAGAGAAGTGCAACAGATGTAGAACCACATGGATACTTATCACCTTTTTTCTTACCCCAAAGATCAGTGTTAGTATTTAACATAAATAATATAATATTGTTTATTAAGTAGTTTATATAAAAAAGCTGATTAATGTAATTAGTGGGAGAAAAGTTTAGTTTTACATTGCAACTCTTTTTAAAAAAATGAAAAACTTTCTGAGCCTCATGCTTTGCTGTATTTATAGCACTAGTTTGGTGAGGAGTGGCTCAAGTCACACAGGCTGAAAAATTTTACTCAGTCCCTAAAAGTTTCTAAAGTTCTTTCTAAGTTTTGCATCTTAACCAGTGCCAGTTTAAAACTGCTCTCATAAAATGTAAGCCATGCACAAAGCAAAGATATACCGCTTTCTATTCTTGTTTTTCACCCCAATATATGTAAGGTGATGTAAGTTCAGTAAGTCATAATTTTTAAAACATAGAACCTTCAACATGACTTACAAAATACTGGGGTAATCTCTGTGTGTTTGTTAATTGCGTTTTTTTTTAAAATCTTATGAGCTTTTAACCTGAAAATGTACACTTGTCTTTATTTGAGCACGAGAATTTTGGTGATACTGAGGGTTTTCTTGAAACTAGGGTAGGAACCAATAACACAGCATTCAGTGTCTAAAGTTAAGTACACGGGTCTTCCTGGCTGGAAATTCTTACATAAAATCACAAACATTTTTTTTTCTGAGAAGAAATATATCTGAGCTTTAGCGGATTTGAAGTTTGGAAAAATAATTAATTTTAAAATTCTGTCTTGTACAAGGGCAGCTATGGACTATATTTCTCAACGGGATCTTATCTGTTATGTCTTTTGAAAAAAGCAACTGACTGAATGAAACCCTTTAGAGGATCCTTGGTGAGCAATTGATCTCTCTCAGAGAGAAATTTTAGGAGGTTACAGTGTGCATGACTCAAGAGAATCAGAGGAGAATGCTGGCACCTGATGCTGAGACTGTAGTGAGGACCCCTAGGCCAGGACCCAGGAAGGACTGGCCTTCAAGAAGTCTGGGAAGAGTTTGCTGCAGTGCAGAAAGCAGCAGCACTGAAGGACTAAAACCAGGGCCAGGACCCACAAGCAGACACAGGGGGTAGGACAGGAACTGTGTTTTGAGCTAATTTTACTCTGGATGGTTTAAAATTTAAAGGATAGACATCCTACTTCTTTATTCTAAGAACACCTGGTGTGCTGATTTTAAAAGCTTTTCAATGTTCCTTGGGGACCTAGGGGGGTCTAGTTACATTCATCTCAAAAGAGGGCCAAATTTACCATCTTGTCAGGCAGTATTTTTGACAATTTTTGTTGTTTTCTTTACATAATGCGTTAACCTTACTTTCCATCTTTGTCAATGAGACTATCCTTCATAATGTAAGTCCAAGAAGCAAAGTACTCTTAAGCTATTTGCCAAGACTTTCAGAAAACTGTTATAATGGTGTAAGCTGGCACAGAGATACTCTCCTGTTAAATTATGAAGTGTAAAATCTTTGGGAGGGGTGGGAAGAGGGAAGGTACAAATATTAAACTCTCTCCATCTATGAAATTCAAACACCAGTGCTGAATTTGGGCTAGACCTTTGTTTGATGTAATCAGCATAATTATTTTGACTTCCCTCAAATCCAGGCAGCATATACAAGTCGATTAGCTGGTTTGGTTCTCCTATTCATCATTCCCTCTGCCAAGCACAGAATCTGACCATAGCCTCCACATGTTCCATGCAGGATTATTTCCTATGATAGACCAGAGTTTTGGGCCATGTGAACCTCTATGCTTATATATCCATCAATTCTGATGAGAAGTCACACAGGCATAAGGGTCCATCTGCCTAAAAGTCTTTCTGGAGCTGGAAGATACTGTTTGTTTATTCTTTTCAAAGGAGATGCTTATCAAACTTTAGAGATTGAGACTATTTCGTTTTTCAGAGCAGCCCTTGTCACATTTGTCAAAGTAACTGAGTACTTCTTCACTCATTCATTCATCTTTTTTTCTGTTTTCCAAACTTTTCTTTCCATTGTAGCAGTTGCAGTGGATCAGAGCCATATGGCTCTGACTTTTAACTGCTGCAACAAGCTGCTCTACCACCTGGCGAAGGACTGATACATACTCAGAAGCCCTGATCCTTATTTCCAGAAATTCAGTATCTATTTTCACAGTGACTAGGCTTTTCACAAATCAGTGATAGGAAAGAATGAATCTAAGCCCGCTTAACCAGCAATATACAGACTACATATAGATATTGATTGCAAATGTGTATCTTGGAAAGCTACAATACAGGAATTGATTTCTTTTACTATACTAACAGCTTACAAGTTGAGCAAGTACCTAATGATGACTAGAATGTGCCTTTTATATTTTTCAATTAATCCTGCCTCAAAAATTAGATGAGTATATGTATTTGATCTTCAAATACCACATATTTCAAGAGTTCAGCAGCAACCTCTTTTAAAAAAAAATAAAACAAAAAGAGCCCTCTTCAATTTTTGTTATATTTCCAGGACAATAAAATAAAATCAGTGTTAATCCCTTAACCTTAGTTACCTTTTGATATAACATGCAACAGTTTTTCTATGTGGTATATTTAAAAATATTCATAAAGGTTTATGCTTTTTTCCCTTAAAGTCTTGTAAGTGAAATATACATGTCATTAGCATTCATACTGCGACTGAGGATCAGCATGAAAACCCACATGAAAAAAACCCACACCATAAGTGCGGTACTTTTTTAAAAAAGGAAATAAATAAAATATGCACTGAATATCCTTACCTGAGGGTGCATTTTCCTGCATATACAGTAGTGGTAGGCTTCACAAACAGGATAAAATGTGAAAGTTTGTCTATGTGTGTTGTATTCCCAAAGCTTCATATTCATCAACACCAGTATTGAGTGGAATTGTATTTCTGTCCTTAGAAAATTGGTCTGATGTGTGACTTTGTGTTATACAGACTACTGGAGTTTTTTCTTGCAATTCATTGGTCATAACCTAAAGTAACAGTGTAACAATCTTAACTGAAATGCAAGCCCTGTGAAGAGGAACTATTTTTTCTTAAAGATTCATCCAAACTGCTATTTCTCGCAAGTAAGACAAGATTGGGTGAGGACAGGTCAAGGAGTGGGGGCTTGAAGGCTAGGATGGAAGTGTTCAAGAAGATACTTCCTTACATTAGACAATAAACCACTGACTGCATATGCTTTATAACAAGACATTAAAAAAAAAAAGGAAAAAAAATAAAGATGAAACATGGGAAACACAGATGAACTATGGAACAGAAGGAGTGTGAGGATAAATAAGGAAAGCAGGAAGGAAAGATTATGGTTTCAAGAAATGGAGAAGATTGGCTTGCCTGTCAGAAAGAGAACTGTTTATGTTCTAGTGTCCTGGAGAATGAACAGAATGACTGCAGTATGAGCAGTTTTATATAATCACACAGAAACCACACTATAGTGACTCCTAACATCTCTGAGAAACTGGAGATGACTAAAAGAAGACCTCATAAAATTGGAGGGGGAAAGCAGGGGAAGCTATACTTCTAAGAAAATTAGGAGCCCAAACGATTCTGATTTAACAGCCTATCTTTCATTACCGCCTTGTCATGTGTTACTAAAGACCCTTTTAAAATCCAGCTCACTGAATTCCTGCCAAGTTATAGCATATTTTAAAGTGAACTTTGGTGTTAGTGAATCTCAACAAACTTAAAATGTAAAACCCCCTATAAGCTACTGAGGAGTTACATGCAACTGCACAGTGAACTTCATCAGCTCAGCTCCTTGCAGTGTGTTGTCAAAGGACACAAGAACAGCTGAGGGTCCTTTTTGTCTCTGGGGTCCAAGCTAAAATCTGATAGCCTTTGTGACACTAAGTAGAAATAATTAAGTAGCACTTGGGAAATGGAGATTTTCATCTACTAGTCTGACACCTCCTGGTCATAAGTAGCCTTGACTTCAGTCCTTGTTAATTTGATGGAGTTAGATCCCGTCCATTTCTACTCTGCCAGAGGACAGGTTCTTTAGAACTCTATTTTAGCCTTCATCAATGCAAACATGCATATTTTAATTATCTCTCAGTGGAATGAAATAGACATTACAAAAAAATGTCTAGAAAATCCAGCCATTCAATTTTTAACAGAGTTCACATGGAATAGTGTTATCAATTACCAATTTCATATAAGCACCAAATTGTACCATTCTTGATCCCAATGCTTTTCATTGTTAGCACAGAGGACTCACAAGACAAAGGTCTCCCTCTTTTAATCCTCTTCCAATTTCTTCCTTCCCTGAGTCCTACTACCCTCTTTCTAGAAGCCCAACATTCATGCCATGTGCAAATGCAAATGACCAAAAGATGAAGAGAACCAGAAACAAAGACTGACTACCTGACTCATTTACCCTCACTCATTAGCTATTTCATTGCAATTTAAGAACAGCTAAGCTTATTCAATAATTTGTGATTTCTATTGTGAACAAATTAGTGTCATGTTTACCACGTGCCCCTCAAATTTTTACAGCTTTCTACTGCATCTGGGAAAGAACAACATTAGTAATGGACCCAAGTCCCTGAATACAGAAATGCTACTTTGCTGGGTTATCTTCTAGAATCCAGTCGCTATGCCACCTGGCATATTCAGTAAACAAATTATACATAAAAGATGCTTTTTAAAAGCCATGGAATAGGTTCCTCCAAGTTTATAGGCCACAGAGACTTCTGAAAATAATGGAAAAACAATGCAGTATGTCTAAACAACAGAAAAGGCTATTATTAAAGAAGTAAATAATAATAATACTTACAGTGAGAAAATGAAAATTCTGCTATAGATGCTATAGCAAAGAAAAATTTTGTTGCAAAATCTCAACACATAAGAAGGAGGAAAAAGACACAGTAGCACAAGTTAAGGGTACAAGGTCAACTGAACTTTTATACTTTTTCCCTATTTTAGACAGACAGATAAATGCATGCTGCAAAGTGAGAAAGCATACTTTTAGAGGATGAAAGTTACAAAGTCATGTCTAAATGTGCTGATGCAGCCAAAATATTAGGTGTCCATGTACCTCTCTGGTACAGTAAGAGTTTGGGTTTGATTTCAAGAAGAGATTGCTATGAGTATTTTAAAGGAGATATAAATGATTTACTCTATTCATCTACAGCTTTAAATTGTAGAATGTGAAAGCCAAATGATTTTTTAACATCTCATTGTCACTGTAGCGCTGACTCATGGTAGCAAACTGACAGATGAAAAATATACACACTTGTCTGTGTCAGTGACATAAAGATAGGATAAATATCAAAAACTATCCTTTAGTAACTTGACATAAGCATGTGTGTATGGGTCCTTGATCACAAGGGAAGAAAGGAAGTAAAAAACCTCATGTGATTATTAGTATGATGTGGCTACAACCATAGAAGAAATGAAAGCGCTGCACTTCAGAGATGGTTCAAAGGGAGCCTTATTTTTGTGTGTCCAATAAGATCAGATACAATACAGTTAAAAAAATATAAGCATATGTATTGCATTATCATCATATTCAGGCCCTTTAAAAGACCGAGAGGGGTTTTGGCCATTCAAATTGATGTAAGTTGGATACTTTAGTTTCTTGGCGATCAGCAAGTTACCTTCTGCTGTCACTACCTCATATGTTTTAATTCCCTTCTCATTAGCCCACCAAACGAAACAAGAAGTTATCCCTTTCTGAGATGTGTTCTGCTAATGAATTTCCAGCTTCACGCTTTGATCAAAGGAAAGCTTGACCCTCTGTTTCTGGAGGTATCTCACTGCTGAGCTGGGAAGTCAGTTAAAGACACAATTTCTTTGCCCACTCTTCTCAGAAAGTGGGATTTTACTTCAGTGCAGCCAGAGTCTTACTTTTCCTTCTGAATTATTCAGCATTTTTCCTAGATTTCCTTCATACTACATTATGTCTAAAATACAGTCTGCTTTTTGAGCCTGTGTTCTTGTAGTGGCAAAATTATGATCTGGAGCTCTGGGAAGGCTAACCAGAGGATAGGTCTGTCTTCTCAGATAACTTCTATAGCCTTCGTTCAGGTTCACAATGACCCCATCACCATTTTATAGTATGGTCATATTCTCAATCTTCTCTTTTCTTCCCTTAAATTAGTGTTTTCAAATATGTTTTTTTCTAGGTTGCTTCCTAAATTACCTCTCAGAAAACCCAGGGCAGATTTTTGCTAAAACCGTCATTGGGCAATGACTTCAACAAGAATGTGCTGCTTCTTCCAGGCAGTCTTGCTTTGAGGATCAGCATTATTAAAACAGTATCAGAACAGAATTGATACTAAATTAATTAACAAGACAATTGTATTTCCTTCCAGTATTGCAAATTCTAATTTAAATTTCTCTGCTTCAAATTCAAATGCCTCGTGTGTTTTTGTACGTGCATATTTGGCATCTCATATTTGGCAGAACTGCATTCTCTCTCACCAATGGTTTGTGGTATAACAGTTTGAAAAATGTCAAGCAAGGTTAGGAAGGGGGAGTTTGCTGACTTTATAACAGTGTAAGCCTGTTCTGGCAAAGGTCCACACATGTGGGCATGAATTTACCAACTTTGCTAAAAAATAAGTCATTTAATGAATCTAGTATGAAGACATCTATGGTTATTCTCCCCTTTTGATGAACACTGTATGAAAAGACCAAACTGCCACCTGTATCAGGCTAGCTCCTGCCTAAACAATCTGCCACCGAGGACTAGGAAGGGGACATAATTAAAGCAGAGACAAGGGTAAGATAGAAAAGAAGATCCTGCTTTGGAGTCACATAATTATGTTTTTCTCCCAAGCAAAAGACCTATTAAAAAGTGAAATGCACAGTACAATAGCTCTAATGAGCATTGTAATAGACCTGAGGAACAGCATATCAAAATTTCTGCAGTAACTTATTACAGCTTTATATGTGAATGTAGTTAACACTGTCTCTCTCAGGTTACTCATCCTTCATTACAGCAGTTCCTCAACAATCTGATATACGTTACAACATGAATATCATCTTTATCAGTCTTCGTTACTTAGAGGTGTCTCTGTGATATCTAACTGCTGTGTTCAGCACAATGCAGAAGCCAAAATACTATTTAACCAAGCACAGGTCTGCTTTTGAAAATGACATACATTAATGCTTTTCCATTTTTTCCATTTTCTCTTCATTGTGAGTATTTACATAATAAATCATAGAATCATGTGATCAACTCACAGCCCACGTCAAGGATACATATTAAATGCAATCACCTAAAAATCTTACTTCATTCTGTCTGTAAAGATTTTTCTTTTCAGAATGTAAGCATTCACCAGTGTTGGAACAGCTGCTTTTCTTTCCTCATTTTCTTTAATTCAATGGGACCTTTTTGCAACCTTTTATTTTCCACAGAAGAGTCATGTTTCTCCTCCATCTTCTTCCCACACGAAATATATCAGTGCAACAGATAGTTGAGACAAGATTCAGTCTACATCTAGGGATATTTCTGAGGGACAGCACCTACAAAATTGTCATTGATGAAGTTACTAAATGACACTAAACCTGCTCAGTGCTGAAAGTAAGAAGACATCTTTTCTTCCAATCAGGAGAGATATCATAGCAAGTTGATCTGCCTGGGAAACCTCATGGACCTGCTAAGCTTCCAAAGTAGTTACATAACATGTTGATCACATGTGCACAAATCCTAATCTAAATTTGCTTCTTAACAATACCCATGTTAAAGAGCACTTTCTGTAAACCATCTTTTTAAGCACCCAAGTACAGCAGTCAATATTACCTAATAGAACAGTCCTCCAAAGATCCATAGCAAAGTAATCGTTTGTCCCAAACAAATTAATGGGAATTAGAGGTCTTGGAAATCAGTAGGAATTAATGTTCTGACCATTACTCTTTTATTACCTTCAAGTGCTGTACATTCAGAGGAAAAGGGGATTTATTTGTTGGCCTATAGCATCAGGGATCCTCAGCCTAGTGAATGACTAATGGAAGATTGATTGTAGTTAGATGTACAGACTCATTACACAGGGATGTTTGAAGAGCATTATGATGAAAAAAGCTAGCCAGAACAAAGAGTAAAGCCAGGCAAAGAAGGAAATTAACAAAATAACCCAAGGAGTGCAATTATATCGTCACAAAAATCGGAGGATTGCAAATGCAGAAATAACTTCTATGTAATGACATTCTCTTAAACCCTGGTCATATTAATCCTTAATTTCCGACTAATCATGATGCTTGTTGACACCACCTGAATCCATACAAATACAGGTGTTTCTGCTTTGTCAAACAGAGGTGTAAAGTCCTAATGCTAAACTCTCTCCCACATACAGGAGGACCTGTTTAGGTACAAGAAAGAAATCCTTCAGAAAATATAAGCTGTACCAAAAATAATAATAAGAAACCAGCGTGTTAAGATAAGTACACTAAACTTCTGGATGTGATGGCCAGAAAAGCTGCAGAAGGGAATTTTTAAAAGTCACTCAAGGTTTGCACACCTTGTACATTCTCCTGTTTCTTTACCATTGTTTAAAGAAAGAAATGTACCAAGGGCATCATACAGTTATTTTCCCTACTTAGCATAGTTAATTATTTAGATCTGATACGCTTTATGTTATTGATTAGGACTTTATTCTGGGAGCAACACCTTGAAATCATAGGACCTGTCAGGCACAAAGTCTCTTTCAGTAGGATTATGGGTGTCAAAAAACAACCCTTAATTAATCAGCATTTAATTATTAAAGCTTTATTCTGTATCGAAGCCTACAATTTCTACAATCAGGAGAATAGACAATGAAGAAAGGGAAACTTGGTGTCTCAGAACAAAAGAGCATTTGTCATGACCAATTTTTCAAAACGGATAATAAATGCAAGCTTTGGCAAGACTGGCTGTCATTAAGCATGCATAAAACTAAGGATTTATGAACTGGAAACCCCAGTGTAAACATTTTGTGGTTATGCAGATAAAACATGGATCAACACTAAAAAAATCTTACATTGAAGGAGTATTTATTTATTTGTGATGTGTGGTCTTTCTTGTAAATACTGGAATTTAATTGTGGGTTTTTTTAAGTAAGATGCCTGAAACTATTAGCATATTATGCCTGCCTGGGCTATCCATGGACTTGGACTTGATAATGCAAAAGACTCCTTTCTGTCATAAATTCCTTAGTAAAATATCATAGAATCTATGCCTCTATTGTGTATTTTGATTGTCTGTTTAATACAGTCAAATTTATGTAACTTTAACTACTTGGAGAGTTACAGGAGATCAGGTTTCACTGACTGTCCTTTATTTATACATTCTGAGAAGCTACTTGTAGTCAAATTCCATATTAAAACTGCTTAACATTTTACACTTAAAGGTAGAACAGTTTAGAACCTACTGAAATCTGTATGATTGATCACATGTCCAGATATTTATGTGTGGGAAATCCTCAGACACCGTACACTGGAACAAAGATTCTACAGTCAGAGTTAGAGGGATGAATTTTGTCATTTCCTTGAAAATCAGCCAAAGTTATGTCAAATTCTGAAAATTAAAAATTGCAGTTGTATAAACATATGCCCAAGAAAGAGTACATGTGTCCTGTTTTCAGATGGGATAGAGTTAATTTTCTCCCTAGCAGCTGGTTAGTGCTGGGTTTTGGCTCTAGGATGAGAAAGATGTTGATAACACACTGATATTTTTTTTGTTGCCAACCAGTCAAGGACTTCTTATCTTCCCCTACTGGCCTGCCAATGAGAAGCCAGGGGGACAACTGAGAAGCTGGGAGGTGACACAGACTGCACAGAGGACCCAAACTGGCCAAAGGGATATTCCATACCATATGATGTCATGCTCAGTATATAACTTGGAGGTGGGTTGGCATAGGAACCAGCTGAATATTGGCTCCAGGTGGAAAGAAATTGTGGTGTGCAACGCGTGTTTCATCACTTGTTGTGTATATTTTTTTGTCATTATTATAATTTTTCTCTTCCTTTTTCTGTCTTATTAAACTGTCTTTATCTCAACAAACAAATTTTACCTTTTTTTTTCTTATTCAATTCTCTCCCCCCATCCTACTGCAGGGTGGAGAGTGAGCAAACAGCAGTACAGTTGTTTTAGGTGTCTGCTAGATTAAGCCATGACAACACGTAAAAACAAACTCCTGGCAGTATCTCTGAGCATATATGGCCTTTGTTTAACTGTTTCTTCCTACATTTTTAGACATAGAGACAACGTGATAATAATAATCCTAAAAGAGTGAATCAGACTGGAGTTGGAGATCTTTCCAAAACACAGGTTTATTGGAAAAAATTCAAAAATAAACAAAATTAAGTCCTTACTGTGACTCTCATTCTCCATTGCTTCCTCATCTCCTTATACCATCCCAGATTTTTCTCTTCTGGAACACAGTAATTACAGTGTAAGGTACTATCCATTAGGCTTAAAATGTTAGCATTCAGTATTGCAAAATGATGTGTTCCATACTTAATTTTGATCAAAATGAGCGCAGCATGATTTTTTCATTTAGTTGTCATAATATTAATTTGACTGGTGCTTTGATGAGTCCTGTCCAAGTAAAGCATGTACATTAAATGTTCAAATTTGTGACTGTACTCCATGCAAATTCTCAGTTCAGATAAATAATTTTAAGAGCACCTTTCCCCCTACCCCAAATACAGGAGTAAGGCTCAACAACTATAAATATATGAGAAACAGTTTCTTCCAAAAGGTGAATCAGGTAATAGCTCTTAGAAAAATACACATTTTCACTCTCTATGTATTAAGTAATTTTGAGCCATTGTTTTCTACAGCAACACAATTCAACTGCTCAGCTGTGTACTATTAAGACTTGTTGGGAGCTCATATTATCCAAAATTACCCATATGTCCATCAGTGAAGTACTGGAGTTCCCAAGACAGACTCTCCATCCTCTCGGAATGACTTCCCCAAATTCATTACCTTGCACCTGGCTAAATTAAGGAGCTTTTTCTTGGATTTGATCCTCTATCCAAGTGATTCAGTTTTTCCTGGCATTGTAATATATCTCATCCCCCAGAACTTATCTCTAAACTTCACCATCAGGGTTGTTGTAGTACTACCTGGGTCACTGATACAAATATCACACAGCAAACAGCTCTGAGGTCTGTGCTACTTGATATTGTCCTATACATCCTTCTCAGCAGCTGCATCATAAGATCTTTCAAGTCTTTCATCCATCTAATCAATTCCTCTTATCTATATGCAAACTTCTGAACCTTTGATATCATGTAGTATCAAGACAAATGTCTGAAGAAAGTCAGACATATTTACTTTTATCAGTCAGACCTTTAATCTCAGTTGAAAACATACCAAACCATTCTGATTAACACTAAATATAATCTCACTACAGTATTTTTTTATTGACCCTGTAAAATATTTTCCCATGATTTTATGTGTCAGGCTAAGCTTACTTAAACGTCTGTATTCTCTGAAGTACTCTAACAGTTCTTAATAATTTTCCCAGTTTTTCAAATGCAGTTTAGGAAGGTATTGGTTTAGATTATTCCACATGTGGTTCTTTAAGTGAAATTTGTCTGAGCCCATTTAATTGGAATTTTTAAGATTTTTCTCAAATTTAAAATTATTAGGAAGGGTTTTTGAAAAGTTAGATTTATTTTCAAAAAGTTTCCCTTCATGTGATTTTTATTCTGTTTTCCAACCTGAAATAGAAGCAGAAAGCTTCATTATACTAAAGTGTAAAATAACCTCAAGGTTTTGGAGATGGTACAATGTTAGTTTTGAAATCTCCATTCTAGTGCAGAGAGTGGTGACTCCATCAGTGGTTTGCAAGCTTTATGGGGTTACCAAACATCTGGAAAATGAAATCTGGACTAGGAATATGGTCATTCAGCTTTCAGGACCCCTGCCTGCATGTTTGAGCAGCATTGCACTGTACTCTGTATACATACCCAAAGGTTTGACCCTGAGCACTCAGGTGTCTGCACGTGATTGCATGGGCCTTGAAGAATGAATGCATCATTTCCAACCGGGCATCAAAACCTTTCACACAGTAGATGGAGAAGGTTAGATGATTGAGGCTGTGGTGAGCAATAACTTGAATGTTAACAGAGTATGTCCCAGAATAAGCAGAAATGAAGTTTTATGTCACCATCTCCTCTCCCGACCAAACCCATCTGAGATTCAAGCATCTAATTGCAGGCTACAAGGAATTTAGATCTATAACTCAATCACTACAATATGGTTTTACAAGAAATTTCTATAAAAGTCCAGGATACACTCCCTGTTACAGCCTTACAGGGGAGGATGAAGTGGTAGCATTCCCTGTCCACTTTATACTGACAAATGTTTAGCATACATTCAAGATATGGAAGACACTGTAAAATAATAAAATGAGTTTTAGTCAAGGTCTTCACCCTTCACCATCATAGAAGGTCATTATAATTTTTCATTATTCCACGTCTCCTAATTTAGTAAATCTTTCCTGTTTTTCTGCTAACCAAACCAGCTTAGCAGGTAGGAATAGAAAGCGTCCTCTTCCTCCCTCCCATGCACACACAGAACAATATATAAAATGGTAATCAGACCACTGCCTAGAAGGGAAAAACATGAGTTTGACACACATTTGCACACTACATATTCTGTTGGGATTAATCTTTACACATACATGATGTTTATTCTGAGTACATCTGTTAGGTGAGACCTCTTGCAGGACATGGGGAGGCAAACATCTCTTTTCAGGAGCAAATTTCACTACTATCTAGCTCATCACTGACAAGTCTGAATACATTCTAGGCTGAAATTAAACTCTCCCTAAATCACATTTTAAGTAAATAAGTCGATTATACTTCTGTATCTTTTACCTCCCCATTTTTAATCTATGTCTTCAAATTCAGCTGTGGCTTTACTTGATTTGAAGTCAGTCCTGAAATACAAAGGCTGTACAACTTATTTGTTTAAATTGGACTAGGCCAATAAGAGACATAGCAATTTACACCTGATTTCCTGATCCTGTATTATCAAGAAGATCCACCCACATTATTTTTATTTTTTTTTAAGTCTAAGTATAAAGTCTATTTAGATACCTATTTTATGTTGTATTCTAATGTCCAGAGAATACACTACTTATGAAGCCTAAAGAGTAACGTTCAACTTTATCTCAGGTGTACATTCATTCATGAATATATTTGGCCTGATGTATTCTGTCTCAATGGTTAAAACTTTTTAAAGAACCAGTATGGTATCGTGTATGTTCCCAAAGAAAAGCATTGTTTTATGAGCAGGGGGTAGATTACTTCAACATGGAAAAACTGGTGAAGCCTTTTAAAATTACTGATTCACAAATTGGAGTGATTGAAAGCTAATCTCAATTACAGTACTACGGTGTATTGTTACATAGTGTAATAATGGTATTTTCTGCCTTAAGTGGACTTTGATTCAAACAACAGGCTCGAATAAAGAAAAAGAAAAAAGAACCAGTCATTTACTATATGCTCATTGTAAATCCTGAAGACACTTTTTTTTTTTTTCCCAGCAGGTATATGAATGCCAGTACTGAGTAGGAACTTTTTTCTTTTTTCTTTTTTTTCCCCAAAGGTATCTGCCTCTTTTCTTAGCAAAAATACTAAATACCATTAAAAATGTTGAGAAACAGATAATAGAATTTGATTGTTTTCACTAGCATGGTGGTATCACATGAATTTGTAACTAATTCATAGTCATATAAAAGCTATGAATCAGCAACATTAGAAGAAATCTATTCATATGTTGACTGCTGCTTTGGGAGGCGGTGTAGGGGAAGTAGGAGTAAAACACGAAGCCACATCTTAAGCTAAATGTAGTTTCTAACTCTAACAGATAAAGTTTTAAAATACAGAATTCCCAAGAGTGGTTCAGGAGCATTTCTCTGCAAAATAATTTTTAAAATAAACAATATATATGTTGAAAAGGCATATCTAGGAAATAATGATGAAGTCCCAGATATATTACCAAGTTACTAGAATGGGAAACATGGGGAGTATTGCTGCATTTGAAACACAGTACTGAATCCACAAATCCCTGGAGTAAATGTCTAAATAATCTACAATGAAGAACAAGCATATGTATATTCTTGCCCTGGTTCCTGGAGGCATTCTTTTACAGTCACCGCCAGAGAAAGAACACGGCACTTGACATGTCTTCAGTTAAAACAATTTTTTAAGAGTAATATCATAAATTGAGCATGAATCAATGGTAACTGTGCTTTTTGACATACAGTCATTAGAGTACATCACACTATTCAGCTGAAGCATTGCCAGCAGAATTTCCTCCTGTCTTTCAAAGCACCCCTGACTTTTCATCTGACTGAGGTTTCCTCCTCACAAACAAATGTTTAGTACCCTATCTTAAAACCAGCCCCACATAATGACAAGATGACTTGCTTAGACTCATAGAGTATCCCTGTAACAAATCTAAGAGCAATAATCAATACTCCAATACATTAGCAGGCTTTAAACAGAGATCACAATGTAAATGGATTAGTCAAAATTTCAAAACATTGATTTGGCTTCAGATGAGCAGCCAGCATATAAAACACACTCTGTTTCTCTACAAATGTGAGTTAAGTGAGAGAACGGAAAAGGAACATTTTTCAACCAAATTCATTCTGGTGAAAACTGAAGTAGCTCCCAGCAATCCATTGAATCAGACCATGTCAGGCTCCATCCCCACAAATAAGTCACGGAAGCTAATCTAAATGTTACAACAATGCAAATAAATTTGCACAGGACAGAAGGGCAAATCATACCCTGGAGAGAGAAGCGATCCAGGTGTTTGAATTCTTGCAAAGGCGGCTTATTATCCAGAACAAGAAGCTTGTCTTAAATGCCAGTGCTCATAAACTTGTGAAGTCTCTGACTGAGAAATTCTTCAGAACTACTGAAAAGTATCTAGATAACTAGATATAATTGTAAACAGCACTATGTAGTTGGAAAAAAATATATAGATAGAGGAATGAATGTGCTAAAAAAGTCTAGACCTAATATACTCTTTGGTCTGATTTGATTGGTTGGTTTTAATACCTTTTCTCTATTTTTAGGGAAAAGCAAATAAAATACAGAGTGTCCCAACCCTGATGTTCTTAATAGAGAAGTGTATACAATTAATAATTCTCTCCAAATTAAATACTGGCTGATAAGCACTGGTGGGCTAAAATCTGCATGACCATTAGATGCTGATACCTCACCACCTTTCCAAAAATTGCAGATAAAAAAAGTCCTATTTTACAAAGTATTTGAATAACAAAACATGAGAATCTAAAGTAATATGATCTAGCAAATATTCGAATAAAGTATAGTGATATAGCCTTTGTTTGCCCTCTTTTTTAAGTACATAACTCTACAGGTAATTCACACTCAGAAGTTACAATCAACACAGAAAAAAGACAGAAATTTAGCATTTTTATGTTGAAAGGCAATGGAAGTATTCAGAGGTGTCCTTCCATACCAGAATCCTGCTTCTTTTTCTAACACTGCAATGAATAACTTCATCAAGTTTTCACTTTAGCCATTGATAAAATAGCGCAGGAGGAGTCTGTATATTACTAATTCCTGAATTGTATGTATGAGACTAGCATGGTCTTAACCAACAGGATAATGGGGTAGGCGCTGCAGGGGCAGTATGGTGTTCCAGAAAATTTAGCTGCATACAGACTATATAGGAAGCCTAGGGGAGATTGGCAATGTTTTCTCTGAATCTGGCATGTGCCAAAGCCTTTGGTACTGGAGCAGCTTCAGTGGTGATACATTGCTCAAAGAGATTTCATCAGGCCCTAGGCTATGCTCTACTGTGCAAATGTAAATGATGATTTTCAGAGATTTGTGCCCCAGCCAAATCTAGATGAATTTTCTTAGAGACAGCAAAAATCTCTTTGACCCATTTACTATCCTCCTGCCAAATTTTGGGTTCCTACTGTAAAGCCCAAGAACCACATTTCAAAGAAATTATTTTCCAAAAATCTGATACTGACAAAATTGTCTGGATGGCTTAAGCTCCTTTTTATTTTTTTTTTTAAACAGACACCTGATATATTCTGTTCTGCAAATGAGAAAACAAATGGCTTTAAGACAAAACCCTCACATATATAAAAGTTATCACAGCAATACATGCAGCTGCCTATTGCATGGTACAATTGTAAACTATGACACAAGGTGGGGAGATATTTTTACATCAATTAATGACTAACACTTTCCATTTTCAGTTAAAAGAGCCAAAGTATTTATGATTTCATATTCAGATTTGCAGACAAGGAAAAAGGGGGAGGGAAAAATGAAATGTCAGTAATTTTCAAATGCTTCCTTTTCACTTTTACGTAACAGCTTTCCATTTTAATTTTGAAAATTTTAAATGCTGTTCCATATTTGACATCAATCTTTTAAATTGGTTGAAGATCATTAAACACCAAAATATAACAAAGTATTTCATTCTTGGTTATATTAAAATCTGCTGCACCAAAGCCATTTTTTAATTTAAAAAAAAAAAGATTCAGTTCAGACTATTTTATTTTTTCCTTAATTATTCAGATTAGCAACCATGCTCACAATGCACTTTACTGAAATTTGCGTTAATGCCTAGAGCAAGACCCTTGGTACATTGTGGTGGTTGAGCCCTGGCCAAAGGTCAGACGCCCATCAAAATCTCCCCTTCTTAGTAGGACAGGGGAGAAATAATATAATTGGGCGGCTCAAGAGACAAACTCGTTAATGACGCGGGCAAAACAGACTCAACACAGAGTGCTGAAGAGAAAGTTATCTAATTTATTACATTACACTAAAGAGAAAACAGTAAAAAAGAACGAGAGTCAGGAGTGCAACCAACAGTCTTGAAACAAATGCAACCAGGCAAACACTTTTCCCCCCACCACTCCCTCCTTAGCAGGTTTTAGTTAGAAGTTTGCTCCCTTCTTCCCTCCCGGTCACAGCCCAGGAGGGGCAGGATCTGGGTGAAAATGGGGGTCTCGGTAACACCTTCCCCCCACCCCTCCATTCTAAGGCAAGACTTCCCTTTTAGCCATGATTTTGCTCCCTTCTTCCCCTCCTGCTCACAGCACAGCAGGGGGCAGGGACTAGGAGATGGGGGCTTTAGTCAGTCCCTTGCAAGATGGTTTCCTTCTTGGCAGGGATGGAGGCATTCATTCCACACACCCTCCCCCTGCTGCACCATAGGATCTCACCCATAAGAGCCAGTCCTCCACGAACTTTCACCAAGGCAAATCTCTTCCCGCTGGGCTTCATCTCTGCTATGGCAGGCAGCAACAAATCACAGTGTCTCTCAGTCCCAGTCCTCCACAGGGCTATGATGCCTCCCCCAGAAAACCTGTTTGGCTCATCTCTGTGGGTCACTTGTGCTGGCAGGGGCTCATCCCAACGTAAGTCACGGCATCTTCTCTATGTCTCCACCGGCTCCATCCAGATGGAGCCTCTCCACCTGGCAGGTCGGGTCTCTGCCTCCTCCATGGGTCCTTTCCTCTGGCTACTCCACCTGCTTCAGCTCCAGCTGCAGGGGCAAACTCCCTCTGGTACCTGGGCACGCCTTCCCCCAGTCTTCCCGGCCTTTTGTGTCTGTCAACTGCTTACATTTATATGCAAATAGGTATCTCAATGCCCTGAACGGGCCAAACTTTGCAGTCTTCCTGGCACTCTGTGTTCTGCTGGAGTCTTTGATTCTCAGAGGCGCTGTAAGCAGGCTTGCAGAAGATTCCAGCAGCCATTTTCTGCAAGCCCCTGGCCCTCTCTCCATAGCCAACTATGCAAAACTGAGACATACATAAATTCATCAGATGCAGTAAAATATTATAATATCTTAAAAACTACTAAAAAGTTGAGATCCTTGTCCTGTTTCTGGACACACATATTCTCATTGTTTACCTTATGGTTCTAGTGTCTGCCAGATGAGTGTTCTACTAATCCATCCAACTCATTAAATGGCATACAATAAAGGGGGTGTGTGGGGTGGGGAAGTCTTCTACTCATTTAGTAAGTCAAATCAGCTGAAGGAAAGGGCCAAGCATGCTGGAACCAGCACAAGGAAAGAAAAATGAGAATATCAGCTTCTCATTTGCATAACAGTGAATCATAGAATCATAGAATCATAGAATGAGCTGGGTTGGAAAGGACCCCAAGGATCATAGAGTTACAACTCCCCTGCCACAGGTAGGGCCACCAACCTCCAGGCCTGGATCTACACAAGGCTGCCCAGGGCCCCATCCAACCTGGCCTTGAACACTGCCAGGGACAGAGCATCTACCACCTCTCTGGGCAGCCTGTTCCAGCACCTCACCACTCTCTCTGTAAAGAGCTTCCCCCTAATATCTAATCTAAACCTTGCCTCCATTAGCATTAATCCAGTCCCCCTTGTTCTGTCATTATCTACCCTTTTAAAAAGTTGATTCCCCTCCTGTTTGTATGCTCCCTTCAGGTACTGGAAGGCTGCAATGAGGTCCCCCGCAGCCTTCTCTTCTCTAGGTTGAACAAGCCCAGCTCCTTCAGACTCATTTCATAGGGGAGGTGCTCCAGCCCTCTAATCATCTTCGTGGACCTCTTCTGAACTCTCTCCAACAGTTCCACATCTTTCTTGTATTGGGGCTCCAGCTCTGGACACAGTACTCCAGATGGGACCTCCCCAGGGCAGAGTAGAGAGGGACAATCACCTCCCTGTCCCTGCTGGCCACCCCTCTTCTAATGGAGCCCAGGATACCATTGGCTCATGCTAAATTTCTCATCCACCAGAACCCCGAGGTCCTTCTCAGCAGGGCTACTGTCAAGGAGCTCTTCTCCCAGTCTCTATATACATCTGGCGTTCCTCTGGCCCAAGTACAAGACCTATTATTGTGTTACAAATGCTTGTGAAATTGTATTCTTACAATAAAAATAGCAAGACAAAATGGTACTTTGGAAAAAACACATCGGACCAATCCAGCTTCTAACTGCTTGATACAGATAACTGCTATGACAAGGAGCTGAACAACATATGTAAAATATACCATCGCAACTACTGAAGTTTACTTTATTACCAATTGCTCTAAATTAATTCAATTATACACATTCACTTGTAGATAGGTTAATATATATGATAAATGACAGAAATCCAGGTGAAAAATAGAGTTATGTTTTGCTAAAAAATAAAAAGAAAAAATCCTTAAAGTATTAAGGAAAATATGAAGCAAGCACTTATTTCTGCATTTTGCCAGAAAATACTTCCATATCTATTTAAAAAATACAGATTACACATTATTCTAAATTATAGCTCCGTTAAATAATATTCATATGTCTCACCTTCCTGTTACTGCATTTTCCCAACCTGATGTGTGACAGGCCCTTTTACATCAGTCAGTCTTAATTTCAGAAGCTTTATTTGTATTGGTGAATCTGAAGAATTTTAATTTCACATGAATATCAGTCTTGAAACTGGATCCAAACAACCATATTTATCAGCCTGAACCAATAATAGCAGGTCTCGTGTTATGAATTTATCAGCATCTGCAGTCTCAAGCAAAAGATCTTCATGCTGAAGTTGAGATTACGTACTGCAAGAACCACTATGGATGATGGATGCTTAAGTGATCACTTGCTGTTGGCCTTGGACTGTAAAGCTGCAAGAAACACTGATATGAACAAAGCTAATGCAATTTCTGCTACTTTAAGATCATTCAACTGTCTATTGATGTGAGCAGAAATTTGATGGACACAACAATCTCTGGCTACTTGCTCCCAAGAGACACATAAACTTTACTTGCAGTTCTTTATTGTCCTAAATTTTTAATCTGAGAATAGTGGAATAGTCCAAGGATCCCTTGGAGAGTAACGATTGAAAACAAAAAAAAGTAGAGCAAGTTTATTAATTGTTCAGCTGAGCTGGAATAGTTTTTGCTGTAACTGTTTTCTTACATCAAGAGTTTCCAATGAGTAGAAAAGTGACAAATGTTTACAGGAGCTGGACAACACTTCTTGCAATAATTTAAAATGAAAGAATTAATCATAAAGTTGTTCCCTCTTGAAGTCCAGCAGCATGCTTTATGTGCCTACTTACCTCTCATAATCCCGGCAGTTAGAGTTTCAAGAGCTGGAGGATTAGCCCACTGCCCAAGTCTCTAGGGAGTTTTCTCCTTTCAGCAATATTAGAGAATCTAAGAAAGCCCAAATCCTAATTGTATTTAGGAACACAGAGTCATTATCTGAGAAAAGAATAGTTCTCTTATGCTCCCACAGGTGAGCCACTAAAAATAATCCCACAGATAGCGCTCATCAGGTGGCAGAGCATAATCCATCGTGCAGAACGCCTAAACATACACAAGCCAATCATCTCTTCTGGAAGGTAGCCGTGAAGAGTCAAGGCTTTCACAATCTTAACACCAACAGAGGCTGGCTTTTCCCTTTTACATTCTCTCAGAAATCTTAATCTATTACAGGAATGGGTAGTTAAAGTGATTTGAATGCAAAAATTTTTTAACCTCCATGTGACTGAAACTGTACATACAACATTAGATATATCAAAAAGTTGTTGAAATATGTTCAGTTGCTGTTTTATAGCTATGTAGGTGTGGTTTTGAACTGCTAATTATATGGTTTTGTTTCAACCTTTTCAGCTATGGAAAGTCTGCCTGTCTTGGCTGTGTTAAGTTTTAATTATGCATACAGACTCATGTTTTGTTTTTTTTAATTTAATTTTACATTATTGATCATGAATTACATGTATGATCCATAGACCAATATAGTCAGAAGTTGAGGATGCCTTTTAATGAAAAAGGAAATATATTAGTCCTCGATGACTGTTCATGTAGCTATATCAAAGTCTATTTATTTTGAGGATTTCAAAAGGGGTATGTGTGTGTGTGTGTGTGTATGTTGGTTTGGTTATTTCTGTTCCACAAAAGTCCAAACACTGAGTGTAAAACATACCAAGAGAAAATAAATATCAGAGATACTGAAGGAGAACATATAAACACGCTGCAGGACTAAGTGGATTTTCTTTGACTTTATTTTCTTAATTCAGTTTTAGTAATGCTATTTCTTGCCACCACACATTACAAGTCAGAGGTAGAGGCGGTTGTTTTTTATAAGAATTTTTGATATTTATAATAATTTAAGAGTTAACAGATTTCAGTAATGGTTGAGGTCTGAAAATTAATTCTTAATGCTGAGATATTACTTGTAAGAAAAAAAAGTGCATTTAGGCCACTTTTATCAATATCTTATTTAAATTCAGTAATATACTGGATTTATAGAAACATTCAGAAGATACATGTAAAAAGATAGACATTTCCAACATTATTCCGGGTGTACATCCCATGGCAGAAGAAAGTATTCCATCCCCAAACTCATTAATTTTGTCTGTTGAATATCTCTGACAACATTTCTGAGATTTTTGTGGTGTTACAATAGAATAAATATACTTCTAGTAGGAGATACATGAATCCTAAATTTATTTATTTCATGTAGGCTGGTGAACAACAGCTTTCTGATATTAGCAACATTTTTTTCTATATCAGACATGGGAAAGAGGTTAACATCTCCTTGATAATTCAGTGGCATTACTTCAGCAGATCTTAAATCCCAGGTGTCTATAAGTGAGTTTAGTAAATTTAAATTAGTACTTTTTCCTGCCCTTTCTAATGCAGACCTTACGCCACAGATGCCTTTCTTAAATGTGCTCAATTCCATTCCCTCAATCATTTTGGCTCTGAATTGTAATCCCTGTGAGTCTGGAAGTAAAGACTCTAAGGAGCGTGATAGTGGTTTCTCTTAATGCCACTTTACACCATTCTAATAGCAACAGAGCCATAAAAATAATGTAAATATAAATTACTCCCATTATAATGCCTCTTTATATTACCAGAGTGATGTGAAGTGCCCTTCTTATAAATGAGAACGAGGCCTCAGGAGCCTAAATAGATGTAATTCACATGCTGATGGACAAAATGATAGGAACAAAACAAGCAAAATATAAATCTATGAGTTTACCTCAGTGCTTATTTAATACATGTTCTTGCACTTTCCTTTGGTTCCTTGACAAGTCACTTGCAGTATCTCAGACAACCTTATGCTTATGGATGTGGCGGTTTCCATAAAGCATGAGGCATGCAGTTGTCTGTACCCAAGGCCTTCACTCAGCTTCACTGCTTCAACATTTTAGCAATTAAAGACCAGGCACTGCCTGCCCTGCCAGAGTCCGTTATCCCAGGAGCAAAGCTGGAAAATGAGAACATGCATTTTCTTCTGCTGGTGGAATGGGAGTCGGGTCCAGGCCCATTTTCCCCAGCATAAACACGGAAAGTGGGTACAGAGGTGCTAGCGTGGCAGGGCACAGGCCTTCCATCTGCCATTTTACCGTGGAGATGGAAAGTAAATGCAAAGAAAAGAAATGTTTTGGGAGGGATCTCCCTAAGACCAAGGCAACAAAAGACACCACAGCAGTAACTACTGCAGTATCACGCATCTTTTATTTGCCAAAACTCTAAGAAGTTCTGCACAAATTATATAAAAATTTCCTTTGAATTTTGTATTTGTTGGCACTTAACTTGGTGGTGTTGGGGGCTGAGACAGGTTATGGAGAGAGGTCAGGGCCCTGCCTGCCCTGTGTTCTCCTAATGGCAGCCACCTGCCTTCTGGTCTGTCATTCCTGGGACATCTTGCAAGGAGAGTTCTAGGGAATCAGTCTAACTCGTCTTGTTGTTTAACTGCCTTAACGACAGGGCAACTCCTCCTAATTGCACTGCTTCATCCGGCAGGAGTACGGCTTGCTCCCCTGTAGTATAACGAAACAAGAGATGTTTCTTGTAGACAAATGAGTAGATTCTGCACTATCACAGCCATGATCTATTCTCTGAGGGAAAGCCACTGTTATCCTTTCTGTTAATATACTCTCTCAGTTCCACTGAGAGAAAAAGGCACTATTTTTGCACTATCAACAATAAAACTGTGAACATGATACGGTAATCATTTTGGTAATATTTGATCTTTGTGGTTTTTTTTCTTGCTTAAACATTTGAAACACCTTGGATACAATATCTTTGGTCAAAGGTGCACTATAACAATATCAAAGGCTGCTTGAATGACTACCAAGCTATCAATGGAAAAAACAATCCCAGTATTTTGAATAAGTAATTAAGTGTTTTTTTCAAGTTTTCTATTAGAAATACAAGTCGCTACTAAATGTTTATCAAAGCAAGCAGGAACTCCTGGGAAAACAGCAGAATTTGACATTGGGACGAGTAGTGAAACACGTTATTTCAAATCTCACAAATTTCAAAAACATGATACTTTTAAGTGTTGATGAAATATCAATGTATATTTTGATTATCAAATCCACTTGTGGGGTGTAACTATACATAATTTATTATCTATTAATATTAGCCATCATAATAGTCCCATAAGAGATAAAAGCCCAGATAAATCAAAACTGGCAAAGTAATGAAAAGATACCATCACTTTTTCCATTCAAATAGAATAAATAATGATATCTAGTCAGTCTAATTCTAGAGAAATTGCTACTATTGAAATAGCCTGTAACAATTATTCTTCAAATTTTTATTTTTTTTTTACCTAGTTATGCAGCATAGTGTCAGCCTGGTGTGCCTGGCATGAAGAGAGCAGCTCAGGACCACTTAGCATCAGAGTGCTTCTGTGCTTTTACCAGGTTCCAAAGATTTTACACAGCAATTTCAATATTGCACTTTAAACATCCTGTTTCAGTATTGTAACTAAAGAATTTATTTTTCTACAATTAAATAACTGTTACTTTACCATTCTTAATTAGTTTCAAATCAAGGGACAAGTATCTTAGCACATTTTGTTATGCTTAGGAAAATAATAGTTCCTATCTAAACCTCTCAACCTTTTTTTTTTTATAAGTCGAAAGTGATACTGAATAAAAAATACATAGTTCTTTCAGAAGACAGTACTAAATGTTGAAATATTTTTTCTTATGGCATTTTCCTGGCGGTTGCAGTTCTGTTGTTCTATCATGTAAAGTATGCTTGAGTTAACTGAGTCAGCCTTCCCAGCAGCAGGTGAATGTTTAATTAATCTGGACCTGAGATACAATGATGTTGGTTGTGATACTGAGCAGTGTGCCTCATAGAGGAGCTCAGAATGCTGTGTTCATCTTACATGTCTATTTAGGAAAAATGTGTGTGTGACTACATTTACCAATAGTATCAGCAGTATATTAACTGTACCAAATACATGTTAGGGGAACAGGAGTATTTGGTTTGCACAGAAAAAAAATGATAGAAGGCTTAGCTCAGTCTCATTTTGTTGGAACAAATATTCAGAATATGCATATTCCATATTGTATGTAATGTCTGAATAACTTGTAAAATATGCTTTTTTAATATATTTTTCAAAGATCTGAAAAGAGAGACCACATCTGTATTCTGTGATTGTTGGCTCTTCAACTCTGATCCAGAGATAAATGTGATACATCTTTGGACCACTCTAAAAGCTACTCCTAAAAGGTTTATTTTTTTCTTATTTTTTCCCCCGGTCCCAGGTCTGATACAAATATAACTCAAACCCTTTCTGAGATACTGAGATTCCAAATAGTTTGTGTCTTTAAAATGCCTTGGGTATGAAATGTCTCACCTTCAGTTTTAAGATACTATGTAAAATATTTGTGATGTAAAATGAAGACCGATTCTGATTATCTACTCTATTACATAACCAATTTACTAGCTGATGTCAGGTTTTAATTAATCACCAGGTATGTCTACATGCATAACAATATGGTAAAAACAGAAGAGTGTCAAACATTGGACAGCTGTTCTGAAAACATTTCAGGCCTAATCAAACTCAACTCAGTAATCTAAATATCCATGAAACTCTTCTTTGGCATTAAGGCCAAGTGAAATGGAGTAGACCCAGGTGCACTTTTGTAAGACTCTCACCCATCACAACTGTCTGGCTATGTCCGAACGGTCATTTCAGAATGTTCCCAGGCCCAGACTGACTCCTGAGCTGGGCCTGGGGATCATTTTGAGACCATGCTAGGTGAAATAGACAAAACCATGGGAGGGTATGTTACAAAGAGCACAGTCATCTGATATCCCATAGTTGAAAAGGTTCTCTAGCACTTTTTAATTTGCTTGTATAATCATATATACTCATGGCAACATCTTTTCTTATGGCCTACAAAAGAACAAAGACATATATTATATGACCATGTCTGAATAAATAAAGCAGACATCTCAGTTCCCAAGGGACACATCCACCCAGTGTCCTATGAATCTGACATGCCCTGCATTTAACTTGTTTCACAAAATACATAAATTATGTTGCTTGCTTCTTTTATTGAAAGATATATTTTCCATTTCTTTAATCATTGTCTTAGCTCTTCTTTGAAATTTCTCCATGCTACTGACCTTTTTTTTTGTTTTTTAAACTGTAATCAATGAGAAATTAACATACTATTCCTGAAGTGATTACTTCAGTGCCAAAAAATAAAATAAAATTCAGGATGCCTTTAATGCAATGGTCTCTCTTTCAGAATAAGGGCATTGCACTGGGAACTTGATTTCCACTGATTATTTACCCCAATCTTTTGTGGAATTACCATCCTTCAAGTAGGACTGCATTGTTTTTATTCTTAAAGTTATATTTTTCCACTCAGTCATATTAAAAAGCATATAGCCATTTTACTAACAATAAACCACTTTTACTGCATGCTAGTTCTTTAATACTCCTGCCATCCTCACATCTTATCAATAAAGATATTTGCTTCTCATAAATTGCTAAAATATTAATAAGTGTAAAGCAATGAGAAAACCCTCCCAGGTCCTCAATAGAAAGATGCTTGATAAAGTAAAAATAAATGTTAGAAAACCTGGACTGTAACTTAGTTCTGGATACCACATAGACCTTGGGAAGAAAGATTTATCTCCTTGTTACAAAAAATATTAATTGAAGACTGAAAAGTTTTAAAATTATATGTAAAACCTCTCTATCTACAATTTGAACATCTTAAAGCAACAGCATTGATATCAGCTGGAAGGCACTCTGAAGAAATTGTGAATTATATATTACACAGTTAGGAAAAAGAAAGTTGAAGTTTCTATTAAACCTTATTTCCTTACACAGAATAAAAGGAGGGTATTTTTCAAATTACTTTCAAACAAGAAAAACATAAAATCTATACTGAAACCTGATCTTTATTTTAATAGCATGTTGCTAAGAAAATTACCTGCTGACATTATTTTTATGAGATATTATGGAAAATAAATTCTAGTTAGATATTTTGTGTAAATTGCAATGCAAAACCAAGAAAACCATGGGTTTTGAATGGGTAAGGGCTATAATTTCACTGTATGTGCCATACCAGCAGCCCCACAGAGGAAGGTGAGCCAGGAGTCTAGCATGACAGCAAGATCTGATTGGCAAGGGTACAATCCAGTAACATCCGAGCAAGAGGAGCAGAGCAGATTTTGTGCCAGGACCCAGGGTCAGAACGTCTCAGTGCTTACCATGCAAGACCATGGTGGTGAGGAAGGTCCCAGGTCAAGATGGGAAGTTGAGCCAGTGGGGCAGGGGTCAGGGCTGGCTCTGCACATCTGCACAGGCAGGACCAGAAGCATAGCTGCAGAGTAGCTCGGCAGAGACCAGGGGTGAGAGCCTGAACTTCAGAGCAGCCCCCAGGAGAAGTGCGGGGGTGGAGAGTGGGGGCACAGCTCTTTCTCAGAATACTCTGAACCAAAATTGTACACCCACATATTGTCAGTGACCTTGAGCATAGGCAGCTAAGCTCTAGGGATGTATTCAGGGTCTTACAGATAAGACAACCCTATTTTAGGAGGGAAAAGAGCTATAGGGATGCAAAGTATGTCATGTCAGTTGCCCGCATGGGCAGCAATTTTTCATGTTACCTACTGGTACAGACAGAACCTCCAGTAGTGTTTTGCTGAAAGACATGTACAGCATAGCTCATACTTTGTCTATATCACAAGCAGTGCAACCTACCAATTAAACCAAGATCTTTCTAGGTATCTGCTGCATGTTTGCTTTTATCAGTTTACAGAGAACATACCTAATCCATCGAGCATATTTATTCCAGCACACATTCAGGACAAAACCTGCAAAGAAAACATCAGGTAATCACTCAATGGACTTCTTGCACTTTGCTGTTTGTTCATTTGTGGGTTTGTTTTTTTTTAAAACAAGATGCCTTCTAAGCTGGTTACCTGGCCATCCAGATGGACATTACTGCACTGTTCATTTCGCATACACTTGGCAGCTTACATAAGGTGAAAATAGATATCTCAAGTTCTCACACACCTCAGGAGAAGGATGTGATGACAATGAGGAGATGCTGAAAGGTACAATACCTTTTTATACTTCTACAATCTGTGATTTGTATGTTTTTTTCTCTGTTCTTGATCTTCATTATCATATACCATATTGAGCAAGAAGCTCAGCAAATGTGCGTGGCTTTCATCAGCACATATCTGCAATTTGTCAGTGTTAGCATTTCATGACTAATCTTTCCTCTGGGTTAATCTGATTAGACTGTATGTCAAAGCTTCCTGTAAGTCAGCTTGCTGGTTACGGAGTCCAGCCAAGGAAGACTTCATTCCTGCAAAGCGCTCTGCTTTTCTTTCAGTTGAAGTTGCATCGTATCATCACTGACATCAAATCAGTTTTCTTGTCCCCTAGACAATAGTCAATAATTTGCATAAATAATCACATAAAGCTTGCCATTTTCCTCATTACTGGTGTCAGGAAACGCAGTTTCAGCATTAGTCAAAACATGAATGGTTTTGAGCACAGTTCCTCATAATTTTCTTTGCTTTATATTTTTATTTACTTACTGCCACATTCAAATTACAGCTGTTACACAACTGTTGTGATGAATTTTGAAGAGTTCAAGTGACCTGTGAAGCAGTCAGCTGGAATCACAGCAGTGATTTAAAAGTCACTCAAGTAAGTGATGATAATGCTGTTAATATGGGGCTTCCCAAGTCTCCGTCTTCTTCTGTGGTTGTTGGAACATGGGGCTGGTGATTGACTGACTGGTCACAGCTCATATGTGAGATTTTGAAGCAGATATCGCTACTATCAGCACAATCTGCTTGCTATCCGTTTGGCACATAGAGATGACAGGAAGCCCTATTCCCCATATGTCCACTGAAGTCTACCAGAATAAGGAACTTCTCAGATTTGAAGACACCCAGCTCCTGTTATACAGACTTTCTCTTTTCTTTTCCAGGCCTAACTTAGTGAATAAATTATGCTCAAGTTTAGGAAGCACCTTGCAAGACAAAAGGTCATATGCATTGAATGATGATTTATATCTTACCATATTTTTTACAATTCAGTCTTTCTTCCAGTGATTAATTTTATTCCTTATTGCAAAAGTAGATGCAGGAAGGCTATGTTCTTTAAAAGCAATTACCTCTGCAACAATTGCATGCCTCTGCAGCAAGTTAACTTTCAACCAGTACAGTAATGTTTATCGCATTTGAATTTCATGGTTTACCAGGGAGATAGGGAGATAGAGCTGGCTTTGGACTATTCATTACTACTCAGTGATAACAGTAACTTCCTCTAGTCACCTTTGCAATATCTTGCATTTGGTTGAGACGATGTCTTTAAGTATAGTGCATTATCCCTTTAAGCCAAGTACAGTATAATATTGTTCTTTCTTTCTTTTTTTTTTTTTAATGATGCTTGTAATGCCATATTTTTAAACTCTTAATGGATTAATTAAGACCCCAAAATACATAAAGGAGAAATAAAACTCTTCAGAATTCTTTTATATAATGAACAAATATTATCATATTGGATACATATAGACAAACTAACAAATCTTTTTAAGATATGACTAGACCTCTAGACAAAGTTACCTCACCAATTCTTAGTCCTTAAATGCTAAATTCATACCAAATTACCAAGCAAGTAACTAATTGCTTTCCTGCATTATTATATAACTATATGTGTCATTTTTCCCTGTATGGGGTTAACCACATTCTCATTCAGATCAATAGCAATTTTTCAATTTAGCTCAACAGGTGTTAGATAATCTTTTCTGGGAAAAGTGTCTTCCCCCAAGCTGATTAAAAGCAGAGACTTTAAAAAAAAAAAAAAATCTCTATATGATTATCCCCTGTTAAAATAACAACATGACTGATATTTGCATGTTATGCTACAGGTCACAGCTCTAAGGGCTTACATCTGAAGTATCACCATTCTCCTGCATTCTGTGCTTTTTGCAAGGATGCTTTTTTACACTCTTTTGGTCTGAAAATACATAAAACTTCTCCAAATATGGAAAACTTAGCAGCAGGAGTCATTGTCCTAGAAGTGTCATGAACAGGTTGTAGCAGTTTTTATACCAAAGTATCGTTTTACTTCTAACTTAAGATGACACTTCAGCATATTTTCTTATTAATTTTAAAATTATTTTAGATCAAGATGTCTCCTCAGAAGGATTCCCAATTGAAGCTATAAATCAGGGGTTAGTTACATCTGTTAAAAAGATAGCACATCACTTTCATCGCCTTCATCTTTCATAAAGCATATTTTTAGACATTAGGAAAGAGTCAGTTATCTCTATGTATCAGTCATCTGAGCACAATAAGTAGCATCTGAGATTGTAAAGGCAGAAATTATCATAGGCTCATAGAAATAGTCTGAGTTGGAAGGGACCTTTAAAAACTCCGCTACCATAGGCAGGGACATCTGCCAATAGACCAAGTTGCATGTCTGATAACGGGACATCCACAACTTCACTGGGCAACATATTCAGTGTCTCACCACCTTCACCACAAAAAAATTTCTTATGTCCAATCTAAATCTGCCCTTTTTCAGTTTGAATCTTGTCCTGTCACTGAAAGTCCTGGTAAAATCTCCATCTTTCTTATAAGCCCCCTTTAAGTATTGAAGACCACACTAATGAATTCTCAGAGGATCCTGTTCTCCCTCTTGAGCAACCCCAACTCTTTGTCTTTCTTCACAGGAGAGGTATTCCAGCCCAATAGCCATTTACTTCTGCTTTTTCCTAATGTTGTTAAAATTTACATTGCTGTCCCTCCACAGCATAGCATACAAAATTGCTCACAAAAGAAATCTTTGATGACACCTGCTATATAATGTTAAGGGAAAATTAAAAAAACTCAAACAAAAAACAACAACATCCAAACAAAAGACAAAGCACAAGTAAAATTTACACTCCCCTTTATGTCTAAAGTAAAGCTGTGTTGTTTACTATTTCATCTGCTGAAGTATAATTAAAGCTGTAAGTTAGATAACATCTTTCAAACTTTACTTTCATCTATCTAATTTGGATTTTTTGAAATAAATGCAATTAGAAGATTACCAGTGTGCTTTCTGCTGCTTAAGTGACCACTCAGTATATCACTTCAAAAGTAACAATGCATTGCTCACCTGCTTCTGGGTTGTAAGATTTACTTAAAGGCTCTGAGGTGTCTGAACTTTTTCCATCTACCTCTATAGCATGTTGATATCCAACCACAGACCCTCTCAGAGGTTACTAGCTGGGTGTCACTGACCCATTGGATTTGAATGTGAAAGTTTAATAAAACATTAAGATAGATGATAAGAGACTGATAGATCCTCATACAACATTTACAGTTGGACTGAATGGAAATGTAACCCCAGAATCAGAAGCTTTAGCATCTGAAAGTTATTTTCATCCAATAGGAGTTTGTAGATCTGCTGCTGTTTCTTATGATTTAAAAACTAAAACACTTAAATCCTTCAGTATTGGAGTGCCCTTTTTTCTTTAATCAGTTTCAATATTAGACTATATTCTTCTATGTTATGTTTCTGTACCATGCTTGCATTGCATTATGTTTTTTTTATTTGCTCTCCTTATGTTAAATCCTTTGAAAGATGCAAACACCTACACATTTTTTTTCCTTTTAAAATAGAAGGATTTTGGGGGCAATTTATCCAAACTTATCTAGGTCCCCAACATACCTCCAAGCCCACCCTACTTGGAGTCACAAGCCTGAGCAGTTTTTCTTGGCATACTGTATCAGTTTGTGTGTGAAATGAGGAAGAACTACAGTTTTCTTTGAGCGACTGAAATAGCATTTTCAACCTGATTCAGTAACTGAAGCTTCGTTCAATTTTCTCATTAGCACCCTGACTCACCAGAGTAGGTTCAGTTGTTAGTTGGGGATATTGTGAAACCAAGGATTATAGTTTTGTTTATGGATTAAGTGCTCTTGTATTTTGGGTGACATGAAAGAGGCCCCTGTGAAGTTAATGATTCATACAATGCTTTCTGAATCACAGAATACCGGAGATAGGCACCTAAGCAATGACAGTTCCAAAGAATGAGAAAGTATTCATTGTGTAATATACAGCACAGTAAAGTGCAGTTTGGGGGTTTATGTAGTGAGATTTCTGTTGCTACTGCATCTTTGGTACAGAAATTCAGATTCATAGTGTATGGCTCCTCGAAGAAGCTTTTTTTTTTTTTTTTTTACTTGGCATTCTGGTTTTGCATTCAATTAACAAACTGCTTCATCTGAAAGCCAGACAAAGCTAAGGCATTCTCTCTGGAACCCGCAGGTTTGATGTGATATATTTGATCTGACCTCCATTCCTCATGCAGCATTATTCCTCTAAGACAAAATCCAAAATCACATGCATGACAGAGAGACATTTCCTTCTTATAATAAAGTGCACATCTTAAAGCTTGCTGAGATACTATTTCGGTATTGCGAAAAAAACAACACAGTAGGCATCTCAAAGAGAAAAGGGACGTTGAAGGGAAGAGAAAACTGTCTACAAAATCAATGAGACAAAAAGATAAACACTCTGCTGAAGCACTGAATGTTCACTGTGTCTTATACAATTCTTTTAATGTAAAAACAGGAACTGACATTTGATTTAACTGAGAAATTAGATAATTCTGACTTCAAAGGAGGAGAAGAAGATTGAACAGACAGATGAAATCAGCTGCAAAAGGGTGTTGTTTGCCCATCATTTGTAGAAAAGGAACTGAAGATTGAGGTCCCTGTCAGAGATCACAGATGACCAGAACAACCCTGTTTATTACTAACATTCTCATTCCATAAGTGCCCTTGTACAACAGTTCATCTCATTTAAATGTTATTTTATGCTTTCTCTCCTTTTTCATAAATTAGGACTGACTCTCTCACAGCTGTAGGTTCTTGCCTAGTTTCAGTCCATACTTCCTGTTAATTTCTTTAGTTCTCCAGAAAGCAATACAGCACCTAGCTGGTATCTACCACGAGGCTGAACTTAGTTGAACTTAGTTTTCTTCATTTTTTCTCTGAAAAATGCAACTCAGTGACCGTCTGTATTAACAGAATAATTACAAGAAAGCCACAATAAGTTAAATTTCCTTGGTGCATGGCAGAAGTAAGAAAAACATAAATTCACAGAGCCATTTTAGTTGCTACAGCTGTCATGATTCTTTGGTAAAGAAAAAGACAGTATTTTTATATTTGGTAACAACTTAGAAAACAACACAATTTCAAACAGTTATGTAATATGATTTGACTTTTAAGGCAGGTAAGAGAAGGGACTGTTGGGGAAAAAAACAGGTAAGAACTTCCTCTTTATTCTGATTTACGAGTTCATTGATTTTACTTTTATCTAAACACATCTACTTTCTTTTGAGGCTAAAAAATGTTAGCTTCCACATAATCTTAGGAAATGATGCAGTGATTCAAAAAGTGCCATATTTTGACAGAAAACAAAATAATTATACCTTAATTATTGGGGATGTTGGCTAGTTGGCTTTTTTTTCTAGCATCACAGCAGGCACAGAAGATGCTTTTCTCCACAGTTTCACTGGCATCTGCTTTGTATGCATCACATCCACGCCATTTTGTGGTGTGTCATCTTTCTCCTCGTCACAGGTGAACAAAGGACACAGCCATAAACTTATACCTTAATATTAAATATTTGTGCAAAGAATCTGTGCTCTGTTTTCTGAGCACTGGAGTTACAAGTCAAAATACAGGTGTCTTGAAAAAGGATTGTTGATTCTTACCAGGCTGCAGAGTGTCGGTGCTGTTTGCCTGACTGACATTAAAAAACAGTTAAGGTTTCCTCTACTTTTTTTAAAAATTAATGAGATCAGGAGGACATAAAAAGCTTTGTTGTTCTAAACTCTTCTAAAGTATTTTCAAGGCATGCTATATGTGAAAGCTCTTGAGCAACAGAAATACATGCCATCTGAGAATCTAGTGCTCCTATGCTGAATCCATGTTCCATAGGTGGTAATGGCGCTTTACAGAAGGAAGAGAGAAAACCTTTCAGGAGATCTCTTCTAATGAGATGATATAAAGTATGCACAAATCACTGGGAGGCAATTTGTCCAGTAAAGGGAATGAGACAGACCAGAGAACAATCCAATCCAGGTACAGAATAATCCAAGTAAGGCATTGCCTCTGAAAGCCTTCAGAAATTAGAGATTTGAGATCTTGTATCATCTATGGGATGCAGGACGCTGCCTGCAGCTTTTTCTCAACAGATCACAGTTGGAGGGTTTTGATATCTCTTCTTCTAAAGAAGGGATTACTACATGGGGTGGAGTTTGACCACTAGAGAGGAAGAATGCAGGGCTTAAAGTCGCCTGATCAGAAACAGATTTATTAGTTACACTAAGAATTATTTTCAGCTGCTTTTACAAAAAATATCCAACAAGTGAGTTAGTTGTTAGATTTGAGATGCATGTGTTCTCTAATAGAAACAGTACATCTAATAATAATTCAGGCTTCTTTAACCCTTAAGTTCTCACTAAACAGACAAGAGCTTTTCAGTCTTTACCATCGGCAGCAGTACAAACAGATTTGAATTTTTTGTGTGTTGACCTTTTTTCTGTCAAGTCAAAGCAACTTTGGTACATCATCAGGCCTAATGTGTCCAGTGAAATTAACATACAGTACTTACTCACAGCAGGTCTGAATTCAGTGTATTAATTTTAATTAGAAAATAAAATGTGAAGACAGATTCTTCCTGATGTAAAGTCAACTGACCACACTAATTAAGAAAACTGACACCTTATGGCCCGTGTACAAGCCATGGAGGATCACAAAGAGAAATCCTCCTAAAAATAAAACTAAAAGACGACGCTGTAATAGAATATAAGAAAGATTTAGGAAACAATGAAAGAGCACTGTGCATTCTTCCCAACAGGAAGAAGATGATTCCTGCCGATCTTCAATTATGACATCTCAAAACATAATTCTTCAAGAAGAGACACGCTTTGAAAATTCCACAGAGGATGTTTCTGGCAGAAAGAAAATCTAAGATCAAAGTTTTTTTCCTCATAACCGAGTCTAAGGACACGGATAAGAATCTGCAGGCAGCACGTATGATTAGAAACAAACCTGAAGGTACAGCAAGCCACTGTGTATTGTTACGGGTGGTGCCTTAGACATTCATGCCTGGCAAAAGGAACTGGGATGCTCAGTAAATGCCTGTAGATGAGAGCCATGTTCTAGTAGGTTGTTTCTGGTCAGCCTGAAAACCGGACTGTGTTGAAACTATCTAAAGCATCTGGATGCATGTAGTAGAAAACAGACTCCTGGGAAGAAAATTTTAAAAAGCCCTAGATAGATGGCTTTTAGAATTAGCAATAACTGGACATTTACTTTCACAATAATGAAAGATCAGATCACATACAAATGGTATCGCTCCTATAATTACCTTCAACATTATACTACCAGAACAAACTGCATTATTAAGTTACTCATACAAACCCAAGGTTTGGCTCCAACAACCCTGTGCACTGCAGCAATTTCCAGGCACTAAATAAGAGCATGGGTTTTTTTCTATGCTTAAGATTAAAAGAAGAACTTTTTTGCCTGGTTGCTGACCTATATTTTGCCTCTACTCTAATATGAACATTTTCATGAATGTATGTTTGCATTTTTTCTCTTTATGGCATGCGCTTTGAATTCAGAGAAAGAAATAAGAATTTTAAAGAGAACACAATGATGCATTTATTAATTTATGCTAGTCACTGGGTCATGGTAAAAGGTTATGATATTAGGGGTGCTCTTGTAATCTTTTTCAAAATTAAATTCTCACAGAAAACAATATTTCTATTAAACCTCAAATTTTCTATGGGAGAAAGCAAGTTTAGGCCTTTTTCTTTTCTAAAGAGATAGTTCAAAATTGTTTTCTCCTTGATACATCATGGGTAACTAAAAAACATCACTGGACTTTCAAAGCTCATAGTTTTGTTTCTTGTGGGGAAAAAAAAATAATAAAGATGATAATTTAAATTTGGATCCTGAAGGGACTATGTGAAAGCAGCTACGTGGAACATATTCCTTAAGTCAAAGATTTCCAGAGGAATTTGAAGGATCTATGCAAGTAGCTCCAAATGAAGTTAGGATTTGTAAACTTTGGGGCTCATACCTTCCAAAGAGTCTGGGTCTTAAAGGCAGTGAAGAAATACTGATTTTAATTCTAATGCAGGACCACCTCTGGAGAAGAGCAAATACCTCACACTAGTTCCATAGAACTGTACCAAGGAAGGCTACCTTCAGATAGATTAATTTCAGGACATAATTTCACCAGAAACACTGTTGGCAAGTCAGTGATAACGGGACTTAGGGTCTCTTGGCTGTTTCCACAGCCTGCTACCCTTTGTACATCTGCAATATGTTAATGTCCTCACCAGAACAACTTTTGCTGTTCTGTATGTTACTGGCAAAATTGTACCAAATATGGGATGAAAACAGTGTCAGGGAAGTGGGGGAAGAGGGAGTAGCTGGGGATGAAAGGTGTAGTATACAAGAGACTGCAGAGAAACTCCAAAATGTGTTACTATAGCTCTGTTACCAAACACATTAGCATACAGAGTAAAAGTATGATAATGGCTCATGTTATTAAGGCTTAACCTACATGAAGGCTTGTTCCTATGCTGATATTATGTATCTGCAGGATTTAAGTTAAAAGCAGCCTTGGAGGATCTTCAGTAAAACTGTTTTTATGCTCTCACTGTGGGATGCAAAGCATTGTTTACTCAGTTAAGAAAATGTATCTTACCTACACAACCAGATCCCAACATGGGTACAAGATGGTCTTCCTGTCTGTTTCATTTATAAAATTCCTTGTTTCAGGACTAAGAGAACGGTTTCAACTATACATGCTGTTCTAAAAACAAGTGAAATTAATGTTTGCAATAGCAACCACAATTATAGCAATGTATTAAGAGGAAAATGCAAAATTCAGAGCAAAATTCACTTCTTAACAGCATCTAGTTGACTATGCTGATTGCTGGATCAAGCTTTTATCAGTCCTTCCTTGAATGTATCTCTCATTAGTGCTGGATTTGTGAACAGGGTAATCTGTGAAAACAATGACGAAATAGCCAATAAAATAGTTTAACCATTAATGGCATGAATATTGCCTGTCCAGAAAGGACTTTCCATTTTGCTAATATATTCCAAACTAAACAGCTGGTATTTCCAGAATAGGTGAAGAGATGTTCTGTTTTGTGCTGTTTCACCGACCTGATGTGTGTCAAGAGAATAATACCTATTGGATGTGCCATGCTTGCACAACGAGTGTTGCAATCTTCTGTATCACACTTGACTGCCTACATCCTCCTAAAATAAGGAACATATGGTCCCAAACATCCAAAAATGGCATATGTCTACACAATAGATTGTAGCAGAGTGAAAAGGTACTCAAAGATATAGATATAAATGTGCTGTTCCAATACTGTAAGCAGCCTAGCTGCAGCGTTCAGTAGATCACGGTAAGTAAAGTTATCCTTTTTGTCATTAGACCTTTCCTCTGGAAGCCTGTAGCAAATTAAAGGATCTCAGAGACATTTTCTTCAAAGCAAACATCATCTCGTCACACAAAGAATAAAAACTTGCTTCTGAGTACATAAGATTTAATACGTATTTCTTTCTTAGCTGTATTTAATACATTCTTGCCAACTTCCAAAATGCTGCTGCCTTCATTATTCATTTGGGACTGAAGCCTCATCGCCAGAGTTTTTGTGCTTCTAGCTAGCAGAATCCTCTCTAGACAGCATGGGTCAGGAGATTTTACTTGAAACAACTTCCAGTAATGTTTTTTAGTTCATACCTATTTCCCAGAAGTGTGAATACTATTTCAAAATATTTCAAATAGTTTTTGAGTGTGTGTGTTGGACTACTGTTTTGTGTTCACCTATCTTACAGTCTAAAGGGCCTAATAATATTTGAGTTTTTCCATATTAACAAAAAACACCACCAACAACAAAATCAACTCACTGGGCCTGGAGAACAAGAAGCACAGAATAAGGTAATGGTGTTTGTTACCTGGCAGAGGAAAATGCCACCAACTGCCTTCAGCTAGAATAGTAAATGGTCGAACAGCCCAAGGCTCCGATAAACGAATGACCAGCAAAACCTGTCAGCACAAGTAGGTTAACTTTTATTTTCAAATAAATGACTATAGCAAAATAAATATCAGTGGGCAGATATGCAACACAGTTTTCTTGAGATCTCTGAAACAGCTGACAAAAATGTATTGAAGGACAGAAATAATGTAGAAGAAGAAACAAAATTTAATGTACATTCTTCCAAAACATTCAGTAGCAAAAGTGAAATTTTGGAATAAAATGAAAGGGGGAGTGAAATGTGTTTTTTGTCCAAATACCAGTCACATGCTAGGAGAAAATATAGTAACTGTGCAAACTGCAGTTTATTTTTAACCTCAGGTCTGTAAAGATCCTACTGTGTGATAAAACTGTCTGCTAGGAAGAAGTTAACGATCAATCTGCAATAATATTTTTCATGGACTGAGAAAATGCCTCCTCATTTGCAGAATGTGTTAAAAAATCTCATGATGTCCCAAGCAGAAGCACAGAACATAAAAAACCAAGATTGAAATCTTTAAGCATATGGGGAAAAGGGCAGGAGTGCAAGTAGTGTGTGGATGAGTGGATGGATGATGGATGGATGGATGGACGGACAGATTTACAACTTTTGTTTTGGTCCTTCATGTATATCCTTTTATGACAAGTACATGCTTTCAGCACAAATGGTATTCCAGTCTTAGGTGTTTCTACCCAGTATGGAGTTCATCAGCAACTGGCTTTCACTTTAAGGATAAGTAAACAAATGAGCAGCCACAGAAGAGAATTATTAATTTTGTTTGATTGAAGTAGTGGTTGTTTTGAGATAAGAAATTTTGTATTAGCATGTATCTTGAGTTGACCTGTGCATCTTAATGTTCTGAAACTATGAAACATGAGAAGGTGTATGCAGCGCTGCTTCTTTTATGTTGAATTGCCTATCTGGATGATGACAAGCCAATTATTACAGATTTTGATTATTTATGTGGAAACCATAAAGTGTTTTATAAGCGAACAATTAAATAAATGAGGACAGCATATAATGGGTATCATAATATTAAGAATAGAGAAACAGCAAAATAAACTAGAAATTAAATATAAAATGACATCATTTTTAAAAGCTGGTATTATTCAATTGAAAACCAGACAATATTTCTTCATGTGTTATTAAAGTGTTTAAAACATCTCATAGAAAAATATGTCATAATTCCTTCAACACCACACCAGCTCTTATACTGGCTTTATTTTCTGGCAATCTACATTTCACTCTTTATACCTCTCATGGGTTCAGCCTCAAGGTCAAAGTAGTGCAAATTCATACTCACTTCACTGCCAGTTTTGCTCTTCCAAGCAGTTTCAGAGTAAGCTCCAATTCTATTTACAATTTGTCTCTTGCAGGAAGGATGTTGGTTGTCATTTTTATTTTTTTTTTTCAGTACTCTGGTGTGGAATAGATATGTGCTGTCATGCCTCTGAGAAATTTGAGGAAAGAAAGTAACTGATTTCCAAAATAGACTTGGGCATTTATTGCATATCAACATGAACTTCATAGGAAAAATAAAGACACCAAAAAAATAAACCCCAAAATAAGAGAGAGAGAGAAATTACAACTTGTCCGATATTTTGAATGTTGTTCTTCAAAAATACTGGAAATTCAGAATTCAGTACTCTTTTCAAAGACACTTTATTCTTTTTTTTTCTTTTTTTTTTTTGATGGCAAATTAATCTGTGTTAGCATTAAGAACTGCTCATTTATTTTATTTAATAGTTATGTGGGGCATTACATTTCTTCAAATACCATTTCATGGGAACTGGAATGAGTGGTTTGTCCAAACATTCTGTCTTGCAAGATAACAGAACCTGCAAAGGCAGGGTAATGTTTTGGACACTGGCTCTCACCTCACAAGGGGCTTGATCCAGCAAGTATTTGTGTGGCTTTGGACTAGGGCCTCCATCCTGCAAAGGCTGGAATGGCCTGTAGAGTCTTGATCTCAATGCAGCCGGTCTGACAAACTGATCATTATGCTTAGGTGGGGTCCTCATCCAATAAGCCACCTGGACATGTTCCTTGCAAGGGCAGGCCCTCATTCAGTAGGCACCCTGATGAACAGGATCCTGTCCATATCACAGATACAGTGACAGGCAAGAAGGGTCCTGTGGAGCCAGAGCACCTTCTTGCTAAAGTCTGGTGTGAAGCCACTGAACAGGGTCACTGCTCCATCAGCCCAGCTGGGAGGCCAAATGACTTGGGACCCCTCTTCACCACTGACTCATTTCCAGAACACTCTGCAACTCAATACTGGGCTGTGCAAGAGATGCTTGGCCTCCCTGAAGGGTGGGGCCAGGGAGTATAAAAGCCATGGGTTTGGGACATCTGATGCACGCCTGCCATCTCTTTCTCAATATCTCTCTCTCTGTTTTTATCTCTCTCAACTTCTAACCCGATTCTCTGCCTGTAAAAGCAACAGTGTTTCCAGTCTCACTAAGTTCTACTAATGATAATCTGTTGCTCTGAATATATAGTGTGGTGTGGTTTTGTTTGCAAGCTTTATAATTGTATGGGTTTGTAAGTAAAGTTGTGCTTTGCTTGGACCTCCAGGGTAATTGTTGTTACTCCCCAGTACTGCGCAGAGGATTATAGAAGCTCATCTCACTGGTGTGGTTGTTAGAAGATACTACCTAAGATAAGGTTAACATGGCCCCTGGGGGAGGTAGCAAAGGTTAACTCTACACCTACCCATCTACTGTAATGGGACAGACAGGTCTGGATCTCACTGGTTTGCCAGCCTGGTGGGATGTGACAGACATGTAGTGCTTTCCTTATGGGGGGAATGGAGGGGTGGGGTGATTTGTTCTGGGTTTTTGTTAATAACTTTCTCAGAACAGTGTCCATTTTGTAGAGACTTTAAACTTTCTAGCTATAAACATATAGCTAGAAATGCTAGCATTTGCATAGAATGGTCAGACTTTCTCTTCTGCTTATAATCTCCCTTCTTTCTGCCAGTACAGATTCTTTTAGGCATTTTGCTCTTACATAATGTCTCCCTGTCTTATCCCAGGCTACAGCAAAACCAGAATTTCCTAATAAATGCAAAACTCACAGAAATTATGTGAATGTGGTGCAACTATGAATTCAGTCTATCATATCGGAAATTCTCTAGCATAATAAAAGCTGTCTTTTGTCTTTGTTAGATAATGAAAGGATTCCAGTAAAATCAGTATCAGGAGGGAAGGTCATGGGATGTACAGGAATACTGAGTTCAATGATATTTTCCACTGATTTCTTTTAATAATGCGGTCTTAGGCTCCATTAACTCTTCTGGAAGGGATTTACTCCAAATCACAGTGCCTGCATAGAAAATAAAGGATAAAAAAAGGAATTTAGAGTCTTGGTAGGAATCAAACTCAACATGAGCCAACAGCATGCTCTCACAGCAAAAAAGGCTTACAGCCACCTAGCCTGCACTAATGGGAGCACAGCCAGCAGAGTGCTGCATGAAAGGAACCCAAACTTCTTTTATATTTGGGGAAGGAGGAAGCTTGTCAATCGCGCAAACCAGTGAGCTCCTCCAACAGTGTGTTTTCTCAAAATGCTTACTGAGAGTGAATCTCTCTTGCCATGGAAAGGACACATCCTATGCATCCTGCCCTGCCTGGTACTCTCTTTTGTTTCGTTTATATGGTGCCACTTCTACAGCAGTTGATGATGTTTTAGCTGAACAGTTAAATGACAAATCAAATTTATATGGCAATTCACATACATGTCCTTTACCAACTGACAAATAGCAAGAGCCATTATGGTAAAATATCAAGTAATTTCTGCTGTTAGCATATAGTGGGCAACAAAAAAAGTTTCAGTTATTAGATCATAAGGATTTTTTGTTAATCAGATCAGCTTGAACAGAACTAGAACCGAAATGTTAAATAGGTAAAAGGCATAATATTTGGGACCTGTATAGCTATTTTACCAAAATTTTATTTTTTATTTATTTATCATTGAGGCAATATTACATAAAAATAACATGAACTAATAACAGAAAGAAAACCTTTAACATAAAATAAAGGATTCCAATAGCAATACCATCTTCCTCTGGTTTTCAGCACTGGGATTTTCAGATAGGAATGATAACTGAGGCAAAGGGGCCTTAATGAAATATTAAGATGCCAACAGTGAAGAGTTCCTACCTAAAAGCTATTTTAGATTTACATTAAATTCATGCTCAGAACTCCAATGACTAAATTGGGACACCCCTTCTATCCCTGGCAGTAGCCATTTCTGGCCATCTGGCTAATCATCTTGATAGAGAAGCAAAGCTCCTGCCTCTTTAATCAAGTATAGAACTCTTAGTGCTTTACAGACATACTTTTCTGGAAAGAAAAGAAAGCAGAGTCAGCTGTCACTGACATTGAAGTTAAGGGTAAAATACGGAAGAAGTTAATCTGGCCAGTATGATACCACCTGAAAAATTGTTATGAATCAAGGCATACCCTTAAATATATGTTTGGGACAAACACCATGAAAAAAAATTAATTTCCATTTTATAAATGCCAGTATAAATTATTCTTCTGTGTTGCTAGTATACAAAGCTCATTTTCTCCACCTACTCTTTTCTAGTCTTCTTTCAGAGTTAAGTCAGAATCTAGTCACAGTGACAATCACACCACACAATTATTTTAAAATCCATTTTAGTGAAGGATGTTAGGCAAATGCTTAGGTTGGAAAATTATTAGAAACTGTCACTCTTTCTGAAGAAGCCATATATTTGGAAATGGTTTTAAGGATTACATTCAAGAACTTCAAGACCTACTCGTTCCTCCCAAAAATGGCACGTACATATGGAATGATTAAATATGCAAACACCAGTTTTGTGCACACAGATGCAGTTGTGTGCATGTCTGCAAGCTCAGATCAGCCTTCTGGTTTTTAAAAATCACCATTGTAAGTTGAGCACCTGACTGAACCTTTCCTATTTCAGCTGTTCATTACTTCAAAAGTAGCTTTTATAGACCAGTGTGCAATGAAAAGGTGCATAACCACCTTTTTGCTCAGTTGTATCACTTTCTTAGAAATAGAGATCATTTCATGGATGCAATGTCTATTTTGCCTACTTGAATAACTGGTACCATGAGCTAGCTGCTTATTCTGAGAAAATGTGGAATGGAATATTGTTTCTGGACTCAGCTGTCAGGAACTTGCATTCCAGAGGACTCAAATGCCCCTGAAAAGACTACCTACAAGCTATCCTTTTATACCAGTCTCAGAAGATCACTTCCCATTCACACCATCACATATCCCAATGCTTCTTGACCTCTTTCTTCCTTGTTGACTTCGCTGTTCTGAACAATATGATGCAGCAGGTAAAGGCAGTTGACTTTTCCATCCTCTTATAGTTGGGAGAAAGAATGACTACTTCACATGTTCTTCCTCCTGTGTGACACGTCCTGGTATCGCCGTAGTCCATGCACAGTCATGTAAAGAAGTTTCTTATTCTCCCATATCTGCACTTTGTGCAGATGACCAAGCCAAGTCAGAAGCTAAGCCTATTTTGTTTCACTTCCTAGAAAGAGAAATCCTTAGAGATCTTGGCTTGAAATATCTATATTTTTTTCTGTTATATTTGTTCCACAGTTTTCCCTTTCTGCTTTACCCTTGTACTTTATTTTTCTGTCTCCTAAATACTAACCACCACACTGCATCACAGTAAGCTATAAATGTTCATACACACATCATCAGCTATTATCTTTCCAAGCTAAAACCAGATTATGCTACTAAACAAAAATAGGAAGTTATGTTACAGTAGTTTCAGGCAAGTAAAGACATGGGGCATTAAGGAAACTTGATGGACAGGGATTGAACCTTGCAGCTGAATGAGCAGGATAAATGATAACAAGCTTTAGTGATAGCAAGACTAAACAACAGGCTTCACTAAGGAAAAAACCCTCTGAACGTTGTATGTCAGCAATGCACAAAGCCACAGAACAGATTATCCGGGAGTATAACAAAGATGAAATTAGCATTCGTATCTCCAGAGCTTACAGACAACATTATAAAAAAAAAAATCACAGATAAGGTATTTCTGCCTGCATATAAACAAGCAATGTTAAACCACCCTTTTCTTAATTTAGAAGTTCAGATTTATTTGTAAAAGCTGTGTGGATTAAATAAAGATAGAATCCACATCCATGGAAGTGGAAAGACTACTATGCATATTACATTTAAAATGAGACAGAATTTGGTTAATGAAATGGTGAGAACAGACATCAAAGCTTATGCCTGTAAGAAAGAAGTGTACATCACTAACTACATAGTATACCACATGAATCCAAACTATCTGAATCATATGGGATAGTCTTTGGTGGTCAAGCCATCCTTTGTGGGAAGATATCTCTTAATAATAGACCCCGCTGATTCTCACTATAATGGCATTTCAAATAAACTAACTCAAAATTAAGTGACAACAACTTCTACAAAACCAGACTTCTCATGCCTGTTTTGTAGCCCGTGAGAAATACTTACCTTTGCAAAACAACTTACACAAAGCCAAAATGTGTGACCAACTTGCCTTGTCACAGATGAATCTAAAGACTGTAGGGCAGTTTATCTTTAGAGACATTCAGTACCTTGGCTTCACTAGCAAAGCGCAACTTGATTAAAAATATTTGGTGTGTTATGGCATATATATATATTGAGGTACAGATGGTTATCCCAGAGCAGAGCTGAGACTCACTAATAGAACAGTGTACAAAAAAAACCCCAAAATGTCATTACTTGAGTTCTGTGTACTAATTAAATAGCGAATTATGCTTTTCACAGCAGTTAATCCAAACTCTCACAAAATCTAGCATATACATTAAGGAGAAAATGATTCAAATATATTTAAAGAAAGGCATTGTAGCCCTTCAGTGAAAATAAATCAAGAAGAAAGCAGAAGCTTGACTTTGGCACTGATTTTAAAACAAACAACAACATAAAAAAACCAAACCAACAACCAAGAATTGGATAAAATTTCCATTTTTTCTATCTTTTAAATTAAAATCCAATTTCTGAGATGGCATTTAAAATTTTGCTTTTCACCTAGCTCAATAATGTTAATAGGTAAAGAATATTTCAAAACAAAAGAACAATGGACACTGGAAAATGCTTTTTGCTCAGTCATTCTCCTTCTTATTTGCTAGGCTATCTCAATGTGATACGATCAAATCTTCTCTCCAGACTTTTCAGCTGACATGAGATCATGTTTGTAAATGCTTTCCATTTCAATCTTGTAAATCCAAATCAGAGAAGATACGGGGATTAAGAACATGTGGAAGCATAATAACACTCTCGAGGCACTAAATGACAGCAGGATAAGAGCTGTTGGAACATTAACTATTCTTCTCCAACCCACCAGGATATTCTTTTAAAGGAGACTCTAAAAACATGCATCTTGAGAACTACTGTGATTGAATTTCTTGTCCTTTTCCCCCACAAAGGCCTTAATGAAGAGGAGCATTTTCAAAGACACGTAGGAGAATTGAGGACTAGACACCAAGCTATCTTTTCAGGCCTGCAGAAGTCTTACATTACTTTTCTAGAAAACCTTATTTATAAGAGGATTTAGCTTGCCACATAACGTAGCTAGCCTGGAAAGACATCTTTGTGCTAAATTTCATCCTTATTTGAAAACATGGTTTGTAAGTTTCTAGTCATATACCCTCTCTACATCAAATCAAAGACTCATAGTAATCATTACCTGTAGCTCACCAGTTACTTGTCTAAAATAAAAAATTCAAAATGATCACAGGAAGGCCATAGCATAAGGTGGGTCCACAGCAGCCAGGAAAGAAAAAGGCAGAAAAGTGAAGCAGATCGAAGTTAAGAGGGGTGAGTCACAGCCACAGTGAGTCTTACGGCTTCAGGCTGAAAGATAAGTATTAATATTAACATGGATATTGATGGAGACTTGCAGGCAATTTCATTGTTCTTCACAGGAAAGTGGAGATTAGAACAATTTGAGGAAAGGAAAGATATAGTCACAAAATAAGGTTTACAGTTACCACTGGTTTCCTCTCATAGGTCAAGGAAATCATTAGATGTGAAAATATTATGGTGAAAAGTGACAGAGTACAAGTGTAATGGAAAAGGAAATATAATCTCCCAAGAGATCTCCTTGCAACACAAGTTCTGAAAATTCTTAATGCTGCTTAGATGCTTCGCCGCTGCCTTTCATTCCCAGTACTACAGAATTATACCTAGAAATGCCCTTCATAACTTTAAGGTACGTAACGCTATTAATAACTCCACTGTACTTTCTTTCAGGTACTTAAAAAAAGCACCAGGATGAAATACTTTGTTAATGGAGAAAATAAAGTCATTAGGTTTTTAAGAATTGATATCTATCATAAAGTAACTGATTGTGTTGCTGGATAACTCCCTAAATCTATATAAGAATTGTCAGAATGGATTTAACATAGCATCCTAACTTGGCATCCCAAAAGAGAAGTGGCATGGTGCTGAACACCCAAAAGATGGTCTAGTGCAAGGTAATGGCCCTCTTTTTTCAGACCAGTTCCCACAAAATGAGATCTATTTCAGTATTTTATCAGGGTGTGGCAGCACAGGCAAAAGGTTTTTCAAAAAATTTATTCATTAAAATAGATCAGTATGTCTGGTTTTAAAAAGTCATGAATTTGAATCTGAATACAAAATTCATATAAACAAGCAAGCAATCATGTACAACTGTCATGACCTAACAGGTTACCCAATCTCTGGATGTATAGAGATCATCACAGTGAATTCCTAATACACGAGGACATGGAAGCGTTATCCTCTAAATTTCTCTACTTCATTATGGATTACCTCAAAAACCACACAGACCGCCAGTAGCAAACATACCACAAAAATCACCATTACCACGTTTAATATTATATATACTTTTATATATATATATGTATCTCATGCTATTATAAATTACTGACAGCAGTAATATCATATCAATAAAAAGGTATAGGAACAATAAATAATGGTGGTAATCAATTGTATAGCATCAATAAATGCAATAACCTGGTAAGTATATGCCATTGCAGCTTACCATGAATTTATCCCAAGTGAAGTAAGTTCTCAAAAATATAGCAGCATATCTAATAGATTACTTATTTGGAGATATAGGTATATAGATATATAGAAATAACTATTAAAGTTACATGTTAAATATTAGCTACGCAAGGTAAACCAGTATCAAGTAAATTAGATTTCAGAAGAGACGAAACCATCCCAGAGGAGAACCAAAGCAGTCCCAGAGAGGAACCCAAATGTTGCGGATGTGGGAGGAGAAAATAACTTGACTCCAAAAGAGGGTTCAGGGTGGGGAGGTTCAAAGGGGGACCAGTAAAATAAGATGCAGAACCTCCCTTCAGAGGTGATCATTGTCACAGAGTCTGGACTCAGCCAGGCATCCTCAGGGAGAGTCCAAGCTCTTGTAGAAAGCCCTTGTGGAAAATGCAGCTGGTTTAGGAAAAAGGAAAACTATGTGCAGCACAGGATGTTTTCAGATAGAGTGGTTCCATTTGGGAAAAAAATTAAGTCCTTTTTATAACATAAGAGTGCATAGGACATGCCACTTCCAGCAGCCACTAGATGCTGTTAATATCGATTTTTCACTTGCAGCAGCCAACAGGTGATGAAGTTTTCTATTCTTTCAGAGAAATTTTACTTTTCTAGACTGTCTTCCACCTTCTCAGATGATAAGTTGGTAGTATACCAGGATGTCTCTGGCTTCTATGTTCCCCAGTTGTACTTCAAAGATGCCAACTGCCCTTTTCAAGGATGTTCCTTGTTCACGGGGCTAGTTCGTAGCTCCAACTCCCAGGCTGGCAGGCCCTCCTCTGGCAGTATTTTTCAGCAGACACTGTCTTTTTCCCAGTAAATTTGCCCTTCTAAGCAAGCTGTCTTTATTGCTCCTCGGAACTACAGATTCTTAAGGGCTTAAGGGTTACTTTTAAAGCACGTTCTCCTGTCATCACTAGTTATGCAGCCCTAAACAAGATCTGATCACATAAGAATAAGAAACGGGATAGGAGGGAAACCAGAAAATATTTTAAATTCAAGCTGCATAGACTAAGTAAAAAAACCCACAACCAACCATTCACACAACAATTAAGAATTTTTGAGAGTTATAAGTTTTTCTTTCTTTTCAGTAAAGCCCTCAGCACTTGACTGATACTGAGTTTTCATAAATTTGGAAATCCCACTGAACCTAGGAACAGCCTATCCAATAAAATCTGTGTCAGCAGGTTTAGAGAACAAAACTTTTTTCTTTCTGTAATCATCTGAGAGTGAACAGATGCACATTTCATGATTTGCAGAGAGAATAAAAGACTAAGAAAATGGAGGAGCAATTGGTCTAACCATACAGTCATTTAGCCAAGCAAGCTATTTCCATTTAAATCAAAAAGCATTGCTCACCTGAGCAAGTATTTCCCATCTACATAACAACTTGCAAAACGGAATTGAAGTTATCCCAGTAAAGTATTACTTAAGTGTAAATGGACAACAGATAAATAAGCTTTCAATGAGATAAGCAAAATTTTAACAAAATTTTATACCTGACAGCATATTAAAAGTATCACATAGACATAGTCCTGAGGAATCAAAATTTTTAATATTCTCCAGGTGACAGAGCACTTTCTCCATGCTATATTTATTGTCATGTCTGGGGTTTTATTTGCAGTTTTCTTGTTCTGCCAATTTAATTATAGAGCTAAGTTTGAAACAAGTTTTCTCCATTGTGCATTCTATCTAGGACAGAACTCTTATCTAGTTTTCTCGCCTTGAAAAATCTATTTAGAGGCACAGCTGGAATAAACTTTTTATATACATTTGTAAGTTTATCTAGGCATTTAGATGTTCACCTACTACAGATTCTCTTATACTGCATGAAAGCCATTTGTGTCCAAACAGCTCACTGTTTAAGTACAGAAGAACGTAATTGTGGATATTGGCAAGGATGGTCCTTCTTAGTTAATAGACTTTCTGCAATATTCACCTAATTAAGAGCTAGCTTTAAAGAGAAGACACTGATTTTGAAAATACAGAACCTTAGGAGTTTCAGGTAGTCACATTACAGTACACCAGCATCAAGCAGGGAAAGTACATTCTTATTCCTATCTTATTTTCAGGAGGCTCGTGAAACCTGAGGGCTGCTTCTGGCAATTCACCTGGATGCCCTTCTTCCCTTTTATCAGTTCCACTGTGTTTTACAAAATGTACAATGGCCTGTGGTGGCAGAAGATCACCCGCAGAGTATAAATCTGAGTCCAGCAGTGCACAGAATACACGTATGCAAGGCATAAATCTCAGGAGGGACAGAAAGTAACTTCTTCAGAATTAAAAGTAGAAGAGCCAGATTGTGGCACTGGCCTACACTGGAGGTGGTATGGAATGATATTTGCTTGTGGGAAAACACACTGGGCCTTCCTGATTTCCGTAGGAGTTCCCAGTGCTCTTTAGATGGTGTGCTTACACTATCACACACCCTGGTATTTGAGCAAGCTCTTCCCTATATGTCAAACCAACCATAACATCAAAGGGGAACTAGAATAAAGAAGAGCCTGAAGTGGTGTCATGCACACAGGTGGCAACAGACCCCTTTTTGCCTTCTTCATTCCTGTGGGTATTCATAAGGGCCAGGAACAGTCTGTTATTACTCAGGTTCAGCTACACAGTTTTGTTTGTTTTTTTTTTAAAAAAACTATCTACTTAGAAATAAAACATAGCAAAACAAGTTACCATGAAATTTTCACATCTTCAACAAAAAATAATGAAAAGCAGACTTATGGAATGCCCTTATTTTGCCAAGTCATTAGTTACACTGCCTTTCAGGAAAGGGCAATGACGTTGGACTGAAAATTATGCTGACTCTCTGTTCTGTTACATTGTTTTACTATTACAAAGGGAAGTTCTATGCTTCAGGTTTCTGATGCCAGGAAGTATACATCAACAAGTGGGAGGACTGTATGTTGTTCCTTCAGAACAGTAGGATCTTCCTTCCACTGCAGAATGAAAGCATTGAGAGGGAAATAAGGCAAACTTGTATCACCATGGAACTTCATATTATCAAAGTCAGGAGGATTAAAAATAAGCCAGAAAAATGTAGGCACCCTAGACTTGCTGGTGAAAGAGTGTGACTTAATTACGGGTGTTTCCCTTAGAATCATTTGTTGTTTAGTGATTAAAAACATGCATTTCTACTTGTGGAGATCAATTGCACGGACTCCGGCGGGGTGTAGACCAGAGACCTTTATTACACGTGCACAAGCTTTATACTTTTGCAAGGTGTTCACACACTATCAGTAGTTCACAGTTAGGGTACTGACTTGTGTTCACGTGCCTTAAACTTTAAGCTGATAAGTTGTTTCTTCTGTTCACATGCCTCTGTGAAGATCCACTCTCTCAGCACCAGTGTCCTGGAATTTCTCTCGGCATCAGGGTCCTTGAAGTTGTTACTTCTTTTCCTTGAGAATAACTCCGGACAGTGTTTCCCTACAGATAATAATATTAATATCAATACTGTTAATTCCCACATCTACTAATCAGAGTTAAAAGACACAAAAAATGTATAAACAACAAACAAATAAGAAAATACATATACAAACCAAAGTGCCGAACTAGGAAACCACACGGTCAGTTGTAGTAGCTACCACCTTATTCAGAAATCTAGTAGATGGGATCCGATGGAAGACAGAGCAGAAGAGGTCATAAAAACTGGCAGGTCTTTAAAGATATTCTCCAGGTACAAGAATAATCCACACCAATACTTAAGAAAATAAGCAGAGATATCAGAAGACCTATGCTAGCTAAGCATGAAACTCAAGGCAGATCTCCAGTGAATAAAGGCACTATATATGAGGTGGAAAAAGGGACAAACCACAGTGGTGTTGGTAGCAGCAAAGCTCAGTTGAGAGTTGCCAAGGGACATTGAGGACGACAAGATCTACTGCTATGTTTATAGAAAAATGGTGAATAATGAAAATGTGGGAACATTGGTGGGCCTTCAATGCACTAGTAAAATTTAATGGCCTTGGGCAGATTCACCTGGGGTTTCTGCCTGCCACACTCCTTTGCCCACTGTTCCAGAAGCTGCATTTCAGCTGAGGTCTAGACCTTTAATCTTTGCCTGAGCTGCACCATATATATCCTTGTTTTCAACCTTGTATCTGGTCCTGTTTTCTGGCTGAACTTCTAGACTGCAGACTTTGTCTCCTCGATAAGCTCCTCTGTCTCCTATCTCTTTTCCCATTTCCTGCTATGAGGTGGAACCCTGGACCTGGTTTGCTATCTCACCTTCTCTGGATACAGACTCAGGCTGACCTAGCAGAACCCTGTTGGTACGTAGGAGCAGTTACCACAGGAAGATGGGGCCAGGCCCTTCAATAGTGCACTGTGAAAGCACAAATGAGTTGAAATAAGAGAGCTTTGGACTGAATATTAGGAAAAACTTTTACCCTGTAAGGCCAATCAGGCAGTGGAAAATGGTTGTCCAGAGAAGTTGTGCAGTCTCCATCCTTGGAGGTTTGAGACATGTCTGGATAACGCCTTGGGCAACATGTTCTGACCTTGTAGATACCTTGCCTCTTAGCAGGGGATTCAACTTGAGTCTGCTTCCAAACTGAATTGCCCTGTGATCCTACAATTCTAATCCTAAAAAAATTAGGGTTCTCACTTGAGGCATACCTGTCTGCGTTGTTACAAGGCAAACCTTGTATGGAAGTTCATGTTTTAAATACTATGCTACTCTTAGAAAACCTTTTCACAGCATGTATACATAGAATCAAAAAGCTTACATTCCACATTAAGACAAAATGTAACAAATATATGTACAAGATGGAGTGCCAAAGTTTAACACTGCTACTTGAACACAAGATTACACAAACCACAGAAACAGGAGGCTGGACTTCAGGCTTTGAGAAATTTGCTGACTATTAAACATATTTCTAATAATAAAATAGACAGCATTATAAGTAGTCATTTAGGTCATCTGAAAAACTGCTGTAACTGAATGGATCATAATTGCCTTTGTATTACATAACCAATCTAATCAAGGGAATAAAAAAAATGGCAAAGAAAGAAATTATCCCCTAATCTACTGGAAGAACAACTACTCCCTTTACTATAATGCAAGAAATGTGAACTTTGTGATGTATTACACTATAGATTTTTTTCTCTAACTCTAGCATATTCCCCAAAGAAGCAAAGCTATTCTCTTCCAGAAGTAAATCTCTACTCTTTTTTTCCCTCTGTTTTCTCTCACTTCTGTGGTCTTCCCATCCTCACGCCCCACACTTAAGCCTTTCTATTCTTTTTGGGTTGTTGTCATTAGGTCATGTGCCCTCCCAGCTGCTTTTCCATCCTCAGCATCCCAGTTTATTTGCTGTCATCCCACACAGTTATGCTAGTGTGCTTCATAAATGAAGTGTGTTTCCTCATTTGGAAATCAGTCTCACACCTACCCCTGTCTCTCACAGAACTTGCACAGAACAAACGCACCTTCAAATTAACTGAAATTACTTGTGTGATCTTTCCATTCTACATACACTGAATCTTGGAAAGGCCTCAGAGCAAATCCCTGAATTCTCTCTATAATCTGCTAGGCACATCGTCTTTTTTTCAAATTCCTTCCAAATGTTTGGCTTCCTTGCTTTTTTGTTTTATTGACTTTGTAGGTATATGGCTTAACATTGACAACTGAGACAAATTTTCATTAGCACCAGATCTGAAAAAAACTGTGAAACCAGTAAAGCAACTCCTGGTAATATATTCTTTCACAGGCATTATGACTTACATTATTTTGATATAGGATCTTACTAGCACAGAATTAAACAGGCATAAGAGAAAAGCTACTTATATGTCATGAATTATGCTATTAGTAATAAAATGCCATATTCCTATTTCTAAGTGCCAGGAAGAGCACTTTCCTTTTTCCTCCAAACATGTTATATAATATATCCATATAATATATATTTAGATAAAATATCTATTATATTGATATAGTATCAGAATTAAAATGTGTCATCCATCAGAGGAAATTCATTCTAAAGGAATTTAGAAGACAAAATGGGAAGCCACACAAGAAGCCAGCCGCAGCAGAACTGATACATTATTTAGGGATATTATCTTAAATAGCAGTAACTAACATGGATTAAGATTTACAGTTTGATTTTTAACAAAAAGAATCCTGGATGCAACTGTGTGAACTATTCAAGGAATAGTTTAATATCCCAGAAATCAATAAGAAAAGCAGCACAGAAATCTCATAAGATAGTTTACACTCTGTTGGGGTGGCTAGGAAGTTAAAGACAGGAGGATAAAGTACTGTGACTCATAGACCTCTTCCTCTGAAACCCATATGTTTGACTCATTTGGTTCCCTTTCTTCCACAGAGATGATAATGGTTCCATACTATGCAAGCATATGAGACTAATAATAGCATTCATCGTCATAACCATGCTATTAAGGCAGATGATGACAGCAGGAGTAGGAAGAGAAGAGCATTGTATATAAATCACACAAGCCTAGCAGACACAAAAAAATTATAGAGGGATTCATTGCAAATCCTGTGCACTGACTTCTCCCAGTCTCAGTAAGGAAAGGATTAAAGACAGCATCTTAAAACCGGTTCTGATATCAGCAGAAAGGGCAAAAGAGAGAGTTACAGGACAAGAAACAACGTACCGCAGAAGTTCCATCAACAGGGGAACAAGCTTCAAGGAGTAGCAAGAGACAAAAAAGCCACAGGAAGAAATTAAATTGTTCTATCTATAGCATGATAGCTAGAGAATTTGACAAAGTGTTGGAAGAATAAATGTTTTCCCTAAAGCAGAAATGTCAGTGTATCCTCACTAGACCTAGCTGTGTGCCAAGAGCTTCAACAGTTCCACGAAGGTGTACAACAGTATCCAGTCTATCATTTTAAATATAAGAAGTGATTTTGAATTGCTGAGGCCCTATATTATAATACGAAGGTCAAAAGATTCAAAATAAAAGAACAACATACACTGCTGAAGGTAAGAGGGATCTGAAAAGAAAACAATAGAAGTGAAGAGAGAAAGAAATAGTACTATATTGACTGTTATTAATTTTAAGTATAAATATGAATCACTAAAGAAACAGCAAGTTTAAATAGACTGATTCTCAATGGCAGAAGTAGTCTCAAAGGCAGGAAATAGGAGCAAGGTGCATTTATGGTGAAACATGTCCACAGCCTAAATGTTAACACTGGATTTGTGTTAAAAGTCAAACATCTACTTCTCAGCATGCCTCCCTTAGAAGGTGAAAGGGAAAGAGGGGAGTGCCTCAGAAAACTGGACAACTGGGATTGAGCTGTGGGTAGCCAACCTAGACACGAGCTGGTAAGTAGCTCAGGGAGGAAAATAAAAAAGAAAAAATGGAAAAAAGAAAGGTAAAGCAGTTTCACTTCAAAAATATCAATGCTGTTTCCAAAGTATCAATGCTGCAGCTCAAAAAGAAATAGACACAGAATGAATTAAAAAGACACAGGTAAATTATTTCAAATTATTAATATCTCTTAGAGAAAAACTGTACAAGTAGTATGCGTTAACAGTGAAGACCACGGATAATTAATGTATTCTAGATATTAAAAAAGACTATGTATTCATGTATGAGAATGATTAATATTTAAAGGCATGTTACGACCTGCTTAATTATCATTGATTAATCAAGTAACAAGTGATTAATCAATGGGTCTCTGTAGAATTGAAAGAAAACAAGTTCCTACCTGTAAACTGAGAAGGTACATAAGCAAATTTCCAGAAACAACTGAATACAGGTGAGAAATGTAAATCAGCCCCAATACACAGAAACCCACAAAGACTGACATCCTTCTGGAGACCTGTTGAGTTGAAAGGACATGGCAGAGGTGTTTCCAGAAAGCCAGGCAGGGCTGGGAATAAAGTTTTACCAATGGGAGGATTAGAGCCTGAGAGGGGTGACGCTTACATCAACTAAAGCTTAGTGCAGGTAAAATCTGAAACTCATACTACATCACCCAAATAGCTGTCAATAGTACACTTGATGGTACATTACAGTAGTGTGAGTATGACTCATTTCTCAAAAAAGTCACAGTGATCAATTTCCAGAATTATTTCTTAAAAAATAAAAAATAATAATAAAAAAAAAGGTTCATTTTATGCCATAATATTTGCTGGAGCAGCAAAATGGCTTCAGATATTCAAAATAGGTGCAGGTGCACAATTCAACAGCTTTCCTTCGAGGTGATACAGATGGAGCTTGGCAAGAACTCTGACATGATAGGCCAGGGGTCAGGCGAGGCCGGCTGTGCACGCACAGCAGCCACAGGATGCGGGGGTGAAATGCATAATGCAAACACCATCACTGCAGGGAAAACACCGAGTATCAAAAGATGCGGAAGTTGACCGGAATTGTAATGACACAGGGGACAGCACACATTCGTTAGGGTAATAGGCCGAACAAATCTGCAGATGTGAAGACATGGAGCACCTTAAGGATCACTGTGGAAGAATGAGCAGGCAGCATATGTTGCATCACCTCCTTCTGACCAAGAGAACCAAAGAAGAAATGTTTTCTGTAAAAATAAGAAGAGGAGAAAGCTGAATGGGTGTTGGACTGGATGATCTTACCAGGTCCCTTCCAACCCCTAATATTCTGTGATTCTATGAAGCCAGCCATCTCAGTGATAGCTATTGCAAAGAACGATAGGGGAAAGAAAGTGATTTTTTATATGGCCAAATGTCTTAATACTGTACTACTGTAGGAACACTACAGCCAGCACTAAAGGATGGGTGATATGACATTCAGGTTACTACATTCACTATATAAGGTGATCAAGTGATGCACTGGCACATGAAGCCAGATTAGAGAAGCAGCCTGCCAACCTGCAGCATATCATTTGGCAGTTGCTGATTCTTGCAAATGCCCTTTGCTTCTCATCTGCAGGAGGAGGTTTTTTAAACTTCTAGAAGAAAGCACATGAGGTGCTGGAAGGACTGAGCAGAGTGGATGTCGTAACTGACAAAATTCTAAAATAGAAATTCACAAGTCAGCAATATAACAAAAATTTCATAGCACCACCTAAAAAGCATTGTATTTGCAATATACAGCTGAATCTGCACACATAAAAAAAAGTGAGTGGGAATAACAAATTTCAAAACATTTTAGGAAAAAGGTAGCAGACATGAAGCAAGATCAAAGGAAAAATAATAAATATATATTCCAGCATATCCACAATTTGTCAAATGTTTTGTGAGAGAGTGAGAATACCTCATGACATGAATTTGTACTGTGAGGCCTGATGTTTCCCACAGCATCAATATTTAATTAATGAAAATAAGCAGAACTTAAGCAGTTTGTCTACCCTGTGGTTTGGTGAAGCACATTCTCTCTCTATGCATGTCCTCCTTGCTTTTTGCTATTGTTATCCAGCATGCTTTATAAAAAGTAAGTGCTGAATGCAGAATCAATACTTTCACCTAAGCATTGCTGTATCATTGACTTCAAAATCCCTAGCATACGTTGGGGTAAGTAACGGAAATCCCAAAACAGGTTAGTTTTGTTAGGATCTTCCTGCACAAAAGACTAATCCGTTTTCTGAATTTCTAGAAGCCTAAAATGATGTAAAAGGCAGGAAATTTGCAGATCTGGAATTCAGATATTATGTAGTTACTTTTCAGAGCTCTCGTCTCTACTGTATTTTAAATTTAACTCCTGTTCTTTCTTCCTAGATTAAAGAAAATAGGTGGAATACATCACTTTAAAGAAGATTTTCTAGCTTGTAAAATCCCAATAAATTTAACAATCATTTCCAATGTATATCACAGCATGAGTAACTAAAGAAAGAAATAGTCGTTTTTACTCAGTAGAATTAAAATAATTTCAGTGGCTATAGAGATTAGCATATGCTTTCACTTTTGAGTGAAATATATGATTGTGAATAAAGACTGAAAAAGCAGTAGTTGCTCATTCCAGAAAGGAGATTTTGAGGAGGACTTGCTTTCAGGTAAAGGAATGGCACTATACCCAGCTTCATAATCAATCATTTTCCAGGAAACTGGAGAAGATCCACAGGAAATAATTTTCATTTGCAGCAAAGATGTATGTTAGACATTGGGGGGAATATTTTCTAATGATAAATGTTGAAATACCAGAATAAGTTCATAACTTGGAAAAAAAGCCCTACAGGGAAAGGTTAGATACACTTAACTTTTTGTCTCTGAATAGACTAAGATAATCTTTTGCAGTAATTTTGAGTCATAGATTACTATGATAACTCCCTGAATAAATTCAGGGGTTGTTATATTTTCTTTCCATTTAATTATTAATTTTTTCATAAGGCATTTCTTTTAATATATTTGGTCATTTTTCTCTGCTACTGATTAATTTCTCACTATTTTATCTCTATATTGGAAGGGAGATTATATTTGAGTTACAAATACATATTTTAGGTCTTTTCAGTGTTTTTATGATCAAATCACTGGTGAGTAGTAGAGCACCTTTTAGTTTTGTGATCTTTCTTTCTGACTAGCCCTTGTTTTTCTGAACAGTTTCTAAGTTGATACATGTCTCATGATCTTCTGCCTCCTAAAACACTATTTGTGACTCCTTAAATATATTTTTCATAAATCAGTAACTCATTTCCAGCTTTTGTTTCAGTTTTTGACAGTTTAAGTTATCACTTGTCTGCTGGAACAGAAAGTAAAGCTCATTTCATTGTCAGTCAAATCTTAATCTACTGCTGCACCTCTGTTAAAGGGTTCCATAGTCTGTGTACAGATTATATCTACTCATCTTTGAGTGCTTCTCAATTTCATTATTCCAGTCTTTTGCTCAAAGTTTGAGTTTATTTCACAGATACAAAACTTTACTTGGTCAGAAAGTCTTGATATTGCTGATCTTTGCTGTTGGTATGCCACAGTGCTAAGCAGTGAATTACGACGGAAGAGAAATTAATGGAAGCAAATTAGTCTCCTCTGTTTTTCTTCTCATATGTAAAACTAGCAGAGACAGAGCAACCTCACCTGGATGAAAATTCTAGATAGGAGGATGTATCCATGAAGTGAAAATATCCTGGAGTGTCATGAGCAAGACCCTGCCTCCAGAGGGAAAGATAGCAAAGAAATCCTCGAGCAGAGAAGGGTGACATCAAAACAACTCCTTCAGCGAGAACAGCTGTTATCCAGAGTGAGTGGCAGAGTCAACACAGGTCTAAATCCACAGGAAACACAATGTTAAAAGAAATAAAAGTGTTTGCAGAGGCATGGCTGTTTTTCAAGACTGTGAAAGGAATGGATTAATAGTAGGTTTACTACAAATCATGCTTAATGTTTTATTCTTGCCTATATAGCAGGTTCTCTGGAATATGACGATCGTGCAGCTGAGTGAAGGATTATTTTACCTGTATATTATGTTGAAAGTCAAAGTTAATGTTCTATGAATGCCTACAACTCTTACCATTAGACTGTATAGCGTGCCTAGAGCAAGTACAGCTGGTACACATGCAACATAAAAAGAAAAATTTCATGTAAAACCTAAAATTATGATAACTTCAAACAATATGTTACAGAATGGCAAATCCTTCAAGATTTAAGCCTAATGAAATCAGACACATAGGCTTAAAACCACTATTCAAGTTCTGTCAGCCATACTATTAACTTAGTTGGATATTTTTCATGTTGAATAGATTCTGCTCATAAATGTCACCACAGGTATATTTGTTCACCAGAATGTGTGTTAGTAATTTCAAACCTTTGAGCAAAGGTTCCCTGTTGTGACACTTCTGCTGCGATCAGGATGTCAGTGTGATTTGGGATTTCAGCTACCATGGCAGCTAACATCCTGGGTGGAATTTAAGATTCATTTACTAGTTTTTAATAAGAAAGAAAAAGACAAAGAGAGAAAGAAGAGAAAAAGAGAGAGAAACAGAGAGGGACAAAAAGAGAGAGAGACAGAATGAAAGAGAAAAAGAGAGAGGGAGAGAAAAAGAGAGAGGGGGAGAGGGAGAGAGGAGGGAAGGAAGGAAGGAAGGAAGGAAGGAAGGAAGGAAGGAAGGAAGGAAGGAAGGAAGGAAGGAAGGAAGGAAGGAAGGAAGGAAGGAAGGAAGGAAGGAAGGAAGGAAGGAAGGAAGGAAGGAAGGAAGGAAGGAAGGAAGGAAGGAAGGAAGGAAGGAAGGAAGGAAGGAAGGAAGGAAGGAAGGAAGGAAGGAAGGAAGGAAGGAAGGAAGGAAGGAAGGAAGGAAGCTTTTTGAATCCAGCAATAAATTATTCCTTAAATTAGTAGCCACTTCTCAGAAGTATATCCTGAACTCCTTTACCACAAGCATCTTTCATTTTGAATCCAAATTACCTGGGTATCCCACCATAAATAGGAATTGTCATTCAATTAATAATAGGTGTAAAGAAGCATAACACTGTAAAACAGTTACCACAATGCTTGATTTGTCTGATTTATTCTTGCTGTTTTCTAGTCAGTTTGGAATGATGAATGCTTTCTTTTCATTATTCTCTATTTGGAGTTATGCTGCTCATTTTCTCTCTCATATTGAGTTGGCAAAAGGTGAGAATTCACATTTGGGACAATTGAATTATCAAAAAAAAAAATCAAACATGATTTTCTACTACAGATGAATATGTTATTCCTCTTTATTCCTAACTTCTTTCCTCCTACAAATCCTTGCTAGCTCTTCTCACAAAGTGATAGCATCTTTTTTACATGATCAAAATACAATACATGCATTCTTTTTTATTTAGTGGCATTTCTGGCAACAGAACTATTTCAAATAAAATTAGGAATCCCTAGCTATTTTAGATTTAAGTTTTTTGCCTAGTTAACATTTTTAAAAAGTGTGATGTTGGATCTTCTGGTGTTACTTTTATCAGTGATTTCATTGGAATTAATTCTCTCACAAAGATATTTTTGATTCAAGTGGCCCAGTAATCTGAAAATTGTCTAGTCTTACAAATAACTTCACTCCCTACCTATGTGCAATTTCACAGGGCAGGCTTCAAACAAATTGGGTCACTGCAGAACCAGTTTCCAAATTCTTCAAGTCAACCTAACTAATAATTATAGTCTTGATCCTTTGCTAAGCTTCACGCAATGAATTCTCTGCATATCCCAAGCCCCAATTGTATTAGCACAGGGGTTGGGACTGTACTTGTTTTTCAACTCATTGAGTGCTACTTCCAATTAAATTCACTGAGTTGAAATTAAGATGGTACTTAAGGAACTGGCCATGATTTTCTGTGCTTCAGAAACTAAACTTGAGATTCTGAAAAGAAAATAAGAAAGGAAAACAGATGAATGGAAGTCAGTGTAAGCAGCAACAGAACTCATGAGCTCCTTCACTTTTTCTCTTGGTGCTTCTAAAGATTTTGAACTCCCTCCCCTCTGACTTCATTTTTTCTGCCAGCTTTCCCTGACCATGACATTTTTTATCTCTTCAGTTTGGTCTCCAATTTTTGAAACAGAATATAAGACTAGAAATCTAGTTTCAGTTTTAAAGGAAACAATGGAAAATGACTACTGTCTTCCCAAGACATCCTCAGTTACACCTTTAAAACAGAGCAGAATTGCAATTTCTTGGCATAATGCCAGGGTGGCTTAGATTCCACTGAGAACTGTTTGTACAGAAGAGGTAACATTCTGTGACAGAGCCTCTCAACACAGGTGCCAGGTTTGCAGGAAGGGTTGCAACGACTGTCTTCTTAAAAGAGGAGCAAATATGCACCTACACATCAAAAGTCTAGGGGACATATCCACTACAGTTTCTGGAATGAGAATCCTTCAGGCTTATCCTTGATTCTTTCGCTATAGTTTTAGAAGTTTTACATGCACTCCACACTGCCTCCCTTAAATCCACCAAAGAGGGGCTGTAATGCTTAATCCTAAACTTCCCTATTCAAAAATACATTGATAACTCTGCATGGCTAATTATGTTGCTTGGATCAAACACATAAACATATGATTAAAAAGCAGAAAAATGTTTATTTATTACTAACTAAAAAAATATGCAGCAAGAATGCAACATGTCTTTCTAAACTCCATATTCATCACACTTGTTTTTCTAGTGTCTGTGTCCCCCAAAAAGTTTCTTAGGCTCATTTTCTCAGCCTAGATCCATCATTAAAGCATGAGAAACTCTTCCTTTCTGCTTATAGAACAGGTAGCTAGCTATTGCCTTCTGGTCCACTTTTACATATTGCCTCTAGATCCCTTTTTTAAACCATAGCAGAAGCTAAATCTTCCACCTATGGGAAGCTTTAAACATCTGTAACCAGTGTGATTACACTAACATGTACATAACTGACCCTGCCATGCCCTAAATGTAGTACAGGACTATGGCCTCTCCCCCACCGTGTGACCACAAAACACATGCTGCCAACAAACAGGCCCTTAAATTTAAGCATGTAAGTATTAAACTACACATCTTAGGGGAGGCACAATGGCTGGCAGAAAGATAGGCCTCCTCAAGAATTATTTTTCTTTTCCTTCTCTGAAACAAGTCTGCATTGGAATATAACGGCCAGGCGCCTGAAGGCTGGGGCACAGGTAAGAAACCAAAGCCAGTTGTACAAATCGATGGCAGGAAGCTTGCTAGTGTCTTAAGAGGATCGACTAGTACTTAATACCAAGGGAGTTATAATATTATCATAAGAATTGTCAATGATGACTTTTCATATGATGTATCTTCCAGGCAGGTAATATGTTTGTATACACACTCCCACATCGTGACTACTCCGTGTATTTAACGCAGTTCCGGAGTTTAACTGTGCTGAGGTTATATGCCAGCTTTTTAGCGCTGCACAGTAACACTATGAAACCCATCTGTTAAAACTGTGGTAAGATTATAGGCAGTTAAACTGCTAAATGTTCTTCGCCTGTCTTTTTTAGTTCTCCCTTCTGTTCACTGAGACTCACTGGAGCATGTGTAGTATTCTGTAACACACTGAAATAGGAGGTACAGTATTCAGACCAGTCTGCTATCAGACAAACAGTATCATTTTGTCATTTTTCTTAAATATGACTCAGAGCAATTGAGAATGATGCTACCTGAAGGTTGCTGTTATTGCTTGACTCTCCAGTGATGGCCAGCTCAGAATTTAGGAACTTAGATGACATTACTCAGTCCAAATGTACACTTGCTCTTGTGGTGTGAAGAAAGTGGCTAGCCAGAAAAGAAGTACTGGTTAAGGTCAAGTCTGAATTATTTTTTTTTTACATCAATTCCATTCATCTCATTATATTTTTTTTACCCTAAGGGAGTTATTTCCAGAGAGACCGATGTTGTCTTCCTCAAGCGTGCTCCAGTTCTCTCATCCAAGCTAGTTCAACAAAACCAACTCAAGCTGGAGGGAAAGCAACAATATTGTAAGAAGGGGGTGTACTCAAAACCAGCATATTGTTTATAGCTTTTTTTCTTTATATTCTGAAGTCTAAAAGTTAGAGCATGGGAAAGTGGTAGCTTTAAGACTAAACTAAGTGATATCCTCAAAAATCAAAACCACTTGTTTTTCCTCCAAATAAAATACAGTTGCAAAAAACCTCATGCACTCTTAAATACTCATGTTTCTGTTTGAATTCTTCTACCAATGGTGTGAAAGATTCCCAAAAGGCTGGTTTCAGTCAGGATAGAGTTAACTTCATTTGTAGCAGCTGGTGGAATGCTGTGTTTGGGAGTTAAAATGAAAGCAGTGCTGATAACAACCTGATGTTCTTAGTTGCAGTCAGACAGTCAAGGACTTTCTCAGCTTCTTCGTATTTCTCTATTCATGAGAAAGGAGGGGCAAAGCCAGGACAGGTGACCCAGATGGGCCAAAGAGAGTATTCCATGCCAATTACGTCCTGCCTAGATATAATGGGGGGCTGAGGGGAGGAAGAAGAGGGGCCGTGGCGGGACGCGTGCTTCTTGGGGGGACGGTCGGTTCCAGGACAGCTCTGGGTGGTACGGCCTGAGTTGTGTGGGTCGGGGAGAAACTGCATTGGGGATCAAGAGTTTCATCTTCTTTTGCTCTAAAGTCCTGTTAGCATTGTTATATTTTATCTTTCTGTTATCTTAGTAAACTATCCTTATCCCAACCCACGGGCCTCTTAGTTTCTTGGTTTTGGAGTTATTTGCCCCTTCCTTTTCCCTTCCCTTGTTTCCCCCTTTTTCCCTCTTCCCCTGCTCTTTTACTTTAAGAAGCAGGCAACTGCGTGGATCTCGGCCCACAGCCGGGGTGAAACCACGACACTTGTTCTCTTTCAATATATCAACCAATGAAATTATGAGGTTCAATACAGAATCCATAGTTCGTAATCAAGATACCAAATGTTATGTCACCAGGATGGATTGTGAAGTATAAAAGCAAAAGCTTTGCACACCATAATTAATCTAAGCTACATTAACACTAATAGCAAGCTTTTTCAAAAGCCTCAGTTTTAATAATTGCCAAACCCGAAGTTTAATGCAAGTCCACACAAAACACAATGAAAGCCCACTTTTTAATAGAGTTTCAAATAAAAGGCTATTTGTATTCTTCTTCCTTTTACCTATAGAAAAAGAGCAAGACTAATAAGAACATAGCCTCATAAGCTAATTTTCAATTGCTCTAGCTACCTCTTCAGATGGTGCAAATACTAGCTTTGCTTCAAAGACAGTCTGCAGACATTTTGAAAAATGGCACATTCTACTTTTTGGAATCAGGTCTTCAAAGTGTCTTGAGAAATTTTCACTTAAAAAAACCCAACAAACAAAGCTGTGTATATTTTCTTTCTATTTAAGCACAGTAAAGAAACACCTAAAAATGTGAATCACCAAAAGAAAACAGTATTTGCCCGTAAGGTCAAAAGTTTTTTCTCACAGACCTTGTCATTCCTCTAAAAACCAAAGGACCCAATCCTTCAAATTCTAACATGTAGTCTCTACTGTGTTGCTCTGCATCCCATTGAAGTCAGTAACACTTCTTACAGTGGGAAGTATATACATGAATATTTACAGGATTGTCGCCTAACTATGCGGAGGGCTAGCTTGTTAGATAAGGAGGGAAGAGAACAAGGACCCTTGGTATAGAAAGTGGTGACATATTCTAGCAAGCTCCTGAGAGAAGTAGTTTATATATGAAGTGACAGATCCAAGTTTTATAGACTCCCTAATAAACTGCCAGACCTGTATCCTGACAGCAAAAATAACAGGCTTAATACTTGCTTGAAATGCACATGTATGAAATCTTAAAGCAAACAGTAGTATTGAACAAGCTGCATACATAAGGAAATTGGTAGGGTCTGTCTGCTCAGTAAACTCCATGGCAGGAATGGCAGAGGAGAGAGCCGTCCTGAATCCACAATGCCATTTCTTTATGCAAGAAGAATCAGATGAATTCCAACCATTTCAATGTGAAATTAAATTCTTATATATATTACAATTTTTGAATAAGAAAGTAGTTCAGGAATGCTGGACAACTTTAATGATTAGTGTTTGTGATGCCTATACATGTACCTCTCAAGGGTAAATTTTCTGCATGGTTCATTATTAATGGAAATTGCATGCCTAACTCTCTGTACGCCATGCAGAAAATGTGCTCCTTTACATCTATCGTGATAGAAAAAGTAGGAAAATATTTATTTTCCTATTTTAAAAATATATTCAAAGTATCTCTGATAAGAAGCTAATAAATATGCAAAACAGCTGAAGAGAAAACTGTAAAAGTGAAAAGACATTCTAGCAACAATTCATTCTAGCAACAATTCATTCTCAACACAATAAGGTGATCTGCAATATCTTAATGTAAATAAAATAATTCTTTAAGGTTGCGTCTTCTTGCAATTTCAAAGCAGAGGGTATATTTTCTTTGTTTCTCCACTAGTAATTACATAAGATTATATAATGCATATTATGTACTTAAAACTACTATCAGAGAAGCAAAGAAAAAGAACACCACAGATATTCTTCTTCCTATATTACTGAACCACATTTAGAAAGCATTTCTAGAGAAAACAAGGTATAGAACTACAGTAGTTTATTGAGCCTTGAAATGAAGGAGTTCTCCATTTAAAAAATGTTTGATCAGACAGTTCCCCCTTCAAAATACTGGTAAGCAGTGGAAATGCCTAGTTTATGAAGTGCTGCTGAAGTCTAAATTAAACCTTGTCACTGCCTTACATATGGAATTTCATTCAAATCAAGTACGGAATCATAGAATATCTCACGGTGGAGGGAAACCATAAGGATCATTGAGTCCAACACCCTGCTCCTCACAGGACTACCTAAAACTAAACCATATGACTAAGAGGGTCATCCAGAAATTCCTTGAACTCTGATAGCCTTGGTGCCATAACCACTTCCCTGGGGCGCCAGTAGTAAAATAAAATGCAAGTTAAGTGTCATGAGATAAAATAAAATGTAATTTAACTGATACAAACTGCAGTATCTTAGAAGACCTATCACAATATTAGGCACAGCATCAATGACACGGCCTGAGAAAAATGTTTTTCTAATGAATAAAATACTGTTTACAATATGAAATAAGCTTAAATGTGCCATGAAAAATCAGGTAACAGTGGAGGGCAGAAAAAAATCCCAGGAAAAACAGTACTGTAGTGGAAACAAATTAGCAGTGGCAAGTGGAATAAATGGGAAAAAAAAAACATGATTATGGTTTGCTTATAGAGATCTGGATGGGCGAATAATGATGTTGTAAACCCCTTCATGACACAAAATTTATCAGAAGATTCAAAGCTCAAACAGGTTCCTAAAACTTACAGAAGAATCTTGTACAAAATAATGTAGTAAGAATGGGAAATAGAATTCAGTATCAGTAAATGCAGGAGAATGTACATGCAGCAGAAACCAAACCACCCCTTACGTATTATGTACACACACAGCCCTTCTCCCCCTTTTTCCCAACATATGTACAGAAGTACAGAAAGATAAGTGATTTCCATTGAGGCATCGCCTAGTCACCACCTGGTTTTCTATTGAAACGCTGATAGCGTTAAGTAGCAACAGAGCAATGTTAGAAAATATCAAGGAAGTAAAGGAGGACAAAGAAGTAAACTGTGCCATGGTATTGAATCTATGGTTGCTCATGTTTTGAATACTATCTGCCTGGCCACTGCTTCTCAAAAAGCATGCAGAATAACTGGAAAAGATTCAGAGCAAGTCAGAGGAAGCTTGAAGGCACGGGATGCTCTCTTACCAAAGAGACGTTGAACAGAATGTGACTGTTTAGCTTGGAGAGGAGGGAAGGAATGTTCTTCCAGGATGTAAGGAGAAAATAAAGGGTATGACTTACACCACACATTCACAGCTGTGGATGATTTTGCCACAGAACAAAGGCAGTTGCAGGAAAAAAGGTCCACTGAGAGGATGTTAGCAAGATGGTTTTGATACAACTTGCATCTCAGGAAACTCCTAAATTGCTAATTCCTAGGAAATGGAGGAACATACCACGAGAAAGAATACTGTCAGCCTTATCCTCTTTGACTGGACATTTGCCACTGGACATTGTTGAAACCAGGAGACAGAGATGGATGGAATTCTGGAAAGACATAATGGGTAATTTCCATAATTTACATGAAAAACTGGACTTTGTGTTCTTCCATCAGCTGCTTACATTTAAGCCTGGGCTTACTTTATTTTTGTATTTATTAACAGTTTATGTATGTCTTTCATTGCTGTACAGTGAAGCACTTGCAGAAACCAAGTTGTCTATATCTACAGTCATAAAGGAAACGTATGCATAACACTCAACAGTTGAATAAAAATTCTAATAAACCTTATTGATGGTTCATATCTGTAAATACTTGAGATATTTCTGAACAGATTTCACCATTATTTGCTAGACAGGAATAACATATTATGCTTTAACTAATATTGTATCTCCATATTGGGCAGCATATAAAACTACTACCTATTGTAAACCACTTGTCTTCCTGATTCCTAAGTTATCTCAAGACTTTTTTTAGTATCACTGCCCAGAAAGTGATTCTTAAAGCTACTAACAGTGATTCTGTTAGATGCTTCTAAGGAACCTCAATGCCATCTTAGACCCCTTCTATGAAGTTTTCAGCTCTCTCATATGAACAGGCTAAAACTGGCTGTGACCTGGTTTCAGGTGGGATAGCAAAAACAGGGAGGAAAAGCAAAAGGGAACATAAGATATAACTTACATGAGGGCTTTGTATAACAAAATAAAGTGGAAAGCAGTGCAGGCTATAGAACACCGTGATCTATTCTAAACTGTAACAAGTCAGAAACCACATTCTGTAATGACTCAAGTTTCTGGATGGCCTTCAGATGTAATCTTGTATAGATTATGCAGTCTTGAAAAACACAAACCAATCCTAGATGGGCTTTGTTGATCTCCAGACATCTGGACATTGGAATTATTTGCTTTCCAATTTCAAATGATCTCCTGTTGTGTAATGGAAATAAGAAAGGTTGGTCATAAACTGCTCTAATTTGGAACTCAGCACTGAAAATCATCTTTATATCTGCAGAAAACAAAACAGATTAAAATTGCTTATACTGGGTAAACCGGTATGAACACTTCTTGTAAGCTTTTTCTCCCTTCTTTTTTTCTACATTATTAAAAATATTGTTTGATACAACCCACATGTAAGTACTCAGAATTATGAAATTAACCAGCCACTGTAACACTTTTGCAAAACTTTATCTGAAAAAAGTGGAAGAATCTAATCTTTAATCATTTCAATCTATATCCCCAAATTTAAGCAAGGTGACTGAATGATGAGGTAATCTTATTTTTGTGATTTAATCAGGTTTTAAACATAACCACTTTTCTCCCAGTTCTCTTGGCTATTTCATATTACTGGTTGGAGAAACACAAAAGAAATTTAACTAAACCAGAATTTCTTATTTAATCTAATTTTTCTACTTACTAACACGTGACAAAACTTTGTTTGAAGGAGTTAAGAGTATGCTGGTACTGTTACAGTAATGCATTTTTCTAAATGAGAAGTGTCGGTTGACTGAGAGGCACTGTAACTATTTAGGTCACTTCCTCTGTACAACCGGTCCCAACACTGATGGCATACAGGAGCTAGCTGGAGCCTCCATTCAGACTAAGACTACATCCATATTGGGTTGCTGGCTATACAGAGCTTAACACATCAATATTTAAAGCCATCCACATTCAGCAGACAGCATTTTCCTTTTCTGTGAAGAGACAGCAAGATTCAATACAAATAGACCAAAAAAAAACCCCCAACCCCATTGTTTCTGTAGACTGAACAACAAACATTATTCTCTTGTATTTTCTTTTCTGTTAATCAAAGGGCTGAGTAATAAATCAGGTATTTCAGGAAGTTCCAGCTAAAGAATAAACTTGGGTAGCTCCTAATCCATCATATCATCCCACATGGACCAAAACATCCACTCACATGGAACAGCGAAGGGGCATCACCTCAGAGGAACTTCTGATGTCAAAGCCATGGGAGATAATGGGTTAATGTTCAACTATTTACATTTGAACACATGGTACATGTTTTACTCATTTAGTACCTTTGAAAGCTGTATGAGCTAGGAATTTTTGCAACATGCTGAGGAGATACAAAAAGGATGCCAGGACAATAGACCTTCACAAAGACTTTGGTAAAGCATCCTGGGCATTTCTCCAAGGCTTTGAACCATTAGGAAGCAAAATATTATAATACTACATTTACTGTTATTTCATTAATTGTTAAGTTTAAGTTACATTGAAAAAGCAGCTTATTTGTGGATGAGAGATACAAAGTGTGCTTCTTGATTTTGTTAGCTTCAAGAGATCATACAGTTAATGATACACAGCAGCTAAATTAATGTATTTTGGGAAAACAGTTGGAGTTGGAAAGAGGCTACTAAAGGAGTGCCACAAGAGCACTGCAGTCAACTGATGAAAGAATGAGAGGTATTTTGCTAACATAAAGTGATAACAAAACACAGAATTGAAGAAAGGTCAATCAACATGAAAAAAAAAAGACAATACAATTCAGAAAATGCTGGAAAAACTAGCAGTAATGACATGCAATTCAGTGTAGATAAGTATAAGACAACAAGCCCAGGACCAAAAAAAGAGAACAGGACAAGCTATTACACACTCTACAGTTATGCATTATACAACATAAAAGAAGCAGAAGTTCTCAGGAAGCAGTATAAAAAGTTTTGTACCTTCCAGAATACTATTCAATGAGTGAACAACACATACTGAATCGTGGACTGCATAATTGGATATATCATATATAAAACAGATCTTCCTCTGCAGTATTACTATAGCAAAACTGTGTTTGGATAGTTTGTATAGCCCTTGTTCCTTTCACTAGAACTAAGAGCTTGTGAAGGAAACCACCAGGATGCAGAGAATCAAAAGTATTTTCTAGTCAAGTAGGTAAGAAAATTTAAGTCTTAGGAAAAAAAAAAAAAAAAAAAAACCAAAACCTAAACTGAAAAGCAAGAGAAATACTCAAATTCTTTGAGCTAGTTACCTTGAGGGACCTAAATGGCATGGGGATATCGGATTTCTATTAATTTTCTGATCTTCTTTAAGATTTCCCCACAGATACCAAGTCATTGACAACAATATTCTTGACTACATAACCTTCATGTAGAAGTCTGGCACAATAATTGAAAGTTTTAACCACCATTCTACTTTCTCTTTTTCATTCCTTTGGCTATATCTAAATGACTATAACTTGAAATTTTATGAGTCATTCCTAATAGCGATTAGTTCTTTGACTGCTAATGGCTGCTCTTCCTGCTACGTCCATCACAACTGTCAGACTAGAACTATTCCCACGAATTTCAGATCAGCAAAAACATACACAGCTCCACATTGTCATTTTACATCCTGTTTGATTAGTTTAAATCATCGGGAAATATAAACTGTTGTTCTTCTGCTTGTTTTCATTTCAGGTTGCTAGGGTGCATTCCTGAGAACTTTCTTGAATTTCAAGTATCAGCTAGTGTAGTAATGAAACAGATGTTTTTTATGGTTTTTCTCTTAGCATTGCTCTTTCTGACCTTTGCCACAGCATGACACTGGCTCTGATTTTTAGTCAATACTTACTATTTGAGGAGCCCATATCCTACTTGTAGGACTCCTGATACTAGAAAATTGCATGCCAGTTTTAGAAATGTGTTATTTCCCACAGTTTATTGCCCTAATTTTTCAAAAATAGTTTCTATACAAAAATCAACAGCAACTTTTATTGTTGAACACTATAAAGATTAGTTTCCTGACATGGCACTTTTGAATCACCGGAGGTCTGGCTACGCAGCATGTGCAGTGTCAGGGTTTGAACACATTCTCTCCACATGCCGATCTTCTCAAATGGAAAGCAGAGAAGTTTTCAACAAATATAAAAGAGCAATATCATAGGAACAAAATAATTAAATACTCAAAAAACTATCAGCAGATGGACAGAAGATGGTAAATCCAAGTGACAACTTGATCATGGACAAATTCATACTCTAAAAGAAGATCTCAGCAATTTCAGAGACTGTTTAAGCATGAACTTCAATGAAGTCATATGGAAGGTGGATGATGCATCTGCGCATCACTGACCATATATTGCTAAGCCTTTTTCAAGTGAGACAGATACTAAATGTCAGTTGTATTATACAACTGACATATCCAGGACATGCTTTAACAACACTCTTCCATAACAAAAGGTCACACAGACATCACTTAGAAAGAGAAGTTCTTCTTAAAACAATGTAGAGAAATATCTAGTCTGTCAATACAACAGTCAAAAGACTGAATTGCACAATCCAATGTTGAAATAATAAATAGTAGTAGCTGCCTTGTGCACGTAAGAATGCAAATGCTAAACAGTTTTAAACATAAATACATTTTCCATGCCAAGTATTTCCTTCACCTGAATAATAATAATAAAATAAAATAAACAAAATGAAATAAAATAAAATAATCATGTGTTTAGGTTGATTATTCTTGTGCATAAACTTACAGAAACTGAGAGTATCACCATTGAAATAACGGACAACTCAATTGCTCAGTTGAGGACTACATATTATTTCCTACCAACTTTCATTAATATTAGTTGATACTGAATTTACAAATCAAAATATTTCAAGTGTGATGTCATTGATGCAAGGAAAGTTTATCAGTCTTAACATATATCAGTAGAAATTACAAAGTAGATTGAAGTCAATATCTTTCAAGTCAATTAATTTGCTTTATGCTACTGCATGAGCATTTTAATGTCAAAATTCATGCTTTTGGAAATTTGAAAAGTAGAAAGAAACAGAGATAGCTATATATACATTTAGAGGTTAGATTTTCTTCAATAAAAATCTGTACTTTATGCAGTAAAAGGGAAAAGCATTACCTGTCTTGGTTTATAAAAATTATTCAAAAAATTACAGACCAAGTAAATTTTGTTATATTGTGAATTTAATGAAACTAACAGACTTGACATAGATTTTAGTAGATTTGATACAAAAGACAAAATGTATTTAGGAAAAAAGCCTATATCATCCATGTCCTCATATAAGCAACTACTTTTGAGTCCATCTAGTTCTGTGAATGAAGTTTTAGGCAGGTAAGGACAGTATTTTGAATAAAACAAAGCTATAACTGAAACTGTGTCCTTATCCATAACCCTATTATCTTCTAATAAGTTTTCTTCTTATAAATACAAATTTATCTTTCCTTGGTGGAATTATTATAGAGGTTTCTTCATTAAATTTACATGACAACAGTGCAAATAACTTACGGGCTTGTTAGGTGGTCCACTATAAGTTACATGGGGAGGGAAGTTTGGGTATATGAGAACAAGGACTGAATATAAAAGCAGAATGAGATTACATACCTTAAAAAGTTTTTGCCAGATTCCTAGCTCAGTGGAGTGGCAGTTTTAAACTCTGCTGTGAGGATTGACACAATTTCTGTAGCAACGAGAGAAGAAAGACAAGAGACACACAAAGCGAGAAGGAGAGAATCACCACTTGATCTACCCCTCCAGCACAATACTGTTTTTAGGAAACAAATGAGATTCCAAACCACAGGAAAATAAAGTTCCCACTATAACTGAAAGAGAGCTTTTCTAGAAGCTAAATAAAAAGTGCTTTGATTGAACTTCTCGATGCCGCAGTATTAAAACTTCCATCCCACAACATTCAACTGGGTTTCTCTCGTCAGCAACATGGTAAGGAGGAAGAAGGAACATATGTTTTTCTTATAAACATTTAACGCTCAGCTGTTAGCCTTAATTTTGCCCCCTATTAAGCTATTTTGTCCATACATATATTGTTTGGTTGCTCTAAATTATAGTTATTTAAATTATTTTATGTTGTCCCTAGTGTTCCTGCATATTAGCCTTAATATTACTTGCCATTTTGCAGAATTTTAATTAGCTTTCTAATATGGTCTGCTTCGGGACAAGCGTTAGTTTTCTACCAACAGGACCTCAAGTAGAACTTAGTCACAACTTGGTTGTAACAACGTTAGAGGTCTTTCCAGGTAGCGATGACCCAAGAGGCGCAGTGGGAAAAGGGGAAAAGCTTAGGCTAGATTCACTGAGGGAAGTAGCAAAATGCTTTTTTGTCCTACTGAGATCAAAATAAGTTTGAACTGCTCCTTGGAAAATCCAGGATTTGATAGCTCTTGATTTTCCTGTGTTGAAAATAAGAGGGAATTTAGCTCATTTACAGAGTCACATAGTCTGTGAAAAAAATCAAAACTATAGAAAATACAGGTTTTTGAAAGCAATTTCATTTCATACAAGTGACCTTCTGAATGTTACTGAAGTTCAAAAAGTTCAATGAAGGAGGAAAATTTTGTTCTAGGTCCACAAAAATCTTTGCAAATCTAATGTTAAATCTAATAATTTTTCTTTCCTGTATTTCAAAAAAAGCCCCTACAATCCCATTACACTTTCAATCATAAAACTGAGAGAACTCAATAATAAAATAATAAACAAGAATAAAAATCAAGCTTTCTATTTTAAAGAAATGATAAGCATGTATTTCAGAATGCTATAATGATAATTTGTTTTGATAGCGTGGAGCATTTTCATATTTCAGAAGTACCTTTGAATATGAATTTTGGAAAAAGTATCCATTCTTACCTTCCATATTCCTCATGTAGCATGTTCCTGAAGCGAATGCATGAACTGAACATAAATAATGCTTCTCATTTTTTCTCTTCAACTTACCTTTTATATAATAAATAGTTATTGTATACTGCTAAAGTGAAATATTATAATTATTTAATTAACCTATTTTGCCCTCTGTAAAATGCAAAAGCTATAAATATAGAAGCAAATCAAACTGAGTGCTGCTGTAGGCAAGAAATCAGCCTCCAGTGGATAGCCTGATGATCAGATATCATTTGTTAACTTCAGTCTTTATACTTTCACAGGAAAATCGAAGGGTACACACACAGTATAGTTGTATTTAGCAACTTCCCATAGTTTGGTCCTATAAAAATAATTCGATCTTAAAAAATGAGACATAGCATAATCCAATCAACTCGAGAAGAATAATCTCACTTCTAAGGGAAACATTTCATACAACTGAAACTCAGAAAAACAATTTCTAAAAAGGCATCTTGTTTCTGTCCCTACTTAACACTATTTCCAAACACAGCCTCTAGCAAGGGCTGATTTTCAGTCTAACTCATTTTACACTTACTGTCTGTCACTTAAAAAATTACTGACAATAGGCTACAACACAGTCCTGATACTAATAAAAAAACTCCAACTCAAATAACTTAGACGTGTAAGAAACAAAAATCTTGCTTTTTATATCACTGTTTTAAAGTGCTGTTAGTACCATCCTAACAACTGAAGCTTATTAATGGCAACCAAATGCACTTGCCACAAAACACTTCTGTGATTATCAGAGAACTCAGATTTGCTTTAACAAGCACAAGCACCTTGAAAACCTTTGAATAGTTTGTTGTGCTCCTCTGTCACAAATATTTTCCTTTATAACTCTTGCATCTCACTGCACTAGCACTGCTAACCCATTAAATCTCCTGTATTATATTTTTTCTGTGAGGAGACAAATAATGCTCCTCCTAATGGACACAGATACTGCAACATGTATTTTCTTTTATTTTTAATTTTTTTTTCCACCTAGCACCAAACTGTCTGACTTGATTGTCCTATATCACAATGGCAGGGGGATACAATGAAACACTTTACTGCATCATTATGTCAAAGAGGATCATTAAAAAATATGCCATGTTCACTTCTTCATTTGTTTATTAAACAGCATCTTAATAGAGCTTGTTATACTGCAGGTCTAGAACCAGAATTTCACTTCTGGTAGACTTCATAAAAACAAATTTGGCAAACTTGTAAATGTTTGTATTTCATAGATTTCTGTGATTCACATACATTTCAATATGATTACAGATAAGAGTGTTCTGCTCAAAAACAATTATAAGCTTTACTTACAAAATAGTGTAGCTACTACAGTAACAAACACATCTTTCCTACTCTGAAACAAAAAGTACAGTGCAACAAAGACTGACAACTTGCTATATTTTGCATTAAGTCCTTCAGTTTAATTTCTTTCCAAATATACTTTGACTGCTTTTATTCCGAAGACAGGTGAGGTCAGTTCCAAATTTGGGGCCAGTAAAATGTGGCAGTGTAAGTCATTATTTATATTAGTAATTGTAATGTCTGTGTTCATTTGTGATTTATTGGCTTAATACAAGAGATTCTCACTCTTCAGGGGAAAAAAAGGAAAATCCCAAAACTTTCACTGATTTCATTTATGATGGTTACATTTCTGAGATATAACAGATTTTAAAACATTAAGCAAATATTTCAGAAGAGTAGCTAAATCAAAGCTAATAAGCTAATGCAAAAAGAAAGAAAAGCAAATAACTGAACTCTAGTAAATGACCAAACAGATACAGAACATCACTAAAATTAAAAATTCTAAGACTTAAGGAATAGCAGGATTCAGAATTGTCTACGCAACCTTAATTTGTCCTCATTCTGCAGATACATTATAATGAAGTATTTAATTAAGATTAATGTCAAAGGTAACCACTAATTCCAAGTGGCCAATTTTCATTAGACAGCTTGGCATGTTTCTAGTCCAGTTCACACTGGCTTTAGGATGTTTGCAGTATATTTCTCAGATATAACTTCTTTGGTATGAAGTTGGAAACTGAGAAAATTAGCATTAATATCAAGTTATTACAACTGTAAAAACATCTGGCTTAAGTGACTTACCTAACATCACAGAGAAAGGCCTTGGCATAGTGAAACACAATCCAGTTCTCAAAGACATCATTCAGTTACTCTAGGATTGTCTTTTCCTCTCCTTTCAGTCCTCTCCATTTTTTTCCCAGCTAGTAAATGAGAGATTCTATTTATCAATGTCTTTCTTCTCCCCAAAATCATGAGCTACTCATTCAGCTACTCCTTGGGCTGAATGAGACCAAGGCTCTGTGTCATGCAGGAGAGAGATGGATGAAGACAACAAATTGACAAGGTGCAGAAAAAAAAAACAGTAGGAAGAGCTACCATGTAATTGCAGCTCACCACATAAAAACACCAAAGTAATATAAAGAGTGTCTAACAATTTATTCATTATGAATATCTCCTAGCTGTACGATTCTTACATACTATATGCACCTGCATGAATTTCCCTAATATTTGTGAAAGTGAATGAGAGGAAAAAATGTTATAGATAGCCATACAGACTATCAGAAGTATTCAGAGTTTTTAAAACCACCTTATAACTTCTTACATGAACTCATCAGTTAAAGAGTAGTATAGTCAATTAGTATTCGCTAGAGGAGAGAGCAACCTCATATATACTTTATCATGAATCTCAGATACTTACTAAAAGCAGATGCATTATGAGAGTGAGATACATTGAGTTTCTTAGTTGCTATAAAGCAATTTGGTTACAGACATATCTTCTGTCTTAAAATCAGAAGGTTTTTTGAGGTTCAACAAGGCCAATTGCAGAGTCCTGCACTTGGGACATAACAACCCATAACAACCCTGTGCAGTGTTACAGGCTTGGAGGAGTGGCTAGAAAGCCACCTGTCAGAGAAGGACAACAGGGGTGTTGGTTGACTGCCGACTGAATATGAGCCAGCAGTGTGCCCAGGTGGCCAAGAAGGCCAATGGCATCTTGGCTTGTATCAGAAGTAGCATGGCTAGCAGGTCCAGGGAAGTGATTGTGCCCCTGTACTTGGCATTGGTGAGGCCACACCTTGAGTATCATGTTCAGTTTTGGGGTCCTCTCTACCAGAAAGACATTGAGGTCCTGGAGCGTGTCCAGAGAAGGGCAATGAGGCTGGTGAAGGGGCTGGAGAGCAACCTTAAGAGGAGCAACTGAGGGAACTGGGAGTGTTTAGCCTGGAGGAGGATCAGGGGAGACCTTATCGATGACTACAGCTACCTGAAAGGAGGTTGTAGAGAGATGGGTGTTGGTCTCTTCACCCAGGTGACAGGAGATAGGACAAGGGGCAATTGACCCCTGCTGCGCAAGGGCAGGTTCAGATGAGATGTTAGGAAAAAGTTCTTCACTGAAAGGGATGTTGGGCATTGGAACAGGCTGCCCAGGGATATGGTTGGGTCACTGACCCTGGATGTATTTAAAGGAGGAGTAGATGAGGCTCTCAGGGATATGGTTTAGAAGAGGACGGGTGTGGTTGAACTTGATCTCAAAGGTCTTTTCCAACCTATTGATTCTGTCATTCCTAGTCCTGGCTCATCCACCAGTAGCTACTTTTATCATTCCTTTTTCCATTCCTCTGGCTTCTCAACTCATGCTGCATCAGTTGTAATACTTACCTCATGATTTTAATTTTCCATGCTTTATATCTTTTTTTCCTGGTCTCGTATTTTTTTATTGCCAGACTTCCTTTTCTGGTTCTTCATCACCACACCATTTCCCTCTTTCCCCTCGTTTGCAGTCTTGTCTTATGCACCCCATCCTGGGGTTCCTTGGTCCAGTTCCTGTACTTAAGGATTCTCAGTCCCTCTTTGAAACTCTACTCTGTTTTCTGATATATCTTACACATTTTCATTCCACAAATCATCTGCTGGTCCTGAACCAGTGATGAGTGGCATTCCTCTGGGACATACCATAACATAATCAAGCAGGTCTTCAGTAAGGACAATCATGGCATTGGAACTGTTAAAACACAAGTCAAGCATTGTAGCATCTAACATAATATCATGTAACAAAATTGCAATCTCATTCTCATTGCAAGACGGAGCGACAGTGATGATGTCTGGCTGGATGGCTGTATTTCACTGCTCAATCTTCTACCTCTTAGGAGAATGCTGAGTACAGACAGAATGCATAGAAATTTTAAAGGTTATGATCTATTAAGTCAGTTGTGTACATTTTTGTTTTAATTTAACCGAGGTTTATGCCTTGGGCTGATTTTCATAGTGACTGCAAAAAGAATTACTCTTGACAGAAAGGCCCTGTCAAGTCTTAAAACCTCTATTTTTTAAAGCATGGATGTGCTAGAACAAATAGTTCTTAGTGTGAGCAAAACAACATATTTGTTCAATTCTTTGAGTCTTACCCTGGATCAACTAAAATACTTTGACTTGTATTTGAAAACATGTTCAATTAAGGCAGCACTAATGTGAAAACTTTAGTCTGAAAAAAGTATGGATGTGGAATCTAATCATGCTTAGAGCTTCCTTTCTGAATTACCAGAATGTATGAGAAAATAACTGTAAACGTACCGGTGTCTGTAACTCTTATGAAAGTAAAATGGATGAGGTTGTGTTCTACAGAATGAACAACTTCCTTCTTACTGAGTTTTTAACTATTTGTCACTTCAGGTGGGTGCAAGAGAGGATTTTTTCCAACACATTGATAATCTGTGTGGAAGTAATAAAATGCAAAGAAATTTAAAATATACAAAGCATCAGAAATAACAAAACAATAAATAAATGGATAAGTATTTCAAAGATGTTAGCTAGGATGTATCCTAAGCTATATGTAAACATGTCAGTCCAACCAGATTTGAAACACAATTAATCTCTAATTAAACCCATACAGTCGCATGTTTTTATGGCAAACTGTAATGAACATTATAAGCACCTAAACCATAAGCAGATAAAGGTATAAGTGACAGTAAAACTATATAGATCTGTAATTTTGTGGTTTGGGGTAAGCAACTTCAACATTTCTTAAAGTAGTTGCTTCCTAGTTGAAGGTATGAAAACACAGGAAACACCCACTTTTGCTGCTTATCAAACCCTTGGGAGGACCTAACTAGAATGTATGGAGACTCATGTTACCAGCACTGTTTCTTTTCGTACCTTCACTCTACAAATTACATGGATGAGAGGTCACGTTAGGAATAAGGTATTTGGCTTCCACTCACCATCAGTAATTCTCTTCTGAAATTTTTGTCACCAACTCAAAGTGTACATTAGGTTCTTTTGGATAAGATCAATACCAGTTTGGTTTGACCTTGGTTCACTTGGCATTGGCATTGCATTGATAGTCTTGCTTTATAGACATCTTTTGTGCTCCAAAAGCCACCAAAATATCTCACATTTATAATTGCTTTGTAAATGGGACTTCATCCCACACATAATTTATATGTAGTAATAGCAGCATGCAATTCCTTTTACTTGGTTCATCTTACTAACTAACATGGAACAGAATTTCACTGAATTCATAATATTGCTCTGGAACTGATACATACTGTATATTTACACACCAATATGTTTTATGGAAATGAACACATTTCTTCTTGGGAGCATATTTTCAAACTTCAATTGCTCTTTACTGAAGCCAATTTTTTCAAACAAAAAAATGCAATGCGTTTCATGTCTATATATTTTTGTTCACGCCAATATATTTTCACAGTTGGATAGATTTAACTAAATTAGTAGTTACAGTATTTGTTCAAACCAATGCATTTTTGCTGGCATCTGGTAAGTAAATGTTATCCAATTTTAATTTTTTTTTTAGAAATCAGCTTCAACCAAACCCACATCATTTAAAACAACAGCAACTCACTTCCACCACACATTTCTCATCCAAAGCAAACAAGACCCCAACACTTTTGTTCCAGGCACTTAGGTATGGTAAAAACGTGACGTAAAATGCAGATACACAGACTTCAGTCAAGGTACATCTGATCCTCTGATTTTGGAACCGGCCTGTAACAGTGTGCTTGTTGTGCTGAGCCGTGTTGTCTTCTAGAGAGAGACCCTGGGAAGTGATGCTGCCACTTTCAGGTAGGAGGGGGCAAGCAGAAGAGTGAAGGGCTTGCTACTGCAAGAGTTGGCTGCTGTCAAACCAGATACTTCTTCAAGGCCAGGTGGCAGCTGCATGGGTTTTTTGTCAGAACATTTTTGTATTGAGCCATGGAAGTAAGTCTCACTTTCCAAATGACTATTTTAAATGTGATCGCGAATGTTTAGCAGTACTGCAAGTCGGGATAGAATCTGTCTCTAACTTCTGTTAGAAGATAACTACCAGCTTGCTTTCTGTATACCTTCTTTCCTGTGGGGCTTTTTTGTTTTTGTTGGAACTCTGCAATCATATTTTGACTACTTCTTCGCTAACCTCTAGATTATACAAAATGTACTTAAAAAATATATGTATCTTATAGAACCTAACAGAGCAAGTGTTTCTAGAGCTGTGTTTCACAGCTTGTACTGCTGGAAGTTTCTCTCTCCTTAAATTCTCTGTACATCTTCCACTGTTACTGACTTCAACAGAACCACAATGTTTTGTCAACTAAGCAAGCCTTCCTTGGGTACCACTTCCTCTCCCTATGCACTGACTACTGATGCCATCAAGAAGCATCATTAAAATCGTGATTAGCCATATCAGATTTTGCTTGTCTTTCAAGCCAAACTCTAGATGTAGACTGACCCAATGCAATGCAGACAGCTTCTAGAGGAGATGGATTTTAGCTTTCCAGAGAGAAGCCCAAAGTCTTGTTGATTGGAAGAAAAAAAAAAGTGTGCAAGCAAATTGACAGTGTGTAGTTGACCAGGACATGATGTAGTTAGTGATCTGAGCTATCGGGGCCGTACACAGTTTCATCAACTATTCACCAAAACCCATGAAACCTACACTGTCTAGAAAAGGGTGGATGGGAAAAAGAAACAACTTAGCTGCTCAACTAGAGGAAGGGTTTGCCTGTTAGCTCTTGAATGAACACAACCAAGGAAAGAACAGAGGTAAGGAGAATGCAATGTAAGATCTGTGCTGACAGTGTAGGGGAAGCTGGCCAACTTGCTATTTACCAATTCATCAAAAGGAAAAAATTCCTGACTCTTTCTGAATCCTGCTTGGAGATTAAATACTTTTGCCTTGTTTAGTATTAGTAGTATTCACAAGTATCACCTTGATGGGTATCAGGATAACACAGAGAACTTTTTTTCTGGTTCTGATCAAATTTTTACCTTTTGCATCTGGTTTTCAGTGTTGTATCCTCTTGATATTTTAGGCTATTACTTTTTACTCTGTTCTGAAGTGTATTTCCTGAAGGGTCCCTGCTGCCCATTTGGTCTGAAAGTAATGAGGCTTTTGGCCATTCCATGTGTGAGCTCCAGCTCCTCAGACCAATTACAAAGTTCTGTTGTTTTTAGGTTAGGGCTAGATGAGAGCTGCCACAGAATGTCATAAGGCATGACACTACATTTACATAAACTGTCAACATAGCTGCATTAATCCAAAGAAGTATGACATCACATCTGGCAGATCTAGTGATTTTAATCATAAAGTTTTCAGATACACCGTGCATCAAATAAGCCAGAGGTTTTCTTTCCAGTTGGGTTTTTTTGGTCTTTTTGAAAAATGAACAGAAAACTCACTTCAGCATAAAGACCTCTTGATATTCCGCTCCATTGCAGTGGTTTACTGGTGAGGTTTAAACCATGGGTTTAATTTTCTAGTGTTTCATAAATATTTCTGCTGTATGATGAAGAGGAGTAATGCTGATCTCTCCTGTGAACCAGTTTCCTATTCACATGTTCCCAGTTCATTGCAAAAACACTTCAGCCAGAAGAGAGTGGTGAGAACCAGCATTTCTGGCTATGCCTCTGGCATGGGGTGTGATGTAACTTTCATGTTACTGGGTTCTGGGAGGAAAACGTTAGCTGGTGCTTCTAACCATGCAGATTAGCTTTTCCAGATGCACTTATGTGACAAAAGCATGGAAGCCCCAGGACGTACAGACAGGTGCTTCATTCCTACACCTGCCAAGGGACCTCTTTTCAGTTTCTAATTGCTAATCTGCAGACACTGGTATCTTTTCTGTAATGCTTCCTGGAATAAGACTACAATCGAAAGTCTGCCTTGTCAAAAGTACAGACCTGTATAATTAACGCAAAAGCAGTTCAGGTTGGGTTACAGTCCTGCTTTAGTGAAGGGTTTGAATTACTTATTTTGTCAGAATTGCTTTTTTAAATTGCCTTAAACTTTAAATGCAAGTTTTGAGCATGTGTTGACATTTTTAGTGTTGCCTTAAAAATGATGACTTGTTCCTTTCTGTAAGACTTCCAAAATATTTTCAGAGTAATTCTCCCTTTGTTGCTTCTTCACATGTACTGAACTCAAAAAGCAGTGGTAAAGCCTTTGCCCATTGTGGGTTTGGGGTTTTTTTTAGTAGTCATAAAAAAAACCCAACTAAAGCAAGTATTTGCTCATGCACCAGAGACAGATTTTAAATCCTTCCCTATCGTAGGGGGCCACTCCAGTGCAAAATCTTTGACAGTGTTTAAGCAACCTGCATGAAAACATCAGTGATGCTCATTTGATACAAAATGTAATTCTGTAATTTGATTCTGTACTGTGCTTGGACATCTTTTGGAGGGGGAACTCAATGCAAATCCTGATGCGGTCTCAACTGTTGCTAGGCGTAATCATCACTTGCTAATGAATGAGGTGGAAGATGTGACTACAGAATACATAAGTTCCCAGATCCCGCTCCAGTGTGAGCTCCTTAAAGTGAGGTTGACAACTGTTAGCACTTCCTTGATGATCTGAGACCACACACCCTTCAGAGATATGAGCTTCCCTCTCCTTTAGGTATGACTATGGATGACTATTTTGGCAATTGTCTATCTCAGAAAAGAATGGGACATCAGGGTAGAAATTCAGAGAGGTACTGTGGAAGACATACTGCATTGTGTTGGAAGGCAAATCTCAATAGGCAAAGGATGGAACCAGAAGTGGAGAAACTACAAGCATTTAATAATTACAAGCATTTGCGTGCAGCAGAATCCTGCTTTCTCCAAGATGAGACGACACAGTACCCTCCACAGACATCCACTAGGAGCTTTTGGGAAAAGGTGAATGATATTGTGCTAAGCACCAAATGCGAAAACATGAAAGAGTAGCCTGCCATCTTGGATTTCTTACATACAGCGTCTCATCTTTTAGACTGTAAGCAATTCAGGACTCCTAGCTGAGTACCTCAAACCTTCCCAGAGAAACCCTTCAAGTAAAAAAACCCCAAACCCACAACTTTACCTAAGGCATTCAGAGTCCTGGCAGCGCTGTGAAAAAAATCCAGAGAGCTCCTTACGGCCATTGCCTGGGTACCTGCCAAGAGGAGCTGGTCCTACTGCCTCTGTGCTGAAGGTATCTATACGCGCTTAATTTTGAGGATCCCGAAGACTCAGCCCGTTCTTTCTTTCATCTGCTGCCTCCAGGGAGAGGGGAGGAAAAGCAAAGGGCGGAGAAGGCGCTTTACACCTCCCTCGCAGGGGCCAGAGGCAAACCGCTGGGTTCCTGTCCACCGTCTCTGCCCCCCGCCCCGTTTTGTCCTGCCGGCGATGCAGAGGAGCCGGCCGGCGGTGACCCGCGGCCTGAGAACGACGGCCGGGGCGCCGGCCCTGGCGTTGCGGCCCGAGCAACACCGCCCCCCGCCACGTCCCCTGAAAGTTACTCGCGCCTCCGCGGCCGCCGGCGGGGAGGACGGATTGGCGCCGGCGTCCTGACCCCATGGCCCCGCCGCAGGAGCGCTTCGCCCCCGCTGCCCGCCCCTGCCTGCTTGCGGGCTCCGGGCCCCGCCGTCCCCCGGGGATTTCCTGCCCCTCCCGCGCAGCGCTATCGGGCGTGAGCGGTGGCGCCGCAGCCGGTGCCTGGAGCGCTGAAGGGCCGGGACGCACGGCGAGGGACACCCGTCGCTCCTTGCCCCGGCGGCTGGGCTCCCTGCCGCCTCGCGGTGACGGTGAGGCAGCCGGGAGCATCACCCCCCACTCCGCCGCGCTGTGCCACCGGGCTGCGCCGCCTCTCCTCAGGCGCCCGCTGCCGCTGCCGGCCGACCCCTCGCCGCGTGCGCCGCCGGCCGCCGCTTCAGGACCGGGTCTGGACAGCGCCCCACCGTCCGCCCCCGCCCCTCCGTCGCCCATTGGCTGGAGAAGCGCCGCGGAGACAAGTCTCTTCGTGATTGGCCCGCACCGGCCGCCACTCAGCGGCGCAGGAGGTACGGTCTGGCACCTCGCTTGCGGCTGAAGACTCCGAGAAACGCCCGTTTGTTTTGTAACCTGGCGTCTCGCGCCTCCTCTGTCACCGCCTCATTGGCCGCCCGGCCGAACCGGGGGACTTTCTATTGGAGAGCCGCTGATGCCAGTCACACACCCACCTGAGGGGGCGGTCCGTGGGCTTCGGGGGCGTGCCGTGCCGGAGGAGGTGTGGCTGAGGCGGTGGAAGGGGCGTGCTCACGGCGCAGGGAGGGCCGGGGTGTGGCCGCGGTGGGCGTGCCCACACCAGAAAAGGGGCGGGGCGGGCGGCGGGGGCGGGGCGAGGCCAGGGGAGCCTCGCAAGCCGAGATTGCCCTTGTGTCTCGAGCCGGGAAGCGGCTGGGAGCGGAGCAGCCTCCCCGCGCGCCGCGGCAGCCCCCGCCCGCCAGCGGCACGGCGCGGCACGGGACGGCGCGGCACGGCACGGGACAGCGGACGGACGGGAGGGCGGGCGGACGGACACGCCGGCAGGGACGAGGGAAGCCAGCGGGGGCACCCGGCGCCGCTCCGCGGGGGGAACCTGAACCTGCCCAGCAGTGCCGGAGCCAGCGGAGAGAGCCGCTCCCCCCTCCTCGTCCTCCTCCTCCCTCCCCAATCCACCCCCGCGACCCTGGTCCTCCTCCTCCTCCTCACCCCACTGGATACAGCGAGGGAGACACTGCGGCGGAGGCGGCGGCGGCGGCGGCTCCTGCGGGGGGAAGGAAGCGCCCGGAGAGCGGAGCGGCGGGAGGCTGCGGATCTGCGTGCCTGGCGCCCACCCAGCCCGAGGGGAGCCCCCAGGATGCGGCTGAAGCCCGGCGCGCTCCTGCGCTTCTACAGCCTCTGCGGGATCCTCGTACAAGGTACCGCCTCCTCCCCACCCCTGCCCCGCGCGCGGGGAGGGAGGGAAGGACCCCGGGGGGCACCGCCGCGGCCCGGGGCATCCCCGGCCCCCCTGATCGCCCCTCCCCTACTCCTTTCCCCTCCGCCGCTCGGCCTCCCCGACGCCCTGCTCCTGACCCGCTCTCCCCCCGCGTCGCCCCTCCACCGGCTCCCTCCCCCCACCCCGCCACCTCCGCCGCCCTCTCCTCCCCGGGCGCCCCCAGCCTCCCGCTCGGGTAGCGCTATCCAGTGCTAACGCGCCGCACGGTTGTTAACCCTTCCTGCCCTTCCCCCGTCAGTCTCTTCCCGCCCTCGTTCGCTCCCCCACCCCCCAAACCGAGCCCACCCCCGCCCCCCTACCCCCCGCTGCCAGTCGCTCGCCAACCCCCGCAGCCACCCCTTCAACTCCCCGTCACCTCCTGGCTCGCCCGCCGCAAACGTGCCCCCTGAAAGTGCGAGTGCAGCCGCAGCAGCGGCAGCGTGCGCGCCGCAACTACATCCCGGGGAAACGTGCGGGCTCCAGCCGTGCCTCCCCGGCGGGGAGACGAGGGGGTGGCGGTGCGGGAGGGGGTGGGGGGTGTCCGTGCCTCGCTCCGTCGCCGCCGCCAGTGCGCGTCTGCATGCGAGATATAAAATATATACGTAGGGTAATCGGATGAGCCGGGTGTTCGGAACCGGATCCCATCACCATCCTGCTCCCGGCGGCTCATCCTGCAGCTAGTTTCCACGCTGGATGTATTCCTCTCCCCCTCCTCCCCACCCGCCGCCTTCTCGCCCGCCGCACCGTCGCTCCCCCTAATTAACGCTATCCGTCCAAGTCAAGTGTAGCGGCCGCCGCGAAGGGGAAACCCGCCGCACGCCGCTGTCGTGCCGGTGACCGCCGCGTCTGCCTGCGGGAGACCTTCCACCAGACCCCTCCCGCTTTGGGGGTGGGGGGAGGCGAGCCCGGCAGCCAAGCCCGCGGCGCTGCGCTGCCGCCGAGAGTTTGCCCCCTCAGCGGCGGCGGGATGGCGGCGCAGCATCCCCCTGCCCCCGCCGTCCTGCGGGGTCCGGGCGGGGCAGGGATCAGACCGTAAAGGGTAGTGAGGGAAGGCGGCAGCGGCGGCCCGCGGCCCGGCGGTCCCCGGCGGGTGGAAACGGGGTCAGGGAGCCAGCGCGCAGCGACTCGCTGGCGGGCGCCCGGTCCTCAGGGTGGCTGCGGGGGGACGGCGGGGCGGCTCTCCGCCCTCCCCTCTCTCGGCATAAGGGGTACCGCACTTCGGGAGGGAGAAGAGAGGAGACGATTAAACTAAGTGACCTTGCAAGAATTTTTTTTTTCCTTTTTTCTTTTTTTTTTTTTTGTCCCACTCCCGTCCTCCCGTCCTCCTCACCCCCCTTCCATTTCCCCCCACCCCCGAACCTCCCCCACCGCCTCCGCCGTGCTATTTCGCGTCAAGTTTAATGTATTTCGCGTTTCCCTCGGCTGCGTCATGTGTCGGCCGATCTCCGGAGGGAGTAGCGGCTGGCTGCCCGTAGCGGTAACAGGGGCAGCCGCCCGAGTGCCCGAAACACACGAGCCTCAGCATCCCTCTGTGTGTTCCCCGCCCCGCCACATCCCGCCCAGCCATCGGCCAGAAACATCCCCGTGCCCCCGCTCCACCTCCCGAGGAAGTTACCGGGCGCGGAGGCGAGAATGGAGGGATGGAGGGCGGGGGGAAGGGTGGGTGGGTGGTGTGTGCGCTTGGCAACTGCGAAGGGCAGTTTCGTCGGGCGGATTATTTGTATTCTTTACCGACGTTTATGAGTTGCCCTGTACGTCACTGCACAAGGAGCTGCTGTGTTGGTGCTATACAGGATTATTTATTGGGGCATGTGCGGCGGGCTGCACCTGGGGGTTGGCTCCTCTCTGCCTTTTACATTTCCCTGTGAATTGTCAATTCATTGCCCTGCAAAGAAAGAAAAAAAAAAAGAAAACCACACCAAAAAAAAAAAAAAGGGTCTGGGGGAGGCTGAGAGTGTGTGAGTGGCGGGGGGAGCGCCTGGACTGACTTTCTGTCACCAATAAAATCGGGGCTGCTGCTGGAGGAGGAGGATTTGATCTTTCCTAAGATGCAATCAGCTGCATTCAGCGCATCGCAGTTTTGAAGAGTAAACCAGTGATTAAAAACAGTGATGCCTTTCACAGCAGTTTAGGGAGCGTGCCAGGCAAAATGTAACTCTGCAAACTGCGTCAGGTAAAAAACATGTGGCAAGAAAAGGGATGTAATACAAAGCTGACTCCGGCTGCCTGAAAATAACCGGATTTGGGCCTGTCCCTGCAGATGGGGAAAAGCGATGCTTAACCTGCTACCCAGCCTGCCCTCCCCGTGTATAACGCATCTCGCCCATTTCACTTTCTCACAATTACTTTACCCAGCTGTTTCAGGAGGTGCTTTCCTTGGGCACTATTAAAAAAAAAAAAAAGAGAGAAAAGAGTGGAATATAAAGAAGCTGTAACCCTCAGACAGGAGCGAGAGGAAAGAATTGCTACTATCTTTTTTTTTCCTAAGGGAGAGAAGAATGGAGAGGAAGAGTAAATATTTTCTAGGGGAAGACTGTCCTGAATAGTGACTGTAGCTAGCAGAATATCAAATTCTTTTGGTCCACCTTATAGTGCTACTTCAGAAATGATGTTTTCTCAGTTTCTGGCTTTTTTTCTTTCTTCCTTTTTTTCTTTCTTGGCACAACTAGCAGACACAGTTACAGTATTAGACACATTTCTTGTTGGCAGCTTTATACCTGCATTTAAAAGTAGCTTTCCCTGTTGACTTGCTTTGCTTCCCCGAAGTGTATTGTGAAGTGGCTCCATGGATTTGTTAGATTCCTCTGATTTTCTGTTCACGGGCCATGGGATATGCAGGTTTTTCATCAGCTCTGTACGTGAATAAGATCTTTGTTCTGAGGATTCGAAGCACTTGTGGAATTGTAACTAAGGATGGTTCCGTTTAGTGAAACTGAAGCTAACGAAGTTTAAAGATGAGGTGACATAGAGTCAAGCTGACGTGTGTCCTGTATGGAAGCTGCCTTTCCGGTGTGATCTGTGGAAAGACTTGCGTAAGGAATCTGTCCCGAGTATTGATGAAGCATCAGCTGAGGGAAGAGGACATAGAATAATGCTTCTCAGCTTGTGCATGGAATAGCATTAACAGCGAGCAGTCCCTTTGGAAAGGAGGCAAACAAGAAGTAAAAGAGCCCAGTGTCAACTGCTTGCTGTGAAAGGGGAGCGATGGAGGTGGAGGAGGGAGTAATAACATGTTGAGCCGAGAAGCAGTTTGTCAGCTGAGTTCGGGTATGATATTAGTCTGCTCTGCCCTCTCCAGCGTTTGCTGTGAAAATAGTAGGATCTCTGGCTGCTGCTGTTCGTAGCTTGTGCACTGTCGTGATTCTGGAGTACTCAAGCAATGTCCCAAAGGGTTAAACTGTTATGTATGCTTACAGTCAGCCTTATATTTTTGTTTCATTGTTTTGGGTTTTTTTTTTTCCATTTCACAAATTTAGCCTTCCATAGACAAAATTTAACAGTTGGAGGACAACATATGTTTAGGAGAACTCGGGTACATCACCCGAGCTGGTTTTCTGCGACCTGAACAGCGGCTTCTTTATTATGACGGAGTTATCACGTGAGAAACTGTAATCTTAAAACCAGTCTCGTTGGATCGGTGGTACACAGCAGACCGGGGTTAAGATGATCCTGGAATTGTAGCTGCTGTAGCCCCCTGCTGTGTGATAATGCAAATGGCATCGCACGCCTCTGCGTCCAAGCAGGGGACGCTCAGTGCTCGCCGCCTAGCAAATGGTCCACTTCCAGTTCTCCCACAGCACCGGGTGGGTCTTTCTTCAACAGGGTTTCTTCAGGCACTTCCCATGCCCACAACCTGTGTACTAATGAAAACAACGTAGGGACCCTTTGATTTGTCTGAAAGAGTGATCGCTGACGCAGCAAATCAGTGGAGACAGATAATTGCTTATGGGTGAGACTTTTAGGGGTTTTTTTCATGTTTTATTACTATCAGAATTTTTTTTTTTTTTTTTAAGAGCAAATATGCAAATGGATGCTTCTCAGATCATCAAAGCTGATTTTAGACCAAGTTGTCATACAGTACTCAGTATCTTGTCTATCTGGATTCTATTTTACATTTTTAGTAGTATTTCTGCTAGCAAAATCTTGGCAACCCAACGCTGTATGCATAGGGATTATCTTGACAGCTAAAGGTTGTTACGCTGATAATGGTGCACAGCGAGTCAAAAGCACGTTGTTGTAGTTCCGTATGTTCTGTGAGGGTATGGACAATTACAGAATGGAAGACAGTAGTTTTGGCCCAATCTTTAATATACACACAAGTTGAAACATAAAATGAATCACTTTACTTGGAGGTGACCATCTTTATACGACTTACATCAATCCAGCAGAGGCTTGGTAGGCTTATTAGCTTCTTGTTTCTCAGGTTCCTTCATTTTTTATAAATTCTTTTACTTGATTTCTTCATGCATTTCTTTTGAAAGTCAGTTCACATTCGGTTTTACAACATGAAGTAACCAAACAGTCCAAGGTCCCATTGATGACCTCACACATCTTCACTGAGGAATACATGAATATGGATCGCTCAATATCATAATATTTATCATTCTTACACTCAAAATATTTACTGAGTTTCCATCTTCAGTTCAATAGCAAACAGTTTTGAAGTTTCCCACTGAAGAAGTAACTCAATAGAAATGTTAAGAGAAGCATCTCTGTTGAAACAAGTACATTTTTCTTGTCTACCTTATTACTTCTCTTTTAACATTTTTTTATTCAAGAGATGTTTTAAATTTACATAACTGTCAGTTACAATTCCATTATCATGTACTAAGTGTCACTAAGCCATAGTTCTCTGTTAAAGAAGCCTTAGTTCTCCTAACTAGCTCTGGCCTCATCCTACTGTTGACAAAATGTGCTGAATGTCTTTCAGTCAAATAATTAATTTTTCAATATTGCTATATAAAGTTAAGACTGTCTTTTGAATTTTGGGGGCGGTGGTGTTTTATTTTGGTTTTTTTTTAAACTTATGTGTCACAAATGGCAATTAAGTAACTGATGGCAACTCTGTATATGGTAAAGACATGGATATCAGGTAGTTGCCAAAGCAACAGTACAACCAGAGCCCGGTTGACTGTGTTAAAACAATGATTCCCTCTTCATCTAATATTTAAAAAGTAGAAACAGAAGATGCTGTCATTGTCCTCTTAATGCATTCTCCAAGAGAGAGAAGAAATTCTTCAATTTTGTTTTGAAACATAAATCTAATGACAGGCTAATTCTGTTACACACTCTCAAAACAATGGAGGCTCTTCTCTAGAGAGAATGCCACTGATATGCTTTTTAAAATACACAGTCCAAAACAAATGTGGAACAGTAAAATTATTAGATATATTTTAGTAGGTGTCTCCTCTGGGATTGCATCAATATTAAGTATGATCTTAATGAGCATATCCCTTCTTCCCTAGGAGATTTTCAGGTGTGTTTGAAAGGAACAAAGGAAAATATCAAATTCTAGTGGCAAGTAGGAACTTGTAAAATCATGATTTCTCTTGGGAATCTGTCCTTGAACAACTTTTCTTTCTACATAATGAAAACACTTTGAAAAGAATTGAGCATTTTGAAAAATTAATGCAAATGTCTTTACAAGTGTTCCTAATGTTGTAGGGTTTTATTTTAGGGCTTGTTTGGTTTGGTTTGTCTGGTTGTTATTGGGTTTCGTTGTTGTTGCTGTTGTTTGGTTGTTTTGTTTTTTTTTCCCCCATGAACCTATTTCAGGATCTTTTCTCTTCATTTTATAAATGAAAAGTCCAAATGCTTACAATTTCTCTTATGTTAATGCATAATAAGTCAGGATGGAGGATTTAAATGCATAGGACACTATCATAATAGCATTTCAAGGGGAGAGAGGAAGAAGCAGAGAACATTTATTTCAATGACAAAGCAGTGCTAACACCGGAGGCTGTGTATTGCATCTTCCAGTGCTCTCTTTCCTAACGTTCTGCACATAGAACTTTCTAACACAGAGAACTTGGAACAAGCCAAAAGGATTTAGTGAAGAACATTAGGTAGCTTATTTTTGTTGTAGATGGACTGGAAGTATTCCCTGTTTCTTCCTTTAACAGTGTCTACTTAACTATTGTCCTATCCTCTTCTGTATGTGTGAAAAATAAAATCATGCTTGTACCTTTTGCAATCCTTTTGTTTGCAAAACAAAGATCCTGGGATCTTCGTGAACATTGTCAGACAGCAAAACCACTCCTGAATAAGTCTGAGATTTTTGAGGGAAAGACCAATTCTTCTTATCCATGAATTCAGTTGCATTCACTACTTTCTATTTTAATCAAATGTCTCTTGGAGAGTGCGAATGCTTTTATAGCTTTCATAGTTTAAGTAGCAACAAATCACTGCTGGTATGAATTTACGTTACTATACATGCATAATTTTTTTTTTTTTTCTATTTTGTAATACTCACTTTAGAATTCTCTTCATTTCTTACATAGCTGTTAAACAGTATTAACTGTCCACAGGCAGCTTCTCTTCAGTTTTAGAAAAAATAAATAGTGTATAGTCTGTGTTTCTCAATTTGACACCCTAAAGCTGAAGGTTTCTCTCGGTCTATGTGTGTATAAATATGTATATATACACATACAAAGCTTTGTTCACATACAGATGTATTACTGAACTCCAGCTTATTCTTTATTCTGTGAACAGAGTTGGCCAAGTTTGAGGTGTGTGAAACAGCACCTATGTATCGTGGTTGTCTGCATAGCTGTAATATTCCATCTACCATTGTCTTTCTGGAAACAATTTGATGACTACATGTCGTTTCCTTTGTTGGATGGGAAGGATAGTGCAAGAGAGACTGCTTGCTTAAGTTAGAGGTGAAAATATTCTGGTTGTATTTTCAATTTCTTATATACCGCAATATTAATCAAATGATGATTCTAACCACAGTAATTCAGTTGCCAAATCTAAAATAACCTGAGGATGCTCTTACATGCAAAAATAATTTGTGACCACATATGCAAATAGAGCTATGCCTTTTCTGGATGCCATGGCTATGCAATGCCTTGCATTACTGACACTGCTTCTGGCAGAAGCTGAACAGGACAGCACAGCTATACTGACCCGTCTCTCTGAGTTGTAAAAACTCTGCCTTTTCAAAGTTCAGCACTGGAAACTCCACAACTGTGACTGACTGACAGCTCTGAAGAGAATAAGGCCAAATTACTTCACAGCAGCAGCAGTTGTAGTAGGCCCTTTGGTATTTTCCATTTGTTCCGATATTTATCCCAAACTGACCTACATCTGCTGGATTAACTGTAACTTGACCTGCTTTTTTATTCCTGCTACGCTGGAAGGCTGGAAGGCTGTTCTGGCTGGTCCCTAACGAGGCAAAAAGCCATACTAGTTAAAGCAGGAGCAATCAATTTTTGCAATTATGTAGGGGTTAAGGTCATTGAATTTGCTACTGAAAAAATAAGTTTCTTTGTAATACAAATTTGTTATATACTGATTTTTTTTTCCTGTAGCAAAGTATCAAGCAAAAGCAATGAGATGGTACAGATGAAGTCAAGCTGGAGTTTAGTATTAAACATTTATTTTAATTAAAAGATTGTACCAAATATGCTTGGTTTGTATTTATCCCTTTTAAGATTTTTTTTCTTTCTTCTTTCCTGAGTGTTAATATGTTGTTTTTTTTTTTTACCTGTGAAGCTTAAATCCTGGCATCCTAGTTGGTGGTTTGTTGTGATACAATGATGGATGTAAATTGAAGAACGTTGAAGAAGTGTCTGTTGGTTTTCAAAGTTTGTACAGGAAAAGTAAAACTTCCATGTCTGAAAACACTTTTTCACACTCCGGGTGATTAACTAAAATATTTTTTTTTTAAATCTCTAAGATATAAAGAAGGATTGAACCACAGCTCTTTGCAAATTGAGGAATACTAGTCACTAAACTGATTACTAATTAAGAGAGTATTGCAAATCTGTGACAGATCAAAAAATGGTATAATAAACAGGAATATACTGTAGTATTTCCTTTACATAAATTCTAATGTTGACATCTTAAAACGAAAAAGAGAGAACTTATTTTCTGTATATTTGCAGGAAAGCTTAAACGAACATTGCAATTTTTCATGATTTTAAGTGACATGCGAAATAATCTTGTTGGTTAAAGTAAGCGTGGCCTTGCAGTTTCCTCTTAACTTTGAGTTTTTTAAACTTTTCCATTGCACTTGCAGATTTTTTAATAATGTTATTGATGTCTCCAGCTTTGTACAGTGTGGCCTTGTAATACTATGATAAATAGGTGGAATTTGGACTAATACAGAGGAAGCTGTAAGTACCATCTTGTTTAACAATCATTTTGGTTAATGAAAAATGGTATCTGTTCAATCTAAAGGGAATCTCTTGATTTTTAAATTAAAATAAATTGTAGCAAAGTGAACAAAACCTAACATGGAGGAGGTTTTCTGCACTTAAATATCAAGTCTGACAATACTAGGATATTGCATATTAAAAGAGAGAGTGTCTCATCTTTTGCTGTAAAAATAATTTAACAGCAAATTGACCTTATAGACTGTGCTTTCTTTAGGGACTGGAGTCCTGAATCTGGCAAGTTACAGTGTTAGGATATATCTTGACTGCTGCTTGTATAAACATAATCAAGATGAGGTGTATCTGAACACAAGTGGTGTATCAGTAAGTTAGGTATGGGCTAGCACTTTGACTATCTGCCCAGCTTCCTCAGAACATTCTTCCTACCGTATCTGGAATTTTTTTGTCATATAACTTTTCACTAAATGTAAAGTTTGTGGGTTACATACTGCTGGTTCATGGTGGTTTTGGTTTGTTCTTGGTTTTGGTTTTGTTTTTTTTTTTAAATGTGAAATGCAAAATGTATGCCATTCTTAAAGGAAGTCTCATTCAGTCCTTAAAGAGTGGTCGAGATCTCACGTAGTTTCAGTATTTGCCACACAAATGAAGTTGGGGTTTTAGAATTGGATCTGACCAAAATGGCAAAGTTCTCTGCTTCCTAATTTTTTTTTTTCTTCCTTCAAATTATAAATCACTATTGCTTTGCTGTATTCTGATGTTGAATTTTGGAAGGTGTTGGGGAAGGTGTGTAATCAATAAAAATATACAGGCCATTTGGTTTTTATGTGTGGTAATCTAAAACCTCAATAGTTTATAGACTTATTTATGGGATGTTCACATATATTTAACACACAAGATTAATGTGATTTCAAAATAGCTTGGAATCTAGGATTGTTTTAAGGGAATAGGCTTTTATGTATTCTGTGTGAGCAATACCTGGGGGGTTGTGTGTCATTTAAAGTAACATGACTGAAAAATACCCCAAACTATTTTTGGATTTGGAGAAAAGGAATTTTAGCAAATCTTCTAAAAGTTTGGTTTTTTTCTGTTATAAAAGCAAGTGATTCTTCTCTTCTACAAGCCTACAGTTTTTTTCCTAATCTGATGTAACGTGTAGAAACAGGAAATCTGGATAAAGGAGGCAGTTGAACGTGTTCTGTAAAGGGTGTTCATAATTTACAGTGACATCTGTATCGCAGGATTTGGAAATGCAGATGCATTTAATGTTCATTAGATTATGCCTCTTGGAAACTGAAATAAACTGTAAATCCCAACAGGAAAACAGAATCCAGTAGTCTGTAGCACATGAAGTGAATAAATGAAAATTTTCTGCTTAATGAATCATTAATATCATAGACTTCTTTTTTTCTTTTAATTGGACATTAAAAACTCTTGTCACATGAACTTCTAGAAAGGAATTATCTTCAGAAAGAAATTTCAAAATAGGTGATTAGTTGATCACAGATAAATGCAGAATAATCTCCCAGCAGGCAGTGTTTGTTCATAGGATGCCTGCCCAGAAAACAAAACTTAATTTCTACTGTTAGCTCGTGCAAGACATGAAGTGGGGAAACAGCAGTAGCCCTATCTATGCACAAAGGGATTTCACTTCTTAAGATTGTGAAGATAAAGGCCTCAAATTTGGATCTTGTATAATCTGTTTACATGTGTCAACTGGGCAACGAGCGAGCCATGCCATGCCAACACCTAAGCGGGCTTCATGGATGATGCGTAGCTAGGTAGATAGATGAGGGACAGGGAAAGGGGCAACTTATTTTCTCTAGCATTAAAACATCCTCTCCAGAGTTACCACCAGAACTTTTGGAGTATAAGACTAAAACATATATGAAGATTATGCTGGAACGAAAGACTCTATACCCTCGGGTTTGCAGGATACACCATACCTTTTCATCTTTCTCCAGCCATGACATTATACTTTGTCCTTTCCCTGGGAAGTGAGATACAAGAAGTGAAGGTTTTAGGCTGAGAGCATTCTGTGGAAGCTATGAGAGGACATTCCTGTTTATACCATGGAGGAGAAAGTGCCTGGGATCATCATGATAGGAGGCTTAGATATTTTTTTTTCTTTTAATTTTTTTTTTTTTTTAATTCTTACGGTTTTCCCTCTCCTACTTCTCTCTGCCTTCCTCAGATGTGCACTAACAGAAGTGAGGAGGGAAGCTGCTGGCCCCCCAGTACTGGGGCCTGTCACGTGCCATGAGCACCAGTTTTAGAAGGTTTTTAGTGAAGTACTCATATTGCTTTAGGAGCCTGATTTTTTATCTTTTTTCTTTTTTTTTTTTTTATCAGTTCTTCTTACAGGCTTTAGAAATAAGAGTCAAATTTGAGAGGTGAAAATGCTTCAAAAGCTACTGTATGAAAAACAGGGATTTAGACCATCTTCAGCACATTGATGTGAATGTGTGATAAAAAATCATTTCAATGTATCTTCGTTTAATTTTCCTTGTTCTAAGTTAGATAAATCAATTATTTGATTTGAACATTTTGTTCAAATGCAGCTAAAACTCTTTGTGGGTGCAGTTAACTCCCATTTTCTCTCTAATGTTACAAGATGTGCTATCGCAATGCAAAATGCAGTGCTACCCATAAGAGTCACAGCATCAGTGTCACTTGTGCTTTATTTCAATTAAGAACCTCATAGAAAATGCTTAGTGCAGTGTATATTAGTATAAGAAGTCAGAATTGACATCAGATGATGTCTTCAGAAATGCAGTTCCACTGACATTATGTCCTGTTGGTGGTAGTGAGATCTCAGAAAATCCAGCATGTCTAGCTATGTGCTTATCAAATTCAAACATGGGCAGCTGTGCTAGTAAAACCTGCACACAGTAGAGGTAGGCAGCTTTCTAGGTGCTGCTGATGTGTCAAAGTAAACTTCTGGGTTGTTCAAATACATGTGTCTTATGTGGGGAAAATTTCTTGACAGGGAAACTTTTCGGTCCAGCTAACAATGAAAATACCTATCCCATTTCTGAAAGTTTTCTGCTATTTGCAGAATGGCAAAGTAAACATGAAACAACTTGAATGAGTTTTAATTAGTCTTTTAAATATGTTACTGAGGCTCCTGTGATGTCTGTATGATGATTTTATTTTACTTTATTTTTTTTGCATCTGAATACATATCCATATTATAGCGTGTCATACTGCTATATGGGGTAATTGATACAAATACAGTGTTTTATTTGAATTAGAGAAATGGTCCCACCAAATAGTACTAGGGATGGACGGGCAATCCGTTGGCTGTTTATGGTACTTCTGAAAACAATTGTGTTATTACAAGTCTGTGGCATTCTTGCATATGCAAGCATCTTTCTTTTTTTTCCTTCTTTTTTTTCCCCTGCAGAATACACTTGTAAAGCATCTATGTCAGGTGTTTTAATAACTCCTGACAAAACCTGTTAGTATTGTTTCCTGTGAAACGTGACAGATTTCATTGCAGAATACACAGGCATATGTGACTATAGATTACAAACATAAATCAATGGATGATAATATTTGAAAACTTTTAAATAGAGAACTAGGTGGTGCTGTTCTTTCATCTTTGTAGCTTAGCTGAATTCTTAAGTATGGACTGAGAACACCAGGCTACTACATTTCCAGAATGAATTTAGCTTTCTCAAACATCCGAAGAGGTTACTGTTTCTGCTTTACTGTGAATGCTCATTTAGGAGCTAATACCAACACTTTCTATTTTATGTAGAACTTTTTGCATCCCACAAATGGTTTATTTTTATTCAGCAGGGTGATATTCTTCCTTTTATCCTCAGTTTGGATGACTTCAGAGTGAATTCTAATAGGTTTTCTTGATTCTTTACTTGCTTGTATATTCAGGATTATTTGATCAGATCGGTTTAGCATTATTAGATGCATGAACATTTGAATCCTTTGCCATTGCTGGTTTCTTAAACATTTTAGGACTAATTTGCTAACAGTACAATGAGATCAATAATAGCTGGAAGAAATTTGTGTAACTGTAGTAGCAGTATATAAAGGAGAATTAATTAAGCAAGAAAACCAATTTATTAAATTTTGTTCCACTTACAAAAAATATAAAATTTTAATCACTGTTGTAGTTTTGCGCTGTCTTTCTCAATGCCATTAATGCTGTTAAAGGGAATAGTGAAGCTAGGCTATTATGAACTGCCTGGGATCTATGTAATGTGTTATATCAATCTTCAGTGTTGGAGCAGAAAATATATCTGATTAGAATCCAACTATCTGTACATAGCACTTGGTAGACAATGCCTCTACTGACCCCTGCTTAAACAGGAGTGTTGAAAGTACTGATGGAAGATGAAGAAATAAGGGGTAAATGTGCTTCTCTACTGAAAAAGTAATGAAAATGTGTTCTAGCTAGGTCAAAATTATGAATGTGTTTGCTCTAAGTAGGTAATTACTTAGTCAAAAAAGAAGCTGTAGCTGTTAATAGTCACAAATGGGGGAGTGCAAAAACACATTTTCTTGCAGTTTCTTTCCCCAGTTCCTTCAGAACTGCTGTAATAATATGGAGGAATCCGAAGCAGAAAGTTTGGTTTATACTTTTTGATTGTTCATGAGTAAGCATGAAATGCTTTTACTCGACTCAGAGATTTTCTAAAATATACAAATAATACCTGTAAATTAATATCTACCAGGGTTAAAAGCGGTAATTCATTTTATGTGGATTTTTGTAAGAGTAAAAACTGTAGTTATTGTTGTTCCAGTGTTTGAAACGTACCAAAAGGTGTTTTGGTTTATTCTTGGAAACTGGAAAAGAAAAACCTAAAGCAACTCTAATTCCCAAGAAATAATTTTTATAAAAACCCTTTTCATTCCTGAGAATCGAGTATTTTTGACACTGAGGCAGAAGCTACATTTGAGTACTACACAGCATGTGTTAGAGTAGTTTTTGGCATGTATCATTAAAAACAATTATCTATAGCAAAATAGGAAAAAAAGATGGATTTTTATCATCTCCTCGGTGTAGGTTCTGGGAAATACAACAATTGTGAAAGCATCAGTAAAGCTCATGTTTGCTTTTGGAGACCATTAAAATAATGTTACATTGTCATTTAGGGGTTTTTTTTTTCCCTTCCCTACATATTAACAGTATAGGGAGAGATCTAAACTAGGTACTGAGTTTTAGATAACTTTTCTATTTGAAATTGAGATTAGTATTGTAAGTTTAGTTCCCTAAGCTTACATTGCAATGAATGATTTATATAAGAAGTGCAAGATAACACCATGGATAAGGTTACTTTTCTAAACCAGTAAGATAACACGATTGAAAGAGACCATAAAATATTTTGCATTTTTATTTGTGAGGATATGATATTTTTTTCTCCAACACTCTTTAATTTCAAGGTCTCTTATGTTTGGTATTTTAATCAGTGTTAACAATATTTAAGAGTAAAAGTCAAACTTTTTTAGTGTAACTTCAGCATAGAGTATGACTTCAGTTTACTTCTTCAGTACAACTTTACACAACACATACTTCAGAGTTCAGATTAAAACTAAACAGTTGTATATAGAAAATTTAGAAAAACTTGCTGTTAAACTCAGGGAAGGGCGGAGTGGAACCTGAAATCTTTCTTCTAAATATGTAGTTTAAAGGAAATATTTCATATTTAGAGTAAACTAAATACTTTTACTTTATTTTCCCTGATAATGGAGTAACAGAACCTTTGGGTTAACTGTGGTTCATCAATTCTAATTAAATTGGCTCTAAGGCTACACAGGTTTATGATAATGATACGAGTGGGGTTTTTTCGAGTTACTTCACATTGTTTGTCATGATTAATTCCTCTTGAAAACCTTTATCTGTGTGTAACATTGTAAACATAGGGTAGTTAAATTTAAACCATAATATACATACAGAATTGTGTTTGTGTACATCTACCTACATCAAAACTGAAAATAAATGAGCAAGAAGATAGGATATTTGATGAAACTAGTTCAGTTATTTAGTTGACTGTATGTAAGTATTCCTAGTATCCAGGGTACAAATTGGGGGGTTTTGCCACCCACTCCCCCTCCCCTGAAAAATTTTATGTCTTTATAAAGCTTTTCTGGCTACACTTAAATAAGATTCTAAAGCCTAGCTCTTCTGCAACCAAACTGGTTACTTTACCTAAATAAAAGATGATAGTCTCTTTTCATTTGTGGGGGACCATATTATTTGCAATTCTGTTTAGTTTCATTGGTATCAAAGCTCATATAAAACCAAGGGTTTGTTACTTCAATGGAATTGTGTGTTGCCTATAGGTTTTTGCAATTGCAGTTTTAATTTTAGGTGTAGTCCATGTGCATATTGTATATGTATTTCTGAAAATTCAAGGATGCACTCACCGTATGTGAAGTCATGCAGTCACAGAAGAATGTAGGCATTTTTTTCAATTTGCAGAGTGCTTAAACTGTATATCTTAAGTAATTGCTGTATAGAAACTTCATAAATATAACAGGACCATTTTATCTATGCTTATTTGTCAGTGCCTGCATCCCAGAATGGAGAAGTTAAATAAGAGTTACTATTTGGCAGTTTGCACTTGTGCATGTTTTTAAATTTTCTGATGACCCCAGAGAATCTAAACCTCTTCCTCCAGTCCTTCCCCCCTCCAAGTCTGTTGAGATTGTGCAAGTACTAAAATGTGTTAAGTGATATAATACATAAAGCTTTTAGCCACCAAAAATGTTGTCTAAATGGTGACCATTTGTCCTTTAAATGTTTCGTCTTATTGCTGGCTCTGCTGGCAAACATCCCTTTGTCATTTTCAGTTTTTGGGACTTTGTCATTGCGAAATACCTTGAGACAAAGTATGAAGGAAATCAAAAGTTCTTTATTCTGCACTAAGTCCTGTGTTGAGCCTGTCTTATTCTACTTAAGTATATCTTCTGAGTAGTTAAAGTACATCAGTTTATAGCATATCTATGTTATGAGGCTGAAAGCAGACATCTCCAAACAAGTCCCGGAACTAGAAATATAACAGGGCTATGGCTGAGTTAATTAGCCTTGAGTAGTTAATTTTTCATACAGTCTTTTTTCATTATTGCTCTGGTTGCAAACATAACCACTGAACTCTTTGTTAATACACGTTCCTTTCTTCACAGGGAAATGTATTAAATCATGCTCTCAGTGTACTAAACCAAATCCAAGCATTAGTTCTGGTTTCCATTTATAACATTTGTCATAGTATACAGTGATGCAGCAGAATGCTAGAATCCCATGTTGAAATTCAGAGTTTTGAGTGAGATATAGGCCACCTTCCCAAAGTGTACCCGTTCTGGTCAGTAGAAATTCATGTGCAGAAGTTTGGAAAGAGTCGGTCAGTTTTTTCTAAGCAAAAAACATGCTGTGTAGTCAGCATTTATTGACTATGCATGTTTTTATAAACTTTGTGTTTTTAATTATTTGGAAAAAAAAATAGTTGTCTGTGCATGAGATATTCTGACAAGAAAGAGTGGGCAAAACTGAAGAGAACTTAATTACAACAGCTGAAGTAGTTTGGAAGTGAAAAGCAAAAACTTCTCCTGAAAACGTTTATTTTTGCTTTCTGTAAATTAATGTCACTTTAAAAACAAATAGTACATATTTTTGGGTGTTGATGGCAGTACAGCTGAATTATGGAAGACATATTGCCAGCAAATTGAAAAGAGCCAGACTTAGGTTGTTCCAGATCACTGTGGGTCATCTGGTTAATCCTGGATGTGAAAGGCTATACTGCATCCCAGCCGTTGTCCTGCTTTCATGAAACAGATGCTCTTCACTGAAAAGGCGTAATTAATTTCTATAAAATGGGTGGATGTCCACTTGCCACTCTTTAAATGCAACCATTTTAGTTAATTTCTGGAAATTTTTTTTGTTTGTTGGTGCAGCAGTTGTGAATTTCTTAGAGACCCAAAATAAGCTGAGAAAACAGAAAGTGTCTGAGAAAAATGTTTTCAGTGCTTTTAAGCTTTTCATTTGTTTGGCAAGCATTTGGGATCATCAGCCCTGAAAAAGGTAGTTTGAAATACTAACAAACATAATTGTTAATGCGACCTCCTTTTCACAGAAACAACCTAACATTTAAACCACCAGGAGGTCACCCTAGTTTTGCAGTGAATTTGGTCTAATAATTGTTTTATTTGTTTCTTTGAGATTTCTTTGTTAAACAGTAGTGTTGAGCAGTAGTTCTCCTGTAAAAGACCAGACTATTTGCTAGCAAGGTTAAAAGATAATACATCTAATAAAATATGGTAGAATTAACTTTATTATGCATTTGAAGTACATCTACTAAATTTTCAGTGACAGATGTAATCATTTTGTTATCAGATAGCCTCAACTCAAAGGAGGAGAGCTGCCAAAACAGATCCGACCACACCTTGTTAATACAAAAGTTTTAAAGACTAATCTTGCTATTCTACAGACCTGAGAGTGCACACATGCATGGAGTAAGCATCTGTGAAGGGCAAGATTTTCAAGGCTAGAAGACACCAGGGTAGTAATTCAGAAGAAGCTTCCGATGAAATCCAAACTTGGTTCCTTTTTCTTCCTCCTAGACAGTACTGGTCTCACCAGCTAGCAACAAAATATAACTAAGTTGTACTTGAGATGAAGTATCCCATTTGAACACTTCCTTCACTGATCTTTGTGAGATAATCATGGTGGGTCAATATTAAAAGGGTATTCTTACTTTTAAAGAGGAAGAATGCCCTCTTAATAATGACCCACCATTATTTGACCCTCAAAACTACTGGATCTGATTCTACTTTAAACAGGATCCAAAGAAGTTGTAATCACTAGGGCTTTCTAAGAAACGACAAATATTCTGTCTGAACACCTGTTCAAAAATCTGCTTCATTGCTTGTTGTTAACTGGAAAACATCTAGAGGTAAGAAGGCTGTAGGAATACAATGAAAGGCATAGAAAACTAGTTTGATACAGAATAACAAAACTCCTGGAGGCAGGATTCATGAGACTAATGCTCTAATCATCCTCTAAGAAACTTGTGAACTTCCAGTGGCTTGAATTTAGGACCAAGTTTCCTCAAATGATAACATGTTATCTGTAAGGTAACAGCTGGTCTTAACATAGATGCAAAAATATCCCTACCTTCCTGGAGACTGTAAGGAGGGGTTGTGGGTTGGTTGTGCATTCTTTGAGGTGTGTTTTGTTTTTTCATCCTTTGATGGCTGTACTAAAGTCTTTACTACGTTGCTGTTTTAGCAAGGAAATGGTAAATTTGGAGAGGTGTAGTACTTAAGGTGAAACTAAACCAGTGCGTGCGTTGCCAACTCTAGCACCACAACAATGTTCCTAACAAAACTTGTTGGTGTTTTTGATGGTCCATTTTCAGTTAGTAGGGATTTCGGAAAAATACTGAGGTAGTAGGCAGACAAACAGGAAGTTATAACTAACCTGAGGAAGCAGTTCTGTCCCTCTGCTGATCACAGCAAATGATTGAAAATTCAAGGACAGTTAATGAAGAAAAGGAGGCGGGGAAAAGAAAACAAAAGCAGTAGCAGAGCTGGTCAGTGTTTCATAGCTTCAGTTTGGCCAACTGGAGTTTTCATTTATGTCAGTAGAATTAAGGTCCTACAATTCCAAACCTTCAGGAAATTATCTAGCTACAGGTAGGCACAATTGTATTAAGTTTGAAAAAATCTGAGCATGGAAAAAGCCCAAGTGAAATACTGGAAGTACTTGGCCAGATCATAGGCAAAGGCCTAAACTAGATGAGTACGGCCTGATGCTCAGCTTGCTCCTATTCCTTGGTAGTCGCATTCACATCATAATGTGAGGTAGCATGTTTGGTGAGTTAAGAAATAGGAAAATGCAAATAGTTCTGCAATGATGGGTGGAAATGAGAGGGAGAAAAGTAATGTATGATAATATGGCAGAAGAGAGATACACAGAACATGTGATTTGAGACATGAAGGGGGGTGCCTGCTGTCAGGTATAGAAAATAACATTAGGAGTTTCAGATGGAAAAGAAATGCAGAGATCCATGCTATGTGCAGCTCATTTGGCCTCAATATGTGCTTTAGTAATTTTATTTTTCTTCTGTATGATAATAGGGTTTTACTTGCATTTGTGATTGGTTATTCCTACATCTGACTTCAGAAGAACAACTTGACTGAGTTCTTCAGTTTCGTTTTCATGTGGTGATGAGTATCTCATACTCCAAATGCTCTGTGCTTGACTAGCCTCAGGCCAGAGGGCGAACAGAGAATATACTAATAGTTTTCATCATCACTAATCTGCTGTTCTAGGATGCCACATAATATAGATGCTTTTATGAACTAAAAACTTGTTTACAAGTAATCTTTCCTTATTTTTAATGTCCACTGACATTCGTCACATTTGGACTTCACACTTGTGATTTTTAAATTTTTTTGGGCTTTATTTTCAAATCTGAAGCTGTCAATTTAAAACAGGAAACTCTATAGCATGCAAAAGGAATGAACAGCGACAATGTCTAATTTCAGTCTATTTTAATACTCCAGGGCTTTAGTTGCAGTAGTTTTTTCTAGATGTTAAATTATGCTTTCTCCCTACTTTATCATTAGTAAAGTTAATTAGCGCTTTCCTACCTATGAGGAAGCATTGCATAAGAATGTTAAATGAAGTTTGTCCGATGATCAAGCTGATGCTCTCCAGAAATAAGCAGAAACTAGTAGAATTTATTTTCCATATGATATATAAATATTTGCTGTTGTGGGACAATTTGAGGATATTTGATTTTTACCTTTTGAGGGGAAAAAAACATAGTGATTAAAAAAAAAAGTCACCCAATGTAGCAATTGTCACATTTGAAATGTCCTATGGCTACTGATGCAGAATTTGAAATTTTCTTAACTTTTAAATCAAAATTCCATTTGCTTGCATTACAAAAATACAAATGGAAATATTTTTCTTTCTTCAATTTTCTTTATTCATTCTTTGCAAGACTTTACTTGCTGATAGTTCCTTTTTTCCTCTTTGTAAGCACGAATTCACTCTTGCTTCATTTTGTTCTTGTGATTACTTTTTTTTTTTTTAAAGTGTCCTTGTTTTCAATGGGATTACATGAAAATTGATTAGAGTAGTCTCTTGCTGTAACTATTCAGTAAATTCAGAAGCTTCTCCAGTAGGTTTTTGGGTTTCTTCCCTTTAATTAAGATGCTTTTTCCTGAGAAACGGGAAAGTTCTGAATCTAAATATCCTCCACATTTCAGTAGGCTTAGTACAGATGCTTTACTTCTTCATTTTGTCCTTCTGAGATGAAAACACTTTATTTCAGGCTTGGTTTTGTTTATCCTCTAGTTTAATCTGAAATGCTCTCTAGTTGTTCAGTCCAAGGTTATATTCTGCACTTTGACTTCGCTACCTCAAAAATGTGTAAGATAACATAATGTATAGTTGATGCTTTGTGGCAAAAGTCACAAATCCCACTTAAGATTTATTTCTAGTCCTGGCACCGCATATTCTTGAATGTATATCTGGAATGTTGAAAACTCCAGAAATTAATTAACTTCTAGTAGTGTCTGCCTAAAGACAAAGTGCTCCAAGTTGTCAGTAGAGATTGAATTTAAAGGAAAATCTACAATACTTCAAAATTCTTCTGTGGGTTAAAATTACAAATGAGAGAAAATAGATGGAATTCTTGTTTTATTATTCAACTACTTATAAAGATTTACTTATGCATTTAACGAACATTTATAAATATGGCATTTGCAGACTTGGAGGAATTTTTTATGACTTCGGAATAGCATGCAAAGTTATTTGACAGTAGCATAAAGACATTTTTGTTTGATATAATGTTAATGTTTTTACCAAACTAAAGCTGCTTTTCACCTGCAAACAGTATATTGGCATTGCATTCATTTAACAAGAGTTCACCGATTATTAGTGCATTTCGTTTTAAAATGGATTCTTGACCATTCTAGGTGTTTATCTAAGCAACTGTAAGTTCTAAGTTTATAAAAGCTTCTCATGACAGAAATTGCATTAGTGTGTGTGTGTATATATGTGTTTGTGTGTCTATGTATGATTTTTCAAAAATAGGTTATGAATGTGTGATATATTAAAATAGGCTTTTAATAGGCTATTTATTTGTTTATTTTTATAGTAAGAAGGAAGGTATTTCATGGCATTTTTTTCCTTTTGGCAAATTCATGTAATGTGACTGAGGCTGAAGTTTTATTGACTTACACACTTTCTCCTAATAAGTTTCTAACTGTGAAGTTTAATGTTCATTAGGAGTAAGTTTTCAGAAGCAGATGCGGGACTTTAGAAAGCAGTTAGGTATTGAGAAACAATCTTGAGTTTCTCCTTTGCCTGGCCAAGCTTCTGAAGTACACCCTTTGCGGTGTACATATGAGACCAAATCTTTTGAAGAGTATCATCAGAAACTAGAGTGTTTAGAGACAAGTTAGACACCAGAATGGCTGCTGTATGAAATCTAACCATTATATGGTATTCAGATAGATTCATATATATCTATGAGTCAGTTTAAAATTAAGTTCTTTCAGTACGCACCAAAACAATGGTCAGAGAAGATTTCTTTCCATCATAGTTACTCAAGGAGGAAAAACCAATAGGATCAGGTAACTGGTCTGTTTCCACCAGAACATTTTCAAAGACTCATACTAATGTGGGAGCAGACTGGAAAGTAACAATTAGAAACAGTTAAGAATTGTGGTTACTCGCTGTGTTTACATCAAAGGACATCTGTGAGAAATCTTACTAAATCCAGGTGCACATTAAAAAAAGTTATTTAACTTACTTAAATTATTAGACTGGGGCTGACAAATTAAGAGAGTGAATCATTGTTTATTTTAAGTGTCAGTTGCCAGAAAGATCACTATCCTCCTACGTTGTTTCTAAACGTTTTTGCTTGGGAAAATGACCAAATTTTTCATCATTTCTGACTTTGCCAGGATGCATTTGTTCTGCAACTTAAAGCTGTTAGATATGCTCTAAATACTCTGAAAATTACAGATCAGTTGGATGACAGTGTTAGTCAGCATCTTCAGCTGCTGTGTTTTCCAGTAGGCTTTTTAAGGGTGATAGGTAGAGCATGCAGTGTTGCTCAGACTTTGCATTTGGCTGCGTGCCTCAGAGGGGGTTTTGTTGTGGCATCCGTTGTGTGCCTGGCAACTCCAAGAAACATGGAGCAGATCCTGGGGCAGCGGATGGCTCCATCTCCTTTGGTCTTCACGTGTCCTTACAGACAGAACTGCAGCAAGAAGTAGGGAGGAGGTGGCACAACTGCTTTTGAGGAGTAGTGAAGGTTAGCAGAGGAGCTGTAGGAAGAGAGACTGATGAGGAAATGGTCTGGTGCATGCAGGAGAGGAACGCAGAACTGGTGAAGAAAGGATGTGTGAGTGAGATTGGATCAGAGCAAGAGGGAAGAGAAGTTACAGCAGTGTGTGGTGAGGAGATGATGATCTGCGGAGTATGGACAAGGAGCAGCAGAAAGCAATAGCCACAGGCTTCTTAAAGAAGGTGTAACAAACCAGTGAGATGATGTGCTTAGAACAACTTCAACTATTTCGCTTGAGATTTTTATACTGTGACAATCAACAACATTGAAGTGGTTCAAACAAGAACATATATAAATAAAACAAAGGATTCTTTATCACTTTTAGTGAGGTAGCAACTTAACCAGATGACTCTGGCACTGCTGAAAGTTTAATCCATGGGCTCTTGGAGTTCAGGACACAGCTGGAGTGCTATTGACCTGAGTGCATCTTTGCTCTAAGATAGTGTTCTGGGACACCAAGATTATTTTGCTTCAAATTAAGTTGTCTCTTGTGCTATGTAGCATGATTTTACAGCTGCCAACATTTGCGGGTTTGATAATGTTAGAGAATTTGTTTTACAGGTGCATTAGCTTTTGAAATGTTTCGTAATGACAAATGTTAAAACAGTTTAATATGTCTGCATATACTTTCTCATTTCAAACTGTGTTGCTTTCACTGTACCACACATGCTAAAAAAAGCAAAAAGGCAAACCAAAAGTATAGTTCAATTTATGCTTTTTTGTATATTAACATTCTGGTTTGATTGTATGATGCTTAACTTTGGTAACTATTCCAAATACCTTAATAGGTCAAGGTTATGTGCCAAATGTTTGTGAGTAAAAAGAGAACGAGACATGATTTAAATGTAGATGTTATTCTGAAAGACTTTCATATATTAAACCAGTATTTTAACCTTTACAAATATATATATAGTGAAATAGTTTTATAAATACATATTTATATACGATTCTGAGACCTTATGTTGTAAACCTACAGTAAACCTTGATCCTTTTAATAGTCATCCAGCAAAGACTGTGAAGAACTGATTGAATTCATAGCCTTCTTCTTAAGTTCAAGTCAGCCATACAGCCCACCTAGCTATTGATAAGTCCAGTTCTGGGCGCCTTGGTATAAAAAGGACAGGGATCTCCTGGAAAGAGTCCAAAGAAGGGCTACGAAGATGATTAAGGGCCTGGAACATCTCCCCTATGAGGAAAGGCTGAGTAAGTTGGGACTGTTCAGCCTTGAGAAGAGAAGACTAAGGGGGGACTTAATTAATGTTTATAATTATCTTAAACAGGGGATGCGGGGGGAATCAGCCAGCCCCTTTTCAGTGGTCTGTGGAGACAGGACAAGGGACAATGGCCTCAAGTTGGAGCATAGGAAGTCCCGCACCAACATGCGGAAGAACTTTTTCACAGTGAGGGTGACAGAGCCCTGGGACAGGCTGCCCAGGGGTGTGTGGAGTCTCCTTCTCTGGAGATATTCAAGACCCGTCTGGACGCCTATCTGAGTGAAATGTCCTAGGGAGCTGCTTTGACAGGGGGGTTGGACCCGATGATCTCTCGAGGTCCCTTCCAACCCCTACAATTCTATGATTCTATGATTTTCCTCCTCCTCTTTTGCTAATACAATAAAATAATGATTTTAAATTCTTGATCTTGGTTTAATCATGGTATATTATGGATTTTGTTTGTTTGTTTTGAGTATGAAATCAAACAGTGCTTTTCTTGCTTTTTCACTTGTCCACTGTGGCAGAAGAAACGGGAACAAGCTCTGACTTTCTCACATCTGTGTCCTTGAATCTCATGACGTCTCCATGTTTAGTCAATGTTTATCCACCCATAGGCATTCAAAAGACTGCTGTGACAGCAAGCTTTCGAGGTAATAATCTAAAGAGCATCTTCCAGTTAGAAACATCAGCATTTCTCAGCTCACTTTCAAATCTAGGAAACTCTAACAAATGTAGTCGGTAAAATAAAACCCCTGATCTTCACTCCAATAAGATTATGTCTTCCTTAAAAGGCAGATGCCCCATGTGGCATGCTGGCAGGATGGCTTTTCTGGTTTCGGACTGGTATTGTGACATGGTTATAAGACAGCCACCTTCCTGATGGTACCTTTTATGTAAGTATGTGTAGTGCTATTGCTTATGATATTTGTTTCTCTTGATGATAATACTCGACCTTAATGAGTCTTTTTCACCTTAACAAGGTTTCAAACTTCTTGGACTGAGTGTATGCCTCCAACTAACTATGCACTTCACAGAAAAAAATTTGAATGTAAATGGCGTGTTTGCCCTTTTAAGAATTTCTGCACTTTCTAAAAATACTTCCATTCCATTCTGTTTCATCAGCCCTTAACTAAATCTTTGTAAGTGTTGGAGGTTAGGTGAGGTTTAGTTGTTTATTTTTTTTAATAGGCTACACACTGGCTATAATATGCAAGATTCATAGTAGCTTATGTTAACTGTGTACATTGAGCTGTAATGCACATTAGTTTCACTTAGCTGCCTAGGCTTTTTCTGTGCTCAGTGGGGGAAGAGGCTTCTAACTTTCTTATTCTAGATTTCAAGTGCGTCAGAAAACTGCTGTTCATTTACTTGTTTTTACATCAGAGGTATCCATGCAATCAAGAAGCCATGCCATTATTTCTCTTCACCTTGGCCACAAGTTCATTAAGCTCAGTTCGTAGGTAACCGCATGTCCACAAGGATACATTTGCACATTTCAGAAGTATTTTTGAAAAGGTTATTCTCCACAACCTGCCCAGAGATGTATTTTCATTTTCTGACTGTGGGAGAAGAAGGAATAAATGAAGAGAGGGGATGTCACAAGGCTGAAAATGGAGAAATCGGTCATTTTCCTTTCGTTCTTTAGTGAGTTCAGAGAACTGAGAAGTGGCTGGGTGTGATCAATTTGGTAAGAGGGCAACTGTATGAGAGAGCCGCGTCTGTGGCATAGCTGCATAACTTGTGTCGGAGGGGCTGACTTCCTCCCCTTCCTCTGGAACTTGGGACAGTAATCAATAATAAATTACTATCCTTTTCATATTATCCTGTCTTTTAGGACAACTTTTAAGTTCAGAAAAAGGAATAATTTGTAACTATAGTACATGCAAGTAAAAAAGAGAAAGCTGGATAATAGCAATTCTTAAAGTGGAAATAGTTCTCTATCTCTGTCTAGCTCTTTTCTCAGCTTTGTGTCTGGCTTTTGCATGAGCTAAGAATAATCTATCGTTATCCATACACAGAGTTTGTCTGAAATTATTTGTCAAATTGTGAAGTGTAAAAAAAGCAACAACCAACAGAACACACCGAAACCAAAATCCAAAGCTAATACTTGCTCCTCTCTCTTCCTTTTTGGATGTTTTAGACCTTTCAGGTGAAAGTGAAAAATGTAATAGTAGAAGACATGGGCATGTTTTTCTACATGTCAAAGTAAGTTGAAGCAAGCTTTTTTTTTTTCCCCCTTTGGCCAAACCATCTGAAATCTGAAATGGCTGGTGTCTTCCTCATCTACCAGTGGGGTATTTGGTGGGAGGCAGCAGGAGCAGCTTGCTGGATCATTTTGTGAATGCTGCTTCCCTCTTGCTTATCAGAACCATTTCACCAGTTTTATATCTTCTTTTAGCTGCCTCAAACTTTATGGCCCATCTGTTGGACATAAACAAGCTAGGAAGATCTCTTGGGTTATAAGAGCTGCCTGTCTGATTCAGTGGCAGTTGGAGGCAGGGCATGTTACTGGTCAGAGAGGATGTTGTGTGCAAGGAGTAGACGTGTACAGCATTGTAGATACTTTTGTAATACAATGGCTACTGGGGAGTAGGGAATTTGAGTGACTTGAGACTGAGAAAAAGAAGGGGTAACATTCCACTGAGAGCTCATTCTTTCAGACAACTGGATCTTGAACAGTCAGAAGTAAATTCCCAAGTTCTCCTGTTAGAACCTCTAAATCAGCTATTTGCATGCATGCTTGCAGATAACTACTGTTTTAAAGACCCAGGGCATCAGGATTCAGCAGGTCTGTTAACTTTTACAAAGTTGAAAAGTTTTCACTGTCACTCACTGCTGTCATGAATTGCACAGATTAGCTTCCTAGAATTTAGCTGCAGCTGACTGGAACTCAGAACCCCCGTACCCCTGTTCTGCCATGTGCTCGGTCTTGTGTGCAGGTGTTTTGACAATGCAGGTGTCAGTGCTCTCTGCTGCATCTGTTCTCAACACCATGTGCTAGCCTATTATTGGGCTGTAGCACAAGGCCTGGAGAGTTGTACTTAGGAAATGGGATGATTTTAATGTTGGTTTTAAGTTTGATGAAGGGTGTTTATTTGGTTGGAAAACCCTCTTGGTTTTTGAGGACAGTATTTTTTTTTTTTTTTGAGCAGTAAAATTGCTACAGCAGAATAGTTTTATGTAAGAAGATAATCCATATTTTTAAAGGTAAACGTGATCTCTACTAATGAAATTACCATACAAGGGGAACATGTTGTAAGTTATAAAGAACAGGAATTCAATAATCAAGGTGTGGCTATAACCACTCCATTGTAGCACTTAAAATTGCAAGATAAGAATGAGCTGGTTTTATCACTTGTTTGCCCATGTCTGTACTGTATTTGGTATGGTTTTTTGTCAGCTTTCTCTGTTTAGAAGTAGAAAAATGGATATTTTTTTCCCTAACTGTATACAGCATATGTTTGCTGTGTAATGTGGTGGGGGACAGCAAGTTTGCCTGTGGCAAAGCTAATTAATTTAAATGCTCAGTCTGCTCTGGCACCTCTAAGTAGACCACTTCATTTTCTGTACTTGTAGACTCTATTCTTCGGTGTCAGTTCACTGGTGTGGTAAAGCACACTAATGTTTGAAGTCAGGATGTTTTTGTAATGCAGATACTGATTTGGAGCATCCACGTGACTTAAAAAATGTTGGTCATAAGTATTCTTTTATTGCCATGTTTTTCCACCCATTGGAATTATGCTGATAGTTTTATTTCAAAGATGCAGTTAACATATGTGTTTCAGGGACAGCATTGAAGTAAAATAATCTGACACACCCTGCTAGACACATGCACATAGAAAGTATTTTTGGAGTTGCCTCAGTATTGCTTAGAACAGTGGGATGCTTCCAGCGCACACTGGCTATTGACTAATCCTTCTGCAGATGTCTCCTATAAAACTGGGTTCACACTTTAACACTCAATGTTTCTGGTTTGGCACTCTACTTGCTCCATACATATTATGGTCACTTACTTAGGGAGCCACATTTACAGATTAAGTGGCTGCTGTGTGTTACTGTGAGCTGCCCAAAACAGCCTTTCCCTTTGCATATTGTTGAATAAGCTACTTCAGTAAGAAAACACTGAGGAACAGTTCCTTCAACATTTTGGACTCTGTTTGACAAGCCTTATAAGACATCCCCTTATAAAACTGTCTTCCTGCTTTGACACCCATGTTTATCTGACACTATTTTTTCACAAAAATTTCTCAAACACACAAAAGCAACACTGAAAAACCTTTGTTTTTGAGGACTTGCATAGAGCACTTTTCCTTCTCCTGCTCCTTGCCTTTTTCCTGGATTAAAATAGGTCTCATGTGGCAGATCTCTTCAGGACCCTCAGCTTTATCCGTGCTGGCTGTCGAGGGGCTGCTTCCTGGGAAGCTGAGGTGTCTGTGCCACACTTGCCCCCAACTACCCAGGACCGCTGAATTTAACTGAGCCCTTAAAGGATATTGGAACAGAGGGCAGGTGAAGACAGTGCCTGCTGCACGCTTTTGCTACTCTCTGAGTATGCCTTTTAAGTTACTGTTTCAAAGTTAAATTTTTAACAGCTGTAAAGAATGAAATGATTAAACTCCCTAAGTTCAGTAGCATTAAAGGTTGGAGCTTTAAATTACTAGTAATTTCTGTCATCAATCTATTTTTAGAATGTTTGTGGGGGGTGGTGGTGCTGCTGCTGCAGAAGATTTTAAACATGTGAGTAGGTTGTATTAAAATATATGATCAAATTTATATAATTTGCTTATAGTCATGTACACTCTTGGGTTGCATTAAAAACAATAATATGGCAACCTCTGTATACTTTCAGGCCAGCCTTGTCTTGAAACGCGCCCCCCCCCCCCCATCACATTTCCAAAAAGAATTGAACTCAGTCTGTTTTAAGGAAGTATTGTGTACGTATCAGGAAATACACAGCTAAGTGAAAAACCAAACCATATGTATCTGGAATAAACTTAGATCAGAATGTGTGCTGTAATAATTTTGAATAAAGGAGTTTGAGTTGTATGAATACCTTTTTCTAAACTTTGTAGGGTAGCAATTTATACAGAAAGCATAAGTCTAGGTGTGTCTAGTCAGAGAGTAGTCAGTCAGTATTTGCCCACTTTGTGGCCTGTATGACACCCTAGCTATGACAGATACCATCAATGCCTTCTCTTTGGTCTGTGGTTCTCACTGAGAAAATAGCTGAGTTTTCCAAGTAGTTTTCCAAGTAGAGTATTTGAACTTTTAAGACTGTATGGCAAATGGTTTAATGCTTTGTGTATGCTGAATGCTTGCATAAATATGCATGAGTGAAACAACTGTAGAAAATGTCGACCAGTAACTGAATTTTACATGCAGTACCTGAGCTCTTAGCTTTAGTTTACTTGGAAGGGATAAGAGTTTCACATACTTTGTTGTAGCAATGTAGGTGTCGGGTGCTTCACATGCTCTGCCGTATCGTGGCTTTTGTAGAAAGGCAGTGATCTGTCATCACATCCTACTGTAAAGTAAACCCTTTTTCCCCCCTCTGATTCCTGAACTTTTGCTATATGTGCATAGTTTATTGTTTTAGCGGGCCACATTTCACAAAAGGTAATTTTCATGGAGGGGAAGTAATTTATCATATAGAATTTCTGTGGAAGATTTTGAGGATGGGAATATACTTTGAATTTATTTTTAAACGCACACATATTGAACTGCAGTCTTTAAGAAGTAAGGGAAGAGATTAACCCAGTTTATTAGTTGGAATTTCATTTGTAGGACAGACAAGATCGTATTGAAACTAGAGTGAAAAGGGGTGTCTGTATGTCAATAAGACTTCAAAAGAGTCAAGGTAGGAGGTTCTGTTCTGAAGTTAAAACTTGTAGTGGTTCTTCAATACATTACCTATATATTCAGTGTATTGATACCTATATATTCACTATTAGCTTTGTCACTGGGTCACTGTAGTTGTAGATGATCTTTTTTTGGATACATAGCTTTTGTATTTTGGGTTTTCAGTTGAAGCTTTCAAGATTTTCTGAGTCTCACCACCCTTAAGAAGTGCTTCAACTTGCTGTCAGTTGGTAAACTAATACAGATAATAACTTCAGTTAAAATAGTGGCAATGTGGAACTTGTACATCTGTATCCCAGATGTACAACATTTCTGTAACCTAAAGAAAACATAGATGCCTAAAGAAGTCTCTCAGGGATTTATTGCTGTGTATTAGCAGATGCACTGACCTCCCATATTTGTGGCTGAATTTGTAAATCTTGATTTAATGAAAATATGGCAAGAATTTGCATATTTATACGAAGGAAAGCTTGATGCTACTAGAGTCTAGAAAAATCATTTCTCTAAGCTGATGTGCTTGTTTCATCTACAAGTTGAAGCAAATTCTGTATTTCAGTAGTTCCCTTACTTTTATTGACATTTTTTGTTACTTAATTAGTTTCACTCTTTTGAGGAATTTGTTCTCACACAGCTATAGTATTTAAGCAGATTAAAGCCAACTAAAAGGGACACTTGCAGAGGCTTACTTGAGGTTTTGTATACAAACCAGATTCTTTGATCCACTTCCCAAATATTTGTATCTTGGCTTACACGCTGGAAGTGAGAAATCTAAGCGAGGAAAAAAAGTGGAAAACTAAAGTGAAGCAAAGACAGTTTGCTTTTAAGGACTTCCTCATTTTGAAAACAATATTTTTTTTTTCTTCAGACAAAAAAGAAATAATTTCTGAAGGTGGATTCTGAGAATGGTTTATTGAGATTGTTGCGGTGGTTTGACCCTGGCTGAAGGTCAGATGCCCACCAAAGCCACTCTATCACTCCCCTTTTCAGCTGGACCAGGGAGAAAATATATATTGAGAGGGTCAGGAGTTGAGCTAAGGACAGGGAGAGATCATTCCCCAGTCAGTGTCATGGGCAAAGCAGACTCAAGACAGAGGAAAGGAAAGAAAACTCTCTAATTGATGACCCTGCACTGCACACCCGGTGACACGAGTCGGTAATGAGAAGTACCACCAGATCTTAAAGCACCTCCCCCCACCCCTCCCTTCTTAGCAGGCTTCACTTCAGTCATGATTTTGCTCCCTTCTTCTCCCCACCCCAACATGGCACGAGGAGGGGCAGGGAATGGGTGTTTCTGTCAGTTCTTCATGAGTTGGTTTCCTTCTTAGCTGGGGGTGGGTGGGCATTCCTCATGGCCTTCTAAGGGGTGCAGTCATAAAATCATAGAATGTCTCTCAGTTCCACACTGCTCCAGCCTGGTACCCCATGGAGTTACAAGCCCCTGCTGAGCAAAACTGCTCCAGTGTGGATCTCTCTCTTGGTCGCTCTCACTTATCTCTGTCTCTATCTCTCCCCATGAGCTGCAAGTGCTGGCAGAGGCTTGCTCCAGCATGGATTACAGCACCTTCTCTATGTCTTCACCAGCTCCAGCATGGGACCTCTCCATGGGCTGTAGATGGGTCTCTGCTCCCTGTCATCTTCCATGAGCTGCAGGGGGACACCTGCTCCACCATGGTCTTCTTCACAGGCTGCAGGAGAATCTCCCTCTCTGGCATCTGGGGCATCTCATCCCCTCCTTCTTCACTGACCTTGGTGCCTGCACAGTTTCTTACATCTTCTCAGTCCCTTCTCTGTTGGCAAAAAGTGGCTGCTAGCATTTTTTTCTCCTAAATGTGATCCCCAGAGGCGCTGTGACTGTTGCTGATGGGCTCAGCCTTGGTCAGTGGCAGATCCGGCCTTGAGCTGGCTGGTGTTTGCTCTGTCAGGCCTGCAGAGAGCTTCTAGCTGCTTCTTGCAGAAGCTACCCCTACAACACCCCCTTCTCCACCAGAACCCAGCCATGCAAAACTAGAACAATTGTGAAATACATTGGCAATACAAAGTCTTACGTAAAATAGTAGTGAATGGATTAATACTTTGGTAATTTGCTGAGAGTTCTCAAAGTCAATCTATACTTTTGTATTCCACAGCTGTATCCAGATTCATTGCTGAATGAACATTAGTTTGGTATTGTTAAAGAAGAAGAGTTTCGGTATTTTTACATATCTTATTTAGATGGAGGGAGATCAGAGTACCGATTTAGAGATCCAAGTTGAGTTTAGTTTAGAAAATAAAAGGGGTTTAAACCTCAAGAAGCAGGGACTAAATTTACTTCTCCCCATTATTGAATTCTTCTGTTACTATTCATGCATTCTACTGGAAGAGTCCTACAGTAATTTTGCAGGTAGATGCCAAAGAGGTTTGGTTGTTTGGTCTTTGGTTTTGCTTTCTGAGGTTTTGTGGTTTATTTTTGTTTGCTTTGAGCACTTGGCTTTTTTTATTCTGTGCTGCCACTAGCTTCTCAGTAACACTAAGAAAATTTTTAAACTACAGCATTCCAAAACAGATCATATTGATGGTGTAAGTGAAAATGTAGGGGCTGATCTGTACTTGCTACTTTCAAATTGACATCTGTCATTGTAATGGGCTATCAATTGACCTTTCAAGCTTTTGAAACTAAATTGACTATGTATTATTTTGAGCTGCTTTCTTTCATTTCCTTCTGTTTTCAATATTCCATTTAATTACTTGGCTCAGACTAATAAATGGTTTTGTTCTTACATCCTGAAAGTATAGTTTTACTTTAATTGCTATATCTGATTTCACATTAGTGCTCAGTATCCTAGCAACTTAATTCCTTTGTATTTTTTCTTACTTCATCGTTATTACTTGTGCAGTTTGACCAAGCTTTTTTTCCCCCCTTGTCTCTTGCAATGCAAATCTAAACGTGGTTTTGACTGATGTCATTTATTTCTTCAATAAAATGGACAATATCCAGTTATAGAGATGGAGTCTAGATTAGTTGAGTCTACTGAAAACAGATGTAATGTGGATCCTCTTGCTGTGTTAATGGATTTCTATTCTTTATCGTTTATTCAGATGAAGTAAATGTAGCTTTTACCCTGAAATCTCACTTGACCCTGAAAAACTTTTATAGTCTTCAGTGCACGCAGTGTGATGTTCTGCAAAATTGGCATTAACATTGGGGAGATCATCCTGATAAGTGTGTGTTTTCATCTCCAGGGCTGTTCATTTTGGTAACTTAATGGAAAGAACATTATGATTTCTGCATATGTCTGATGTTGTAGCAAATAGGTTTTGTAGATTGGATATCTAAATAGGTTTGTTGTTGGACTCAACTTTGTTGATTTTTGTTTTTTGATGTTTTTTGGTTTCATTTTAGATTTTGAATGCTTGTAGTGGTTGGACATATATACTGTTACAGTGAAATAGAAATTATATTTAATTTAGCATCACTTTTCTTCTGACTAGTTCCTTTTATCAGAGAGTCAATTTTTTGAAGAAATTTGTTTGCATTTTGGAGCCCTGAAATAGAAAACAAATAGAAAACAAACCTCATCCTGGATTTAAGATTAACATCAAGTTTGGAGAATATAGGATTGGAGTGCTGTGCAGCTGGGATTATTTGAAAGGGTGGTGGGTTGGGGAATTAAGGGACAGATGTTTTTTCCGTGTAAACCAACATGGATGGTAAATATCAAGAATAGTGATGATAACTTTATATAAACAAGTAGTACAATATATGTGTATTTTTATATTGAGATGGACTGAAAAATCTGACATTACAATCTTAAAACATTGAAAGAAATAAAATTAGTCAAATGCATGCATATAGTGCTTGGTTACTGAAATGCTCACTGATATGGCATCAACTTCAAGACTGTAGCTTGATTTAATTGAATTTCTTCTTGGTCTGTAAGTAACCTGTTTGGAAATGGCAAAGTTGACAAAACTATTTCTGGGAGTAGGAAACAATGCCTATGATACTTGATAATCTTTGGTAAATAAAACACAAAATGTCTTTGGGAAAAAAAGTACCTTGTCAGAAAAAGAATGGCTGTAAATAGTATTCCCACAGCGCACCTGTCTTAAGAGACTGTGAAGTCAGAAGACCTGAGAAGACTGGAATTGTTGAGATTCCCTGTGGTCAGAAAGAGATGTGCAGAGAATCCTAGCTGCACCTTCTGGCTGCTGCTGGCTGTTGGGAGTCCTTGGGGAAAGCAGTAAAGCAGATTTAAACCTGATCTCACAAATCTGCTATGGAAAGGATAAGCCATTGCTTCAGCTTGAACTCTGCAGTTCTGTGCTCTGTGAACTTAGAAATATGACTGTAGCTTTCCTCTGCTCCCTCTCTCTTTCCTTTCCCAAAATTCTGGACTTTTATCTTTCTGTGTCATAATTATTCATTACTTCATCTTTTTTTTCCAGTTGATGGATTGAATGGTTATGCCATTAAATGAGCAAAATTCAATTTTTTGAGTCTTCCCAATGGATGACTCCTTACTAGTCCCTTATCCATATGCTTTCAGCACTAAGAGTATTAAGAATATGTGTAGTAGTTATTATTAGAATTCTTAGAGGGTAAAAAAAAGCAACTTGATCTTCATCTTAGATTAAGAATAGAAGATATTTAAAGAAAAAAATAATATTAATCGGGATATTTAATACATCTTAAATTGTTCCTTTTACTAATGAAATAAAATGTAATGTATCATCATATCTTCCAGGCACAAATGAAGAAAAATAGAGATCTAGTTTGTTTTAATCAATTTTTATTAATTCTGCCCTGAAGCTCTTCATGATTTCAGCATGGAACACAAACACACAGAGCAGCAGACAGTGAGGAAATCAGTCTCATTAACCTCTCTTGGATAGAGCATGGTGGAGAGTCATTTAGGATGCAGACAGGTTTTATGAATAACATGCTGTCCATGTTTCCACCCAGGCCAGAAAGGCTTCTAGCTCCTGGTCCAAAGAAGGTGTCAAGCTATTAGTACAGACAGTGCCACGAGAGAAGGTGTGAACAAAGTATCCTGTCTTCATCTTGAGAGTTGGAGAGGGGAAAGACAAACATCTCAGTGCTAGTTTCAGGTTAGCATCTTCATTTCTAATTCACAGGAAATGTGTGAAAAGCTAAATGGTTGACTTGCAAAGTAGGTTTTTTTTTGGTTTGGTTTTGTTTTTCCCGTGTCTATTTTTTAGGATAAAAATCCCCAATAATAACTGAAAAAAAATATTACATAAAATATCTCATTCCTAAAAAAACCCCAACAAAACAACTGAAAACAAGCCACCAAAAATCACACAAAACCCCAAACCTGCAGGAGGTTAGAAACTACTGATGGAACTGATGTGGTTGCCTGTATTATGTAGCTAATAGCTGTAAGTGTTGTAATGATTAGCAGTTGTGCAGCAGGTGAGACAAAGGTGATATGCTGAAGAGTTTGTAGATTTTAAGGCAGTTTGCTCATAGTTATCTGTGCTCTCAAAAGCTGCCAGTTCTTCAGCCAGGAGCTTGGAAGCCTGCACAGACCTGGCTCCAGCTCAGAGCTTTCATGTGCTCTTGAGCAGAGGCACTCTCAGATTTCTCCTTGGAGCCTGTACTCTAAAGTTCATCCAGGCTCCCTAATTCCAGAGAAAGAAGGCATGGAAATGTGGGCATGGAAAGGCGGTTCCCTGCATGTTCACTCAAGTCGTCCTGTAATTGCTGACATGATGGCAGTCTGTCATGAAGTCACAGATGGTGGAAGCTAACCTTGTCGGATAGCGTGCCCTGAAATACCTGATTGCGTAAAATGCTTGTCACCGCTGAGACATTTTGGTAGTCTTTAGAGTTTTCCAGAATTTCATTAGAAAATAACTGTCTCTATTTAACAATCAGTACTGTACATGCAGCATATTACAACCGTGAAAAACGAGATACTACTCTGTCTCTCCGAAGTGGTATATAATTTATATTACAGTTTTTACATTGTTGTCTGATTTAAGCTAACATATGCTGTAACTACAATAAGCATATGTGCTGTATGGATCACAAAGAGATTTCATGCTCTTACTAGGAAGCAATGACTCAAGTTTTGTGTACTACTTTCCATATGATCTGTATTCATCACCTCCATTAAAAAAACGTTAAGTCCGAAGCTTTGCTTCACTGAATGTTAATGTTTCTTATTTAGTAACATTAATCGCCACTCACTTTTTCTAATGATCTGTATTTTAGAAGCTTGAAAGAAATGTGGAGCTTTCCAAGAGAAAACGGTGGGTGTGTGTGGTAAACCCAGCTGGACGGCTCTCCTATAGAGTGTATCTACCTAGTTATGCTTCTTTTCCCCTCTTCCAATATTTTGAGTTTATGGATGAATTGGCAGGAGGCAGAGAAGAACCCATATGCAGTAACAGAGTAGCTAGTTTCATAGAAGGCAACAGAGTTTTGAAAGTGCAACATTGAGGATCTTCACAAGGCAAAAAGGGAATTTGCAGGTGTTTCTGTATTTTCACATTACGCTTGCATTTTAGCTTTGGGGACTGATAGCTTGCTGTCATCATCAGTATTTTCTCTTTGTAAAGTGTATGAATGCTAAACCACTGTTGTAAGCCCTATGTACTGCTACTTTTCCAGAAAGTTAATGTAGAGGGGAATATTATAGGCAACATCTTTTGGTGTCTCACTCCATGATATAGAAATTCTTGACTTCCTGAGTTAGGTAAATGTCTGTCTTGGCAGATGAAACCCATGAGGAAGTTACAAATATACTTTTGGTTTAGCCTGCTGTCTTCTCTTTCTGGGCAAGAAACTGAAGTCCAGATTTGTAGAACACCACCAGTATAGGAAATAAGATAACTGAAGGGTGATTTTTAGTTACTTGTCTGGAAGTCCAGATAGGAATGAGAATCCATGTATACTAAATAAACTTCTAAGAGATTTCTCAATGTATATAAAAAAGGACCACCACTTGAATCTCTTTCATACTAAATCAGACTTCCACCTAATTCTTAGTGGCAGACAGGTGGACAATCAGATGGATGGATGGATGTCTCAGGTGCTCTAACCAGAGGATGTGGAGAATATTGCTTCATGAATTCCCTCACTAGTCCATCTGGTTATAAAGTGTGTGATACACAGTATTACAATCCTGGTAGGAAGGGTGTGCAGTAAAATGAATTCATTTTCTAGAAAAGCTGAATATCCCCTTAGTGAGACAGGATGGATTAAAACTCTTCTAGCTGGGTAGTGAGTCTGTACTTCACCGCTTTTTGAGTGATTGTTCAAACCATGTGGCTTTTGAGATTCTATGCATCCTACTTAAATGGTAGTGGATCAGTAATACACTGGTATGTTCTACTTTCCCTGATGGTCTTCTGAAATACAAGAAGGCTCCTCATTTTACAGTTCCATTTCTAGTGATGAGAAATTTCAGACCTGTATATCCGATGTTAGATGCTTAAACCTTTGAGATGTGTGGAATAAAGTGAAATGTTCATTGTCATCCAACATGCATATTTTCTTGTTAATTATGTTTAAATTCCATCCTCTGCTCTTAAATCACTCTTTTCCACGAATGACCTATTGCTGTTGACTTGGACTCCACACTGTTAAATAATTTCAGTCTAAATGCTGGGTATCATTGTTCCTAAGTACTGTAGTTTAGCTGACTCTATTAAAGATGGCGTTTGCAATTTTAACAGTCTTCTTTTATTTCAAATTAAGAAGTTCTTCATCATTTCTGAAGGGTTTTTGCATGGTTTTTTCAAAATTATAGTCTCCAGATTTGTTTTTTTTTTTTCCTCACAAAGCTAATAACTGCCAAGTAAAGCGGTATGATTACTCATTGCTGCTAGAATAAAGAATTGGCTCAGTTTAATGCAAACTTCATGTAATACTAGTACAATGAGAGAAACAAGAAGAGAAATTAGGAATGATAATATTGGCAATTCTGAATGGCATTTGAAAATTCGGTCTACAGCTGTGATGTGTTGGGCAAAATAAATTAATTCTGCATATAGCCTGCCCTAAGAGTATAATCTATTTCTTCTGACCACCAAAGTTTCAGGCTTATGTTGCTGCATAATTAACTCATTTGAATATAGTAGTTTTGATAAATTTGCTTGTAGAGGTATTTTTTAATAGGTATTAGCAGCCTAAAAATAACAAAACAGTTTTAAATGAGATTTCTTTTCTGTGAATTCTCCCTGGTTCCATACCTGCTTTCTGTACAGGTTAACTGTCAACCCTGATTTGAGCACAATGGAAAGATCTTGAAATGAAATTGCTTCAATGAGGAGAAAAAGAGGAGTACATACGACCTTCCTTTCTTTGAGAGGAAGGAATTCCCAATTCCCATCTTTGGGAATTATTCTTCCTCTTCTTGCCATGTTGAGTCTTTGGCGTATGAAAACCCCCTCTCTAGCCAAGGCATTTAGATAAAAGAAGCAGTCAATGGGATTCTGAACTAAACCCAGAGGGCTGCTTCAAGGACATTTTCATTCTTGTTCTGCTCCTTATGTTTTCAGTGAAAAGTATTTAATTGTCAGTAAGTATTTATGTTTCAGTTCTGGTAATTTAACTGAAGCTCAACTCCAGTCTCGTTAGGTGTTCGTACTGTTGACTTTCAGCCAATTACTGAAATGGCTTCAGATTTATATTTATTGTATCATTTATGTTATGGAACCGCCTTTGATCTTGATATATTCAGAAACCTCACAAACAATATCTTTGTAGCCCAGTTGGTTGATTAAATGTAAGTATGAATGAGTATTCTGTCACTCTTCTCCCATCCTTAATTCTTACTGCATTTTAAAACCATTCACTTTTTGAGTATTTTTTTAATTAGTTGGAACTTGCAAAATGTGTGTTAAGTTGATGCAGCAAAGTCTTTTGTATTAGAAATGCTCTATAATTACATTTTTCCAGTCATGAAAAATGAATTAGTGCTGCATTTTATGTGATGACAAATTTTCTTGTTTGTTCTAATTTTACTGAATAGCATACTGTAGCTTCTTGGCACGGCCTAGAATAACTCTATTTAGCTATGAAAGAAGGAACTGTGCTTAATACCAGAAGAGGCCAATATTGTGTGTAAACAATTAACTTACAGGAAAACAAAGTGAAACAACTATGCGAAGGATGACACAGGGGAATTGGCTATCAGACACCAGTACACTAGTTTGTCTAGACAATTGGGATCAATGAAAGTGCTTGAAATGTAGCTTCAGAGGGACTGCTGGGCAAGTGGTATGGATAATTTCTCTTCTGGGAATACTAGTATATTCCTGTCTAGCTTTCTTTTGATAGTGGTGAAGTAGGAGATAGAAGACATTGGATGGAGTGTTTTTTCTTCATTGCTGAGTAATCTGATTAGAGACACAGCCAAAGCTGCTTTTTTTGTTCCTTTCTTTTTTTTTTTTTTTTTTCCTCCCCTCTATGGGAAAGTACTGGGTTTATTTTTTATGTTCCAGAAGAAAATGGAAAATGCCTGAGAGACAAATTCTCAAAAGAAAACATATTTCAGGTCTGTCAAAACACTTTGTTTTGATAAATATGCCTTCCTGATAAATTGTTTTTAACCTTTATTAAAGATTGGTAATCAGGTTGCTTGCTATTTGATGTATTTGGCTTGCTAGCCACAGTTCTTACTGACGCTTCCTTGGTTTGTTGTCAGATGGAACCAGCCAACCATGTTCTTTCTTAACTCCAGAGAATTAGGAAACACTTCAAACAAACAAAGAAAAAATACCCAAACAACCCATCAGGCTGGGATTCACAGAGCTACCTCCATTTCATGTACTTTTCCTAAGCGTATCCTGAAAAGGAGAATTTTAGACAGAAGTGAGATGACAATGACTGTTAAACTAATTCCTGAATTAGATTGCTGTTCTGGAGCTGACTTTCAATGCTCAAGTTAATATCTAGTTATTTGCTTTTATTTTTGCCATGTGTATGTTTTTTGCCATTGAACCATGGTGCTTCTTTATAGCGTATATTTCAAGTTCAGAATTTTTGTGTTATAGCTAGTGTAATACATGCATTGTGCAAACAGTACAAAATACTTTCCACGTGTCTCTTCTTTATTCATAATGCCAGAGGAATCTCTTGTGAATCACTTAATTCAGTGTTTTTACTCATCAACTGCAAGGCTTCCTCAGCTTTCAAATCTGAATGCTGTGTGAGATGGTCAAAAGCTTTCCAGAAGTCAATGTATATTGCATTCACCGTGCTTCCCTTATCTGCATAGACAGTCATTTTGTCACTGGGGGAAATTAGGTTGGTCAAGCGTGATTTGCTTTTTGCAAATCCATGTTGACTGCTCCTGATTGACCTTTTTTACATGTTTTGAAATGAATTGCAAGGATTTACAATCTGTGGCTTATGCTTTTCTTGTTATCTCAGGTGGTTGCCTGATTGCCATTTAAAACAAAACAGACCTAAACCCCATAATGAATGGTTTTAGCTTTGTTTGAAAGCTTTTTGGAAATCTTTGTAAATTCCTTAGATGGAACTTCATTAACCATTGGCTTGTTGTTCCTCACATAATTGGAATATGTTTCCAGGCTTCTCTTCAGAAAAGCCATGTTGACTTTTCCAATATAAATCATATTTACCCACACCTGCTACTACCTCTGCTCTCTCTTACTGTCCCTGCTGCATGGCTCACGGTAGCGGTCAGGCACATGGACCCTCAGTTCCCTGAACAAACCATGAGAACTTTTTAAAAGATCATTTTAACTTTTTTAAACAAAAGCTATTTCCACTTCATAGATCGCAAAGCAATTTTAAATGCAAGTTTAAGGTGTTAGCTGTGAAGTATATAGCAAGCAATATAAGCAAGGCATATATTGAGTTGGAGGGACAGACCCCAACAGACTTAAAGGTTTACGGCTTTGGGTTTTGGTTTTGTAAAAAAAAAAAACAAACAATTGGATTGAGGCTTCCCTCAGGATCCGTTATCAATAGCGGGTTCTGATCAGGACATTCAGATGTTCCTGACTAAATATGATTCAAACAGGCTTAAGGTATAACACAGTGAAATTTGTGCTGCAATTATTTAATCATAGTGACCAACGGAAGAAAAAAAATTCTGCTTTAAAAAGGAAAGGTCATGATGTGGTTGACGCCACAGAAGGAAAGGAAGCCATACAGGAGGATCTTGACAGGTTGGAAAGGTGGGCCCGGGTGAACCTAATGAGGTTCAACACTGCCAAGTGCAAGGTGTTGCACTTGGGCTAGAAGAATCCCAGACATAGATACAGACTAGGAGAAGAGCTCCTGGAGAGTAGCCCTGCTGAGAAGGACTTGGGGATTCTGGTAGATGAGAAACTTAACATGAGCCAGCAGTGTGCTCTTGCAGCTTGGAAGCCCAGTGGTATCCTGGGCTCCATCAGAAGAGGGGTGGCCAGCAGGGACAGGGAGGTGATTGTCCCTCTCTACTCTGTCCACATGAGGCCCCATCTGGACTACTGTGTCCAGAGCTGGGGGCCCAATACAAGAACTGTTGGAGAGGGTTCAGAGGAGGCCACAAAGATGATTAGAGGGCTGGAGCACCTCCCCTACAAGGAGAGACTGAGGGAGCTGGGCTTGTTCAGCCTGGAGAAGAGAAGGCTGTGGGGGGACCTCATTGCAGCCTTCCAGTACCTGAAGGGAGCATACAAACCGGAGGGGAATCAACTTTTTAAAAGGGTAGATAATGGCAGGACAAGGGGGAATGGACTAAAACTAAAGGAAGGAAGGTTCAGATTAGATATTAGAGGGAAGTTTTTCACAGAGAGAGTAGTCAGGTGCTGGAACAGGCTGCCCAGAGAGGTGGTGGATGCCCCGTCCCTGGAGGTGTTCAAGGCCAGGTTGGATGTGGCCCTGGGCAACCTTGTGTAGATCCGGCCTGAGGTTGGTGGCCCTGCCTGTGGCAGGTGGGGTGGAACTCTATGATCCTTGGGGTCCCTTCCAAACCATGCCATTCTATGATGCACTGACTGTGCAGAGATAAGGAAAAGGTTTTATCACAGACAATTCAAGCAGCACAGCAGCAGTCATCTTCACGGTGCAGAACTTGTCTCAAAATAATACTGCAGAAACAGTTTTGTAAATATACTAGCTGTAACAGCTGTCTCCATTATTCTAATGTGACCTCTCTGCTAGCCTATACAGTTTAAACTGAGTCTAAATGAATTGGATAAATAGCCAAATGATGCGAGTAATTTGAAGTTCTGTGTGTGTTGCAAAAGCAGAGTCTCAGTGCAATTAGGTGCCTGCTTCACCTAACGTTAGGCTGGGTTTTTTCCTCTTTAAATATATCTTTTGTTAAAACCGCATGCTTGTTTCTAGCTGAGCTTAGTGGTTAGTCATTTGGGAATTCATGCTGCTCCAGTTGATGTTATTTCCAAGTCATAATCTGTAGGTGGTTTTCTTTTTTCCCCACAGAATAAAGACTGGTTGTGCCCACAACACTAGTCAAATAAAGGATGCCAGAAGAAAGTTAGAACAATGAAAATCTGTGGTCAAACTTCCCTTGAATATTATCCTAGTTTCTAATAAATTATGATTGAGATATTATTTCCTGTGTTACAGATGATGCTTCCTCTTTAATTGCGTGTTTGGTCTTGTTCAGTCATCTTCAGTAATTAAGTATTTGCCAGCAAACTTGGTTACTTTCCTATTTGTCTCTTCTTTGAGATAATTTCATAATGGACCACCTAGGTGATATCTCCAGCACTTTACTGAACGTTTCTGATTTCAGCACCAATTCTGGAAGACTTCCCCCCAGTGACCACTCTGCTGTAAACTACGGCCATGTGCTACTCCACTGCTTGGCCAGTTATTTTTTATGATGGACCTTACTCCTTTAGGCATCTTTGTTTCTTTAAGCACCTTTGGAAGTGGCCCTGTTGAAAGCCTTTTGCATTTGAAATTAGAGGCCTCTCCATGGCTTTTTGTCACCTCGATGAGATTCCACTAGTTTTATGAGGTTTCAAACCCCTTTACAAATGTTGTATGGATTCTTATGCAGAATCACAGACAGTTGGGGTTGGAAGGAACCTGGAAAAATCATATACTCCAACCCTGCCATCAGAGCAGGATCACCTAGATTAGGTCACACAAGAACATGTCCAAAATGTCAAAGTTTAATCCTCAAGCCTGCTAATATTTTCTTAGTTACAGTTTCTGCTAGTTTAGACAGCTTGAGTTTAGAGAACTTAATTGAGCAAACTCGTTTACGGAACTTTTAAGTTTTCATGGGACATTCAAAAAGCTTTTAGAATTGGATGTAGCCATATTTTATCCTTTAAAGTCATATTACAGTTAGTAGTTCAGCTATTTGATCCTCAAGTTCATTTAGGGATCTTGGGTCAAATCCACCTGGTCATTTGTTAATGTTCAGTTTGTGCAATGGTTTGAGCCCAGCCCTCAGTGTCTCTCATGAAATAGAACATAAGCACAGGAACTTGCCTTCCCTAATGGCAGCTGGTGACTTATCTTTTTGCACATGCTCTCTCTACATCACTTCCTAGAAGGTGCTATGTACTTCCTGGCATGTTTTCTGCTCCCATTGTGCTTGGAAAATGATTTATTATTAATTTTTATATAACATTCCACAATTCTTTGGTCCCAGTTACTGAGTTCTGGACTTCAACCTGCCAAATGCCATGATGTTTCCTTCTTACTATTTGTGCTATTTTGAAGAACGAGTTGTTTCTGCTCTGGTAGTTTACTTTGTTGACAAGCATCTTCTTGTGTTGTTCTCAAATCATCTTTGGAAAATTCTGTTGATTTGTTTTGGACCTTCTGGGTAGTTGGGGCTTTTTATTGTCTTTATACTGCCTGCAAAGACAAACTCCTTCAGAGCTGTCTGTCAGCTGTTTTTGGACAAGTATCCTTGTTTTTATGCAGCTCTCTTTGAAAATAAACACAACAGCCATAAACCCCAGGAATATAGTTAATATAAAGCAATGAAAGAAATACATAAACCCTTTTTTCAATGCTGAACCTTGTAGCTCAGCTGCTTAAAGCTTGTTCAGGTATTTAAATGGCACTTTATTCCCAAATTAATTAAACCCCAGGGGACAGAAAACTACCTATTTTAACAAATTTTTTGAAAACTGACTTTCAATTTGTGGTGAATAGAACAGAAAAAAAGCAAACAACAGAGTGCTGCGTGGATGGCCTGAGGGCAATGATAGACTCTAACTGCTCTGACCAGCATCACCTGGGACCCAGCCCCACACCCTCTGCCCAGGGGCCTGGAGGTTCATTTAAGTTCAGCCAGGCACTATGTCCTGTTGGTAGTGTGGCTGTCTCCAGCTCTGCTCCTGAAGAGTCAGTAGTATTTCCTAGCTTGACTGTGGTTGCTTTCTGCTGGTTGCTGGGACCTCTTGACGAAACCTGCTCCTTTCACCTTGGAGCTCTACTCAGGTGTTTCAGGGCTATGCTCTGCTGAGGAGACATTGCTTGTGCTGGGGTTGGCTGTGGTGCCCTGCTTGCTGCTCCCTGAATCTTAAGTGAAAGGCTAATTTAAATCTTAACTGAACCACTGTTAAAGATTAATTCTTCTACTGTCACTGAAGATATGCTGAATAGGAGCTGGGTTGGTTTTTTTTTAAATCCTTTTCCCTAAAGTAGTGCTGTGGCACATGGGGTACAAATAAGCAGAAGTGGTGTAGTATTCTGTGTCCTGTCTCTCTTCTTAGTCTCTCACTTGCAAGTTGCAGATGCTGAAGTCTAGTATGTGGATCTATTAGCTTTAGCATTATTATGAATTAACTTGCTCTTTTCAGACACTTAACTGAAAATATATGCTGTACCCATGCTTTCAAGGGTCGCTATCAATGAGCTCAATTTTGATCTCTCATTTTCCTTCCTTTCATTGTCTATTTTTGTGGTTTCTGGTTGTTACATAAATGAAAAGGCATTTCTGATAATTGGATGAAGAAAGGCGGTTATATTCTAGATATATATTTTATAGGCATGTTTTTCTTTTTTGCTTTAGGGTTTTTTTAAGCCTTGTGTGATACATCTGAAGGGATGAGTGATTACACAAAAGGTTCTAGGTGTTGGTGACATATGTCTGCCTAACATGGGGAATTAGGGAAGTGTGCTTCTCAGAGTCCAGCTCGCTGAGTAGGAACAGTTTCAGCAGTGTGTGTTGTGGCGAGTAGCTGAGCAGAGGCACTGATAGAGCCTATGGGATATCTTCAGGCTTGCCTAGGCACCTTTGGTCAGTGCAATGCAAACACAGTTGGTCTCCTTACTGGAGAGCAACTGGTGAGGGTTTCAGAAGCTTAAAACTCAAGAGATAGGACTCTTAAAGGATAATATGTTATTTTTTTTTTTCTTAAGCACACTACACTAAATAAATGGAAACATTCTGTTCTGTGCATGATATTGTCTTGTGTGTTCTAGTAGCATGATAGCATAAGCAAGTTTAAGACTTATTCTTTCTCTTCTTAAAGTCAGTTGTAAGCAATGCATGTTTAACCTAATACATCCTGTCTTTCAGCAAGAATCGCAGTTCTAGTTTTAATGTTGCCTATGTGTTCAGTCAGCACAGCCCATGCTGTCAGAGCAAATAGTTTGCTTGCATCTGCCCATGGGCTTCACTGTTTTAAATTCACTATAAAAGTCAACAATATGTAGTTATATTAAGAGTAAGAGAATAACTTTCTGTATTTTACAGCAATTTAAAAAAGCTTGTTCTGCGTCATGATTTGGTGTGCACTCAGAAGATGCTAGAGAGAGACCACAGATGCAACAAAAATGTTGCTGCTGCTTAAAACATGCAAGTATGCTGCCTTAAGCAGCTTAGATGCACAAACACATCAGTAATTGAATTAATGTAGAATTAATTAAAGGCATGGAGGACAGATAAACTGAAAGATGATGTTCTTCTTTCCCTGTCTACTATGTTTTTCGTGCTTAACTTGATAAGACTTTTGCCAGAATTCTGAGGCTTACTGAGGTTTACTTCATTTTGGGAAGACTGCTACTTCATCTTGGTACCAGGATTCTTCCCTGGCCACTTCTGTGATACCACTCTCTCTGCCAACTAAAAGCTGTGCCTGTGTGAACAGTGTTTTACATCTGTTACCAGTTGAATGTGAGCATCGCTAGCATGCCTGTTGGGTTGTGTTTGAAGAAAGCTTGCTGTGGAGTGAGGTTTCACAAGCAGCAGCAGGAAAGTAGCTTCTCTGTAAGAAGTTATCACTGTGAATAATGCAGAATGCCACTTACCGAATATCCAGGTTTATGTTTGTGGGATTGCAAGCTAAAAATAACTTAATCTTTTCTTGTAAACAAAGCAAGCTCCTTATGTTGTTCTTAAAGGCAATAAATCAGTCTAAGTTAGCGTAACGCTAGAGCAGCACCATTTTTTTTTAAGGTAGATGCCTTCAGAAATAGTATGTTTAGTGGCTTGTTGGATCTTTTTGAAAACAAAGTTGGGAAGGATGTCAGAAAACTGCCATAAGAATTAATTCTAACAGTAAAAAAGCTTGCTTTGTTTTGAAACTGTCATATGAGACAGAATTTTGCCTGAAATAAAGGAAATTAAAAATCAAACTGGGAATAAACATAAATATTTCGGAAAGAAAGCCCATAAAGCAAATAGGAAGTGTCATTAATGTTTGTTGTGACTTTAAGGAAGGTATTTTTCTACTTAAACTATTCCATTACAAAACCAGCTCTGCTTTGGAGTGCTTGGTTACCTATTACAGTTTACATTCCTTAATGGTGGGAATTTGAGTACATGTGTAGTAAAAGGTTGTAAAATTCAGAATATGTGTGGAGATATTTGTTGGTATGGACGACTTCATTTCTGTAGTGAGAGCTGGAGGTAGTATTTACCTCAGATGGTCAAATGTACTACTGCTGTACCAATGTAATTATTACTTCTGTATGTTTCTTGTTGCTCCTGAGCATTTTTTAGATGCATATTTGTAAGTTATTACACAATCAGAATCATAGGGGTTGGAAGGGACCTCGAGATCATCAGGTCCAACCCCCTGCCAAAGCAGGCTCCCTAGCTCATATTTCATAGATAGGGGTCCAGACAAGTCTTGAATATCTCCAGAGAAGGAGACTCCACACCCCCCTGGGCAGCCTGTCCCAGGGCTCTGTCCCCTCATTACGCTCTAACTTGCAGCCCTTGTCCCTTGTCCTGTCTCCAGAGACCACTGAAAAGGGGCTGGCCATTTTCCCCTGCATCCCATACTTAAAATATTTATAAACATTAATAATGTCTCCCCGTAGTCTACTTTTCTCTCGGCTGAATAGTCCCAGCTCACTTAGCCTTTCCTTACATGGGAGATGTTCCAGGCCCTTAATCATCTTCGTAGCCCTCCTCTGGACCCTTTCCAGGACATCCCTGTCTTTTTTTATACCAGGGAGCTCAGAACTGGACACAGCACTCCAGGTGGGGCCTGACCAGGGCAGAGTAGAGGGGGAGGATCACCTCCTTTGACCTGCTGGCCACACTCCTCCTCATGCACCCCAGGATCCCATTGGCTCTCTTAGCCCCCAGGGCACACTGCTGGCTCATGGCCAACCTGTCATCCACCAGAACCCCCAGGTCCTTCTCTGCAGAGGTCCTTTCCAGCAGGTCATCCCCCAGCCTGTACTGATTCAAGTGGTTATTCAAGTTATGTTATATTTATGTTTAGAATATGGCAGACTTGCCTTGAAGAAAAAAAAATCCTTGTGTGAAATTATTTCATATTTGTTTTAACTGTCATTGTGGTGCAAGATACTCTTTTAGCAAATTGTGTCTTTGCCTGTATGGAGTTTAATTGAGTGGTTACCTGTATAGCTCTTCCCTTTGGCTTTGAATATTTATCTGGAGGTCTTTAATCCTATCACTGCTGTTTGTTTCAAATGGTTTGTTTGGCTCAAGGTAATACTTTGATATTTGTTTGACTGTATAAGCATGATGACTGAAGTATTTGAGCACCAAATATGGGATGAGAAAGTGGACTACATACATATGTTTTAGGTTCTAGATGTGGTGCATTTTTTTTTACAGGATAAACCCCAGATTTTTTCCTGTGTTTTCATAGTCATACAACGACTAAATGCCATTCAAATATATAGAGTCAAAATGTAACATGAAATCTTGAAAAGATAAGAATATTTCTGAATGTAGTAAAAATATTATCTATAAAATTTCTTTATTGAAAATTGTCCAGTTTTTTCCTGGACAATTTCTGATTACTACTGTGACAGTGAGACCAGAAAATTGTTTATGTGGTGCTATACAGTTTAAGAACTTGTAGATTAAACCCAATGATTCTGGTAGTTTATCTTGTGTTTGTATCCCTTCATAGTCCAGAGGGCAGCAGTAGGGGTGTAGGAAGCACAGTGGCAGAAATAAGCAGTGTGGGAATACAGAGAGATAAGGGTCCCTGTCTTCAGTTTCTTCAGTGTTAACATGAAATAACAAATTAATGGGGACAAAAGAGCCCATCTGAGAGGGGCTTATCTACCACCTAAATACTTTTAACATGTAAGACTAGGTTATGCTTCACCATATAACTTCAGTTCTTTCTGCTTTTGGAGATTTTGTAGAAGTACTTAGTTTTTCTCTGGAAAGGGCAGTTGATAATTTTGAATTTCAAACATCAGCTGAAGATGTTATTTCAACAACTAATGACTTCTTGTAGTTAAATGAGTTTTTCATTTGCTGAGGCGTAGGTAAAGACTTGGTCATATTTTCCTTTGATTACTGTTTTGGACTTTTTTTACTTTATTATTTCTACTTTTAAAAAAAATAATTCAGCCAAATTTGAATTGTAAATACTTTGGACAACATCCAGTTGAAGCAGATGTTTCTACTGTAATCTGTTTAATTACAAAAAATACTTTAATTGATTTTAAGGTTTGGGAAATCTGAGGTTTAAGCTGGACTGGTTTATATTTATTTGCAAATACTTTTTTTACAGAAAAGTTAAATTTAGGAAAACATAAAAAGGAGACAAGCAAATAATTCTTTCTCATGATCCATTTTTCTCCAAGGGGACTAACTTGGAGAGAATGTCACCTACTTGAGTTAATAATTCCAGTTAATTTAATACTGCTAAGGAATGGCTGTATTTACTCATACTTAGTGTCTGGCTTCTTAAGTATTGCAAGAACCAACTGCAGATTAATGGATAGCTGTTATTCAATTAAGAAGAAAATTGTGTACATGCCCCTTCTAAAATTCTAACATGGGACAGGATAATGCTAGTTGAAGGGACTTTAGGAGGTTTCTCTTTTGTCCCAGTATACTCAGAGCAGGATCGGGGCAAGGGCAGGGCAGGTTGCTCTAGTCTTGATCCAGGTAGGCCTTGAAAACCTCCAAGGACTGAGATTGCAAAGGCTTCCTGGACTTTCTGCACTCCTGCCTACCCTCATTGGGCAGTTTCTCCTTAGGGCCCTTCTGAACCTCTTGTGTTTCAACTTATTGTCTCTCGTGATCTTACCATGGGCCACTGAGGACCCTGGCTCCATCTCCTTGATGACCTTATTGTAGGTGGTGGGAGGCTGCTGAGTCCCACTCTGCAGCCTAAGCCATCTCTTCCCAAGGCAGAGCAAGTCCTGGTCCCTTAACCATCCCTCAGTGATCAAGTGCTGCTGTGAACTTGCTCCAGTTGTTTGACATAAGCTGGTTTGGCTCTGTGGCACTGGCCCATTTTGCGTTCCCTTGTATAACCTGCTGTGTAGTTGCAGAAAGCTTCAGGCTGAAAGGAAACACTAAATCACCTAGTTTGATCCCCCTGATGTCACAACCCATTAAATGCTAGTTGGTAATCATATTTTAAATTAAGTGACTTAGGTTAAGCTGTATAATTGCAGTGTTTAAGACTATGATCTAGACATCATCCGAAATTAATCTTACTCAGATTTGCATCTTTTCCCTGGAACATTACACTGTTATCTGTCTGTCCAAGCCTATCAGTTGGTTCAGATTCTGAATCTATTAAGAGCATTTACTTTTTTGGGCATTGGACTTGTCAGTATACATCAACAAAGATGCTGTGGCGACAGGTGGAGCCCTGGCCTGAAGAATGGGCAGATGTAGATGCAATGATGTGATGTTCTCCCCTCAAGTAGAGCTGCATATGCCACACAAAGCATTGATAATGAGGTGTTATCCCCTCAAGTGAATCTGTATGTTCTTTCTGTGCTTTAAATTGCTGTCCTGAGTGAAACTTTTAGTATTCAGTCTAGGAGTGATGGTAGTATTGCCCAACTCTGGAGCAGGATTGAGGAGCTGGAATTTTCAGACTTCATGCAAACCAAAAAATTGAGTTACTTGAAAGCAGAGTTAAATGGGATACCAGCTGGTGTTGTTGTATTCAATAATGGAAAGAATGGAAACTTCTCAATGTCTTCATGTTATACTAATAGGGATAACATGTGTTAACCTAGGGGGGTGTAGGGTGGTTTTGTTGCTTTGATGGTATAAGTTGGCTTGTTTTGGAGGTTTTTTTGGTGGTGATTTTAGTTTGTTTTAACCAAAAGAGGTTTCAGGCTTTTCTGAAGTGATACCAGTGCTTTTATCTTGGAGTCCTTGGGAAATGTAAGAACTGCACTGGAAAAAACAACAGCAGTTGCTGGTTCATGTTCTCAGTGCTGTAGAAAACTGAAGTTGTGAGTTAATGTTCTTCAAATTATGAATTAATAGCTACCAACAAGTTAATACGTGCAGTAGTTAAAAGGAGTTTTGCATTCTGGCTCCTTAGCACTGAATTTATCTACTACTCCCTTTTTGGTTAAAGCGTTGCTACTTTAAGAGGTTTATTCAATAGTCTGCTACCATTTTTTCATCTAGCTGGCTGCACTTGAAACCATTGACCTCCTTACCTTTTTAATTCTTTCCTGTTTAACCATATGGCTTGCCTGAAGATTGCTGGCAAATGTATTTTTTTTTAAGTGCATGTATACCCATGGAAATAAGTTTGACAGGTGAAAAGTATGTTTTGCCACAAACTGATTGTAATAAACTGTTGATAATCCAACTGGTCTGTATTGTGGCCACATCTCTTCCTGTATGTGTCAGCACTTTGTAAAGTATCTGCTCTTCATAAAACATTGCTAAAAGTGATTTAAATGCAGCTTTTTGTAAGAAGCTGTATTGCCCATTCCAAAAAAGGGGTAGAAATTGTGGCAAATTAAAATGTCTGGATTTTACATATGAGTCTTTGAGATGTTATCTATCTTGTACGTTACCTCTTCTGAAAAGCAAGTGTAAAATGCAGGCTGTCAGGTGATAGATGTACTTAATATTGTTTCACTCTGAAACTCAGTGTTATACCTGTTCTTTCTAAGGGAACTAAATACGCTGTGTTTGGGATTTTTCCCTTCATACTGTTCTGCTGCTCTTTTTGGCAATGCTTTACCACCTCTCACATATAAGCAAGACTGCATTGGCTTCACCATTCCATGCAGGCACTCTTGATGAAGGTGATCGGAGAGGCTCATAAGGCAAAGGGTGTTGGGGCTTTAACTTACAGTTGGCTAGGTTAGTTGGGGAACCAAGTGCATTCACTGACAGTTGCTTTTGGTCATAGTGCAGTAACTCGCTTTTTTGATATAGGCCCAGAAAACCTTTGTCCTTTCCCTAGGCTGCTTCCCAGTTGCCAGTTTTTCACATTTTTTCTACTTCACTGCACAACATGCAACTGGATACATGGCTTTGGGGTTTGATGGGGGTTTTTTGTTTCTCCCTGTTCTTGAAGTGGCTTGCTGTTTCTCAGTAGTTTTGGTGTACTGAAAAACGGCTTTCCAAGGAATGACAAGAAATGAAAAGAGCAAAAGGCAACCATGGAATGTGAATCCTGCCTCTTTGGAACGCTTGTCCAGCCTAAGGAGCGGCACTCAGCTGCCTACTCTTAAAAGCTCTTCCTCTGCTTTTGCTGCCAGTATCCATGGAGTACAGCACTTGGATCTGTCAGCCTGCTTTATCAGGACTTCAGATCACTGCCAGCAGGAGAAGGGAAAAGGCTATGTGGAGTTAAAACCTCGTTTACTAGAGTATTTAGTTCAAAGAAGCCTGTGCATGTTAGTCACTCTGCAGTCCTTTCCCCTGCTGTTGTCCTTGAGTCATTCAGAGAACTAAAGCTGACTGGCTGGGTGGTCTCTATGATGCAGGGGGGTCCTCCCTTTTGGGAGGAGTGTGTGCTGACTGCCACAGCAGTGCCTTGGGGAAAGCCTGGGTAAGAAAAGGCAAAGTGTGAGAAACAGCCCTGCAAGCCCTGCAGTGGGAAAAGGAGAAGGTAGAGGAGATGATCCAGGCACTGAGCAGGGGTTTCCCTGCAGTCTGTGGAGAGACCATGGTGGGTCAGGTATTCCCTGTCAGCCTGCAGAGAGCACCATGCCAGAGCAGATACCAGCACTGCAGCCTATGGAGAGCCCGTGCAGGACCAGATTTATCCCAAAGTACTGGAGCCCTTGGGCAGAGCCCGCAGAGCAGGGGAAAAGTGTGAGGGGGAAGGCATGATAATTTTTGTCTCTGTTTCCCACTACCCAACTTTTTTAATGTGAAGTAAATTAAATTTTTCCCAAATAAACTGTTTTGTTTGTGATAGTAACTGATATGAGATCTCCCTGTCTTTATCTTGACCCACAAATGTTTCTGCCTTGTATTCTCCCCACTTCTGTCCACTGATGAGAGTGGTAAGAGGGCAGCTGGCTGGGTGCCTGGCAGCTGGCCACGGTCAGCTCATCTTGAGTAGGAAGTGGAAGTATGTGCTGTTGAGAATATTCAACACAATTGTTTAATTGACTTTCAATTATTTTTCCTGCTGAAATATCTTCAGAATGGGTGTGTTCATATATAGCCTGCCCGTGAGGTCAGCAAAAGTTTTGAACTTCAAATTCTTAGCTTTTGAATTCTATTTCTGTAATAGGTGAAACCAAAACACCCCTTCTCTGCACAGATGTTAGAGATGTATTTTCATATGCTTTAAAAAAAAAAGTCTTTAACTATTGAACCAAGGCATGCAAAAGGCCTTTCAATTTTAGGGTGCTATGCCAGCTAAAGTTTGTTAAATAGAAATGACTTTTGTGGCTTCTTTGTTAATTCAAATGAGGAAAATTAATGTTTGCCAAATGAGACCTTGATGGGGTAAATAGTAGGCTTCTGGAAAGATTTGAAATAAATATTATCATAAAAAATATGTTGGGAATTGTCTTAGAGTGTCTTCATTTACAGAGAACAGATGGTATGAAGATTATTAATGGCATACAGAGCTTTTTACCTCTTGGTCACGAATTTGAACTGCCATGAGGCTGGACATGATTGAAAGTTGTGGCCATCTGTCCAATGGCCTACATGAAATGAGCTAGTCATCTAAATCCAGTTACTAAAGAGCATCACCTGCATCACCATGTAAATATCATAATTAATATGCATTTTTCTTTTATCAGTTTACCTTTTTGAAAAGAAATAGCTTTTCAATAATAGTCAAAACTCCTATAAATTACAAATTTTTTTGCTGTAACTTGCATTTTCTGCATTTTTCCCCAGATATAATGGGACACAAAGTATTATTTAAAGTACCCTAATTTTAAGGAACTACATTGTTGTCCTGGTTTATTATGTTGAAAGAGGCATTTTGTTTCAATTGCCAAGTCTTAATCTGCCTCTGATCCCATGAGTGTGCCACTACCAAACCTCAGTTGTGTCTCTCTCCATGCTAATTGAACTTTCCAAAGGCTTGAAGGCCAATCTTCTTAACTTTAAACTTCTCTTTCTGGAGCTCAAAACTCAGAACGATGTTATCAAACTCTTTACCCTGTTCACCTTGCAAAGCAAATGTTACTGTTTTCTGATTAAAACTTGAATGATGTCAAATAAATAAATGCATTTATTTTCCTAACCAGATGTTTGTCAGAAGGCTTGATTTAAAAAATCTGAGCCTTCTGATTCTTCAGCTTTGAGATCATAGGCTTAATTTCCAGAGGAAAAAACAAATATAACAGGAAAAAATTAATGCCTTAAGAACACAAATAAAAAACCTTTGCATATTTGGCTGTTGCCTTTGTTCTATTTTCTGTATGCACTGTTAAGGAGAATTTTCATACAGAGCCTAAAGATTTGTTAAGATATTTGCCATATTTGGTTATAAACAGTATTTGGAAAGACTTGAAATGGTGACTGCTCTCTTTTACAGGATTATAAAACTAGAGCAGCTCATGCTGAGGATTCCTATGCTCCGTTTGGAATGCTAATAAGCATGTGATAAGAATCAATGGACTTTATTACTTGTCTGCATCAGTCCTTATATGATGTTTTTGCTGTTCTAGTGACCACAGTTTTGTAATAGGTTACCATATAGTGAGGGAAGAAGTTGCAAGACAAGGGTAATCAGTTTATTATACCCAGGTCCTCTTATTTTGCTGAAAATACTTTCAGATATTTGTTCTATAGCTGGTACTTACATTAATGTGTGAAAAAAAATTCAAGTAACTTCCTTTACAGTTGATACTACATAACTTACATTTTTCCATTCAATATTATTCTGTAAATTATGAGTAGTGTATTTTTTGTGGCTAAATAATTTGATTAACGAATTGGCTATGCAGTGACAGAAGGAATTGTGAAATAACTAGGCTTCAGTTTCTAGCACCTTCTATGTCTTCCCTTATTGACAGATTTATTTGTACTGTGGCTGGTAAAATGCAATTTAAATAACACTTCAGATGATAATGTGTGTTCTTTACCTACTCTGCATTATGAAGAAGGGAGAGGAGAGGTGGGGATGAACTGCCTTATGCCATCGAAACCAAAGTAGTCTCGGGATAAGATATATTTATGGTGGAAGCAAGAGATAATTGAGCATTTACCACTGAGAAGGTAAAACGCCTATTTCAGACTTAACATTGCTCCCTCTAAATAAGTGTGCAAGAACAGCTATTACAAGCTATTATTGATAGTTTCTACAACCTGCGAGGGAGCTCTTTTCTCTACTTACTCTCTTGGTCATAAGTAAGTCAAATACCTCTCTCAAATTTGAAAGAGGAATTTACCAAAGCTAGAAAGAAACCCTGCTAAAATTCTTGGTTCTATCCATCCACTGGTTCCTCTGGGACCATTGACAATATCAAAAATTACAGAAAGTAAAAATACCATTTGTTTAGCTTTAAACAATAGCCTGTATGTTGTCTATGCCACAGAAATGAAATTGTGGTTAGTTGCTTTGTATTCAATGTGAAGGCCTGTAACTTCATTGTCTCCTCACTTTTTTTTTTCCTGCCATGATTACTTATGGTCAGATTGGTGATAGCAGTTGGCAGATGCTTTTTTGATGGTTAATACACTTTAGTTTTTACTCTGGAATAAACAGGAAGGTTCCTTGGTAGGCATCCCTGCAAACACCAGTGAAACTGGCCATAAACAGGAAGCTTCTCCCCCAGTCTATAACAAAATATTCTCTGTGCTGTCTGGCTAGGTGTAAAAACTGTTAGTACATTCAGTATTTGAGACTGTACCTGCTGATGGACCAGGTTTAGAGTCTTCTCAAATTAATGTTTGTTTGGTTTCAGTGCTTGTTGATGAAGTTTCTGCATCTGTTATGAGAAAACTATCTTATATATTCCATAGAATATTCTTTTTAATAAAATCTTGGCACAGGTTTTGCAAGTGTGGGATGCTGTCTCTGAAGAAATGCAAATCGTAGAGGCCTGGTTTGTGGTAGGTAAACACAAGTGTGTGCACTGGTCTGCTTCTATTTGTTTATGCCTCCTGACAAGAACAGTGAAAGCAGAGGTTTCCTGTGATCCTACACAGGAGTTCTTTAAGTTGGCGCTGGCGAGGCGGTGTATCAGTGAGAACCCACGCTCTGAATTTGCAGAAAGCAAATATGTGTTGCTATCTAGGAATGGGTTTTTTATGAGTTTTGAGCAGTGCTAGTCAGAGCGCTGTTTTGGCATGCTCCGTAGTGTCTGTGGTGTTTGTGCTGTTCTGCAGCTGCTGAAATTGTCAGGCTTTAAACATAGTATATCTTCATCTACCATTGGGATTGAAATAACATGGTTTCATTTTTTGCAGATAGAATATTGGTCATTAATATGCAAACAGATACCCAATTATTATTTGTCCTGCTGTTTTCAATTCTGGCAGATTGTCAGTGCTGGGATTTGAAACAAGCTCCTTAGTGTGAAAGGTCTCTCTTGTTTGTGAATAGTTCTGGAGAGCTGACATACACACTGACTTTCTAAGGCTTCCGAAGTCATTAGGGAATGTTAAATGTATTACCTCTTCCGTAATTTTCAGGGTGTTTAAAAATAAATTTTGCTAGAGCATTAGAAATACTGGAGTTTGTGTATTTCAAGATACTTGACATGTTGCTATTTTTGTCAGGTAACTCATACAATTACGCTGATACAGTTAATATAAACTACCAGCTGTATAGCTTTCACAGGTCATTGAGAAAGAAGCATTTATTTTTCACTGGGTTTAAAAAGTACTTAACTAGAAGTCATGCATGTTAATATCTTATGATTTATTTGGAACAGTTTTCAGAATTACTTATACTTTGTGGGGAGAAAGGAATGTGTGGATGAGTACTTTGATCGTGCATACAACTTATAAACCATTTCCACAAAAGCTGATATTAGGTAATGAAGAAAACACAGGTTAACTTATTAGCAATGACTACTGGGGAGAGAAATCCAACACGACGAAAAACTGGTCAGACTTATGGTAAACTTCACTCTTAAAGGGTTTCTGCAGCTACCCCACTTTCAGCATTGAGTGAACCCAGATGCATATGGCTCGTACTTTGTTAATTTGTTTCTCTGATGTTAAAACTTGTTCTCTTTGTGCCCACGTGAGACTTGCTGAGTACTGGAACCAGCATTGTAATTCTGTAAATGTAGAACTAACATTCTGTGTTACAAGACTTCTTTAGTGAATAGTTTGGGCGTTTTCCCTTTTCAGTTCTTTAGAGAACTTTGGGATTTTTTTCTTCCTCCCCTAAGACATTAGTGAATTGACTTAAAATGTATGTTTGATCTTTTGATCAAGTATCACAACTGTAGTTAGTAAGATTATATTTGTTACTCTTCTGTCAGCCCTCTTAGAGACACGGACTTGATAGGATTTTCAACTTTTGGAGTGTTCTTTGCAGAAATGTGCAGTAAGATGTGGGCTTTAGCTCCTGAAAAAGTAATTTAAAATTATATTTCATTTGGAGCAGAAGTAGATATGGTACTTCAAGTCATTTCAAGTCTGTCTCCCCTCATAAACAGGAATCCTGGGAACATTCCTCTGACTCATTTGTCCTAAAAAGTAACTGTAGCAGAAGTTTGTCATGGCTTATTATAGATTTGCATAGAAATTTTGGAGGACACTTTGTGTATTTTGGGATGAGACTGGGTAACGGGTGAGGTATTTGTCTTGATGGTTTGACAGACATTCCTAATGAATTATGGAGTACATGTGCCTGTCCTACTGTGCTTGCCTTACTGAGGAGGTCTACTTGTTGTCACTTCCCACGTTTTCCTCTAAATTCCAGATCAAGTAGATGATAAATAAATTTGGGGCTGAGCCTGCTGGGTTGTTTGCAGCCATAACTAAATTAATGGGAACTTTGTGAATTTTGAACTCCGTGAAAGCAGGTAGGCTGCTATGTGAGAAGGAACCGTGTGGTCTGGGAAGTACTCCCAAGTGTGTCTAATGTTTTATGTTAAATTGTGTGGAGCATCAGCTGCTGTAAGAATGAATTCAGGTTACAGGCTCTTGCAAGTCATGATGCTGTTCACGGTCCCTAGGTAGCTTCTTAAGGACCTTTATTTTAAAGAAAAATTGAATAACATAATTTTCTTTTCTCTTGATGACTTTGGTGATTCTTGTTAGATCTGTAAAATGTAACTGCTTGGAATTGTGTGGTCAGTGTTCATCTCAGTCTTGCTTAAGAGCACTTGCAGCATTCCCAGTGAGTAGATCTGTGCAGCACATTCTATATTTTTCTTTATCAGCAAAAGGCTCTTCCTGAAGCTTTGTTGGAATAATCAGCGAGTGGAACACTGAGATAGTGCAGAACATGTATTCACTATGAAAGAGCTTAAAGATGTTACCTCCTGTATGCAAAGGGTTGCTAAACACACCTGGCTTAGCATGGGAAGGTTAGCCCCATTTTTTATTTTGCAGTTTTTGAATCTTCTTCACAAGAAGCAGGATGTTGAATTTATCACTGATTTTTTTTTTTTTTATGGTTCAATCTGAAATATGATAAGAGACACTTTAATTTTTCATGCATGTTAGTGACTGCAGTCTTTGGAAACAGAAAGGGATTCTAGTTTTCCAGTGTTTCTTAAAGGTCTAAACCGCACTAATACAAGGGAGTACAAATGATGAGATGTTTTTTCACTTACCTGATGTGGTCAGGTTTTTTTTTTTTGCACTCTTCAGTACTGCTGTTGTTTGAATTAATTCAGAAATTTAGTTGTATTGGTAAAGAGCACATCTGACTTAGCTTCTCAGACAGAATTCAGTATCTGAGTTGTTTTTCAAATTTGCTGTCCTAGCAAAATAGACTTTTTAAAAATAGCTATTTGGATCCTGAAAAAGACTAAAGCCTTAAGAAAAACAACAATTATTATGCAATAGCAAATTCCTGTTTTAGACACCACATGACTGACAGTCTGATATAGTTCTTAAATCTATAAAATGTTACCTCTGTCTAGCCTTCATCAAGAACTGGTGTCAGAAGGTATACCTGTCTGTGTAGGTTGGAGTGGCTTTCGCGGTGTAACTACAACTCACGTCTTCTGAAGGAATGCTGGGATGATATCTTTGCCATGAATATCCTTTTTCAATCTCTTCAATGATCAGCACGTGTCCTGAACAATCTCTTTTGTACATATGGCATGCTTATCTGCATCACATTCCTCTGGAATGTCGATTCCAAATGAAGTTTTCAAAAGTACTTCTGTGGTTTTGAAACTGAAAGGGGTTTATTTTCCTATTTTGTTGTACCCCTTCTTGTTATGGGCAAAAAAGAATGCACTGTATGTGTATGGGACCAAAACTTTATTGTTAGTCCTTTTAACTTTTTTAACAGTCTAATAATCCAAGCTACCTAATTAATATAGGAAGAACCTCAATAAAAATAATTCTGAAGTCTTTACCTGTATCTATGCGACTGGTAGCCTACATGTATAAAAAAGCAATGCTGAATTTAGCTTAATGTGGTAAATGAATGGTCTTCTTCATCTCTCAGCTCTTTAATGAGATTTAGCTTGAAATTCGTATGCTGAAGTTGTGGGTTGAGGCAGAGGAGACTGAGTGATTCCAGGATCTATTGCAAATTTATGAACATTTAAAAAAGGATAGCTTGTGCTATTGCATATAGCAGCAGCTTGTGTGCTGAAGCTCAGCACAGCAGATACCCATATTTGATGGAAGAGAAGAGAACAATTAAGATCAAAGACATTCTGACACAAACTGGGTAGGTGGTGAGGTTCAGTCATTCTTCACTTGGAAAACCTAATTTGGTTGAGTTTCAGTGTGTGTTTTTTCAGTAGATGTTACTTCATAGGCATGCATCTTTGTGTTTGGATCCTCTTAGGTCAATTTAAACCCAAGTTTGTTTAGCTCACTCAGGAAACATCAGCAGACTTATCCCTAAAGAAGTTTGTGCCCACTTCAATGGATTTTTGTGCACTTGTGTAAAAGGGATTTTGTTCTGATAAACTCTTAAACTTCCACAAATTTCCGGTATGATGGAGAAATTTTGTTCTGTAAATCCTCTACAGGCATGTCAATATAAGAAAGAACAAAATGTTTCTGTCTTCTCTTTAAAACACCAAAAAGAATGTGAATTTGATGTCTGTAGTAAAGGATACGTACCTGTGTTTGTTTCTTGAATGAAATTTGGCATAATAGACTTAAAAGGTTGAGGTATTTTGAGCCCTAAGCTTTTTATCATTATACAAATTAACCAAATTTCATGTAATGAATGCCTTGATGGGAGTGATGGTACCATGTTACCACAGAAGGGGAGGGGAGGTAGAGCTGCTGGAGAGACAGCAGCTTTCGGGCTTGAGGAGCAGGCACAAAAGGGGGCTTCAGGTACTGAAGCTCCAATGCAAACTACCCAGGCAGGACACACTGGAAGTGGGGAAACTGCCTTCAAGGACGAGGATCGGGGAAGGGTTTTGTACAGAGCTTGCATTGCTGTTCTGACCCAGGTGCCCTGACTGCTTTGCTTAGTATGTCGTAAAGTTGTTTTGTTTCTTTCTTGCTCTGCAAAGGGATGTGTGCCCTCTCTATGTTTTCCTTGACTTATTGAGTTGCTTTAGCTGTGTGCAGTTGTGCCGCATTACTAAGAGCCGTCTGGGTTACTGAGATGCTTGTGATTGTATTTGCTGTACAGTTTCAAGATGTGTATGCTTTCAGACCATTTATCTTAGAGCATATTATACAAAATACTCTTTGCTAGAATAAAATGGAAGTGAATAAAGTCAAATCCAGTATTTGGCAGAAAAATAGAACTTCAAAGAGGGTTTCCCAATTATCACGTCTGTGTCAGAACCGTAAACAGTCCTCTGTCCTGACAGGTAACAGTATATGTGCTGGAAAACTGAATGATACACAACTGAACTGGTTTTATAGCAGTCTTCTGAATACTACACAAAAATGTCAAGAAAAAATGAATGTAACTGTGGGTCTGAATTTTGCTATACCTGCAATTTTAGGACAATGATGTACTGATATTGTAGCAGACCTTTCAAAGGCTTTCTGTCAGTTGTGACCCAGGTTGATCTGACTTTCTCTAGCTCATCAAAACATCAAGAAACTTTTCAAAAATAATGAACCTTGTTGCTTCTCTAATGTTATTACAGTAATATAAATAAAGGATGAGGGAATGGATGAGTGTGTTTTTTCATTCCAGCTCAGTGTTTGTTGGTTGGGTGGGGTTTTTTTTGACAGCAGTATCTGGACAAATTTGTTTTTTTCATACATTTTTTTTATACTACAACCATTTTCCACAAATATGATTTGTGTGCCTTTTATGTAAGGTACCAAGAAAATAAATGTATTTTCAATACTAGTGCTTTACTAAATAGTGTTTGACTAAGTATTAGGAAGGGGAATGAGCAAGGAAAAAAATAGGAATCATAAAAATTCATTTCTGTAACTTATAAAATATGCTGAAATGGGAGTAAAATGTTGTGAAAGACTGAATAAGACAGGAGCAGTAGTGTGAGCTGGGGAAGAAAACAAAGGGCTCAAGAAGCAATGTATTACGTTGGCTCTTTCACACAATACTCAGATATTAAATTTCGTCCTTTAATTGTTGGAAATAGGTTCTCACATGCAAAGAGATACATGATGTAAACTGAAATGTTGGTGATCAGTAGAAGAAATTCCAGGAGTCTAGAGATATAAAGAATTTTCAACATAAGACTTTGGTATGAACTTTCCTGCGAGGAGAGCATTGTTAAAGATGGTGGTATGCTGTATGAAAGATTATTTTCCTGAAGCAGTGGGACATAAAGCACTTGCTGAGATCTAGACTTGTGAAAGAGTGTATAATGAATGTTATCTATGCAGAAAGAGTGCTTCAATTAGCAGTATAACTATTCTGCACTTTAAGACTTAACAGTAGTAGTCACTGTGGATGCTGAAATTCTGAAGGATAACTAACAGCACTTCAGCTGTAGTTATTGGCTGAACTTCAAGCTCAGGGACACATGGGTTTTGTTAACTGTTACAGTGCACCAGTGGTTGGAAAGCAACTGGCAATGTTCAGGGTAGCTGAGAAATACAGAGAAATTTCATTTGCTCCTTAGTGGTGCAGATTACATCCTCTGTGTAATCTGTGTATATGTGCCGCAGTGAAAGTTAAATCAGTTGTGCTGGCATTAGTGCATCTGGCAAGTACAGTGAATACTGACAGTATTTAATGGATGTATTCTTGGAGGCAGCCAGTGACTTGGTGCTTCATCTGCAATTTAAGTGAGTCGTGCTAAAGGAAGTGGCGAGCATGTATACCAGCCTCTGATGGTGGGACATAGCGTACTGGAGAGCAGTTTCACAACAGCATGTGCCGCATTGTTTCATTAAACTAAAAATGATGGAAAAACCCATGAATCATTCCAGTTGCACAAAGTTAGCTTTCACAGCAACTGTTTCTTACAATTCATGTATAAGACTTTTATAGACTGTTTATACTAATTAGATAATAGTTATAGACTTAATTGGCAGACGATACTCATAAGAAAATGGAAGACTTTCAGTTTAGACTGTGTTCCATCTGATCAGGCTTGTTACTAATCTTTGATGATGGGGAGTTCCAGGTAGTTTTGAATAACTCTGTGAATAATGCTTCAGATGACTCCCTTATGAGATATGTTGTTGAGTATAAATCTACACATTGTTTAAATCTACAGAGGAAAAATGTGAAGATACTTTGTGTAAGAAATCCTATGCGACATTTTCTGATGATTGCTGTGTAAGAAAAGTAGTGGCATGTATAAGCCTTAAAACCACACTTAGAGTGATGAACTAATTTGTGTTAGTTTGAAAAAGAAAAGGAAGAAGTCACACTCTTCACTTTTTCCTCTTTAAAGTAGGAAGTAATCTGTAATTAGATAATACTCAAAAGATCACAATTGAACTCCTGGGGGTGAACCTTTCATGAATTAACCATATTGCTTGATATTAGATATTGAATTAGATCAAGATATCGTAAGCAGAAAGGAAAACTTTCATCAATTAATTAGAGATTATTAGAAAATGCACACTGAAAAAGTTACTGCAGTATTACGCCTACAGAAGATAACTGGAACAATTGCCAAGATAGCTTTGCCATGAAAGAAACTATAGCTTAATTAGAGACTGGGTTGGCTGACTGCGGTGTAAAGAAAACCCACTAGGAGGTATAGCAGTTGAGGCAAGTAACAGGGTTAAAATGTGGGAAGAGTGCGGGAATGTTTTTCGAGTTAAATTAATCATTGCAGTCCACTTCTGGTTTCTTGGTCTTCAGATTTTGAAGGTAAGATATAAAAGTACTTTTTTCCTTCTCCACTACGCTGTATCCATGTCAGTATTACTTCTTGAAGCGTTAACTACTGAAAGTAGTCTTTATCTGTAATGAATGTGTGGCTCTTAAGTGTCCCCACTTCTGAGTCTGCTATCACGATACCAGCTAAAGTATGATTACTAAATTAGAAATATATTGTATCAGACTTGTCTGAAAAACTGAGTGATCTCTCCCACTTTTTTTGAGGTGTCCATAAATTTTTTTTTTCTTCCAGTACACTGAGTTAATAGTGGGGACCTTTACCAGAGGACATCTTCTGATAACTTTTCCCCTATGTGTTTTTTAACGTAACTTAGCAGTACAACTGGAACTGAAGGGCAGATGTGCAATTCGTCCTGCAGCCCTCTTTCAGTAACTCATTCCAGACCTTTATCAAACCAGCATGGTCCTTTTATATCTACTCAGAGAAGGAGAATCCAATGATATTAATGTCTGTTTGCAGCCATTTTCAATCAATTAGAACGGAGATATGCATATAGGAAAAGTGAACAGTCAACACAGCGGCTGTAGGAAGCTTTGATTTTTCTGTTTATTTTTTTAATTGGCCGCGCTTTCTGTCTACCAGTATGGATCACTGAGGATTCTGTTGTTCCACATAACTTCAACAGGCTGAACAAGAATTTGCTGCTTAAGAATCATTGCTTGACAGGAAAGTGTTTAACACATCTTCTGTACCTAAGGTAAGCATAGTAACAAAGTTGCATCTTTGTGTCCAAAATAGCTTGTACAATGCAACATTCATTAAAGCAGTAAATGTTACTTTTTCTCTTGTTTCTAAGCTGAACAACCTTTTTTTTTTTTTGAGCGTGGAAAAGTAGGAATTACTTAATAAAGCTTTGACTTAAGAAAGATCATACTGTCATAGAAATCTTATACCTTCCACTGTTTCCAGAGAACCTGTATGATATTTCTGCAGTGGTCAGGATGACACTTCTTTAGACCTATATTTAACTGTGTAAGGAAAATATTTGAGCTTTTGCACACTGTCAGTTGTCTAATGTCCACTTGGCTGTTTGTGATTAATATTCTTGGTTCACTCTAAGTTGGTACAGGCCATAAAAATAAATATAATCAAGTGGTGAAACAGGTAGTCATGCTAGTAAAGCCTGTTGGGCTTTCCTTACAACAAACACCACCTCTTGAAGTAGTTGAGTACTGGTTTAAAGAAGAAAGCTTCTAACAGAGAAAACAAGCAAACTGTCAGCCCTCATTTTCTCATAGTTAAATAGAATTCTATTTTTGGGTGTGTCAGACAAAACTTTTTGACCTGAAAATTCTTTCTTCTAAGTTTGGGACAATTTATTTTTGTTTGTGAACAAGGACTTGAGGCAGGCATCTCTTTTGTGCACAAAATTTATAGTGCTTAATGATTTGTAAATGCTGGCTAACTAGAGATGTTGAAATTTGTTTATTTTTTGGATCTCTAGCTAGTGTAGTGTAGGTTTGGTATGCCAATTCAGTCAGTGTTTCACTTGAGACAGAAGCTGATGCACAGCTTCAACTTTTGATCCTGCTTTGGGTTCCTAGCAACCAAAGTATAGAAGACTTTGTAGGCCAAGTTCATAAGAATCTGTTAACAGGACTGCTTTTTTCTGTCTCCAACAGTGGACCAGAGTAGTGCAGGTATTTATGACACTACCCCAACAGCGCTGTGCATCTTATTTTGTGAACTTCTGGAGCTAGGCGTTAGATTTTACATAACTTGTTACCTTCATTGGATTGTTATTCCATGAACTTGCCCTGTATCGTATGTAACTTTTAGCTTTCACTTTTCTCTTTGCCAAGGAGTATAGCAGACTTATCACCTATTGCAAGCAAAACACTTCCTTTTGTTTTAAACCTCCTTTCTAGTAACTCATTTTGATAACTGCTAGCTCTGAGTATACAGTTATATCTAGCTGTGCTATTGATGACTATGTAGACTTTGTAGTCATGGCTTTTTACATGCCTGAGTATGCTGATGCATGATTTTGTCATTGCTGTTGTTGCATTTTCCCCTCGTTTTTTCTGGTATCCTTTTAGATGAGGTGATCAGAACCTAACACAGTAGTCAAGATGCAGACACACTGAACTTACGGTCTGGTCAAACAACAAAGTATGTTTTGTTTTGCTGCTCTCTATAAACCTGTTCAGCTTTGGATTGAGGAGTTTTCTAAAAATTGTGGAGGGATCCCTTTGCTGTGCTGTCCTGTTTAATGTCAAAGTTTCTCTTGCTCCTTTAAACTAAGCCAGCTTCCACTGCCTGTGGTGTTGGTGTTTTAATACTTTCTACCTTGCTCTTCATATGTGTGAGCAGCTCTCCTTTAATACAAGGAAACTCCTTCACAGTACTACTATCAACTGTGGATAAGTACTGTCCTGTGCCAGTGACTCCTGGAAAAACACTTTTGAGTTGTTTCAAGTCATCTTTATTCAGCTTCTGTGAAATAATGCTGAAGCCTCTGCCTGACATGCTGTTCCTTTCTCTGTATTAATTCTGCAGGCATGATCTCTTTTCTTTTTGGTGGGTAGTTTTTTTGTTGATTCTTGTTAATTTAGTTGGCATCATAGTAGCATCCTGATCTGTAGTTGATGAAGTTTGCTAATGCAGATTGGTGAAATACCTTGTAAAGAAAGGAGCAGCTGCTGCTAAATGTAGCGGAGGTCCTCCTAGAATTACATGCATTGGTAAGGATGCTTACTGTTGTCTAGGGACTGAGGTTCTAATTTTATCTCTATTGTACCATTAGGTTTTCAGGTAACCTTAAATTTTTGATTTTTTTCTATCAATTTTTTGATCAGTAAATGTGATAAAAATTGTGCAAGGTAGGCATGGGGAGGAGATTGCATTTTATTTTCCTGTATCGCCTTGGTTTGTGGTCTGGCTCTTTACTGGAACCAAATGCTTAAACAGTACAAGGGTTCCTGAAAGATGCCACGTTAATTTGCTATTAAAAAAAAAAATAATCTAGCTGTATTTTTAAGCTGTATATTCACCAGAGGAAACGATTGGTCTGAAGTGGGGCTGTGTAACATTTGCTTTAATAATCTGAAATAAAGCTAAGTGCTAGTAGGGTAGCTTAGCAGAATGATTGGCTGGATATGGGTGGAGCATGGGCCAGGTAGTCCCAGCTGAAGTGGGAAAATAGGGAACATAATATAGAAGGGAGAAAACCACTCAGAATTGTACCAAGAAGATTAATTGGGAGTGATAAGCTTTATTAGCAAAGGCAGGTGCAAAAGGGGTCTCGAACTGCTTGAAGAGTCTGGAAGGGAATCCAGAATTCCTGAGTCTCAGACTTCATTAAATGTTGGCAACTAGCCATGAAATCCACTAACAGAAAATGTGTGCTCCATTTTTCTGTCTCTTGCTGGTTCACGCAGCTGTTGTAGGTTATAATCTTGTATCAGTTAGGAATGCCAGAATCTGTGCTGCTACTTCAATTTTAATTTGCCCCCCATTCTCCCAGTGAGTATGTATTATAATTGCCTTTAATTACATGTTCACACACTTCCTTTCACTGGATTCTTACTCAATTTAATGCATAGGATAGCTGGTATTTGGAGGATGAATGAGTTGTACAGTTAATGAAGCTGTTGTCTCTAGGGTTTCTGCCGTAACTTGGTGCAGAAAGTCATGAAGCAGATAGACTGGAAGACCTCTCCTTCCTTTAAGTCATTGAAGAGTAGTATTCTTATGGCTTCTGACTTGAAGCTGTTTAAGCTAGCTTTTCATACATGTCCCCAAAGCCTTGTTGATAAAAATGACTTGAATATCTAATCGCTTGTAGGGTAGGGTGTCTTGGAGTAGATTGTTAGACACCAGCACAGTAAGGATGAAGGATGGCTTAAGTTAAATTGCTGAGAATCTGAACAAAGGAAACTTCATAGAACTCATAGCTACGGACAGGGCTCTGTTGTGCCATGGCCCAGTCTTAAACTATGTGACACTGAAGAATCAATATCCTATTTCAAAGAGAAAGAAGGCTTAAGATATTTCAAACCTAGAGTTGTATTGCTACTTTCCTTCCATTGATTGGAAGGAAATCTAGCTTTTCCCCATTTTCCAAGAGAGTACTCTACCCCATGTTGTTCTAGGCTGGTCTGTCTTGCTGTACTTGAGCTTGTTTCCTTTTAGCTTTCCATCACCATCTGGTTAAGACCCTATTCACTGGGTAATTGATTAAATAACAGAGACTTTTCCATAGTTGTGTATTGTTTGATGTGAAATAAGCGTGTTTGCCAAAGAAGGGTGTGAAAGCAAGATGGATGATAGAATGACTACTCTTGTCAGTGCTAGCAGGCTCAGGTGTGAATTGCTCACCACTTGCATGATATAAGCAGTTATATTTATGCACTAAAAGTAGATGCCTTAAAATCTCTTTTGGCATTTTATAATTTATGCTTTTCTGGCAAAATTTTGGGTTAAGGAAAGGCTAGCTAGCACCATTCCCTGGTTCTACCTCTGGAGGCAAAACACTGAAAATTTGCTTCAATGACGCAGACCTAATTCCTCTGGGGCTTTCCAGCTACAGGACAGAGGTTCCTCTGGCATAAAGTAATATCCATGCTTAATGAGGATATAATTCCTAATAATCCATACCTGATACTGGCTGAAACAAATTCATCCATGAATGGACATCCTACTGTTGGGGGGGAGGGGGAAATGAAAAGTAAGAGTGGACAGTAAACATCACATTTCATGAAATCACATTGTCTTTAAACCAATTGGTGGGTTGTTCTTTTTAATTTTTTTAATTAAATTGGTGTGTGGAAAAGTATCATGTTTAGATCTCTCTGACCATGCTTCACAAAAACATTTTGTCTAGCAATGTTAGATAAAATCACTAAAGCTGGTTAGAAATGCACCAAAACTTGGACCCGAACGCAACAATGGATGTATTGAGTATTCATAATGAGGGAAATAAAAATCCAAAAATAGTAAGCTCTCTGGAGTGAGAGTGGGGAGAGCTTGTGGTTTTGTGGTTGTAGAAATCTATGAAAATGTACCCTTTAATATTAAACTGTGATGTTTTCTTTTCACCATCTGTAAAGAAAGATGTAACAACATATACCTAATGGAATTTTTGTTAAAAATAAATTAATGTTTCTAGAGTGCTGAGTTAATATGTTGATGAAGAACATGGAAAATGACATAAGTGCTGAAGTCAGAGAAAGATATCACTATTTTTTAATAAATAATGCATAAACCCACATATTTAAGGATGACAATTCAAAAAGTACTAGTGCATATTTTTTTATGGTATGAACTTTAGAGATTTTTCCAGTAGAGAAGTGTTGTGTTTTTAATGTCATATGTAACAAGTGTAAGCCTTTTTAAAAGCTTTTTCTGCAAATTTGAGCTTAGATAGTTAAATTTTGACTAAATAATTAGGCTTGGTTATATGCCATTATTGTAAAAGGAACGCTAGCAGAATGTTGTACGTTCTTTTTATGTTACTGTGTTCTTTTATCTTTTTGACATAATTGAGCAAAAGTAACTAAAATCTTCTTTTTCCTTGTTAGAAGAAAAACTGGGGATTTTTTGCTTGGATGCTTTTATTTATATTTTTATTACATAAAATTCTCAGCTGTTTTCAATAGAGCTGGAACACTCTTTCTCAGAATGATCAGCCCTGTGTTCTTTGATTGTTGTCCCATTTTTTTCCTTATTACACTCATGTTTTTCTAGAAATTCAGCTTCTGAAAAAAATGAGTTTTATGGAAAGATTATATTACCAGGTAGACAATAGCAGATTAATAACAAAGGAAATTAAAAAAAATGTGAATTTTAACATGTTTACACTACCTTTAATTGCTCAGTTAAAGGTGTTTGAATGCTTGAGGATGACCTTTAGCTGCGTTGTTAACCAGTTCCTTTTCAGTTTTCTTCCAATTAGCTTCAGAACACTTAACCTGATATTTCAAAGTGTAAAAATAAAAGTGAACCTTTTGCCTTTAAGATTACTTTTTTTTATCATTAGTGTGTTTTTCTTTTTTTGAGTGTCCTTCTGAATCATTTGAATTATTTTAAAGTGCGAATAGTGCTGTATACTGAAGAATGAATTTCAATAGAGTTAGTGTTAACCTGATATTTGTTACAAGTTTGAAAATGGAGTAACTGGGGGGACTGTGCGATTTTGCTGGTGGAGTGGATTCTAGGGAAGGAGCTGTAGTTTTGCCTAGGACTACCCCATTTCCCTCCTGCCCCCTTCCCCCCCGCCCCCAAAAGAGCAATGTGTTTATGTGCTCTGTCAAGTACGTGCACAGCAATTACACCTTCCCTCAGACTTTCTTTTGCTTTTGCTGAAAAACTTGTTGATGTGTGTTTAAGAATGTCTCTTTGATTTTCTTGTGTTTTAGCTTTTTTAGCAGAAGTAATGCACCTAAACTCAGGTAATGAGCAACTCTGGAGAAAAGAACCTCGTGTACATGCAGATCATGTAGATCATTCGAGGCCCTACAGAGGGATCTGGACAGGCTGGAGAGCTGGGCTGAAGCCAATGGCATGAGGTTCAACAAGAGCAAATGCCGAGTCCTGCACTTTGGCCACAACAACCTCAGGCAGCGCTATAGGCTTGGGGCGGAGTGGCTGGAGGACTGTGTGGAGGAAATGGACCTGGGGGTACTGATAGGTGCATGGCTGAACATGAGCCAACAGTGTGCGCGGGTGGCCAAGAAGGCCAACGGCATCCTGGCTTGCATCAAAAATAGTGTTACTAGTAGGAGCAGGGAGGTAATTGTCCCCCTGTACTCAGCACTTGTGAGGCCGCATCTCGAGTACTGTGTTCAGTTTTGGGCCCCTCACTACAGGAAAGACATTGAGGCCCTGGAACGCGTTCAGAGGAGGGCTACTAAGCTGGTGAGGGGTCTGGAACACAGGCCTTACGAGGAGCGGCTGAGGGAGCTGGGATTGTTCAGCCTGGAGAAGAGGAGGCTCAGGGGAGACCTTATAGCTCTCTATAACTTCCTGAAGGGAGGTTGTGGTGAGCTGGGGGTCGGCCTCTTCTCCCGTGTAGGCAGTGACAGAACTAGAGGGAATGGTATCAAGCTGCGCCAGGGGAGATTCAGGCTGGACATTAGGAAGCACTATTTCTCGGAAAGGGTAGTCAGGCACTGGAATGCACTGCCCAGGGAGGTGGTGGAGTCACCAACCCTGGGGGTGTTCAAGGAAAGACTGGATGTTGTATTGAGGGATATGGTTTAGTGGGAGCTAGTAGTAATAGGTGAATGGTTGGACTGGATGATCTTCTAGGTCTTTTCCAACCTTAAAGATTCTGTGATCACCCGCGGTGCCTGTGAAGCTGATGGCACAGGGCATCAGCAGTCCTGTGCCTGCACAAGTGCTTCCATCTGAAGCTTTCAAAGGTCTGCATCTTCATTAATGTGACAATGTCTGATGCATTTCCTGGGCAGATGATGTATGTCACTTCCTTTGTGACACATGTATTGTAGGCTCCGATTTTAGTTTTTTCTGCAGAGCTCTCCAAGAGAAATGTTTTGCATTTTATAGCTGTCTTGTTTAAAGGTGTACTGATTTTATACACCTGAATTCTTTATAGGGCAAAAACAAGTTTATTCATTCATTGTTATACTCAAAATCATGGGATGGCCTTCCTTGACCTGTCATCTCTTTTTCCAGGCTGAAAGGTCATATGCTTTTTAGTTGTTTCTTCTGCAGAAATAATTTGGTACCTTGTTTTTCTTCTTTTGAAAGTGCTCAGCTGCTCAAAGAACAAGTGCTCACTGAAGATGTGTCTTTGGCTGATTTACCTTTAGTGTACGAGTAGAGGAAATCAAATTTAAGGCTTACCAAGGTCTCTTAGCTCCAGCTGAAATCAACCATTATAAAAACTTACATGCTGCTCCTTTTTCCTTCTGGACATCCCATTCAAGATAATTACTGTGGATTCTAATCTAAACCTTATCCACTGTGAACTAAATCCTAATGCAATGATAAGGCTGGATCTTCAGGTTTTGACTTGATCACAGTAACAGTGTGCAACAATCTTTGGAAATAAAACTGCAGTTTTTGACCTGAAACTTAGTTTTAAATTTTTTTGCTGTTACCACCTGTGAGAGACAGAGCTTGCCACTCAGTAGTACACCTTTGCCAAAGGCTGCTGAGAACAGGAGAGGTTGTTGAGAGTGCTACACAGAAGAAAACATCTGATAACTAGTCAAGTCCGAAACTATCAGTATTCCACCTAAGTAAAGGCTATTCTACTTAAACGCAGGAGAGCAGCTTGATTTGTGTTATCTTAGGAGCAATTAGAGTACAAAAATTGGAACTGAAGTGCTTTGTGATTTTGAAAGAAAGATAAACATTGAGACTACACTGCTTTTCCTTTTTGAATAGCAAGTAAACAGAAGGGAGGTCAAGGCAGTGGAGATGTTATCGCATTTTGTGCTTTAAAAGAACAGTGCAGTCACTAGGTTTTTTAAGGTGGTAAGATTAAATTTAAGAAAAAGATTTTGAAAGTACTACTTTAATCTCTGCACCGTGGTTGTTGTCATATTGGTTTCAATTTCATAGTTTGCATTAGAACCAACAAACAATAAAGAAAATCAATTCCAATTTCAAGGTTTGGAAGATTTCTGAACTGTTAGAAACTCAGATAAATGTTGCAGCCTAACGAAGCAGAAATAACTTAAAAGTTTCCATACAAACTTGAAGTTTCTAAATTTCCTGTATTGTACTAATATTTTAGTGTCTAAAAAGAAGTATTTCAGAAGAAGGTTAAATGTTCAGCAGAGCCTTGTATAACTATCTGAGGTGTATCTCTTTTCTCAGCCACTTTCTCCTTTTAAACATCAGTGTAAAGATTGATTATGGGAGATTAATGTATAAGACAGAATCTATACAACATTAGGAATAAACTTTGAAGCAGACCGATTTTTAGTAATCGTTCTGCTTTTAAAAACCTAACTAACACTTCTATCAATGCTTTGTTTTGTTAGATTTTTTCATCACCTTTATGTTCTAATATCACTTTAATATTCAAAATTATTTTAGTGAATCTGCAATTGAACAAGTCAAATTTATCTCTTGTCCTGCAAACCAATTATAGTAAATTACAGTCATTCAGAACCTAAAGACTGTAATAACTCTGGCAGAATTATGAGCAAACTAATGGGTCATTTATTATCAGATAACTTTGCTTTCATTGAAGATGAATATATACTCAGCTATTTTTCCATTCTAACTCAAGAACGGCTGTTAAACCAAAAAACTTGAAAGATAGCCTTCTGTATTACTCTAATACAGCTCTACCTCATACCATGTTAACAAAGATCTATTTGATTGGAATAATACTTTACCAGTGGCAGAGCTGACCAAGTTAATTTTTATTTCAATAGAGCACTTTTTAATGTTACAGTTTTCCATCAGACCAGCATAGTCTCGATAATATTACCCAGGGAAAGAAGTCATGCGTTATCGTTGATGCCAAGAAGAGTACCTGTATCAAAGAAGATTCTTGCCATTTTAAGTTGCATCTTCCTTCCCAGAAAGTAGAATGTGGGTTTTGTTTGGTAACTTATTCATAGGATGTACTTGTGGAGAGACTAGAAATATTAGATGCCTGGTTAGTCTCCTAAAAATTTGACAAAACTATCATTGCGTATGCAGATAAACTTAAAAATACATGTATTCCAAACAGATATAAATGATTCATTGTTTTTTATGCAGCAGCAGTAGCAACCAGATGCAAACCTGAATGAGTTATCTGGCATTGTGATGTAGCTACAGTACCAAACTATAAAAGGCAAATTATAAAAAAAAATAAATTAGTGTTCTGAATACAAAACCCCTTTTAACTTCATTTTTTTTTTGTTTATGGATGTAAACCTGCATGCATATTGGTTTGCTACCTGTTCTAAAATTCAGAAGTCTGTCTTAAAGCTGAAGTACCTGCAGATGCATGTCAGAGAAGCCTGGTGCCTCTTTGATAAATATATCTATTTTGAAATTTAGGTACTAGCTCTGTGTTCGATTCTGAGCCTAGCAGGGGGAGAACATCAGCTCATCTGTTGTCTATAGTTGGAGGCACCTTTGAGAATTGTTTTAATAGGGTAACTGAGTGATGTGATCAACCAGCTTAATTTATAAAATTACAGGGAGATGGAAGAGGCCTTTTAGTGAAGGGTAGTTAGCAGAAGGGTTGAAAAAGATCAACCATCATGATTAATATCAGTATGAGTAAGCAATATATAAGCCTCAAACTGCCAATGTAAGTAGGTTGCTAAAGGCTGTTAGTTTTGGTGAACTTAATCCAAAGGGTCTTAAGGCAGGATGATAGAATTTGGAGTTTCTTGAATTTTTAAATTCAATTTGTGAGACATCATGAAACTAAATAGGGGTGCAGGGAGACATTTGAACACGTAAGCCATCAAAATAGCTTTCATTCTCCAAAATGATTGGAAGAAATAAAATACTAAGTACCAGAAGATGATAATAAAGTGTCAAGTAATACCTGAGCAAGGTATATCAGTCATCTTGCATCTGAGAGAGTAAGCATAAGAAATGTAGACTATGGCTAAGTATTCTGGTATTGGTATTTACAGCTTCTTACCTGTCAGGGTGCTTTAGAGGATCTTCGCTTTCATAGGCAGTATGTGTGGGAACCAAATATCATAATTATTGACTGAAGCTAACTGAGACACGGCCAGCTTGCCAAGATGAGGGGAATCAGTGTGGTAGGTGTTGGAAGGGATAATCTAGTCCAATCCCCCTGTCAGAGCACTTTTTTTGAGAAGTAAGCTTTAAGAGATTGAAGGCCTATGGAAGAATGAATCTCTTTATCAACTGTTATGTCCTGTCTCACATCTGATCTCAGTTACCCTGTGAGGTGGAACAATTATCTGGTGTAGGTGTACTCTCAGTTTTGTGTTGTTCAGAGTTCTGTTTCTCCTTTGATTGGGGGAGACTATATTTAGTATCTGTTTTTAAGAAATTTTCTGGTCGATTGTGACTTGTTTAGAATTTCTGAGTTGAGTACTATTAATCTGTTTCTTGACTTGATGTCTTTAGTTATTGGGGGTTTCTTGCTAGTTCACTAGATGTTTCTGGTTTTTAATCTCTGGAACTGCCACAGCTCACAAGGAGATTGATTCTCAGTTGCTCTTTCCCTATACATCTCAGTTGGACTGAGGGTAAATATGATTTCCAGGTCTGTGGTGCATCTCATATTTATTCTGCCTGCTTTGTTGCTTCCAGCTGGATTTAGTCCACTTTGCTTAATATTGCCAAATCATTCCTCATCCTTTTGAGATAAAAGGATATTTTGGTGTACACTTTTACCAGAATTCATTAACTTATATTTTATTTTTCTTCTCTTTTCATTTTCTTCCCAGGACTTTTCCAAGAATAAATAGACTTTTTTTTTTGTTACCAACTTCACACATTTGACATTAAATACTTGGCCACCAGTTAGTGAACTGAAAAGGAATGAAGTCAGTGGAAGAGAAATTCTGTAGTCTTGAGCAGTAGGGCTTTTGTACAACTGTAATGTGAGTAAATGCTGAATATGCATTTTGAAATGCTCTGATTGTTGGTAGTATTTTTCTTTCATTTTTCTGTGACAAGCAAAACAACTAACAACAGTGTTACATTGATACAAGACCTGTATATCCGTCTGCATTTTTTTAATCACATTGATGTTTTTATTGGTGCCATTAGCTGTTGATGATGGCTTTGGAGAAAGTAAATCAGGAAAATTAGAAATAAGAGGTTAGCTGCTACTAATAAACTAATAATTATGTGCCTTAATAGGAAACATCATAAAAATGATGTGTTACAGACCACTCTTTAAAATAAAATCTGCCTTATGAAGGAGAAAAGAAATCTAATAGACTAATACTTTCAAATTTGGAAAACTCAATCTCAAAGTAAATATAAAACCCCAGAATTATCTATGGGTAAATTCCTTCCTGCTGATGATTGAATGCTTGCAGTGGCTTGCTGATTAAATTTTACACTTGATATTATTTTGACTGTGACATTTAGATAACCCTTCCTGAACTGTTTTTGTTAAAATGACAAAGCGCTACTTTAGTCATAATTTAGTCATTTCAGTAATTATGGAGGAGATAAACGGGTAGAAACCTAAGACAAAATGATTTTTTCTTTGTGTAAACCAAATAAATATTGGTCTTTTGTTTACCGTTTTCCTTTATTTTTGTTATTTATTTGTGGGAAGTGTGTTTTTAAGACATATCTTATTTTTCTTGATGTAGCTGTGTGGGCTTTTGTTTTAAAACTTTGATTTAAATGGAATTAAAAATATAGATGTGTGAAAGTGTGTTCCTTTTAGTTTTCCTCCTACCCCCACAACGTTCTTCTCTAACTGTAACCTCAAGTGTATTATTTCTAGCCATAACCTTTTCTTGTAGACTCAGTTCTGAATTATTATATTCATTAGTTAGCTGATCATGGAGGAAGATTATTTTTTTTAGCATTCTTTATTTTGATACTCATTTTGTCTTGAAACTTAGAATATGATGGTTTAGGTCGTAAGCAAGTTTCTCATCTGGTACAACCTCCTGCAAAGTGAGCAGAGATATCTTCAACTAGATCAGGTTGCTTTTTCATTTTGTTGATGCTGCTGCTGATTCAACTTTTTCTTTGTCCTTTATTTAAGAAAGCTTTGCAAAAATAGGAGAACTCTGCAAGAGTAGACCTTCACATGAGCTTTGCCTGGGCAACAGAATCTTTATTTTAAGTAACAAGATGAATGAAAACATTCTTGAACTCGTTGGCTATGTAGATTAAAGCTGCTTTTGAGCAAACAGTGTTCTCACTATGTAGAACCTGTGTCTGTCCATGTGTTGACTTGCCCAAGGTAGGAATATGCAAGTAGTAATCTGAAAGGAAACCGTGCATGTTTTGTTTATATAATGTAGGGCATTTCAGATTAGTGAGAGCTTTCTTCTGTCATGGTACAAACACTTAAATTTATGCTATTTAAAGCTTGCTGATTTTTTCTTTTTTATATAGAAAAAAACCCAAAACCAAACAGCAGCCTCTGGTCAATCTACAAATGGACTTAATGGCTTGCTCCTTTCTAACCAGTCACAATATTTCATGGATTTCTGCAAACCCTGTCAGCCATTTGGCTAGATCTAGCTTTGGTAAATATTGACTAGTCCACCCCTCATAGGAACAACATCCTTGTATACTAAAAATACTTGATGACCTGTGTTATTGTAGAACCCTGTAATCATATGCCTAGAAAACAATGCAAAATGAAGTATGAGTTGTCTTCTAGAATAGCTTGATCCCTTTGTGATTTAAAATATGTATGCAGCCCTGTCTAACTTGGTCATCTTCATTTCAAAGTGGTGTATGAGCCTTATGTCTCTTACTTCCCATCCATAAGTTTGTTTATGCTAAAGCTAAGATTTCTATATGCTGGTACTGAGTTACATGAAGTATGAAAATGGTATATTTACAGGAAAAAAAAGTGGTAAAGCATAGTGCTCCATATTTGAAGCTTTTAGTGATATTGCAAAAATTGGTTTGACAGTTGAGCTTGAAGAAAAATCAATTAATGCTGTGTCAGTATTCACAAAATGTGGAAGCTTTCTCTGACGCTTCTGTTTAGGCTTTATTTTAATGCTGTCATGTGCATCTGAGTCACTGTGAACATGAAAGCATGACTTCTGTGAGATTTCCTCTTCTCCCTTCTCTACTAACATCTATTGAATGCAGTGTTTGTTGCTTGCTTGCCTGTGGTTACATGTGAATTATTGTCAAATCCTTGCAGTACTGTGGTACTCTGAACACTTAATGTCTCTCCCTCATGAAATTCTTTGAGTATTTCCATAAATTACTGAAAATATCTGGTGGGGATCATTTTCTATTTAGAGCTTAGTAAATAGACTATTAATGACCTTTTGAATCTGATCTGATGTGCACTTTTTTCAACCCAAATATCAATATGTGAAAAGAAGTCCCATATCTAGTGTTCAAGTGATTCATAATTTAGTTTATAAGGAAGAAACTAGGGTTTTCATATTTCTTTTTTTCCAGTCTTGCAGAGTTCACTGAATTCACTGGATAAAATACTTTAATGCAAGATTTCTGGTTACTGACACTTATGGCTTACGATATCTGGGAATTAATTTTAGTTTAAAAAAATATTAAACTCAAATGAAAAAATTAGTCATCTACAGTATCATTGGTAAATCATTTATGTTCAAATTCAGCCACTAAAGCACCTGCAAAACTTGTGTAGTCCTCACACTTTATAGCAGTGTAAGCCATGAGAGGAGAAGCTTTGGGGTTTTTTCCATCTTCAATCTATGGGAAGTTGCGAGGAATCTAACTCTACAGACAGGCTTCTAAAATGATGATTAGATAACATGAGAGCAATTCTGCTATCACAGGGACAATGAACTAGACTGAAAATCTAACACACTAAAGAGATGATGTCAGGTATGAAGAAAAAAAGGGCCCTTGCCAGCTTGGAATCTTAGATTTTGCTGTTTAAGATTGTGCAAACTTTTCTTATCTAATGAATAAGTTGATGAAGATAATGCATAGTTGAAAGACAGTTGAACTGTGAAGAAGTAAGAAATAATAGTATAAAAATTAATTGCCTGGGAACCAGTATAAGTATTATGTTTAGAAGGGCTCTGAAAGGAGAGGAAAAACTGGGTAAAGAAGATCTAGCTCTATAACAGCCTTTGGGGAATTTTTAAGCAGAGCCATGGATATCTATGGATGTTACAATTGCAGATATTTAAGGGGGCAAAGAAAACAGAATAACACATTCAAATATTAAGGACTATATATAAAGGATATATCTATAAACACATTTAAATATAAAGAGTAATTTATTGAAAATCTGAGAAAGTAAAATGTAAGAAAATATTTGAGGGTAAGCTAAGCATGACCAAAGATGAATTGGTTTCTACCAAGAAAAGCACGTCTTTGCTGTAGAGAAGATGAAATGCTTGAGTTTTTCTTTTCCAGTGAGTAAAGTGAACCACTATAGGTTAAGAAAAATATTGACCAGTTTTGAAGTAGAAATCAATAATTCTCAACCGTGCCTTTTTGTGCTAGATAAAGCTTGCTGAGTTCTAATTTCTTTTTGGTACATCTATAGGTAAGTGACAGCAGCCATGTGGTAGTGACTATTTCAGAGCATCAACCGCAGGGTGGCATTAAAAAGTAGCAGTCTCTTATTTTAAGTACTGGTATTCTAAAGCCATCAAACTATGTTGGTGAAGCAAAGCTGGAAAAAATTGGGGGTTTAGGGGAGTGGGGAAATAAAGCAGGTGTAATGGGATCTTAAAAGACTAGTTCTGACTCTAAATCCAAATACTGCTACATACCACATTGTTTATATGGAAAGTGGATGCTTCAAATATAAAATCTTCTGTCTTAAGACTGTCATCTACCCCTTACTTAATAGGAAATCAAGTGTATTCTTTGATTTGATGAATCTTGTTTTGTAAGGTTACTTAGCCTTGTCCTTTGTAAACTCTTCCCTTTATAGACCAGTAAATGTAAAAGGGGTTACCTTTTAAAACAATAAAAACTCAAAAAGCCTAAAAATCCCACCTCCACCAGTTGTCCCTGCTTTCCTATTTGTAAACCAGACAGTAACATTTTTTTCCAAATATAACTAAATTGGATAAAGAAATATGTTGCTGTGTGTACAGAGCAGTGTCTCCATTGGCTGTAGAAACAGCCAGTACCAAGAACAACAGTGTGCGGACAAAAAATTGTTAGGATTTCCAGTTATTTCCATACTTCAACCTTATCTTTGGTTTCACTGAGTCTGAAATATCTCTCCATGCTTTTATCATTTACTATTTAGAGCTCACTTTTCCATATAACAAAACAGCAACTTATTTGTACTAATTGGAGTTACAGTTGATCATTCTGACCTCAGATTATGAAGTTCAGAGGTCTCCTTATTGGCAGCTCATGAATTTCAGTGTATGACTCAGTGAAGCAAGGTCAGTGGAAATAGGGCCCAAGTGCAGTGCCTTCTAATAAAACCAGTGTGATTACAAATATAATCTTCTGTGATGCCAAGGAAGTGACGCTAAATGGAAGTGATTAAAGTTTTTGAGAAATACAAGAATATAAGTGTCCGTATGGCATGAACATGTAATCCATATGGTGTGGTATCTAAATTCATCCATATGGTATGAGTGTTAGTCATATTTCAGGTTTTTTGGGTAACTTTGTTATTAGCATCTTCAACTTACGTTAATAAGATATAATTAGCTAGATAACCATTGTTAGTAATATTTTCTAAGGTATTCCATGCTCAAAGTATGAATGTCAGTTCGTCAAACTCAGGAACAGGCTTTCTTGAGAGGTGTCAGTTCACCAGGCCTCTTGTTGTTTGAGACATTTGGACAATGCCCTTAATAAGATACTTTAACTTTTGGTCAGGCAGTTGGGCTAGATGGTCCTTCCATCTTCCAACTGGAAAACTGTATTCTAATTAACACCAATATTGTTCAACTAATAGCTTGAGGTTGGCATTGTTATGAGCCAGGAATTATGGATTGCTTCTAAAACCAGAAGAGGCTGCACAAAACATGGTGAAATGCCTCAAAGCCTCAGGCTTGATTATTTTTATTTGTTACCTCATCCACATTGTTTATCAGATTGTAATATGTCATTGTAGTTGACTAAAAATGACAGCCGTAATGTCCCTAATGAATTGTTTTTCACTCAGAGCTGCTCACAGAGTGTTAAGATAGCTTATGGTCACTTTTTCTTCAAGCTGTCTTTTTGCTAGAATCTAAAAACTCTTAATTGCAGGTTTTCTGGGTAACAAGAGACACATAAAAATACCTAAAAATGTAACAGCAAAATGTAGGCTATCACTTATAGCAGCTAACAGTCACAGTGTTTGGTCTTTTTGTGTGTTTAGGTGAGAATAGAAGGCAGGAGTCCAAGTGCTATAGGTAAAACCTTATTTTAGGGCAGGAGTCCAGAATACCATAATAATTTTGATTATATTCATTTAATTAGTGTGTGCATTTAAGCTGATGTTCATTTGACACAGACACGAGTTGGAGCATTCTGCAGTCAAAGACAAAAAGCAAAAGTTTTAAGCAAAGATTCTATTAAGGCTTAAACTTGTAGCATTTCTCTGATCAGTACAACTTGTTTTTGCAAATGCCCTGTCGTTGCTCTTTCTCTTGTAGGTACCATTAACTGTATAAACATTTCCACAGTTTGGTGTGTAGATGAATCTTGCTTTTTCTCTGTGAAATGCTTTAAGTTTTTATATAGTGTTTGAGCTTCATACCAACTTTGGTCAGATCTGTTCTTAAACAGAAACTCTGATGCACCTCAGATGTATACTTCAGTGAGAATTTACAGCAATTATGCAAGGCATTGAGCTCCAGATTATGCCAAAATGCTGATTGTAACGTTGTAGTACAACTATCTTATGAATGCTGCAATAAAACCAGTGATTGTTAACTACAACATATTTTTAGGGAACAGAAACACGTACATCAAAATACAGCCAAAATCCCAGCAGAGAGCAGAGCTTATGGGTGAACAGGGAAATTAGGACGGTATGCAAAACGGGCATTTTCACACTTTGTAATAGTGTATGTTTGGATTTGTGTGTGATACCTCACCCTTTTTCCTAACTTCTGGATCAAGATTGGCTTGCAGTGTCTAAAATAACTCAGTCTGTATATACTTTTGGGTTCGCTTTTAAATAGTATAGCTAGTATACAAAGATGAAATAGGCTTCTCTCCTCCCTGTTCCCTTTACATACTTTTCTGGTACTCCTGCAGATTCTTGTCTTCATGAGTACTTAAATCTGTTGGACTATTTAGTACTAGCGACTGTGCCCATATACAACTTTGATATCCTCCCTTCATATTCATTTCTTGAGTGGAATTGATTTGACTGAAAAATGAGAGCCTTGTTCCTCCTCTCTTCTGATAGGATTTAAGATATGTAACATCATTCTGTGAACATGGGAAATACTGCATTCACTGTTGCTATTTTTTTCTGGTCTAGCTGGCTTAATTTTTAAACCAGACACCTATCCAAACAGCTTTTTATTTCTGTAGGAGGTGGCAAAAGATTCAAGGACTCGCGACAAAACACACAAGGGGTGAAAACGAATTGCTGATGTAGTTGGCTACATTAAACAATTTGACTGAAAGATATTTCTATGAAAAAGCTAATTCTTCCCCCTGCAAACATTTGGCTACCTGGATAAATGCCCATTCTTTGTGCTCAAGGCTGCAAAAACTGCAAATATATTTAATTATCCATTGACAGCATCTGATGACTATGTTAATATGATTAGTTAGAATTTGGAGTTTTCAGTGAGATATTAATGATTTTTGGCAGGGTCTTAGGAACACAGTGACTCACATGCTTGTAGCTGCATTTCTTTTATTTCGTTTCTTCTGTTTGATTTCCTTGAAGTCTCTGGTGTACACAATCAGCACTTTTTGTTTTTTTTTTTAATTCCCTCTTCACATGCTTCTCCCCCTCCCCTGCCAGTTAACAATGTGATGTGACCTTTGTATTCCTGCACGTGCTGTTGCCGACACTGTTTGGGTTTCTCCTAGTTTGATCTTGAATCTCAAGGATTTTGCATAGGTGGCAATTCTCCCTGAAGTATCAGAAGTGTGTATTATTAGCCAGCGAAGCATGTTCATCTGCAAAGTTGTGACTTTTTTTGCAGAGTCAGCTGCCATATTTTTTCTTCTGACCTGTCTCTTCATCGTGCTTTTAAAAAAAGAAAGTTAGAACACATAACTGCTGGGTTATGCTGCCTTTGTGAAACTGTTTCTGGGTTTGTTTTTCAAACTCTTCAGTTGGATTTCATACAGACTTGCTTTTACATTAAGCTCAATGGGTCGAGACCATTGCTTGTAGACTACAAACCATTTACATGGAGAATAAGTCCAGCACAGAACCTGGCAGATCTGATCAGCATAATGTTGTGCTGTATGTGTTTTTCTGGAAAGGCAGGAGACTAGCTGAGATATGGCCTTTCTATCTTGTCGCTTTCAGACCAGTATTGTCTTGTACAAACCTCCTGCAAATACACACCTAAAGAACATGACAAGTTCAGAAACAATTGACATGCTTTGGTACTTCTGTAGTGCTACTTATATTCTGAAGTGGAATGCGTGTTACAGAGTATTCATAACAGAGGTTTTGAGCCTAGGTGTCTCACTTCCTTATTCCAAATGCTTGCAGTATGTTCTGTACTCTGTTCTGAATTAGTTTGACACGAAAGGGTTAAAATATTACAGGCAAAACCTACTCAAAATAGGGGTGATTGAGTTGGATCCATAGTCTCCCTCTGAAATTATTTATCTCTAAGACAAACCTAATCTTGCATATACTCTGATCTCTTACTTGGAGACTTATTTCTGATGTCCATATCACTGGAAGTAACACTGTGTAGTCTGTCTTTAAGAACAGTTGCAAGGTTTGTTTCACTTTAAGTGAGAAAAGGCAAAACAAGTACCAGCCATGTAGACCGTATTTTGGTAGGGTTGTCAGCTGCTGTTGTGCTTCAAAACAGATGCTGTTTCAGCAGGCATCTCTTCTGAAATAAATGTTTTTTTAAAATGAAAGTAAAATGAAGTGCTTGAAGGGGGAAGAGGGGGATTGAAACAGCAAGCTCAGTACTGTTTATGATAAAGTTGCCCTAGAGCACTGGGAACAAGCCAAACAGAAAAATTAAATGCCTATCTGCTTTTTGTCTTAAAGAAATAGTTTAAAAGCTGGTGTGCTAGAAATGACCAGCAAAATGATCCACAGCTTCTCTACTTCCTTCACTGGGTAAAGCTGCTTTCCTGAGGCTCTGGTAAATCACTTGTATCTACTACAATTCTTCATCTGAAGTTTTAAATCAGTCGAGTGTATGGAGCTCCCTCGGTTATCAACATCCCAAAAGTTTTCACTGTGTTTTGCAGAACAGTGTCTTCTGTAGAAAAAATAAAAATCTATCTAGGTTACATTGTACAGACCTTAGGCTGATACTTCTTAGTTACAGATAAATAATTCTAGATAAAGAAGAACTTGTAATATTTCTAGGAACTTTAGGAACATCTATCAACCTGTTTTTAATAAGTGTTAATTTATTTTTGTGGTTTTGAAAAATTATTACAACCAGAAGCTATAAAAATAATCTTACAGTATTGTTAAATGGCATTACATTTCAATATATTTTATGTCCAGATGAAGAGACTAAAATTTCTTCTTGGTCTGAGCAAGTGTGAACAGTTCTTGGATTCTTGCCATGATGACTGTCTTTTCTGATAAAGAACTTTGAATTCTCCTGTAGTCCCATGCCTCTGCATTTGGTAAATTGTGCTCTTTTTGGTAATGCTGTCTCCAGACAATATAGACAACTGATAATCATTGTAGCAACTTCTACAACCAAGCTGAATATGTGAACTCAGTTTTCATACTTAACATTTACTACCCTGGGCTTCGGTACTGCCAGAAGCATTTCAGGTTCCCCGTTGGACTTTCCTTTCTGTGATGAATAAAGCTAGAACTGCCAGTAAGATCACAGCCTAGGAATCTTATAGTGATTACAGAAAGAAAAATCTACAAAACATGTTCCACACATTGTGGTGAAATCTAAGGTAATGGTTATCAAAGGAGCTTTCTTTGGAAAGAAGTTATTTTAAAAAAAGAAGTAAAACTGGAGGTGGCTTAGTTTTGTTTTTTAGTTTAGGGTGCTTTGGTTTGATTTTGTTTGGGTTTTTTTTGTGGTTTTTGTGTTTTTGTTTGGCAAACTTACAAGTTTATCCTAGTTTCTGTAAGGAGCTGTGTTTCATGAGGAAGAAATCAGTGTAAGGGCAACTTCCCTAACAGGATGTCCTTCTAATGCATCCAAGCAGAATGAAGCTGCACAGTGAATACCTTTGCATGGTTAGCTACATGTTCCAGTGTTTTTATGCATACTGTGTGCTCATTTTCATCTGTCATTTTCTTGAAGACACATAGAGAAGACAAGTATAAGTACTTTTCAGTGTTGGTTAAGTTTAAGTATTTTATTGTAACATGCTTCTTAAACATACCCATATTTATCTGAGAAACATCACATTTGGTATTACAGTCTTTGAAAACAAATTGGAAAGGTTTTGTGATGCTCTATTGCTTGTGGAAGCATGCAATGGTCAAAGAAAATCATAAAACTATCTTTATCTGCTGTGAATTGTAGATAGTGCCTAAAGGTTGATAGTAAAAAAAAAAAAAAGAAAGAAGTAGGAGTTGTGGAAAGAGGATTTTCAGTGACTAGCAGTGCATGCAGTACTAAACCACCAGAATGTCATTTATGGTCATCTAATTATGTCTAAGAATGAAAAGTCTTAGGTAGCTGAGGAGGAAGGTGCACAAAGCTGTAGAGAAGGGCAGCTTTAAATGGAGATTAAGATTTGTAAATGGCAACTTTGTTACCAGTTTAGAAACTCATGTGAATATTGGATTTTATAATTCCATGATAATTGGTTAAAAAAATAATTGGAGGAAGACATTGTCAACTACTTCTGCAAGTCATAGTTGACTATAATATCTACATTAATAAATGGCGTATATTGTTTCATTCAGAGTACTTAATATTGTAAAAAACTCACAAATGGGAAAATACAGAAGAATATTCCTATCTCAGTTCAGTGACTGGTGGTGAAGAAATTATGTTTTTTATTACTGTAAGAAATGTGTAATGGCAGCTGCTAAGATACACTCCGTGCACAGCATGAAGACAGTGTCCTGGTTTTGTGACCTGGTTGGTCACTTATACCATAAAATTTTCAATGCTAATAAGAATTTGAAGTTTTTACTCCGTAAGCTGAGGTAAGAACACTAAAAACAATCAAACCTATTTTGTTTCCTGAAAATGGAGTTGTAGATTCACAGAATGTCTTGGTTTGGAAGGGACCTCAAAGATCATCTAGTTCCAACCCCCTGCAATGGGCAGGTACACCCACGACTAGACCTGGGTGCCCAAAGCCCCATCCAACCTGGTCTTCAATGCTACCAGGGACGGAGCAGCCACAGCCTCTCTGGGCAACCTGTGCCAGGGCCTCACCACCCTCATAGTAAAGAATTTCTTCTGACATCTAATCTAAACCTACTCTCTTCCAGCTTGAAGCCATTGCCCCTTGTCCTATCACTGCACTCACTGATGAACAGCCCCTCTCCACCTTTCCTGCAGGCCCTTTAGGTACTGGAAGGCTGCCCTAAGTTCTCCCCTGAGCCTTCTCTTTTCTAGGCTGATCAAGCCCAACTCTCTCAACCTGTCTTCATGGAAGAGGTACTCTAGCTCCTGATTATCTTCATGGCCCACCTCTGGGCTAGCTCCCAACAGCTCTATGGATTTCCTTTTTTAAAAATTTTTATTTAAAGCCACATCTGCAAGGTAACTTTTCTTTCTACAGGTGACTCAAACCACTCCAGGTATTGAAAAGGTACATAAATACTGTGTGGAACTTTGATTCAGTCAGTAGTAAAAAATCCAGTGGTTTTGTAGTAAGAAGTTTAAAATTCACTTGAAGGAAAGCAAGTAAAAGGAAATCTACATTTAGAATATTTGAGGTTTTGGGGTGGTTTTGATGGTGTTTGTTCAAAATATGCTAAAATATAGCGTTTTTCCAGTCTTGTGTATGCGGTATGTTAGCTCTAGATTGTCTCCTGTGGCCACTGTGACACAGCTACTAGAAATGGCAATGAACAAGGAGGAAATAACAACACTTCATGTCTTTGTCCTGCTGAACACTGGGCCTGTCAGTTTTAAAGTAACTTGTGAGCTGCATTAGACCGTCCTTCCTCCCATCTCACAGGCTTTCATTTTTAGAAAATGAACAAATAGCCTGGATGCTTGTTAGCTTTAGGAACTTGCTGTGTTCTGTGACTTTTTGTCTGTTTGAATAATGGATTAATTTAGTGAATTCTTTAAACTTGAGTATTCTAGATAGTGACAATAATTAATAATTATTGAAAACTATTTCTTGATTAAAATTAACAAGTACTAGTATACAGATCTTAATTTTTAAGAATTATCAGTTTATGACAAAGAATTCCTCACTCAAAGAGGACTTAGTATTCAGATTTTGAGAAGCTGTAGAAGACCCCAGAAGCACTGTAGGAAATGTGTGAATAAACATGTGAAGAAGCTTGAATATATGCAAACATGGTAATGCATTTAAAAATTGCTTAATTAAATTTGTTATTTTACCTACATGGAAAGGATTTGTGAACATTACTTACTTCATTTGCAAGACAGTCATATTAGCAAATTGTTCCTTTCTTTTTATAGGCTTAGGTGCTAAAGTAAAAGTAGATGAGGGAATCCTATGACTGTAGCAGAACTTTCGGAGAGCTGGTGCCAAATGCTGTTTCTGTGCTGTTAGATTGTATCCCTCAATCTTTCCAAGTCTCTGCATTTTTTAATAATCACTTAATGATTGGAAGATGCTATTTTCTTCTGAATAAGAAGTTGAAAAGATTAGACTAGTTTTGAGAGTAGCCCCAAGGAGAAGGAATTGAGAATGTTGATGTAAAGCTGAAAGTGAGCTGACCATGTGCCCTTGCAGCCTAGGAAGCCAACCATATCCTGGGCTGCATCAAAAACAGTGGGACTGTCAGATCAAGGGAGGTGATTCTGCCCCTCTGCTCTCAAATCCTGTGTGTCCAGCTCTGGGGTTCCCAGTGTAAGAAAGACAGAGAGCTGTCTGAGTCCAGAGGAGGGCCATGAAGATGATCAGAGGGCTAAAGCACCTCTCTGTGAAGACAAGCTGAGAGAGTTAGGCCTGTTCAGCCTGCAGATGAGAAGGCTCAGGGGAGAACTTACGGCAGCTTTCCAGTACCTGAAGGACTTACAGGAAAGGTGGAGATGAACTGTTTACAAAGACATGTACTGATAGGACAAGGGGTAATAGGTTTAAACTAAAAGAGTAGATTTAGATTAGGTATTAGAAAGAAGCTGTTTACTGTGAGGGTAGTGAGGCACTGGAACAAGTTGCCCAGAGAGAAGCTGTGGCTGCCCCCTGCCTGGAGATGTTCAAGGCCAGGTTGGAAGGGGCTTTGGGCAACCTGGTGTAGTACATGGTGTCCCTGACCATGGCAAGGCAGTTGGAACTAGATGGGTTTTGAGGTCCCTTTTGACCCAAGCCTTTCTATAATTCTAATAGACTGAAAAAACATAAAGAGCATAGTTCTCTTTCAACACACATTTAATGTAACATGAATAGCAAATTCATCACATCAGATTAATAAACACTGGGTATAAGTTAACAATAAAAAGGGGCTTTTTTGTTAGCTCAGAGTTATAAAATATTCATAGACTGATGGAAGGGAAGGCATGTACTTTTTTATCCTATCCCATCATGTCTAACAAATGGTATAGACATCTATGAAAAAACCCAAACCACATCCAAGCTTCCCCCTCAAAAAAACCTCCACAAAACCACAATCTCATCCAACAAGTTGCCTTTTCCATTGTTGAAAGCTTATCAAATGGTTGTAGAAGAAAATATAGTATCTATAAACATTTGTCCATTGTACAGATAGCAATGTAGCCTACCTACCTATGCAGCCTTGTGTTGAGCTAACATGAAGTGTTCAAGTCATAAGAAGTAGACTTAAACTTGCCTGTAGCTTCAGTGAGTGTGTAGGTCCAGTTTGATAAATTGAGCAAACCTTTTCAAAACCTGCTTTGGTAGAGTTTGCAGTAATAGTCTTTGGAATTTGGGCAACAAACAGTAACACTAGGGAAATTCATTTCTCATTATCGTTATTACTTTCTTTTCCTGTCTGGAAAGCAGTGCTCCCACCCTGCCCTCCCTTAATGCAATATTAAGGATGTCTTGCTGCTCTTTCTCTTACTCATTGCCTTTTTGGATGTGGTTATTTCAGTCCAGAAAAATCAAGATTAGTTAAGCAATACTATGCTTTCATATCAGTTCCATTTTAATTTTGAATATAATGTTCATCTTTCAGCATTTCTTCCTTAATAATAATGCTACACTTCATTTTATTTTGAGCCTGCTGAGAGTCTCAAATTATTTATAAACACTAGTCAAAACATTCCCCACTGTTGTTCTTATTTTCCAGGTGGGGATTTTTGAGACAGTGGGGAGATGAAGTGACTTGCCTGAAGTATTGAGCTAAGTACCTACTAAAAACAAGCTCATCTCTTAGTCACTATATGTCCTTTCTTTATTTAATTCGTATAAATGCCAATTTATTTAAAGATGAGCTAAGAAAAGGGGGGGTAGGGAATTGTTTATCCATAAAATGGAAGACATGTTCATTTAGGTGCTGTCAGAGCCTCAAAGGAAAAGAAGGCTGAAAAGGGAGGTAATATGTGGTGAGATATGTCAGATAGCAGGTAGTGCTGTTAAATTCTTGTTTTAGTTGGATTAAGAACAGCTCATATGGACAGGCAGAAAGAATGTGAATTGGCTTTATCTCTTGGTGAAGTGTAAACGGTAGGTTTGTTTTTCAGAGCTCAGACCTGGAAGATGCAGTAATGTGCAGAGCCAAGGCTTTCTTGTGCAGCCCTGGAGGGGGTCGGGGTGCCCAGGAGCAGCATAGGCCTGGACCTGGCATGTCTGCCAGCCCCACTGCCTGCCTTATGGCTGTGAGTTGCTGAGGCTAGCAGGGCCAGCTCTGCATCATGTAGCATGAGATACTGACTGGAACCTGTGTGTGGGTTTAGGGTTAGAGTTTCTTCAGCCCTGGTGAAGCTTCGTGCCTGAGTGTCAGATGCTAAATTACTGAATTACTGTGTCTGCAAAAGGAAGGTGGGACGGTGAAGTAGTGTCTGCAGATAGCTGCACATAGGTGCAAGGTGATGATTGTAAGCACTAGGGTGACAGATTGAATTCTGCTTCCCAAGTAGGAATATTGTACAAGATGTCTTAACCCACATGCTGGCTGAAGTGATCTGCATCCTTGTGCCCTTCTGGCCAGCAGCAGCTCTGGTGGTGGCTGGCAACCAGACTATGCTGCACTAGGTTTGTGCTTGTACGTGAGACTGAGATTGAGGCAGACAGGAGTGAAACTCAGTAACAGCTTACAAACACACAGCACATCGGTATTTCACAAGCAGCCTGCACTAGCCTGTAAGCTGCTCAGGCTTGGGAAGGCCTGTTCCGCCTGGAGTCCTGGTGTGAATTATAGGAGCGTTAACTAGTTCAGTATAAAGTATCAAGTTTTCTGCCTTCTGGGCAGGCAGAAAATGAAAATGGCTGTTAGCAGGTTACATTAGTATCAGCAAAAGCAATGCTTGTGGCCATTAAAAGGAAATCTTACCTGGGAGTAAAGGTGAGAAAAGAGAAGGAATCAGAATGGGGAAAGGGGAAGATGGATGGGCTGCCATGTGGTCGTTGGGCTCTGGACTGAGGGGATTGGTTTGTGATGGTGCCTTGCTCTCCTCTGTGACCTGGCTGTGATAAAGGTATAATTTGCTCAGTACTGAATCTTTCTGTTCATTTGGTCATCTTGGCCTTGATAAGTACTGTTTATGTGAAATGGTTCCCTGCGCCCTGTAGGACTTGTGTGATACAGCTGGTGGCCCTTTCTGGACTTTTAATTATAAAAACGGCTTATGGTAAATGTACATAAAGTGAATGAAGAGCTATAGATGTAACTGAAGAAAAGTGTACTGCTGATACATAAGATTAAATCTTAAATGTGAATACTTAGGCTAGGTAGCCCTATGAAATGAGGCCTGTTGTGCATTTATTGTTGCCATCTTCACCATTTATTGCAGTTCTGGGCTCTTCAGAGTCACACAAACATTCTCAAAATAATTTCCACAAAGACGTGAAGGTGTTCTAGCACTTACATGCTTCTGGGGAGACAACCCCTTTTCTAGTGTGCACTATAGCCTACTGCAAAACTCAGTGAACTTTGAATCTAAAGGTTATGCATAGTAGTCCCAGATCTTCCACAGACTGTTGTTAACAATCTTTACTATAAACCAGGGTTTCCTGCCTTGGGATGTATCCTTCATCTGGGTTGACTGACAGCTTGCAAAAGGTCATTTCAGGTAGAACTGGGAAAAAAGCCAAATTTCAACTTTGCCATGGCTTTTTTTGTAAAGTATGTCTAAAGTGCACACTGACAGAGCATGTCTCTCTTAACCTTCAGCAACTATACTGCATATCAACATTGTAACACTGCTACTGGTTTTATGCCAAGGAATTTTTGATCTACTCCTTGAACTCATGTTCGCTCCTTCACGTACCTTTCATAGAGCTGCTATTGTATGTAGCTGTAACAACTAAGCTACAGGTTTTTTCCAGGAACAGAAAAAATTCTCACTATGTATTGTCTAGATTATTTTGTTATTGTTCTTGTCATATGTATGTTTGTTTAGCAAACTTCAGTGTAAATTAATCTTTTATCTTCTTTTTTCTCTCTGGAGGACAAGCAGGACAACTGCTTGCTTCTTTCTGCTAATTATACCTGAGACTAAAATGATATGTTTGGTAAGCTTCAGTGCCAACTTCTATGCAATAGCTTTAATATTCTTTCATGTGGTGTTTTATTTGTTTGGTGTTTATTATAAGTAAAGGAATAGCTGATATTTTGTGTTCTTGGGTCCTTCAGCATGAAATCTTTCAGTGGTAGCCAAAATTAATTCATGTAACTTTGTAAGAGGGGAAAATTGTCTCATACCTAATTAAGGATAAGAAAATAAAAGATAACTGCATTTCGCCACAGAGATCTATGGAGGAGGTTGCTACAGATCAAAAAACGAGATTGTTGAATGTGGATGCTACTGGGAGGTTTGAGGAATCTAGAGAACATAGTCAAAGATGGCATACAGGTGACAGTAATGCATGACTGGGAGGCAGATTTAGGAGAGCCTAAAAACTCACTATTTCTTCTGGTTTGTTTCTGGCACAATGAGTTTGAAAACAATTACTGTTCCATAGGAGATTCTGCTATTTAATTTTCACAAAAGCTCTCTTTACCATATAAATAACATCCTAATGCTTTCATTTTGGGTGTATTGAAGTCTTTGCCTAACTGATGTTGCATCATTCGTATTTGATTTTGAAGAATCAAAATGTCATAGATTGAAATACAGCAAAAGTCAAATAGAGGAATAGAAAAGTTTTTAGTGAAATGGAAAAATCTGAGTGAATTGTTTTGAAACTTAGCAAGATAGAAAATATTTTCAAACTGTTCTGAACAAACCAATTTTGATAAAAATACAATTTTGATGAAAAAGTATATGTATTTTTTATCCTTTTAAAGTCCTGCAGGTTATATCATACAGAGATGAAAATAAGGTAGTTGAAACTATTATCAGCAAGGTTAGCTAGAAAGTAATTGTAAAGGTGGTAGACTGAGGTGGCATCCTGTTTTTGTTACATTTCGATGTTGCTGCTGAGCAGCATACCACCTATTTCAAAAGGTGCAGCAGTTCTTGTGCAGCTCACAGTAGAAATCAGCTCCATGTTTTTAAGTATCTGACTTACAACATTTAACTGGAATATTCTTATCACAGCAAGAAATTCAATGGACAACAACCAGACTGCTTGCATAGAAGTCCACAAACTTATGGTTTGTATTTGTATAAAATAAATCGCGTTGAGGGGTGGTGTGGTTTTTGTTTTGTTTTTCCTAAGCAGTATTTATGGGATTAATGTAAGGAGATGTCCTGCAAAGCTGACTGGAGAAATTACACAGAAACAATCAGTTCTCTGTGTACTTGCTTTTGCATAGAGTTGGACTGTCAACAAAAGCAGTAAAACAGATTGTCCAAATCTGTATAATCCCAGGCGAAAGCCCAAAAATCACACAGGGCTGGTTATACCCTTAATGAAATAGGTGTATGTGCAAATAGGAGAAACTTTTTTTTGTATACTTGCTGAAGATGCTTACAAAATCCAGGCCAAACCGAAAAGCCCTGCCTCTTAGATCAAAATAAAATTGTTTGTAGTAGAAGATAACCTTAGGTGGCAGTGGAGAAAATGCTTCAGAATTTTAAATAAAAAGCATTCCTATGAGGTTTCCATGCTTAAGACTTAAGTTATATGTTGATTGTCATTATAACTTGTCATTTAAGGGTAAGATGTCTGCTTGTATAAAATCAGTGATATGTGTGATGATTTCAGATAGCCTAATCAGGAACAAATGCATCATAATGCCCACAAGTATTGGTTTCCTTGTATCTTTGCTCTAGCTGTTCTTGGGTAAGCAAATAAATAATATCTTTAGCAAATGTTAATAAGTAAGTGCTGGTGTAGCAATATGCCTCTTAACCTATCTTTGCCTGAGTAAGACTAAGATAGAGGCTTTTTACCCTAATTTGAGTACATGTTCGTTATTCTGGGTAATTACCATGTATTTATGAACTAGGTAATCTAAGTAGACATCGAAACACAGGAAAGTCTGAAGTTACCTCCATCATTCAAATACACCATGGAATAACATGAGTTGCTAATATGATTCAACTCCAAATAAGGTTTTTTTGGTAGTTGTGGGGTTTCTTTAATTGTTTTTATTACAGATTAGTGTGTTTCTCAGATTGTGTATAGATTTCTAGCATTTATGCTGTTTAACGGGGCAAGAAGTACTCAAGTAATTAATCCTTTATATTCTTCTCTGAAATTTAATTCCTTGAATTCTTCCCTCACTTTTACTATTTTAAATAATTAACAAATTAATTCACTGGCCTAAAAAAAAGAAAAGCCCAAAACAGTAACAAAAATACATCAATGCCGTATGTATAGTGTATTTATAGTGATCTCAAAGGTAATTTGGGCCAAAAATACTGTTTGCACTGGGAGGTATTTTTGAGTGTTAAGGAAAAGTATGGTGGACAACATTACGATGTGAATAATTTCTTTCAGGAAACTGTCTATGATTTTAGTAGACATCAACCATACTTGCTTCAGGAAGAAAATAGACACTTGAATATGTGTATGGGAAGTAGCGGTCTTTACTGTGTTTTCTCAATAATTAACCAATTTTCTCACTCAGAACCAGGATGTGTGTTATTCAGTGAGTAGTCATTAAATCCTTCCCAGAACACTGCTTTAAAACACTTACGCTCAGTGTAGCATTAATTTGTGTAGCTCTTGTTCATTTGTGGACAGACTCTTAAAACTTAATTGCTGTCGAATAATAAAACCCACTTTTTGATCCGTTGTTGATTTATGAGAAGAAGAGACAGTGTTTATTCCTGAGTTTATTTAGACTGTATCAGGCAAATTAGGAAGCTTTTTAATAGTCAGTAATTATTTTAGCTTTTAAATTTAGGGTCCATGGTTGTAGTTTCACACTTGAATGGGGTATATTAATCTCACTCCTTCCAACTACTCTGTTCTTCTGTGTTCCAAAATTAATTTCTGAAAGCATGTAGTTCTGAAACATTCATCTAATTCTGGAGAGATGTTTCACTAATAATCCAAGTCGTCCTCCTAGCTGACTCTTCCCCCCTGTCATGTGGAAACATTGGCTCTGAGCAGAGGTTTAACCTTACAGCATGGGAAATGTTAAGTGGATCAGCCACAGTCTGACTTTTTTATTTTCTCAAGAGAAGTAAAACCCTTAGGTAAATAACAAGAATAGTAATAATATATTGGAAAGCCCACTAATACTTTGGATTTTTTGAACCTTAATATTTTGACTAGCGTGGCCTTCAAAGGGTTTTCAAAGTCTGTCTAGCCATTATGAAATTGAAGAGCGTTTATTCTGTGTATATAATTTTGCATAGAAATACCCACCTTTTTTCAGTGTGATCTTCACACTTCTGAAGTAAATTGGACCTGTAATTGAAGTTCCTGTTCACTGTCAATGCTGCTCTTCCTAAGAGATGTGTGGATATAAGAGGAAAAAGTATGTGCTATAAATCTTTTATTCTCTTGGATCGGTTGCATGAAAAGGGTAGCTACTTCAATGTATTTTGAAAGTAATTTTTTAGGTTTCATTTGTATGGTTTGATCCACAGCCACACTTTTTTTACCACAATCACATTGGCATTTCCTGCATATTGCTCAGTATTTTGTGTGTTTGGCATTCAGCCTTTCAATTAGTAGTTTGCTGAACCCTAGAGAAAAGCCAAGAAGAATGCAGCAAGTTTGTGGCAATGCTGATGATGCTAATGAGGACATTGCACCGTGAGAGTAAGACCCGTCTCTTGTGGTTCTGTTGAGGTAACCCATCAAGGATGGAGGTGGTTGTACTGTGGAAAGTTGGAAATAACCAGATTGTTTCTAATTTCTCTAAAACACAGTTACTGCAGTCTACAAATGTCAAAAATATTGTAGCAGGGCCCTCCTCACATGGGAAAGGGCACTATCTCTCATCCTGGAAAGTGTGATGTTCGGAGATTCTTTGGAAGGTAAATTGGACTTCTACAATGTTATTTTTGTTTCATTAGCAACTGGGTTTTGTGTTAACCACAGAAATTGTTAGACATTTCTTGTACTCTACTAGCATGTACTTGTCTGCTGGGAGGTTGAGGTTAACCTGATTTCTCACTTGAATTGAAAATCAATTCAACTACCCCTTAGTCATAATGCTATAAACTACATTTGAGAAGCTGATCTAGTGTTGAATTGTATGTGAGTTTGTGCTGGGAATTGAGTCCTAACTTTCTGAATTGGAAGTTTTCATAAAATGCCAGGATTTTGTGTTTTTTGGGGTTTTAGTCTTTTTTTCCCTCTCTTTTTCCTTTTAATAGCAGCTGCTATAATGAAAAGTAGTTGTAAATTAAGTTTTCCCAAAACTTTTCTGACTCTGCATAGTTGCTGTTGTGGGCTTTCATGTGTTCTTGGGAGTGTGATTTGTTTTTCTTGCATGAACCTAGCTTAAACAGCTTAATGTAATAATAATTCTATGTCTGATTCTTAGGGTCCTTTATTTAAGTGTTTATGGTCAGATTGGAGCTCATAAAGATCAATTCAGTAAACAGAAATACTAGATAGATGAATAACATTTTGGTAGTCCATAAGGTAGACCTTTTTTTGTTTTGAGATTATTCTTGGTTTGGCAATGCTCGGGCCCCCTTACAGTGAAAACATCAGAGACTGTAGTTTTCAAAAATTTGTTTTTGGTAAATTTTTATAAGTCTTTTTATATTTGTTTTACTTCTGTGGAATTTTTTTTCTGTAGTCACATCTACAATTTGTCCATTTGAGTCGCTTCCCTTTTGACCACCTTGAGAACTGGCATAAATTTAAAAGTAAGGAAGAACTCCCATTAATGCCACCACAACATGAGGTTCCAGTTACCTGCTGGGTTTGGCCTGCTGGCAAATCACATCATCAGATGTGTACTTCTCAATTACTGATAGTTGAATCAATTGTGGCAGGCAGTTGATGGTGCAGCTCAGGGTGTGATTATGGGTGGTGGAACAGAGGGAAGAGTGATGTGGAAGTTAAGGGGAGTGAAGGTGTATTAGAGTTGAGAGAGCTTGCATGTGAGAAAGCTGTTGGGTTTTGTGTGGAAATACAGGGTTCAAATTTAGAGAAGGATGGTTTAATTCAGATTGTTTAGCTTGGTCACTTCTGCTTTATATTTGGGTGATACCTATTATGGAATAGTTCTGTAGAAGTTGTAAAGTCTGTATGAGAATGGGCATGTTGTAAAGGCTTTGGAACTATTCTGACACTCGTAACTAGGAACAAGAGGGACATGGAGAGCTGAAAAGAAAGCAGTCTATTCATTTTGCTTGAAATTTAACTACATCATATTTGAGTCAAACTTACTAAAATAATATGAGCTTCATAGCAGTGTTCAAGGATATGTTGTCCTCCCTCACAGCTCAATGTACTGAGTACCAGCTATGATACAGAGTAGCATTTTCTGGGTTTTATCTTTAATGTGGAGAGTAGAGAACAAAAATCTCAGTACCAATGAATTTTGCTACATTTGTCTAACATGTATTTCTTAAGTGTGTTGTTTTTTTGTTTGTGGGTGTTTTTTCCAAATGTGGCCTAGAAACTTGAAAGTTATCTCAGATCACAGTGAAATCATGCAGTTTTGGGGGAAGAAAAAAAAAACCAAACAGCTTCATAGTTACATTTGGTTGAGTGAATCAGTTTTGCTCTAATATTGTGTCTGTGACAGTTGAAAATTTTTGGTTTGGATAAATATGGGCCACATTACCACATAGGTATTCTGCATTTAAGTTACTGGAAGGTATATGTTTTCACTTGTATCTATTATGGTCACTTTAGTTCTGTTTATGAATTTGGTAGAAACAATTAAAATAACCTGGGCTACTTATAACTTTAAGGTGATTTGCTTTAATCTAGTAAAGCTACTCTGATTTCATATGTTGCAAGTGAGGATAACTTTGTCTCTTTGACTTGCTACAAGCCACTTGATCTTTATATATTTCCCATCTGTCAAAGGGTGATGGCTGTCTTATGACTTGAAGGACAGCAATACTTGAAATACGTATTGAACCTGTGCGTGGAAAGTGTTCTGTGAACTGCTGTGTTGATATAATCCCTGTGTTCCAAACTGTTTTGACCAAACCCATGCATTGACATGCCAAGTTCTCATATTTAAAAGAGTTAGTCCAGATAGCTCAGTGGCATATCTAAGCAAGTAGAGAAATAGCTATTCTTATCCACTTTTTTTACCTGTTTTCCTGTTGGTGAAGATGGCGTTGATGACAAAATATACCATCTGAATTGTGATGCTTGAATTTGAATTAAAATCTAACAATGGACCTTGGAGCTCTGAGGACATTTAAAAAAACACAGTGAAACAGGTGGCTGGTACCACATTTCTGATTGCAACCACCATAACAATGAAACTTTTTAAATAATAGTTATAAATCCATTTTGTTTTCATTTTTACAATATCTGCAGCATATACTTAATTTCACAGCAGTGAGTAGTTCCAGTTATTTGGATAGGATTACAATATTCACTTGCACAAATGATCAGGTAAACATTTGTAGAGAGTTTTTTGTATGGATACATTGAATACAACTCTTAAGGACAAATAATTTTCTTATACTTTCATGGTTTTTTTTTTTTGTATTAATACAAACCATACCAATATGTCATATGTCTGTCTTTCAAGGTAAGAGAAAGCCTTAATGAATTAGTTCTAGATACTTTCATAGTGAGTAATCAGGGTTTTCTGCTTGCTGTTTCACTGTCTTATCGGGGTAGTCTTCAGTGCAGCTGCAAAGTTCTATGGGCCTTAATTTTTGTGTACAAAGTAGTGTTTGGGGAAAAAAATCCAAACAAAACCAACCATGAGGTAAGACTAAAAAATGAGCCAACAAACTGCTACGTTACTGTACATGCCTGTCTGGTAAATAGAGATTGTATTGACAATACAGCCAATATAATGACTGACTGCTTTATTACATGTTGTGGATCAGTAATCACAGAATCCTAATACAGTCTACAAAATTATCTTTTTAGGGCATATAATAAATACAGAAAGCCATTTGCTGAAGAGCTTTACTGTAAGTCTTAATTTAAAAAAATAGTTGTACCATTACCACTGCCAACTCTACTTCCTAAAGCATGAGATTTAGTCTTTCAAATCTTGTAGTAAATGGAAAACCAGATGTCAGTGATTACAAAATTACATCTTCATCACATGAAAATTTCTAAAGACTAGACCTTAGGATTTTGTTGTGCAGGTGGTCTTCTGTAATAACAAGATATGTGGAATCTCTTGATTTGAGCCTTATTGGTAGAACTGAAATAAGAGCGTTAGGATTTTTCTCAAGTTTACTGGAGAAGTGACATGTATTTTTTTAATAAAAAGATAATCTTAGTTTTTAATAAGAATAATACTTTCATTTTTCCCAAACCTTAGAGCCTAGTAGGGCTTGAAAGCAAGAAAGCTGTCTATTTACAGTAACCTTCTTTTCTATCATGTGGTTTATATGAATTATGATTCTTTGTTCCTTGTCTTCAGTGACAACAGTGGCCAAGTTAGATTGCCTTTTTTAAAGTGTTGTAGGTTTTTTGGTGGTTTCTTTAATAAGAAAATGCAGCGAGCAACTTTATTGTATCAAAAACTTCCTGCAACATGCTCTTGAGCACAGTGTGCAGTTCTGTACTCTTAATTTCAAGACAGATTTGTTGAAATGAGAGAAGATGAAGAGAAAAACTGTAAATATTATCAAGGATTGCTCTTAACCCCGAACTTGAGTCTCCTTGTAGTGTGTCGACACTTTGTTTGAATGCCATATGGTTAGTGGTTGGGTTTGGGTTTTCTCACTGGAGCCACACCTTTTATGGGCATTATAAGAACAGCAGTCCCCTTCTGTGTTTCCTTCACTGTCAGATTGTAGAGGACTACAAAATTAGTACCAATTTTGGATGGATTAGTGTTGACCTGTTGTTACTCCCTCCATCAAAGTGGAATGGCGGAGTTGCAGGAAAGGATAGAAAGAATTCTTGCTGGGATGGATTAGCAGTAGGCTATTGATTGCTGTTTCCATGTGGTACGTTATTTAAGTTAAACTGCATCCGTGCTATTCTGTCTGTCTGTGTGTGGTGGTCAAGACAATGACTGATTTGAACCATTTGCAGATAATGCGGTTTGAATTTATTAATGGTATTTTACTGAATATAAAAGGATTCCTGACACAAATAGGTTCTGTTTGAGAAACTGTATTGCTGTTTTGTTCATAGAATACAACGCATCTTATGTGAATTTATTTCCTTTCAGTGTCTTTTAAAAAGCTTTTTTCACATGTACAATAGGAACCCAGCCAAATCCACACCAGACAGGAACGGTAGTTAAGTGCACTTATACTTGTTGCTGCATACAGTACATCAAATATAATGGGAACATAACAATACTGTTGCACATAGTGATTTTTTTTAGCCTCTTTAATAATTTTTACGGGTTCAGTTTTCATAACTTGTACTTTGCTGTATTATTCTTTATAAGAAATATAAACTGTAATAGTAGGTTTCCCTGAAGCTTCAGAAAATTGAAATTAGGTGGTATCTGGAGTGTTTTTTGTGGCTGTGTGGGTTTTTTTGTAGTGGTTTGGTTTATTTAACTCAAACACAAGAGAGATTTGAATTCTGGATGGAGTTGTGGTATTTTAGTGTTTTCCCTATTTTTAATTAATGGCTTTACATACCCTGTATTTCCAAGTGTAAGTGATAAAGAAAAAAAATCCTTTTGGAAGACTAGAAATCTTTGTTACTGTGACTTTATGAAAACTCAGCTTTCTGAGATGAAAACAGGTAATACTGAATCAGAATACTAGAATCAGAGAGAACTTGTGAGATTGCTGTATTAGCCATATGGTATGTGCCATATTTCCAGAACAGCAGTCACAATACTGAAATTATGCTAGGTGGTTAATTCTGATCAGTTTTAAGCTCAAGTTAAAAAAGTCTGAACATCAAACATGTAGGAGGCAGATACATCTCTTTACTATTGTAAATTAAATACGTCACTAAATATTGCATTAATTCTGCCCATACCTAGTTAAAAACTTATATCTGCCATCCTCTGTGCTCAGGTAATGGGACTGATTAGGGATTGGTAATGCAACTGATTAGGGATTGGTAATGCCAAATTGGTCACCACCATTCTTATCAGAGCCATGAGACATTGGAGAGCAGAAGCAAGATCACTAGAATTGCAGCAGGCATCTGTTTGTGTAGATGTCACTGCAGACCTGGAGCCATAACATTTATTCAATCTTCACCTTTTCTGTGTCAGGCAATGTCAAAAATTAATGTATATTAACCAAACACTTCTGACTTAAAAGCAGGTCATTTTGGGGACTAAATTATATTGTTCTAAAATGATTTAAGAAAAAAAATCATAACGCTATTGTATACATTAACTCCCTACGTTTATTTAGTCTTCCCTGATTTGGTTTTTAATGACTTCTCCTTGATGTTTTATAATTAATGCTTCCTTTGTGTTTTCAGATGAATTTTTCCTTGTTTTGAGATTCTTAATTTCCCATGAATTGGCTCCATAAGAGGCGTTCAACAATGTTTTGTACTTCTTTTTTTCTTTGGATTTACAATAGGGACCTTTAGTGTTGAAGGGGACGTGCAAAAACAAAGCAGGTTGTTTGAGCCTGGGGTTTAGGCCTGGAGTCATGAAAAACTAGGGATACACAGAAAAGTGAGTTTCCTTATATCCATTGCTCCATTACATGTCATAGAATCATAGAATTATCATAGAATTGTAGGGGTTGGAAGGGACCTCAAGAGATCATCGGGTCCAACCCCCTGCCAAAGCAGCTCCCTAGCTCATATTGCACAGGGAGGCATCCAGACAGGTCTTGAATACCTCCAGAGAAGGAGACTCCACACCACCCTGGGCAGCCTGTCCCAGGGCTCTGTCACCCTCACTGTGTAAAAGTTCTTCCGCATGTTGGTGCAGAACTTCCTGTGCTCCAACTTGCAGCCATTGCCCCTTGTCCTGTCCCCACAGACCACTGAAAAGGGGCTGGCTGATTCCCGCTGTATCCCCTGCTTAAGATAATTATAGACTTTAATTAGGTCCCCCCTTAGTCTTCTCTTCTCAAGGCTGAACAGCCCCAGCTCACTCAGCCTTTCCTCATAGGGGAGATGCTCCAGGCCCTTAATAATCTTTGTAGCCCTTCTTTGGACTCTATCCAGGAGACCCCTGTCCTTTTTATACCAAGGAGCCCAGAACTGGACTGCCAGGACTGTCCCCCTACTAGTTAACTCAAAGACCAAGATGTGTTTTAGTGTGTTACCCAGCAGGGTGAAATTTAGGCAGTGTGGGTGGGAGGCAAGCTGGATGTGTCAGGGATCCCTGAATGGAGCTCCGTTTGCGATCCTGGAAGGGGATTTTCTCTCTTACTGTGTCAAATCCAGAGGCATCTCTTTTCAAAGTGTGTTTGAATTGTAATCTTCAAGGGAAGTGGTCAATTACAGGCAGAACCGCTCTGATCTTTTTAACGGGAGAGTTTCTCTCCGAATGCCACAGTTTTGAAGCCTAAGGGGAAAACTGTTTCATTCCAAGATAAAGTAAATACTGTTAGTGTTGAGACCTTGGGTATACAGTAAAGCCTTAAGGCTGGATAATGAAAAAAATGGACATGACACTGGGAACTTGCACAAATGAAAACATTGTTTGGTATTTTATCACTTTTAGCTGAACATGAAGTTAAAAGACTGTGAAAGCCACAAAATTATCAGTCTGGGGAATCTTAAAATATTTTAATACTAATGCAGAAATGATCATAGAATCATAGAATTGTAGGGGTTGGAAGGGACCTCGAGAGATCATCGGGTCCAACCCCCCTGCCGAAGCAGGCTCCCTAGGACATTTCACTCAGATAGGCATCCAGACGGGTCTTGAATATCTCCAGAGAAGGAGACTCCACCACCTCCCTGGGCAGCCTGTCCCAGGGCTCTGTCACCCTCACTGTGAAAAAGTTTCTCCGCATGTTGGTGCGGAACTTCCTGTGCTCCAACTTGCAGCCATTGCCCTTTGTCCTGTCTCCACAGACCACTGAAAAGGGGCTGGCTGATTCCCCCTGCATCCCTTGCTTAAGATAATTGTAAACATTAATTAGGTCCCCCCTTAGTCTTCTCTTCTCAAGGCTGAACAGTCCCAATCTTCTCAGCCTTTCCTCATAGGGGAGATGCTCCAGGCCCTTTATCATCTTCGTAGCCCTTCTCTGGACTCTCTCCAGGAGATCCCTGTCCTTTTTATACCAGGGAGCCCAGAACTGGACACAATACTCCAGGTGGGGCCTGACCAGGGCAGAGTAGAGCGGGAGGATCACCTCCCTTGACCTGCTGGCTACACTCCTCCGGATGCACCCCAGGATCCCATTGGCTCTCTTAGCCACCGAGGCACACTGCTGGCTCATGGCCAACCTGTCATCCACGCATGCTCAATAGATGTATTTTTTCTGAGCCATCCAGCCCTTAAAACTAATTTTATTGCTCCAATTTCCTAATTCTCCAGCTGACTATGTAGAGGGAAACTTTACATAAGCAGAATTTCAATAAATGCAAAGATTCTCCATACAAATAAAGAGAATTCTGCCTGCCATTTTGAGAAAGGGGTTCGAGGCCTTGCCATAGAAAGGACCAAAAGAGACTGTTAGCAGTTAATTATGATACTTCTTCCAATCCCCATGTGTATTTGGTTTGTGTGGCAAGGTTTTGGTAGTGCAGGACTACAGGGGTGACTTCTGTGCGAAGCTGCTGGAAGCTTCTCCAGTGTCTAATAGAGCTAATCCCAGACATCTCCAGGATAGACTTGCAGCTGGCCAGAGTCAAGCCCATCAGTGATGGTGGTAATGCCTCAGGAAAACATAGTTAAGTTGGGGTAGGGGAACACCAACAGCAATTGCAACCAGAGGGAAAAATGAGAAGATTTGAGAGGAACAACTCTGCAGGCACCAAGGTCAGTGAAGAAGGAAGGGGAGTAGGCGTTCCAGGTGCCAGAGTAGAGGATTCCCTGCATCCTGTGGAGAAGACCATGGTGATACAGGCTGTCTCCCTGCTGCCTATGGAGGTTGATGGTGGTGGAGCAGATACCCACAGGGAGGATCCAGATCAGGGTCCTAGAGAGGATCCAGTGTCAGAGCAGATTGATGCTTGGAGGACGCTATGAGCCTGTGGGAAACCTGTTTTGGAACAGGTTTTCTGGCAGGACCTGTAACCCTGTGGGGATCCCACACTGTTCCTGTATGACTGCACCCTGTGGAAGGCAACCCATATTGGAACACTTCATGAAGAACCTATGAGAAAGATCTGTGATAGAGAAGTTGGTGGAGGACTGTCACCCATGGGAGGGACACTATGCTTGAGCAAGGGAAGAGTTTGAAGAGTCCTCCACCTGAGGAAGAAAGAGTGGCAGAGCCATTGTGTGACAAACTGACCAAAACCCCCATTCCCTGTCCCTCTGTGCTGCTGTGAGGGAGTAGGTAGCGAATTCAGGAGTGAAGCTGAGCCCAGGAGGAAGATGTTTTACGATTTGGATTTTATTTTCTCATTACTTAACTCTGACTTGATTGGTAATAATTTAATTTTCTGGAGTTGAGTCTGTTTTGCCTGTGGTGGTAATTGATGGAATGATTTCTCCCTGTCCTTACATCGACCCAGAAGGATTGTTGTATTTCTCTCCCTTGTGCAGTTGAGGAGGGAAGTGATATATTGGCTTTGGGCACGTGACCTCCAGACAGGGTTAATCCACTACACCCTGTGATGTGGACAGGTACTTCCTAGGAATTTATCATAACCTAAAATCCAAATTTTTCTCAGGAATTATTTTTAGACTGTGAGAGGCTGACAATTGTACTGATCTGTGCTGTCAACTTAATATGGTCCCTACTTACAGGGTTCCTGAGACTCAAGTTCAAAAGTAATACTGATGTAAAAAATGATACTGTACCACTGTAGTAATGACAAACTCTAAATTAGCACTATTATTCCTTGGGGAAGGAAAAAACCCAACACCAAATCAATAACACTCATGGAGGGTAGTTGAAAAAGCTATGGATAGTTGTCATCTGAAAAAGTGACCCCTAGCGTTTAGCTACCATTCCTGAATTTCAGAAGGGAAATTGGATCAAAAGCGAGAGAGAATAGGTCATTATGTAGTTTGAAATCAATGAGCCTCACTATCTTGAGAAGTTGTAAATTAAAAATAAGGAAGTTACACAGCAGGATAAAGAACATGATATTTTTCAAAAGGCTTCCATTTGAAGTGACCTTAAATAATACTGTAGTGTACAGTGACTTGGAAGAGAGACAGCTAAGAAGGGTATGATATGGTAGTATATAACTACAAAGAACATGGCAAAGAGGAATAAAGAACTGCTATTCAGTAACTGGTAACTTGGCTTTAATAAAATTAAACCTCAGAAAACTGGCTTAAAATTAAAAGTGCCTAGTCATGAATCAGATAATTATTGTGAACTTCATGGATTCAGGATGCTGCAGTTGCCAAGCTATTGCACAAGCTAAGACACATCTCCTGAATGACCGTTCATACCAATTACATATATAACTCAGAGTACCTAAACTGCATGTTCTTGGAAATGGGGATAATTCACAACCTGCTGTTACAAAACCCCCTATGCTGTTAATTTATTTGCTCTTTGGCTATCAGTGGAAATATGATTGAGTATGTGGAGATTGGTTTTCAACTGGTCATATGTTCCTTGGAGAGGAAAATGAGCTACTTAAGAAGAATAACTGTTTCTCTAAATTCCCACTTCACCCATACGTAGAACACTTAGTGTAGATTGGAAGCTATTCAAGAACAAGAAAGTATTATGTATTCGCAGCTTTTATAGAACTGTGGGGTTTGAATTTTTTATGTAGGAAAATCAGGAAAGCCAAAGAAAACTTACTTGTTAAAATTCCCAAGTCAAAAAACACAATCTTCAGGCTTCTCCCAAGACTGTTGTGGCATAGTTGTTCAATTTCTACTGAAGATCTCTCTTCTTATCCTACTTGAACAGAACTTTTTTTTTTAATGGTTTCATAGCTGAGTGGCTTCCTTCCTTTTCAGATAACTCAGCCTTCTTGATATGCATTTTTACTGAAAACAAATACAATAGCTAAGAAGTCTGAAGAAGGTAAGAGAAGATAACTTTAAGCTGCTCTGGAAAATGGTGATGTGTTGGGAAGAGTAGGGGAGAAGAAATTTGAAACTTTCTCATATTCCTCTCCATATTCAAGAAATTCATGGTTTGGAGTCTCCATGTAAATAAAAAAAAGTAAACCAAATTCTATTGCTGCCTAGTAATAATTTGATTAGAAATAAGATTTATTTTTATCACACTTTTTTCAGATAAAAGGCAGTTCGAGATAGACTGCTTACAAGTATTCAGTCTTGCACCTCCATTTCCTCTGCCCTGATTGTAGACCTTTTTTTTGTCTACTGGGCATATATTGGTCTTACCTTAAATGGAAAGAAGCTTCTGCTAGAGAGCAAGATTTGTTAAAATTTCAGTAACTGTAGCAGGGAAACAAATGTTTTGCTGTTTCTGTGGTTTATGAAATTACTTGTATAGGAGCACTCACTTTTTACTATTAGTTTAGTAGTATTTTTTAATTCTGTGTTTGTGTTAGGATGTGACATAAAGAGATCTGAAAGGTACTCTCAGCATGTTTGAAAACAAACAAAAAGTTCTGTATTTGGCAACATGATTCATTTGGTTTTGAAAGCTGACCCAGAATAAGCAGGTGCTGTCAGAGAGTGAATGTCTGGCTTTTTTCTGGTTCAGATTTGGTATAACTTTTGATATCGGAACCTGGACCAATCAGAAATATTGAGAACACTTGAATTTTTAATTATACCATTAAATTTTATCAGTATGTGGGTTTTCAGTAGACAAGCTCTGGTTCAGGTCTTCTGGATAATTACGTTCAAATGTAATAGAATATTTTTCTTAGAATGAATGAATTTATTATTTTTAAAAAAGGGAAACTAGCTTACAATATCCAAGTTGATAGCAGACCAGAACTCTGTCTGGATGAGAACAGGATAACTGCATTATAATTGCACAGGCAGAAAAATACAGATCCTTAGATTGAAGCTTGTCTCTCAGAAGTAAGATTATCAATATACAGATTTTTTCAATCAAATCATCAATTCATTAGTACTTAACACTGGCTACAAATCTAGGCAGCTTTATGAACCAGTTGTACGACTTAAATACATCTGAATTAAAAAAAAATGTAGTTGATGGAGATTAATGTCAAATGTTATTTCATTCACCCACTGGAAAAAAAGTATTAATGAACCTTAAAAACTATTTTTTCTTGTACTAGATAGATCTTCTATACATTTTTACAGTACATACACATGCTGCAGTAAAAAAAGTGAAATTAGTTTTGTAAACAGAGAAAACAAAACAATCATTGGAAATAAGTTTGACTCAAAATAAGTTCTCAGGGTGAAAAAAGGTGGTTGGTTTCTATAGCGATGTAGTTGATTGAAGCATAGTTGAAGGTTTCTATTATAAGCAGAGTAATGTTAACTGCTCTGTGATTCTTACTTTTTCATAATTGTCCCTGCCTCGTTCTACTTCTGATCAGTTCTTCAAAATGTTTTCTCAACTGAAAGGTAAGCACATTATTTAAATGCTGGGTTACCTACCTCAAGTGCTAAGGAAAAAGCAAGTAGAAAGCCTTTCAGCATAGACACAACCTTGTCTTTCTGTGCTCGTGCAGAACAGCTCAGAGGAGAAAGGAAGCTGCATTACTGAGTGGGAACTTTGAGTATTGACAGAACCTAAGTATCTGTAATCATTAATATTTTATTTATTTATATTTTTAGATAACTTCTAGAGATCTTGAAAAGCATTTTTCTGAGCATTTATAAATAGCATTTTTAATTAAAAATGTACTTGTTCTTTGTTGTTTATTTTTGTTAATCTGGACACTTTTATGATGCTTAAAATATGAATATAAAAATCTGAAATACATTTGCTCTATTAAGTGGCAAGAGAGCTTGATAAAACTCAGGAACATTCTATGGTTCTTTAGATAGAAGTTTAGCATTAAAAAGAAGTAGGTGCATTAAAAAGAAGTAGTGTGGATAATACCAGGTGACAGGAGATGGGACAAGGGGAAATGGCAAGAAGCTGCGCCGGGGAAAAATTTATTTACAGAAAGAGTTGTCAGGGCCTGGAACAGGCTGCCCAGGGATGTGGTTGAGTCACCTTCCCTGGATGTGTTTAAAAAAAGTGTAGATGAGGTACTTAGGGATGTGGTTTAGCTTAGGATGGGAATGGTTGGTCTCGATGATCTTAAAGGTCTCTTCCAACCTTGTGATTCTGGGTGCTTTATTTTAATGTAGTAACATCTGTGGTGTTAGCTAGGGCTATTGTAATAATAGCAAGAAACCAGAAATAGAACTAGGACTTTCTGAATTTTTGCAGGTGTAAGAGAGCCAGACTGACAAAACTCTCTGGGTATCTTTAATATTTTTGCATTCGTGAAGATAGGTTAATGTTTTTAATTTTTTTGTAGTGTGTAATGCTTTCCTATATAACAATATAGAATTAACTTGATTGAATTATACAGATTACTGTTTAGAATACTTGGCTTCAGATTCATTGTATAAATTTTTAATGTGATGCAATTTCCAAAAGGTAATCTGTAAAGCTTGTTTTCCCCAGATGGTGTAAGCAAAAACTATTATTTCAAATTTAAATATTTAGCTTAGTAGAAAGCGCATCATTGGTAGTGGCAGAGGATCAAAACATTAGAGGTTAAAATCTGTCAGGTCTGGTCAATCAACTGACTCATTTATTGAATCATGAATGCGATTTTATTTTCCATGACAGAATCACTCATTAAAATGAACACTGCACCTAAATAGCCATGTCACTCACATGGAGAATGGTAAAACGCTTGTTCAATATATAGGGTTTTGTTTATAACTGCAGCATTCGGTCAAATGTGTCACAATAAGATTCCAAAAAAAGCATTGCTCTAAAATGTCTTCTATCCACTGGGCAAGACTAATTTTTCACAAAATGCTCTAAACGGAGGTAGCTTTTATTAGATATGCATGTTCATATAGTTATGTATAATTTTCAAGAAAAGATATATAATTTTCAAGAGTTGCTAGACAGTAAATTTAAAATCAATTATTATATTTTGAAATTATAATTACCTTGGTCTTATGTCGAAGATTAATGGATGCAACAAGTGCCAGTGGAACAGAATATATTTAATTTGGCAGTAAACAAGCTAATAATTAAAGATCATGTTCCCTAGTTTCCCAAGGATAAAGACAATTCAGATAATACCAACTTCTTCAAACAAAACCAAACAAAAATTGCACAGAACAACAACTCCCATCCCCAAAATCAGAAACCAAACTCCAGAAAATCCCTTCTTTTGCACTGATCAGTACTCCAGTGGACTTGAAGAAACTGGTTTGGTAAAATTGCTCATTTATTACCTCATGAAAAATAGATTTAAATGAAAGGAATACAGGAGGGATCCTGGAAACAGGGATTGGTTTTTTCCTTGCGGTTTTGCCATCACTGTTCATGATACAAAACTTTTCTGCACAGTTGGGGAAGCAGTTCCTTACAGCTCATCTTCCTTGGAAAGAAAATATGTATTTGGTAGTGGAGGCTTGTGACCTTACCAAGCTCCTCTTTCCTTACCTAGAAAGCTGATCTCTTTCCTCACAGGTAATGCTGTTTTCATCTCTTCACATCAGCTGTTGTGCAGGGTATCCCAGGTCAGTTTTAGATGCTGTCTTAAAATGTCTTTCAGTTCCTTGCTAGACAAATGCAAGACGTGAATCAGCTTCAATTTGAGTGTTCTCAGTGCTTCTCTGGGGGAAGAGGAAGGGTGATGTTTATTTTAGCCTTTTAGTAATTTCTAACTTGAACTCTATTTTGACATTCACAAGATTCTCTTCTGTAGTCTTAGTCTGTACTGAAATGCACCCAGTCAAGTAATGGCACACTGTTGTTATTTTTCTAACAAATTATTGACTCAGAGTCTCTACATTCTCAAGAACCATGTTTACAGAGCTATTGCTATAGGGGAGTTGCAATTGCTCTCATTTACCTCATTGCTTCTCTGTTGTTGGGTTTCCAGGTGCCAAACTGTAATCTTCATTTAAATCAAGACTTTTGCACAACCATGATATGTAGTTAGCATTATCAAATAGAGAAGTTTTCCATAATGTTAGGACTATTTTTATATTAAAATTTTTCTTCATATAAAGTGGTAAACCAGCATGATTTTCAAAAATAAATGTGGTGGAACTTTTGGAGTACATGCATTGTTACTATTTCCAATATTAAAGGAAGAAACCACGATTATGACTTCAAAGTATCTTTTACAATTCTGTTAAATATTTTTTTCCTTTGTAAGAAGCTCATAAGCTTTTAAATTTTAAAAATGAAAACTGACTCTTATGGCAAATATTTGTAGAATCTCAGAATGGTTTGGGATGGAAGGGACCTCAAAAGATGACCTAGTTCCAACCCTCCTGCCATGGGTAGGGACACCCTTCACTAGACTAAGTTGCCCAAAGCCCCATCCAGCTTGGCACTGAACACTGCCAGGGAGAGGGCAGGCACAACTTCTCTGGGCAGCCTGTGCCACCGGAGAAGTATAGTTTGGGTTTGTTAATGAAGTACCTTCTGTGTAACTTAATTGCTGCTTTTTATGTTGATTAAATAAATCTCTTCAGTCTCTTTAGATAAGATCTAGGTAAATTGCCGTTGTCATTCCTGGGCAGGCATCTGAATTATTTTAGTTGTTAATTAAATAAACCAAGAAAAAAATCCACCACAAAAACCTTGTCAACCAAACCACTAGATTATAAAACGTAGCGGGATTGTTTTTCAGCAGCATAAATAGAGAAGAAATAGCAAGAAGGAAGTTGAAATGAGATAATTTTGAGCTTTAAAAAAACCCATCCCAAAACCCAAATCAATTATAAAAAAAATCATACCCCAATATAATTAAAACCTGCTACTTAAAAGTTTTTGATGAGTTGTTTTACAAATATTAATTTTAAGCATTTTTTATGCAAATACAAACCCCTAATTTCTTAATTTCACTATATTTTTTCAGATGCAGGAGGTTATTAAAAATGTTGTCTTTTTAAAGGTAGGGGTATTTGTGTAATTAGGAAGAAAGCAATAGAAGACTTAATTGATAAAATTCCGTTTCAGTTTTTTTCCTGTAACTGTCGTGAAATGCTATAAACTGCTTCCTTATGATCTGAAGTGAAATCTATTGTAAGATTGCATTTAGAAACGTTCAATTTGTATGTTGAAATTACTTTACTTTAACTTTTTAAGCTTTTAGAACCACTGGCAAATACTTGTGGCTTAAAGGTCCCCTACAAGAAAATAAAGCTTACAACATGCCAGTAGCATATTTTTTCCTTTCTGTGTAAAGCACACATACATAATACATGAAATTATTCATCCCCGAACTCTGATTTTATTTATTTATTTTTAATTAAAAAGATAAATCTTAGGCCTGAAAGGAGTATGAATTTAATTTTAGGCATAATAATCCTTTGAATTATCTTTGTCAAATCAGTATGTTAATATAGTTAAACTTCTAATTTAAAAGGGTACAAATGTGTTTACTGAAGCTTGTTCTTATGTGTTGTAGTTAGCAAACTGGAAATATATTAAATGACTGCATGCAAAATGGCATAAAGATGTTGTGATAATGATATTCATAGAGTTTAAGTTTTACGCGTGGTAAATATTTTGTATGAAAAGCACAGTTGCTTAGGTGTGTCGGTCACAATGCCTACACACTATCTTTTAACACAGTAAATAAAAGTCATTTCAGTGATCTATGGAGCTGTAGACAAGACTAAAGATCTATATCTGGAATACTTTGAGGAAAACAAGCTCTGCTCACATCTTAGGACAAGGAAGATTACTTTCAAGCTTGAAACTGCAGGGGAAACTTTTTAAGGGTATGGTATTTCTGCAGTTCCTAACTTTCTGTTAATAGTAGACAACAACATCTCCATTCAGGCATGTTACTCTGAAAGCATAAAACACTCTTAAGGAGTAGAACAAATCTGGTCTGCTCTAAGTCCACTTAAAAGAATGATGGAAAAATGCCTGTAGGAAGAAAAAAATCTAAATGTAGAATTCACCACATGCCTGCAAAAGTAACTTTCTGAGTATCTTTGATTCAATTTACTACATTTTTCTCTAATACCATTGAATTTAAACTTCAGTATGTTTATGTCTTAATTTTGTTATTTTCTGTGTAAAATATTGCTGCCTTTCAGCAAAGATTTCGTCAGTCATAGGAGGAAAATGAGAAATTTGATTATTAGTTGTAAGAGTCATAGAACATCTTAATAGTTTAGAGAAATATTAAACAGAAAAAAAATCAAAATAGGAATTACAATCTTCAAATCCCTGATTTTTGTATGTAACTTAAAATGGCTTGACCATTAGAAGGCAATGAATATCTGTTAGTCCACCTCAATTTCTTGGTATTCAGTGATTCAGGAGTCTACAGCTGGCCTTTCCCCTTATGGTATCTACTTTTAATACTGCTCGGTTAAGGTAGTGGAAACATATGAGAATGGGAAATGCAGCAATTAAATTATTGGTGTACTTCATGGTTGAGTTGTTTGGGATTATTGAAAGTTGGTGCTAATGCTAGTTTTTCTAAAACCCTGGACGCTTATTAATTCAGCTGATTTTTTTTATATATATACACACACTATATGTGTGTGTGCATATCTGTATTGTGCCAGGGAATTTTCAATTCAAGCTTGTGGGAACTTTCAATGAATTTAGTGCAGGATGAGAATGACTTTCACACTGATGAACAGTACTTCATGCTCTTCCAGTAACATGGTTTAGAGACATCTCTCCTGCATTGAGAAAATTGCTGTATTTAAAAAAATAAAATCCTCTTTCTGTGTAATCCACATAAACTTTTCAGAGTGGAAGCTTGTTGTTCTTGTTTTATATCCTTTACTTTGTTACCCATATGTATACGCACATGTATCTCAGAGGTCTCAAGAGGGTTTTAAAGATTAATTTTTTAAAATTCTAGATTCTAGTTTTTACATATGTTTTTTGGAGGAGGAGCAACTTTGTAAGTGATTTGTGGAGAAATACAGGTAACCATTATAAGCCCCAAGTTAAAAATGAGCTAGCTTTCTCCTCTTTCATGCATAAAATGTCCTGACATCTGAACATGAAAAGCAATGATCATATCAGAGATGGGTTATAAACTTGAGAATTATGGTTGTGATCATGTATGCATTAAAATAGTACTAAAATAAAATATACTTTGTATAAAGTATCCTTTCTCTGTGGAGATTTTAAAAGATGCAGATCTGTATATAACATGTCTTTGAGTGTTCCTCAGCATGAGTTACTTGCAATTGATATTTAAGTAATCTAATTGGAGAGTGATTTCAAATTGCTTGCAAGTTGTTTGTATTCTGAACAATGCCCTCTAACTGCCACAGGGATGAAATGTACTTCAACCCAGCTCTGATTTCTGTAAATCCTACCTTTGTAGGTGTTCATTTTTGAGGTGTTATGTACCTGAGCATGGGATGATGTTCTCTCATGCACAGGTGGATCCCTGAGACAGCTTCTGATATGGTAGTTCTAATGGCCTGATTTACCTGCTGATGTTGAAGTTTGTGGGTTTTTTCTGTCTTGAAAAAAATGCTGTTTAGAAGCTTTCCACTGAAAATGATTGAGGGAGTGAGATACCTGTTCCAGTATATTTAACATTTAAGTTTTTAGAAACCCAAAGAACTAGATTCATATTTTCATTCTGCTTTAGTTTGGTTTTTCACTTTTTTTTTCCCCACTTGAGGAAGTCTTCTGATAGTATAGTATATGGAGTCCTGTTCATGTTTGTTTGGACTGAGTTTCTAGCCTGAACTCACCCCATAACTCAGAGCATCTGTTAAATTTATTTGTTCTCAGTATGCAAGCTATGTTTTAAGAAGGGAGAAATTGGGTGAAAATGCTGGGAAGAGTTGTTTTTTCACTGAGAAGAGCAATTAAATGTGAGATTAAAGAAGCATCTCCTAAATGCAAGTGTGGGGAGGCAGAATGAAAGAGAGAAGGGGAAGAGCAGCAGAAAGTATCTGGAGTGTGTAGTGTGCTTACAAACACTTGCAGGCTGCCAATATGATCAGATTAAAAAAAAATAAAAGCAGCAAGACCTTTGTGGCATGGAAAGAAAAATGTCTGCAGGGAGAGGAATGCTTTGGGGTGGGTTTTCTTACAGCTCAGGGTGTCATCGAATCAGCTAAACTCCAGTTGGCTTTTTTGCTGTGTAAAAGCCTAGCCATCCTAATTTATATTCTAATAAAATGTGCCTTCTCTGCGTTTTGATCATTTGGTATAACTCCATAAAGGAGAATGACAACCAAACAAAAGCAAGAAAACCCACAAAACCAAAACCCACTTGAATGAAATTTGTTTTAAGCTCTTGATATATCCTAGAATAGTTAACTTCAATGAAATTTGTGTGTCTGAAATTCTTAATGCTAGCAAATCATCAAAACACTACAGCACAAGTGATAACCAGTAACATTTACTTCACTGGAGAATGTGAAGAGATAGTAGTTCCCTAGGCAGAGTGTGAATTAATGGACACAATTTTAAGATCTGCATACCCTGCACTGGTGTCAGAATATGAAACCTGCTGTGCTAGTCTTACACTTGCTCAGTCAGGTACCTTGGCTGTTGTGAGCTCAACTACTGACTACTTCAAGCGTGAGTAGTGTGTCCACAGAAATTATTTTAAATTAATCTTATATTTTGGTGACTGCATTTTTTCATTTATTGAGGCAGACATCTTGCCAAGTTGTCCTTCCGCATGGATCTGTTAGCAATCCTCTTAATCGGTTTGATGTGAAAATGCCCCAGGATTTTAGGCTTAGAAAATCTGCTTACTGTTTTGTTCTTTTCTTGATACCTTTCACAATGAGTTTTTCTATTCCAAAACTAAGTCTGCAAAACTGCCTTCAGCCTTTTTTATTTTTTGCCTTAGCATGGCAGCAACTTGAAGGTTATGTCAAGTCACGTTTTTATCTATCATATATAAGCTCTTTTTAAGCCTTCTCTAGTAAGATTCAGTACAGAAGACTTTCCTAGTAGACACAGGGATCTTGTGGGATAGTTTTTGAATGGTGTTAGTCAGGCTTGCATGAGGATAAAGGTTTGACTCCTCCACCTACCCTCCCGCCCCGTTCCTGGAGCGGAATCTGACTGGAGGCCTGTGACTAGTGGTGTTCCCCAGGGCTCGGTGTTGGGTCCAGTCCTGTTTAACATCTTCATTGATGACCTTGATGAGGGAATAGCATCGACCCTCAGCAAGTACGCCGATGGTACAAAGCTGGGAGGAGTGGCTGACATGCAGGAACACTGCGCTGCCATCCAGCGAGACCTGGACAGGCTGGAGAGCTGGGCAGGGAGAAACCAGATGAGGTTCAACAAAAGCAAGTGTAGAGTCTTGCACCTGGGAAGGAACAACCGTTTGTATCAGTACAGGCTGGGGGATGACCTGCTGGAGAAGAACTCAGTGGAGAAGGACCTGGGGTCCTGGTGGATGACAGGTTGGCCATGAGCCAGCAGTGTGCCCTGGTGGCTAAGAGAGCCAATGGGATCCTGGGGTGCATCCTGAGGAGTGTGGCCAGCAGGTCAAAGGAGGTGATCCTCCCCCTCTACTCTGCCCTGGTCAGGCCCCACCTGGAGTATTGTGTCCAGTTCTGGGCTCCCTGTTATAAAAAGGACAGGGTTCTCCTTGAGAGAGTCCAGAGAAGGGCTACAAAGATGATGAAGGGCCTGGAACATCTGTATGAGGAAAGGCTGATTGACCTGGGACTGTTCAGCCTAGAGAAAAGCAGACTAAGGAGGGACCTAATTAATGTTTATAATTATCTTAAGGAGGGGATGCAGGGTGAATCAGACAGCTCCTTTTCAGTGGTCTGTGTGGAAAGGACAAGGGGCAACGGCCTCAAGTTGGAGCACAGGAAGTTCTGCACCAACATGCGGAAGAACTTTTACACAGTGAGGGTGACAGAGCCCTGGGACAGGCTGCCCAGGGGGTGGTGGAGTCTCCTTCTCTGGAGATATTCAAGACCCGTCTGGATGCCTCCCTGTGCAATATGAGCTAGGGAGCTGCTTTGGCAGGGGGTTGGACCCGATGATCTCTGGAGGTCCCTTCCAACCTCTACAATTCTATGATTCTGATTTGTGTGCTACTGGAAAAAACCAAACAAAACCAACCCCCAAAACAGAACTCCACCCACCTCCATGAATGTGTTAGTTAATTTAAAACTCTCCAGCCTAAAGTCTACCAGCCTGAAGTTCAGAACACTTTCGTGTGCCCAAAGGAAATTGCCAGCAGAATAAAAAGCTTTGAGTTGAAAGCATCTGTGAAAGAAGCGAGAAACAGAGTAGCTGGTTCATGCTTTTCATTGGCTTTTGTCTAAGGCTTCTAAGTTTTTGGTGATGCAATATGCATGCAAAAATCTCATGTAATTCTTCAGACTTCACTGTTAATAACCCATTAATTTCTCATACTCTTAAAAGCTGTTATTGTGGATTACAAAATCTGGAAGAGACACTGTGTGTTATGTTCAAGAAAATTGTTCTGTTTTCAAAGGGGACGTGCAGGAGCAGAAATAACACAAACCATTTATCGTGTTTGAGCACTCTTAGTGAGAAGCAGATTGTCCTGTGAGGGGTGGTGGTGGGGATTAGAAGTTTACTTAGTCCAAACAGTCACTATGGAATAAAGACAAGGGTTGGTTTGTACAGTAACTTTATGTGATTGTGCAGATAGTTCTGGTGGTAGTGTCAAAAAAAGCTGGAAACAATGAAATTTGCAGACTACAATACTAAGTTGTAGATGTGACTCCAATTTGCATGGAATGGGAGAGAAGGGAGATCAAACTGGAAAGTGAGGATCCCCCTTTTTTATTTAAGTGGTATGTTTTTTAGCTGTTAGTAGTGGGGAGACAGAAGCTCCTTCCTGAATAGGGGATTTCTCATTTCTCCTCCTCTAGTAGCTTTAGTTTATTTTTCTTACATTCTTAATTTGTGCTTGGGTTTTGGTGGCTTAATTATTAATTTTTTTGGATGGAGATCTTATTTCAGCCTATGCTGCTCTGTAGTAGGAGTGTTCTTTCCTTTTGATTCAAGATATGTTTAAATTGAACATCTTTCTGCTGTTCCTGATATGTTTATATCTCTCTGAACTGATGCAATTTGTATATTGTGACAACTTTCTTCTGAAAAATTCACAAGAAATGCAAAAGTTACAGCTAACAACCATCATGTACAATCTGTGTAGGTTTTTAATGAAGACTTGGTTTGATTTATATTTATATTTACGTTTCACCTCTTAAGACACTTAATATAACAACACTTTTTTTAAAAAGAAAAATAACCTTACCAATGACCTGTAGCTGAATTTTAACAGGAGCATGGAGGGGTGGAGGTAGGGGGTAAAGAGGGATTGTTGTAGGAGGGTATAGCAGATGCATCAATAAGTTGGACACTAGAAAGCAAGAGCAGTGCTTTAAATTGGATAATGAGGAATGAAGGCAAAACTGCCTTTTTTGCTACCTGGCAAAATTAAGTCAACAGAAATGCAGGAGGATTCTTTATTTTTTCTATTTTTTTACTTTTTTGTCATACTTAGACCTTCAGTAGACCCCTGTATTTATGTGTTTGCAAGACTTTACATACCTGATATGTTCATGTGTAGAACTATTTGAAATCAGGGACCTCAATTTGAGTTATGGACGGCTTTCCCACTAATGCAAAACAAATCAGAACTTTGATTTATTGAAGTTGCTTATCTATACAAAACATATTTTTATTTTTTTGTGTGTAATTATTGTAGCCTTGCATTAAAATATTTTTACAGGAGTGAACCTTGCAAAATGGTTGAAAAACAAACACAACTGAAAAAACATTGAGCACGTCTTTGCCGGCCGTGCTGTGGAATTGGTCAACAAGGGAAATGCGTCTGATACTGCAAAAAGGCATCAAACCCACAGCAGTGAAAACCAGGGTTGGCAGCAGAATGACATGAGCAAACAGTCACGGTGTGATGTTTGTGAAGATTTTGCTAGATTAATAATAAATTGGTATACATAAATAATTATAGTTTTTGACAGTTTTAATGACAAGTCATCCAAGGAAAAAAAAAATCTGCATATTTGAAATTGAAAAATGTCAAGTTTGAGATGACAGAGGGAAAGAGATGGTTTGGAACAGAGACAGGCAGCTTGTCTAAATATGTGCAATACTAAATACAGGTGATTATATTATTTGAAATTAAAAATAAGCTGTGATTCAGTTATTTTTAAGTTGTTAGGCCTTCTCAGCTGCAAATTTCAGCAGGTGCTAGGAGCAGTTGTAACAACAAGCATGTCATGTGTTACTTAACCACTGATGCCTTGGAATGTTATTTTTATCTTTCCACTAAAGGAAAGCCGTTTAGTGGGGTTAGAAGAAAATTTGTCTCTTCTTTTTTTCCCCATGTAATTTGAGAGTTTCTAAAGCTTTGTAATGCAGAAGAAGTAGCAATGACCTAAAAAATTTTGAAATGAATATATGGATTAATAAGGCAACTGCTGTATATGCGGGTTACATCTGAAGCTGGATAAAGAAATTAAGGTTTTGGCTTGTAAACTATATTTTAAAATGTGATCTTGTTTCCCTTTATTTCATCTCATCCATCTCACTGTAACTTAAAGTACTGTAGAAATCAATAGACAAACATAAACCTGTATTTTTAATATCTCTTTCCCCAGTGTATCAACACAAAGTATGTATAGAACACTAAATATGTAATAACCATTTTGGTTTTTCAGTTGTTGGCCTGTACAAATGAGATAGCTGTTGAACAGTGACCGGTTTAAGTCAAGAGGTCACAGAAGTCTGACAGTAAATGAAGTTCTGCTGCTCTGCAAGGCCAGTGTTCATGATACCTTGGAGTCAGAAAAGAGTCATGGTTGTAACTGAATCTGTGCCTTATGATGTGAGGGCCACCCTAGAGTCGTCCCCAAAGTGTGCCAAACTGTACTGGTGCCAGCATGAGTCCAGCAAACAAGAAGGAAGACATTATTGATACTTGGAAGGTATCTACCGAACTACATCTTCTTACAGAAGATGATAGTGAAATGTTTTTTTTGCAAAATTATTATTAAAGTGAATGTCATTTTTCTAGGCTCTTGGCACTGAGAGGTCTTCATTCAAATAAAGCATATCTTGTACATGCTTACAAACTTCAAAAAACTACTCTTTAAGTAAAGATGGGTCAATTCACTATCGCAGTATGATGCAGTACTCCAGGATGCTGTTACCTTAAGATTCTAGTCTCAGTTTTGATTGGCAGTAAGGATAAAAGTCTAATGTACCATTTGCAAGCTATTTATTGGTTGTGATTTTTAGTAATGGGTAGGCGAAGCGAAGCTCAGCTAAGCTTATTTAGCTGTCATACATGTCAGGCCTCCAGTTATCACAGGCTTTCCTAAAGACATCTGTTTGTTTTAGTTATAGATGTGTCTGAAAAACCAACCCCATCAAGATGATACTTAAACATCTAACACCCAAAACTTTTAACATGGTTTATTTTTATGTTTTGATTCCAAATTTTATATGGTAAATTATGATAAATGCTAAACATAGGAAGAAAACCTGAGTTCCCTTTTAATCTTTGTAAATCTAAACTTTGTCAACTTTCAAAAGGCAAAAACTGATAAATCTGTGTGTGTTTGTGTGATACTGATGTTACTGTGTTTGTCACTAGACTGCGAAAGTTTGTTCAGTGGTACAAAGATCTTAGAATACTAATGTAAACTTTCAAGTACCACATCTAGTATTTTTCAAGAGTGCCTCTGTAGCGTTGTGTGTGTGTGTGTTCATCTGGCTGTGTCTGAATACACGAGCTGTTTTATACACTTAAATTGTACAGTATCCTTCCAAATGTATTTGACAGAAATGTGAAAGCTTTGATCCAATGCTTTAATTTTATCTTACATTTGATCTTTTGATAATTGCAATTACTTTCTAGTATACTCATATCCATATTGTGTATAGATGAAAGCAGCACATTTTATCTGGAAAAGAGTAACAGAGCAAAAATGGGTTTATATCTCTGAAGATGATCATGCAAAATATGAGAGGTTTAATAATTCACAAAACATTTTCTAATAATTTTGATTGCTTTAAAGTAAATGCTGGAGGGAGGTTTTTTATGTTTGCAGAGTGAGTTATGTGTAGTTCAGATAGAAAACCGTCAACTATCAGTTGGTTCCAAACAGAGTTTCTATTTTATAACTGCTGGTTTGTCCTACCACCTTGTAAAAGCTAGTTGAATTGCCTAGGGAATGTGTTAGCTAAATAATGAGTTTATATTTATTGTGCACTCATTACACAGTCACTAGTTCCTTGCTCCCTAAGAAGGGCACCAAGGTGAAGCTAGTTTGTCATGGCTCACAGCAGTCTCTGGCATTTGGTATACAATCATACATACCCAGCTGTGCATGAGGAGGTTTCCTGTTTCTCAGAACAGTGGTCCATCATCTCTACTGATGCTATATTCCATGGATTTTCAATGTATGAAATATGATAGTTCTTCTATTGTATGTCTTTACTGCTGTCTTCACTTCATTGCATGAGTGAGAGAGCTATGCATCTGTAGTGCAAATGCCTGCTACTTAGAAGAAGTACTTTAATTTTTGTCAGAAAATACTCCATAGTTAATTAAAAAACTGCATGTATTACAAGCAAGTAAAATCAATAGTTATGTTTGACCCAAGATGAGATGCTGAGTGTCATCCATTTTGGAAGAGCATCAGTGTGCAAAGTTGTGTGAAGAATATTACTGCTCATCCTTTTGTGAAGGATGTATGTTATGTAGGATAATCGAAAGGATGTTAATTTATCTTTAAATCACTAAAGTTTTCATGAAGGTTAATTGCACTGGAAGTTTGAAGAGTCTTTTCCAAGGCAATTAGAAAAGAAATAAATCTCTTAGCAATTTTTGCAGTCTTATAAAGAACTCTCTTCAATTAGTTAAATGAATTCTTAAATACTCAATTGACTAGAATGTTTTCAGGAATTAACCTCTGCTATTAAAATGAAATCATCATGTGATTTTTCATATATAGACTGCAGAATTCTGGCCTTAGGTATAGATCCCAAACTTAGGTCTTGATTTTTGGTGATTGAAGCCCACATAGCAGAGCATATTTCCTCTTTGAACTTTCACATAGATTGCCTCATCTGTTGAGTGGGATTTTTTTTCTTTTGCACTGAACAGTAAGTGTCCCAGTGCTTTCATGACTGCTTTAAATGCCACTTTGCTTTGTGTGAAGTTTAGGTTTACTAATTGCTACCTGTAAAAAAAAAAAAAAAAAAAAAAGCAAAACAAAAAACCCCCACAAAAAACCCAAACAACTGTCTAGTTTTAACCTATGCTTTGCAGAGAGACAGAGCCACATGCCTTGCTGTGACATTTCTGTATTGTTTTTTCTGCATAGCTTATACTTATCTTACCCGGCCTTGATACTTAGCATTATTGTAAGTTAGCATAGCTAGAAGATGGATTAGAAGCAGCAAAACCTGAAAATACTAACCTTTTAACATGATGGGATTTCAAAAAAATATATTTTTCTGTTAAAATGAAAAATGTTAGACTTAACTCTGTGCATATATTTTATTTTAGATAAAAGCAATCATGTAAAACTCAAAGGAACTATCTGTGTCCTTGGAATTAAATATGCACATCTTCACTCTTGCTTTGAAATTCTCAGTAATTACTAAGACTGACCTTTGTAAAATGATTTTGATTTTCTTTTTAGAAAATAGACTTACTTGGCTTAAACTACTTCATGTGTCCTTTCATTTAAAAGCTAATTGCATATCTTTGGAAGTAGGATTTATCATGATAGCAATAATAAGATTAACTGTAGAAGTCCAATTGAATGCCACTATAATTGGGAATGAAGCTATTTACTTCCTAGACATGTATTCCCAAGCAGAACATGCTATTCAGTGTCTGTGTCTCTTCCTCTAATTAAATGATATGAGCTAGTTGTAGTATTTATTTAGAAGCAGCACAAATGGGAGATGTACTAGATACCCCAAAATACAAAACAATTAAAAATTCCTTGTCGTCATGAGAAAAGAGTTTGGAAATACCAGAAGAATGTGAGATCTCTGAGGATAATTCAAAGTAGGGCGGTGAGTACCTGAAAGAGGACTGGGAGGATGTGTCTCATAAGATAAGTGTATGAGGGAAAATAGGAAAGCTGGAACACAGGAGGAGGCAAAAAATGGGCAGAAAAAAAGGAAACTTCAGAAGAGAGTTCATTTTCAGCATTTCTTGCCTTACCTTTTTTGCTTACCAGTTAGTGGTACTGCATTACTACAGAGCAGTGTGTTTGCTGCTTTTAAACAAAGCAAGTATTCACAATGATCTTGTTTGAGTTAGTAGGAACTGTTACTGCTCATGTTGCTTTGGGGTACTTTTCAGAAAAGTTGCGAAATTCACCTGTCCTGTTTCAAGTGTAACTCTGACAGGCTTTTGCATTATGAAAAATACTTTTTTGCAAGGTTACTTGTTACTTCATCAAAGAAGGGGGGAAAAAAAGTAAAATTGTGGATTTGCTGCTTCCCCCCCCCCAAAAAAAAAAAAACCAAACCCAAAACAAACAAACCAAAACCCACCAAAAAAAGCAAACCACCACGCTGAGACACACAACCAACTTGACTTAGGTTAAGGAGACTGAAGTTTACCCTACACTAGCTATTCCACTTCTGATCAGGGCCTTAGGAATTAGAAGGCTTTTAGAAAGTACTCTAAAACTGTGTGGACAATTCTTTATTTCTCATGAATTCTCCGGAATTTTAATGTATAGTTGCTCTATGTTATACCAATGCAATTACTGTGCCAGTATGCCTGCAGCATAGTAAACTTGGTCTTTGAATTTTAGGTATATTTCTAACTGTCTACACTTACTTACATTCTGATCTCTTAGAAAGTCTCACGCATATTTGAAACTAACAACTGATGTAGAATGAAACATTTTACAATGAGATTTAGTTCAGCTTTTCAATTGAAGGATGATTATATTTAGTCAGGAGCAATCATTAAACAGCAATTGTTTTGGCTATCAATATTTTACAAGACAGTCTCAAGGTCATTTTAAGCATGTAAACCATTTTACTCACTATTTTTGTCTAATGACTACAATTTGCTGTCACAGTAATAGTCTGACACTGGGAAATCACAAAAGCATAACGTTGGAAAATGCAGTTGCTTAGAAGGTTTTTCACTGCGATGCTGATATGATTTGAAGCACTTTCTGAAAGAAGTTGCAGCTTTGTGGGTCTCTAGATTACACTTCTGTGCAGTAACTCTTTTTAATAGTGAGTCTTTTTTAAAACAATTTTTAAAAGTAGCTCCTGTTAAGATTATTGCAGCAGTAAGCATATACAAGAACCTTGGAAACTTCTTCTTGCTGGTGTATGGTTTCATTGTTTGCCTTCATGGCAACTGTAGAGAGAGGTACTTCCGTGGGATTTTTTTGTAGTTGAAACTTGGTGTATTTCATTAAACTACACAACAATGGTAAATAAATATTTTTAAAGCTGTTGGTGTTGATTTTCAGTTGCTTGCTTAGGAAAGGACTTTTGTCTCACTCAGGTGTCTTACACTGCTGCTATGAATTTTACATTTTCTGAAGTTAAGTAAGCATTTGCTAGATTAGTTTCAAAGCATTACTACTTTGGAATGTGAACTGGGCAGGAGGGGAATCACAATTGTACTGGAACTGACCACATTTGAAAGACTTCTTACATACACTATTATGTATGTTATAAGAATTAAATAGATGGTTTATGGGTAGAGAGTTGGCCACCTGATACACTGGAAAAGTTTCACATCGAGTGGCTCGTGGCAGAAGTCAATTCTTAGTATGCATAGCGCCAAGTTCTGTGCTCAAATGGATTGCCTATTGGAGGTCAGATCTTTCTTACTTTATGTATTCTATTTGCTTAACGACTCTCTTGGATCTTTAGCCTTACATTTCTTCTGCAGTCTTTTCTTAAATGGTGACAGAGGGAGGCCCTTATCTAAGTCTAGACTTCTGGCCATCTACTTATGGCCTAGAATGTAAAAAGTATCAGATCAAACCTCATTGAGTATAAAGATTGGCTATTGTCCATCAGGATTATTTAAAATTCCACTATGAAAAATGCTATGTACTCTTTAATTGTTACGTTATGTGCTCAGTAGAAAAGTATAAAGCCTGTTTGAGGAGTTGCGTGCTAGAGAAATACAAAACTGATCATGTAACCTTTGGATGCACAAAGGAGCCTACAATGACATCTAAAAGATGCTGTGATAGAAAATTTTATGCGGTTATCCACTGTAAGCCTGTCTCGCCTTCCAGGAATTATAATATTTTAAAATTTTTGCTGGAGGACTTATGTAAAAGACTTGAGTGTTTATGTTTTTACAATGAAGAATAGCAGAGCTATCACAGAAGTGGATTTAATAGTTCTCTGTACACCACTAGAAGCGTCTGCAGTTCTTTGAATTACACAAAGTGCCTTGGTATCCTTGTTAGTCAGTCTGCATGGCTTTGTGCCTCACTGTCATGAGTCATCCAGTAGGCTGGATCTAGCCCTCAGGGTACTAAAATGAGATTTGTGAGATGCACCAGTGGCCATCCATGCACTGACACATAGCAGTGCATCGCGAGTGTCAGCCTTGAGACAGACAATAGCTGAGCTGCTTTGGAGTTTTGTGAGTTTTATTTTAGAAGAACTGTATTTTATATTGTCTATGGATATGACTATACACATTGGCTGGATAATAAAATATGCATGAAAGTCTTAAAAGAAGAGGATGACTACTGGCAGCATTCAAGAGCCTGAGAACTTCAAAGAACTTCCTATACCAACATCAAAAACCAAAGTAAATTCCATGTCAAAAACCTATGTGGACATTTTTGTCATTTTAAAGCTGCTATGGAAAATCCATGGTGCTTGTAAATTTTCTTCATTCATGTAGACGACTTGCAAATAGATATCCTCATTTATGCTTGTTTTCTAGGAACTTTGATTTTTTTTTTTATATCCTTTGTAGTTTACTTCATTGGCAAAATCTCTCAAATTTCAAAATGTGTGCAGTCTTTCCTAAAGCTGATGCAATTTTTGTTTAATATATTACAGGAAAGTATTAGCTTCCTTGGCTAATGGTGCCATTTAATTTGCCTTTACTGTTTCTTTTTTCCTCCTATTTGCTGCAATCATCTGAGATCTGAGCTTTTTTTTTTTTTAAACATGGCTGCTTATTGTTTTCCATTCATATACTCAAAACAAAATGCTGAATTCATTAAACCTCTGGAAGAACATACCATTGTTGATACTTACTTGCCATTACCTAAAGCACAGTATGCTCACAATTCTATTAGAGAAGAAGATAAAAATGTATAAATTCACCAGTTCAAAAAAGTTGTCTAATTTTATCGGGCAAAATGTTGGATCTCCCACCAGGCTTCACAGGAAACCTTGAAAGCGATTATGGTAGTCACAAAAGTTAATTAGTTTTGTAACTGTGTTCTGTTAAAATGTTGCTTTAGGCTGTGTATTCTGAACACAGAATCTTTTATCCATTTTGGTTTTTGAAGGTTTTGAGACTCCTCGTGGTAGCAGAACAGTATTGTAGCAGTGTTACAGATGAACAAAGTGGTTGGATATTACGCAAAAGCAACTTCTACATAACTTGACTTATGATCCAGTTTGCTACATGAAATATTTCTAGCTTCTTTCTTCTAATTTTGGATTTAAAGATAAAATACTTCATTTTGAGAACAACATAAACATAGAAACTTACTGCATGTGTTACAGATCAATACTCTTGTCTTCATACAAAGAGGAATAATGTGTTTTGTTTGTTTTTTTTCTTTTTCCTAGGTGAGTAACTGAAGGTTAACAGAATTCCTGGTTATCAAGTGTGCTTAATGCTTTTTCTATAGTATGCTGTGGGTAAGTAAAAAAAATACTATATATTATTTTGAGGGTTTTGTTTTGGTTGTGCTTTTGTTTTAAATGAATACATAAGCAAAAATGACTAATTGGTGATAACTTCTGAAATGGGATTTTAATCCGTGTCATAATGGATTAAACAATGTAAATGGAGTAACACTATGTCAAAACTTGCAATGTATTTGAAAAAGTATTTCATATGGAGAAGCTTGGATGGTAGGTGTTGTTTGGTTTCATAGAATTTTCTGGCTCTTCTGCCTTTTTGTCATTTGAATTATAAATGTAGGGTAGACTTTCAAACTTGGAGAAGTTTGTAGATTTAAAAAAAACATGGACTTCTAAAGGAAAAAAGTGTATGTGAAAGTAGTCCAAAATTTACAGTTGCACAAACTAATTTAGGAAATCATTTCACAGATTTAGAAGACTATTTTGTGCTTGTGACTAGAGCATTTATGAATGACTGTGTATTTTGAATAGTTTTAATGGTGAATGTTACATTCTTATGTTATGTTGGTTAAACAAGAGTTGTTAGGAGCTGGAAAGTGGTCACAGCACTGAGCTTGACTGAGTTAAAAAAACGTCTGCACTCAGTCACATGCTCTGACTTGACTGGCCCCAAGTGGAGCCAGGAGTTGGACTTGATGGTCCTTATGAGTCTCTTCCAACTCAGCATGTTCTATGATTCTGTTGACTCCTTAGTCATTACTTCTATCTTCCATAAATTTGTTAGAACTGGAAAAAAATTCTGACAGACTCTTAGATAGAATGGTTGAATTTTACTGGATTTACTTTTTATCTTCCACTTAATGCATGATCAGAAAAATTAGAAACAAAGGCTTTTTTTGTAATCCTGGCTCTACTAATAAACATTGTACAATCTTACCTGCAACTCCAGTGGCCACAGTAGCTTCTGTTGGAAACATCTTTCATATCAGAAATTAAAATCAACAGAAACATAGCTGTACACATGTATGTGAAAGCACTTTAAAGCTGTAAAAACTTCAGTTCTGAATTCACACAAATTGGTATTTATTTGAATGCTATTTAAAATACTTAGTTTCTGAGATTGACATGATGTGAATATGGATGCCTAGACTGTCAAATGCTCAATTGGGCTTAACTGTTTTTAGAGGGAAGGAAGTGGCTGAAATATGCCTTAGACATTATTCTCATGGAAGCCTTATATGTGCTCTACCAGTGATGGTCTTAGGCTTTAGATGGCCAAACTAGAAAGCGTGGGTTTATCCAATGACACTAGTGCAGTAATAGTTATGCAACATGAAAATAACATACTTCTAGGAAACCAAAATTTTGAAATTACTTTTAAATGTGGAAAAATCATATAAAGAATGCTAAATAGTACCATAGGATGCGGAGCATGTGCAAAGAAGACTACATGAGCACAAAAATACTTAATAATCACGCATTCAAATATTCAAGACACATTTTCTATCAGAAATGTAGAGAACAAGGCTGATTTGGGATGCTTGGCAGTCATTTTGTTATGGCATCCTTATTTTGGCTATGCCATTGTTTGCCAAAACCCTGACTCTTACTCTGCACTTGATCTGATAAATTTTTATTTAAATTAATAAAAAAAAAACCAACCCAACAAACCAAACCTCTAAGAAAGATAGAGTGAAAGTTAGATGTTTTGTGTATTTAGGTATGTCTGAATACCTGAATGTCAGGTTTATAGTCTCGTGTAGAAAGTTAACTTTCAAGAAGTAATGAAACACTTGAATTTAATGTAATGATGTAATGAGAAAACAGTAAGTGGTGTTTTCTCTCCTTTGAAAATTTTGGTTTTTACAAAACTTGATCTATCAAATCTCAAACTATTTACTTCAAATGAAATACAGAGAATAAAGGGATAAGACTAATTGAAGTGACTGGAAATCTTATTTTTGAGGGTCAGTAGTTCACCCCCTATGAAATTACTCAGTGTTGTGTTATTTTCATTCAGTGATTCCTTAGATAATAGCTACAATGTATAGACTACTGATTGAACCAAACTTAATTCAAATGTAAATGTAGTTTACAGGCTTCAGAGGTATTTCCTATTCATTTTCATCTACTTGCTATGTAAATTAACCAAATGAAATAACTGAAGGGATTGAATGTTCCTTCAGTAAGTTTTCAGAAGACACTAAGCACGGAGGAAGTGTCCGTGTACCTGAGGCAGGGAGGCTCTTCAGAGGGATCTGGACAGGCTGATCAACGGGCTGAGATAAACAGGATGAGGTTCAACAAGGCCAAGCACAGAGTCCTGCACCTGGGATATAACAACCCTGTGCAGTGCTACAGGCTGCAGGAGGAGTGTCCGGAAAGCTGCCTGGTGGAGAAGGACCACAGGGGTGTTGGTTGACTGCCGACTGAATATGAGCCAGCAGTGTGCCCAGGTGGCCAAGAAGGCCAATGGCATCTTGGCTTTTATCAGAAATAGCATGGCCAGTAGGTCTAGGGAAGTGATTGTGCCCCTGTACTTGGCATTGGTGAGGCCACATCTTGAGTATCATGTTCAGTTTTGGGGTCCTCTCTACCAGAAAGACATTGAGGTCCTGGAGCGTGTCCAGAGAAGAGCAACGAGGCTGGTGAAGGGCCTGGAGAGCAAACCTTAAGAGGAGCAACTGAGGGAGCTGGGGTTGTTCAGCCTGGAGAAGAGGAGTCTGAAGGGAGACCTTATCACTGCCTACAACTACCTGAAGGGAGGTTGTAGAGAGGTGAGCAACGGTCTCCTCACTGAGGTGACAGGTGATAAGACAAGGGGAAATGGACTTAAGCTGCACCAGGGCAGGTTCAGATTAGATATTAAGGAAAAGCTCTTCACAGAAAGAGTTCTCACAATTTGAAACAGGCTGCCCAGGGAGATGGCTGAGTCTCCAACCCTGGATGTATTTAGAAGATGGGTGGATGAGGTGCACAGGGATATGGTTTAATAGAGGCTGGGTATAGTTGCACTTGAGATGATCTTAAAGGTCATTTCCAACCTAGTGATTCTGTGGTTCTCTGTATCAGCTCTGTTGTTGAGAACTATTCACAGTTGCGTGTTTCTTTGTATATAGCATAAGCTTAAAGCAAGCTTGCAAGAGGCCTGCATTTAACTACTAGGTTGGATTCAGTCTAGAAACTTAGATTTGAAAAATGTAGTCCAGGAAAAAGAAAATAATATGGAATGCAAAAACATTTCCTTCTCTCTCAATTTATAACGTAAACCGAATATTTTTTAAAAAGCTGGCATTTTTATGGCAGCGTTAATTAGCTATTGGAGAATCCTCTGACAGCATAAGAATAGTCACAAAACATTGGTGACTTAACATCTCTTGAATGTAGTATAGATTGTATTCTTATATGTTCTATAGAAATAATTTGCCTTGCATTTAGTGAATGCTGAAAGGCGAAGCAAAAGGAAGTGAAAAGTTAACTTAGATATATTAACAAAGAGCATTAGGAGCAAATCAGTTTGAAAATACCAGTGCTATTTTCATTGCTACTTGATTAAGTCTCCTAAATGTCTAGAGGAATACTGAGTAAAGAACTCTGTACATAAGATGAGCTATATTTTACAATTATAACTGCCTTAAAAGATTTCTACAGGAAGGTGTCTTCTGACATGTTTATTAATTGCATCAGATTTATTAACATGTTAAAATCATTCTTTATATCTTTCTTAGAGTAGGGTGGTCTTACTACAGCAGTAATGGAAAACACTTGCTTTTGTAAATATTGGAGACATTTTATTCGACCCTTTAAAAAAGTGTATCTTCCATTTCTTTAGCCAGGTTCGTATTTCTTTTTTGGTTCATATGAAACTAGATATGAACTCTGCAACAGCTTATATTTAAAACTGATTATAACTTCAGTTCTATAAGAACAAGTCACAGTATATCTGTCCTTCCATCATCCTACTGTTCCTAATCTCCTTTGTCTATCAGTCCTTTGAGATTGTGTTGTGGTGTTAATTGAACTATACACTGCTTAAATATGAAAATAACTGCTGAAAACAGGAGTATCTTCCCAAATCTTTTCATGAACTGGTTTAAAATTCAGCTGACATGAAAGGCATTGCACTTCCTATCAAAACCCAGAGTTGTTGCACTCATGCTGTCTCTCCTGCAGCTGTGAAATCAAGGTACAGCCAAACTACACAAATTTTTAAGTACTTCAACAATTTGAGCAGTCAGGGCCATGTCTAATGAAAAGCGTTTGTTTAAATTACAGCTTGATAAAGGATTTTCCCTCATCTGCAGATAAGTTTAATGTTTTGCTATTTGCCCCAGTTTGGGATGAAATTTGAATTTAGTAGGCTATTAAACACCTTGAATTGTACCTTGGTTTATTCTTGTAGAAGGTAGAATAAACAAAAGAAAGGAATATCGCAGAATTGCAAGGTTGGAAGAGACCTTTAAGATCGAGTCCAACTGTTCCTGTCCTATGCTAAACCATATCTCTAAGTACCTGAACTATCCTTTTTTTTTTTTTAAACACATCCAGGAATGTGCCTCCCTGGGCAGCCTGTTCCAGGGCCTGACAACTCTTTCAGTGATTTTTTTTTTTTTTTTTCCCTAACATCTAATCTGACCCTGCCCTGGCACAGCTTTGTGCCATTTCCCCTTGTCCTATCTCCTGTCACCTGGCTGAAGAGACCATCGCCCACCCCTCTACAACCTCCTTTCAGGTAGTTGTAGGTGGTGATAAGGTCTTCCCTCAGCTTCCTCTTCATGCTAAACATCCCCAGCATTCTGAGCTGCTCCTCATATGATTTGCCCTCCAGCCCCTTCACCAGCCTCGTTGCTCTTCTCTGGACTTGCTTGAAGACCTCAATGTCCTCCTTATGGTGAGGAGCCCCAAACCGAACACAGTACTCAAGGTGTGACCTCATCAATGCTGAGTACAGGGGCACATTCACTTCCCTAGATCTACTGGCCATACTATTTTTGATACAAGTAGTCTGATAACCTGTTACTTAGTCTTTTCCTCAAGTCTTGTTTTGGTGAGTTTTCTTACAGGTTTTCTTATGTTTGGGCCTTTTTTTCCTTCTAGACAAACATGCTTTCTTCATGTAAAGCACATCTGTTTTAAATCTTAGATTTTATTCCTATCAATTGCTGGTTTGTATATCAAGTGTAGGATTTTTCTTTGAATTCTTTCTCGTTCTCTTGATAAACTTCCTATACACACTAGGTAAAATCTAATAGTAATGGTAATTAATAGTGTGGATTAATGCACCTCAAATTTTTGGTGGTTTTATAGGGTACCATTGAAAGATGATATGTTAGCCTTTACAGTGGCAAGTTAAGTGGCACTGTGATTGTATTTAAATAAGGCAAACTACTTGTTTGTATGTAAGTGAAAATTACTCTATTTGAGGATTTCTGTGCATGATATTTGCTATTAAGTAAACAACTTGAGGGCAGCACAGGGAGGAACAGAGAACAGATTAGAACAGTAAAGTCTCACAGATCAAGCAAAAATGTGAACAAAAAGTTAGGAAGAATCATTTAGTGAAGCTAAAGATCTGAAGTGGAAGCAGTATCAACTGAAAATGTGTATGCTTGAGCCCGTAAAGCTGGGAGGTCCATACTGGCAGCATTACCAATAAGCATATGGGAGGCATGAGGAGTGTCATCAGCCAGGTTAGGAACAGGAATAGGCACTGGGGCTGGATGAAGCAGGTCTGGGGATCAAAATGCATAGGAGGGGTTAAAGAAGCCTTAGCCAAGTAGTGAGCTGTCCCATGTCAAGCTGGGTCTCGAGGCAGCATCACATACCTGATGTGCTGGGATCGCACGCTGGCATGCTCAAGAGTGGACTTTGCCCTCCACTACTCTGGAAGTTGTTTGCTGGCCAGTGGCATGGGATGAGCTGGAGCTTATTGGACAAGTGGGCCTGGTAGGGGCAAAGACCATGCAGGGTTCAAGTTGGAAGAGGTAGGTATGTGGTGTGGGGTTTACGACAGCTCTGCTGAAAGACTTCATGTTTATTGCTAGCAGCTTTGCACATAGGTATATGACACTAAATATTTTTCCATATCAAAGCTACCGTGTAATGACAGCCTGAATTAAGCAGAGTAATTACTCAGAGAAACTTCAGAAAGGTTTGTCATGTCTACAGCATATTTCTGTGCAGTGAATGGAAGCTGTTGCTAGGGGCACAATGTACTTTGTCAATGATCTGCAATTTAATTGAACATCTTGTTATGATTTTGGCTTATTACTTATAGCACAGAAAATATGCTATGTGACTTCCAATATAAATAAAATATACTCTCCTTCATTTAGCTTGCAAGATACAGTGATATGCAGGAGTGAGGTGATAATAAGGGTAAGGTAGGGAGGGATGATATGGTGTTTGCTGTGAGATAAACTGTGTTGATGTAAGACTCTTAACTTGATGTTAAAGGAATGAAATGAGTAAAAATCTTTGTGGTTGTTTATGGTTTTGGTTTGGTTTTAGTTGCTTGGGTGTTTTTTTTACTTCAGAAGATAGACATCATTTGGAGGACAGAAAGTAACCTTCTACCTGGGTTAGCTCAGGAAAGGCAGTTGAGCAACTGAGCTGCCACACAATATCTTGAACTGAAGTTGTTTCTTGTTCTTGCAGATTTAACTCTAGTCTAGCTTCTACTAGCAGGAATTGGGATAAAATAAAAAATACTAATTTATGAAGCTGCCAGCTTGGACAGCCTCTCCAGCTAACTGGATGCTCCTTTCAATGATGATCATACACTTTTTTTTTCCTAGTGGACACAAGTAAAAAGCGAAATTGGCTGAGTTGCAGAACTGCTTGTAAGGTGCCCATTTCAGTGATGGTGACTTTTGTGACTGAGCTATCAATTGCCCCCACATTGATATGAGCTATCATTTGTTTGTCATGTCCCATCCCCCCTCCTTCCCACCCTCCTCATTCCCTGTCCTGTCTCTTTCTGTTTTGCTGTGTTATAAGTTTCATCTTGGGAAGCCCTTTTTCTTCCTTTTTAACTGCCTCCCATGCCTTATTTTATATGGGTTCATTTTTTAAAGGAAGGAAACACAAATTAATCTTTTCTGCAAGGAATGAGAAAAGACTTATTCTGGTTATTTGTGTCCAGGAATTTCTGTGTCAGTCTCCCTTTTTTAAAAAAAACAAAAGTTTCAAAATACACATTTCTGAGCATCCTCACATATCAGCTGAATAATCTAGTAGCATCCTTATTTGCACTACGTGTAGAAACTGAGTCAAATAGTGTTTTAGGAAGTGCAAAACACTTCAGTGGGAAACAAAGAGGCTTTCCAGGTAATAGTCAGTAGTAACAGGCAACTTGTGTGTATGTGGAAACCTGAGATTCAAGTGCCATTTGTGTGAGAAACAGAAGAGGAACCAACACATAGGTCTGTGTAATGCAAGATGAGGATGGTAATCAATGTGCTGCTAATGTCAATGTGCTCTCAGTGCTCTGGGCCAGAGACTGATCAAATCTAGTTTGGAGTAGAGAAATATTTGCCCAAACTTTTATACTTTGTAAAATAGTATTAACAGCCTTAAAAAATATTAGATTTTGATAAATGATACTTTTTCTTCTCAGACTTGTTGTTTAGGTTTTTTTTTCCCTGGAGAATTCAAGATAGATTTTAATCTCATGTTTCAACAACTCTAATAAAATTCTTCATGGAGTTTTGTCTTCCTTCATATCCTAATATACTATAGATATAGTCTGTCCACTATTGTATGTGAATTTATTTTGGATAAATATTTTGGGCTGTGGAAATACTTCAGACTTTTCCACATCATCTGTAGTTACCTGCATGATATTTATTTTTTGCAGTCTTGCAACCATGAGCTTGACGTAGAAAAGTATAAGCAACTTGATTTTGTTAGGTCAGTTTTATTCAGGTCTCTAATTTCTTATTCCAAATGTCTTCTAACAGACAGTTAGTGTCTTATCCTAAGTACCTAAAGTCTGTCTAGTAAGCATGTCTGTAAAACTGTGGTCAATGAGATGAACTTTAATTTCTTGTCAAAACAATGATATATGTGTCACAAAAATGACTCTTTAGGTTGATTTAGGTTCCAGGGAAGGAGAAAAATAAAATATGCTAAGAAAAAAATCAGAGGCCTGCACTTATTTATGTGTAACAAACCTGGTTAAGGTTCAGAGTTTGATACAGGTTTGCTTGGTTTGTGTGGGTTTTTGTTGTTGTTCTTTCTTTGTTTTCCTTTTATTGTGCCAGGTGGTTTTACTGACTTTTTTTTTCTTCTAAACAAGCTCGATGAATGGGATCGTTTCACTTGCTGATATTTTAGAGAAGTAATAACAGGTTTCAGACATGAATGTAGTCTGTGTAATGTAGTCCATTAAACAGAATGAAAACCAATGCCCTTTTTTGATGATATTGTGTATGGCTTATTAATAAAACGTTACCCTCTGGTGGATATATTCAGCCAAATTGTTTTGAACTCAGCCTGGTTGACTAAAAATACTGATGAACAACTGAATGCATTTACTGAACCAGATTTATCATAAGGAACTTCTGAGGTATTTGAGAAGTACCTGCAACAATCTAAGTGACCCTGTGGAAATCTAGTTTGTTCTTATTTTCTATGATTTTACTTTACATACTTTTACTGGTCAGAGTGGATACTTTTCTAAGTGAATTAGTATTACCTTGTAAGTTATGCTAGTTATAGACTAGTTCATTGCTCTTAATTAGGCATTTACTGTTTCTTTTTCATCCTTAAAATTAAATTACTGCATTTGATGCAGTTTATAAATTTATATAATGCAATTATATTTTCTTGTCACATGTTGTAGCTTCTTAATCTGGGGCCCATAGTCTATCAATAGGAATTCTTAATGGTAAGACTATATTTGATTGAACATATTTTCTGCTTTTTCTTCTCTCTTTTCTTAAAAAATTCTGGCATGGTCTTTTCTAGCTTTCTAGTTTGCGTCATTTGTTTCATTTTAGGGCTTGTAACAATTCTCTTTCCTTGTTTTTATTCCTTGTTGCAAATTTTACTTTTCTGTTTTCTTTTTCTATACATTAGCTTTATTTTCTTGATTGCTTTGTAGCTTTGATGGACAGTAGGCAACAGCAATTGGGACTTCGATCCTAATGAACACTCTTCTCATCCTTTGAAGGCAGAACTGACTTGCAATACAGAATAAAGTTGTATAATATTACACTTATTTAATGGATCAAGTAGTGCTAAAGTGTTAACTGTGTTAATGTTAAATAATAAAGAAGTTAAAAGTGATCTTAAATTGCTTGGTCCAATGGCAACACTCATACTTTTTTATTAAAAAAATGTTTAAGCTGCAGCAAAAAATTAGGATGCTTTACAAGTTAAGTAAAGTCTAATTTTAAAGGTTTCTCCTATTATGGATGTAGAGGGGATAATTTTCTGTGTTTTGGTTGTTCTTTAATATGTCTCGCTTGAAGTTCTTTTGAATGAAAAAATTTAGTCAAAATGAGCTAAGACCTCTTACTACTGCTTCTGGTGATTTTTTTTTTTCCCTTAAAGGTGAAAGTAAAACTAGAAAATGTACCTTTTTATTGATGCACTGACCTATTTGTAGATGTTGTGCTGGAGTAGCAAAAGCTTAGCACACAGATTTTACTACCTACAAAACATCAAGTCACACTCTTGCCAAGATCAAGCTATTTTAGGGTACAGAGTAATTATTTCTTAAGCAGTAAATGTAGTTGTTTAAAATGGTTGCCACCTTACCAGTGATTACCACTTCTGCTACCATAATAATGGGTTGTCTGAATGTTGTTCTTCAAATCACAGTATGGCTCCTAGCAAATCCAAATAACTTTGTGCTGAAATGACCAAATTGAGTCAATAATGAGCATCTGGTGCAGTAGGCTTTCAATTATTCCAGCTAGCTGTGCCAGAATTCATCTTTCTATGGCCTTAATCATTGATTTTGCTGGGAATTTTGGTCATTGACTCACAACAGTGTTGCAATAGAAAGTCTTGACTAGCTAAATCAAAATCCTTTTCAGAAGCATAGTCAAGGAATGACAAGATGGATGGGGGGAAACTTAATAAATCAAGGTAAATCTAAGAAAGGGGAAAAAAATGCTGGTCTTGATCTCCAAATCATTTTCAGAAAGCAGCAGAAACCAATAGAAGCTTTAAGTGCTTCGAAAATCCCCATATTCCCCTCCATAGTTTGTTTGATCTGGACTAGGAGAGAAGCGCCAGAGACAAAACAATTGTTCCTCAAATCCCAAAAGCTGACCCAACGGCAAGAAGGGGCATGTTCCTTTCTAATTTTAGTTCTATTTTCATAGATGCTTGTGTGGAGTATTTTTTTTTCTGCTTGAACATTTTAAATCACATGTAATTCACACAACACAACCTACTCTTTCATCTCTTGATTCACTTCTTAGGCCACTTTTTTTTTTTTCCATCGTGGATTTCTGCTAATATGCAGTTTTTGTTACCAGCACTATTTTATCATCTCAAACTTAATGGTTTCAATAGAAGAATTCAGTTGATTGTTGTTTTTTTTAATTTCTGTTTCTAATTGGAGAATTTTTGTGATACCAAATTGAAGAGTGCAGCCTGACTGCAGCAATGCCAGATTTCTGGCTCTGTAAAGTGAAATTCTCTACCAATTTTTACAACACAAGATCATGCTGTGCATTCATTTCACGTAACATCCCAGAGAGAAAGGATACATTTTTCTTGCCTTCTTTTTCTTTTAAAGTGAGGTTCATTCTCCGAATAATAAAGGCTGATACATTCCATGACATATTGAACTCTTGCAAAAGATTATTCTCTTATTCTGCAGAATTATGTTTTGGTTTAGCCATGTGGTAACAATTCCCTTAAAGCAACATACAGTAGTAGTAGTTGTCAACATCAAGAGATTTTTCAGTTGTTTGGGATTTTTTGGGGGGAGATTGTAGTTATTTGTTTTTTAATATTGGGATGCTTAATTCTTAAATTTTCTGTAATGCTTGCTATATGTTTTTATGTTCTGTTCTGAACATACAAAGATTGTCTCTTAAGATCTCAAAGTTTCTAGTACCCTTTTACTTGTCAATTCCACTAGGTTTGGCAAGGTTAGGGAAAATGATATTCTTAATTCAGGTAATTGTCAAATTTGGCCTGTCTGTCACTAGTAGCAAGACCTTCAGGTATTGTGAGTGGGATTACTTTTGAACACGTGTCTATGGTGTGTGTACATACACATGATTAATTATAAGAAGTGTAGTTTTTGAAAGATGCATTTTTGATCTCTTCCTTTTCAGTCCTAATTTAGTCTAAATTTACACTCAGAGCTACCAAACCAGCTCTTCTACAGTTGTTTTCCTTTTTCATTTTGCTTTGTTGGTTTGTTGGGTATTTTTTTAATAAAGGAGAAAGAGAACATTGGATGGTTTTGCAGATGCTTTTGCAAATGCTGTATTGAAAAGACTGAAAAAAACCCCCAAAATAATTTTCCAACATTTTTTTCTGTAACTTAAACATTGTAAATTTCAGCAGTTGTACTTCCACTCCTTTGAATTAAAGGATTGCTGTCCACTGCATGAATGGACTTCTCAGTTTCTTACAGCTGAGAATACAATTACTGGCTGGCTTTCCTCTGTAAATCACTTCCAGTCACTAAACCCAGGGAGGTTGCTTAGAAAACAATCGCTGTTGCAGTTGCTTGTAGACCTCTTCCTTTAATGGGCAGGCACAAATAAACGTGCGGCTTGACGCCTCTAACTGTAATTAAAATTTTATATATGAATATATAGCAGAGACCTGTTTGGTGACTTCAGAATGCATTTAGTATTAATAAGTTGGTGCTATTTTACTCCAAAAGATGTTGCATTATTTGCAAAGCCCATGAAAGGACTTCTAAACCCATGGCTGAAAATATACTGTATTTTTTTCCCCTTATAATCTGGAAGAAAGCTACTTTGAAGACAGGAGATTCATCTGATTTATAGATTCTGGATGTCTGTGGAGTCCTTTAGTATCAAGGTCGTTACCCTTCAGTGGCCTATGGTTCAGCTTATCAAAAGAAGTGGGTATTAGGTTAGCATGAGGTCTGCTGACTCTGTTTCCTGAATAGGCTTTGTTACAGTATTTGGGAGATAAAATCGTTTGGGAAAAATGCCTCCAGAAATGTCAGAAACAAGATTCTTCTGAAAATTGATGGTCTGGCCCCAAGACTGATGCTTACCCTGCCAAGATTGGAAACCAAATCAAATTAATATTATTCTTCTGGAGTAATTTATTAAAGAATAGCATAGCTTGTGTGTGGAGGAGAAGCAGTATTCATGTGAGAAACTTCTCAATAAATATTTACCTCAACTAGCTACTAAATGGTAGTTTTAAACTTCTAAGATGTACTATATTGTAAATAATTGCTCATAAAGAAGAGGTGGTATTATTTCTCTACAGAGACAGTACGCAGGACACTGCCTGCTTTTTCTCTGTATCTTTGACAGGTGTTTTAGCAATATACATGTTCATCAATACAGAAGAGAAATACAAAAAGCTTCCAATTGCTCTGTGTCTAGAGGAGATGCTTGGTATGTGTAATTATTGACATAACAAGGCTTTTATGAGCAGTAGAAATTTTGGCAGAGGGGTAGTTCCTGCAGGAAATGAGGGCTCCTCCAGCATGGGTTCACACCTTGCAAGTCAGAGAGTAGATTGAGGTGTAGGGGGAGGTACCTTGGAGACTGGCACTGCCGACTGACTCCTGCTTAGCTGAAGCACTTCACCTGTACCAGGTGAAGTTTTATTCAGAAAAGTCCCCAGAATACTTACAATTCCTGAATCATCTAACGTTGGCTTCACTCTGGTAGCCCCTTGGGAAATCTAATTGCTAGCAGCTTCTTAGGGGTCAATATTATAGATTGCTTTTTACAGAAAGATCAAGGAAAAGATCAAGCTGTACTTGGAGATGGGTAGGTAGGAAAGGGCAGGGAGCTCAATAAGGGAATGTGATCTGCAGGCTGGGGCACTGAAACATATTTTCATGGTAACCTGGTATTTGATGATGGTGTTCAAGAAATGAAGCTTGGGGATGAAATAAAAATGGAATAATTAAATAAACACACACCCCTGTGGGAACACTGGCTCTCTTTAGCCAATAATTTCCCATGGCAAAACAAAAAGTTTTATTGTAAAAGTGACATATTTTGTTATATAAGAAAAAAGATTGTTTTGTTTATTTTTTGAGTCTGACCTCTATTTTGAAGAGGTAATATATAGTTTTAAATTAAAATCAACTTAGATTCTGTTAGGTTTTGCGTAACTTTACCAAAGATGTCCTGTTTGATATACTAAATATAAGATACATAGATGTTCTAAACACTTCTATTAAAAGCAATGATGACAGCAAAAAGGAACTTAGACTTAATTACTTCATGAAAATATAAGAAATATCTTCTTCTGTAAATCAGACATTGAGTACATGTCTTTTTTTTGGTATTTCTTTTTTTTTTTACCTCTTGTTTTCCAGTTCAGTTATTGTGTGGGTGCTTTAAGTAGAATCATAAAATGGTTAGGGTTGGAAGAGACCTCAAAGACTGAGTTCCAACCCCCTTCCATGGGTAGGGACACCTCTCACTAGACCAGGCTGCTCAAGGCCCCATCCAATGAGAGTTGAATATTTGGGGCATTTACTGGTGGGTAAATAAACTGGATAAAGTAAGGCCCCAGAATAGAGGATAGTGGTCTTTGGAGACACTTTGTTCCCGAGTGCCTCCACTTCCCATTATTAGAGGCTGTATTAAAGATGAACAAAGTAGCAAACTGAAGGTATAAGAGAGAAAGCAGTTACTTTGCAAAATCTGTTGGCCAAGTAGCAGATTACATGTGTCAATTTATATAATTAAACTTCCAAATTAATTTTCTACTCATTAAGAAAACATTTATGATACATAAAGCCTGCCTACCTTCTCTAAGCTCTTCAACAGGACTAGGCAAGCTTTCAGTTGGATTTCTGTAGAAAATGTATGCAGAATGCTAGAAATACTCAATCTCTAAACCTTGTTTTCTGTCTGAAAACTAGTGCTTGTAGAATGGCTTGATAGAACATAGAGCAAGAAGAGGAGGCTTGCACTACATTTTATTTTAGCTTTTACAATGAGATAACAGAAGCTGATATAAATTTAGCTCACATTTAGGGGGATAATTTCATATAGAGAGGTCTGCTCTATTGATCATTTAAGAAAGCACTGGGCAATGCGGCAATAGCACTGTAGTATCGTAATTCTAAAAGTATGTTTTATTATTACCTAATAATTTTGATTGTCACTGCACTTTTGAGATAACTGCAGTGCTAAACCTAGGCCTAAATTGCCATGGTCTGGCAGTATCTAGTCTTTTATGCCTTGTTCCTTTTTTCTACAGTTCAACCTGTTATAATTATTGTAGCAACTTCTCATTTACAAAAATAGAGGGGGAGGAAGGCGAAGGGCAGCGGGAGGCTGGGAGACAGCTACCATGCTCTCACATCATCGCCTGCCTCCAGCTGTTGTAGTGTCTTTTCCATTGTATTGTGTAACACTAAAGCTGTCAGGACTGGCGATTGGTGACTTGCAGGGTGGGAAGGGGGAAAGGAGAGGCTGAGGTATGTTGGAATAGGAGAATGTGGTGGTGATGGAGAGGTGAACAGTAGGAAAGATTCCCAAGTCTACTTTTCAGTGCACTGTTTGTTGAAGCCATAACTTTTGTCATTCCTTTTCTGCTGTTGGGTGAGACCTATGTAGGGAATAAGAGCTGTGTCTAATGCTTACTTCTAGAACTTCTTCAGGGTATTTCTTAAGATCTACTATTCCAACTTGTGAACTATTATGAATAAAATTTTGAAGTAGTACGATAGTTTGGCTTGCACAAATTTTGATTTGGAAAACTTAAGTCCTCTAGGGACTCATAATGAGTGAATATGTAAAAGGTGACAGCTTTAAATGGGTTGACAGAACGTGTAACTGAAGAGGACCAAAACTTCTTGACACACTACAATGAACTGTGTCTCCGTTACAGTCTGAAAGCCAGAAAGGTAATGGAGAGAGTAAGGAGAAAGCAAGTTGGTATCTTGGGTCCCAGCAGAAACAGGATCCTTGTTAGGCAAATCAAAGATCATTTTAGGATGGTACTCGGGGGAGGATCAGTTCTGCAAGAACCACGTTGGTGAGGTGGGCAGGGAACTCTTTCTCCCTTTCTTTTTTTATACTGTTGTCAGTTTCAGCACTTTCCTGGACATTTGGTATACTTTGCTTTTACAAGTAGCAGAGTGTTATCTTGCTGTCTGAGGGTTGATAAAATCCTGTTTAGTTGAGTGAACATCTTTCTATTTGTCATTTGTTTAAAATACCTTTGAGCATGTGTCTCAAATAATACCTCTGTTAGACAAATATTTTTCAGGTACAGTGATCAGTCAAAAACCACAAGGATGTTATAGCATAAATTTTTTCACAGGGGCCTAACAAACTGTCTTAACTGGATTAACATTTTTTGTGCTGCAATGATTTGGTTTTGTCCTTGTCCAAATAAGCTTTTGTACGTATATATGTTTTGACTGACACTGAATATTTCCTCTGATATGCATTTTAACAAAGTATGGAACAATTAAAAGAAAAGAAAGATGACACTTATGAGGGAAGACAAGAAGTTTTGACTAGACTTTATCATTTATCATTTTTCTTTTGTATTGGAAAAAAAAGATAGAAAAGCTGTATACAGTTCTAGAGTGAAGGCAGTGGAGTGTAGAACCGCATGCCCCTGTCAAATTGATAGAGTGAAGATGTTGAGGGAGATAATGGAAACTTTCTATTCAGTGAGGAGTGGAATAAAGAAACCATTTCTAGTCATTCATCAGCATTGATTGCCTTCATGCTTTAGGCTTAGATCAGAACTTGCACATAATAAAGAGAAGTTGAACAAATATGGAGAATCCAGTCTGGAAAATGTAGTTCGATGAAGCTTATCCTTTGGTACAGAGAAATCGCTAGAATATTTAACATGGTAATTAACTGTAGGTGATAACTGTAGTGGTGATGTAGAAAGGAATAGCCTGCAAGCAGTAGTGCTGATGAAAAGTAAAACATTTAGTGTGTAGTGGAATAAATAAATGGTCCTGTATAAAACACGTGGCTCCAAATTTCTGTTTTAACCTTATTGCAAGGAAACAAAGACAATAAAGTAAACCTGCAATTCAGTTGTAGTAGTTCATGCTGTTCTTTCTTTGGGGCACATCAGATTCACTTATATTTTCTTCACATGTGGCTGTATCAGTCAGGAGACACTTATGTATTCTACACCTGTTAGTACCTTGCCTCTGCAATCATCGTTGCAACAATTAGTATATTAAATTAATGATTTAGGAATTTTATTATGCAACTTTCTGAAGTTTTAACATACTGTAATTTTAAAGTAGTGTCATTATGATTGCCTGCTGGGAGTTTTATGTTCAGTCTTTATGATGCTTTGGTATTCATTATTTATGGTTTAGAATTGTCCAGAAGACTGCATTTTGTGAGACTTTGTACAAGAACCTAGGAACACAGAGACCTAGAGTCACAACAGCTGACAATGACACACAAGAAAACAATCAGAACATGTTACCATCGTAACATATACCAGAAGTTGCGGTTTCTGTATTAAAAACAATAAAATAATGTAAATTTTGAGCATTTTCCCATCTGCGTCATTATTTCAGAAATATTAAGTTGCTAGTAATTGATGGGTTTTGTACTTGGCTTGGGGTCAGGAATGCATGTTACAATCAAAGCAGCGATTACTGCCATAGCTGAGAATAAACTAGAATTTCTGAGAGTTACCGGTTGCAGATATATCAGTTTAGGAGAATTTTGCTGTAGAAAAATGAATGTGTGAGTTGGTGTATAAATAAAATAGCCATCTTAGGGGCATAAAAAACAAACAAACAAAAGCCCTCTTTAACTATGCCAAACCCACCACAACTCCTCCACTTCATTTACCTTTTTTTACGGAGGGGTGGAGGTCAGGAGCAAGATTACATGTAGTGAGAAGAGTGTCCTTTTTTTACACCAAAATCTGGATTTAAACTGAGAAGGTTGTAAACAATAAAAGAAAAAAAAATCCACACTGGGAAATTTTCATCAGTGATATTACGCTGATGGTAAAATAACCATTAAAATAATTTAGGTTTCTTAATTTATTCTGAACTGTTCCTGTTAGTGGAAACAGTTCATCTGGTTTTTATGGTCTTCCTTCTTCCTTTACTTTTGTTGTTATGGGTGAACAGATTTTAAAAATAATTGTAGAAGATATGAAATTTTTCATAGTTAAGCTTATTTCAGTATATTCTCTAGTAAATCTAGTTCTATAATCTTTGTTTTGCTCTGATATTGGAAAAAAGTTAGAGAAGTTGATTGTCAGAAGTGTTTCATGTCTTCTCTGCTTCAGCCAACTGCTTGTAAGGAAAACATGTTATCTAGGTCAATCTGATTTTGATAGCTTGCTTCACGTTCATTTTGTCCATCTATAGATGACATTTTGAATATGCATCTGCCTAATATGCGACAGTTGTTTTTAATCCTGGCTTTAAGTGAGAACATTTGGGCTCTGTCTCATTTGTGTATTTGTCTTCTCCATATAAGTGTCAGTGCTTGTGCTTCAGCTTTGCAGCTTTTTTTTTTTGTTTATTTTGACTTCTAGGGTTCCTTCTCTTAATATTAATTGATAAGCATAATGTTTCTGATAAGATTCAGGGTAAAGAAAACAAGCAGTATTTGCAATATAGCCTCTAAATGCAAATGTCAGAAGGAATAAATTTTCTCTTAAATCTCGTACTGTCATAGAACTAGGTGTATTATGGTAAACAACCATTTCCCAATATTCTTTTTGTTGTCTCAGAATTTAAGGCAATATTTAGAGATGGTTCTCTGTACCTAAATGGAGTCAGAATTAAAATAAACAACCAAATAAACTCTTGTTTATTCTTATATCTTTAGGGGATCAAAGAAAATAGAATTATTTTGGTAATAATTAAGATGATGCTGAATGCATAGATGATATCTTCCAATGATCTACACTGGAATTTAGTGCAAGCTAAATACATGCTTCGTGTCACAGTGGCTAACCTGACAGATTGTAATTCACACTGATCAATGTAAACATCATATTGCTTTTGTGTAAATAGATTTTGAATATGTCCTTTACACAGTTTAAATATTTCCGATGTCTTAAATTATATAAATTGTATAGATGTAGAAAAACTTATATAGTTCCATTCATTAGTATTTTGTTGTGTGCTAGTGGATCCGTGTGTATATTCTTGTGGATGTGTATGGAATTAAAGAAATTAGTAGCTTAAATCTAATTAGGTACTGTATCTAACATCTACTTGAGAAGAAATTACTGAAAGTAATTTTAAAGGCTGAGAAGCAGTAACTTTTTAGCATTGTAATGAATCATGTCTATGAGACAGTATTTTTTGAAGATGTGAATGCTGAACAAGTGGCAATATGATCAACAAACTGGAGTTTTTCAGTGGCAAGAAACAATTGAAGTGACGTGCCACTTTTAAGAGACATACAAGAATGACTTTACTTGCTAACAGTAACAGCGAAACAACTATTTGCTTCTCTGTTCCTCTTTTTTTGTTTTGGTTAAATTTAAACACTATATAAATCTGGAGAGTATTAGAATTAACAGCTTTTATTAAAAAATGGAGCACCAGTGAAAACAGTGCATTAAATATTTTGTGATACTCTGCTACTAGATTTGTTAAATAACAAGTTAAATCACCAAATTGCAACCCGGCAGAATTGTTCAGATGAGACATCCACATAATGAAATGTGTTTCATATTATAAATAAGTAAAATGACAAAGGTTATGCAAAATCGTAAAATTCATGGCTTCCAAATATTTAAATGGTAACAGCTATTCATAACAAATACTGATCCTCCTTTCCACAAGATTTCTCCTTGCTTGAGTAAATTACTTAATTACTTGATTATGAGATGAGGGGAAGAAGTAAGACTTTGTTCTTGTAGTAATCTTAGCTTTTATTTTAATGACTTTCAATAGCAGACATAGTGTTGTGATAGTGTCTGAATACATTGTGTATTTTATTTTTTTTGTGACCAGAACATGTATCAGTCTTAAAGTAAACCTGAATTGGAAGCTAAATGAAATATCCTGTGCATAGGTTAAAAAAACGGTGCGGGTGGGAGAGGAGGGAAGTTCGGAAAGACAGGAAAAAGATGACAGGCTTTTTGAATTCTCCATTTTGTCTGCTTTTGCCAGAAGAGGGGGGTACTGAGTTCATTTTTGATTGAGGTGCCTTTTTTAGAGGTTATCAAAGGGCTATTAGCAGTTACAGAATCTATTATTAAAATATATTTTTGAAGAGGGTTTATACCCACCACATTTCTCACTGCTAAGACATCTCTTCTTTGATATGAAGGAAATCTCTCTGAAGTTCATTTCATTCTTCAAGGTTTCTGAGTTTTATTTGTTCATAAGGCCGAAATTGTGAGAAAAGTACTTTTGGTGCCTTAGCATATGACCTCCACTAACCAATATCTTGTTTGTTTTTTCCTTTGCGATCACTTGGCTTTTGTTATTTTTAAACTGAGGGGTTTTTTATTTGACTATCATCATCTTCTAGACTGTGTTCCTTTATTAGACTACTGTTATCTTTATGAAACTGATCCTTAGCCTGGATTTTTCACTCTTGCTAAGGAAGCTAGGGAAACATGGGATATACCATTTTCAGTAGGCTGAAGAGATCTCTGCCCTTATCTGTGTCTAGGACTCTCCTGGGGTAGTAGATCAAAAGAAAGCTGTTTATGTGAGTGTACTGTTTGGAGAGAGCTATCTGCCTGTTAGCTAGCAATGAACAGCAGGTATAATAATTTCCTGAGAAATGATGAGAGAACTGTAAGAGGAAATTACTGAAGTTCAACTCTGATGCTCAGTGGAGTATGTTGTCAAGTCTTGTACTACTTGTGTCTTAGACAAATCACAAGTGCTCTTTACCACCGTGTCTCAGTGCATGGTGAACTTCTGGGGTAATGCCTTGTCAGCTTAGTACTCATTTTTTGGAGGTTAGTTTAGCGGAATACTCTTATAGGACTTTAACTGTTCTTTTTTTATCAGTTTACATAAAATTGATCACCTAAAAAAATGCTGCTTTACTTATCATACATTTCTGGACCTGATATTGGCAGACATGACTTAGGTATAGCCATCTTAAATTAACTAGAAAGATGTTTATAGCAAGATGTGAGGGACATCTGACTTAAAACTTTTCCTGTTGTTACTCTGCCCACATCCAAATTGGTTAAGCTGCCAGAACACTACAGAAGTTACTCTCTCCCTTTTCTTGTCCCCACTTCCTCCTGCCTAGCACGTACACATACTCTTTCCATTCGCTATTGAAGAACAATGGAGAACATCCATTGTTGTAGAGAAATTGCTTTGTTTAATATAATAGACATTTTGTGACCTTTTATTAATAGTTTTAGGTAAAAAATATAAGCTTTTATAAAGTTTAGGAAGGACTGACTCCTTTCAATGGAAGGAGTAGATACTTCAGATTCATGAGTAGGGAAAACTGTGACTCTCATCTCTGTGCTGTCAATCTGATTACACTTTCAGTAGGTAATGAGTGACAGTTGTTACCAGCTGATGGCTACACAGTGACCTGTGTGAAAGAAATTGCAATCTTGTTCCATTTCATGGTGTACAGGTGTCTGTGCTGCAGAATAAACCAACAAAACTGACAGTAATTGGCACTGGTTTCAGCAGTCACTGCAAGAGGTCAAGGACAATCCAACATTCCAGGACACTGCTGACATATTATAGAGTCACCATCTGAGGAAACTTCTGTGGTCTCTCAAGCTCTAGCTGTCCTAAGGATCAGGAAGAGGGGCTTGGTGTCCAGGAATGGTGTTTTCAAAGTCTTCACCAGAACTACCTTTTCAAAAAAACAGTGAAAGGGGGGCAAGATAAGCAGATGGCTAGGAAAATATTAGTTCCTTCATAGAAATACCCAATTGAAAGAAGAGGGTCCACATTTTTTAAAAGAAAATTGGGAATTACTTTTTAATCATGGTTTTACTTTCATCTTGAAGAATAAAAAAGTGAAAAAATAGTTACTTTTGTGAGTGTGTGTGCATGCATGCATAGATATACAAAGACACATGTTTTTTATCTAAACCTATTAAGCATAGCATATTGTGTGTAGCTGATGGATGATGACAGAAAGTGGCACAATTAATAACAATTAAATGCCAGTAAATCCTTAATTGCACCTTATGCTAGATACAGTTGTGCAGTTGTGTTCTTTCATATTTACCTGAGAGTCAACTATCAAAAGAACTTCTAGGATCCACCATGAACCATATAAAGTGATTCGGGGGATTTTGTTTATTTTTAGGATGGAGGGTCTCTTTCTTTGAGTTTTACTTCTGAAAGGTTTATTGGTTCTTTTTTGATTAGAGAATAGTTTGTTTTTCTCTCACCCCATCACCTTGATCAGTGATAGTGAAAGAAGTGACAGCAGAAGTTTACCAGCTTCAAACTGATATTTAGATTATAGCTGCTTTGAAGTTCTGGCAAGGGCAGCTGGAAGAGACTCATCAGGTGACTGATGTGTTGTTCTCTTGTCACATCCTCCTTTGGAGACAAAGACAATCGAAAGTGGAGTAAGAAATTTCTTCCCTTCCAGTATAAACCGCAGAGTATTAGTGAAGGATGGTATCAGGATATATACTGAGTGTTATATACAGGCTAGCTTCTTGGAAGATGAAGGCTGGGATCATCAGTCTGCTAAGAACAGTCCTTTCTCCCATGCTTTTGGATTAGGTTTGATACTAATGGTGACTTTTCTTCCTGTTCAAAGAAGATGAAGTTCTAACCATGCAATTGCATGCCCATCCCTTACTTCCAGAATTTTACCTTAAAAAAAACCAAAAACCATTTTAATACTCTCAAGAAAAAATATATATTAATTCAGTATTTACTTATAGCATCATTTTTAGTAGAATACCACAAATATTTAAACAGCTAGCTCTAAGTACTCTTTAAATCAGAAGTTGTGCCAACTCTTAGAAATGAAAGCATACAATCCTCCCAAAAAACCAAGTCAACCAAACAAAAAAAAGCACAACCAAAAAAATCCCAACCCAAAATCAACTTTGTAAATACAAGTTATATCTATCATAATGATTTTCTTTTCTGGTTTATCTTTTCCCACAGGTTGCTGCTAACTCACCAAATGCTTTTAATCTTTCTATGTTTAAGAACTGGATTAATGCCCATCTTTCTGTTATCATGAAAGGTATTTGGGGCATTTTTTCACGTTACAGAAGTTTAAAGTATTTAATGTTTAGCAATATGATTATGTAATTGTAAATAAATATATCAATGTGTAGTGCTAAAATATTAAGGTTTTCTAGACCAGTATTTAACTCTGAGGAGACTGCTGTTTATCTCCTTCAAGTACCTTGGATAAATCTTAGTGTAGCCATTGTGTATGCATTTGGAAGCAGCGACTTATTTCTTCTGGACCTTTTCCTCCTTTGTCTTCCTTCTTTGTGCTTTTTTTTTTTTTTTAAGCTGGTACACAACAGACATTTTATTGCTGATCTTTTGTCTTTAATAGTTTCGTATGGGGTTTTATTAATTTTGAAGCCAGTGGCACAGGAACTTGATATTTCTGTGCACTACTGTAACTGAACCAATAAAGCAGTTTATATGCTTACTTAAAATTTATGCTGAGTCAAGGAAGGTATTTGTTTTTACTTTGTATTGTTTAGGATGAAAGCATAATATATGCAGATACTTTTCTGCATTACAGTATTCACTGAAGACTTATAGGTTGTCAATATTATTCAATTATTGATGCATCTAACCTGAGCGATTCACATCAGTGTTCTATTTCATTCTCTACTTAAGTGCCGAGCAACAGCTTATTTTCATTAATGCACATTTACATAGAACCAATAAATGCCTGTAAAAGTGTATTAGTACTGTGGTTTTGAAAGATACTTGAAGTAAGGGCAGAATTTGCTCTATCCCATTGCAAACAGCTTATAGGCAAAACAAGAGGTGCATGATAGAGGTAATAATGACATGAGAAAATTTTTTTCAAAGAGATCTATTTTGAGATGTGAGATTGACCTTAGGGGGCAAGTAGGAAAGGAGAAATAAGGGATGAAAACTTGATGAATGGGAATAGAGATAATTTCCAAAAATATAGAACAATGCTCTTAGGGCAATATTGGTAAGGAAAACAAAATGTGGGAAATGTATAAGAAAAGCACGGAAAGAAAGTTTTTTGAGATGTAAGGCCAGTGCAGTCCATATGCAGAACACAGGTGGCAATGAGAAACTCCATTTTAGGGAAAAAGGAGAGATTTTGGGAACCTAGGGAGAGATTTGAAAGTGGGTTGCATGATTTTGGATGGCAGAATACAAGCTTCACTCAGCAGAGTATTTTGAGAAGGGCGTAAGTAAGATTAGTTAAACTGTTTTATTTAAGGTGTTCAGAAGTCTGTTCCAAGCCAGAACAGCTCACACAACGAAATATCTTAAGGCATGGTAAACTTCTATAGGAGCTATGAAAGAAAAAAGTGGTATGATCATCCATTGTTTTTTAAGTTTCAAATGACCAAGCTTTCATTGCTGTCTGGATTAAAAAGGAAAAAATATCACAAAGGTTTGGAGCAAGGCTGGTGCATGACTGACTTCGTGGTGAGTTGTATATTATTGATATAAAAAGTAAGATGAAAGGTAAACCAAATTTATTGTAGCTCTTTTTTAATTGAATTGTATTAGCAGAAATTTCAGTCACGTAAGAAGCAACACTCTTCTGATTATGAAGTGGAATATTATAAGCATATTATGGATCAGTAAAAAGTAATATGCAATATAATGTGTCTAAATGTGTGCTGATTGAATTTTTATCTTTAAGCGTATTGAGAGGGCATCTATCTTTGCCTGAATGCTTGTCCTCCTTTATTTTTTCTTGGCGATTAAGAACTATCTATTTTACTGTTATATAACCTCTTTACTTTGATACCTAAGATTATAGGGTTTTTTTAATGAGTTGTAAGTATGTCTGCATTAGGAATTTTTTTTTTTAGTTTTTACCAGGATTTCCCAATCTTTTTTCTGTTTCTCACCAGTTGATTTGCTATATAGTTTGTATTTCTATGTAGTTCACTTGGGTTGGAGGAAACCTAAGCGAAACACATTTTGTTGCTTGTATGACAGATTCATTTTGAACCTTGTTATATTCCTTGAATGAATTGTATATTTTTCTCTATTTGAATCTGATCCCATATACTGTATAATTCAAAAATTATTTGAGAAATCTTGTCTCAGTATTAGTTTTGTTTCCTTCCAGGGGAGCTGAAAAAGTCCATAGTACTTAAATGTACGCTGGTTTTTTATTGATCTGTTATATAAACTTTCTTACCGTTAATCAGCATAGTGTACTTTGTGTTTTTAAGTGCATGACTACCATTAAGTGCTGTGAGTAATACAGGAAAACCCTACACAGTGTTTTAAAACTGCATAATGTAAGTCTTACATGTGGTATTTTTGTCTGCAGTACTTATGGTAGTGCTGGTTTAGGATAAGATGGTGAGACATACTCATTTTAATGTTCTTTGAGATTGCGTGAAAGGTAACAGGAGTACAAAATAATACAGGTACTCATCTTCTTTAAGACAATAGGATATCATAGAATCATAGAATTGTAGGGGTTGGATCATAGAATTGTAGGGGTTGGAAGGGACCTCGAGAGATCATCGGGTCCAACCCCCTGCCGAAGCAGGCTCCCTAGGACATTTCACTGAGATAGGCATCCAGACGGGTCTTGAATATCTCCAGAGAAGGAGACTCCACCACCCCCTGGGCAGCCTATTCCAGTGCTCTGTCACCCTCACTGTGAAAAAGTTTCTCCGCATGTTGGTGCGGAACTTCCTATGCTCCAACTTGCAGCCATTGCCCCTTGTCCTGTCTCCACAGACCACTGAAAAGGGGCTGGCTGATTCCCCTGCATCCCTTGCTTAAGATAATTGTAAACATTAATTAGGTCCCCCCTTAGTCTTCTCTTCTCAAGGCTGAACAGTCCCAATCTTCTCAGCCTTTCCTCATAGGGGAGATGCTCCAGGCCCTTTATCATCTTCGTAGCCCTTCTCTGGACTCTCTCCAGGAGATCCCTGTCCTTTTTATACCAGGGAGCCCAGAACTGGACACAATACTCCAGGTGGGGCCTGACCAGGGCAGAGTAGAGCGGGAGGATCACCTCCCTTGACCTGCTGGCTACACTCCTCCGGATGCACCCCAGGATCCCATTGGCTCTCTTAGCCACCGAGGCACACTGCTGGCTCATGGCCAACCTGTCATCCACCAGGACCCCCAGGTCCTTCTCCACTGAGCTCTTCTCCAGCAGGTCATCCCCCAGCCTGTACTGATAGAAACGGTTGTTCCTTCCCAGGTGCAAGACTTTACACTTGCTTTTGTTGAACCTCATCTGGTTTCTTACTGCCCAGCTCTCCAGCCTGTCCAGGTCTCTCTGGATGGCAGCGCAGTGTTCCTGCGTGTCAGCCACTCCTCCCAGCTTTGTGTCATCGGCGTACTTGCTGAGGGTCGAGGCTATTCCCTCATCAAGGTCGTCAATGAAGATGTTAAACAGGACTGGACCCAACACCGAGCCCTGGGGAACACCGCTAGTCACAGGCCTCCAGTCAGATTGCACTCCACGAATCACGACCCTCTGGGCTCGGTCCGACAGCCAATTCTCAACCCACCTCACTGTCCACTCATCAATCCCATGCTTTCTCAGCTTTGCTATCAGGATGTCATGGGAGACAGTATCAAAAGCCTTGCTGAAGTCAAGGTAGATGACATCTACTGCTCTCCCTCCATCTACCCAGCCGGTGATGAGATCGTAGAAGGCTATGAGATTGGTCGAGCACGATTTCCCCTTGGTGAATCCATGCTGACTACTCCTCATGACCTTCTTCTCTTCCAATTGCTTGGAGATGGCATCCAGAGCAAGCTGTTCCATTACCTTTCCGGGGACAGAGGTGAGGCTGACTGGCCTATAGTTGCTGGGATCCTCCTTCTTGCCCTTTTTAAAGACTGGAGTGACATTGGCTATCCTCCAGTCCTCAGGCACTTCTCCTGTTCTCCAGGACCTGTTGAAGATGATAGAGAGCGGCTCAGCAATCACCTCCGCCAGCTCCCTTAGCACACGTGGATGTATCCCATCCGGTCCCATGGATTTGTGTGCGTTTATCCCTTTGAGCCGCTCCTGGACCTCCCCTACCTCAACCAGATGGAAATTCTTCATATCCCAAACACTCCTATTTACATCCAGTGCCTGTGGGTCCCGGGGGGCCTTTGAGGTGAAGACCGAAGCAAAGAAGGCATTCAGTATCTCCACCTTCTCAGTATCCCCCGTTACCAGGACACCCTCCTCATTCATCAAGGGACCTACATTATCCCTGGTCATCCTTTTGCTATTCACGTATCTAAAAAACCCCTTTTTATTATCCTTTATGTCCCTTGCCAGCTTCGTTTCCAAGAGGGCTTTAGCCTTCCTAGTTGCGACCCTACAGGCCCTGACTACATTCCTGTATTCTCCCCATGTGCTCAGACCCTTCTTCCACAATTCATAGATCTTCCTCTTCTCTTTGAGTTTACTCAGCAGCTCCGTGTTCATCCACGCAGGTCTTCTGCCTCTCCTTCCCGATTTCCTGCACAAAGGGATGCATCGTTCCTGTGCTTGGAAGAAGTGCTGTTTGAATGCTAGCCAGCTCTCACAGGCTCCCATTCCTTCAAACAGCGTAGCCCACGGGATAGCCCCTATTAAGTCACGGAGGAGATCAAAGTTAGCTTTTCCAAAATTCAGGGTAGCTATCCTACTTTTTGGCTTGCTTCTTCCACCCAGGATCTTGAACTCAACCATTTCATGGTCACTTAGACCTAAGCTGCCCCCGACCTTCACTTCCCTAACAAGCCCGTCCTTGTTAGTTAAAACAAGGTCCAGCACCCGCCCGCCCCTTGTAGGCTCCTGCACCATCTGTAGCAGGAAATTGTCTTCAACACACTGCAGAAATTGTCTGGACTGCATACGACTGGCCGTGTTGCTTGCCCAGCAAATATCTGGATAGTTGAAGTCCCCCATAAGGATCAGTGCCCGGGATCTTGAGGCTACTTCTAGCTGCTTATAGAATGCACTATCAACCCGCTCCTCTTGATCAGGGGGCCTATAGCACACTCCCACAACAATGTCCCCCATACCGGTTTGCCCCTTGATTTTAACCCACAAGCACTCAACAGATGTTTCATCCTTCCCCAGGTGGAGCTCAATACAATCTAGGTGCTCTCTCACATAAAGAGCAACTCCTCCACCTCGCCTCCCTAGCCTGTCTTTCCTAAAAAGCACATAGCCATCCATGACAGCGTGCCAGTCGTCCAGGTTATCCCACCACGTCTCTGTGATTGCTATGAGATCATGGCCCTGCGACCGCACAAAGATTTCTAATTCTTCTTGTTTGTTCCCCATGCTACGTGCATTTGTATAAAGGCATTTAAGTGGGGCAGCAGATGTAGGTATTTTCAACAGCCCACAGCGAGATTTCTGCCAGGGGACTGGCAAAAGTGGCTCCACTGAGGAGTACTCAGGGCAATCCACAGAATTTTCCCTACTCACACCTGGAAAACCATCTCCAAGTCCACCACTGTGCTGTTGGAATTTACCTTTATCCACCATCAACTCTCGTTGTGACTCCCGAAGCACTTGCCTAACCCCAGCAGCCTTCTTAATATCCCCTTCCCCCTTCCTAACTAGTTTAAAGCTCGGTCAATGAGCCCTGCCATCTCCTGGGCAAGGATCCTCTTTCCTTTATGGGACAGGTGAGCCCCATCAGCAGTACTCATGCCAGGAGCAGAGTACACCATCCCATGGTCAAAAAACCCAAAGTTCTTGCGCCGGCACCAGCCTTTCAGCCACACATTCAACTCGTGGGTTCGCCTGTCCTGCTCTGAGCCCCTCCTCCCGTAAGTGGGGATAGACGAGAATATTATTTGGGCTCCCCCGCCCTCAACAAAGCGCCCCAGGTCCCGGAATTCCCTTTTGGTGGCTTGCAGGCTACACTTCGTGATTGCATCCCTGCCTGCTTGAACTATCAGTAATGGATAATAGTCAGTGGGTCTAACCAGCCCTGATAGCCTTCTTGTAATGTCCCTGACCCGGGCTCCAGGGAGGCAGCACACCTCCCTGTGTGTAGGGTCCGGTCTACATATAGGGCCTTCTGTCCCTCTGAGAAGGGAATCCCCTACTACAACAACCTTTCTCTCTTGCCTCACAGAGGCAGTCTCAAGGCGTGCGGATGATCGCCTCACTCTAGGTTTCCGCTTCCTCTGAGGCAGAGGGGCTGCATTCATTTCCTCGCATACCTCCTCCTCAACTGCCAGGGCCCCAAACCTGTTGCTTAGGGAAACCTGGGGGAGTGGGGTAGGTAGGGAGGGGGGTGCCTACGACGGCGAGTCGGGACTGTCTTCCAGCCCTCCTCGGGGTTTGGGACACTCCCATTTTCCTGTCTAGGGCAGAGGGGGGGACCGTCTTCAGGTGCGAAGTGTCTTCCCCACTCTCTTCCTTCTGGGTTGCCAGGGAGCTACTCCACCAGTCAATCTCTTGCTCGCAATCCCTGATTGCTCTCAGTCTTTCGAGCTCTTCCTTCAGTTCTACAACTAAACAGAGCAGATCGTCGACCTGCTCACACCTCACACAGGTTAGGGGCTTGCCTCTTTTCCCTGGCAACTGCAGACTCTGGCATTCCCTGCAGCCGGAGACCTGAACCGCAGCATCCCGAGGCAGGCCCTCCGTCGGGGTTGCCCCAGATTTGTAGGGGGAACCTCTCCGCCTGGTGGAGACCATGGTTACCACAGCCCACAGCAGACAGGGAACCCTCAGCTCACCCTTCGTGCTGTGCAAGCCCGTCCGCTGAATCTACCCTCTCGGCTAGCTAGGAGGGGCGGCTCGCCCTGCCTGCTTGCCCTGCCTGCGCAAACTGCCGCGCTAACTGCCGCGCCACGCCCTTCTGACGCGCCACGCCCTGTTTGCCCGTCCTGTTCGCCGCGCTCCGGGTCGCTGCGCTCCCAGAGGCTGCTCTTGTATGGAGAGGGATAATTCCTGTCGCCCTTAGCTCCGCCCCCGATGAGTCACCGCTCCAGGCAGTGCGGGGGACGAGCAGTGGCTGATGATGGGTGCTGATGGGTGCTGATGGCCGCTGCTGGCCGCACCTCTGCCTCTCTCCTTTTGATCTCTGTCGCCTTTTCTCCCTTGCCCTCGCGGATCTATGCCCGGGGCTTGTTGCTTGCAGAAAGGGGTCCCTCGACGGAGTCTCCCGCTTCAGAGCCCTTCTCCTCAGCAGCTGAACTGGGAGGCAGTCGCGGTGGTTTTTAAACTGCCGCTGTCGCCCTTAGCTCCGCCCCCGATGAGTCACCGCTCCAGGCAGTGCGGGGGACGAGCAGTGGCTGATGATGGGTGCTGATGGCCGCTGCTGGCCGCTGCTGGCCGCACCTCTGCCTCTCTCCTTTTGATCTCTGTCGCCTTTTCTCCCTTGCCCTCGCGGATCTATGCCCGGGGCTTGTTGCTTGCAGAAAGGGGTCCCTCGACGGAGTCTCCCGGTGAATCTCTGAGTTTGTGAGGAAAAAAGCAAGTTTCAGAAGCTGCAAATAACTGTCCAATTGCCAATGTATTAATAATTCAGAAGAAAATGGGTGAAACCTTTCTCCTGATGCTCAACTCACTGGTGATCTTCAGTAAATTACTGAAGAGCAGATTTTTACAAAAACATCAAACTCACTTGTTTTGGTTTTTTTCTTTTTACAACTTCCTAAGTATTTATGTGATAGATTTCCCCTTATGCTAGCAGGGCAAAAATGTAAACTTCCTCAAAATGTAAATTTACTCAAAATGTAAACACGGGTGTGAGTTTCTCTAGCAGTAGGGTACTTGCATATGCATGAAAGCACCTAATGTAAATTAAGAGTACACTGGAAATGTCTAGTGCAAACTGTTGATATTCAGCTTCATATTTGGAGAATCTGAGTTGCATCCTTTCTACTTAGAGCATTAATACTGTTATAAGGAAATAAATTGTCAGGTTTTGGGAAACTGGACATGAAGTGCTTTAAAATAAATGTCACAATGCCAAGGAAAAATAACTAAAACTATCCAGACCTTGATCAGAGTAGGGTGGAGAAGAAAAAGGAGCAGGAGCCTGTATCTACACAGCAACACTTATCTGCCTAGCTTTACAAGCACATGCTTGTGACAAAACAAGAAAGAGCTTTTGCAATATTAATAGTCTCAAAACTAACTTTATGTAATGTTGAAATTTGGTATGTTATGAAAGTTCAAGGAGCAGCTTGTTGTTTAGGTAGAATTGCAAGTCTTTAAACAGAATGGATTCTATCTTCTCTGACAAAGTCAATCATTTAGCAAAATGGTTTTTTTACTTTATAATGAGAGAAAATTGATTTAGTTAAGTTTTGAATGTCATCAGGTCTCTGTCTCCACTGTGACAATGGAGGACTTCTCTGCCCCTCCCTTCTCCCATATATTTTGATATGATTCTAGAAAAAAAAAAATTATTGTGGAATAAGTAGCACCTAAGATGGGCTAACAATTTTTTAACTTGAATGATTTAATTTCTCAACATAACATTCAATAAATCAACTAGAGATATTTCTTGTTTAACATGTCTTTTGCATTATTGTGGAAATTTAGCAAATTTATAGTTTTAAATAAACAGATTTGACTGGGTTGATTGAAGTAATTCAGCAACCAGTTGTGGTCAGCTGCTGTTACCTGGTCTCTGGGGTGAGTGATGAGGGATGCATCCTGTGTTCAGTGGGTGCTAGGGTAGAATAACAGAACGAGAATGGCTGAACCAGCCCATTAGTAATATAAAGGATCTTTGAGTTTTAATTATTAGCTATTTTACACTTTCAATGTTTTAGGAATTGGCTGCTACTTTTTTTTTTTGCACAAATAGTTTTATTATAAAATTCTAAATGGTATAGGGTTGGAGAGAAAACCTGTCCTTTCAGTGGCGTCCTTAGAAAAGACAGATCTTTGGAATCCATTGACATCTCATTGCTGGTTTTCCTTTTAATTTTATAAACCTATATGCTTGAGTTTTACATTACTTTTTTATTTCATATGAGAATGAAATCTCACATGAGAACTTTATGACAATCTCCCAATTGTTTTTTTTATTACACTGTGAAAGCTTTCAAATTGATTTACAGCAAGAAAATATATTTAATCTACAGGGGATTATTAGGTCTCTTCATACAAAGCTTGAAGAAAAAATGAAAGAAAAAATGCATTTAAAATAGTCTCAATTTTTCTTTACTCATTTGATCTTTTTGCTGTTTATAAAGTTATTTTCTGCATGTGCATAGACATATGTCTGAGAATATGTACATGCATGTGTGTACTTACTGTTTCCTATGGCCTAAATAGCTGGCAGGCTATAGAGAAGGGTTTTTTTAAAATCTTAAATAAAACGTGTCTTCTGAGTATATGCATATGAACCTAGAACTACTCCTTATGTAAGTTGCTCATTTATGCTGTCGACTATAGCATTTTATGTGGAAGGTCCTAGATCATCTTTAGTGATACAAGGTATGTTAAAGGGTTAGGAACTGACTCTCCAAAAGCAGTGCCAGTTAAACTTTAAATATCCAGCAGATGCACTGTTCATTAATCATTACTATTTTCAATTGTTGCCATCTTTTAACAGTAGCAACCCTCAACAGTCTGTTTTGTTAAATTGGAAGTAACAATTCATATTAGTCGAATCAATATTTAATTTTCTGGATTTCTAGGCAAACAAGATTTCAGAGCAGATATTGGGGTTGTGCATGTATCTTTCCTTTTTTTGTTTTTGTTTTGCTTTTTGTTTTGGAAAGACAAAATCAATTAATTTTAGATGTCAGTATTAGCAAGATGCTAAACTTCAAACCATATGTCCAAACATCTGTGATTTAAAGCTTTCACACATTGAATTGTATGGTTGACTTCACATACCTGGGACCATGACACCACCTTATTCTTAAAGAAATTTAACATTTATTCCATGAAATAGGATCAGAAATGTTAGAATATCTTAAATCTGATATTGATTCATTTTTATGCCTAATTTTAGTGTGTTTTAATGCAGAGATAAAATGTGAACCAATGCACTTAATATGTATATTGATAATCGTTCAGACATAGTGGGGTTTGATAAGCTCTGTGAAAATAAATACATTTTAAAAATAGATTTTTTAAAAAGTAGTGTACCGTTAAATCTTAAATACTATTGCGAAAAACTCTGAGGTTGTATAGATGAAGCTGGTTTTGCCTCAAATTCTAGTGCATATGTTGGTCATATTTTTTTATTTATCACCCTCTTTCAGTAAAGACATGTTTACTGGATGGTTTCATGCCCTATTTTTGAGATAACAGATTTTATTGCTCTGAAAGGTTTTTCAACTGAACATGATCAAATGTTAGCTTATGTTGAAATATTTCCTTTCTATTTTGATTTCAGTGCTCAATACTCTGATTGCTAGAAATGGGTATTTGTAGGAACAAACACTGAACTTTGTTTTATTTCAAAATGCTGCCCTCAAACTTCCTGGTATGACTACAGCCGCCCCTGCTATGAGCGTGCATTTGGACCAAGTGACTAATGAAGGTCCCTCCAACTTAATTAATGTAAAATTCTAAACTACTCTGTGGTCACATGGTTGCCAGAATTCTTAGGGAATTTTAGTGTGCAGGCACTCCTGTTTGCATACTAGTAGCTGCAGCCTTCTTTAGGTACCTAGCATTTCAATTTCCACTCTCTGTATTTGTTGAGACATCCCAAATTTTTGAGGGGGCTGTTGTTTCACTGCTGTGATTTTTTGTTACATTGCTTGTTTGTTTTTTCGTTCTGTCACTGTGTGTGTAACTCCAAAGGTAAACTTGAAAACATGAGGTAATATGTATCTTTGTGCATGTCTATGCATGCAGCTCTTTTATCTCTGCTAAGAATTTGTGAAACTTGGGAAAAAAAAAATGTTTCCTGCTCCAAATTTTGAATTTCATAGAGACATAGAATCACAGAATGCTTTGGATTAGAGGGGACCTCAAACACCATCTAGTTCCACCCCCACTGATGTGGGCAGGGACACCCTCCCTTACACCAGGTTGCCCAAACCCCCATCTAACCTGGCCTTGGACACTGCCGGGGGGTGGGGGGAGAGAAGCAGCGAGAACAACTCTCTGGGCAGCTTGTGCCACGGCCTCACTGCCCTCATTACAGGGAAATTTTTTCCCAATATCTAATCTAAATCCACCCTCCTTGAGCATAAAGCTATTACCCCTTTTTCTTATCACTACATGCCCTTTTAAACAGTCCCTCTCCTTCATTCTCGTAGGTCACCTTTAGGTACTGGCACTTCATTTTGTCTATTTTTTTATCTTGATCTTTGCTTTTATTTACAGAGTGGTTACTATAGCTGCTGTACTATGGTAGGCTGCCTCTTTACTAATACATGATTTGAGATTTAGAATTTTCTTCATGTACCACTTAAAAGTATGTTGGAGGTTATGATGGTCACTGGAATTTCTTTTTGACAAATAATACTTATTACAATGAGCCTAGAGGTCATTTTGTGTGAGGTACAATGCTATATAAATGTCTACTATCATTTTTTATTACTGAGTAATTTACAATTCCCTTGTCAGTCAGTGACCCATGTATGAATGTTTCTGTATACCAGTCAAGACAGATCTTTTCTCTCACAGAAAAAAAGTCAAGTCTTCATTGCATTACAATATTCTCTGACAAAAGACATTATCATGAGATAATTGATTGTGCTGGAAAATTACAAATGTTGCAGTACCCCCAAGGTCATCTAACCCTCACCAATGTTGGTTACTGTATGATAAGAGTCCTTTGTTCAGAAATATTACTATTGCAAAATGGTTTAATAGTAACACAAAGAGGATGTTCAGAGTTTGAAAACACTGTATTTTGAGAGAGAAATGCTACCCAGAAGCAAAAATCTATCTTGACAGTGGTAACAGTTTAGTTGGTACACTATGGATGACAAAAACATTCATGGTTGAAAGTTATGTATCCTATAACAAGTTCAGGTGGTTTGCAGTACAGTCTTTACTTTTTGAAACAACTTGGATTTACAAAGCGATGAAGTTGTATATCAAGGTGTTCTAGATGCAGAGTGCGTGGTTAAATTTTGTAAATCTCAGATATTGAAATGTAGGGTGTCAATGGTTCCAGTAACAATCTGATGACTCTTAAGGGGTCAACATAATTTTCTATAATTGGCAGGATTTCATTTGCTCCAAGTACATTCTAACAGCAGGTCAAGCCATGGCAGATTCATATCTCTCTTTGTGACAACAGAGCCTGATGATTGATTTTAGTTGTGTCATTGGGATATAAAGATAAAGAGAAAAACTTAACCAGGATAAACCTTGTGTGAAAAAGCATTTGTCACAGGAAAACAGAGGAATGGTGCTCCAGTTCATTTGTTTCTCCATTAAAGAGACAAGTCATCTGCATTCCATATGCTTACCCTCCCACAGATTCACAGAATGGTAGGGGTTGGAAGGGATCTCTGGATATCATCTAGTCTTAACACCTCTGCTAAAGCAGAATCATGTAGAGCGGGTTGCACAGCATCACATCCAGGTGGGTTTTGAATATCTTCTTAGAAGGAGATTCCACAGCCTCTCTGGGCAGCCTGTTCCAGTGCTGTCACCCTCAACATGAAGAAATTTTTTTCTCATACACAAAACTTCCTGTGTTTTTGTTCATTGCTCTCACCCCTTGTCCTGTCACTGGACACCACTAGAAAGAGTCTGTCCCCTTCTTCTAGACACCAACACTTTAGGTATTTTTAAATGTTGATAAGATCCCCTCTCAATCTTCTCCAGGCTAAATAGACCCAGTTCTCTCAGACTTTCCTCATATGAGAGATGCTCCAGTCCTCTTATCTTTGTAGCCCTTCACTGGATTCTCTCCAGTAGTTTCCTATCTTTCTTGAATTGAGGAGCTCAGAAGTGGACACAGCATGCCAGCTGTGTCACCAGGGCAGAATGTAGGGTGAGGATAACCTCTTCCCTCCACCTCCTGGCCACACTCTTAATGTATTCCAGGATACCATTAGTCTTCTTGGCCACAAGGGCACACTGCTGGTTCATGGATAACTTGTTTTCCTAGGTTCTTCTTCACAGAGCTGCTTTCCAGCAGCTGCTTTCCTTTCTACCCCAATCTGTACTGGGGCATGGGGTTATTCTCCCCTAGGTGCATGACCATACGCTTGCCCTTGTTGAACTTCATTAGGTTCTTTTCCACCCAGCTCTCCAGCCTGTCCAGGTCTTGCTGAATGGCAGCCCAGCCTTCTGGTGCATCAGCCACCCCTGCCAACTTTGTATTGTCAGCAAGCTTGCTGAGGGCACACTCAGACCCTTCATCCAGGTCACTGATGAATGAACAAGACTGGACCCGGTACTGACCCGTGTGACACAGCACTAGCTACTGGCCTCAAACTAGGATCTGCACTGCTTATCACAACACTGAGCTCTGCCGTTCAAAGTGCTCAATCTACCTCACTTTCTACTACTCATCTAACCCACACTTCCAGCTCTTACCTATGAGGACCTTATGGGTAGCAATGTCAAAAGCCTTGCTGAAGTTGAGGTAGGCAACACCCACTGCTCTCTCCTCATCTACCCAGCCAGTCATACTGCCACAGTAGGCTATCAGATTTGTCAAGCATGATTTCCCCTTGGTAAATCCTTGTTGATCAATCCTGAAAGCCTTCTTTTCCTCCACACACTTAGAGGATGAGCTACTTAACACCTTTCCAGGAAAAGAAATGAGGCTGACTGGTCTGTAGTTTCCTGGGTTGTCCTCCTTGACCTTTTTAAAGTCTGGAGTGAAACTGGCTTTCCTTCCATCTTCAGGCACCTCTGCTGTTCTCCATGACCTTCCAATGATGATGGAGAGTGACTTAGTGATAATATCTGCCAGCTCCCTGAGTACTCGTTGGTGTATCTCATCAGGTGCTATGGATCTTGGATGTGGGGTTTCCTTAAATGATCTCTTACCCTATCCTCCTTGACCAAGGAAGATTGTAAAGAAGACTGAAGCAAAGGTGGCATTCAGTAGCTCCACCTCTGTATTCTCCACTACCAAGGCACCCACCTAATTCAGCAATAGGCCCACATTTTCCCTGGTCTTAATTTTTGCTTCTGATGTACTTGAAGAAGCTCATCTTGTTCTTGACATCCCTTGCCATATTTAATCCCAGGTGGGCCTTAGCCTTACCTGTTACATCCCTGCATGCTCCTGTATTCCTCCCAAGTGGCCAGTCACTATTTTCACATACTGTAAACTTCCTTCTTCACTTGGAGTTTTTTTGGAAGCTCCCTGTGCATCCATGCAGGTCTCCTACATCCTTTGCTTGATTTCTTACTCATAGGGCTGTACTACACTGATCTTGAGCTTGGAGGAAGTGGTGCTTTAATATTGACTATTTACCAGCAGTCTTTGGTGCCCCCTTACCTTATAGAAGCCTAACTCATGGGATTCTTCCAGGCTTGTCTTTGAACCCTCTAAAGTTAGATCTCCTGAAGACCAGGGTCATAATCCTACTTACTGCCACTCATGGTCACAGCAGCCAAGGCTGCCACCAACCTTCACATCCCCAACCAGTCCTCCTTTCTTTGTTAGTACAAGGTCCAGCAGCACTCTCCTCCTCTTTGCATCCTCCACCACCTGTGTCAAAAAGTTATCAGTCCTCTGCAGGAACCTCCTGGGCTATGTGTGCTTGGCTGTGTCACCTTTCCTCAAATATCAAGGGGTTGAAGTTCCTGAAAACCTGGGCTTGTGATCATGAGGCTATTTCCAGCTGTTTCTAGGAAGCTAATCTAATTAGATTAGATTGAAAAGAATATTTTTCCTAGGTTACAGCTACTGCAATTAGTATGTTTATAGTGAGCTCTTGATTAAGGTAAAAAGACACGAAGTCATTGCTGTAAAGAAGTTACTGCAGTAAAGTTATACTACTAGATGGTACTTTTATATGAAACTTTGTGCGGTAGTTGCTTCAGCAATTCTGAAATCAAGTGTTTCTACATAATAATTGTTAAGGTTCTTATTTATGCATTTAATGCTCCTACGTTGATCCTGCATGTCTAGCAATTAGTTATTTTCATAGACCAACTCTGAAGTTGACCTGTGAATATATTTTTAGAGAGTACATTTTCACCTTTAAAGATCTGAAGAGGGCTTCTTACAAGTATGTAATCTGTAGAAAGTTCTATGATATTCTTGACTAACAAAGTAGTAGTCCTCCTAAAAGAAAATACATAGGCTTTCTTAACTACCTTCATATGTTTGGTATTAATGTTGTGGATTGGGTGACCCCTTGGCACATTCTATGAAGGCTTTTCTGATTAGTATCTCAGTGGGCTTGGGGAGGAAAACACAGAAGAGGTGAATGGAACTTCTTTAGCATTATCTAGCATGTACTGGCTTGATTGTTGTGCTTGTCTAAAAACTGTAGCTAGCAGGTCTCCTTGGGAATAGCTGAATAGTTGCAGATTTTCTTTTACGTATAACACTTTGGAAAGATTTTTCTTGTTGTGTTAAAAAAAATAATAATCACATCAAGTCAAGATACCAAGAAAATTATCAGACTGTGAAGCTAAGTGGTAAACCACACACAGAGGTAAACCTCTGCTCTTTTTCTGGTATAAATTCTTGAGTTTTGTTTATAAAGGCTATTTAAGTCGCTTCTTTTCGTAAGCACTATCAGAACTGTATTTAAAGAAAATCCTTAACCAGCATGCAACTTGAATTTCTGTTACGAGAGATTTGGCAAACCCACTGTTTTTAAGTGGCAAGAAGCGGTCTGGACTCTCCTGTGCTGTGAGGTGATTGCTGACAGTAGTAATGTTTGTAACACACAGGCAGTTAGCAATGTTGAATGAGTGGTCACACACAGTTTCAGGATTGCAGCAGTTATGGTTGCTGGGGTTTCAGACCATCAGTCTTCTTTCCTCATGTTTTTCTAGCTTATTTGCTGTAGTTTTAAATTATTAATTTTATAAGCTCAGTATTTTGATTAGTGAAGTACTGGAAACTGGGAGAAATAATGTAGGTTCTGAGTACTTGGTTCTGGAGCATGACTAGCTCGTTGATTCCTAGTAATATTTAAAAAAACCCCTACTGCTAGCTAAAATACTGTAACATGTCTACTTACATTAAACCTTTTCTAGACATGTTACAGATGCTTATTTATTTTACAACTCAACTTCTGCACTGTAGGGGGATTGCACAGCTCTACAAATACTGCAAACTGAAGCACAGAAGGGTGAAAAAACTCCCGTGTGATTAAGGACAAATGTAGGCTAGGTTTGCATATCAGTCTTCACCCTGAGAGATCATGGCATGTGGTATTTTTATTCCTCACAAGAAGAACTGTTCAATATGTGATATTATTTCCATATAACCACAAAATACTGTGCTACCAACTTCATGATGATATTTTTATGGCTTACTTTTAAGTCATCTTTAGTTGGTCACCTCCATAAACAATTTTTCATTTTATTCAAATATTTTGCACTGTGAAGGGTAGACACAGAGCAATTGAAGCTGTTTGATGAGAAGCTTATTTTTGATAAGAGTATAGGGATTGTATACCCAATTCAAAGACTAATTATATCAGTCTAGGAATGTGAAAGGGTTACTGTCATGTGCTAATAGTCAAAATGGTTAAAGAAATTATGTAATGGTAATCCAATGTCTGATGATAAGCTTTAGTTTGCCATGACTAGGCTTTAGAAAACTTCACTAACAGGAGCTATTTAGTGTATAAACAATAAATTGACTACTTTTGTTTCTTGTCGGCTTCAATTTACTTTTTAAATGCTATTTTCCCTCATACATAATTCTTGCATATTTCTAAAGCTGTACTAATCAAATTGAATTGCCTCTTTGTATTTCTCAAATTTTAATCACAATAGAAAAGTGAAGATTTTCAGGTAGTAGTAATCTTTTTATATTGCTTGAAGATTATTTATTTTCATTCCTTTGTCAGCTTCACTTCTGTTCTTTTTGCTTTTCATCCTCAAACTAGCTATTCATGTAGTTGTACCCAAAATGGTTAATTTTATCCAACTTCTTTAATGTATGTTCATCTCTGCTTTGTGATAGTTTAATCATGGTATTAGTTTGGAGGAGAGCTACGTATTTGAAGTCAAAGGTAGGGATGGTCTGCTGTGTTTCCTCGGGACTTATCAGAGATGACTGTAAGTTAATGTGAGTCCCACACTCTAGCACTTACCCTGCTAAATTGAGGTGTAGTTCTGTTGGGTTTGTGTCTAATGAGCAGATGATTTTTTGGTGAACTGACCCTATGGCCAGTGATGCCACCTCTCACCTTTAAAAGGAGGACATGAGAGATCCAGGCATTCAGTTTCCTCACCTGAGCTGCTGCCAGCAAAGCCTACCCTGATGCTAGCTGTGTATCACCATACTGGTCAGGTCACAGTTTTCATTTATTGCTAGTATTTATGATCTGTTTTTCAATATTAGATCACTTAATGATGTTGATCTTCTCTTTTTTTGTTTTACAGCTAAATTTATTTGCTTGCTTTCAGTTTTCTACAAAACCATTATGTAATCTTGGGAAGTCCTACTCATAGATGTTAGTTTTTATCTAACTTTTCTTTACAGTCAGTAAATATTTCTCATTAAATATCTTACCCATATTGGTTGAACCGTCATTATCTTAACTTCCTGTCATTTTAATCAATTTGATTTCCTGAATATTATGACTCCTTTGTAAGAAGTTTCATACTCTTTTCTTGTTCTTCTGACCTACCACCATCACTAGAACATAAAACTTTACAGATTATTCTGTGCAGTTACTATACATGCTGACTGATTTTTCTTTTTTAATTATTCATGGTAGTGCAAACACTTAGGGAGATAAATAGATCTTTTGAAAGATGACCCAATAAAACATCTGTCTTCATATGTAGTGACCCACTGAAGTGGAATTCCATCCTGTAATATTTTATGGTTACATGGCACTTTTCATTTTAGAGCCTTTAGTGTTTTTTATCTGGAGACTTCACTGAGAATGTAACCATTCCCATTGTCCTCATGCTAGAAAAGCTTTAAGTGAAGAAGGCTTTTGGATATTGCTTTTGCCCTCTATATTGCTAAACCTTTGGCAGAGAATCAACAGTTCTGAGAAGAGCTGGCAAATATGCTTTATTTTCTGCCAGTAGATGAAGGGAAGGGGTAGAAAGTTGTCCAGCTTGATTGAAGCTGCTTATAAAGGATGTCCACACCAAGAAGACTTGGAAGTCTCACACCAGCTGGCAGGTGGCCAAAGTCTGTGCTAAGCCATCTCAATGACCGCATGGGCCCACCTTTACCAATGCCAAGTCAGTGTGAGTTCTGTGGAATCAAACATGCGTTTACTTTTCAATTCTGAAGGGACAGGAATCTTTTCCTATCAAACTTACTGAGAAACCGAGGCAATATTACTGAAACCGGTATCAGATGTGTGAATGAGTCTCACACTGGGACCAACTCACTAAACCATTTTCTTCAGAAGGTTATACTGTGATTGTGTTTCATTGTTATTTCTCTCTTAAACAGTCCTAAGACAGTTCCTGAAAGTATGTTTATAATACATGTGGCTGTGTCCCCTAAGCAACAATTAACCTCCATGCTACTTAGTGCTGTGATTCTACCCCAAAATCTTGAGAGTTCTCAAAAATTACTTTTTTTACCCATCTGCCTCATTTTCACTTCTGCCTTTCATAAATTCTTTCCCTTTGGTTTCAGTTTGAAAAGGGACTATATAGCAGTCTTTTTTCCCTTATCATGCTGCTTTTTGATAAACCACTGTGAACCCTGAAAATTCTTTTATGCATCTACACACTAAGATTTCAACATAATTGCTGAATGGACTTGTGATTGCCTAATGACAGAGGTCACGAAGTTCATATCCACATCTGTAGACTTTTGCATTCCCATACTCTGACTCCTTGATCTACCATGTCTGACTAAAACTGTTCTTTATGGAGAAAAATACCTCTAAATCTACTTATTTTAGATAGTGTTTCTGCTCTCAGACCTGTTGGGGCTACAAATGGGTGTCTTCTCAGTAACTGAATTCTTTTGGTATCATACTAAAAGGCTTAAGCCTGTATTGTGAATTTACTTTCCCCTAGTGTTTATCTGCAAGCTATACTGCATCAACTGAGAGGCCACCATCCTTCGCTGCTTTGTGGAGAACCAGAAGCTACGGTTGCAAACCTGTCACTTGGCTATTCACCTGCCATATCAGTTACTAAGCTGTTGATAAAAGGAGAAGCTACCTATACACAGTACAGGTCATAGCCTTGAGGTCATTCTTTTGCACAGTGTTTTTGGAGCATGAAAACCCTCTCAAAATAGACTAGTCATAGTTAGTTTTTCTTACTGTTAACATAACCTTCTCTTTTTCAGAGACCAGAACAGGGAAAGGTTTAAAATGTTTGTAGAATGTGTTATGAGAAGCAATATTAGAAATGATTCTCAAACCTTGAAAAAAAAATCTTTCAATAATATAAAGCAGAGGATAGCATTTCCCAAGTAGGTAGCTTTAGCAGTAGTAGTAGTGTATCTGTAGTTATGTTAGCGTGTGAGAACTGTCAATTTTCTTAAAGTCTCCTTTTCTATAAACAACAAATGAGAAAATAGTCACAAACAGGTTTGTTACATTCCTATTCTTGTTTACCCTAGCTAGAGAACGGTAATCCATCCCAGAAAGAGAAGGTCCTTTTTAAAAAATGTTTGCTCAATTATTAATACTATTTTAAGAGACCAAAAATCTAAGGAATATTGAAATCAAAGCACAGTTTATATATTACTTTTATATATATTCATATATATATATATATTTATCCCTCAAACTATTGTCATTTCAGCAATATATTTAATTTCTGTTATTGTGGAAGAAGATTCACTCAATGTTTTGTACCCTATACATTAAAAAATATTACTCTATTTAAGCAAAGATTAGTTTCTCAAATTCAGTTAATGTTATATGGAATAATATTCATGCAAAGGAAATTCAGCTGGGGTTTAACCTACCTCTCTGTCAGTTGTCTATTGAGTGTGAGAAGAAAATAAGACAAAAGAAAATCTGAGATGCAGGCAAAAATAACATTTAGATCACTTTAGCTGATTGAGAGAATATGAGAACCTGTTTCCTCAGATGAAATCTGCCATCAGTGAGATAAGGACCCTGCACATGAACTATAAGTACATCCCCAGAACTGTCAGGTCACATATAACAGATCGTCCTTCCAGATACCTGGTCCTCAGGGAGTAAGGAAGTATTTTTCATACTTTGCAGGACAGAGGTCAGCATAGATCTTCCTTCAACTTAGATGACAATTGATAATGAAAACTTACTGATTCAGAGATCCTTGTGACTGCAGGAAAATTAAGAATTTTCCATTCTGTCACACAAGTTTCACTCCAGACAGGTTTAGTTCTTAAGGTCACGAAAAATGAATTTGTTTCCTTTGTCTCCCTTCTCCTCTGTCTGCATGTTACGGTTTTGTTTAACAAAAAAGACTATGGTCTTGGCAGTATTTCTGCCTTGTTTTTTTTATTCAGATTATCTTCTAAATATTAACCACCCCCACCCCCTGGGTGCACAAGGGGATATTTTTGTCCTTTCTCAATGCATTGGGAAATGAAGCCTATGAGTGGATGTGGCTCTCTAAGCAAGGGCCTTTAGGTTCTGAAACAGATTAGCTTTCACGTTGAATGGCTTTTGGATGCTGCTGCATGCAAGGAGCAATGTGGGAGCTTCTAGAAAAAAATTAAGTAATGTAAATATGAAAATGAATAATGTAATGGTTTTTCATGTGTAATGTAGTCCAGTTAATGGCCTCAGCTCCTCAGCCAGTTTGTGTCCCTTCATTCTGTGAAAAGCCTCCTTAATCACTTTGAAAATGACAGGAGTCACTGGTGGGAGATATTCCTTCAGATTAATGCTTGTCTGTCGAAAGCAAAATTCCCACAAATTATTCTTATTCTAACTGTCCCTCACTGCTGTTGAAAAGAAAGTTCTATGCAAAGTATTTTCCAACTGTTGGAAGTAATGTGGAGCAAGACTATGGAGTTAATACATAATTTTTTTTTAATACTATTTATATAATTAAATCAAAATTAGGAAGCAACAGATTTTGTTAGGCTTAAGGAGCATAAAAAGGAATAGCAATGAATCAGCAAATAATATCAATAACAAAGCTTTCCCTTTTTAAGGAAGTGGTAAGGATAGCTATAGCTTTTCACACTAGTTGGACATGTAGTTGTATTCTGTGTAATTTACAACCAGAATTTTAATTCTCACAGCTTCCAAAGAGCGACATGTAGTGTTTGGTTCTCTTTTATAATTTGTTGCCATGGACAGCTTTTAAGAAGAAAACATAATGAATAGGCATGGTTTTCTGTGCAACACATATATATTCATTAAAATATCCTTGTTTATGGTAGCTTCATGTGACCCACAAAAAGGGCTAACAACTTTTTCTCTCTGCCTGTAGGTTACATATACTTGAAAAATATTATTGAGGGTTTCAGATTGGTTTTTGGTTTTGTTTTAGAAAACAGCTAAAATTTACCCCACTGTATGAAACACTTAAAGCTGGAAAAATTCCCATCTTTGAGGGAAGAAAAAGGTCTTTTTTCACATATTTTAGTTACTGAATGTTCTGATCAATGCATTGTCATGTGATGAAATTCTCTGAATAATAACTCCACACAGCAAAGTGGCATAAGACGCATTACATTGCTGTTTGTATGCCTGCATATAATTGACACCTAATTTCCACTCTTTTTCGTATGCATCTCAATTCAGAGTTTCACATATTTGATATCAGGATAAATTGTCCAGAATATAGTGGTTTACAGCCTTTACTAGCTGCATTTAATTTCTCATACATTTCATTTCACTAGGGTGATGTTGCTGTAAAGTGGTGTATAGCGTTATCTAAAAGATCTGTTTTATTTGGGGTAGAGAAATCACATTTTCTGTATATGAACTTTTTTTTTTTCAGTAGCTTAAGTGTTAAAGCCTGAAAGGATTTAGAAAGCTGCAGTGAATGTGTTAAGACTGTTAATGAAGCTTCTGAATCTAAGGACAAAATTAGCTCTCACACCCACACTGCGCAAAGTACAGCAACTGTCTGATAGAATTGCATCATGACTTTTACCTGGGGACGCTAGTATTATATTCACTTGAAATGATGAAATTGGGAAGACAGATGTCCCCAAAGGACACTTTAAGGAGCTTGTACCTACATAAATTGCTCGACAAAAATCCTGAAATTTGAATATGAAACCAATGAAAGAATGCTTATTGAGTGTGAGCGACAGATAATACATTCTATCATGTAATATTTGCTTTTAAGGGTGTACAAGAATGTACTTTTGATACAGAATAACCCGAAAAAGGAAGAGTGAAAGGAACTTTTGAGAGCTAGGGCTTTGAACTACTTAATTTCGTTAGAGGGGAAGGATAGGTCTGCATATGAGTTTCCGATTCGTTGGAATCAATGCTGGAGAACAAAGGAGGGGCAGCTACTTGTTTCCTTCATTTCAGTGAGTGGGAAAGATGTGTGTGGCTGTAGTCATGGAGAAGAAGAAACTCCAAGATCCAGAATATCCTGTTCTTCTCACCTCTCAGCCCACACAAGTTCCTCCTTTCAGGTGTAGCAGGAGGATCGCTATTCCCTTGGCATAATGTTGCTAGTCCCCGGCTGCCGATTTCATCTATTCCTTTTGGATTTTATCTATCCATTTAACCTGCCTGTATTTGCACAAGATCAGGAGGATTGAATAGGACTTGGCATTATCCAGCAATGCAGGCTTGGAATAGGCTACCAGAAAGCACCACTGGAGGGTGAGAGAGCTGGGAGTAAATTCTTTCCTCCTTTTAGAAGCAGGGGGAAAGAATAAAATCAGATTCCCATAGAGCAATGAAATAAAAATATTCTAGGTAGGGATGCAAAATGGAAAACGGTTATACGAATTTAAATGGATATAACTAACGTATGATATGAAAGCACTAAGTAAAATTGTAAGAACAAAAAAATTACAATTGCCAATATTTTTGAACAGTACATTTTTTACAATAAATTAAATGGTTTCTCTTCATTTTTCCAAAATAGCAGATCAGATGTTTACCAGGGGTGCTCTTTGTCCAGCAGAAGCTCACTGATAAGCAGAAGTTATAAACCCAATGTTTTTATTTTTTTAACAGAAAGCTTACAAGAATAGGAGTCTTAAGCAACTAGCAATTGAGAACTGAGTTAGGAAAGATTTTTAAATAAAAATGTATTTGTAGAAAGCAGCATCCCTGTTTAAGAATGCTCATGCCTCTTTGAACAGGTATCCGGCAAAGGCACCTTACAAAAGTAAATAGGTTATTAAGCTCAAAATCTCCAGCCTGCAAGATAACTTTCTAAGAAAAAGTATAATTTCTTCATAGTGGGTGCCTGAGTGTGCTGATGACTAAAAGGAAGCACTTCATGAAGAAGGGTTATTTTTCCATAACGTATATTGTCTCACAGAAATAGTTCTTTGCTATTTATTATGTCTATGCACAGCTCTCTAACTTCCCCAGTACTATGCAGCAATGAAAAACCCACTGGGTACATCCTCCTAGAGAAGGAAAACACATTGCTTTTAGTAAGGATGAGGAAATCTATTTCATGTCCATCGTTCCATTACGAGTCTTATGGTGAGGTTCTTGCTGGTATCAGGATTGTCCTCCACTTTGTTAATATGAGTGTTATTAAAGCTATATAGCCCATCGTTGTAAAACAGAATTTTCAGACCTAATTCTTGTAAGTGTTCATAGAACCATTTATAAAATAGAGAGAGTTTGGAACTATTGAATCCCATGTATTTATGGTCATCAAACTTTGGGGTGATTTTGCATCTTGTGATTAATATAAGGGGATCAAAGATTAGGAATTTGTTTTGGAATAATTTTAGAAATAAGGTAGCTAGTGCACATGAATACTAAAATTCTTATATATTATTGAAGAAGCATAATTGATAAATTATGGCACTGTATTTTTATTGCTGGATTTTATGTAAAGAAGAGTATTTTATAAACTTTAAAATACTTTGAAGTAACTAAAAATCCAAAGCCTGTTACCAAATATGAAAGATCAGTGACCTGGGATAGTGAAATAAATTTGAAGGAGAACTCTCTAACAAGGAAAATTGAGAAAAACATTTATAATTAGACAATAAGCAAGTTAAAATCCTGTAAAAGAATTCTTGAGAAAAAGCAAGAAATGGAGTAACTTGAAAATGCCTCACACAAAAAAAAATCCATAAAGCATGTGTTTATTTCTTATTTACTCAACCATTTATCTAGTTTATGACTTTGGATATTTACCTTTAGGATTTCTGTGGAGAAGTGTGGAGCTTGTTTATGTTAGTCTTAGCCACATTTTCCTGAAACTTCAGTATTCTGCAACTTAGAGCATATACTGAAATCCTACCAATGGACATACAAATTCATTTAAAAATAACCTTTTTTTTTTTGCTTTTTATTTAGAGCAGAAGGCTATATTCCAGCTAGTCGTCAGATTAATACTTAGAAGGGCAGTTTCTACTGCACTTTCTATTAATTTTGAAATACCCCAGGATGTGAAGAATTCTAAAAAATTGAGAAGAAAGCAAATGTGACATTAAAAATAAATAACTAAATAAAAATCTAGAGGGTATGATGGAACAAATCCATAGGATACATTTTTCAATTAATTTGGCAAATATGGTTTACTGTTTGAAAACCTAGAGAATTAGGGGAAGGGGATGGAGATCGGGGAATGAAACAGTGTGGAAATTTCAGATTTTTACAAAAGGTTGGCTGTTGCCTTGCTAAGCCTTACTTGCAAAATTAATTCAAATTGGCTTGGATAAGAGCACTGTCATGTGGATTAAAAGCTGGCTGGAAGACTACAAACAAAGGGTGTCTTGAGGGTACCACCGGGATCACTGCTAGAATCAGTCATTTTTAACATCTTTATTAATGATCTGGGAGAGAGTGTTAACAACATGCTAATACAATTAGCATGTGATACTTTATAGTGAGGGGATAGAAGTACTTGAAAGTTTAAAAAATAAGATCTACAGAGAGATTAGAAACACTGGCGGAAGTACCACAGTGAGCTTCAGCTTCAAGAAAACAGCCTGATTAGATCTTGTGAGAGGAATTTGGAAGATGAATAACATACTTAAAGAAACTTGGAATCAATTAGTATGAAAAAAAAAAAGGTCAAAGTAAGAGTGATATGATAATCAACAGCTAACCGGATGTGTGTAAGCCAGGTAAGAGGACAGCAAGGGAGGACGATGGCAACTGGAGCAACTCATGAGCCCCTAAGGCTGTGGGTTAGGCTCTCAGTACCTACTTTGGAACTTTCTAAGTTTAAGACAGATGCCTGGTAAATGCTGCAGTGGGGAACAGCCATAAGATGGCAGCTTAGCTGTTTATGGATTTTATTCCTCCTTCCTCATTTCTTTGGATCTAAGATGATGTTCTAAAGGCCATGCCACTTGAATGTTGCAGCTATTATATATGGTCATTTAAGCTAATGCTGAGCAGGGAATGTTAATAAATTATTATTCCTGAAGTACCAATGGCAAATATCTGGCAGAATCTTAAATAATGAATCAAATAACAAATAAATAATGGAAAGTACAGTAGTGCTGAGTACCTCTGGGAGTGAAACCAATTTAGTGCACATACAGCAGCAAATAAACATCTTCAGATCTCAAAAATTTGATATTTCTGTAAGTGAAATATAGACACGTTCTATATCAGTCATGGTTATAGGATATACCTACTACTGAATCCTTACAGATTGTGTTTTTTCTTAAAACATTATTCTTATCACTTCAAAAACTAATGAACTGCTTTTGGAAATTTCCGTGTACAGTGTACAAAAATGCAAGTCTCTTAAATTGTATTTAGTAAAACAGTATCTCTCCCCACTTGAACTGATAGCCTAAAGAGATAACTTACTGTTTACTGCATCTGTCTGAAATTTTTATTTAGCCTTTAGAAGAACCTAATGCTGTGGATGCTCAAGTACTATCTAAGAACATAAAATGCTATAACTGCATTGATAGTTTAATTAGCCAACAGTTTCTCCCATTTGAAATCTTAATTTTGATTTAAAGAAAAATTAATTTTATTTTCAGATGGAATAGCTGTAGTTCATGCCAGATGTTTGAGAAGTAAAAAAAAAGTTTTCTAGCTTAAAAAAATGGGATGTCTCCCTTTGTAAGAACAGATTACGGTTAAAACATAAAGCTACATGCAATCCAAGAAGTTTACATTTGGTTGTGGTGTTTTCTCCATCCTGATATTAAAAACATATATTTATATAAAGGTTTTTTTTTCTAATATACCGGTGTAAGGACTTTTTACATACAACAAACCTGAGTTGTTAAATTTGTGTTTTTTCATTCTTTGTAAATAAAGAAAAACATGATGATCTGTCTCTTTTTCTATTAGCAGGGTGCCAAATGATTCTTTTGTCCTCTGAATGTATTTTATTATAATTGCTTACATGTAACATGTTGTCAACATGATTTCCTTGATGGAAATGTTACTTCTCACTGTTCTTTTAGTTTTGTTAAAAGCTGTTTTCCAGGCTGGCTGCTTTTTCCTCACAGAACTCCACAAAGGTATCAGGTATTCTGAGGATTCTGGATGCTTCCTATTTGTAGTGCTTCTTTACCTACCAAAGTAAATCAACCAGTTTATGTTAGGAATATATCACATCAATGTTTTAGAAAAGACTCATTTTTCTTCTCTCTGTTCCAAAGAATCTTTCCAACCAGTTGAAGTTTAAAGAGTTACAGCAACAAGAATCTGTAGATGAAAGCATCATTTTTCTAGTAGTTCTCAGTGTGTTTTTTCCAGCTTTATCAGCTGAAGAGAAGCAAGAGTTGTTGTGGAAATGTGTGAACTGTGGACAGCAGATCATCTTTGCTAGCTGTTTATTCTTACATATCTGCTTCCAGTTGGCCCATGATACTTGTTCTGGACACAGCCAAGCAGCTCACATTGTTGGAAAAGAATTTGCATTGATTTTGAAGCTGTGCATTTGGTAAGCATGTTTGAAGAGGCAGTGATAGCCTGGGCAACATTTGCTGCATTAATTGTGAAACTAAAGGCGAATTATATTGGAAAATTGATCTGGCTGAGCAGTAAGCATTACTTTATCTTAAAGCAGTTTATGTAGCAATACTACGTATGAAATGCAGCCTCAGAAGAAAGCAGCTTCTATTGTAGCTCTGTTGCTTAAATGAGAAGGAGCTAAAAGTCTGTCCATTGCCTCTGATAGGATCTGTATACATAGCATCCATCAAGGCCTTTTGGAGCATGGGGATGTAAATGTAAGGGCTTTGTTAGTCATACATTTACTCAAAAAAGCTAACAGAATCTAGAAAAGAAAATGCTGGGGGGAAAGCCTTTGTGAAAACTCGTTTATGAGGTACACCTCCTTGAAAAATAATAGAAGTTTCCATCTTCTATAAAACTTTGAAAATTAAGTCAACAGCAGTTGTGAGTTCTGCTGGTTGTGGTTCCAGTAATCTGTTTAGTATGCCGCTGGAACCGGAGTCTGTCTGAGCGCGCTCTATCAATAACAAAGGTTCAGTTGTTTTATTTGCTTAGCGGTTTGCTCCAGCTTTAGTCAGCACATTGAAATCTACATTTTGAGTGCTTTTTGGAAACATTTGTTAAATAGATTTTTGCCTTCCGTTGATGATTAAGGTAACATTGTACAGTTCCAGACTGTAGTAAAACACAGTGGCTTTTATTTGTGATTGAATAAATGAAAATCAATGTTTTGGTTGGGCTTTTTTTTCCATTTATCTTCCAAACTGTGGGGCTACTTGGTCTATAGACATATTTATTCCATGGTAATACAAGCATATAAAAAGCTGGGCATGAAATTAGATTTTGTTCAGAAAATGAAGCTCTGTTTAATTATTCTTTATGTGTATTGTAGTATTATAGATTTATAATATGAGAGGACAAATAGAATATGCATCTTAATTTCTAATTCCAAAGACTAAAGTATATCTTTGTCACACCTGTAAATATAAACGAATCGAATTAATTAAGTGAGGCTTGTAAACAACCAAAAGTTGCAAGGTCACTTTGCAAATCTTTTTCAACTTTTAAATCTTTTAAAGGTTTTAAAATATTAACTATCTAATCCTTTCAAAAGCTCAGGGAGAAAATCAGTAAGTGCATTCACACCATTCAAGTCCAAGGCAGCTAGAGCTAGGCTGCAGTCTGTCACCCAGATGCACTTACCTGACTCTGGTCTTAAGCGTGTGCCCTGACTCCCAAGTTGGGCTGAGACCCAGGCACACTTCAGTCCTCTTTCTTCTTTTCCTGCCTCAGTACACCATGGATTTCATGAGAATCAGCCATGGCAATGACCATGGAGCACCACGGACCTGAGGTCTCAGCACCTCCTGAGGTTTCAGGGCAGGTTAATGTTAGCCAGAGCAGATAGGAGAGAGCCAGTGGAATGAAGTGACATTATTCCTGTTTCAGTGGTGGGCGGTTTTATCAAAATGTGTAAGCAAACACGCGATCATTACAGCTCTCTGCTTGGTAGGAGTGATTGCTCTTTCTTGAAGGCTGTATATTGCAAATACTTATTGACGTACTGTAGAAGTATGACCTGTTATTAATGAAAAGGCACTTGGCAGAATCAATTAACATAGATATATGTTTGATACAGTATTATTCCTCTTTGTTGTTCTATCAGTTATTTATTGAACTGGGTTGATTAGCCCATTCTCCTCTGATCCCATTTGCTATAGTAAAATCTTCTGAAGACTGTCTTTAAAGCTTTCACTTTGACGTGTGAGGCTAAAGCTAATAATATACACCACTCAGGTGTTCTTCAGAAAACTCTCAGCTGTGATGTAGTATGCAGTTGAAGACACATTAAACCATCTAATTTTGCATTTAATTCACAAAGAAGTAAACCAAACAGTAGGGTTAATTGTCTGGAGAACTGGTAGTAGAAGAGGGTTGATATCGTAGCTAACATGCCAGAGAAAAGGAAACATGGGAAATACAAGGCTAGCATCTCTAGAAGGGAATATGGATTACCTAGCTTATTACTAGGAAAGGCACCATCTGTTTTGTCTTTGCCCTGTGAAGAGGCAGGGGCATTATAGTTGTGGGTTTAATTTTTGAGTTTTACAAATGTTTGTATGATCCTTTTTTTTTTTTTATCCCCTACATGAGGTAAAATTAACTTTCAGAAAAGGGAACAGGAAAAAAACCCACAACCTATTTTAGCTGAAAGTGGAAATAGAGTCTACTGCTTTAATCATCACTGTAATGTAAAGAGCTGTACTGCAGTTACACAGGTGTCAGAATGGTTTTATTTTTAGGGAATCTCTATGACTTATCAATTGTGTGCAAGGTATGTTACTTCTCTAAAAAATTCTTAATAGCTTTTGTAGTTTTATAGCATTTACTAGTAATTTTTTACAGTTGAAAGAAGTGTGCAGCATAAAACCGCTTCATATTGTATGGTTTAATTGACTATAATTAGCAATTTACCACACATTGAAAGGGACTGAGTAATCTCAGCTAAGAAGGATGAAGCTTATGGGATGAAGCTCCAGCACAAATTGCTTTCTCAAACCAAAAAAAGTAATCAGTTTTAAATATCTAAAACAAATTTTGTGAAATTAGGTAATGTTGTGCTCACTGTATTATAAGGAAGACGACAGCACCTTATTTAAACAAGTAGGATATTTGAATGTTAATAATGCTTGGTAGTGAATTCTATTGTGGTGTAGTTGAGAACTCAAAGTACGGTAGTAGTGTTTCAAAATAACACTTAAACTGACAAAATGTTTTAGAAAGAAAGCTCTACGATTTAAGCTCATGTTACCTACAGGCTGCTCAGGCACTCATTTATGGGGGGGACTGGAATTTTTTTTTTTGTAGTTTCCAGTCTGTAGTTTGTGTTGGCCACCTCCTGGGTCCTGCCCAGTGGGGGCCAGGGGGAACTGATTCTGGCTCCTTTCCTCCTGCTTAAGGAGGAGAGAGCTGCCTCAGAGGTGTCTGCTCCCTGAGCTGAGGGAGCAGCAGAAAAGCAAAGAGTGGGGGAACTAGGTGTGTTAAGTACTGCTAGGCTTCAAATAATGGAATTCACCAGGGTTTAATTTGATAGAGAGCCGGGGTGAGGTTGGTGGGTTGTTGGTTCGCTTGCAGTTGTATAATGTCTGTTCCTTTTGAATCTGTCTTGGAACAAGACAGATGTTACTCTAAATCCTAGTTGAGAAATTATTCATAGCTTATCCCCACCTCCATCAGCCTTTCACACAACCATAATGTGCTCTCAATCCACCAGGTCGCTCCTTGCTGCTGGGTTTAATAACAACAGATCCAGTGGTGCCTTTCCCCTCCCTGTACTGGTTGGCAGTGAAACAATTAACACCAACTTTTAACTCCTTATAATTTTGCCTATTTTATTAGCACCTGCTTTGACAAATAGGATCAGTTCACACCTCTGAATTGCTCTGTCAGCCTGTCTGCAGCCCTCCACAGGCTGTAAACTCTGTATCACTGTAAACCTAACCAAACCCTCTGAAGGTTATTGTTTCTGGCATATGGAGGAGAGAATTTAGGGTTGGTGAAGCTGAGATCCTGGGGTTCAGTTCTGAAGGAACCGAAACTAGAAAGGATAATTGTGCAGGCATTTTTTGCAGCTGCATAATTGCCTTATACAGCAGGTCACAATTGTACTGCAGTAATAAATTCTAATGTCTGTGCCTTTTAAAAAGTTATCTTTACTTTTGCATGCAAACAACAAATAAGATGTATTCCAATTTTCAGGTAATCCATTTCATGTAATTCTAGTTGGCATGCATCATATTTCAGTTGAATTTATCACCTCTACCAAAATCACATTTTAGAAAACTGAGTCTGAATAGTTGTGAAAAATCTTGGCAATAGTGCACACATTGCTTTTATTTGCATTAGGTTTTCTTACCACATCTGACTTTTTCAGTTTTTAGAAAAATATTTATTCAATAGTTGTGGATGGGGTTTTTCCATTTAAAAATGTTTTGTATTTACTCCAGCAGTTTATAGAATCAATCAGCAGTTCCCAAAGAACTCTGGGGTTTTTTTTTTACGATATTCACAAGCACTTCACTAACAATGCATTAAAAGCAAAAACTCCTGCAAGGTTCTGTGCCACCCATGGCTGCATATTTATAGCTTTAAAATTTCACTGTCATCTGAATCACTCTTTAGGATAGAGGATACTTGTGTCATATATTAATTTCTTTTTTTAAAAAATGCTCTCTTCATATTCATAGAGATTTCAACAATTAACAAATGTTTTTTCAGATCCAATTACTGAATATTCAATTCAAAGCTGTTGCAGTAGTCTAAAAGTTAAAGTTTAGAAAGAACTGAATTTAACTGTGAAAATGAATTTCCTAATACATGAATACCAAGTTTTCACTGAAGAACACAGCACTGGAAAAGTAAAATATTCTGAATTGTCGTTTGTAATGAAAAAAATATAATACACTACCTGTAATGTTGTCTTGTGGAGTTTAATCATCAAAGCAAATGTTATCTGTACATTTCCCTTGGCAAAAGTATCAGAACTGATGGGGACTTCAGTCCCCATGCAAAAACTGCTTCTGCTTTGAGGGCCAGAAATTGACTTCTTTGTTGTTGTGTGATTTTTTTTTAATTTTTTTTTTAAGTCAGCACCTTCTGTCTCATTAGTTATTTCAGCTACCTAGCTAAAATTTTTCTGTTGTTGGAATTGAAATGACCTTTTCCTTTCCTGTGACAAGATATTTAGAACCAAACCTTTATCAGAATTAAGCTCAGGCTATATGTTTTTTTTGGGTTTAAAAAAAAAAAGCTATTTAAATACAAGTTTTTCCAAACAGGGGAATGATTACCTTGGGGTAAATGCAAGTTTGCTTGCTTAATCACTCAGGGTTGTGTGTTAACAAATAATTACCATATCTGCAGTTTGATAGCACTTAGGCTTATCATTACTTAGATGTAAATGTGTCACTGTCTTATCTTTTTCCTGTACCTGTGCTAAGTCTTATCTCTCTCTTAAAAATTAAATTTGATAATAACCCAAGTTACTTTTTGGACTTCAAAGAGGTTGTGACCTTTTTTCTCATATCTTTAATATCTGGTGTTTAAATGCTTTAAGCTTGTGTGTTTTCACTATGCAAGTAAAAATCAAATTTAATACAAAATTTTAAGACTTTGAGCCTGTTGATAAAGCACTTAATAGGTTTAGCAACTCTGCTCCAAAGTGCCTGTTTTCCAGTGGCTGCTGTATCAACTTGTTCACCCCCTTGAAGGGGAAACACCTGCCTTGGTGAAGACTATAATGTAAGTGCTTAGATTCAAGCTGGGTTGTGTGGGGTTTGTTTTTCAGCAGAGTTCTATTGAAGGTGTCTGTCTGAGGTTTCCTGCCCAGCTGTGGTCTTTCTTCAGCTCCTGCCAAGGGTCTGCAGACATTGTGTAGATGCTTCCTCTTAGCAATGATACACTTGTACAAAATTGTTAATTTGTTTGCTTTGTCTCACAGTATTTTAGAAAACGTCTCATCTTTATGAAATATGACTTTTCCGTGGGTGTCATGGTTTAGCCCTGCCCCATGCAGCCCCTCTCTTATACCATGGCAGGATGGGAGACAGAATTGGAGGAGTGAATGTGAGAGAACTCATGAGTTGAGATAAAAACACTGTAACAAGTTAAAGCAAAAGCTGCAGGCACAAGCAAAGCTAGACATGGAATTCATTCTCCACTTCCTATGGGCAGGCAGATGCTCAGCCATCCCAGGAAAGCCAGGCTCTGTCAGGTGTAATGGTGACTTGGGAAGAGAAACTCTGAACCTCCCTTCCCCCAGTTCCCAAAAGCTGAGCATGACAACACTGGTCAGTTGGAGTCAGCTGTCCTGGCTGTGTCCCCTCCCATCCTCTTGTGCAACCCCAGCCATCCTGCCATCCTAGCACTAGACTAGGTACTATGAGTATGGGGCTTAACTCTCTGTCCGTTGAAACCAGGACAATGAAGGTCAAATCAACTTGCAACTCTGAGGGAAAATCGGCAGGTTCATCTACTGCTTAAACTTTTTTCAGCTTTAATTCCAGGAACCAAGAACCATGAAAGAAAAAACTTCTTTTCCTTTCCTCCTTCTGTCCCTGAAACCTCCTATTCCTATTTCTACCTACAACGCTATCTTGGATGCTGAATATAGGGGGCTATCTTCCCTCACAGTAAGAAATAGCCAGTTAATTTTTTTGAGTTTGTATGGTGACTCTGTCACTGAGTAATTGAATCTGTGAATTATTCATATACCTACCAGTGACATGAAGTGTGTTACAAGTTTTCCAAGTACATATATAAACGTTTTTGCTAGATATATTGTATTAATTTGTGGTGGAGGTGATGAATTCCATTTGCCTCACTGAGAAAGCAAACCAGAAAGTTAATTCTGTTTTCAATTAGCATGTGAAAACAACAGAATAAAAAAATGTAGGAAAGAGAAGTAAATCTAAAAGCTTGACTCAAGACTAGAGAAAATACTGGAGGGACTGCTACCTCTGTTCCATGCAACTAGGGAAAGCATATATCTGACAAGATGTGTGGCATATAATGGGGGAAGAGAGAGACAATCTTGCATGAGTCATGTGATGCTCATAGTGTTGGGGTTGCAGTAGTTCATGGTGGGTACTGGGGCGCTGACGGCAGCCTAGCCTGGCTCCTTGGCTCTGCATGACTGCGGAGCCACCCGGGCTGCAGGCAAGAAAAGCTGAAGCAGCACCTTGCAGTCCAGGATTGTGGTTATTAGAAGAAAGGACTGAAGCCTAAAAAAAAAATAAAACACAGAAATTGGCTTGTCCAGAAATTGGCTAATTTGGAGACTACTTCTGTAAATAAACATTTTTTTTTTTTAAATTGGAGCTTAACTCTGTGGCAGTTGCTTAGAAAGCCTCTTCTTTTTCTCTGTAATAAGGGGTTTAAAGAATCTGCTTCACAGAGAAAAAAAAAATCCGGTTTGGTTGATACTAGGATTTTTGTTGCCTTATATAGTTCTTAGGATAAAATGAAAGAAAAGGATAGTTAATAATGTGCAGGAGCAAAATGGACTTTCTGAACAAAGAGAATTGATGCTGTAACATATACTGAATATTGGAAAAAGAGGGAATCTTGATCAGAACCAGTGAAAGGCTGTCAAAGAATCAGTGAGCATGCAAGCTACTTCAAGGACAGAATGAATCTGGATATAGGGATTCATTCTTTAGACTAAAGAAGGGGGCACATTTTTCCAGTCAGGGATCTGTAGACAAATCTGTTTTGAAAGGTCTGTAAGGCTGGCCCTATGAATAAAATGATAATTTATCGCCAAGATGTTTCTCTTTCAGATTTCTCAGTTGAAAAATAGCTGGAAATTAAATTGCTTAAGTTGTCCCACAATCTCTTTACTAATGACTAAATAAGATAGATTCCTGAAGTAAAATGTCTAGTAAAAAATTATAGCTGAAAATGAAATTTTACCCTTAGGTATAACTGTTCCTCATTGAACAGCAGACTGTCAGCAGAGATATTTATTTATTAAGAGGAATGTTAGAAGCATTCTAAAGTGTTGGACTTGTCATCAATGAAATCTAAGATATAGATCATAACAAGATATTTTTAAATTATATTAATGTTTTTAATTTTAAGTTTCAGATATAAATAATTTTGCCATTTCCCCCTTTCTTTAATGAAATAGATACTTAACAGAAGTAAGCAGTTAAGCAAAGAAAACTTCAATATGGTATTGAATGATTTTTCTTGTCTGCTTTCCAGCAGCTGAAGTAAAACAAGTGAAGTGTTTCTGGTCACACCCAGTTTATCAAGCATACCAAACTTGAAACACAATAAAGCTGGAACCAGAACACCCAAAGATGGGATGATGCTTGTCTTGAGCTCCATGACATTATTTCTAGTCTAGAAACATTGTCAGTTCACAGGTCCTTAAAATAACCTTATTCACTTCTATACGGTTCTGTCTTTGAGTAGATCGAACTGCAGTTGCTTACTGGTTTCAGCAGAGCAAAATAAGTAAAAGCCCAGCCAGAATCAGTTTTGATATTTAGCTGTGAAATGTATAAATTCTGTTCTGCCTTACCTATATGATGAGTACTGCTGGGAGCTGGGGCACCTTGATTGCACAAATCCTGAAAAGATATCAAAGATCAGGTAGATTGTGAAGCCAAATTTCAAGAAAATATTACCAATTAAGAAATACTGATTTATGTGACTGTACAGGCAACTTATTTCTCATGTCAGTGGCTGTATGAGGTGTATCAGATGTTTAAAATAACACAGAAATTGAATATGATTGACTTGACCTTATCTTATTCCGATGGTTAAAGTAGAACATTGTTATGTACCTTGACAGGTGGTGACTGATGGTGCACGTAGGCTTGTTTAAATACAAGCAATCTGCCCTAAATACTCAAAGCAAAGTAATTGGCATTTCACTCTGCACATTCTTGTGACTGCTGGCCCCAAAGATCCATCAGCACTAATGCAATTATGGGAATGCCCAGAATCCTTCATGCCCAAAGTGCTTTTAATCAGCATGCAAATATAAATAATGCAAATGTGGACCACTCAGAAGGGTGGACTCACTTGATTTTTTTTTTTTTCTATTCAGTGATTGTTAGGCCTGTATTTACAGCATTATGTATCCATATCATACCATAGCATGCCTTTTTTCTTTTATGTTTTGAATGCTATAAATTTGGCAAGGCAACTTTGTGTACAAATCACAAAAACAGTGTGACCTGAACAAATACATTTTCCACAAGCTGGGCTCAGTTTCTCATTTAGCTTTAAGAAATCTACTCAAAATGTGCTTTTTTAATGTGTGTTGTGCTAAATGTAAGCCTTTGATCAGACAGTGCATGAATAAGGAATGTTGTTTTTCTGAATTAAGTGGAAATGACGCCCAAGGCAGCCCGCTGTCAGGATCATAAGCACTAAATAAAATAGAACCTGGTTAAGCTGCAACCTCCAAGGACAGGCATAATTTCATATATCGAAAGAAATCTCATATGTGAATGAGGAGTGATTCATCTTACATTGTGCCATGTAGGCATTGTTACGGCTTTAAATAAAAGGTTGAACTTTAAAAGCACTGAAGTCTTAGAACAGAGAGGAAAAAAACATCTTTTTCTTCACTTCCTGTCTATTAACATTTATTCTTTAGCTATCACAATATATTTTACTCTTGTATTTTGCTGACCTTGTTTTTAATAAAAACAATCTGGAGTTCTCCTTGTGTTTCCTGATCGGTGACCAGAAGATGGAATAGAAAAAATGTCATTCTTTAGTCAGTATTATTTGTCTTTGCGTTCTTTTTGGTCTTTTATTTCCTGTGGCCCACTACTGCAGCAAACTTGTCACAGTGGAACAGAGATGAGTCTCAAAGATGTGGTGACTGAAAGGTAAATGAACAATTTAACAGTATTCACATTTTTGGAATGTTTCTAACACTTACGGTTTTCAGCCTGTATTGAGTGTGGGGGGAACAAGTCACAGTCTCTTCTCTGAACATGGTACTTTTGCATTGTTGGCTGCTACTGTAGTCATCTGCTATCATTTTTCTTTCTGGTGTTTGATAGTCCTTATATTTAAGTTTTCTCATTTTCAAGTATACTAGCTATGTTTTCTGCATTTAAATTTTGGTCATAAATGCTATGATTTTTACACTCCGATGTAGGTTACTCAACAATAACAAGAATAGAGAAAGACCTTTGCAACTACCCCAGCAGCCCCCTTCTCCCCCTCAACATATGACCACAGACAATGGTTGCATATTTGTGCCAGGCCATGAACCATATAATGTTCAGGCTTTTATATCAGTAGTGGTGCATGTGCTGTGGTTTAGAAACTTATGCTGTATATCGTTCTCATGCCCTGTAGAGCTGTATGGGATGTAGTTTGCAGGTCACTGGCATTTACTGTACAACCCTCATGAGCTTGGATCACAGAACAGAAAAATCTGAATTTCATCTTTTTCTCAGGGTGTTCCAGATCAACTTATCTTTTTTCTTTTTCTTTTCCTTTTTTTTCCTTTTTTTTTCTTTTCTCTTTTTCCCAAGCATGGCTAACTGGATACAGGTCTTCAGGGTCTGGATAGGCGTGTTGCTTTAGGCAAAATGGGATGTCAATAAAATCGCTCAAGAGAAAGGCTCCACTGTTTGTGTGGCAGTTGGGTCCTGCTGGCTGAAAGCATTCTAATCTGCTCTCCACTGCCTTGTTTGTCTGATGGAACCTCTCTGTGTAGTTTCATCTGTTTTTTACTTCATGCATTTTAGGTACAGTGTGTCACTTTTTACTACCATTCTAGGTACGTTCATTCACTAAGTTCTTAATTAGAAATATTTCATTCTTAGTATAAACCTTAGAACCTAGTAGAAGCTGCTTTGGGTGATTTGTCTGAAAACTTGGAGTAAGTATTTACAACTTTTTTACATCCTCATTTATTCTGTGCACTGTATAGATAAATTATTGCACATTATACAAGTACTATTGAAAAAAATGGTGAAGGCATGTAGTGTTTTTTTCTGTAGTGGTATCAGTGGCATTTCATTGAAGCCTTTTGTCATTTTAGATTGAAGCTTTTAATTGACTTAACTTTGAGCCTCCTGTGAAAACATTAACCATAATATTATAACAAGTATCAGCTTTAGTATTTTTATAATGAAAAAGATATTAAAGGTTTAATCTGCACAGAAGCTTTTCCTTTTTAATCTAATAATCCTGCCTTTATAAAATACAAAACCACTCGATATGGGGGCTTCAGCACTTAAAGAAGGTAGCTCAGGTATTGATTCATTTTCCTATATGGTTGTCAATAATGCCACAAAATGAATACAAACTGGCTTACCATTTTTAGGTGCAACCGCAATTTATTGTGCTCTCTGAATCTGGTGTTACATAATTTAATAATTTTATTTAAATTTTTTTATTGTCAACTTGTGTTCATTAAACTTCAGTAGCTTTTCCATGTGTAGTGAGGGGAAAAAAAAAAGTGATTGCTAAGACAGCAACTCTAACAGGGCTGACTGAGCTTTTCTGCCCATGTCTGGACTTACTTTACCTCTACCATTACTGTTCTTCTTTCGCATCTACATCATAGAGTGACAGAACTGCATGATGCAGAAGATTGGGAAATGGGAAGCTCCACAGATTTTAGTTGAAAATATTTGCTTTATTCATGATTTTGAGGATCCCATCTCTTTCTTCAGCACTTAATCTAAAATGTGTACACCTCAGTAGCTGATCAGCACTTGGAGGAGGAAAAAGTTGTAAGGTAATGGTTGCCAGAAGCAGCTTGGTGAGAAAAAAACAGAAAGAAATATGGTAGAACAGGATTCGAAACAGGAAATAAAGGTAGTTATTGATAGCTCTTCAAGGATACAAATATTCAAATAAATAGTTTATCAGCCTTTTTTTTTTTTTCAAATTATGATTAAATATTGAATAGGCAATTCACTTTCCTCTCTTTTTTAATTATTTCCTAGTGCTAACTCTTAATAAAAAAGTTTCTGTCTCTATTTTTAGTCATTTGAGTATATTTTATAGAAATGCTAAAAAACTATGTCTACATGTGTATTTAATGTACAGTCATTGTTCATAGCTTGTGTGCACTGTGGCTAACCTTTTGCTTTTACAGTTTGGTTGGGATCTATAAATAATCATATGTCAGTGCCTTATGAATTCCTCAGATTTTTTTTTTCCCTAGTATTGAGGGGAAGCAAGTTGTTAAATAAATATTTTCAATATCTCAAGCATTCAAAAATTGCAATTTGATTTTACAGTCACCTTAGTAGGTCAACACTGTTATGTCATTTTCTAAGTTCTTTTAGTCTTCTAGTTTTGATAGCTTAGCTAGGCAAGTAATGTTTGGGGATATGATAATGAACAAGAAGAATGCTTGCTGTCTTTCTGCATCAGCTTTTATTTGTGAATTGTTTCCTGGGAGAAGAACATAAGGAAGAAAAGATTACTTGCAAAGTTTTAATACCCAGCTTTGTTTTAGGATCATGGGAGACATTAAAATAAAAATAAATGCTACAAGTTTTTATATATATATGTATATATATATGATATTTCTTTCCATTCTCCTTTGGTGAACTGACATACGAGCCTCAAAGCATTAATGATCTCTAAAGCAGGACTTTAGGTGAGGAGATGGGGAACACTATATAGCAGTGTATGATATGCATTATAAAATATGAACAAAACTGCTGTCAACATTGGTAATTATTTCTTCATATTGTATTGAGACCAAATAAAACTGTAGAAATATTTTAAGTTTAGAGCTATATCACAGCTGTTTACAATTGCTCTTAAGCTTTCAGTTAATTTATACCCTTTTATACTTCTTTAAATTGACAATACAGAGAAAGCTAAAGCTGAAGCTTTCAACTCTTTCTAACAAAGCAGTGGTTTGGAGATGTATGGCCTGTGCTTCCTCTTTATAAATGGTTGTTTTAGGATGATTTTAGAGTTAATACTGTTCATTTTTTGTCATTACTGATCACATCAGGAAAGGAGAAATGCAATTCCTGTTCAGTGTTACTAATGTCCATCCCATAAGGAAGGTTTTCTGAGAACAGTCAGCGGCTTTTTTCCTCCTATTCATTAATTTGTTGAATCAGAAGGATAAAAACGGGAAATAGGCATCAGGGAAAGTTTACCTGTTCTCAAGTCACAGTTTTGTGTCTTAGTTTTAATACTCAGTCCTTACGGGCATATCCAGTACACTGTACACAGAACCAAGTATTTGTTTGTAATCTTGTTGAAGTCTTAAGTCTAATCGGAACTATTAGTCTTGTTATAATGATAGTAATACTTACAGAGCAAATTACACAACTCTTACAGCTCATTCCCAAACGTGATGCAGTTAGAACTGATATAAACAAACTTTCTGTATGTACTTCATTCTCTGGCATTACCTTTACCTTTCTTAAAACTTCTCAGGTGCTAAGAATGATGGTAATCTTATTTAGTGAAAAATCACGGTGGAGTTATGGTACGTGTTCAGCAACTCAAGTTCTTCACCAGAAATGTTTGTTTCTTCTGTTTTGTGGGAAAGAGTTTGATTTGACCCAGGATATTTCTTTCCCCACAGTTGAGGTCTGCTTTGGCTAATTTTTATTGTTTTGTTGAAACAGCCTTTTGACTTGATATTTACTCACTAGTAAAAACGTTTTTTTTTTTAGCCAGCACACAATGTTGGGCTCCCTTAGTGACTAGAAATGGTCTGTTTCTGATTTGTATTTATAGCCCTGGCAGCTTTGCCATCATCCTGTGCTCTCCCTGTCAAGGCCCATGCTATCATTTTGTGTTTGTACTTTCAGGCAACCTGTGTTTAAATCCCGTTTTTCTTCAAGGTGTGGTCTTCTGATAACCTAAGTCTCATTACCACAGACTAATCACACCTACATCTTTGATCTACGAACATTAGCAATTCACTTGATAAAAATAATGATCTATTAGAAGACATGCATGCATAAAAGAAGGTTTAGACATTCAGTGCTCTGGTAATTGTTTGCTACCCATATCTTGTTACAGCGACTTCATTGGTGTGCTATCAAAAATACCCTGGAATCAGCAGTTATGTAGGCCTTTCCCTCTGCAGCAATATCAAATTAAGCAACTCTTGCATTTAGCAGTTTTGGGGTTTTTTTTCATTTTTATTCTGGTCACTTTTTTCCCACTATTAATTTTTGCTCAGACCCATTTTCTCATCTAGTTCTTTTTGCAAATTCAGAAATATTTTTGCCAGCATAACTAAGGAGGAAGAATGATTATTTGTGGGGGTAGAAAAGAAGGAGAACAGACATTGCTCCAGCCATACTGCTATTAAGGTGAGCATGCGTGCAATTACACCTTTAAACATCCAGTCTGATCTCCTACATGTCTTCTCTGGTGTTTATCAGAGTAGAGAATGAAGATGCAAGGACAGAGAAGGAGGGCACAGGAATGCAGGAAAACCTCCTGACAGTCACAGGATACTATAGGAAACTCTTGTCAAGAGAAAAGCAGGGATTGGAAGATCTCATGCTAAGATTTGAAAGTTCCTCAGAAAAGTTACAAGCTCTGGGAGAAGTTGGAGATATATTGACTCTAAGGACAACTATCCAGAACAGTGAAGAAAGCTATGCAGAAGTAATTTATTTTTTATTTTTTATTTTATTTTTTTATTTCAGGGATGAGGGAAGACATTTTTCCCCTAGGCCAGAGTATTTCTTTGTGCTACTAGGCAAAGCTGTACCATGTTCTACATGTTCTCATTCACAGTGAATGTAGAGAACGTGCAGAACAGAAATTCTTGTGTATTATCAGAAATAAGGTCAACACTGGTCTTGGAAGCCTTAAACAGTTCGGCTTTTGTCCTTATTTACAGTCAAATATTAGTAGGCAGATGCCACAGACAGGGAAATACGCCAAGAAGCTCAGGGATTGAACAGTGGGGCAGCTTAATATAGTTATCTTGCACACAGCAAACCAGCTTTGGAGTTGGAGGCAATACACCTTCAGACAAAATCACAGTTTACAACCTGAGCTAAACAGGCTCGCTGGCATCAAGGCTTGATGACCTTCCCTGCGGCACTTGAAGATGGCATTGTGTTGCGGCCTGGCTGCTCTCACCAGAGCTCTTGTGGGAGTTGAACTCAAACAGATGGTAAGGTGTACAGGCCACACCAGCGATTCATAGAAAGTCCAGCAGCTGCATGGATTGAGGTCACACAAAGCAAGCATGACCATTGCACACTAACAGCTCATCCAACTTTTGGAGCTAGTCACAAACCTTCAGTCGGAAGGTTTAGCTCTTTCTGGTAGGAGATATAAAGAGGAAAGAAAGAACGATTACAAAAAACAAACCACAAACATTGTTTGGTTCTGCTCAATATGCTTCCTCCAGCTTGTGCAGAGTCAGGCAAATATGGCTGCAGTAGCTGCAACTGTGTTTTTGTCAAGTTCTGTAAGGTTTGTGGCTTTTTTTTTGTTTGGTTGGGGTTTTTTTGTCGAGGTTTGTGGGTTTTTTGGTGACCAAAGACCATAAAATACTTATTTTTGAGTGTTTGTTTGTTTGTTTTTTTTTTTCAAAAGCAAAAGTATTGTTAGCATTTTTCAATACCTGTGTAATCTGAAAGCTTTTCTAAAAGCTGCTAAAATCCAAATTTTAGCTCTGTGTGTGAAATAACTAATTTTTAACAGTCTGACTTGTAGCCTCTTTGAACAATAGTTATGTTAGTTATTATGAGTCATTGTCTGTAGATGTAACATCATAATATTATGTGTTGCATGATTATAACTAAGAAATAAAAATGCTATTGATTTACTTAAATAGTTTTGTGAGGAAAAACACAAAAAATATCTGCTGAAAGTCAAAACCTCTTCTTTTAAATTTCTTTTTTTCAGGAATTTTGCCTAGCTGATGGAAAATGGAACTCAGTAGTATTTTTTTGTATCTGTCAATATATTTCAGGCAAGGGTTTTAAAAGTGCATCATGTATTTGTGGCAGAACCCATAACTGAAACTCAAATTTCCTGGCACATTCAGGATCTCATTAGTGGCCTTGGTTTCAAGTGGATGAGTGTGGGTAGATCACTACATGCGTATTAATCTCTATGTAGCAAGCCAGAACCAAGTACTTACATCTGCCACTTGTAGAGTGGGGTCTCATTTTTTTATTTTCTCAAATATAATGTGACAGCCACTGAGAACAGAAAAAGGAATTGAATATGATTAACCTGTTGTCATGTTAATTATGTATGTTATAAGGTTGGGATGGTAGCAATACTTCATCAGTTTTGTTTCAAACAGAAGCCTTTCAGGGAAGTGAGGATTTAGTAAACTTTAATTCCATCGCACATGCTGAGGTTAAGCTTAGTTGGAAGAACTTTATCCCTGAAATTTCTAGTCAAAGTTTAATCACTCGATTAACTTTCTGAAACTAGAGTATTGACCTCAAATCCTCAGCCTCTATAAGAACTTTGCAGTGGGTGAGAGGCAGTGGAAAACACTTTATCTCCACAAAAAGCCTGCCTTTATTTAATGAAACTAGAAGGATGGAGTTAGCCTTCCATTATCAAATCAAGCTTCACTGAAATTTAAACTCTGCGACTGGTGCCATTGAAATTGCAATCTGCTTGTTATTTGGCTTTACAGCATTCATATTTTTTCTCAGTGTAAAAATATAATTGCTTGTTTACCAGATAATGCAACGTACCCTGATGCAGTGAGCAGTAGGTAGCTCCACGCTGCTGTTAGTCATTAGTTTCTTGTTGAGACTGATATGCTGCTGCAGAATTTCTTGTGGTGGCTTAAGATGCTCATCCTTACTAAGCACTGGGACATTTTTGGTGAAAAAAAGATCAACACTTTAAATCACCCCCCTTCAGAAAATTGTGTCAGAATGGCTTTCTGCACATATTTTGTGTTGTTTCTCAGCTGAACTTTCTCAGGGGTCAGGTGAGACTTTATTTAACTAGAGCTTTTTCAGGCATGATAGCATGCCTCAGGATGCTCATTCAGATTGAGATTTGCAGAGCAGACAGTTGGACTTTATTTAACACTTCAGAAAACTGTTACTTCCGCACTGTTCCTTACAAGTAAGCAGCAGTTTAGCCTGACTAAGTTTCTAGTGGTTTGCAGTACTTGTTATTTGATTTTTCCCTATCTCTTAACCTCGTTTTGTGTTTTTTTTCTTCAGCATATTTCTGCTATTCCTTGGTTCACCCAAAATTAAAATTTATCCAAAAAAGTACTTAAATGTCAATGGATTTTAAATTTATTTATCTTTTCATTTATTGTCTTTCCTCCTCTATAAAGCTTTTACTGAATCTTTCAGATTTGATGATCAAATACTACTGAAAAGTAGAAAGGGAGATCAAGCAGAAAGCTCCTTTGTTTATTTATTGCTCTTCAGAGTTGCTCCGGCAGCTTTTTGTGTCATCCTTTGCAATATGGTGTAGCATTTGGGATTATAAAAAATCCCTAGCTCTTAGGTACTTTGATTCCACTTAATTACAGTGAGATTTGTATTCCTAAATCACTTAGTGCAGATTGCCATATTCTCAGGGTGTTAACCCAAAGCATTCAGCATGCCTGAATAGCATCTACTGGGCAAGAAATTGGACTTTTTCCAGCCAATTACCAAATGCTAATCAGAAGATGAAGTAGGTCAAATGAGAATGAATAACTTCTCTTGCTTGTCTTTGCTCAAATTCTTTGAACAGGCTCCCAGGCAAGGCTTGGGAGAGATCACAACTTTCACGGGCAGATGTTTTATGTGCCCTGGCTCATTTCACTGTGGCTTTTTTACACCGTGTGTTTCATGTCACTAGGGCTCATCTACTTTTTGTGCGACGGATGATTCTTCCTGAGGTCCCTTAATGCACACCACCTCTTTATGTAGGACTGGTCAGAGAATTCCTAAATACCTCCCAAAAATCTAGTGAGACTGGAGCCGGTATGGGAAGCCAAATTTGGAGCCAGTATAAAGGGTTATATAAACATATGTGGTAATAAATTAGATATGGACTATGCTTCCACAGACTGTGGGCTATGGGTGTTTTCGGTGAAAATTCCTCATCTATAAAAAAATGAAGTGTTTAATACAAAGGCGTCTGAAGAATTTATGATGGTCCTCAAAACATTTTGACGTTTACCTGTGGTCCTCTGGTACCTAAATCTTGAATTCAGATCACATATATTTAAGGATGGAGAGAATGCAGAAGAAGTTGCATTTCTGTAAACAACAGATATTTTAAAGATGTCTGAAAATGTGTGATGAAAAAAATTAGAGTGCGTTTTTAAGCTTTACTCGAGATTTAAGTTTGTGATTTTTATTTTTACTATTAAGGTGGTTGTTATCTGCTAATTGCTGATTATGTGCTACTCATCCAGTAAACTACACAATATCTACAGCATTTTCCCCTCTTCATTTGTGACAATTATTTATGTTTCGTTGAGAGGCCAAGACTGTTCCCTCCCAGAAAGAACACATATATATCGATTCTTTCTTTCCTGTTCTACTGTCCTTAAACTCTGATCTTACGAATTGCTTTGGGTTTGCTCGCTTTTGGGTTTTTTGTTGTTTGATGGGTGGGTTTGTTGATTTTCATTTGAAATCCAGCAGTTCTTAGAAATGGAACTTAAACTTGATCAGGTTTATAGAAATATTCCAAAAGGTTTGTTTTCATGGGGAAATGAAATGGCCAATAATGCTTTAGATATATTTCAAAAATTAGATCATTTGGCTTTGATTTGTTTTGAAGAGAAAGACAGACATCTGCTAACTGCCTGGAGTTAGGAGGAAATGTCCCCTTGGGGCTTTCTTATGTCTTCTGAAACACCTTATACTGTCAGTGTCACAGATGGAGCATCCTATTAGACTACTTATACTGTAATTTTTATATTTTATCTATAAAGTACAACTGTAAAGGAATTATGGCAGCAGAAACAAAGCACATCTTGAAATACAATGAGCTCATCACTGAGTAAGCCTTTAATGAGATTAGAAACATGCATAAATATCTTCCCAAAGAAAGTCCGTGGTATGAAGAGTAATGTAAAAATACATATTATTCAAATCTTTCCAGCTTGGAGAGTCTAAGGAGATATTTTCATTTAGTGCTCTGCCTTTTATTCCTTTACTTGACACTTCTGAAATCTCTCTTTACACTTCTTAATTTGAACACTTCTTAAAGGGTAATATTTTGGAGTGGTTTCAAGTCCCTTTAAAGTGGGCAGGGAAATTGTTCTTCCTGGAAAAAGTTCTGTCAGAACCAAGTTACACCTTTTACAATTGGAAGTTCTAAACCAAATGACTGAAGCTCTCTGATTTTATGATGAGAGGCAAATGAATCATTATTCTAATTATACATTTAAAATATCAATAGAGGTACCCAGTAAGTAGCAGTAAACATCTCTATAAAAATTTCCTGTTATATTGATTGTATCTCATATAATAGCACATTAACTGATTGCTGTTGATCAGCAAAATGAAATGAGATTACATTCATTATTTTTCACTTTTTGGATTTATTATAAATTATTATGGTAAATGCGAGAAGCAGAAAACTAATTGGCACTGCATTTATCCTGATCATCCATTATTTTAATACAAAAATTTGTTAAAACATACCTATAGAGTAAGATAAATCACCAGGTTTTTATTGTACACTGAAAATCAATAATAATTTGATTGGTTTAGTCTTTGAAAACAACAGATATTTTTGTAATTTTAACTTCCTACAGTTCTTCAGCTTTCTTATATTGCCATATACTTTAATTTTTTCCTATGCCTGGAAACAAATATTAAGAGTGATAGTGCAGCTGCTGTGCACATGTGTAATCTTTGACCTTGGTGGCATTTTACTCTTGCATTGAGGATCCCAGAGCGAAGGTCAGGGTTCTAATATCCTATATGCACAGAGCATAAACTTACTTTGAGCTTTCTCAACTATTTTATTAGCAGGTTGACTTGTGGAAGAGTCTGTTCTCCCTTGATGAGTCAATTTCTCTATTTTGCTAAACCTATTTTATGCACCAGCTCTGTTGTTATAGTCTGCAGAGATTCTTATATTACCTTCACCTCTGTCACCTGAATGTCAACAGTCAAATTGCCAGAGTAGCCTCTTTTCCAGGCATTGAACTAATGTAAACTCAAAATATTAACATCTTTTTTTGGCTTTCTGTATTTGGGTCGTATTCAAATGTCCTTTGACTGGCAAAAAGTACATGACCAGGTGATCCTGAATTTAACTTGCAATTTTGGCTTTAGGCATTCATCCTTATTTGATTTATTCTTTTATGTACTGTGAATTGTTGTATTAATAATATCTCTCAGATCTGAAATTGGTGGTAAGGTCTGTGCCATCTTCTGAGCTGGTACTGAAGCTTCCCCCTTAACAGTGTGCACTAAAACTGTTATTTATGTCCATTGCAAGCTCTTGGGGTTTCTGTGGGCTGCTCCTGTCAGAAGGCCATGCACTGTATGTTCTGCCACTGACTTGGTGTTGCCCTTAGCATCATAGATATTATTGCCAGACTCCAAAAGAGCACCATCCCCAACTGGGGCAGAACTCTTGAGCAAATACATTGTCATCTTACATCCCCGAGTGGGGTGATGTTAATCATCATCTGTCTACTGCATCTGCAATCACTGAAGATCTCTTAGTATTAGCTATGAGGTGGGCTTGATGCTGCTGTGGAGAATGCTGTAAAACCCACAGTGGGCTGCTGTGTACTTCACAATGTGAAGATAAGGACAAGGAAACTTTTGTGTTGTGAGAGGATGACTATAGTGGAGGACCCTCATCCAGTAATAACCTTGGGCACTGCATTAGCATGTATGGCTCCCTGCAGGAAAGAACAGCATAGGTTCTTAGGTAACATGATTTGTGTCTCTATGTCAATTTGAGACCTTGAACTCCCTACTGTAACCTTGAAAACTTCACTCTCCAGAAAGGGTGTCTCTTTTTGTTTTGTTTTGTTTTGTTTTTCTTCATCCCATTGCCTCTCTGCAGATATGGGAATTATCTTTCTGTTGCTTACCAGTGAGTAGAAGATTGATTGTGTTTGCACGGTCATCTCATATTTGTCAGGGTTGCTTCATAAAAAACACAAACCACATTATTTCTTCTGTGCTTCAACTGGGTAACTACAACAGTTATGCTCCACTTAACGTGGTTGCTGTCATTTCATCTGCTTCCTCATCATCCCGCTCCATTGTGCGGAAGAGGTAGTCTTCAACATGCCATCTGTGTGCATATCTGTGACACCTTGCTGTAGCCTTTAAGGTACTGCCTACATAAAGGCACATCCCAGGATGAAGATGGTCTTACAGCTCCCAGTTAAAAACCCTACCTCCCTGTCCTGATGTTTTCCATTCACTGTCTTTCCCTATTGGCCTCTGAAAGTCATTGTGAAAACTCGCTGCTTTGTAGCCTTTCCCTGATTTACCAGTTGTGATCACAGTGACTCAGAGTGTTCTTCAAGACAAAATTTAGTTGATCAGAAACTTTGTACTTAGAGATGTTCCTAAAGGTACTACAAAATGATGACCTAGTATTTTCTACCTGTAGTGTCCAAAGTGCTCGCATTATCTGGATTATAGATTCGTGAAGTCAGTAAGTAGTAATTAGATATACATATATTTTGAGATAGAAATGGCACTGATAGGAGGTATTTTCACTTATTTTCTGAAACACAATAGGATATTGTAACTCCAAGATGCATTTAAAGGTACTGTATTATTACCCATCTATGATTATTGTGTCTAGGTTCCTTTCAATTGATAATAATAGCAACATCCGTGGTGGTTTCTCTTGTATTTCTTTTGTTTAGGGGGAAATGTTGACATGCAAGATTTTTGTTTCATTATAATTTGTTCCTTTACACCTGCAGGAGATTTTTTTTTTTAGATTCAAGGGGATGTCAGTTGTCTTCGTGCCTTTTCTTTGATGGAAGAAGAGTTTGAGGCAGATGACAGCATTACAGTGCTTTCTGTGAAGTTTGTCAGGCTAGTAGTTCAGCCTGAAGACCTTCGAAAGCTTGAGGGAAAAGCAAGACTACTGAACGCTACTGTACAAACTAAACAATGCATGAAATGTCCAGAAAGAGTGAGAAATCCTCCCATTTCTAGATTTCGTGTTTGTTATGCAGGACTGAAGGAAAGCTGTAATTCCTGCTGACATAAGCATTTTGCCCTTCAGTGGAAGGCTACAGATAATATGAATGACATGGATGAATGAAATTAAAATCCCCAGGGGAAGATGTTGGTTTCCGAGCAGTACAGTCATAGTTTTGTTGCAACGCCTCCCTCTGCAAACATCAGTAAGACCTACTTCTAATTGTGGTGTGTACCTAACCTCTTTTTGTGTCCAGTTCTGGGCTCCCTGTTATAAAAAGGACACGGATCTCCTGGAAAGAGTCCAAAGAAGGGCTACAAAGATGATTAAGGGCCTGGAGCATCTCCCCTATGAGGAAAGGCTGAGAAAATTGGGACTGTTCAGCCTTGAGAAGAGAAGACTAAGGGGGACCTAATTAATGTTAATAATTATCTTAAGCAGGGGATGCAGGGGGAATCAGCCAGCCCCTTTTCAGTGGTCTGTGGGGACAGGACAAGGGGCAATGGCTGCAAGTTGGAGCACAGGAAGTTCCGCACCAACATGTGGAAGAACTTTTTCCCAGTGAGGGTGACAGAGCCCTGGGACAGGCTGCCCAGGGGGTGTGGAGTCTCCTTCTCTGGAGATATTCAAGACCCGTCTGGACGCCTATCTGAGTGAAATGTCCTAGGGAGCTGCTTTGGCAGGGGGTTGGACCCGATGATCTCTCGAGGTCCCTTCCAACCCCTACAATTTTATGATTCTATGATTCTTTGTTTGTACAGTTCATACATGGCAAATCCTATCCTTCAGACTGTAGCGTTTTGAATTCGGCGGGCAGTGGCTGAGGTCCATTTCTCCAGGTTTGCTTCATCTAATGCAAGAGGAAAGTGTGTTTTCATGTAAGTGCACTGAGCTGGTGGAAATGTTTGCTACTCTTCAACCCTCAGGTCTTCTGAACAAGTTATAATCGACGGTAACGATAAGGATTGAAAACGCAAAAACACCATTAACAGAACCCGTCAGTTGCACATTTTTCCTTCTGTGCTTTTGTTTTCTATTTGTTTTCCCTTAAAATAGCTGTGACTTTCAGTTGTGTGTAATGGTGAAGCATAATTCCTATATTTCATAGGGTAAGTAATATGCCTGTACCTTTCTGACAAACTAAACAAACAAATAAACTGTCACCTATGTTGAATTAGCACTTACCACTGTGGCAGCCAAAGGTAAGTGTAGTTTTATGTCAACTCTGTGAAATCCCTCTCTGCATGAACAGCAGTACACAATGGGCTGTAATGGGAATTTCTTACAAATCCCTCCCTGCAGGGATTTACATTGTCAGTAGTCTCCCACATATAATATGCCATAATTGAAAGGCAGCCTCCGTCAGTTTTTTTCCTCCTAATTATACAATAATATTGTTTTGCATGTCATGTAAACTATTTTCATATTGTGTGTATATGTACATATATACTTTAGCATATCAGAAAGTTAGTGTTTGGTTGGGTTTTTTCATCTTTTGTCTTTTATTCAAGGCTAGGTATATTTTGTTACTACTTAATCACTGGCTTCCATGCCAGTAGGATCTTTCCTCTAGTTTAGTCAGAATCTGGCATAGAGACAGGTATAACATCAAAACCCAAGACCGACTGAGAAAAAAGGAATGGCCCATCATATAGGCAATTTTTGGTGAGCTGTGAGTCAAGATTTTTCATCACACATTTATTTGTGCAGAAATGGATGTTTAAAAACAACTGATATAATGATATTTCTTGATTAGCCTGAATTACATATATTCATAGCTTATAATGGTGTCTAGAAAAATGGGGTAAGTCCAAATGGAAATTAAAAGACTGTGCAAGTTGGAAACCTTGACACTGAAGTTTTCTGCAGGGACTAAAATTTTGGATTGGTCTATCTAGGTAAAGTAATTTTGTAACTTCATTAACATGTACTGAAAATCGAATCACTGATAGGTCATTTGGCTCTGATTTCCATGACGAATTTTTCCTGTTACTTAAACTCCAGGATAACGTGAAATTCAGTCAGCCTCTGGGAGGAAGAGAATCTGAGCAAAGCAATCTATATATGTACCTCTAAAGAGGAAAAAAATTAGACCCAAGCATTGGGAAGCCACCCCCAACAGACTGCAGTAGTCTACATGTGCTAAAGTTTGGAGGACACATGTTCTAAGTGTTCTGCAGGAACATGAGGTAGGCAAATGCTCAACAGCTCCAGGAAAATCCTGAGGTGCCATATGTGGCTCTGCAATTTGGTTTCAGCTGAGTAAAACCTTTCCCAAGGGTTCAACCTTTTGCAACAACTGAGTTAGACATGATTGCCATTTTAGTGCAACTCTGATGTAGAGAAACTGAGAGAGAGATGGTGTAAGAGAAAAGACAAGGAAGACCTGAGCAGAGATCTTAGATTTTGAGCTTCTCATATTAATATAACCATTGCTCAGAGCGGAAAGGCAGATCTCACATTTTGCTCATGGCTGGTCAATAAAAGGTGTAGATAACAGTAAAAGAAAGAAACTTCTCAGATGTCTGAGTAGTCTTACCCTTCCTTTCTGGCTACTCATCACCTTAGAGTTCAGTTAAGAATTTAATGTTGAGGCAAGTTGTTAGCTTTGTGTTGGATACCCCATGTGATGCTTTGATGCAGCTGTAATTATATGACATACAAGCTGAAGGTTGGTAGACAGAAGTTAGGAAGTTAGTGTTGACTTTTTAGTCAACTTTGCTAAACAGTAACTATCACAATATACCTGATTTTGGTATCTGCTCCTGGAAAAAAAAAACAACAAAAAAAGAAACAAACCTCTCAAATCCCCCCGCTCACCCAGAAACCTTAATAAATTGGAAAGGCTGCAGAAAACAGTTACAGGATATTTCAGGAATGGAAAATTACTTGACTGTGCGGACAAACTCCATGCACACAGTTTATCAAGCAAGAGAACTTAGTATCCCTCTTATACCAGTGACGCTATGCATATAGACTGCAGTTGTCTCTACTGGCTCTGAGATTTTCAGAGTTCTTCCTCTACTAAAAAAGACATCATGGCAGAAAGGAGCACTTGTATATAAACATCTAGGAGTGTTTATTCACTTTCAGGGTGAGCTTTGCACTGTGAATGGAAATTGCCTGTTAAAGACTGAATGGAACTGGTTATAATTGTAGTGGTGAGAGAACTAGAGTAGGAAATACGCTTATGCTTTCTGCTTTGCAGTCATTTCAGACAACATTCTAAATATGCAATATATATTGTATATAAAACTGAACTACTTGTGGGGATATGTATAACACAACGATCAGAGTAGTCAGAAGATTTTTATCTTCCCTGGACAGAGAGTGCTTATGAATGTATTGCCCGTTTGCTGCTTCTTTGATAATGAGTAACTGAAGAATTGAGACCAGCAAATTTATAACAGTTGGACTATTATAATAAACTATTACTGTAAAAAACATGAAATACGCAACAGTCATGTAATACAGACCACAAAAAAAGCTATATATCTGGTATATTTATGACAGCACTTGAAATCTTTAGAATAATAATGCCAGTGGAAACGAAAGGCTAATGGAGGGCTGGAGGCTGCAGTTTGCTCTGTCATTCCTCATCTACTTGCATTGCCTTCTACAGAAGTATGAGATTTACCCTAAATAACAAAATGTTTCATCCTCTGCACATAATAAATGGTCATATTTTCTTTATTAGTGTATAGGCTGGTATTACTAATTTGTTGCCTTTGCTTATGGCTATCATTCTAACGCCACACTCGAGAAAAGAAATGCAACTGTTTGTTTTAACCCTTGAAAGTTCATTTTTGTTGTACCTTTAGCTGATTCTTGTTCATACTTTTAAAAATGTTATCCATCAATATGGATATTGCCTATGCTATAATATTCTATTTACGTCTGTATGCTCCTCTTACCGACAGGGGATTAGCTTTTCTTTAGATTGCATTACTCCCCTGTCAACTATAACTACTGTTTGTTACCAAAGCACCACCCCATGATGAAAATATGAATGTTGAGCAGTGAAGCATGCAGTACATTAATTCCATATTGGGAAAAAGGGTGAATTTGGACTCCATTACATATTGCTTACAAAAGTAATATAAAAAATGTATTCTAAAAATAATTGGACTTCCAGGCATTAATTAAAACAAACTTCACCACAAAAAAGTCCATAGCTCAGATAGAAGCTTATAAGATTTAAAAGATGAGCTTGCATATCTTATGTAATTACCCCAAGGTTTGTACTTTAATGAAGGAAAACCACATTTTTTTCCCCCTAAAGGAAAGAAAAAACAAACAACAAACCACAGAAATCATGGCAGGTTTTAACAGTATTTTATAATCAAGAAATAAGAGGATTGTGATACTTTTTTTTTTTTTTAAGAAAATCTATCTTTCCTCACAGATCAGTGCCTACAGCACAAGCTTTAATTCACCAGAGCATATTTCATACAAATTCATTTATCATGGGGATTACTTTAAACACAACATAAAATGAAAATGTCATTCATCGTTTTCAAACATTGGAGTATTACACATTTTATTTTTAACATGATATTAAACACATGCTACAGGCAGAAACGTATTTTAAAATTCTAAAACACACAACCATGGGAGAAAAAAAAATATATATATATATTTACATCCAAATCCTTATTTCTTATGCCAGGAGCAGCCAAATTGTATCTGTGGGGACACCTTTCCATTTCGCCCCGCCCCCCCCAAAAAAAAAAATAAATTGCTGTTTTAGGGTCTGGCTAATGTGACACACCAGTCAGTCAGCAAGAAAACAGAGGATAATGGAAAAAACCCTTGAAAGCATCCATACCGTTGGGATGTGCAGCCCAGCCCAGCATGAAAGCCATCATATGGACCCAGCTTATTAGTGCTGGCTTCATTCCATGTCAGCAGGACCCAGGCTGGCTCCTGCTGGCTTGGTCCCGTGTTCCTCAGTGTTTTGGATCCAGAAGGGGCTTATTAGCTCAGGTGCCTTGTCTTGCTGGGCCAGGTTTTGCCTGGGATTAAGCTGAGGCTAATAGGAACCTGGAGCTCCTCAGAGTCAGCTGAAGTGTTGCCATAAGCAGCTGCACCGCTGACCTGGCTCAGAAATCTGTACATGGCTTTGCTAAAGCATCCTGCTGGACCAAAGATGCCTCTGCAAACTGCCAGGTCTAATATCTCAGCATCTGTGCTGCACTTAATCTACAAACCAGATAAGCCCTACGTGGATATTTCAGAGCTGAATGTGTTTTTTAAGAACCACTGTGCAACTGATGGATCTCTGACTCCTTTGTGCCTTCCCCTTTCTCCCAGTTTGCAGCTCGCTGGTTGACTGAGAAGGGCAGTAAAGGTTTAGCTGAGAGCAAGTGGGCACTGATTAGCAGGCTAGTTAGCCAATTAGTTAATATCTTTTTCCAGGCCTGTCTCTAGTTGTCTGTGTTGCATGCTGCTTAGTCATGTCTGAGGTGTTTTGGAGGCCATCTGAAATTCCCATCTGAGCTTGATACCGTCATGAGCTGTCAGCTGAGCTGTCTGCTCCAAACTATTTGAAAATTAATAAAGTAAAAGTGTATTCATGTGGAATTTAGTAAATTTGATAAACCAGATAGTTAAAGTATTTACAATTATATATCTGATATATCTGATTTTATGCTAAAGAGCACGTAAAAGTAAATGGAATTACGTATGTTTTGTAAATTTCTATACACTTTCTTCTAAGTATTCCAGAACACTCTGCATTTGTGTTTCATTAAAAGATACTTGAAAATTCAAGTGTGCCTAAAAATAGTGCCTAAAAGGTATATTGAAGGAAACCAAGCTGTTATTTAACTTTGCTGACATGCAAATTTGCTCTGTACAGAGTATTTTCTATTTCCGGGCATAGCCACAGGATTCTTAGTACAGAAAACAGTCTTTTTTTAGAGAATATGCCAAAAAAAAGAAACTCAGGATTTGGGTGGGGTTCTCTTGGGGTTTTGTTTGTTTGTTACTTTTAAACCAAATTTTGTTTATCATAGGCTCCAGTAAAATGCTTATTAGCAGATTTTCAAGCCATTTTCCTGTCTCTTTGGGTCCTGGAACTTTTACCTGTCATCATCCATGTTTTTGAAAAGGTGGGAAGAAAAAGCAATTTTATTTTATTATATGACTCATGACTCCTATTCTAGTAGTAGTTTTTTTCAGCTGGTGGTTTTTCAGGTTTGGTTTGTTTGGATTTTATTTTTTTTTTGCTAACTGTTGCTGCTTAATTCTCTTTTCTCTTTCTTCTACCTTTTCTGATCCAGTCTACTTTTGTGAACATAAATTTTTCTTTCTGCTAAAACCAGTTGTGTCAAAATGCTTCCTACCAGTCACTTTTCTGTAGTGGGAACCTTTAACAATCCAAGGGATTGCTCTTTTAAGAATCTCATTAAAGTCTGAACAAACAATATGAAATGAAAAATCCTTCCTCAAGGCACAAAGACTATAGACAGCACTGCATTGCAAAGCTAGCTAGGTGGGATAATATTAGACAAGCGGTAATAAAAATATCAGAAAGATTTAATAGCTAAAAATGTGTAGCAATTGAGGTCAAGAAAGTGTCTGATTTTCTGACTTTAAAAGTTAAATCTAATTCACAGGTGAGAGAGCATAAACATATAAAGTCTTTCATCATAAGGCATTGGTCAGAGGGGGATTTTCTCATGGACTTTTTGTAGATCTATTGAAAATCTTACAGTAAAGACAGGACTCTAAAAATACAGTCAAAAATTATACCAAAAGTTGTTTTTTAATAGTTACTAAACTATTATTAGCTTGCAGTTATTAAACTGTTATTAAAGAAAAGCAGTTCAAACAAGCACACACACCAAGTATAATAACGTCCTTTAAAGCTCAGAAGTTTAAATATTTTCAGGAATTTTACTAGTACTAATTTTACTGCCTGAGACCTGGATATACTGTAAGAAAATATTGCCAGTCATTAGTCCCTGGGTAACTTCAGTTAATTTTAAAAATACTTTTATTTAAACACATGGAGATCTTGAAATAGATTGGTCTATAATTCCGTGTTTTATAAAATGTTATCTGCAACTGGGGCTTACCTCTTTTTTTTCTAAATTTGGGTTTCTGAACAGCTTTCCTTAACGGTGGCTCAGTTGTTACTGAAGTTTGCTCCCAAGAAGTAAAAAGAGAAAAAAAAAACAACCCGAACAAAAAGCCCCATTGCCTAAACGGGACCTTTTGAAAATCATTATATTCTCTTGATACTGAAACTTTTAGGTTTGGGGTTCTTGACAGTTCCTGTACTCTTCTGGGTGGCCAAAGGTGGGTACTGTTCAAAGCAGATAGCCTTGTGCATTTTTCTCCTTTTTGTACTTTGGATGGAAGGCTGAGCATTTTCCTTTTTGATACAGACCTCATTACAAGTACTCATTGCCTCTATCACCTCCATTTAGAATCTGCTCTTGTTTCTGTAGCGGCGTATTTGCCATGAAGACCCCAAGGGAAAGTAATGTAATGTAATGCAAACTGTCCCTGAATTAAAGCTTGAAGAAAGAGGTAATTAATGTTAACAAAATCCATAGCTTCTAAATAAAGATATACAGTAACTTGGTTTGTATGCTTTGGAAAGTTGGGATTTTTATTTTGGGGTATGGTGTCATTTGTTTTAATCTCCCACTAATGCATAATTTCTGGATTTACTGTAACACATTAACAAAAGGGTTCATCACTGCCATTAATTTATCAAAACAGGAAGGTTTAGCTATTTGAGGAGTACACACTGTCAATTAAGACAAATAGTTATTGGCTGGTGGGAAGCTCGCGAGCAAGTAATTATGAGAGATGTTCCCTGTTGAACTACCACACATTATTCATCAGATTTCCAGTGATGTGGATTAGGCTGATAAATTGAGTTGCATAGTTTGTACCTTTCTCCACTAAGGTCACTTACACTTTTTAATTTTGTTTGGTTTAGGCAGGAACGAGGGAGAGGGGAAAAAAGCTTTCTTTTATATTCAGTTAAGTCATTAGTAACAGAGCTCAAAAAGTAATATGAAATCAAAGTTCCTACTTAACCCTGGTTAGATGCAATCCTCTTTGTGGTGAGGATGTGTGCAGGTTGCTCTGGAAGAGCTAGATAACCTTTCATTTTCCTTCCTATGGGCTCTCAACAGTAATCTGGTTCTTGTGAAGTTTACACAATGGGTCAATAAAAAAAAAAAAAAAAAAAATACTTCACAGAAATACAGGCTGTTTTCCTGCGTACATAGGATTAGAAGGTGCAGGTATACAGTAGGGAAGCCTGGAGATAGTGTGGGAGTGGTTGGTTGGAGGCTGAGCTGCCCCTGCATGGCTGGGAAATGCAAGGACTGCAGAATAATCAAGAAGTAGTTACCTGTTTCCGTTTAATTACTTTCCACGTAGCTCAGGGCAAGCAGTCTGCTGAAGGCAATTCCACCGAGACAAGGGCCACAGGTAGGTTACAAAGCAGGCAGCGACTTGCTTGAAATCTCTGCAGCAGAGGTTTATTTTGTCTATCTATCCACAGAGGAAGGGTGCGTGTATAACTTTCAAAGTGCACTGTGGATTTGTAAGTTTTCATACCACACACATCAGTGTAAAAATTTTGCATTTCTACAACCAAATACATTGAAATGTTTTTATATCTTAAAAAAAAAAAAAAGCAAGAGAGAAGAAAGTTTTCATTTGGTAATACTAAAGACATACTGATCCAAAAAAATCACTAAAGGTACAAAATTGTAAAAATTACTCTTTCGAACATGATTTATCATCAATGATCTATCTAGATCATTTATTAAATCTGCTGGACATACAGGAATTAGATCCCTTTGGAATAAGAATATCCATAAACAAGATCAATCCCTTATTAAAGAGAAAAGATCTGATCCCATTACATGCTTTAGCTCTGGAGACTATGTATATATTTATTTAATATTCATTATAATCGGTATAAATTGAAGTAGAAAATTAAATTGTGTTCAGTTATGTTATAGAAAGAGTAGTAAAAGTCAGTTTTAAAAAACAGAGGTTAAAAACCCTCAAACCTGTGTGAACGTAAATAGATACAGCTGGGTCCTAATGGGTTAAAAGTAATTTATTTTTGTTTGGCAATAGCTTGTGTGCGTTACTAAATTAAAAAAAACAGGCAGCACCAGGCACTCTCTTCTGTAACTGTTCCCATGTAGCTATTTCATACCGTGTCTGAACATGATGTATAGGAAAAAGAAATGTGTATTTACATGGCTGGGACATGCAGAATTCTTTGGACAGAATGAAGGTCTTTTTTCTTTGTCAGTGGCAGAGACTTCTGGTACAACTTTTGGCTTTAAAGGGACACACTGCATAAATATATTGGATTTTGGTTTTGTGAAGAGATCTGTGTGATCTATACCATGAAGCTGAGCTCAAATTTCCCTTCTTCATTTCTCTGCTTGCGTATGAGTAGTAAACATGGCCATAATTCAGAGGATATTCACCCAAGATACTGGGGCTTGTTAATCTTTAACAGCCTAACAATAATGTTAGAATTGTTACTGACTATGTGCTACTTCTCTCAATGTTATTTTGTTAAGGGTAAGTTTGTACTAGGGCTGTTAGGATGCCAGTTTAGATTCTGGTTTCTTCTTAGATTTTTGTTGCAAATGCCTTGTTAGGAACGAATGCCTGAATAAGAACAAATGAAAAATCCCACTTATTCTGTTAAGTAGACAGTTTTTTTGTCATAAACCTGTTGAAAGAACATTACTCTGAGCTCTATGGACTGTGTGATACTGGATTATTTGCATGGGATAAAAAGTATGCAGGTTTCTCTCAACAAGACAGAAATTCTATAGGCTATATCAACATGTCACCTTTGATTTAAATGGTTGATTTTGAAAAAAGAAAACTTGGAGTGATCCTTCTCTGTAGGCACATTTTTGTATCTAATAATGCTGTACAGTGTCAATATGTCTGATTTCCAGGGAAGACGAGATGTGCTTTGTGTTTAGACCAATCTATAAACATACATATCTTTTTCATCTAAATAGTACTGTTTACTGCAGGAAGTTGGGTTCCGTAAATTAAATATACAGTGGCTCCAAAAACATACCATACAGAAGCAATTTGTGGCCTCTGGTTTCCTTTTATATTTTTCTCAAATACCTGTTCTGATATAACCTAGATAAACGGGTGTAATTTGGTTGAGCTGTAGAAACACCCAAAGGTAAAAGGTACTGCATGTAGGGTAAGTGAGAAATATAGTTGTGCATTTGGATGAGTGTGATATTTTTTTATTTTTTATTTTTTGTGAGGCTGCTGCATTGAGATTTCTTCGCAACTTGTCAAAGGTTTTACTTGTGGTTTCGGAGCCTGAAATATTAGTTAAGGAGAAGCTGAAACTGGAGCCTTGTTACAGAATAATCTTTCACACTGATAATCAACTGTAATTAGCCCTCTGACACTACCCTGAAACAATGAGCTACCCTAGCCCTTTCCCTCTTCCTATTTTGTTGAGTATATTAAAAGATACTGAAAGAGGGTTCTCGAGGTGTCCTAGAAGTAACTGCTCTCCATTACCTGTAGGTATTTACATATTTTGACTCCTTTTATTTATCAGGCTGCTTTTTTTTTTCTCCCCTCTCTCCCCCGATTGTACTATATAGTAAAATGAATTTGGTTATAACGTGAATGCATCTTCAGTGGTTTATTTGGTTTTTTTAATTAAAACCTTAGTCAGACAAATCTCATTAGACATTTTCCATGTCGTTAATTTATAAAGAAAACATTGCGTGTATTAAAGTGTAATTTTAGTTAGTGTATAACATGACTAAAATTATTAATGACTGTTCTGATAGTCATTACTCTCTGACCCTCTTCCTCCTTGGAAATCTACAGCAGCTGTAATGACAGAATACTGTGTACAGTTACAATGTTTATCAGATATTGCTGAGGATGCTAGACAACAATGATGACATTTGTGAAAAGACATCATACCTATTTCTGCTCCATACTTTTAGCATTTAGGAAGCTTGGACTGTGATTTATTAGAAAATATTTAGGTTGAGAAGCATGCAGATGAGGGGGAAGTGATCCTGTTCTATAATGTTATCTAAATAGTTCACACTGCAAAGCGTGCATTCAGTTCAGATCGAAGCTAAAAGGTACATGGAAACCCCAGTTTCTTACAGGCTGCAGCTCATTAGAAACATGAGAAATCTTTAATATCCTCTTCTTTTTTATATAACCTCTTGGGTTGTTCCAAAATATTCAATGTTACTTTGACTAGACTATGTTCTGTAAATCTTTGTCAAGATGTTATTAACATTGACACTGACTCCCGCAGTGCAAGTGACGTCTTCTGTCTCCCGTTTGGAGATAAAACATTGTTCCAGTCGCTCACTTGGAACCAGGAGATTGCCTGCTGCAAAAGCAGGCTATCAGCATTTATTAGTATGACATTCTTCACAGGTTTAAGACAAATGAAATGTTTACCAGGAATGAAGCTGTATAGGTGGTTGTTTTCTGTTTCTCCAAAGAGACAGGAGAATGCTTTTCTCTTCGACTTGTGCATGTATGTACACACATATGCATGTGCACAGAGACCGTGTAAGACTTAATATTTACAAATTGCATTCTGTCTTTAGGTTTTATTGTTGGTGGATTATGCTAACTCAGAACTATTATGCATAACACTTTGAAGTTGGCCATGGTTTTTGAATTAATAGCGCATAATTTTTGGACAGGAAACGAAGAGAGTTTATTGCTTTAATTACAGTGTAATGTTCATATTAAATATATTTATATTTTTAAATTCCAGTTTTAAGGAGGTTTTAATAGAAGCTAGAGCTGATGAGGCAAAGCAATGCAAAAAGGCTGTTCCAGATGGCATATATCCAGAGGGAGACATTTGTGTATTGACAATGGCGGAAATATATGAGAAGAGAAATAAGTAACGAGTATGAGACTAGTGAAGAGAATCCGAACGAGAATAGTTCAGGATTCAATCTGTTGTTGTAAGGAAAGAGTAGCGGTATTCTCTACATGCTATAATCTGATCCCAGGGAAAGATACTGAAAATGGTAAGTGCTTCAGTCAAACGATAGAGGAAAGCAAGAATGAGTCAGCAGGGCAGCTGGAGATGAAATTGCAGAGCAGGAGAACAAAAATTTTGCAAATACGGGAATAAAGGGAGAAGATGATGAATTTATAATGAAGGTTGGTCTGGAGGTGATGGTAGGCACGAAAAAGTCATTTTTATGGGTTGGAAACAGATAAAGCTCCGTTGTGTGAGGCTTTAGTTACTGTCATGGGTAATTTGGCAGACCACTGATCTAATCTGGCACAATGGTGATTATTCCTTGTGTTGGGGGGTATTGTCCTTCTCCAAGGAAAGCACTCTGTGAAGCTGAATGTTTGCATTGGACTAACTGTGTTCAAAATTAGGTGAAAGAAATATGAAAAACAGTGTTTAACATTAAAAATCTTCTTTCCCTTTCAGTGTTGTTTAGTAGTGGTAACACCAACTTTATGACTACCTTATAACTATCTCAGTTAAAGGTTAGAACTAAATATTGTGTCATGGAGTGTAGGCTCTTTAGTTAAAAGCAAGTAACAGTTGCTAGCTTTAATTGTAAAGGTGTTTTTTCTTGCTAAATGCCTAATTGACTTGCTGAGTGTCTGCTTACCTTCACAGTGCAATGTAACTTTAGTTCAAACTCCTCAATTTTCTTTCAAATTTGTCATTTAGCTTTTAGCCCAGTGCTTTTTGTTGGTGTTTTTGTTTGTTTGTTTAATTTAGGTATTTATTTCTTCTTCATGGGCTTTTTTCTCTGTTTTAGAGAATGCCATGCCACAGGCAGAGTGCACCAAGGGAGACATACTTTTACCTCCTCAGATACTAGCCAGCAAAGGTTGCTGGGACTGTGACCTCAGATTACAACTTCTTAATAGTAAGGCAGCTCAGTAGAATGTGATTTTCTTTTTGTTGAACCAGAATCATTTTTTTTCCATTTTAGAGGCCACTGAAAATTTCGTTCAGCTATAGTGTGCCAGCACATATGCATGCATATCACTCATTTCTGCATGCCTGTAATTTTCTAATTGAAGAATACTTTTAGTGGAAAAAATTCTTCAGTCTCCTTTGGCCACCTAAACACATTTCTCCTTGATATTTAATAATGGAACAGAAGTCCTTTTTGCTTTCTTTTTTACCCAATTCCTTATTTATCAGTGACCGTACGCAGAGTTTCATAAATTGCAGAACCACTAAAAATTACCCTGCTTGCAAATATTGATGTGCTACCTGTTACTTTTTAGCTTCCATCTGCCATTTCCTACCCATCACGGCAGACTCCTCACTCTGAGTCTGCTGACTGGAATATTGGGTAGTGCCTGGCTGACTGATTTTCCTTTGCAATTCAAAATAAAGGGTAGCAAAGAGCTTCTGTAGCCACCTCCTGGAAATAAGTGATTGTTGTTGTTCTGCAGAGGAAAGTAGGTTTACTTTGTGATGCTGTCAGTTAAAGAGAATAAATATGCTGAATTAAACAATGTTGATTATAATTTAAAGCTAAAAAAATTTAAGAGTTCCTTTTTACTCTGGCAGAAAGAGTAACAGTTATGACCCTTGTGAAGTTAGTGAATCTGTTTTTATAATGAAAATGATAGTGATATGGTATAGACATGCTCCAGTGGCTGTATCATTGCCATCTTTTCAACTTTCTGAAAGTGGTATCTATCCGTCAACTACTGATTTAGTTTCCCTTATTAAAATCACCCACAAGGCAAAAGAGACACTGGTACCTACCTAGACAGTTGTATATTTTTGAATATTTCTCCTGTGACTGCTCTCTGTTTGCAGTCAGAAAACGTTTTCTTTTTGCTATCCTAATTTATTGTGTAGTATACATTATATAGTGTATCTGAATATTCTAGCATGTTTTTTCAAGTTAGTGTGATAAATATGAAATGCAACATGAGATTTAGTTGCTATAGCTTCTGCAGAGAATGAGCCATTTGAAAAACCCTTCTGAGCAGTAAGGCAACATGCTAACTTGATGACATTGGAATTTGGAAGGGAAGAATTTTCAAGGGCATGAAGGGAAGGGACGTGCTCAAGTGTCCTTGCAAGTGAGGGGCTCTGGCTGCATCAGGGATGGGTGAGTTGCCAGGGAGTGTGCTGCCCCCCTGCCCCTCCAAGCGGAGCGCCCCAAGTCCCAATTGGCAGAGAGAGGGCTCATCTCCTCTAAGGAACCCTGAGGCAGCTGCTGGAGCAGGTATGGAGGAGCACACAGCAAATAGAAATGGAGGATAAGAAACAAAAGAAGCATCAAAAGTCTTAGGGGAACAAAAAACTACAAAAAAAAAAAAAAAAAGAGAAATCTTTGTATTGTGGACATTTGCTTAAATAGAGCTGTTTTCTAGAGGACCTCTTGGTTTATCAAGGCACGTTGGATATAGTTATCAGTTTACACCAAAGCACGCTACAGGGTCTAAAATTATTATACTTCATTGTACAACAAAGATGGAGCTATCCTCGGTAAAGAACCTGCTAATACGGGCTTGTAATTTCAATTTTTCACACGTTTTTCACTCTGTGTTTCAGTAAAAATCTAATCTACCCAATCATTGCTTTAGGCTAATAGACTGTAATACAGTATAGTGTCAAAAATGTCAAACTTAATGAAAAAAAAAAAAAGAGGGGAATTCATAAGTGTTCACTGAAACCACTTCTTAGAATAGGTTTTTTTTTTTCCACAAGGTCTTTGCATTCTTTTTCATGGATTTTGTGGACTACTTAGTAATCGAAGCTGGAATAAAAAGGGAAATCTGTACTTCTGTGAGACTCTTCCAGGTTTAATGCATGTATTAAAGCTGTATGTCTATTAAATATATCTTTAAGAAATCATAGACGTATAATCTAAAATAAGAAAAGTTTTATGCTATGTATGCCAGATATATCTCACTGCAGCTTGCTGAGGCTTTTTAAAATGAGAAACAGCCAAAATAGTCAAATTCTTCACCTCTAAAATAGTTAAAATTTTCTATTGTAAAGTTAAAAGGAGAGAAGGAATATATTCTAGACTATTCATGCTATTTAATTGCAACAAATAGTTTAATTACCTGACTCACTCATGTATGACAAACCCCTGAAATCTCATAGGTAATTTGATAGTACATACAAGATGAAACACCTGCATGTCAATACTTTGGTCCATTTGCATAACTCCCTTAAACAGGGAGGCAATGGGAAATCTGCAACAACAATTTAACAAGTCTTTATGTGTTCGTTGCTGTCCTTCCATCTCTTCCATTAATATTTATTTTGTTTTTCTCCTTCATGCAACAGCAGTAATGCTGATGATGCAACCCCAGACAGTCATTTCTGTGTAATAGCTTTGGGCATGAAATGCTTGATTTGCACTCCTGAGCAGCTATCACAGGCTTCCCTCCCCAGGTCTGTATGTGCGAGGGGTCATGAAAATGAGGAGTTTTCTTAAACTTTAGGGATGTGGGTAATGCACAGCGTGAAAAGGGAATGCACTGAATGAATGTTTGAGAACAGTGGAGTTCAAAGCAGGAGTAAGAAACAAACATTTTGCACAAAACAGAATTATTTGATTCAGTTCTTGGGTGTCTGCTTTTATGAAAGAGAAAAATTAGAGCATGAGGCAAGAAAAGAAACAGATTCTCAGTTTATCCTACCATTTATAAAGCTGTAACAAAAACTGTACACAGTAATAAAGGAAAACTTCTTTTCCTGCAGACAAAGACTATCTGGAGTCATGATGACTTTCTGCATAGTGACTTAGGGAGTAAATGCAGAAGGAAAGATGATCATATGCCAATATATTAAGTAGTCTACTTTTGAAGACTCTCAGAATGGTCAACAATTACAGCATTGCCATTTTGTTTTTTCTTCCATTTAGAATTTCACAAGATCCACACCCCCACACACCACACCACCACCACCACCCCCCTTGTATGTGTTTAAGAGATATTACAACCTTCCTTTCAGTCCTCTCTAATGGTCTTGGCTAATATGGTAAATGTCACATATTGTTGAAAATGTTCTGAAAAACTAGCGTCACACATAAATCTGAGACTTAACAATTTGGATCATTCTGTCTTTATAATCAAAACTTGAGTGAATATCCAGAAATAAAAAATTAATTTGCAGTTGGAATATGTAAAATCGTTTGACCTAGGTGAAAAAGAAATAATCTGAAGATAGGAGAGCTCCTGTAAATGTAGTGAGAAATAAGGGTAGATGACTAAGTGTATACTATAAAATACACTATATGTTTTTATGCTACTCCTATATGCTAACAGGAGTATAAATGGTTAGGAGCTTATCTTCACACTTCACCCCTATAATTCTTTATCTGTGAGAGAGTCCTGTAAAAGCCAATGATAAGGTTAGTCTTAACCATCTGCCCCCAAAGTCTCTTTTCTGGAAGTCCACACGTGCATGCACAGAAATGGACCCCACAGGGTCACTGGCCTTGTGTATAACAAGCTCTTTGGGCCTATCTGAATGAGAAGGACTTAAGTGCAGAGAGTTACTGTTTAAAGTTAGATACAATTCATCATATAGTTATGAATTAAATCCAGTACTATTGGATCTCCACAGTGAAGAGTTTCTTGCTGTTTGAAAATAGTGCTGGCTACATTTTCTATATCATTCAAAATATTTCTATTCATTTAAAAGGAAAACTTTTGGGTGGGAGTGAGTTTTGGGGGGAGGAGATTGTTCCAACAATACTGCTGCATCCATTGAAGGTATGTCATGATCTTAACCAAAAGCCATTTGCTTGTTAAATAACTACATTTTTATGGTCAGCAATGTGCAAAATAAATAGCCTGTTTTCTGTTTTAGTACTGGATTTCCCTTTGGCTTTGCACAAAAAAAAAAAAAAAGAGAGGATTGCTAGAACTATTTCTATATCTATATCTATAATAAATTACATTAGAGATATTACTCAGATACCACTAACTGGAGAGTTACTTTAAGGTAGTAACAAAATCTTATATATGTTAGAAGTACTTACTAAACTCCTAACTCCTAGATTTTCCTTTGACTTGAGGGAAAGTTGGGGTGACTCAGCATCTGTGGAAGACCAGCTTTAAAATGTGTCTATGTGTACATATATATGTGAAGTCAGAAGCCTAGTCCATGCTATGGATAATTTGATGAAAGCATTTTGACCTATTTTTATTAATCAGAATCTGAGTGATTCTACATGAAATACATTTCTTAAGTGAAATGACTACACTGGAGTCTATTCTAGAACTTTAAAGGAAAAAAGACTCGGTTACTGTTACCATATCCTGCAGCCTCTGTTTTAACTACTTTTAAGTCACTGTCATGATCTCATCCTCTTTCAATTTCTTTTATTCCCTCTAGATTTTGTTTGTATTTTGTTTAATAAAACGTGGTCTAAAATGAAGAGCCTTTTTTCCATTCAGTACTTTATAGCAGTGATGGTGATTAAAAAAACAAAAAACCAAAACCAAACCAACAAACAAAAGGTCTGGAGGTGACTTTGATGTATCGGTTGAGCCAAAAGTCTTCAGACTTTCTTAATAACAAGAACCAAAAAAAAAAAAAAGCTTGAATAAACATGTCATTTGATCCTATATTTTTTTTAATTTATATTTTGAAAAGTTGTCTTTTAAAACAAATTTAAGAATAATTCAGAAGGAAACTTTATTTTTAAAAAGATCTACCATTCCACCTCCAACAAAAGAAAATATAATAAAAAAAGTAGAAACATAAAAGCAGAGTAAAGATTACCCTTCTGTTCATTAAGGATAACTTACAAGATTTGGTTATAATTTGCACTTACTCTAAGTAGATATCCAGACTTATGATTGGATTCCTGCCTGTACAGTTCTTGAGTATTCCCGCTCCTCAATTCTCCTCATAATCCTCTCTAGTTCTTCACTCACTTTCTTTCAGATATTACAAAAGTATACATGATAAAACCATAGACACAACCCTGGACCATAGGAAAAAAAACCACACCCTGTGTGGAAGATGTAATTTATTCCTTAAATCTTTCACAGCTGTGAACTGTGATATCAGAACAATTAAACTGTGACATCAGTAGTGTAGCCAACAAAAGAACTAAACTTCTAGGAAAGGATGATCATCATGTGTGTGTTCGTAGATACGTTGTCGGTGATTCTGTTGAAGAATGAAACTTAAGAAATATATCTGCACACATTAGGATGGCATTTCTGTGCTATAACTATTACATTATTGGGAAAGAACATCTCAATATAAGTAACAGGTATACAAGTAATCAAAACCTTAGTTTTTCTCCTTAACTTAAAAAAAAAAAAACAACAAACAAAGCCAAAACATCAAAAAGGAATGAATCAAATTGTTTTTATGGTTATGTAAAGCACTAAATGAGTTTCTGTGGTGGTTTAGTGCTGGCTGGAAGCCAGACGTCCACCAAAATCAGTCTATTATTCCCCTTCTTAGTTGGACAGGGGAGAAAAAATATATTAAGAGGCTCAAGAGTCAAAATAAGGACAGAGAAATCATCCTCTCATTAATGACGTGGGCAAAACAGACTCAACACAGGGTGCAGGAGAGAAAGCTAATTTATTATCTAATTTATTACACTACGCTAAAGAGAAACAGTGAAAACCCAGAGTCAGGAGTGCAACCAAATATCTTAAAACAAACACAACTAGGTCTTAAAACACTTTTACCCCCACCACTTCCTCCTTAGCAGACTTTAGTTAGAAGTTTGCTCCCTTCTTCCCTGTCGTTTGCAGCCCAGGAGGGGCAGGGACTGGGGAAAACGGGGGTCTCTGTAACACCTTCCCCCCACCCTATAAGCCTCCCCCAGCAAACCTGTTTCCAGTGCAAAACTCTCGCTCATCTCTGTAGGTTGCAAGTGCTGGCAGGGCTCATCCCAATGTATGTCATGGTGTATCCTCAATGTCTCTACCTGCTCCATCCAGCGTGGAGCCTCTCCACGGGCTGCAGGGGGGTCTTGGCCTTTTCCATGGATTTCTCCATGGGCTGCAGGGACATCTCTCTCTCATGCACCTGGGGCACCTCCTCCTCCACCCTTCTCTACCTTTGGTGTCTGCAGCTGCTTACATGTTGGCACTCCATTCTCTGGTGGCAAAATGCAGCTACTTCTGGGTCTTTTTCTCCTATATGTGATTCTCAGAGGCGCTATCAGAGTGACTTTGGCCTTGAATTGCCTGGTGTTTATACTTTTTGGCTGGCAGAGCGTTCCAGCAGCCATTTTCTGCAGCCCCTGGTCTCTCTGTCAGTACCCAACTACGCAAAACTGCAACAGTTTCCTTTTAAATGTGGAATCAAATGCAGTTTGAGAATTTCTCCAGTCATACTTCTGAAATCCGTCTTTAAAAGACATAGATGTTTTGAACTGATAATACTGTTGCAAAACATTTTTATAAGTTAATTTCTTGCAGAGGGCTGGTGTTCATTCTTAGATTTGAATTAAGGTGTTTGGATGAAGCGGAGGGAAATTATTTTACTTTCTAACATATAAAATAAATATTGAAACAGAATGTAGGCTCAGCTTTTTATATTGGCTTATCTGAAATGGCTTGACTTTATATATGGCCATGTCTATAAGATGCCATTTATAGCTATTTAGAAGTCACTTTACAAATACTAAAATATTGCGCAGAACTGCATAATTTCAAGCACAATGGCTCATAAGTGCCATGGCGTGTTCTTTTCATTATGCATGGTGCATAAAATGTCACATTATAAACTTATAATGAATACCTTCTAAGTATTAAATATACTCTTTTGGCATATTAATATTATGCTGTGGATCTGTTCTGGAGGATAGCAGTTCTATACTTGCATTTTTAATTCAGTTTGACGATTATCACCGAGTGGGAGATTTCTGAGGCGAGTACAAAATGCTGTGATGCCTTTGTGTGTTTGGCAGGGCTGGAGGCTTGGTCAAGGTATTCTTGCCCACCAGCAGTACCCATCTGACTAGTCACCTGCGAACCTGCAGGCCTTTAGGACAAAGATGGCAGAAGATGCTTTTAAAGACAGGCTGGCTGAGAGGTGCTCTATGAAATTACAAGTATTTTTGGTGCTAATTAAATCAATAATTAAACCCAGGGGTTTTGAAGTTATTTTCTCCTATTGATTTCAGGGACATTGCTCAGATTTAAAAAAAAAAACAAAATGTATTCAGGTGCTTTTCACTTTAAGGATAAAATGCTTTGTAACTCACAGGATTAAGCCTGAAATTCTTTTAGTTTTCTCAGATCTTCACTTGTCTCATCTAAAAGAGAAAGTGCTACACATTTATTATAACTCTGAAGAGACATAAAACTGACCAGTAACTTCTGTCTTCCATTACAACCATTTTATTTATTTCCTTCCACTGTGTTTAAACATGAAATTTAGTTTTTTGAACAAGTAAATAAACCTAATTCTGTGCTTTATGCAATATGTTTCAAGGTATTTTGGAAGGGTTTTTAATTTTTTTCTTTTACGGAGTGCTTTCAAAAAATGCACGTCACCTGCCCATATAAGAAATGAATGAGAAATATTTTACAGTTGTTTGGTTGGGTTTTTTTTATACCATGCATGCATGTTGTTTTTTCTCTTGCAAATATGTAATGTGTTACATTTCTAGTTCCAGGGATTATAAATAAACATACATCATGAGATGAGGTTGAAGTGGCAAGCTACAAACTTCAGGAAATCATCATACTGAGATGAAGTTAAAATGATGAGATCTTTTCTTATCTTTCCTTAGGTGCACATAAGGTTAGTTTGTGCCAGTGTAGTTTCTCTAAGCTTGACTTTGTGCAGCCTGTGACAATGGTCGTATTTATTGAAAATGTATGTTTTAGCATCTCCTCCTGTAAAGTTTTAGCACTGCAGAACATTAGGTCTTTTACAAAGAACTGGAACATGTTCCAGGTAGATCTATCCAATTGTTTCTCCTTAGACCAATCACTCTCCTGGACTTTCTCTGCTGTGAATAGATGAGGCGATCTTAAGCAATTAGCGTAGGTATTTACCACATTAAAATTAGAAATGGGGCTATAAGAAAATCAGGAAGCAGTTTATTTGACTGGGGAGGGGGAGTAGGGAGATCTTAGATGAAGTGAAGAAACAGAATTTTTGCTACATTCTCAATTTTATTTATTCAGCTTCTGGAGGGGAAAAAAATAAAATTAAGCTGACACATAGAAAAAGCATAATGGGACTGGAGCATAAACATTTCAAGTACTCTAACTTTTTTTGCCAGATTTTAAAAAAAAAAATATATAAAAATTTGTGATTCTATAACACATTTATGAACACCAATAGACAGAACTTCATTGAATTATTGAGGCTGAATTCTGTTCTTTATAACACTGCTGTATTTGAGATAGAAAAAAATGAAGTGTTAGAAAAACATGGGCAAGGTAATAGAAACGTCTCTAAACTCCAGGATGGTTAAGGTTGAAGAAGAAATTAAATCCTATCCAGGCTCCATCCCAGCATTTCCCATCTTGGAGAACATGGTGAAAGTACTGAGAAGAATTTCAAAATTATGTTTTGGTCTTATGGCCGCCCTCTAAACTCCTAAAAGTGAATTAAGAATGGTGGTGGTGTTTGCTGAAATTAAAGTATTGGTGCCATTTTGCTCAACAAAGAAATAGTTTGGGGATTTTCTTCTGGTGTTAGTTTAGAAATAGCATGTTCTGGCTGGACTCTCCTGTCCGTTAAGTCTGCTTACAAAACAAACCCCACAGAGTTATTTTAAATGATGAACTCTTAACACATCTTTTTTACTGTCTTCTCTACTACTTGTTTTCTTCTTTGTTTGTTTATTCTTTTTCTCTTTCATATCCTACAGGTCAAGCTACCTTAGAATCTGTGCTGTTGACTTGCTAAGAAACATCCCTGAGAAAATTCTGAATGCTTGTTGAGATAGATTAAAGATTGCTTTGGTAGGGCTACAGTAGCCTCAGGTCAGTTCCTCCCAGTGAGATGTATAGGATAGCTCTTCTGAGTTTGCTGCGTACTCTGATTAAACCTGCTGCGCTGACACGGTGTCACGGACAGAATCTAAATGTGGTTGTGTGAGAGTCACCACAGCTGGGTTTTGCCTGAACATTCCCAATTCAGCTAACCCCTGGCTTTCACTCCCAGGCTCTGGGAGCGTCTGGGCTGCATTTGCAGAGATTGGAACAGGAGGTGTTGGGCACGGGGCTTATTAGGCAAATAGTCGCGTGCTCAGGCTCCCTTATGGAACAGCTTCACGTTGTACCTCCTCTTGTTAACGCTAACAGCTATCTCTGTCCTTACATAACCAGAGTGATTAAACAGCTACCTACTTCAGAGTTTCAAGTATCTATCTTGCAGTTTAGATATTAAAAAAAAAGCAGAGCTAGCAGGGGAACAAAATACCAAGGAAAAGTAGTGTGCTTTCTGCTAGGAGTGCTACACTGAAATAATCATAATCAGGTGGAAATGTAGGGCTTCCAGATTTTGTGAAAGCATTTCTGTGTGTGGTACTAGAATAAATACCATGTGAACTGCAATAAGATACAACTTCAACAGAAGGATATATGATAATATAACCAATTATGTCAGTAGCACTATCTGTAAGACAACCTATCTGAAATCTTGTTTTCTATGTACATTTTCTATGTAAAGATTATTTCTGAAATGAAACTTCTGTTTTAGTCAGGGATAGACATTAGCAGGGTATACAGAGAGAACAGTTACTTCAAAGAAAAAAAAAAAATCCCTTTTTAGTAGCTATCCTTATAAAATCAAACCCAGTACTTGAACCATTTAATTTCAAACTACACTCCCCCATTTAATAATTTTATGTGTGGGGTTTTTTATGGGGGGTGGTGGTAGGTGTTTCTGAGCAGGAGGCTGTTTTCTAAACTTTAAAAGTATGTCTTATAGTGAAGTCGTGAATCAGCTTTTCATAGGAAGGAAATTTTAACCCTCGGGAAACTGGGATGCATAGTAACCCCCAGGTCTTGATATAATTAGCCCAACCATCTGGTTGACATTCATATTGATGATTAACATTTTTATTTGCTAGGAAATAATTGTGTTACTTTTAGCAAAGATAATTTTGCCACTCACATGTCAAAATGAAGTACAATAGATATCATAGCAGAAAGCTAGCTATTTTGCATTTCCAAATCTAACATGAAAAGTATTTACAACAGTATTTGTAACAGTTAAGTGTTAAAATGATTACTGAAGCTGTGCATTCAAATCTTGTCTTTTCTCAGTAGACCTTTACCAGTGGAAAAATCCCATAGATATCCATCAAAATGAAACTTTCAAGGACATAACTTGTTATTAGCCAAAATTATTTAATAGCCCTTGGATAGTTTACAGTTGTTTGGATCTGCAGTATTAATTCTGCATTATCCAACTTCATGCATATGTTATTTAATATATACCGAACAATCAGCTAAGTGAATTCTTCGTTCTATCCAGCTTCTCATTTTCTCTGAAAACAAAGCATTGCAGAGACAGTCTTTGAGATAAAACAAAATAATTATTTGAGAAAAATGATGCCAGGTAACGCCAAAAATGTCTTCAGGGTAACAGTATTGATTAGCATTTTTAAAGTTTTGATAGCTAATAGTTTTAATTTTTTTTTTTTTTTTTGCCTTAAGGATTTGAGAATTTTTGTGCAAATCCTTTGGTTTAACATGACAGTCACATTATTAATTAACAGAAATTGGAAAGAGTGGCTTCAACTAACTGCTAGCTGCATAATTTATTAATTTATATACAGTATAAATATTTCTGGGTGTATGCCAAAGGAATTAATAATCACAGGAATAATATCACTGAACTTTCATATCAAGGAGGCACGGTAATATTTTATTATAACATTTGAATTAATGTGCAAATTTAACATCCTTATTCAGTGCTATGCTTATTACAAGTTAGAGAAAAGCCTGATAGCATTACAGACCTAGAAGTAGGGGAGCACAACTCTGAAAAAAACCACTCACACAAACAACATATAAAGGCTGTTTTTGGTTTTGTAATTGGGGAATATGAATAGTGGAAGGAAACCTAGCGTTATCATCTTTGGTTGGATGCCTGATGATTAAAAAATGAAACAAAAAGACACCACCATAACCACCAAACCCTCTGAGAATGGCTAATATTTATACCTTATTGAACTGCTAGATCTATCTTATTTTTCTATGTAATAGAGAAGGAAATTAATATTTTACCACACATGCTTAGCTGATAATGATGCTAATAATATTTTTTGTTATTTTTACAGGGGGAAATTAGAATAATTTTTGTAACATTTTTCATTTTCTGATACTTGAACTTGTCACACTTGTATATCTGGTTGTTCATTTTTGCTGTCTAGATTTTAATAACTCAGTTTTAAAATACTTTGTCCACTTATTAATTGCTTCTCCAAGTAGATTATATGTGGACAAAGAACATGTTGAAGGCAGACATTGCATGGGCTTCTCTGTATTTCATTACATTACATTGCTATTTTCCTTTCATTTGATGGCACACAGCAACTTCTTGCATTGTGATTTTGTACATTGAGCCTCTTAGCTTTCAAATACACTGGAGGCTGCACGATACAGTTGTGGGTATGTATTGCTCATTGAAGTGACCTTTCCTCAGCATCAAGAACAACAGCAAGTAGCAACTACCAGAATATTCTTACAAGTGTTATGAGTTGTTAGTGATCAGAAAGATTTCACTATATGATGATACGCTGAAACTTTACTTTTCAAAAGACACACAAATTATCTTTCCAGCTGTAAGTATTATGTAATGGGTAGATAGGGCTTGTATCACGGATTCAAAGTTTCTATAACAAGTTTCTTAAATTCCCATTGTGAGGCATCTAAACATGACCTTTTCTTTGCAAAAGGCTGAAAAAGGCTCCCTATATCCTCCTACTAGGTGGCTTTTTCTTATTAAATGCCCTTTTTCTGTGGAGTATGACTTAGGCCTTTTTTCCTGTTGCACCATGATTTTATTGTCCTTTTTATACACTGTAGTCTTTCTCTCTCTCTCTAGACTCAGTACTTTTATTTCAGCCACATTGAGAATTTTATTTTAACTGCACTATTTGTTTAACATTAACAGAGTCCTCGTGTGGAGAGTAATTGCAATAGTTTTATGTGAAGTATGTAAGTCTCCAAGAATAGCAAATACAATTGCTTTTGTTAATTGCCTATCCCTTATTTTGCCTCAGGCTGACTATTCTAAGTCATGCAGAGCACCAAATTTTTAAAATTTCAAAGAAAAATGTAAAATATGGAATTGGTAATAAAGAATAGGCCATGGTTTTGATTTTTTTTTCTTGTGTGTTTTTTTCAATTAAGGGAAGATAATTCTTTTATTTATATCTGATTTTTAAAGCTATTGATACCTTTACTAGTTGAAGTCTTTCAAAGACCAGCATGCTTTATCTTTAAGATTTTATTCTTAATACTGCTCCAGTGAATCTAAGTTCACTCATGTCATGTTACTGAAAGAAAGGAAACAAAACATTTTTGTGCCAGTCAGGCTGTCATAGTTACATCATTATGAAGTACACAAGGGAAGGAAAAAGCTGATTATCATAGAATCATAGAATGTGTAAGGTTGGAAGGGACAGGCCATCTAGTCCAATCCTCCTGCAGTAAGCAGGGATGTCTTCACTAGTTCAGATCTCTCAGAGCCCCATCAAGCTTGACCTTGAATATCTCCAGGCATGGGGCCTTCACTACCTCTCTGGGCAACCTGTTCCAGAGATCTACCACATTCATATTGAAGAACTTTTTCCTAATATCCAGCTTTTTCCTAATATCCCCTTTTCTAGATTAAAACCATTATCCCTTGTCCTACTGCTACATGCATTCATAAATAGCTTGTAGAAAACTACTAGGTTGGTCAGGCAGGACTTGCCCCTAGTAAAGCCATGCTGGCTGTCTTGAATTACCTCCCTGTCCTCCATGTGCCTCAGCATAGCTTCTAGGAGCATCTGTTTCCTGATCCTCTCAGGCACACAAGTGAAGCTGACAGGGAGGTAGTTCCTATCCTTTTTAAAAGTAGCCGTGATGTTTCATCTCTTCCAGTCACCAGGGACTACACCTGATCGGCATGACTTTTCAAATATCATGGGGAGTGGTTTAGCAACTGCATCAGCTGATTCCTTCAGGACTCTGGGATGCATCTCATCAGGTCCCATGGACTTGTGTATGTTCAGGTTCCTCAGATGGTCACAAACCTTATCTTCACTTACAGTGAGAGAGACATTGTCTACCCAGTCCCCATCTTGAGGGCCCTCAAATGAGGAGAGAGGTCGCCAGTGGAGACTGAGGCAAAAAAGTTGTTGAGAACCTCAGCCTTTTCTTTAACAGTTATCACTAGTTCATCATTATCGCTCATCAAGGGGTAGGTATACTTTCTTTAACCTTCCTTTTCTTGTTCATGTATCTGTAGAAGCCCTTCTTGTTTTTCTTGGCATTCCTTGACAATTTTAGTCTCAAGCACGCCTCGGCCTTCCTGACCTTGTCCCTACACAACTGAACAATATCCCTGTTGTTCTCCCCACTTCCACTACCTGTATAGGTCCATCTTGCCTTTTAGTTTGACCAGCAGGTCTTGACTCAGCCATGTTGGTGTCTTGCCTTCCTTCCCTGACTTCTTACATCATAGGCATAAGAATTTAAGGAAACCTTAAATTTAACATTTTTCTCCCATTCTGTCCTTATGCATAGCCAACAAAAATCTCAACCCCCCCAAGCAAAACAGCTCCCCCTACCCCAGCTATAATAGCTGGCATGAATCATGCTCACCAAAGTAACTGTAAGACTCAAAATTCAGGAACTCTGACTTGTGCTCATATCCTGCTTGTTTCACCTCCCCTCAAGTTCAAAGTTAGCTAAAAAACCCCAAACCCAACCAAACAAAAACAAAACAAAAAACAACCCTGCTGTTATAAAGCCAAGAGAGAAGTGGTGGCATTAAGATGCAGCAACACACCGTGCTTAGCTGCATCGGGAGGCAGGACAGTGCACAGGACCATGGTTTTCTGTGTGACTCACTCAAACTTCCCTCCCTTAAATCCCAAACAGCTAGGGAATTGGAGAGGAGGCTAATGAACTGTTTTGTGAGTTAACCCTCATCTAGTACAGACAATGCTTAGCTCTGTATGGTACTTCAACTCTTATAACCATCCTCTTATGGTAGATTTTTTTGGCTTATTCCTTCTACTTATTATAATCAAGAGGATGGTTTAGTTGTTTGGGTTGTTTTATTGTTTGGGGTTTTTTTAGATTAATGATTTTGACTAAGTCTTCAGCAAAATGGTATGAACTGTTTCCACTGGTTTACATTGTATTAGAAGTACTTGTTTTGATATGATGACTATTTGAAAGCCATGATTATCAGGTCTATAAGTAAACATTGAAAGAAATTTTATAATTTCTAGCTAAGGGGAAACAGGAAGGAAATTATTTTTATTTGCTGTCTAAAGTACTACTTCAGTCTTAAGAATGAAATACTTAGTGTCACAGTTAAGAGACTATGCTTTTGAAAAACAAGTTGAAATTTCAAACTAAATGGAAAATGTGAAGAAAAATACCATTTGGGTAGGGAACAAAACATTCTTAAAGTGCTTATAAAAGCAAGCTTATAGAATATAAGAAAATACATTTTAAAGAAAAAAACAAAACACAAACATATCAAATAATTGTCTTCTTCCCTGAATGGATTTAATTATGACATAAGTTTTGGGAATTTCTATAATGCAGAAGACAGATTTTTTGCATTTTTGGGGGGTTATCTTTAATTATTTTTTCAATTGTGAAGGGCTTGAGAGTATAGCCTGAACTTTAACTCTTCTTCAATAAGTTCTGGGTTAGTTTTAGACAGGTAATCATAGAAGCAATTAGCGATGTTGTCCTGAGGCTCCTTTACTGCAGGTGCAACTGTCTGACTGCTGTTTTGTAATTACTGTAGAATTCTAACCACCCATATGCATCAGATAAGTTGTACAGTGTGCTTCAAATAAGTGAAAACCCCTTTCAAGTTTAAATAAGTACTTAATAACATAGGTTACTCTATTATTTAGTCGCAAACCTACTCATTGTTACGTTATTTGGTTTGTGAGACTCAAAGCTAATGGAGAATTTGTCATGTAATTGGTTAAATTGTTATGGAAAAATGTTGAATAACAGTGCTGATTAAAACATTGAAGCTAGAATTCCTTGAAATATGCAAAAAGCTTTAAATGATTACAGAGGCAATGCCAACTTTAGGATTTTTGGTTTTGAAGTCTTTGAAGTCTGACTTTGCAGAACAGATTGTGAATCCCTGGCCCATTACACACCTGCAGAGATGTTGGTGTTTTATTTCTCTTGGGTGAAACAGCAGAAGCCCAAACCATGTTAATCACTGTCAGAACCAGTTGTATAAAATGCCAAAATGCAATGAACCAGGAATTTTATAATAAATATGACAATAGAGTTTAAAGTGTTGTTTTGTTAGGCTTGCGATTTGTTGTAATTTATCACTTACGATAGTACTGGAGAGGAAAAATATCTGGGACCTCCAAGTGATCCTTTCCCTTGAAAGAAATTGTCCTGTATTTATATATGTATGTATGCTGTTTAAAGATGAAGGAAGAAAAACTGAAGTGCAGCTATGAGATGTGTAATGCATGCATTTTAAATATATGAAATTAAAATGCACTAAAATTCTCTGGTAATGTCTACCTAATGCACAGGTTCTATTTGAGATAATACAGAATGCATCACATTTTCTCTATAGAAAGGGCCTATATTATGTTGTCCTTCTACACAACAGTCAGTTTTAGCATATGAGAATGTTGGACTTGACCATTAGAGCGATGACACTACCAAAAGCCGAAAGAAGAAACAGCTGTCAGCTACATAGACAAAACCTGCTATCGTTTATCATGTCAGTATCCACAGTGCTCTCTGTGAGCGTAGCAAGAGTCGCTTCCGAATGTAGTTTTTAAGCAGCTTTGTAAAATAATTCTCAAAAGCCTTTTCTGGAAAAGGAACTGCTCCATTTCAGGCTCTTGCAACAAGGGAGCGAGTGACGGTGCTGTTCTAGACCATAACAGTACTCTTGTATTGCCACAGAGGCAAGTACAGTGCTCCTCTAGACTAGTGAATTCTGAAGTTACTGCATCACTTATCCAGGGATGACTGGGTCCTCTGAAATATGTTTAATTGAAAATGCAGATAAGGTGTCACATTCTAACAGAATTTCGAGATTCACTTTCTGATCTTAACCTCCACACGTTTATTCTGGTGATTAGCTAAAAGCGCAGGAGTAAACTAGTTTACCCCCCAAGAGTTACACCTGAAATTAAGCACTTAAGTAAAACTTTGCAAGATTCAAATTTCTAATATGCTTCTCCCCATGTTTTTGATATTGTCTGCTAGATACAGATTTCAAAGGTGCCTTGTAGGTAACAGTTGAAGAGTTGACCACATCTCTGTTGTTCTTCCTGCTGTGACAGTTTCTCTGTCACTTATCTGTATTACAATCTGGCTGAATTCCTCTGAACGCTCTTGACATTATTGCAGTATGTGTGTGTGATAGTCACTAAACCAGGTCACAAGGGTATGTTATAATTTCAAAGGTAGTTGCAGCTCTGGCTCTCACATAGGTGATCACTTATGTTTTCTATTCAGTTGGGGATATTGAAACAATTCGAATGGGGTAAATACATTTTGAGGAAGGGTGTGCTCCTTGGGGAGGGGATCAGAAGAAGAAAAATTACCCAAAACTTGGTCCTGAAAGACTTTATCAGGTTGGATGATTCTTTTTTTTTTTTTTTCCTAAGTTGGTCTTCCCAATCAATAGTAAAACAGCTGATATATTTCTCTGCAAGAAAAATAAAAATATATTTTGTAATTTTTAAAATTAATTATTATTTGTCACATGGTCATTTCTACATACTATGTCTCAAACACAGCTTTGAAATCGATGTAAATGATTTCTTGCATCCTGAGATGACTAAAAATGATATGATACTGTCATAGCATGATGAAATAAGCGTCCATATCTATCATAATGTCCAGTGGATCTGAATTAGTAATATAGTAGGATTCATCACTCTTCAAAAACACAGACAAGTCTTTCATATGGAGCCATAATATTATTTATGGTATTTAATATAATTTCCTGCAGGAGCTCACCTGAAATCACTGATACTTTTTGACCATATGGGTAAGAGTTTGCACTGTGAGCATTACTGCCAAATCCAAACTCAGAATTTTAGACCAAAAAATAAGTAGGTTGAATTTAGGAGCACATTTTTTGCTTCACTTGCCGTATTAGATATAGACAGGCTTTAAAAATACTTTTCTGTATTAAGATAATCCATTTGGAGTATCATTACTGTGAAACACCCATATTTTTTAATGCAGTAGAATGACAAGAAATTTATGCTGCACCTAAAGTTTCTCCTCATGAAAACCTAACGATCCTGGGCTTCGGTTTTCCAAACTTGTTTTTTTGAGTTTTGAATGTTGCTAACTTCCAAGCTTCCTCAAGAGAGAAAAACTGGTTCTTCTAGAGGAATAATCACAGAAAGTGTTTAATTTATGTAGTCCACATCCTAGAGGAACTTTTCACTGACTAAGGAAGGAGCCAAAAAAGTCCTGCATAAGCAAGCCATTGCTAATGGTCTCTCTTAAATAGAGGCACATGCATTTTAATCTATTTGTCCCTTTCAGTCTCGCCTACTGCTATTACTTTTAATGGCTTCCTTCCTTGAGAGACAAGTGCTTTTGAAGCCTATAGGTTATGACCAAAAGAATCTGAATATGCTCAAAGCAAGCAGCATTTTGACTTCAGGAAGCTTTCACATGCCCAATCTTTCCCTCTACTCCTATTTCTTACAACAGTGAAGCCCACTCTGTTTTCATTCACAATCAGAAAGTAAATCACTTCATTGTTGCTTGACTGAAAGTCTTACGTCCTAACAGAGTAACAGAATTGCACATTCAGTTATTACATGACTGCATGTTTTGGCATGACAGCTTAAAGCTCTGTGGTGGGTTGACCCTGGGTAGAAGACAGGTGCCCACCAAAGCTGCTCTTATTGCTCACCCTCCTCAGCTGAACAGGGGAGAGAATATATAACAAAAGGCTCATGGGTTAAGGACAGAGGGAGATTATTCACTAATTAACATCATGGGCAAAACAGGCTCAACTTTGAAAAACTAATCTAACTTTTACCAAGCAAAACAGAGTAATAAGAGCTAAAACCAAGTCGTAAAACATTTCCCCCACCCCTTCCTTCTTCCCAGGCTCAATTTTAATCCTGAATTCTCTCCATACTCCCCTGCCCCACAGCAGCACATGAGGATGAGGAATGGAGGTTGCGGTCAGTTCATCACACATTGTCCCTGCTGATACTTACTCCTCAGGATCTCTTTGCTCTCTTCTCCTGCTCCAGTGTAGGGTCCCTCTCATGGAAAACAGTTCTCCACAGACTTTTCTAATGTGAGTCCTTCCCATGGGCTGCAATCTTTGATGAACTGCTTCAGTGTGGGTCCCTTCCATGGGCTTCAGTTCTTCAGGAACAAACTGCTCCAAGGGTCAAAAGTCTTACCAGAAAATCTGCTCTAGCAGGGACTCCTCTCTCCTCAGGTCCACTGCTCCTGCCATGATCCTGCTTCAGCTCAGGCTCCCTGTGGGGTCACAGCCTCTTTAGGGGGTGTCCACCAGTTCCAGCATGTGGTCCTCCATGGACTGCAGATGGAATATGCTGCAGGGGAAGAGCGTGCAACAGATTCATGTGGTCTTCATGGGCTACAGAGGTATCGCTGCTCTGGTGCCTGGAGTGCATCCACCCGTTCTTCACAGACCTTGGTGGCTGCAGAGTTTCTCACATCATCTCACTCCCTTCTCTGTCTAGAAAACTTATCGCTGCTCTGGTGCCTGGAGTGCATCCACCCGTTCTTCACAGACCTTGGTGGCTGCAGAGTTTCTCACATCATCTCACTCCCTTCTCTGTCTAGAAAACTATCTGGGTCAGGTTTGTTCCTTTTTTTTTTTTTTTTTTTTTTAAACCCTTCTTAACTATGCTACCACCATTGCTGATGGGCTTGGCTGGCATTGGCTCTGTCAGACCTAGGGGAAGTTTCTGGCACCTTCTGACAGAAGTCACCTCTGTAGCACCCCTGCTACCAAAACTTTGCTATACAAATGCAAAAGAAACCCAAGAACATTTTGCTGTGAAGTTGATCTTTGCTGAATGGATATGAACTGAAACAAGTCCTCAAGATAGTGACTTTAATCTGGTTCCCTGTTTGCCCCCTACTATCTACTTTTATCTCCCATTTTGTCAAAGGTGTGATGGTGTGGGTTTTATTTTTTTCTTTTTCTGTTATATCTGCTGTACCTGTGTGATAAGGTCTCTTGTGTTTGTCAATCTTTTGATGAATGATTTCTAAAAGTCTTTTGCTTGAAAGTCAAACAACAGTCTTGTTTGAAAGTGTCTTGTCTGAAATATCATTTTGGGATCCCGCTGTTCTATTTGAATTTGGCTTTAAATGATCTGAGGAAAGAATTAGGTGTCTGTGTGAATGGCTGATGGCTTTACTATCTTTTTCTGAACCTTTCACTATTAATACCCATCACTTTGGAGCAGGGGGAAGCTCTGTGTGCTATGTTTATGAAATATGCGTGCAGTTTAGAACTACATGTTTAAAAAGTACACATGTATTACAGAAAGTATAAGCCCATTAGGCTCTATAACCAGTAAATATAAAGAGGGAATGGCTATAAGATAATTGAGTATCTGACTGACATTACTTCTCAGGAAATTCTAGTTTCCAGAGGAGTTTCTCCTGAATGTGGGCTATAGAAGGGAAACTGAGAGTTTCAGCTTGCCAGAAGAAATCTATCTTTAAACTGAAACACCACTGGTGGTCTGTGGTACTCGTTGCTATGGGATGTTGTAGATGCCAAGTAGTTTAAACCAGCAAGAACTGGGTTAGAGATGAAAAACAAACAAATAAACAAACACACACAAAAACATTACTTAGAGCAATTAGGTTGAAAGATATGAATTCCAGCAAAGGAAATCCTTGAAATATACCTTTCTGCAGGATAAAATACAAATTCTGATCTTAATACTTGCTTGGCCTAATTACATGTTTGTCTTGAAGTGTCTTCTATTTACTAATGATATTTGGCTTCATAACTTGATCTAGTTGTTACTACGTCCTTATATGAAAGAAATGATACTTTTGTGGATACACCTCATGTCTTTTGGTCAATGCAGGACAAATATTTTATTCCATACTTTTATTAAGGTCAAACAATTTTTTATTCTTGTTGATTAAACTGATATATTAATACTGTCATACTTTTTACATAAGAAGTGTGAAAGTCTTGAGGATAGATCTAAATAAGCCTACTGAACGAATGTTAGTCATTCCTGCATTTCATTCCGCTATATATTATGAAAATAGGGTTTTTTAGTTATTAAAAATAATTTCCACAAAAGCAAATGCTTCATTTGTTGACTTTTTAAAGGTCCTAGTAGCACTTGAAGTCTAAAAGGAATTAGATCAAGGATAGGTAAAATAAATATCAAACTCATTCACTGAATATGTTTTCAGTTTATTTTGTAGGTGAGGCTGGTCTCATAATAATAAATTCCATCTCTTTCTTCTTTCAACACCTTTGGAGATTTCCTGTTTCAAGTTTCCAATTTTAATTTCTGATTCAGACATAAAATATTGTTTTCATTTTCAGGTCTGTATCCCTGAAATTTCTCATATCACTAGCAATCTGCAATGTTGGTGGGACTGGACATTCGTAAGTTCTAATGATTTGCTTTAGATGTGTGACCAGGTCCTACCACTATCAGGGTTGGCTTGTGTTTCCTACTTGCCAATAATAAATTGGAAATAAATCAAAAGTGTAAGTATTCATTTAAAAGAAGTTAAGACTTAAACTATAAAAAGATTGCTTGTTTACAGTACAATATATAAAAAGAGAATTAGTTTAATCTATTCTAACTCAAGTAATACATATGGAAGAATCATCCAACTGAAGATCAATTTGAATATATCCCTAAATATACGTGCTCTTTAAGAATTATGACTTTTTAGTATGATATTAAAGTGATTATTAAAAATACCATTTTTCATTTTAACCACATCTTGAATAGTGTTAATGTTCAGGTTTCTCACACACTTGAGTTTGGGTTTTATATCTAAGGGTATAGTTGAGCCATGACAGAAGGACTTTTGTGCCCTTCACAGACCACTAGCTTCTGATAATCTCATTTTATCTTCACTGCTTGTGTACAAGAAAGATCACATAAATGTGGTGCTATGAAGTGATGCTTTGGCAGTTGTGAAGGAGTGGTTGGGCCCAGGTTGGTTTCACAGTAGAAGGGAGAGGAAGGCTCCTGCGTGAGAAAGACTGAGATGTGAGGCTCTTCAATGGCTTTTGCCCGGGTGATTATTTCACTTGGGCTTTCTCACTACTCTCCCAAAAGGCTTTATATACATGGCATCACGAATAGACTTCACAGGCGCTTTGGAAACAGCCTATGGAACTTTTCTATGGTTGTAACGGTGGAGTGTCTGATAATATTAATCTTATGGTATAACTTCTACTTCTCAAGAGAGACATCACAAGGAGTTGTAGCCCAGGGTTTGGTACAGGGCATGCCTCGTGACTGCTGTTGAATGGAGGGAAGGCAGGAATAGTTTACCAAGGTATAGGCAAGGACTTAGGGGAGCTAAAGGGAAACAATGGACTCACTGAGTGTAAACAGTAAGTTTGGGTTAGGTGTAGCATTCATAGTACAAGGGAGAGTGGACTTTTGGCATGTTCGCTTCTTTTTGTTCCTGCTAATCCTTCACAAAGCATAATGTTCACACAGATGCTGGTGCACTGGTAGCAGCTCAAGTCTACCTAATATTAATCTTTAAAGGAGTATTAGGCACTATCTAGTAAGGAGAATTTCACTTAGTGAAATTTTATTCTGTGAAACACAATCACTGTGGCTCTGATCAAAAAGAACCATGAAGGTATCTAGGTATAACCTAAGCACTCTTTCCAATTAGAAAACAAACAAAACCAAACTTTGGGGACAGAAGGGAAAAAAAAACACCCCAAAACAACAAACCATGAAGACCGAAACAGACCAAAACCCTTCAGTTTCTGGGTAAAACAAAAGTTGTGGGTTATAAAAAAGGTGAAATAAATATCTTGCAACCTTGAACTGAAAGTAGAACATGGAAAAATCCCTATTCTGTAAATATTAAATGTTGAGTAGATAATATATTAAAGCTCTCAATCAAGGACTTTTTTTTCAATTTATTTTCTCCTTTACGCCCCCTTGGCACTCTATAATAATGAACAAGTTATTTAGTTAATGAAGAAAGCATCTTGTATTTAAAGATCTACATATTAATGTGACCTTCCTTTGTTCATAGCTGTTAATATTTATTGCCTTTTCTTGTTGAGATTTTATTTGGTGTTCTGTGACAAACAAGAGTATGATTAGTGAAGCTGTAAAGTTCTCATGGTGGCTGCCTGTGTTCCCAAGATAGCAGCATTAGTGTCTGCAGAAGCAGTTAATGCTGTTTATCATTAGTGACAGAGGCTGGGAAGGACCTTCTCTGGCTTTTATCTTTCACCTTGCCAACAGAAGTTGATGAGCTTTGTGATTTAAATGCATAGGTGATACTGTAATATTTATATTCATTTCACATAGACAAGTGCACAGGTAAACTAATCTTGTTGATTGAGATTAATTAAAATCATGTTACGGTAGGACTGGACAGGCTATGAATGGTTATACTTGGAAAAAGATAGCTATCAGCACTTTATTTACTATTGTTTACTATTAAACGTACATTTTTGGAATTTATACACAGAAACAAAAGTATTTTATAATGTGTAATTAAAGTTAATGTTAAGATTTCTTTAGGAATTTTTGAGATTAGAATCCTGAACTGTACATTTCACAATGACAATTTAGAATAAAATATTTTAGCAACTTGTTGCAATGGACTTTATTTTTGGAAAGACTCATAATGTCATGCAAAATTCTGTGCCTTATGGAGCTTCATATTCAGAGCTTTGGGGTTTTTTTTTCTGGTTTTTTTTTTTTTTTTAATGTATGTGTTTGTGTACCTTGTATCTCCTCCATTTCCATCTCTGTAAAGAATGTTTCAGCATTTGGGTTGTGCAATATTTAACTCTTTAAATCTACATATCTGGAAAATAGGTAATAAACACTGTTGTGCCAAAAGGTCATCACACAATTCTGCTTACAGAAAAAGTTTAATTTTTTTGTCTTGTATTTTACTTCTGAAAGTCCATTTCAATGTAAAGTAAGTTGTCTGTCTGCATTTCAGAGAATCTCATTTTTAAAGGAAACTTGTAATGAAAACATAGAACTTTGAATAGCAAAAAATAGTTTTACATCTGTATATTTGTTAATTTACACATCTAAAAATTCTTGTAGCTGTCTAAAAATGCCTGCTTTGTGAGCAAAATCCAAAAGAAGTAATCTTTCATGACTAATGTGCAAAGGAGGTCCAGACTGCTAGCTTTCCTCTGATCTGTATTAATATGCTGGGAAAAGTAAGATATTTTATTGGATATTTTTACTAGAGTAATGTCAAAAGAGAAAAGGTGATATATCTGAAACTAACCACAGGAAATAATCTGAGCTGAGCTCCTTATCAAAAGCTAGGAGCCAGATCCACAAAACCTTTCTGAACTTAATGTTATGCAGAGGGAATAGGCCTACAGATCAGAACTTAAACTGCAGTGTGGGTATGAAGCATATGGGCCTTTCCTGTCAGCTCAGAGATTGAATCACACAGCTATGAGATACCCTTTGTACAAAGTAATATTTTTGATAGTTTTCGGGTTTTTTTGTTTTTTGTTTTTGTTTTTTTAGTTGAAACTGTTTTAAAGCATTTATGATTTACAAGTACTTATACTTTGGTGATTATAATATTCCAGAATATGCTCTGTGTTCCTTTTTCCTAATTATATTAAACCAATTACAGATGTATTATTTAACCAGAGAAGTAATGCACAGTTATCTGTAAAAATTTGGTCTCTGGATAGCTGTAGCTGCTTTGAATGGTCAAGGAGGAAGTGAATAGAAGAGATTCATGACTGTGGAGGATTTTGTGGTATATTGTGTCACCTACCTAACAGTGAACATTAACTGCGATGTTTCTTGACTGTTTCCATTACTGCAGTATTTCAAATAGGGGTTTGGAAAAAGAGTGAGTTTAATTTGTTTCCTAAAATGGAAAAGTTTAGGATTTATGTCTTAACTTGCTTTAATGTTGTATGCATTTCTGGTTGGATTTGTTCCATTGAGTGATTTCTGATATTTTTTTCATCTGAATTCGGTTGAAGGGCAAACTTCTAAAGACTAAGAATTACACTTTCTTGTAGCTGCTGAGTTTAACCAGGCAAAGTGTAACACAACAGACCTGCAGAAGGGAGGTGTGGGGTAAAATACAATCACAAAAATGCTTGTGCACATGATGTGCTTTTACGGGTGTTTTCTGTAGTTACTCGTTCTGCCAAATACAAGAATGCTGCTTCAGTTTTTAAGGGTTAAGAGTGAACATTTTAACAGCCTGTTTTATGATGATTTTCATGCAGTAGAAATGAGGCTGAATTCTGTTCCATTACTGAGGTATTTTCTTAACATCAAACACCAGCTGCAGAAGCAATGTAAGCCTTTCCACTTGACATCTGTAAACCAGAATCTAATGTTTGCTTAGACAGTATAATTCTTATGTTTTGGAACAAGAAAATAAGAGTTCTCTACTTTCCTTCTTTTGCTGTCAAACAACTCCGAATCTACATATTTTTTCCAAGTTTTACATTACTTGTAAAACTAGCTTTAACAAGAAGCAGGAGTGTATTTGCAGAGGCTTGTTTTCTCCAAGAATGACACTTGCTACAGTCCTCTTGCGGTCAGTGGTGAGATGGAAGCTTCTCCATTGTGTTACTCTCAATTTCTAAATTGGGCCATCAACTGGACACTCTCTTTGAAGAAGACAGTACAGGAAACCTGTCACTATATACAAGACTGTCATAGCAAAGGAGCGAATTATACTTACTGTCTTAAGTTTTACAGCATGTAAAGACTGACAAAATGCAAGTAAAATGTAAAGAGTGCACTTACAGTAACAGTATGCAATCTATCGCTCCAAATGCAATGAGAAAGAATGGTAGCTATATTTTAAGCTTTGAATGTTACCTGGAAGATTATAATCAGGTAACCCTTAGTATTACCTCAGAATTAATACTAAGCTCATCAGAACTGACAGATGACATTGTGAAGAAGATCTTACAGTATTTGTAGATTGGAAACTTAGCTTTATTTTACCCTTGAGGCAGGAGGAACAGAGTATCGAAGGAAAGCCTGTTTTTATTATCTTGTTACTAAACTTCTTAGCTTTATATACAAGGTAAGCAGGTGTTCCTAGTTGAAACTTTTACTACAAGCTGTTTACAGTAATTTTGGCTCAGTCAGCTATGCCTACAGAAAGTTCCAATTTCAGTATTTTGCATTTCTTTTAATTAATAGTCTTTCATTTCTTTCTTTCTTTCTAGTGTTCTCTTATGCTATCTAATAAACCATGTATGAATATTTTAAGAAAGTTCTGTGCTGCTTTACAGTTAGGATTTTTACACTGAAGCTTCTAGACAGAAGGTGACTGGGAAGTCTCAGCAAGCTGTGTTTGTCCTTTGTTGACTATCCCACTTGTAGACATGTATTGATGGAATACCTACAGTAGAAGTAATTTCTTTCCAAGTGGTTGATGACCTTTGATCACCCACGCCACTCTTTTCAGCTTGCATAAAAAGGGTAGTATTGCCTTAGGATGTTTTGTTCTTTGTTCATATAAAGGTGACTGATCATGACTAAGAATTAGACGACTTTGTCTTTGTTTATTGAGCTTTGATGATTGGAAAATGAATGACTGTAGTTTGGAAGTTTAGAAAATGGTTGAAGTGACTGAGAACGGACAAGTGTATTAAATTTTCTGCATAACTAATATCTGTTTATTACCTCCATGGAAAGGATTTCCCCAATGACTAAATCATGTGTCTGTTTTCCCTAATAAGTGTTGCAAAGAGGATGGGATTATCATATTCACCCAGAATATAATGTCTATCATACGTTTTCCATAAATAAAATCAATTGGGTATAAACAGATCTTTTGGTCCTTGTGGAATTTAATAGCAGACCTCACAGAAGTCCTCAGCTATCTCTTGCAGGAATGAGCAACCTTAGGTGCTCCAATAGGAGGGGAAAGCAGGTTTTCATTACAATATTAAGAACTGTGATAATACCTATCCAAGTGAAAAAATAGCATTTTCTTACTATAGTTTCTCTCCAATTTTTTTCATTAGGCAGAAGATAAAAGGGGAGAACCCATTTGTCACACTACATTTAGCTACCAAAGATTCCAGGTCTGTGGAGACAGGACAAGGGGCAATAGCTTCCAGTTGGAGCACAGGAACGTTTCATAGTGAGGGTGACAGATCACTGGAATAGGCTGCCAAGGGGGTTGTGGAGTCTCCTTCTCTGGAGGTATTCAAGACCTGTCTGGACACTTACCTGTGTGACCTGTCCCAGTGAACCTGCTTTGGCAGGAGGGTTGGACCTGATGATCTCTGGAGGTCCCTTCCAACCCCTATGATTCTGTGATTCTACCATCCTAAGCTCCAGCAAATCAAAATGGACATTACCCTCAACTCTAAAAACTGTTTTCCCTATTGTAACTTGGCAACACTTGATTCTTTCCCTGGTGATGAAATTAAATAATAAGGATAATTATTTAATAAAACATTTCCATAATGTGTTGGATTTTACGTTCAAAACAATATTTATTTTACTGCTGCAGTATAAGAAAACATATAAATTGCTGTTGATGAATCACAGAAGAGGACTTGCAACCTTTGCTCACTTATTTGACTGAAGGGTTTATGGAAAGCATTAGTAATTTGGTTTTCATGTAGAACTCTTCAATCTTTTATATTCCATTGTTGTAATATGGATTTAAGCTCTTTAATTATATAAGCTTTTTTGAATTAATTACCTCTGCTCTAATCTAACTTAATAGACTTTTTGTGGTAGCTGGGAGATTCTTAGATAACAATTAGTCTAGGTACCTTCAAACTTATTGGTAAAAGGAATTCATTAAAGGTCAATGCTAATACTATGCTAGTTATGCCTGAAACTGAAGCTTATAAGGAAAACACTTGAGTTAGATGAAATTTTAATATCAGTTCTCACCAGTAATAAATTGGTTGTTATCGTATGGTCAGTGCAAGCAACAGTGAACAACAGAGTAGTGTGGGCTAAAATTGTTTGATGCAAATTACTATTTCATCAGGCTATATTTGTTTATGGGTTATTTCTAGAGATCATCTTAAAATTCAAAAAATAGAACAAAATCTTAATTCAACAAGGAGAAGAGGAGTTGGTCCTCTTGAAACTAATACGTTTATTTAACCATTTTTAATACAGTGAGGGTAATAAACAGTGGTTCAAAGAAAAGCTTCTAAATGGCATCAAAAAACCTCTTTGAAGGAAAGAAGGCAAATGCTCTTAGGAGATATTTGCATTTCACTTACATAGCAGTCTTCTCTTTTTCTCCATAGAGAAACCCAGATGTAGATAATGTGGCTTTGTTTGAAATGATCTAATTTCTTCATCTGGTAAAGACTTTGGTATTAAATTGTAGAATGAATGTCATCTTTCCTTTCTTGCTCATTTCTGTCTGTTGTGTCAGCACACCTGTCATTTCTTTGCCTTTTTTAACTAGATCTAAGGCCAAGCCTGAGACCTTGCTGTCTTTCTTTTGAATAAAGACATATGGTGCTTTTAGTGCATTTTCTGCTGTAGGAGATATAAATTACAGCCTGCTCTTCCTTAGCTTTATTAAGAAAGCCTCCATGGAAGCCTCCCACCATCTAATGTAGAAAAGCTTGTACTCGCTTTCCTCATTTGTTTGGCTAGGCCACTGACCCACTGTGGAATAGACAGGAAATCTATTCCATCCCAATAACTTAGTATTGATATAAATTATTTCCTACATAAAAAGCAGAAGTAGTAACGGGATAGGCAGGGAGACGCTTATGCAAACCATTTGAGAGACTGGAGTCTAAGAGACTTATATCTTGGTCAATTTTATCATTATTTGGTTTTTACTCTTGTTTTCATGGGAGCTGGCGCAAACAATTTTTTATGGAATTGAGGAGAGGAAGTAAAAGAATCATCTATTTTCAACTATTTTTACTTATAGTTTTTTTCAAGCTTTTAAGACATAAAAAGGAGTGGCTCAATGGAAAAATACATCCTAGATGTGAATGAACAAAGTCATTATCAAATTGTTGCCATTTATGGTAGGATGCATTCTCTTCAAGAGGAAGTGTTCTTCAGTGTTGAAACAGTGGCTTACATTTTTCTGGTTGTTCTCCCCAGGATACTCTGAGAACAGTGCTAAACTTTACTTTTCTATTAAACATTGTAAACATTCTCCTTTGTGCACAGGATGAGCAGAATGCCAACTAAGAGTTCTTCAGTGGGAATTTCATTATATTTTTTCTTCTGTCTCTTTTTGAACCTATCATTGCCCAAACTCAGCTCCTTTTTTACATAAATACCTCTCATTAAAAATTGTATAAAACTCCCAATCAACAATATCCTGATTAAAGAATACACCTGCTCTGTGGGTTTGATTCCTGCCATCTGTTTGAATGGCAGATATTAACAGCAACCAATTGTAGATGCTGATTTTTGTTTATAAAAAATTTTCTTCAATACCAAATACTTTATAATTTGCTAAGAGTTAAATTTAAAGAAAGGTAGCAATGATTAAGTAACTCAGACTATGCTTATATTTCATTTAGTTATATCATATATTTGCTTTTGTTGTACTAAGAAGCAAATGATAGAAGAGCATAGTACAATAATGCCTTTGCATATAAACACACAACTAGTTAAAAAAAAACACTGGAAAAACAAAACATAAAAACTTTTCTAAAACTGTACTAAAAACTTTTCAGAACCAAATTAACCACTTGAGGATAAGATTCTGCAGAACTGGGTTCAAGATGAAGACTTCTAAATCACTGATATGCTCTGATCTGTGTTTGCAATAGGTCTTTTTGGCCATAAGAATATTTTGGGACTGGCTATAATAGATACAAAACCAAAGCTGACTTTTCAGCTTGTATTTTGAAAGAGAAATGTTTAGTAACACACAGGTGTTCAGAACTGATACCAACACCTTGTTTTGATGTTTTTATAAGTAATGAATTTACTGTGGGGTTAGAGGCTAACATCAGTTGGAGGGGACCTCAGCTAAGTCTCTAGTTAAACCTCTTCCTCAACCAGGGTCAGCTACAGAGTTGCACAACCTCACAAGAAACATGCTTCACTGCCTAACTAGCCTCATAATGGATTTTTTGTGTTTATATATAATTTTTTTCTTACTTCTAGATGGAACTTCTCAATTGCATTTATGCCTTTGATAAGAAACCCAAAAACTTGGGTATCATTTTAAAAAAAAAATAATTCATATTTGGCACGTTTTTATTTAATGTAGAAGTGAAGAATGCAGGGATCAGTTTTGGAGCACGTGGGGATTTTGTTTTGGTTTTGTTTTTCCAGTGTTTGCTTTTTACCAGTGGGGTGTTTATTTGCAAAAGCATTATTGTACTATACTCTTCTATCATTCACTAAGATTTTATAAAGAGCAGGTTTGAATGTGTTGTCACAGATTTAAACCTGCTTAATAGGATGACATCTTGGAATGGGTTCTACAAGTTTCTCAGTGACACAAAAAAAGAACTTAAACCACTTAGAAATGTCTTTCAGTATATCTTATTTCAAACTCTTACAGCTTAGGGCTTTGATGACTTATTAGAGTTCTTGGACATTGGTCTCTGCTCTGGTAGATGTGGTGGTTTGACCCTGTCTGGAGGCCAGATGCCCACCAAAGCCTCTCTATCACTCCCCTTTTCAGTTGGGCAGGAGATAAATATATATATTGAGAGGCTTAGGAGTCGAGCTAAGAACAGGGAGAGATGATTCCACAATCAGAATCATGGGCAAAACAGACTCAGCATAGAATAAAGGAAAGAAACTCTTATTGATGACACTGCACTGCACACCCAGTGACACCAGAATCGGGTAATGAGAAGTGCAACCAGATGTTAAAGCACCTCCCACCCCCATCTCATAAGTTGGATTTTTACTGTAGGGCGTGAGGAGATTGAAGTAAAGACAGACTGTTGCATTTTTCATCTCTCCTAATAAAGGGTCATGATTTATATTTGTTGAAACCAATAGCTGTAATTCTTTGAGGTCAGTTCAATTTAAAGCCTAAACACTATCCTAGTGTCCTGGTTTCAGTCAGGATAGAGTTAACTTCATTTGTAGCAGATGATGGAATGCTGCGTTTGGGAGTTAAAATGAAAGCAGTGCTGATAACACCCTGATGTTCTTAGTTGCAGTCAGACAGTCAAGGACTTTCTCAGCTTCTTCGTATTTCTCTATTCAGAATAAAGGAGGGGCGAAGCCAGGACAGGTGACCCAGATGGGCCAAAGAGAGTATTCCGTGCCAATTACGTCCTGCCCAGGATAACGGGGGGCTGATGGGAGGAAGAAGAGGGGCGGTTGTGGGACGCGTGCTTCTTGTGGGGACGGTCGGGTTCCGGGACAGCTCTGGGTGGTACGGCCTGAGTTGTGTGGTTCGGGGAGAAACTGCATTGGGTATCAATAGTTTCATATTCTTTTGCTCTAAAGTCCTGTTAGCATTGTTATATTTTATCTTTCTGTTATCTTAGTAAACTATCCTTATCCCAACCCACGGGCCTCTTAGTTTCTTGGGTTTGGAGTTATTTGCCCCTTCCTTTTCCCTTCCCTTGTTTCCCCCCTTTTTCCCTCTTCCCCTGCTCTTTTACTTTAAGAAGCAGGCAGCTGCGTGGATCTCGGCCCACAGCTGGGGTGAAACCACGACACCTAGTTTTCATGGTGATCATTTAGGTGTCTGTATTGTATTTCATGTCAGTGTGTGTTTTGTTCTCAACTAGGTTCAGATTATTTGTTCTTGATTAATATTTATGCATTTGTAGTACCTATTGCTGTGTATTTTCTGGGATGTGTATATAAAGGCTAACCAAAATAATTAAAACTAAAATAAATTTAAGTGTTAATAGGTGTTCTGAATTTGAATGTAACAGTTAAAGGGAGACTCACATTCAAAAAAGTTCGTTTCAGGAGAAAAAAATTGAAAATAAGCTCATGCAGGTATATTACCAACAAAAAAGGCTGCTAAATACACACACACACACACACACCTTCCCCCTTCAAAAACAAAAAGATGCTTAGGAAAAGAACAATGAACCAGGATAAAACCCCAGTCAGATTCACACCCCTGAAGACTCTCAATTTGCTGACATACTCCCTGAACTAAAGGATGTATTTATCTGCTCCACAGTCTTGGAGAGATTTCTCTGCCATGAACTTAAGCTCATTCTCATATGGAATCTCTGTACTTTGTTTTATCATCCAGAGCTGTCTATGGTAATGACTTGCAGGGTTTGTCTCTGAATTATGTAGGAAAAAGGGCTAGCTCCCACCCTCCATTATTTAATGATTTCACATAATGGTTTCTAGTTTTGCATTGTGAGCAATAGTGAATTGCTTGCTTACTTGTTTGGTAATAAAGATGATGTACTCTGCCATATTCAGCATTAAAAATGCTTAAAAAAGATAAATAAAAGAGCTGTGTTAAGCATACCAAGCTTTGAAATGAAAAGGCCTTTAACATGTGAAGATGAGTGTGAAGGAAGTATGTTTGATTATTTTTTGAAAAAACAATTTATCTAGTTTAATATTATTATACATTGTTTTTAGACAAAGATGATGTCAGCAAAAAATGTGATTAACTCCAAGCTGACAACTGTTATTTATATCAAAATCATACTTGTATTTAAGAGTAATATCATCTCTCATTGCTCCAGGGAGAAGTGCTGCTTCAGCAGCACTAAGCAAATGAGAATTTGCACAATTTTGCAAGTTCCTGAATGGCCAATGTAGCGATTGTACCTTTCTTTCTGCTTGCTCTAGCTCTTGAATTAAGTAAGTTTTATATCTGGGACATGATGAGATCTTGTACCTTAGCAGTCGCCGAGCTCCAGGTGACTAGCAGTAATTTCTGAAGCAATAGTAACTAGTTTGTCTTTGATCCACAACCTTTGTCTCCCCAACTGCTACAATCCTCCTAATTTCAGATCGACCAGCCATGTATCACAATAAAATCACAGTTTGCCTTTCCCTGCCCAGCTGTGCCTGGACCATAGATCCTTATGTGAAAAATGTTCAGCAGATCTAATTTTGGTTCTGGACTTACATGTTTCTCTCTGAAGGAATGCATTAGCTGAAAGATCTCTTTGAAAGACAGTACCATGTATTAGGAGGAAAACATGTTTTTGAGAAAAAAAGTTTTAAAAAGCAACCTCCAAAAGACAAGGAAACCCAAACCGGTCTGTGTAGACACCAACACCTTTGATAACTACCATCTACATAAAGACTCTAAAGAAATTTGAAACTACAGGGGTAGCTAGATACCTAAAATATCTAGAATTAATACATCTCTCATCTCATGAAGCATTAACTTTTTACGAGCTCTTCTTTATACGTACTTCTAGGTCAGCTTGTTCCCTTTCTCAAAATTCACAAACTTGCCCGTGGAAAGTTAACTCTCCTTCCTTCACAAGGATTTGTGTACTTGAAGCTCTTTTGATCCTTACGCTTTCAGTCTCACAAAAGAGTTTAACATAGAGCTTAGGAAAATGATGTTGCCTTTCACATCTGTGCTTGTCAGTTGTTTTTCTGGAAAGAGGTGGCAGTGCCTTCCTGAGCAGCTTGCATTCAATTTAAGAGTTATAGGCATATGGTGAGTATCCTGTGAGCTTTAACATCAGAACATATTTACACCATGGTGCCTCATCATAGTGATGTAGTTATTTCACAGACTACATTAATGAAATAGTTACACTTCAGTATTCATAATGTTATTACATATGATTTTCATATCCAATATGTTGCTGTATAATGTAGTTTACAAGAATCCTGTTCTCAGTGTCAGTGGAGATGCTTTTAACATTTCCAATAGCAGTATAAAGGGTTAAAACAAAGAAAAAAAAGTTAACAGACCTAAACCTACATATGAAATTATGTAATATGGTAAAAAAACCCAACAAGAATAAGAGGAATGTTTTGGGGTATTTTTTTAGCAGGTGCAGAGTTTCAAGGAATCATTGAAAAATGCCATTTGGGAAAGGAGACAGTAATGACATCAAACTATACCTAATATATGTGTACAGTTATCATAAGTTATGTGACATTTCTTAGTTTAGTGTTTATTGCCTATTTCAGTTTTGCATGCAATAGCATCTGGACTCTAGCAGCTTCTCTGGAAGAGTGAAAACTGACAGTCCTTCATCATACCCGCCTACAAGCTGCTGGTATAACAAAGGGTAGTAAGTAGATGCCTGTAGTTTAAGGGACTGAATTCCAGCTCTAGAACCACTTCAGAGTGCTTATCGCTAATTAATCTCAAGAACGTTACCTATAAAGGTCTTTTACTTTTTTCATGCCTATGGTTAGATCACAACAAAATCCCTCCCTCTTTATTCAGTGTAGGAAAATATAGAATATTTAGGTAAATTGCTCATTGTTAATGGCTATATCAGGTTATTTGTGCTGTACCAATTTTCATAGAGCACAAAGAGGTTGTCATGTTTATACAATTACAGTCTCTTGTAAATTACCTGTAAATGCATGGGTTCCATTTCAAATGTGTATCAATTTTAAATATTTCAGTTGTTCTTTATAGGATAGCAAAATAACTTTGTCCTAGATTAATTACCTGTGTATCCATCCACTGGTTTCTATCTTATTACCAAGTACCAGCCATTAGGATCAAAATCAGGAAGGAAGGGCTTAGGTAAGTCTAGGTTCTATGATGTTTAGTCTGTGCTATAATCAAAATTTTGAGCTATAATATTTGAGATTGTTTTGCTATACGGACCACCTCTAAGTGGTTAAAAGGAATCAGTTATGAGCAGGAATTCAACAGGTAGAACAAGTTGCAATAATCTAGTGTTGGGGCAAAGAAGAAAATCTGTAGTGTCAAGATTTGCTGTTGAAACAAATGTCAAAAGAAGTAATGGGAAAATTTGTTTCATGACAACTGTTTAGCACAAAACATAAGATTTTTCAAAGTGTGTCTTCTTGTATAAACCACAATTGTTGAGTACGCGTTTAGGCCCTCTAAGAATAATAACAGCTGTTGCTGGATATGAATCCAGGATTGTATCATATGACCATTGAACCTGAAAATCAGGTAGAATGAATTTGATGATGTTTCAATGTCTGTGGTCTCCTTGAAAAGAAAACCAGTGCAGATCAGCTTTAGATCAGTTGCATCTGCATTGCATTGAATTTGAATATCCATCCTTCATTTTTTTTCTGAAGTCTAGTTCATGTGAAGTACAAAAGTTCAGAAAGACTCTGCAGTTTATTCAGTTCAGAAATTTGTAAAACCACTGCAGAATGTTTTCTCTTTAACTCACCCAAAACTTTTCGACAGTACTCCAAAGATTCTTCAAGCCTCAGGACATCAGAGTTTAATTACAGTTTTGAATCAGACTTTGGTTGCTTTCCCTTTTTCTTCATCACTGTTTCCCTTGATCAGTGGCTAAGGACAGACATTACCAGCATCCGTCTTTATTTAGTGCAGTGTTGTTGAGCAGGGCACTCTGAGACCCAGAGATCTCCAGTAGTCTCTAGAGCCTGCATTGACGAGAAGGTTTTTGTTGTCAGTACTTGCTGTACATTAATATTCTGTTCCTTTAATTTTTTCAGAAGATGTGAAGCTGAAACATGTAACTTTATTCATTGAGGGGGCATGGAGATAAATAGAAGAAATTATGAGAAACCTGCACCAAAATATTTCTAATTGTGAAAGAATTTAGAAGCAGAAAACCAGTGTTAAAATATAAATACATACAGTATCCTCAGCTGTCTGTAATGAAGTGAATTAACACACATTCAATTAAGATGCTTGTAAACATTCAGTTACATTTAATTTGACTTTTCTCTTTAGACTCCCCATTGCCATGACATTTTGTAACACAGGGAAATTAAAATAAAGTCTAAAATCCAAGTTTGTGTAAGTGAAAAGCTACGAGATTACATTAAAGCATACATTTCTTCCTGTCTTGAGCCCTGATGCTCTCACTGTGACTCCACATGACAATAGTGTATCCCCCATTCTGGAGATAAGAGAGAATGCCTTCCTTCAAAAGAAAACACAATAATTAGCATGATTGACACCACGGTTTACTTTGTCTCGCTAGATGATGATGAGGGCAAATTTTGAGAGCAAGACAGGGTTACTAACCACCTCACTGATGCTGGCTACCTGAAGCGCGCCACCCTCCCCTGATGCAGCAGCTTAGACTCCTTTTCCCATTTGGGATGCATCATCTTAAGCTTTCTTCTCTGCTGTACCAAGGGTCCTTCAACCCTGCATGGTGGTCTTGAACCTGTGGCACAGCAAACTTTTAATCCTGTAAGCTTATGACCTCTCAGTCGCTGTAGGAGCCTGAGCTGCCATCAGCCCTCTGCATGCAATGCTTGCAGTGTTTCTGCCACGCTGCTGACCTTGGCACACACCGTGCCAGGGCCTGTTGGAAATCATTTGTTTAAGGGCTTGGTTTTGTTTTCTTCAAGGGTAGAATTGTAATTCTGTGCAACAATTGCACTCATTATGGATTTTGCACTCTCTGCTTTTACAAAAGTTGAGCTGAGGGCATTTTGAGCTGGTTGTTCTTCATGCTGTGCTGAACCAGAAAGAAGTCCAAGGAAAGTAAAACTTCTTTTATGGAATTTGATTATTTCTCAAAAATATTTGTCATGCTTCAGCTCAGAACTTTCAGTTAGCTGACCAAAAATTCTTCTGACATACCAGTTGTAAGGGAATAACTTTAATATTCTGCTTGTGATTGGTAAAGTCTTCTGGGTTTTTTTGGAAGTCAACTCCTGATGGCTCATTTGAAGAGACACTTAGGTTACGCAGGTGGTGCTTTGAAAGTGAGAGAAGGAAAACATTCAGTTATGCTAGTTAGTGTGATCTGAATTCATTTCATTATGTCAGAAAAACAAAACTTTGAGAAGAATACATTACAAGAGGCATACTTGTGCATTCACAAATTGATGAATTATTGATTATGCCTATCAATGCAGAAAAAAGAAATAAAGATTAGGGGAAAGAATATTTGAAAAGCTGTGTTCATTCAAAATGCATTATAATCATGATACAAATACTTATGGAAAAGTGAAAGTATTTTTAAAGGCAAGACAATCACATTGGTTCTAATTCATCTTTCTAGCAGTTGTTAAGACAGCTGCTATGCATGAAAATGCATGTTTCTCTTGAAACGGTGCGTGGCTATTTGACAGGAGAAGGCAGCTTAATGTTTAAAACACAAAATACAAGAATATGAGAGTATAAAATTAATTAAAAGTGAGAAGAAGCTGTTTTTTCTAAATAGGCATGCATGAGAACAGAATATGTTTGAAGCATGCAGTCCCCAAAGAAATTGGTTACGGAAAGAGGCGAGCTATGAGCATTTGAAAAGTGCACTCTCAAAGTGGTTCAACTATTCAGCGCAGTGTGATGATGCCCACTTGGGAGTAAAATAATTACAGGAGGGAAACTACACTTGTCCAAAGAGACATAGTAACCTATTCTCACCTGTTATTTTAAATAGTTCAATCATCTTTTTGGGGTGGTTTTGTGTGGGGGGGGGTTGTTGATTTGTTTTGTTGTTTGGTTTTGGTTTTTTTAATAAAGACCTTTAAGTTAACTATTTTGAGTATATCTGACATATTTCAGTTCTAGAGGTTTATTAGAAATGTAATTTATAATTAATATATTTGGAGCAAATCCACCTTTTGAAAATCATTAAATGCTTTTAAATACATCCATTGCCTTCAATGGCTTCCTAAGTAGTTTCAAGCAAATTGATTTGAAAGGCTTTATTTATTTTATTCTCTGTTTATTTTATTCTAGTAAAGCAGAACCTAATAGACCATGTGACAGTTTTAAGGGTGTGAATATTATAACTCTGTACACATCTTTCTGGCATAGACACACATCAAGTTTTTATGTGCAAAATCCATCTCTTAACTAATTAGCAGTCTCAACATGTCTCTGAAATATACATGAATTATTAAATGTTGGTCCAGGAATGATGAGGAATTATTGAGGAGAAAGAATTACTTCTTTAGCCATTATAGATGAGGAACAGGGGAAAAAAAAAAAAGGAAAAGCATAAGTTGGTTTGATTTTTTTTGATTTCCGTCTGAACTCTCCAAAAGAGGCATACTACATCTGTTCTTTTGACAGCTCTGTCAAAAGGAAGGTAGGGTTTTACACAGACATAAAGCTGCAGAATTCACAGCTAATCCTGTAGCAATCAAACTCTTTTTTTTATTTAATATTTCCTCTTAATAAAATGAACTGGTCCTGTTTTCAGGTACACTAAGTCTTAATTAGAGCACTGTTCCTTTTCCTGGTCATACTGGGGAGAAAAAACACCACCACAGAAACAAGACTGTAGCTTTGGATTCTGTCTTTGTGTTTTTGCTGTGCAAGATTGTTCTCCATATTTTTTGCTTATTTGATCATTGAAGCATATTTTTCTCAATAAAATGCTGAACACCCTGATAGAAAATGACTATCAGCTTTTTATTAAATATATGAAATGAAGAGCCACACTACGGCAATGAAACGATGTCAGAACAAATTGGGACTTTACACTTTAAGCCTGGTATCTCACAGAGGTCAGTTAGGACCCAATTCATCTCCTAATACACATCGTCTTTGAAGTAATCCCACCCGACGCCTATGCCTGTACTAGGAGCTCTGATCAAAAACTGTACATCTTTTTGTCACCATATATTTTGTGAAACAATCAATCTCAGTCCCTCGAGATGTGGTCTTTGTGAAGAAACTCTCATTTTGCCAGCAGTAAAGGGAGTTCTAAATCAGTTCCAAAAGGATGTTTGTCTAGGGCAAAGACAAGAGTTCACTCTATAAAATGTATCCATGCTGAAAAATGCATTGCATGATACAAAGATGCGTTAAGAGGCGTAATTTCAGCATTGTTGCAATTTCAGCTGAAGACTCCATCTTTTAAGATACAGACTACTGGTGTTAAGTGGCACTGCTTGTTTGCACCCTTTTTCTTACTAAACTTGCTTGATGCTTCATATTGATTTAGTCATTTGATTCTTTAGTCTACAACCTCATCCTGTTTCTCGGCACTGCTTTTAGGTATTGTTGGCTGGAAGAGGAAGCACTGAAAAAAACACAGTTCTGCTAACAATGATTATTAATTTGTTGTACATATTAAAAAACTCAGACCAGTGATATTTTTTTTCAACTCTTTCCTGACATATATAGTTAATTTCTGAGAATAAGTCAGAATATTACAGATTACTTGAGTGAAAATAATGTAGGAATACTGCTGAGCAAGAAAATACAATTTTGTTTTCATACCAAGCTGAGATCGGTAGTTGATTGAATTAATAGCTAAATCACAGAATGACAAGGTTGGAAAAGACCTTTAAGATCATCAAGTCCAACCATTCCTGTCCTATCCTAAACCATATCCCTAACTACCTCATCTACTCTTTTTTTAAACACATCCAGGGATGGTGACTCAACCCACTCCCTGGGCAGCCTGAATCCTATTTGAAATAGGCTGCTTTAAATAGCAACAGATTTTAGTTTATTTTAATTTCTGATAAATGCCAACTTCTTTGCATGCTGCTTTCTCTGAACCTTTTAAGTCCTCTTGTTTTGACATCATCTGGCCTTTATGTTGGTCCAAAAATATAATGCATTCAGATGCTTATTTCATTTGCTAATGCTAACATTGCCTTGTTTCCTCTCTTCATAATGTTTGATCTTTCTTATTTTTGTGTCTCTGTACAAGCATGGGGTTTATGTATTTTTTTTCCTGCTGTAGAGTTAGGATTCATCCTCACCATTTCATTGTGGGGATAACATCTGTAGCCTTTAGAAAGCATTTATTATTAATGCTGTATTTCCACATAGGGTACTTGGAATGGAATTATAGTAGTCCTTTGCCCTGAAAATCAATATGTACCCCGTTCCTCCTCTCTGTATTGTATCTCACTCTCTTTAAGAGGGGAAAAAAAAAAAAAAAAAAAAATCAGAAAAACCTCAAACCAAACAAAAAATCCAAAGGAAGCGAGATCTACCAAATTTTCCAATTTTTTAATGCAAAGACTGAAATTGAAGAAATTATTCCAAAATTATTTTCCTCTCCCACATTTTCTGAAGACAGTACTTTCTTAATAAATCAAAATAGGCATGTACTTATATATTAGCTGTTCCTATTTAAACTTTGAAGCAAACGATAATGCAAACCATGATGTTCTTGTTGCATTTAATGTGGATCAGCTGAGGATCGTACAAAATCATCTTACTTGAATTGAGACTTGCAGACAATTTTTTTCCTATTTAATCTGGAGATATTATAAATTTAGGGGGTTGTTTATATAAGCCTAAGCTTAAAAAGTAATGCTTAAAGTTTCATCTTAGTTTGAGAAAGAAAAATCCATTCTAAAATATATTTTAGCAACCATTTAAAGGTACATGAGACCTTTAAAGAGTAAGGTAGTAAATGTAAGTCGCTCCTATTTCTGATCAGTTCTGTCATCACCTATGTGAATCAGTAATAGTCATCAAGTACCACTTACCTAGCTGAACTGTTAAGAACATTTTCTTAAGTAGAAATGCAGTATACCTGTCAAAACAATCTTGCTGCTGAACTCAGCTTTGTAAAATATAACTTTTTTGATTGATTAATATATATATTTTTAGTCCTTTTTCCCATTTTCCTTTCTAGTGAATCTAGAAAGTAATTTAGTTTGATGTCTTCTATTAGTTGCTTTAAAGAATTTCAAGGTCATACACTCTGGCATACATTTACCTTTTTTATAATTTTAAATGATAGTTATTAAGTGTACTGTGACATTGTAGTACTTATTTATTTTACTCATCAAACATTTATCTAAATTTCAGAGTTCTGATTTTTTGTTTGTTTAGTTTTTACAATTATATGTGGGGTTTTTTTAGTTTTTGCTTGCTTATCAATCAAGCTTGATTACCTGGGTGCTATTTTTTCCAGCTGACAAAAGATTATAATTTTCTTTTAATTTGACAGAAAATAGTAAACATTATCAGCTAGGAAACTCCTAAGTATTTTCTGCAAGCAGTTTAAATGAAATGCTGTCATGAGATTTTTCTACCCTTAAGTGAATAACTGAATAGTGTGACATTCAGGAGCTTGAACTGATATTGATGGCCCACCAGCCTGTTTTGTCATCCTCTGACCTAATATCTGGAAAGGAGATGTGGGAGCACAGCAGTGGAATATTTTCCCCATATTTGCTTGTGTAGTGGAGTAGAGTATTTTGTCAGTCCTGGGCAAATTTGTAGCTAGCTGTTGAGTTCAATAAAACCATATTGAGATTGATACAATTCAGCATATGGGGTTGTGTCACCCACATTTTCACACAGTAGAATAGAGTATCTGCTTTGGCCTGTGGAAATCATAAATGTAAGCTGTAAAAATCTGTACAAATGATCCTGCAGAAAAGGATTCTGTCTGTTACTATGTCACTCACATAAACAACTTATTAAAAGAAAGTAATCCAAACTGCCAAGAAAAAAAAAAAAAGAAAGAAGAGAAAAAGGCATAGGTAGACCCAGGGCATCCCATTACCATAGGTAGGGAATGTTTTCACATTTTTCTAGAAAGGAATTGCATTGAATGTTTTATCTTAGTGAGCAGAGTTGTAGTGTTTGCGGGGGACCTGGGATGGTGAAAGAATCACCTATTTTTCCAGCAGCAGAGAAGAAATGCATTCAGTTTGGCTTTTATTTATTTATTTATTTATTTATTTTTAAATATGGTCTACTCCAAAAGTAATTTGGACCTTTTCATTCTATGTGTTTTATTTTTAATCTCCAAAAATAAATTCACCCCCATGAGAATTCCCCCCTCACCCCCCTCATCCCCCCAATAAAGGTAAACTGGTGACAGGGATATTCTCCTACAGCCAGATAAACACAGTGATTTTTGGGACCTTCAGGACAAAATACAGTTTTCTTTTGAATTTGAAGTCTGAGTAATTTCTCTTTAGGCAGTATAAGCACCAAAAGGCAGAAAACCTTAATTCTCTTACTTCCTAATGAGCTAGAGATTGTAAAATATAAATACACTGTCTATTTAAAGTATAGAGTTTATGAGTCAAGAACAGTAATAATAAACAGGACTAAATTATTCTGTTACATTAAGGGGTTTTTGGTTGCTTGGTTTGGTTTTAGTTTGCATATTAGGATATCAAATTCTGTATAGTCTATGGTAGAATCTAATTTGTTTGCACATTTTTATTTCTGAAACTTGAACACTTTCTATTTGGGAAAATGAATTATCTTATTTTCTGACTCGTGCATGATTGGCAGTTGATAACTGTATTCCGGTTCAGAGTCTTTTTTAAAGGAAAGAAAGCATAAATGAGAAAGAGAAAAACTTTATTTCAAATCCTAAACTCCTTTTACACATTTAATTAAATTTTGCACTATACTGGAAATTAGAGAAAACATAGTTTGTTGGCGAATTCAAAAAACCCCAAAATCTCAATGTTTAAATGAAAGATATGATACACGTATAACACCAAGGATACCAACCTAAGTAAATTTCAAGATTTGTGCCTGTATTTTTTGACATTTCTTTTCCTTTCTTCATTCATATTAGGCTTTTATGTCATCATGATGTATATGAGTTTTGTTGTTTGCACAGCCATGACCTGCCATGACTATGCAAACAATGGAGGACAAAGAAAGTAACCAGTAACCTGGTTATGTGTAGGATTTGAAAATTAGATTTTGTTTGACCCAGTCCTTAATCCAGATCTTCTTTTAGTTATAATTGTTTCTTGTTTAGCACTCTACTTCACACTTCAAAAATTGATTCTAATGTTTATAAACTTTTTCATGTGCTTATTTACATTCAAGAAAAGTTTTTTATCAGGCTCCTGGTGTATTGAATGGAATTTAAAAACAGCTGATTTAGAATTTTTTATAGTATTATAGTGAACTGTGCAACATCCATGTAGAAAGATATGTCAAGCTAAGAAATCAGACCTAGAACTGAAGACCATGTTTAAAAAAATATATAAAATATATGGGAAGGAAAGGAGATCATGATGGAACTAAGGACTTTTGGTTATATCGAGTATTCTCAGATATCACAGAAATCTAGATTTCGTACATCAGTGTTTCTAACTTCACTAGATAGCCTCACAAATTTCACAAATGCTCTTTCAGACTAAAATGCTGTATATAACAGTATTGGAAATGATGCCTGACGAGACTTTTGGTTGAATTCACTTAGAGGAGGAGGAATTATTTTATAGAATATGTAAGAGGCATCTAACTGTCCGAGTCTTATCTTACAGTTTCTGCATTTATGCAGTAGAGTACAGCCAGACTTAGGCATTACAAGGATAAGTCACATGCCTCAAACTAGAAGATGGGTACTGAGCTGGAAAAAAACCCAACTTTTCTTGAAAGAAATGTTGAGACAGTACTGTCAGTTGGTAGTAGGGCCATGCTGAGATCCATGGCTAGCTGCTACAAAAAATAGTGATCTTTCAGAGATGAGCTTCACCCTGGTGTCAAACCATGGGATCCCCAAAGCAGCCAGAGGTGTGAGTTCTGCTGCTGCTTGCAGGTGTAATGCAGCAGAGCGGGTGACTACTGCTAATACTTCTTGATGCTCGATTGTCCCTTACCCCTTCCCTTTTAGGTGGTGTGTGTAATTTCTCTATTTTATCTAGAGAGCTTTGAGCTTTTCATGAGAAGGTGTCATACATTCATTACAAACCTGATGTGTGAAAAAGTCGTGTTGTCTTGATGTCTGGTGTATGCATTTGGAACCTACTGCTTAGGGTCTGGGGTATCTTTAGTCAGGGCTCGAAGGCCTCCTTGATCAGTCTGAGTTTCTTTGTGTTTTCTCCAATGATATCCTAACAGAGAAATCTGTCAGTCAGCTGACATTTAAGATTGAGCCACCTTCTGTAAGCCCCGCAATTAGAGAACCTTTATTTCTAGAGAGCTTAAATATTCACACAATTACTTATAATAAAATTTCTGAAATAGCTTTTTATTCCATTTATTCTATTTACAACTCCCAGCCTCTCCAAACAAAGAAAATACAATCTTTCAACTTTAACTTTTGAAATTTAAACTTTTATTTGCCACTATTTGCTTTTTTTGGTCTCAAAATATCAGTGCATATAACACCTATCACATTTTTAGGAGTTATTTTAATAAAGATAGATTAGTTTGAAAATGGAAGAGTTCAAACTTCATCCAAAGGAAAGGGAAAAAATAAAACACCCACTAAATACAAAACCTTTTTAAGAGGAAAACAACAAATGATTAGGAGTAAAATTCCCTAATTTTTCTCTGCATATTTCCTTTTTAGCCACAGCAAACATGATAAGGTTCAAATAAAATCTCTTGAAGACACAAAGGCTGCTTATTTTCCCCCTCCAGCCCATGTGACTGAAGTGCTTCTGTGGACCAGCTGTCTGCTAACCTGGGTTTACTTTCAATAGCAAAATAAACCAACTCCCTTGGCACAATCTAATCACTTCACTTATTGATCTCTGTGTTTGAGTTAGGAGTAAAGTGCGCTCAGTCCTGTGCTCTGAAGTGGCTGGCCCTGTGTGGAGACAGGGGTTGGACTTGATGCTTATGGGTCCCGTCCAACTCAGGAGATTCTACTATTCTATAATAGCCACACTAAAACTGGTGAGAGTAATCTTGATATTTCATAATGAAAATAATGTTGTTAATGTGAATGTGTTCATGTGCCAAAACAGTCCAACTTCTATCTTCAATGTGAATTTATGATTCAGCTGTTAAACTCCTTGCAAATTTCTCTGTTGAAAATGGACTATTTTATGTGGTGTGAGTGCATTATTTCATCCCAATACAAGCAATGCTTTATTTGGTAATTTGTTCTGTGTAGCCCTGCACAAAAGATTAAAAACTGTTTGCAACGCAGTTTTACTGCAGAATTTGCAGGTCTTCTCAACCAGCTGTAAAGTTACTGGAGGCAGAGTAATGACCGGAGAGGTATCACCCCCAAAGCAAAAGAAGATATGTGATTAATTGCTTTGTCTCAGTGTATCATTTCAGTACTGAGGGACATATCAACCTGCTGCAAGAAAGAGGTTCTTCTGTCAAGCCAGTGCTTAATGTGATTCTACTTTCAGACCATATGTCTTATGAGTAGGAACCCCAGTACAGCAGATTTTAAACATAGTAAGTGGTGTGTTTTGGTTTTGTTTTGTGGTAATTTTTTTTTTCCTGGATAGAAATCTGTTAAGTATTGATCTCTTAAAGGCTAATCCTCAGAAGCTGTGAAAACTGTTTATTCTTTTGACTTTGGTGGAGATACAGGGATGTAGATCAGTACAGGATCTTGTTCTCTTCTGCATCTGTATTTTGATTAAGTCAAGTGAGAAATAAATCCTCACTGAAGTGGCAACCATTCTCTTTTACTCCTCTCTTGATTTGGATAAGATCTGGCACTTTGAAGAATTTATTAGATTTGCAATGTCTTTTGCTTCTCTTTTTATGTATGGCAAACAAGGTTTCATTTCACCTCTGATCCTTTGTTGTTGTTGTTGTTGTTATAAAGAATCTGTGCACGTATTGCTAGATTAAATTTAACCTGAGATGAATATTTTCCAGCCAGTGTTGTCTATTGTTAGACATCTGTTTAAACTCAGAAAAATCCTCGTCCAACCTTCCATTTATGAATGAAGAAATAATGAATAAAGAATTGAATCAAGCAGAAAGCTGCCTTTGACAACAAATTCCTAATTGCAAGAGGTGTAGAAAAAGATTATCCACACTGCAAAATATATTGGCAATTAAAAATATTGTTATTTATCAAAAATCAAGCAGCAAATTAACCCTTATAGTTCAGGAGGTAAAGCTATAGACAATATGTTTAAATATAAAATATTCTACTTTTTATGGGATGGTAAATTTTTATATAGTCCCCCCGAAAGGAAACAAATGAAAAAAAAATATAGATACATAACTTTTCTTTGCAGAATTTATTTAAAATTATTTAAGTTGCTTAAAGGTGGTATCTAATAATATGTAATGTGCCTTAACGTAGCCAAGACATCTTCCCAGGGTTGACAGATTAAGATCTGGACAGCAGTCAAAATAATTCCGAGTCCCTCGTACAACACAGGACACCTGTGTTTGGGCCCAGGACTCCTGTGCCACAGAACCGCTCCCAGAATAACTCAAGAACTGTGTCCTGGATCCCTTTTTTCATTAGTTTTATTACAAGTCATTATTATTATAGCTAATTATTATTATTTTCATTATAGAATTTTAAAGTTGTAAGTCATCAAATGAGGACAGATCCTTTACTGAATTATCTCTGATTTAATCCCTCATAATATTAAATACTGCTTTGTGGGGTTTTCTTCAGTACTGCATTTAGCATGTCATTCTAATATTCACTTCTGTGTAATCTCAGAGTTAATTTTAAAAAGAGGTTGTGATGTTTTTGCATTTATCAGAAAACAGGGCTATGGACTGAGCTCCTTTGCTAAAAGAAAACACACAATAGAAAACAGTACTATGAGGACAGAAAGGCATACAAAAAAGTATAACAAAATTGAGTGAGCAGATAATATTGTTCCTAGTGATGAGGGTGACTTAGTCACAAAACTGGAATCAGTCCTGAGATGTGCTCCTCTGCTCTCAGACAGCAGTTCAAGAATATCTCTGGGAAGGTACAGCTTTTCAAACAGTCATATTCCACTAAAACTTTGAATTTCACATGCAATTTCCATGTTGCCTAAGAGGTCTTGTTTGTTCCTTAATTGACAGTGTGAGAACCAAACTATTGTTTTTGCAGATGAGAGGTAGGCTGAGTAATGGTTTCATATTTTCTAATATTTTTGATGTCCTAGAAAGCATTATAAATGTACCTGGCAGTTAAGACATATGAGAAGTATGCATTTGCATGAGAAGTGACACATCGTCTGAATTAGCTTTAGTGGAGGAAGAACAATAAACAAAAAGTAGATAGCTGACTGCCAGAGCAGTTTTTCAATACATTAAAATAGGGTATTGCAAAGAGAGGAACATGATCTTTTGTTGCTTGATCATGTGTAATTTGGTTTTTACAAATATTTTGAAGGCAGTTGTCATTTACATTTTGAATACTATGTGCGTCCTATAAGAAAGGTTCAACTATAATCCAGGTATTCTTTCCTCAAAGCTTTTTAACATGTTTGCCCCTTCTTTACAGGTAATATATTACTTACTACTCAAAATCTGTTCTGTTCTTCAGTTCACAAAGCATAATTAATATAAAAGTTTGGGTGCTTTTTTCCCTAAAACTTTTTTGTCTGAGGCATTGTCCTCCTTCTTACAACTGTCATTTGTTTCTTATGTAAAATTAAAATATTCTTCAACTCTTCCCTTTATATTATATTAAAATATTCATGAAATAGCATTCTCTAGAAGGCTGATACTTCTTCTTGTAATAATTTTAAGTTTTCATGTTAAAAATGAACTTACTGTGTCTTTCCCTAGTATTTCATTATTTTCAGAAAGGAGAAATAAGGCTTAAGTCTGGTTTAAGGGAAGACTACTCAATACATGCATTATGAATTTTCTAATATGTTTTAAAATAAGTCAAGTAATACTAAATTATTTCTTGTACTTCCTTGGGTACAAAGTAATGTATGGATTTGTATGTAAATACAAATGTATGTCTCCATGTAAGAGTCTGCCTCTATGTACATCATTTTGGGTACTATGTTGCTCCTGATACCCTCTGACAATTGTGTTCGTTCTTTATTCATTATGTCCAGACAAATAACAGGGGAATTTAATTAACCAGTTTACTCTAGAGAGTAATTAGAATGGTGAATGGGAAAAAGAAAATAATAGAAAGCTATGAGTTTTTTCCTCTAATTACTGCTTTGCGCTATTTACCATTCATCTAGGAAGAGTTTTTATTGTTTATTTTAAATTCAAATGTAATGTTTCTGTAGAAAGTATTTTCAAATTCTCTTATGTCCCCTGCATTTCTCTCCTTCCTGCCTGAACAGGGACATTCCAGGAAGCTGTTTCACTTTCTAAGTTTTCCTACAAAAGCCTTCATTTTCTTTGGTACCCAGGTGTGGGAGCTTCAACTGTCAAAACTCCCTTTCAAATATTTTATTATTGGTTGGTTTTGGTTTATTCTGTGTCATTTTGTATACTGGAACATTTTTCCACATTACATAAGAATGAATTCTCTGATAAATTATCAACTCTGCTTATTAAAACAAAAAACATTTGAGTAGAAAACATAATAGATTTCTCATGCAGAATGGAAAATTGGGGAGAATAAGTTATTGTCTCTGACACCTTCAAAAATGCATTTAGAATGTTCATATGGAAGTCTGGAGAAGCATGAGTGGTAGGTTGTCTGAGCACCAATCCCAGCAAGCCACTGAGACAGACAATGAACACGAATACAAACCCAAGGGGGTGCTAGAGCCTATCCATACCTCAACGGTTTATTTAAAAAATGAACATTGTATCCTAGCTTGGCATCTTTAGTCAGTGTGAATAGCCCATGAGCAAGACTATGCTAGATTTGATATGTATTAAATAGCTTAGGAAAATGTGCCCCCTCCTTTAAAAACAAAACAAAAAAACCCAAAATACCTGACTTGTGCATTCCACAGAGTAAAGTCTTATTTCTTTAAAATTCCTTCCATTTTAAGGTTGTAGCACTAACAAAAACTTGTTGTGCTTCTTTCTAGAGAAAAAATAGAGAAACTTATGTAAACCTTTCTGTGTGATGGCTCTCTTCTGATCTTACTGGGTTTTGAATTGATGACCAGAGCCACTTCTTAGCCTTGTATCTTATTTTCATAAAGTTTTCCATTACTTTCCTTACATTATTTTAAAAGAATACGTATTTATCGGCAGCAGCTTACATATTTGGTTTAGTTTTGTCACTTTGGCCTTAGAAGCATCAGTGCCAAGCATGCGTTCTCCCAAATGGAAGAAATTTCTGCTGGCCTCAGTTTGCATCAGCTTCCCCAGAGCATGAAGTTACAACTGTCATCTGAAAAATTATTTGGAGAACCCCATAGAGATGATTTCATAGGGTTTATGTTCACGGTAGGTCTTCCTGAGTGTTACTGAGGTTTATAAAGCAGATGGTATTTGTAGCTGAGGGAATCATCACAAGCAGAAATGTTATTTGATCTTGAAGGGCAGAGGCTTCCCTCTCATCTATTCCTCCAGGCTGGCAAAGGTTGGAGAGGTCTATCTCATAAAGCCCCTGTTGATAATATTTGGGTTTTTTCTCTGGACCAAGGTGTTTGTTAGCCTGATAAGAGTTCTATGATCTGATTTTTAGAGTTGAAGTCTTCCCTTCATACCACCAACCTTTCAATCTTTACCTTCCCACATGTGCACACCCTCAGCCCCTGGGCCTGGCACAAGAGTATCCTCTCATCACTGAAGGAATTCAGTGTTCAAGAAAATGTCTCTCTCAGGCTGTAAGGCCAGTAAAGCCTCTCTGCTGCCTCAGTCTGCAGAAAGTCTGTGGTAATGATAGGAAGGAAACCCTGTTCCATGGCTCTGTCAGCTGTGACAAGGGAGGGCTTGTTGACTGCTTGATGGGTCTTGGAGTAGCTGATACATTTGATGCAGGTCAGTTCCCAGCTCAGGCTGCAGAGTTCTGCAGAAACAGGCACCACTTGATGGAGGAGCCTGAAAGAATTCAGCTCAAGAAGATATCAACCAGAACAACTTTTCAATCGGGAGGGTAGGGGTGGGGTGTGTGTGTGTGTGTGTGGGGGGGGGGGGGGTAGGGGGTGCGAATAAATAAATAAATAGGATTCCAAGCATTCCCAGGAGTGGTCTCGATTATTTGAGGGATATCAAGGCAAGGAGTAGTAACACTAAGTGAGCTTCCACTTTTTGAAAGTAATTCACAATTATCCTGCTACTTAAGGAATGTGGAGAATGGATTTATTAGGTAAATTGAAAAGTAAACATAATGCTATGTGTTAAAGAGGGAAAAGGCTTTATCAGCTCCTTCAAGACTGAGGCAATAGTAAGTTTTACCTGGGTAATTAATACACACCTTTTTTAACCGTTATGGAAAAGTGAATTTAAGTGAGGGAATAAAGTGAATTTAAGTGAGGGAATAAAGCGTGTCTCCAACAAAGCAAATGAATCAGTCTTTGTAGCCTAACCCTAGGCTTCAGATTGTTGCAGTGCTGCACAGAGATTCCCGCTGTGGGAAGCTTTCAGTGAACCCATTTTATTTAAATTGTGATCCTATATGAGCTCCTGGTAAACTGTAATGAGAGTAGATTCAATTATCAATTATTTGGACAAAATTACGACCTTTATCCGTTGTCTGTACAGCATTTTTTTTGTTAAAGTGAGCAGACCCAAAGGAAACAGGGTGATTTTGATGCCAGCATTCCAGTAGTGCTGCAGTGTGTCTTGCTGTGCCTGGGAGTGAGCTGAAGAGGTTAACATGAAAAACAAATTACTCTTCTTTTCTGTAGTCTTCATTAATGATGTACTTCACCAGAAAAGGACAACAAATGGGAATGGACCCAGCTTTGCAGGCTGAATTTGTATTCTGCTGTGCACAGTGTGTTTTACTCACTGGCAGCAAGATGACTTGTTTTTTCCAATTTTTGATGGTAAAGGGTCAGGAAACAGTATTAACTAAGGCAAGTGATTAGAAGGAATTAAATTGAAAACTTTTCTCTGCCCAGCAGAAGTCAGCTTTGAAACCAACTTTTATTGCTTAAGAATGATTTATCATTTCACTCTTAAGTGATTGTCTCCTCTCCTCCACCTCTGATGATAAACCCTAAGTGCCACACGCAGTAAAAGTTATTAATTGATCCTGAAAGTTCTTGCTTTTCATTAACTTAGGAAGGTATTTCTTAAATCATTTTTGGGGCTATTTCAGGTGTTCTTTTCATCTGTGCAATAAGCCTTGCAGTTTTTAAGAAGTGGATTTAGACATGCAAAGAATGATGAAATGCTGTGGGTTGTTTTTTGGTTTTTGTTTATTTTCTTCTTCTGAGCTCTATGTTATCCAACAACTTGCTGTTCTCAAGAGGACTTTGGGAAGGCAAAATACTCTTGGCAGTGGATACAGCAAAACAGAAACTTTGGCATTCTCATTACTATACCCCTTCTTTTCTGTCCTCAGAAAATATACCTGGCAGTACTTGATACCAGAATTTTCTAAGTACCCAGTGTCCCAGATACTCCTTAATGGCGATCTTTTGGAAAATCATTAGGTTATACCATAATATAATTTTTCAGTAAATAACACTTACTTGTGTGTCTGGTTTTGGTTTAAAATCAAGTTATTTGTATTATCTTTTCCAAACTTTTCCATTCTTGCATAGTGAATGGCAAGATTATTAAAAAAAAAAAAATAAATCAATGGGACCTTTTGAATTCTTTATATTAATGACTGTATTTATGTGGCAATTTCACCTTTGCAAATGACAATATTCTCTATTTTCTATGAAGATACTATTGTAGAAATGACTTTTTTCATGTACTCACCATATTTACATTCTTTGGGTCATGGAGGCAGAAAAAAATATTTCTTACATCTTTTGTGTGTTTGGATTTAATTTTAGTATTTACACAAGTGGGCAAATAATTTCCATACCAACTCTTCTAAGTTTCAGTGTTGATACACCTATTCATTTATCTTTGTTTAATGAGTACTCTGTACCTGTGTTTGTGACTTCATTTCTGCTTGACCCCTCCGCCTTGAATACATATTTTGCAACAATAAAGTGTAGAAGTAAGGCAAAAGGCAGAAAAAAATACATGTAAAAGTAACTTCTCTTACGACTCTCGTATTGTCAAGAACACAATACTATAAGGAACCACTTGTGCTATCAAGTATAATTTTTCTGTAACCATGAGGACAGGAAAAGTATAGTATTTCCCTTTGGGCATTTGGGGGGTGGGGGGAGAAGTGGGGAAAAAAATGTCATGGTGGACAGAGAGTAGACAATTAATAATGAGCTTTTTTATTATTATTATTTTAGACTAAAACATGTTGTTAATGTCTTGTTTAGAACAGTCCTCTAAACATCTGCTTCCCTAGTGACTTTATTAATAAAAATTTCTATTTGAGGCCTAAACTAAATTTTTTTAAAATAGGAATTAAGGGAGATGTTTTCTTACCATGATTTAAAACCAATATCAAGCTATTAATTCATAATTGAATACTCGTTTTATAAAAATAGCCTATCTGCTTACTGTGGATTATAGGGATGCTTTCTCTTTATCAAGAAAATGACTGCAAAAAAGTGCTTTGAAAATATATATCTTAATGACTGAAGACACATTTTCCTCATTAGTTTTCCTGTAGAATTGACTGAAACTTGAATTAAGTAGATGATTTTGTCCAAAGTTTGTCAAAGAACCATTTTTACAGTCTCTGTGCTGTATATTACACTGTGTAAAATGATTTACACATTCCCTAGAATATAAGATACTAATTTGCCAGCTTCTCTTTTAGTGCTTTTTGGCACAGTTTGATCTCTAAAAAAAATGAGAAATCATGAACACTTTTACTAGCTCATCTATTTCTCAATATTTTGCTATGAACAAAATCAAACCAAGTTGCAGTATGCAGCAAAACTCTGGTGTTGAAGTTATAGCATGTAGAAAAACTACTATGAATTCTGTCATGCACTGATGGTTTATTCCCCCTTTCCTCCAGATTTCTTTGGCTTTTCTTTCTGGACAACTAATGTATACCACTCTACATCTATTTCACCTAAATATGTAATGATAGTCATATTACTTTTGACTTCTTAAAGGCATTTAGTTTGTATTTCCTGTTTTGATTCTATTTTAATACATTGTTATAATTGCAAATATTTAAATATCCTCTTAATTTTTAATCTAATGGTTTCAAGTCAGAAACAGTTTCGAATTCAGAAAAATATAAAGTATTCCTCTCAAGTAGGAGTCATTTAATTGCCTTTAATTTGCTGCAAACTTATGTGATTATAGAAACAATGCCAAGTTTTCTTCATACATATCTTTTACGGTACATGTATAGGTATATGAATATGTGTGTCAGATTTAACATATAATAAATCTTTATTATTTTTTTCTCTTGAATTTTTTGATTTCTGTTGTTTTGTCACATAAAAACCTAACTTTGTTTCACTCTCTGCTTTCTCTACCTACTATTCTCCCTTCCCCAGTGAGGTCATTTTATACTCCAGGAATATCGATGAGGGTCTAGTTGTTAAGCCCTGAATTAGAGTAGAAGTACTTGTTTGTGTAAGTCATTGCACAGAATTAGCTCACAGACTGGTTTTAGAGCAATTAATTATTATTCATTAAATATTTTGATACGCATAGATGAGAGGACTTGCAAACTACACCAGTGACTTAAGGTATTTATTAATAGTTTCTTATTTTGCAATTTCTTTGTTGCTGTTTTTAAAGATAACATCTCTTTGACTACTCACTAAATTCTTATATAGTTATTGTGATAGGACAAAAAAAACTTAGGATCTTTGTCGAGCTTTGTGTCTTTTTTATTTTCTTTAAGAGATGGGGATTTTTATAGGACTATTTTTATATATTAGGATTATACAATGAATTAATTTTAAAAAATCTTGGAGGAGTGAATGAAAGGATATTGAAGTGAAAATGAGTCAATTTTTCTAGTAGATAAGAGGAAATAGATTTTTTTTTTTAAAGACTAAAATTTATTTCTTTTTTAAAGAAGCCACTAGCATCTACTTTAGGTCTGTAAATTGTGGTTTTGATATGTATTCTTCCTATAATGGTATTAAGGCAGAATTTTTTGTCTTTTGGGGCTTTTCTTGTGGCATTAAGGTTATTTTAACTGTAGTAAAAAAAAAAAAAAAAGAAGTGCTTGAGTATCTTAGATCAGTAGAGATGTTTCCATGTAGAAAAACTAATTCCTTTTCCCAACAGTCCCCTGACTCAAACACAGCTCAGAAACAAATAAGGAAATTAATTTTCTAACTTCTCTTTTATCACAAAATACAACCTGTAATTGATTCTGTATAAATACAGCTGTGCACGTAGCCCTTCATAGCACTTCGTAGCAGACCTTATTGCTACCAACAGAAGCACAACTTGCTTTATTTGCTATTTGTACTTTGTATTCACATTCAATGTTATTTACTAAAGAGTTCCCAAGCACCTTACAGGCACAAATATATAAAGATAAATAGATAGAGGAATTATAATTAGTTAATACTAAATGCCATTCAAATGGTTTCCACCTGTTAAAATTAGAACCAAAGGGTAAAATAAATTCAGCAGGGTCCTCCTAGAGTATTACATCTTGCAATTAAACGGTGAGATTTGTTATGACTTGCAAATGTAATTGATTTTCTTTTAGTATCACATATTAACGGGTTTGCTACTATATTGCATTTATTAATAAGCAATTTGACACATTTATAAGAAGAAGATGCATCCTTTAGCCAGATGTTACCCTCACTGTGCACGTTTAAACAAATTATCTCTAAACAGGAAAAGCAATATAAGGCTCAAAAGAGATTGTTGGACTCAAATCTGCTAGATTTCCGTCTCTGTCTCTCAAGACCCTTAATGACTATTCTCAGATGCTTAAGCCATTTTCTTTTTCTGTGTTTCCCTATTAAAAACCAAAACAATACAAAACAAAAAACCAACTTGCACAGTCTATGCAGACATGCAATTTAAACTTGTGATTATATTTTTCTTATCCAACATTTTAGAATTTATTAGAATTATCTGCTGAGTGTTTTCCTGAGAAAATTAAGTTCTGGGAAGGCTTCCAGTTCTCTCACCTTTTACTTGTGGTGGCTACCACTATTAGAAAGCAGATAACATTACTAATTTTGTCTTGGCAGGCTTCCATTAGTTCTAATGTAGTCATGAGATTCTTGTGGGTACACAAGGTATTATCCACTTCTCTTTGTAGTGTGGGTTTTTTTTTTCCCTTTCTCTTTATTTGTTCTTTCCTTCTTTTTCTTTTCTGATTTTTCCCTCTTTCTCTTTCTTCCTTCTTTTTCCTTCTCTCCTTTCATTCCTTCCTTTCTTTTTGTTTATCCTTTCCCATTCGCCTCCCCTTTCATCCTCTTTTCTTGTTCCTTTTATTTCTCACTCTTTTGTCCTATCTTTTAATTTCTCTCTCATTTTTTATGGCTATGCTCAGCCTGGAGAAGAGGAGGCTGAGGGGAGACCTCATCACTCTCTACAGCCACCTGAAAGGAGGTTGTGGTGACGCAGGGTTCGGCCTCTTCTCCCTAGTAACTAGTGTTAGGACAAGAGGTAGTGGGTTCAAGTTGCGCCAAGGGAAGTTCAGATTGGACATTAGGAAAAACTTCACAGAAAGAGTAGTGAAACATTCAAACAGGCTGCACAGGGAGGGGGTAGAATCACTGTTCCTGGAGCTGTTCAAAAAACAGGTAGATGCGGCGCAATTTAGATGTTACGGTGCTGTAGGGCTAACAGATGGAGGTCTTTTCCAACCTTGATTCTATGATTCTGTGATTACTTCACAGGAGGTACATGGTGGATTTGTGTTGGCCATAGAGTCCTTAGCATGGTTGTGAGAAATATAAAGCTCTGGACCATCAGGAAACTTCAGTAATTCTTGAAAGGCCACTTTGTGTTTTGGCTGTTGTTCTTGAGAACACAGAAAAAGTTTCTTTCTTTAAATTGTATTTATTTTCATGAGATTGAATTGACAAAAAAAAAACAGTGAATTTTTACTCTGTTCTTATCACCTCTCTTTTAGCATACCTTTAAGCAATGCAAATGCAAATTATAGCTATTATGATACTCAAGGTATGTTTTTCTGTCAACTATGCATATTAAACAGTTTCATTGAAAATGGCAACATAAGAAATCCCCACACATTAAAATTTACCCAATTTTAGCAAACACATTTCCTCATTATGGAAATAAATTACTCCCTGATTATTTTATCTAAAGCTGTGAGGATACAAGAGATTTCAGATGTTTTCATTGGTGATCTAAGTATATGATGCAAATTGCTTTTATTAATGTACATAACCAGGTAAAATTAGAAATACGAAGTATTTTTTTAATAATGTTGATAGATATTTACTGCAACCAAAGCTTTCTTCTTGTGGGCAGGTATTCTTGTTTTCCAGAAGTTTCAATAGACATGAGTTTAGTTTCCTTCACACTGCCTGTATTGTTAACCAATATTTGTTAATAATAATAATAAATGATCATAATTTAAAAAGAAAACCCAACAAGAAAGACCCCCAGTAATGCCTTTCTCACATGTACAGGTTTTGTCATCAAAATTGTAAAGTCAGATAGTGTTGAAGATACAGGGGTAGAGAAATTGCTTTTCCAATGAACTCATAGAAGATCTGAATTTTGAATTCATATTTTTGATTTTAAAACACTGTAATTGGAACATACAGGAGTGAATACTGAAGCCATCTTTTTTGTGGTTTTTTTTGTCTGCATTTTCTCCAACATGATCTGCATGACTTTCACATCTTATAAATCAGACTGAGGTCTGAACAGGGACATGCCAGAATTTCTTAGCCAATAAATCATCTGTTTTGTTGTTCTCATCATTTAAAAGTTTCTGGTCATTAGAGATATCAAGGAGGTTATATCTAATCTTTAATATACTTCAGGTTGATAGCTGACTGAGCCAGAGCCATGCATCATTTCACACTTATATGGACTTTCAGATAACCTATTTTGTTGATTAAAACCACAATTATTTATTTCAAAAGGAAACTTTGTAGATTTTTGGGAAAAACAAACAAACAAAACAACCCATGATACCTGTTGCAGACAAGATAATGCATAATGTTCATTTAGCTATTTTTGGAAATTTTATGGTTCAAAAATAATCACAGTTTAACACACTATTTTTGCTGATCCATTTTCCTTTTAAAATTAGTTCAATAACTTGGAAATAAACACAGTATATTAGTTTGGTGCAGAAATTGTAGCTTCAGGAAACTTCTCAGAGAATTAGTCTGTGGGCAGAGGTGGAGGTTTTCTTCCAAAAAATAGACCTGGGCCATTAAGTTGATAAAGCAGCTGAAACACAAAAGATTAAAATTACCCTCAAATTAAAGTAAACATCCACTGTAGGAAAGTTGTTTTATCTGGTGTACTGAGACAGAAAGGAAGATATTTAATGCTTCTAGGATGATGTGGTTGCACTGTATCTCCTGCTGTTCACAAAGACGGAGTTCAACAGATAATTAACATGTAGCAGGAATATAAAATGAGCTTTTGGAACAGTATTTGAGAGGGTAGGAGACTAGTTAACAAGGAGGTGACAAAGGAGTGGATTGCAGTTAGTTTAAAACTCTGAATGCAGATTAATTTAGCTCTCTTTCTTTAAATTTTCTCAAATATGCTTAAGCATGGGATTCACCTGCTTAAAAATAGTAATAATATTTATAGTAGTACTATCATAGCAAGAATAAGGTAAATTAAACTAAATTTTTTTCTGGATGTATTCCTCTCTTGCAAGTAGCTTCATTTTGATACAGCGGTGGCTGTATACTTGCACTAAGTGAAGTAAGCTCTCTCTCCTTAGACTTGTCAACTACTTGCCTTACCTTACCAAAGAGCTTCTGTTTCACTCTTCAAACTTGTCCCCATGTCGAGAACTCAGTATTTAGACATGTCTTCACTTCATGTATCGCCAATGTTTTTGCCCAAAGTGGGTCTGTAATGTTATATGGAGGTGACAAAAACCAAACCAAAACAAATCCCCAAAATAATGTAGACAAACAATGCATCCTTATGTTACTCATTTTGTCAGGTGGAATACAGATCTGCCAAAACTGATTATAAATTATTTTCTAAATTTACAGTATACACAGAACTTTTGCAGATAATCTCACAGATAAAGGTGATTCATGTGTATCTCCATTACACCCACAGGAGAAAGCACTGTGCAGGCAGCCTTCTCAAAGGAAAAGTGCAACACTGCTTAATGAGACTTTTGAACACAGGCACAACGTTAAAATAAAGTAGAAAGGCTGTTAGCATTCCCTTTTTTACTTCAGAGGTGGAATAATGTTACGCTTTAAGCCATCATCAGATGCACATTTTCGGTTCGACAGCTGGAGATAGCAGATTATGTAGAGCTGGTGAGATGCATTTGGGAACGATTTGTCTGAAGGTAGTAGTCGAATTTCTAACAGCCAAGGGGAGGTTATGGCAGGAGAAGGAAGGGTCCCAGGGTCAGCATCGGCAGCCCGGCAAGATGGAGGGGTTACTCAACAGCATGCCACATGAGCGACTGCAAAACAGGAGGAGAACTGGTGGTGCAGCGGGGCTAGCAGAGAATTGTAGCTGAGGAAGTTAGTTAGAGGAGGAAGAAACAAGTACCAGTGATGGTCAAATTCATACCCCATCAAAAGCTGTGTCCTGGTTCCAGCTGAATTGCCCCGGGCTGTTTCCATACCATATGAAATCATGCCCTGTAAAAGGGGCTGGTTGGGGAGGGGCGGGTTTGTGCGGTTTCAGGACAGTCTGAGTGTGGTTGGGGTCGGTCATCACATCAGTGCAGTGTCTGTGACACCACTACATTGGGTCGGTAAAGTACTCTGTGTCATCACTATGTATGTGTGTATTCTGTCATGGGCTCTGATGTCACAGTGCTGCGTCAGTAACTTCCCATATCCCACCCTGCGGGGCTCTGTCTGTTTCCCCTCCTGAGGGAGGGGGAGTGAGCAGCGTGGGATGCTCAGCCGCTGTGTGGGGCACTTAGCCACTGCCTGGGGATGAACCACAGCAAGGTAGTGCAAAAAGAGTAGATGAAAAGTAGGTGGTTGTCTCTAGACGTTCATAGAATCACAAGGTTCATCAAGTCCAACTCCTGAAATATTCAAATGACACAATTTCCCTAGATACTTATAGTTACAAATGAAATATTTTAATATTCTAGAATCAAATTACAGTGCTTGCCTGTGGAACTGAATCATGTCATGTAATTGTGTTTTGGTTCCATGTTTAGATGTGTTTGTGAACAAGAGTTGAGTGCGTAGAAAAGATCTGTAGTCTTGGCCAGCAGAGCAGATAAAACCCTTCTAATCTGTCGTTTAGCTCATTCTCTTGAAGTCTAATTTATTTTCTCCTTCAGGTCTACTGGGGTTTTCAGTAACTCATATTTGTAATTATTTTCCTCTTTTGATGGCTACATAAAAGTTTTTCTTGAGGGGAGTTACGAGAAAATGTTTCCGATTCAGTGTCCTCAGTCACACCTAGGTGCAGTTATCTCAAATAATGGTCAGAATCTGGCCCATCCCAGTGATTTTGTCTGCAATGACACATTATCTATCATTATTGATGAATCTCTTTTTAAGTTGTCATATATATGATTTTATTTTTGGCATTACAAAAGGATAGGTTCTAACATGTAAGTTAAAACATAGTTTTGTCACAGACTGATATTTGTCACTGGCCTTATGAACAAGCTGCTCTTGTTTCTGTTTTTCTGTATAATATAATCACCCTACTTAAGGCAGTTACTCACTTTGCAAAGGGTATAAGATAAAGCATAGCCGCCTCTGCTTCTAGAAAACTTGGGTATTTTCACCAAATGCAAATTGATGATAGATTTAGCAAAAATAATTTAATACATAATTAATTCACTGTAATTAACTGGCTACTAGCCAACGATGAAAGCAAGAGATGAGATAACTTACAGTGTTTCAGTTTTATTCTATTTGAGTTAATAACTTTAATGAACAAGCATTTTATAGATCAGTTTAGAACTCAAAACCCTTCCCTTACTTCTGGTGCCTGACAGCCTAGCAGGGGATCCGTAGGTCTGCTCCCTTTCTGCAAGAAAGCAGCGCCTCTGCTGCACTTTTTTCTGTGCACTTCCAAAATGTGGAAGTTTCAGGTCTCCTGTGTAACAGTGTTGATGTAATTATATGCCTTTACTCCCTGAACATGTATTCCCTTGCGAGCTAACTTCTTTCAGGACTCTAATTGGCAATAATGGAGCTGGATTAGTTAAATGGTCGTGTGAATCATCGCATACCCTTGATGTTCTTTGTTGACTGGCACCAAAAACTCTCACTGGCAAACAGGGTCTTGATGATAAAGCATGAAATAAGAAAGTCTGGAAATGTAATTATCCATTTGTGACCCTGAGCTGGCTGTTCTTGTCTCTGAATCAGGAGATCATTGCATATTCGTTATCATTTGTATTGTGGTGTTTTCTGGAATCTACAGTCATGAAATTGTGAAAGTGCTTCAATGATCAAAGCTTTCATAGCAGCAAAATTTAGATTTGTTTACTGTGAGGCAGAATAGACACCTATCTTTACCAGCTGAGAAACAGGGATATTTCCAAGCTTCATCTAACAGTGGGTGGCATGAGATGAGGAGATGCCTCTCAACTAACTGTCATCTCCTGTACCAGATACCTCCGTCCTTTTGCTTAAGTAGATGCTTCAGCAGCAATGGTTTCTAATCTGCCTGCTATTCCTTGTAGCACATTCTACAGTTGCAGCAAGAATAAGAGGTATTGAATTGTTCCTTTGTTCTTCCTCTTGTCATACCCTCTATATCAAATGTCTGGGGTAATGCCTGCCTGCCTTCCTTCCTTCCTTTGCTGCTGAAGAATCTCTCCTGTGGGAGATATTGTTTTGATTATACAGGACCATCTTAAAGCACGCAGCATGCAAACTAAACCCCCTTCTACTTTTGTTTAAAACCTGGAAGTTGTTAACAAGGTATTGCTCAGCAAGTCATCTCATCCATACATTTTACTGGAGGACAAAATATTCTCTGGAGTCTCCTTCCTATTGGTTCGCATTTCTACAAAATTTCCTAAAAAGAAAATGAGACTTCAGTAGCATGAAAGAAAAAAAAAACCAACAACAAAACCAACAACAAACAAACAAACCTTCAATGCAGCAATGTCTACAAGTGTTTGTTTCAATTATGTGTTATCATGGAAAAATGAATAGTCCTAATGAAATGCAGGCATCCAAAATACAAAATGAGCCCCACGCTGAATTTCAATCATGCCAATTCTCTTTTCAGTACCTCTGTTAGAACCCTGGAACAGAGTTTTAGGAAATTCCAGCTCAAGCAGGCTGTGGGAAGCATAGGCATGATTACGACAAACTTTTCATGACCCTCTCTGACAAACCCTTTGCAGTGTGCCTGTAAAGAAGTCCCATCCTCGCCTAACTGGTCATGGAGATCTAATATGTAGAACCCCAGCCACAGGCTACACTTATTAGTTCCAGTATCAAGCAACTGGTTTCCTAACTCTTTAATCTTCCAAAGTTCTGCCTGTTTCATCCAAATTAAAATAATGAAATTCCTGAAATATCAAATCAATCAGAATACAAGAATATTCTGGAAGTCTGAGCTTTTGCTTTAACTTCAGATCAATGTAGAAGTGACCTTGAAGGCAAATAAATCTGTCTAATCTGTCCTCCTCAGTATTCCAGAAATATGCAAGGGAATAAAAGGGCTGTCAGAGTTACAAGATTGTACCAGTGGTATTAAAAGCACATAGAAAGCTGGAAAGAAGGTTTTGCTGCTTTGCTTTACGCTACCTCCTTCTCTTTTGAAGGAGTGAGGGGGCTGGGTTTAATCTTGTTCAACTCTGCAGTATGGTTCAGAGTTGAATCTTACTGATATTTTCAGTTCCTTTACTCTCATAGTCTTGCACAATGCCTATATAAAAGGATTATTATTTTTTTAATCACTAATAGAAGCAGTAGTACTTACAAGATTTAAGTATTAAGTTTTTACTCTGATGTAAATTTGAAATTATTAACAGTACCTTCTCCTGTATCTCTGAGTAATGGCATGAATATAGAATAAGTTAGGAGGTGAATTTAGAGTGCAAGTCCTGTGCTACATTTACAAAGTAGATTAACCCAACCTAGACAAGGTACTTCTGGGTCAGAATAAAAGGTCTGAGTCACAACCTTTGCTGATTCATGCTGGGCAGCTGAAGAGCTGCCATCCTCCCTGTCCCTCTGCTGAAAGCTTCTGCCCCACGAGTGGGGACATTGAAACAGTGGCATTTCTACTCCAGAGCCATGGTAGCATTAACATAAACCAAAGGACATTTCAGTTTATTTTAATATATGAGTTGATGAGACATAGTACCTGAGAGGTCTGATTCACAACTCCTGCAGGATTTAGCTGCAGCAATTGAGGAAATTAAGTCCCACAAACTGTTGGTTTAAAGTGCCAAATTTTGTCTGTGTGTGTGTGTGAGTTACCTCTTCATCTGCTGCAACTGAAATCAAGCAAGGATCCTGAGTCGGACCCATAGAGCTGGTCACCTGGGAGTTGTTAGCAAAGTAGAGTTCATTTACATTTTGGTTCATTCTGCCCTGCCTTCCCTTTTTGCATAGGTCTCCCAACATTCATGATATCATTGGGTTGACTTTGCCCCAGCTCAACATCACATTGCCTCTGGCTCAGGAGGGTGGTAGCTTCCCCATGAAGTAAACTTCTTAGGCTTTTGCCTATGTCATGGGGGGAGGGGGGAAGCGATGGGCACAGCTTGTACCACCTTCAGTGGAAGGGGAGCAGGCGAATAGTGGAGAGAGGGCAGTGTATCTATCCAATAGTTTTCAGTGCTTGGTTCTTATGAAAGAACTCTGGATTGGTATGAAATTTCCAAAAGATGACTATATTACTAACTGACAAAAGAGGTAGTTTATGCTCACAGGTTGAGCGAGATGTGTTTCAGAGAGGCATTTTATCAAAGAATCCCTAAACAATGAACTTCTATCTATTGTTGAACCATTTAAGCCTACAAAGGGATTCTCTTTTATTCTGTATTTTCATGTGTCTCCATCTCAAAGATACTTGTAAGAAAGTTTTATTTTTTCACCAAAGGGTTAGAAATTTAAGAGGGCTTTTTTTTTTTTTTTTTTTCAAATGATTTCATTTGCATTGTATAAAAACAATATGAAGACTTAGGTGGGGTAAATTTCACGTCATATGCTTCTGAGGTCGTTTGTTTTCCATATCATATGAACTTTTTTTGAAGCACGTGAGTAGCTGGATTCTTGACATGGCATTAAGGAAATGTCAAAGTAGACATCTATTCTTAGTCTATAAGTCATTATTTAACAACTTCAAAGGTTTGACAACTACAAAGGAATGAAGCGCAAAACCTAGGTATTGATTTTGTCTTCTGCTTTGTATCTGCTCCATTAAATTCTATTGGCATTGACAACTGCTGAACTCTTCTTCAGAATTCTGAGCTTTCAGTCTTTAAGGATAGCTTTATTACATTTTTCCAGACATTTTTCCTCCTAAAAATTTCTCTGTCATTTAACTATTACCACAGACTTTAGAAGAACTGTTTAAAATTAAATCTGTTGAAGTTTATCTGTCCCTTATGTTGGTGCTGAAAGATAATGCTATGGTAACATGCCACTGACGAATTTATGAACACTTTTTATCAATGGATTTCCAATATTAGATTTAGTTTCCCAATGTGAGGACTAATAGTCAGTCACAAATGGCTGATATCATGTAACATTGATGATATAAAGCCTGAAAAAGATGTTTTCAACTATATTCTAAAATGGATATCATCATACTAGCTGAATAAAAAGTAACAACGTTACACTTTTACTTAGCAGTTTGTAGAAGGCTAGCTGGTAATATATTTAATGTTAAAATGAAGAGTAACTAACTATCAGGAAGCATTTCCAAAACTGTCACCTCTCAGTGGAAGACAAAATGACCATCTGAAACTAGAAACCAGAGAACGCTTCTATATTATTGCTGTAGCCAATGCTGGAAGGGTGACTACTCAGTGCAATAATCAGTGCCCATTTCACAGAATTCATCTGCGAAAACAGGTAGGGCCAGCTTGATAATAACGCAGTGTTCTCATGCATGCAATAGTGTGTGTGCTGTGGCATGTCTTCCATGATGAAAAAATTAATATACAACACTCCTTTTTTTTTTAACATCTGAAATAAGGGAGACCTTCCTTGACTCCACTGCCAGTGTGTGACCTTGCCCGCTTTTGCCCTAGTCTTCACAGGAAGGGGACTAGGTAAGTGGGCTAGGGAAAAAAAAAGTAAAAATATTTCCATTCCACTCAAGTCATTTGGGTAGATAATGCAGCTGCCTGATCCCATGAGCCAAGGATGTTCCATGGAAAATGAACCCTTGGCTGATGAAGAGTCAACAGAGCTGTCAAATATTTTTGGCCTGAACATTGGGGTAAGCCATATTTATGGGGTGGTTTAGTTTGAATGCTTCACTTCTACTAGTTTCTGCTTTTGGGTAACCCTCCAAGGAAAATCTACACTACAGGATAACACAGACAAATAGCAATCCCAGGCCTTGGGGCCAGTGGCACATACTGGGCTATATTTATAATGGTTAAAACTAGTTCCTTCTAGGCACATGTACTATACCCACATTACATATCACTTTGTTCTGGGTATCATCTGCCCTGTGTGGTGTCTGAGTCCAGACACATAAGTGGTTTGTCTTGGTTAAGTACAAACGGCATAAAATACCCGGGCTCTTTTGCACTGACCAACTCATTATTATGGAATATGAATGTGAAATTATGTGTTCCTCTGTTCTGAAGAAACAAAATGTGACAAGGTAGTTGTGAGAGACTGTCTTAGATGCTGGGAGGCAGTTATGTGTAATATCTATACTGTGTCTTGAGAGCAGACCTGGGAGTAAATTATCTCCAAAAAAGGATGGAGGTTTTACTTTGAGAAGAGCTGGTTTGTTCACTCCAGAAGAAAGTCTGGTATCAAAGTAACAAGGAGTGTTGATGATCACGGATGATTCAGAGCTGAGTGTCACTTCTGGACATCTTTTATGTTCAGTGTTGATGTACCTTCAGGGATATTTACAAGCAACATTAATATAGAGGAACCCAAAGATTGCTGGAAACTGTTTACAAAACAAGCTAAAACTAGCTGAAAAGTCAAGAAGCTGTGGATGCCTTTTCTTTTTTTTTTTTTTTTTTAGGGAAAACTAGAAATGTTTTGTCACTGAACATGAAGACTCACATTATTTCACAAACTTTGACCTTTATGAAGAGGAAACCACATAACTTTCTCAGTGACTTGTTCTCACAGTGCCGCTTTTGGAATGAGGAATATAGTGCAGAGCAAATAGTAAAACAGATTTCTCATTCTGAGAGGAAAAGAGAAAGTTGAGATGCCAGTTAAGATGGACAAAAGTAATATTTCTTCTTGGGGGGTGAGAAGCAAAAAATAGCAGGAGGTGTTATTTGGAGATGGTATTTTAACTGCAAGTTCAAGAGCTGGCTCTGATTTTAATTTCTCCAATTTAATTTCACCAGCCCTGGAGATACTGTAAATCATCTTTTTCTAGTTTTGTGAATCTAGACCCTCACTGCCTTTGCTTTCATTTTCCACATTTAATTTCATATCAACTGGAACATATTAGGAAGGGCTAAGCCTTTATTTTGGAAAGGCAGTTTAGGATGAGAAGAAAAAAAAATAGGAACTTTTCAAACTCAGTTTGATGTAGTAAAAAAAATTAATTGAAGTTTTTGGTTCAGTTACAGATGAAACAGTATTAAGCAGAGGCCTCCTTAAAGCTATAGTTTTAAACTGGCTTCAAAGTTTCTTGTGGTTCAAGACTTAACTGTTCCTTATGCATTTCATCAGTCTCTAACTCTATGAGGCAGAATTTGAACTGCCATATTAAAGTATGTTATGATTGACTAGATAATTTGTAGGGGGTTGGTTTGTTTGGTGGTTTTGGTTGGTTTTGTTTTGGATTTTTTTTTTTTTGGGTAAGAGTAACACAGAAGTAAAATAGGAAACAATTACATTTCAGCCAATCACTAATTGTATTTCAACTGAATATCCAGCTCTAACTAATGTAAACATTATCACTGCTGGTTTAGGTAATGTTTCTGTGTCAGTGGATAAAAAGGGCAAAATATTTTTTTTAACCACTCTTTACCTGCAATCTAGCCAAAGTTAAACAAAAGGAATGAAAAGGCAGCTGTAATATCTCTTTTTATAAGCACTTGTATAATGAAAACACTACAAAAGAAAGACCTTCTCATTTGTCCATTTCCAAGGAAATGACCATAGTTTTCCAGTTCCTCAATCTTTTCCAGAATAATCCATAAGAGTTTATTAGATTTCATGGTACACCTTTCTGACAGTAAACTTGTATTGGATATTGAAGTGTTGAAAAATCTTTGAAACAGTGCTAGTAATTTGAGACAGACATTTCTTTGTGCATTTTATTACATCACTTTGAGGAAGAAATATAATTGTCAATGTACTCTGGAGTGACTAGCTTCTAATTTCTCTTTTCTTTGGTTGATTTCTTAAAGCAGTACGAAATTGTAAGAGTAGCTAGATAAGAGAGTTACGTTGCTGGTACTGGCAGCTATACGGACAGTTATATAAAATATTTTAATGGCACTGGTTTTCATTTTAGAGGAAAATCTGAGAGGTGAATGTATCACTCCAGCAAGAAACAGATTTAAGGATGCAAAAGTTTCTTAGAGATCATTTCGTTGGTTTGCTTTTTCTTTTTTTTTTTTTTTTTTCCAATTAAAGCTTTTGTAAGATGCCGAAATACTGTTTGGCTGTTGTCATGAGCTAGCAAGCAGTTACAACATTATGTCTGCTTATCATGGCCTTTAGTTTAGGAAGGTACTATTGTTCTGCTTTCCAGAAAGGAACTTTAAGTTAATAAGTAGATTTTTGATCTCGGATTGAAACCTGCACCTAAAATCACTTAGAATACAATCATAGATTCATTGAGGTTGAAAAAGACCTTTAAGAACATCAAGTCCAACTGTAAATCTAACACTGCCAAGTCCACCACTAAACCCTCTCCCTAAAAACATCACTTGAGAAACATCAGTGTGCATATATAAAGGAGTCGTAAAGCCTCCTTAACCCAAATTATATGTTGTGTTTTCAGATAGTTAATTTGAAACTCATATTGTAGGAATCAAAAGCTGTCTCACCCCAAAATGAGAAATGCCATCAGGTTGGTTGACAGAGTGCAGGCAGGTTATTTGAGGAATCAGGGACAAAGAACATAACACTAGCTTTTTAGGGGGGTGAGTAGCTCCCAGTAGCTGAGGTAGGATAGGCATTTCTGTCTTCATGTGGTTTGAGTTACTGCTTTCTGCTTACACCCTTAGCTCCTGCCTGTTTCTCAGTGCTGGGGAGATGCAGACTTTGCTCACAAGTAATGAGCAACATGCAATTGGATCTTTAAGCAATTTTGCTTTGGCATTTACTTTTCAGGGACCTGAGGGACAGATACTAATACATTTCTCATCTCATCTAGAAAATAGTTCACTAGTTCACGCATCACTTGATCGACTTCCTCATCAACAGGAACTTTTGCTGCTGTTTCCCTAATGATGTACTTCAACTCCTCTTGGACCTTAAACTTGAACTTGCAAGTGGACTTCTTTCTCTATCATGCCACACTACCAATCTTCACCAATTTTTTTATTCTAATTGTATATAAATATTTTCTGCCTAGGGAGCCTGAAAGAATAGCATTAAATGTTTCTGTTGTTTTACAGAGATCCATTAAAAGGACTTGACTGCTTATATGAAGCACAAAGCAATAGTCTTAACTAAGCTGCTCAAAATCCCAACCCCTATTTTAATCTTCAAATACATCCTTCAGTTTTCTAGTAGAGAAAGTAACACCATATCACTACAGGAGAGTCAATAAATCCAGGCTGGGAAGCTAAAGGGGCATCCAATTTGAGAGTCAAGGGGCTTTGACAGTGAATACCCTTCTAGGAGGTCCCACTTTACTAAATTGACTGTGCTCTAGCATGAATTTCTCTGCAGCACACTCACACAACAGAGAAAATGTCTCTCAAGTACCCTTTTCCCAGTCATTTAAAGGTCAAAACTAACTCCTTTGATTCCATGTGAAAGCCCACAGGTGTGGTAAGCAGCTTAGGTTACAAAGTTAATGAGTGATAAACTTGATTCTGCATGACAGAAGGAATACAGAGATTTCTCAAACAAGATTTAGTTTGTTATCTCTATTGCTAGCCCTGCTATTTTAACCTCTGGTAATTATGTGACAGCAGTCCAGATTTACCAAAGGATGTGTGGAAGTAAAGCAACTTGGTGCATTTAAGACTGTTGAAAGAAACCAGGGGAGAGGAGTAAGGGGAAGAGATAGCAGTTTCTTCTAACTTTAAATAGGTGACATAAAATGTTGCTCCATGTAGAAGTTTTCCCTCTCCTCTACCTGGGCTTCTCTGTTCTTTTTCATGGGGGGATTGCCACAGGGCACTTGTTGTGGTTTCATTTTGAAGTTTTATGTTAAAGAAAAAATCCTAACCACTAATGCCTGTGGTTTAGAATCTGGGAAGAAAGGGGGAATGATGGAGAAGAGGAAATTTTTTTCCTGAAAATGAAGTGATTCCCTTCTCCTGACTGTCCCGGTGAGACTGCCAGAAGACCTGGAAAGTCCACCTGTGTCAGCTGTGGTAGGAGGCTTGGAGCTTGGGAGCTGAAGACTACCTCTGTTGCTGTCAGCTGAGCTTGGGGATTTTTAGGAGACTGGGAAATAAAATTCCTTAGAGCCTGGATAGACATAATATCAAAGGACCGAAGAGGAAAATTGTCAGGAATGGCCCACCACTGTATTTCATCTTTGACAGCTGAAGTACCTTGGCTCAGCTGTGACAGCCCTGCATGCTCTGGTGGGGAAACCCTCTGGTGGGAAATTCATGACCTATTTAGCTTCTCTTGGCAGGGAGATACATAGGTGGGAAGAGTTCCCCACTTGCACATAGATGCAGTAAATCTGCAGTCTTTCTTCTCTCTCAGGTTGCAGTAACGCCATGGAGCCAGTTAAGAACTCATTAAAATGTTCTCAGCTATTGGAAGGAGGGAAAGGTACAAAGAATTTTCACATAAGATAAAGGCAAAGAGAGGCAGAATTTGCCTAGTGAATGGGTGAATACAGAGGAGGGGAGAAGGACTGATCTTGGCAAAAAAGCAGGGAGGTAAGAGGAAGGATTGAGGGAGCGTAAAGGAAAGCCTTGCTGTGGCCAAGCAGGGAACCCAAGCCATGTCCTCTGGTGTGTTTGAGTTCTCCTAAAAAAATCCTTCTTTGCCCTTTAAAGGTGATCAGATTTGTATTTTTAAAAGCACTGCTGCCATTAACTTGGGATACCATGCAATGAATAGAGAAATTCCTCCTTCTAGTCATTTTCCATTTCATTGATACTTTCTATACCGATTCACAGACTTTTTGGTTTTCACAAGATGACATTTGAAACAGAATTTGTAGCTGATTTTTTTACCTTACTCTCTTTTCTTCTTGTTGCCGGATATTTGAGGTTAAGAAATGGTACTAAATCTCTCTTTTTTCTTTTCCTTCTAATTACTGTCTTTATTTTTCTCTTGCAACAGAATTTCGCTGGTGACATTTGTTTAGACTTGTGATCAAATGGTAACTAACAAAGTTAACATGTAGAAACTCAAAAGCTTATAAATATGCTGAAATATTCTTATCATGGGGAATCTTTAAACATCATAAAAGAGCTCACAAAGCAACAGCCAAAACCATCATAGTAAATGGAAATGTCCCATTAATGAGAAAGCGTAACCCAGAGCTGTCTGTATGGAGAATCAAGACCCTTACCAGAGCGATAGTAACCACTTCCATTATACCTCACATATTTCAAGCATTCAGATGTGACAACCCAAGTATTTTTTATCACATTGTTTCTGAGTGTATCAATACTGTCACCCTTGTTGGAGAAGTGAGAGAGCTGAGAGGGAGTCAGGGTTTTTACAAATACCACTGAGCAGGTGTGAAGACCTGAGGTCAGTAACGCTAGACTTCAGTGCATCTGTGTGAGTGCAGGTGACTCCTTTTTTTTTTTTTTTTTTTTTTCATTTTTATATTCTGATAATCCATATCTGCTGCTGCAGAAGAAGTTTGAGAAATACCACAGCAGGATATATTTTCATATATTTCATTCAAATAGCCATAGACTATTGGAGATATTATGATGATGGAAATTTTAATGCCTTAAAGTGATGTCTGGGAATCACCCATGAAACAACACAGTGACATGTTATACTATAGTATGTGTGTGTGTGTAGGCATGTAGGAGTTTTTCACTGTGTATAGGAAATGGACTAAATGCTACCAGTTAAGAAAACAAAAGGATAGTTTTTAAAGTGATGTTAACAGCGATACAGAAGAGGGATCCATCAGCCTTCATACAGATTTGTGTCTCTAGACCGAGCTGCAATGTTCTTTCTGGTCTTTTCCTGAACTAAGACAGTGAGAAGGTTTCAGCCTTTTAATTTTCTCTCCTCCCACCCTTATCTGTGAGTGTTTGTGTCCCATGATACAGCATTTCTATTTAGGAAAACACGATGTATTCTGTCTGGTCACGACACTTTTGTTTACGGGTGATTCATTGTTGTGTTTTCTTGAAGAATATAATCACATCTCTTCTTTAGCAATTCCACATTAACTTTTCCAAAAAATTCTGGCTTCTGATGCAAGAGTTGAGATTTGTGGATGCTGACCTCCATTTTGAGTTTCAAGGACTGGGATGCTGTCTAAAGCCACAATGATTAATTGATGCAGATAAGATAAGAGTATGTATTTTCAAGGCAACATAGGTTTGCTGGAAGGTAAAGCGTGGGAATTAAAATCAACTATTGAACCACTGAACAAGTAAGTGCAGCATGAGCAAACCTCATCAACGTGCTACGCATCAGAGGGAGCATAGATGGCCGTTCAGTTCTTGGCTTACATGAGACCGCCAACAAAGGCGATAATTGTGATGGGCTCCTTGATGTGAAGAACTGTCCACCAAAACCAATCAACAAGCAGCTGCCACATAGGAAGGCATTTAAGTAACTAACACCTGTGGCCTCATTTAAAATTACAATTAGCTGTTTTGTCAGGGAGCGCCTACCATTTCCAAGAGATATCTACTTTCCTTTTTCCTGCAATTGCTCACAGATAGTTACAGCATATATTTTTTTCTAAAATTCGTTTATATTTATCAGTGCCTGCTATTCATTTAGTGGGTCTGCTTTTGAAGGATTAAGAAACTTTTTTTTTTTTCTGAATGCTGTGTGTGGATTTGATTTTTCAGCAGCATCTGTGCATAACATGAATTGAGATATACTTACATTGTTAGCTTCTTTGAATCCTTTCTTTTCTCTGACCGTGAAACGTTACCCTTTCTGACAGAATTGTTTCTTCTCAGAGGGTTACTACACTTTAGATACAATAAATACATATAATGGACTATAAGCAGACTGTATGCTTTCTATTTTTCTCACGGCAACATCTGTGAAAAGAAGAAAGGAGGAAAGAGGAAAGTAGTATGCTCTAGCCTGCAAAGTGTACCCTTTAAGTAAGGGCTGAAAATGGAGGTACAGCAGCTGAAACGTCCACAATTGTGACACTGAATGGGAAACAGGGGAGCCTCAGAAACTGTAATGAGGGAGTTTCACAATCAGACCAATTGACTTAGCAATATGTTTGTTTGGTTTTGAGTTGTTGCTGGGGTTTTTCCATTTAACTTTTAGTTATTTGTCAAGGTACAGAGATCTTTCTACCAAGGAGCAGCTCTCCAGGTGGTAAAATTTTCTCTTAGCAGTGGGAAAACTGGAGGGACTGTAGAACAGCTCCATTACCTGCTTGAATTGTTACTTGAAAGTAACAGCTAGTTTGAGATGGAGTCTGAGTTCATATTTTTTTCATCATCTTCTTAAATTGACTCAGAGACACTTCAAACTTCCCAGACATTCTTGTATGTTGCTGTGTGAGGAATGGCAGGATCCAGATATGGACTGAACTCAGTGGGATGTTCAGGCTCCTAATGGGTGAGGAACTGCAAGACATGGAGCTCCAACAGTGCACAGTGCAGAGTCCCCCTGCATTCTCCCTACCCTGGAGACCCAGAGGACAGGACTTGCAGGGCTTGCATTATTTGAGGGAATATATTTAATGAGCTATAATAGAGAAGTTGGGGTTTTTTTTTTATAAAAAAAGGGGTTTTTTTGGGTCCATGATGTGGGAGTGATTGCCTTTTCTCAGGCTGCTTGTTCCAATATGAGCCCATGAAGTTCCTCACATCCGCTCCAGGTTTCCATGAGAAGCTGTAAAGATGGCCCAGTCATCTCTTTATGCAAGGGACATGCAAAAACAGGTTCTTAAATTTAAACTGATTAAAGCAAAAACTTTATGAGATTCAGCCACCTGTGTTTTCTCAGTCTTCCGAAGGCCACTTCTGTCTTCCCTTTGCCATTTCTATTCTCTACATTCCCTTGGAAGTTTTAATCTTCTTGATTTTTTCAAAACATCTTAAGGCTTCCTTGGTTTGGGTGCTACCCAGAGTTATTGGTCATCTAGTTGTATGCAATATTTGCAAATAAGCAGGTTAATTGTTTTGCTAAAGTAAAGATGCTATGTTAGTTTTTTTTTTTATACAGCTCAGTGAAGAAATTGGAGGGAAGGTCTTTGCTGTGAAGCTTATTCAGCTTCCAAAAAGTTGGGATTTTTTTTCATTGGATCAAATTGAACCTCTTCAAAATCACATGTGTGAGTGCATGCGTGGAGGATGTAGTTTCTATTTTTTGTGGGTTTTTGTTGTTGTTGTTGTTGTTGGGTTTTGTTTGGGTTTTTGCTGGGCTTTTTTTTTTGGTATGAAAAGAGAGAAATAATTAAAAAAAAAAACAACCCACAACAACAACCTTTCCAGAACTGGGCATTCTTACATCAGAAATGAGATGCCAACAAATACTCACCCAGGTTTCTGTCATAACAACTGCTTGCTGAATAACGTGTGGGTCACTGGTTATGAAGTTGAACTTGGAGATAGTGAGTAACAGCATAGAGACACTTTAGAAAATTTGAGATTTCAGGAGAATAAAATTATTTCTATAGTAAAAATTCTACTTTAAAATACGGTATTAAATTTTATTAGTCTGAACCTACTAACAGTATAGTGCAGGAGAAGTTTATTAAAATAAACTTTTACATTTTGGAGCAAATTCAACAGAGTTTTGATGTTGTTTTTATCCCTGTGCTCTGTCTTTGGGGAAAGACAGTAGAAAACAAACATGACAGTGCATTAATTCATTGTTTCTGTAAAAGATCAGATACATTCAAAATGCACATTTGTTTTCCTTCTTTGACTTTAGTCAGTGCAATAGGGGGAAAGACCAGCTTTCTGGTAGTAGATGAATGTTGCAAGTACATAATAAACCCAGATCTCCAAACACATCAGTCATGTGTCATCTGAAATATGCATTGTGTCTCACATTGCAATTGCTTCCCCAATATTCATGAAACATTCATGCTGGATATATGCAATACGTGCCACATGGACAGATGTGACAGGAAGCCAAAACAGTAATCAAGACTTCTGTATAAGGAGGCCAAACCAAAAGGAGAATAGCTTCCTGTTCACCCTTACATATGGAATCAGGAAAGGAATCGATTACGAATAAAGTACACGAGGTTTCTCTGCTTACACATATGTGTGTGCACATGCACATGTACAAATACAGGTGCACAGAGGTCCACAGGCACTCCAGTGGTCTCTCTTCCTTCTATCCAGTCATTCAGGTTGAGTGTCTAGTGACTCTGGTTTTTTCCCCTCATATAAGGGGATGACATTGCCCTCTAATCATGGAGGACTCTTGGCTGTTAATGGTGAGTTTAGCTGCTTAAGCTAGCGGAGCTGTTGCATATAAGAGATCATCCACACCTTATTCCCACTGCTTGAATTATAACTCTGTTTCAGTCAGCCCTGTTTATTTTCCTTGGAAGCTGAAAGAGAAATGGGTCTGTACTATGTTTTGTCATCGCCCATAAATCCTCAAGAGGATGGAGTAATAAATATCATTTCATAGGCAGACAGCGGAGTTGTTTTGTATTTAAAGTATTTTTATATAGCTTCATGCCTGGATGTGGTGCATTTGCATGACCTGAAAGAATTTCCAGACTTCAAGGTCTAGTCAGGTTCAGTAGACCTAGCCTGGGGGAGCTCCACTCAACCCAGAGGGGTTTAAATCTTTACAGGTGTTTTCAGCTGCAAATTTCTTGTTTTGTTTTACAAAACCAGAAGATAAGTCCTAACTCTGAAAAAGGGCTATGAGTCATGGCATTTTATTATCCTTAGTGCTGTTGCCTTCCTTGAGTGTTCAAATATTTTCTCTAGTCTTATCAAGTGATCCAGCAACTAGAGCTCTGAGCTACTTCTGAAGTACTTGAAATGATTACATCCCATTTTAATCCTTTTTGCAGCTAAAATAGTGAAATGTGTCTGTAACAGTGACAGCTGATAGGCACAGAACATGACTATCTTAAAACAGGCTTTGAAACCATCACCTGGTGACCTTCCGGAAGAGAAATGCAACACTTTCTATATCAAACTTTTATTGGTGGCATACCTCCTCTGCTGCTATTTATAATGTACTTTCATTTCACCATCATTAGGTTCACACGCAGGAAGTCTTTTTCAGTGCTACTTTGGATAAAAGCTCTTAGCTGTTGCATAAGACAAGTTCAGGAGCACTTCAGGCCAACAGAGATCCAGCCTAGCTCTCGCTAGAAGCTGGCAGCCATTGCTTCCCTGTCCTAGGCAATGCCAGCAGTCTGTGAAATAGGTGTCAGAGGAGAGGAAAGAAGGGAAGAGCGGAGGCATGTGGGGATATCAGTGCGTCAGCTCACTCATGGAGATGGTGAAACCTCCATGGAGGAGAATCAGCTCATGTACCAGTGGGTGTTGCTGGACAGGTTTCAGATATGACTTTGTGCTGCAGGTGACGATGCTTCCCCAGTCCAGTGCAGAGAAATCTAGTGAGGCTGGGTTGATAGGATGCTGGACAGTGGAATCTGTCAGTCAAGAAGCTGCAGCAGGTTTTGTTGTCCTTGGTTTGTGTGTGGGTATGGAGTGGAGAGAAGTATACCTGAGAACGCTGGGTGTGCTGGGACTGCAGAGTGGCTAGATATTAGCTGGGCTTTTTGTTTCCTTTATTAAATACGTATGGCCTTTCACATGTGAGGTGATACAGAGGGTGACCTGAGGTTCTAGATGTTTAGTCACCTGCATTATGCAGTCTTCATCCTCATAGTACATGGAATACTAAGTAGGTTTTAAGCACAGTATATAGTCTAATCCCCAAATACCCATTTAATAAAAACTGTGATAGAATTTTCCCTGCAGCCATGAATAACAAAAAATAACAAATAATAAAATACTTGAAAATTATTACTGTAATAAAAAGAGTATTTTTCCAAGGGAAAGGTGTTAGTATGACTTTTTCAGATTTATTTAACCCAGCCACCCAAGTTTTATTCCCACAGTGGACCAGAAGAAAAAATATTTGCTCATTTGTACCAGTGAATTCCAAGTAAGGTGCTTCCTTCTGTGTGAAGGAAAGTTTTCTAGATGGTGGGTGCTTGTCAGTCTTTAACTGACTTAGAGAAAGCATTATTTTTAAAATTACCATGTCAATTTAACTGTGACAGTAACAGAGGCAGGTACCAGCAGTTTTCTTCTGATTATGTTAAAATCTCATCTATTATTTAGTTTAAAACTGACAGCATAAATTAAGGCTTAATGAAGGCTTTCAGTAATTTCAAAGACGAGATTTATCTTTGCAGATTTTGGGACATTTCTGTCATTTATAAGTGCTATGATGTGAAGAAAGGTTAATCCTTCACCCAAATTATTTTAACTTTGAAATAAGGAACTTTGAATTTAAATAAAATAAAATAAATAATTAGTTACATGTGGTCTGGTTTTACAAGCAACCAGAGTGGTGATTTTTGTTTTGGCTTTTTGGGTGGGTTTTTTTGTTTTTCAAGAGCATATATTAATATAGCATTACATATGTAAAAAGTAATATAGAACTTTGTGAGGAAAAGCTGGAAGTTCAGACTGTTTTATGAAAATGAATCCTGTTCATAGTGCTCGTTAAAATTGACTGAATTTAAATGAACCTGTCTCCTGGAGTAAGGAGAATTTTGAAATTCATACTTCTGAAACACAGCTCCGAGATGAGCCAGGTTCCATTTTATTTGTTAAGGTAACCCTGGTTTTGTTTGCTTGTTTGCTTTGTTGTTTTTAGTAGGGGTTTTGGGTTTGTTTTTTAAAGGAAGACTTGTTGACAATTATTCAGTGTTTATGACTTTCTATGACTATCTCCTCCTTTGAAAACATCTGAAGCTATTGGCTGATTTCAATCAAATTTGACAGAAGGCTGGAGGTCTCCAAGGTAATTACATTTCTTCCAATTTCATAAAGACAGACAGTTGGGGAAAAAAAAAAAAAAAAGAGCAAGCTTTGAACTATCATAGATTTGCCTCAGGAATTTTTGGTCTTGTTTTGGGATGGCAACTTTAAGGAAATAGGAAGGAATTAATATTGGGAAAAGGAGGGAAACATACAAGCACATCCAAAAAGTATGGAAAATCTTTATACAGTAAAGTAATCTTTCAGACACTGAGAAATCATCAAAATTGGCATTGTATGTACAGGTTAAGAGTGTTGCGATTAAAGTGTGGCTCCCCCTGGTTTTTTGTTGTTGTTTTTTTTCTTTTTTTCTTTTGTGTAGATACATGCATTTTGTCTGTATTAGTGCAAAAGTCCTGTATTGTTTTGGGGTTATTTTTTAATGTTTCTTAGCTTTTTAAGGTTGTTATTTTTTTTTTTCTCTTTTAAGACTACAGGAAACATATTTGTGGGTTTGGGTTTTGGGGTTTTTTGTTTGTTTTTTCTTCTCTTGTCACAATTTAATTTAATTTTTGCTATTAGTTGATGAAAAAATTGACCATCAATTACTTGGAATATTTGAGTCTCGAAAGGGGAATAGTAGCAGCCAAGAGGAGCTGAGGGTTGTGATGTGGATCAGAAATCTATCCTGGTCAAGTAAGGTCATTTTCTATTCTGCTGGTAGGAGGTGTCTGTGACAGCAAATTGTCAGGGTTAAATGTGCTGAAATTTCTGTAAAATGTATGAAGAACCTGAATTTCTATCACATGGTAAGAAAGTATCTAGGGTGGATATTGTGTTCATTTCTTTTGTGTTATTCAGGGTGCATAGCAAAACTCAGAAGTTCCGTATTTCACGTATTTTGTGAAGTGAAAGAAGTGTTTAACAGCTCAGCTTTGTGATGGAACTTCTTCATGAAATTGCAGCCATCTTCCAGAGCAGTCTGCCTCTGAGAAGCGGGAACATCAGCCATTCCTGTACACACCATACAAGGCTTCTGTGAAATGGCAGCTTCCCCAAAGGCTTTCTGTGTCTTCTGAGCTATTAGTAGAAACGAAGAGGACGTGGTCTTCTGGTAGGGACCGGCTAGTAGGCAAGCAGTTGCCCCTAGACAAGCAATTGCCTTCCTCGACTGCAGAGAGGAGTAGAATAACCACTGTTTCTAAGACAGAATTCAGAGTATAATAGGGAAGAAATTTGTTTTTACTTACAACGTAATTTTCCCATGTGCATTAATTATTTCCAAGTGAGTCCAAATTATGCAGAGAGCACGAACAATGGAAAAACAGCAATTTGTTAGTGAAAGGAAGCAGACAGAAGTGAGCAGGCGCAGAAGTACAATTCTAATGAGACCCTATCTTTAATTATTTTTAATTCATAAGCTAAGTGACAGATTTAGTTAAAATCTTGAGAAAATTCAGTCTTTAATTAGAGTATGTCCTTTGAGTAGGGAAGGTGATATAATGTATCCTTCAAGTAAAACAAAGAGGGTAATTCCTTTGGTTTTTGGGTTTTTTTTATACAAAAATCTGAAGTCAACCTTAATACAGGGATTGTTTATATAATATGACATTAAAAGGAATGAAAATTAACATATGCCAAGGCTACTTCAAGGTTATGAGGCAAGCATTGGCAGCCTAGGAAACGCTGTGATGAAGACTGACTGTGCAGCACTGATTTGTCCCCTTCAGGCAGGTGCGTTAATATAGTCTTTAATTACCCGTTCACAGGCTAGTACTTGTGCACAACTTTTAACTTCTGCTGAGTACCGAAGGTGCTTCTACTCTGTATTTTCTCCTAACTTCATTGTTCCCATCAGTCTGGGACTGCATGTACTATTTACACCACACAGTCCAATCCTCACACTGCAAACAGGATTATTAATTTCCTCAGGTGCCTTTTCTAGCTCTTTCAGCTGTTACAACTTGCAACTAGATCCACAAAGGTCTGTGGGTATTTTTCTATTTAGCATTATAATGCCTAATTTGTAGGTGTCTGGTGCTCAGCTTTGCTTGCAAACCCCCAGGTTAAATTCCCTTTTCAGCATGCGGATGCCTGGGGTACTGCTGCTACACCCTTTTGTACACAATGAGGAATCCTGGGCTGATTGAGATGACATTAATACTTGCAGCAGTCAAGGCATGTCATCAGGAGTCTGATTTACCCTGCCATTGTTAGGTAGAGCTTCTGTTGCCCGATGCGGCAGTTGGGAGGCAGTCCACCACAGCAAAGGTTGACCACAGATCATAGAATCATAGAATCATAGAATTGTAGGGGTTGGAAGGGACCTCGAGAGATCATCGGGTCCAACCCCCTGCCGAAGCAGGCTCCCTAGGACATTTCACTGAGATAGGCATCCAGACGGGTCTTGAATATCTCCAGAGAAGGAGACTCCACCACCTCCCTGGGCAGCCTATTCCAGTGCTCTGTCACCCTCACTGTGAAAAAGTTTCTCCGCATGTTGGTGCGGAACTTCCTATGCTCCAACTTGCAGCCATTGCCCCTTGTCCTGTCTCCACAGACCACTGAAAAGGGGCTGGCTGATTCCCCCTGCATCCCTTGCTTAAGATAATTGTAAACATTAATTAGGTCCCCCCTTAGTCTTCTCTTCTCAAGGCTGAACAGTCCCAATCTTCTCAGCCTTTCCTCATAGGGGAGATGCTCCAGGCCCTTTATCATCTTCGTAGCCCTTCTCTGGACTCTCTCCAGGAGATCCCTGTCCTTTTTATACCAGGGAGCCCAGAACTGGACACAATACTCCAGGTGGGGCCTGACCAGGGCAGAGTAGAGCGGGAGGATCACCTCCCTTGACCTGCTGGCTACACTCCTCCGGATGCACCCCAGGATCCCATTGGCTCTCTTAGCCACCGAGGCACACTGCTGGCTCATGGCCAACCTGTCATCCACCAGGACCCCCAGGTCCTTCTCCACAGAGCTCTTCTCCAGCAGGTCATCCCCCAGCCTGTACTGATAGAAACGGTTGTTCCTTCCCAGGTGCAAGACTTTACACTTGCTTTTGTTGAACCTCATCTGGTTTCTCCCTGCCCAGCTCTCCAGCCTGTCCAGGTCTCGCTGGATGGCAGCGCAGTGTTCCTGCGTGTCAGCCACTCCTCCCAGCTTTGTGTCATCGGCGTACTTGCTGAGGGTGGATGCTATTCCCTCATCAAGGTCGTCGATGAAGATGTTAAACAGGACTGGACCCAACACCGAGCCCTGGGGAACACCGCTAGTCACAGGCCTCCAGTCAGATTCCACTCCACGAATCACGACCCTCTGGGCTCGGTCCGACAGCCAATTCTCAACCCACCTCACTGTCCACTCATCAATCCCATGCTTTCTCAGCTTTGCTATCAGGATGTCATGGGAGGCAGTATCAAAAGCCTTGCTGAAGTCAAGGTAGATGACATCTACTGCTCTCCCTCCATCTACCCAGCCGGTGATGAGATCGTAGAAGGCTATGAGATTGGTCGAGCACGATTTCCCCTTGGTGAATCCATGCTGACTACTCCCCATGACCTTCTTCTCTTCCAATTGCTTGGAGATGGCATCCAGAGCAAGCTGTTCCATTACCTTTCCGGGGACAGAGGTGAGGCTGACTGGCCTATAGTTGCTGGGATCCTCCTTCTTGCCCTTTTTAAAGACTGGAGTGACATTGGCTATCCTCCAGTCCTCAGGCACTTCTCCTGTTCTCCAGGACCTGTTGAAGATGATAGAGAGCGGCTCAGCAATCACCTCCGCCAGCTCCCTCAGCACACGTGGATGTATCCCATCCGGTCCCATGGATTTGTGTGCGTTTATCCCTTTGAGCCGCTCCTGGACCTCCCCTACCTCAACCAGATGGAAATTCTTCATATCCCAAACACTCCTATTTACATCCAGTGCCTGTGGGTCCCGGGGGCCTTTGAGGTGAAGACCGAAGCAAAGAAGGCATTCAGTATCTCCACCTTCTCAGTATCCCCCATTACCAGGACACCCTCCTCATTCAGCAAGGGACCTACATTATCCCTGGTCATCCTTTTGCTATTCACGTATCTAAAAAAACCCTTTTTATTATCCTTTATGTCCCTTGCCAGCTTCGTTTCCAAGAGGGCTTTAGCCTTCCTAGTTGCGACCCTACAGGCCCTGACTACATTCCTGTATTCTCCCCATGTGCTCAGACCCTTCTTCCACAATTCATAGATCTTCCTCTTCTCTTTGAGTTTACTCAGCAGCTCCGTGTTCATCCACGCAGGTCTTCTGCCTCTCCTTCCCGATTTCCTGCACAAAGGGATGCATCGTTCCTGTGCTTGGAAGAAGTGCTGTTTGAATGCTAGCCAGCTCTCACAGGCTCCCATTCCTTCAAACAGCGTAGCCCACGGGATAGCCCCTATTAAGTCACGGAGGAGATCAAAGTTAGCTTTTCCAAAATTCAGGGTAGCTATCCTACTTTTTGGCTTGCTTCTTTCACCCAGAATCTTGAACTCAACCATTTCATGGTCACTTAGACCTAAGCTGCCCCCGACCTTCACTTCCCTAACGAGCCCGTCCTTGTTAGTTAAAACAAGGTCCAGCACCCGCCCTCCCCTTGTAGGCTCCTGCACCATCTGTAGCAGGAAATTGTCTTCAACACACTGCAGAAATTGTCTGGACTGCATACGACTGGCCGTGTTGCTTGCCCAGCAAATATCTGGATAGTTGAAGTCCCCCATAAGGATTAGTGCCCGGGATCTTGAGGCTACTTCTAACTGCTTATAGAATGCACTATCAACCCGCTCCTCTTGATCAGGGGGCCTATAGCACACTCCCACAACAATGTCCCCCATACCGGTTTGCCCCTTGATTTTAACCCACAAGCACTCAACAGATGTTTCATCCTTCCCCAGGTGAAGCTCAATACAATCTAGGTGCTCTCTCACATAAAGAGCAACTCCTCCACCTCGCCTCCCTAGCCTGTCTTTCCTAAAAAGCACATAGCCATCCATGACAGCGTGCCAGTCGTCCAGGTTATCCCACCATGGAGTCTCCCGCTTCAGATGATGGGTGCTGATGGGTGCTGATGGCCTCTGCTGGCCGCACCTCTGCCTCTCTCCTTTTGATCTCTGTCGCCTTTTCTCCCTTGCCCTCGCGGATCTATGCCCGGGGCTTGTTGCTTGCAGAAAGGAGTCCCTCGACGGAGTCTCCAGCTTCAGAGCCCTTCTCCTCAGCAGCTGAACTGGGAGGCAGTCGCGGTGGTTTTTAAACTGCCGCTGTCGCCCTTAGCTCCGCCCCCGATGAGTCACCGCTCCGGGCAGTGCGGGGGACGAGCAATGGCTGATGATGGGTGCTGATGGGTGCTGATGGCCGCTGCTGGCCGCACCTCTGCCTCTCTCCTTTTGATCTCTGTCGCCTTTTCTCCCTTGCCCTCGAGGATCTATGCCCGGGGCTTGTTGCTTGCAGAAAGGGGTCCCTCGACGGAGTCTCCCGCTTCAGAGCCCTTCTCCTCAGCAGCAGATGTTTGTATGTGCATGGGAGGGATGCTTGCGCATGTCAGGTCTGAACCCAGGCACCGTCTGACACTCCTGTCTCATTGACAGAAAACACATCCAGGGGTAATCCCCTGAAGTCTGGCTGTATTTCTCTAGGAAAGGAGGGTGATTCTGGTTTCCCTTCTGTGGGGGTGGTAAAAACAGTATCCTCTTGCCTCTTACTTATATCTTACCTGCTGGCCCCTAGTTAGATCCTCAGACTATGGGTCACCTGGGTTTACTACTTACCTTTTCTTTTGATGAGTTTTATCTTGGAAAAATACCATATTTTGGGGATTTTCTTGTAGCAATCACCAGTCACCAGTGATGTGGAAGTGGGGACTGTGCCAAGACCTCCTGCCAGGTGGCACCAGAGTCCACTGCCAAACCCGGACTGGGCTGGAGGTCACTTGCAGCCTGGGATGGGATAGGTGCAGTGTTGGGGTCAACAGTGGAGCTGTGGGTAGCCATGGGGTTGTGAGCTGGGGAGTAGGGTCTGGAGAAGGCTTGAGGTCGGGCCCCATGGTGTTACGGTTGGGGGGAATCACTGGGTTGTCAGTCCCAGCACTGGGGACAGCACAGCAGGTATGACGGTGCCTTCCGTGAGCGTGGCCCCATCCCACAGCAGCCAGTGAGGAGAGCCAGGAAGGTCTGGTGATAGTGGCAACATTCAGCCAAGGGTCTCTGTGGCTGTAGGGACCAGGATGGCCAAAGCTGGGATGGGTTGGGGTCCAGCTTAGCAGGATTTATGGCCAGGCACCAGCAAGGCTGCAGGGCAGCTGCAGCACAGCTCCAGCAAGGATCCAAAGTGAGAGGCTTCGCATAAAAGCAGTTCCCAAGGGAAGCGGGGGGCAGCCCCGGCTAAGGTTTTTCTCACTTTCTTCACAGTGGCTGTCTTCAAGGTCACCAGCTGTGCTCTGAGATGGCCCAGAGCCCAGCTAGCCAAAGCCCCAGGAGGCAGGATGTGCTTAGGGTCCTGACAACCTGCTCTGTTCCTAGTGAAAAACTTCAAAGTGTCAGAAAGAGAGAGAGGAGAGCACATGAACACCTCAAAGTTTCTGTGGAAGCAGACCTGAGCTTTCCTGTTGTAAGAAAATTTTATTGTAATATATATATATATATTTATTTATCTAAACCCTAATGATTTATAAACCCCTGATGAATTCAGCTTTAAAACACTTCTGTGGTTGTAAGCCATGTTACTATTATCCTTAAGGTACACAGGGCGAGCTCAGGCACGATAAAGTAAACCCCAACGATTAAAAAGCATCAGCTGGGTCTTCAGTCTGACATGCCTAGGGCATGGGTGTGTAGGGGTTTATGTGCTGATAATAGCTTTGCTCTTGTTTGCCTGGCAGTTGTGAATGCTCCATGTCTGCAGAATATGTCCCAGATGCCTCAAATTAATTGCCCCCAAATAAGAAATAGACCATTAGCAGCCACAAGGAGGAATTTGATTTGATATTTTTTGACTACAGTGTACTGACAGCAGGATAGACTCTGCTGGTTTCAGCCATAAGGTTATTTCTCTATGGTTATTGCCTCTTTCCTCCTCACTAGACAGCAATGAGTTCCCATGTTGGCCGCTATGTGGATGGCAGAAGAATAGTCTTTCTCAGGTGGTAGTTATGCTATAAATGGCGGGGATCCCATGAGAAAAAGGGATGACCTCAACGGAGGCTGTTTGGCTCCCAAGGGAGCTGAACCATATTTGTACAAAGGAAGGTAATGCTAATGTTTAAATTTGAAACCTCGTACAGAAGTGATTGTCTTGCATAACTTACATAACAGTACATACTCTCTTTGGTGTTTAATATTAATAATCTGTAACTCTTTTCAATATTTATATCCTTTTGGGAAACAGTGGTGTAAATAGATGTATAGACTCAGACATCCATATGTATATGGGGAGAGACGTAGAAAGGGAGAGGAAGTTCCGATGGTACAAATGGTGGGTTTGAGCTGCAGATTCACCCGTCGCCGAGATTTACACACCCAACCTGCCTTTTGCAGGCCAAATACTTAAACACTAAGACCTGCAACTCCATGGAGCACTGTCTATAGAAGTCTGCAATGATGTAAAAACAAGGGTTTTCAGAGGGGTTAAAATGTTAATTACATTACAATAAGAAGGGAGAGCGAGAGAATTGGAAATGCCCTAGGTATGTATAACGAGCAAGTAATGGGAAAGGCTGAAACGCATTAATATTAAACCTCCACTACATAACTCATCCTTATTGGACACAGCTGTCGATAAAATATGCCCTTACTCTTGACAAGTAGCTCCTATGTTTTGCTTGTAGATTAGCTTGCAGCCCTGCTCGGTATTCTTTATCTTCATCACTGCACCAGTCCTTTAATTAGGCAGTGAAATCTTCTGCATAGTGATTAGGAAATCACAGTTAAGAAGGTGTTACAAAGAGAGGCTCTGGAAGCTGCTCAAAATAGCTTTCAGCTTTGGAAATTCCTCCATCTACTGTGGAGGAAGGAAATGTGTGTAGGATTCAGAAGGGCATGAAAACTAACCTTTGCTCAGCTGCTGTAGAAAATTGTTAGCCTTTAGTAAAAGAATACTGTGCTTAATAAAAATTAGCCTGCAAGTGAGTAGCTAGCAGTTGTTCCTTCTTGCCACCTGGCAAGCAGGAATTATACCAAGATTGCCTACAGAAATTAAAGACACGTTCAGCAGCTTCAGTTGATGAAGATTTTTGATTTCAGGAGGAGTTATCTGACATTCAATCCAAATGTATTCAGAACTTCAGCTACTTACACTTAAATGAAGCCTAGATTTGTCTTCCAGAGCACTGCTTTTCATCATGCACTGTGTCTCACTATTGTTGAGCTGGGTTGTAGTTCTGCTTTTGGAACCTTGTGTACTTCAGTTCCTGGCAATTGGCTAGTATTAACTTTTCCATTTCCCAACCTCAGTCATTGACTGATGCATATGAAAGTATCCACATATACAGAGGAGCAGGTTAGTGATGTCAAAACAAAATATCTTGAGCTTCACGCTCAGGATTTTTAGAGAGAAATTACATTTAGTGTTTGTACTGAAATAGTGTTAATTCAGCCTAGAAACTGTTGTGCTTTCTGCCTGCAAGAAAAAGGCAGAATCAAGGCTTTTGTTACATGCTGCGTTATCACACGTGGTACGTACATCTATACTGAATGATGAACAGAAAGAGGAAGGAGGTTTGAGGTTAGAGAAACTGGCTCAGGACAGCCCAGTAGTCAATGAAGGGCTCATTGGGTCAAACTTCCCTTTTTCTTTCCCTCTTCACAAGCATCTACAGAAAATGTTTGAAATTCTGAACACTGAACTGTATGTTTATTTCAGTGAATCAAGTGGTACGCCGGAGAATCTTTATTCACAGCATACACAGGATCAGCGCTCATGATCAGAGGTCATCTTCTTCCGTCAGCGTGGCTGCATAAGGGATCCAGTGTCTAGGCTTCTTCTTTTTCTTATCTGCTGTTATTATTTAGAGGAAACAATTTGGAGATTTCTTCTTAGTGTCTAGATAGCAGCAGGGGTCAGAAGGGTCTTTATGTTTGGATGAATGAATACAACTTTTACTGTTGTGTGCAAATGTCCCAATGTTGTGAGCTGGGCTGGGGTGACTGGCTCGGTTTCTGGGGTCTTTTGTTTTGTTTATGGTGTTTATATTATTATTTTTTTCCTTTCTGCTTGCTTCTGATGCTATGAACTGCATAAATTAAGAATATAATAAGATATAGTAAAAATAATAGGATATAGTTTAAAAATAAATAGATCTTAGGGGATTTATATCATAGCTTCTTTCTTAGTGCAGTGGTAAAGAGTTTTCTCTCTACTGCACAGAACATACCACATGTGATCTGCATCACTTGTTCATTACTGGAAAAAAATCATGTAGTGTTTTAAAATTGATAACTGTAGAAGGACTTGGAAATACTGCGTGTGCAGGATTGACTCTGCTCATGTATATTCTCTCTGTGTTTTCAAGGATGTGGTATGTGCTATTAGGACACATTTGGGTGTGAAAAATCCTAGTCTTTTAGAAATAGCTTATTCTTTTCAGATAGCCAGAGACCTCACTTTTTACTTCACTATTCCTTCTGCACAATGCGTTTGTTCTGTGAGATTGTGAATGAAGTACAAGGGAAATCACCAGAGCAGGTGATGAGAGGGGTTTTGGACTACATGGGATAATATTGAACACTGGTCTCACTTTTTACTTACTCATATTCTGTGTTGTCATATCTCAAATCAGAAATTAGGAGATTTCAAGGTTAAAATGCAGGCTTGGGATTAGCGAATTCTGGGATTAAATGTATGTGTATTTTGCCAGTAAAGGTATTCTAAGGATTGAACAGGAAAATTGGACAATACAGAGTCAAATTCAAGGCAAGAAACACGCTGAGTGATAAAATGTACTTTGGAATTGGGTAACAGTGAAACTTCTGTGTGTTGAAGAGAAGAACATAAGAAAGAGAAGAGGGGAATAGGAAAAAAGGAAGATGAAGGTGATTCTGATGTTTTGCTTCCTTCCTGGCATAAGTGTCAACTTGAAGACTTGCAGTTCATTGTCAGAGGCTACTGTTTGGCTCAGTTAACTTGGTAGTGTGCTCAGGCAGAAGGAGTGGACTTTTCTTGTGAGGCAGGTGAAGGGCTGGTAACCTTTTCCAAGCAGGGCTACGGCACAGTTTAACTTGCTCAGGGGCGTCCTCAAAGAGCTCTCAGACCTGGGGTTTTAGAGTGGCTACTTTGGGTTTCACACTATTGCTGCTGGAGTCAGCCTTCGAGCAGTCAATGGTATAAACCCAGGGTGGGAATAACAATGCAGAAGGTTCAAGAGAAAGCTGCCCAGGGATGGGGAGAGCAAGGGGATGCAAGGAAAGAGGGGAAAAAGTCATGTTGAGGAGCTGCTTCAGAATGTCTGGTATTGTCCTAGATAACTGCTCAATGGCACTTCTGTTCCTCCTCAGCCTCCCTCCTTGCTTGCAAAACCTACCTCTCACTTCAGAGGATGGTTGGACATTTTCCTGTTCATGAGTATTTGCAAGCAGAGTATGAATTCAACCGAGTAGCCTAAGCTCAGGCAACAGGGGAGGTTGCTAAGCAAGGCTGGGTTTGGGCTTTTCTAACCTCCGCTTCTGACTTGGGGCCACTGGGCAGCAAGTTTTATGGGGTGAGAGGGAGAGTAGGGAGTATGTGCTTTTGTGACCTGCTGTGAATATGGGTCCTTGAGGAGTGACGGGGATTTGAATTCCCAGTCCTGCATCAGTGAGTGTTTACATTTATTTATCATCAAGGATGTTTTGAATAACAGCATTAGCAAGCAGGATCTAGACCCTCGGAGCCTTTTTCCTTCTCACTGAGCAACACAGACACATAGCTACATAATAAGTGGATTTTTTGGTGTAACTTCCAAGTCCTTAAGCTCTAGCTAAAATGAAACAGGGGTTCACATGTAATAGCCCTCTGTAATAGGATCCAACATAGAGTGGTCTTGATTTTAATAAGGTCATCAGAGTGCTATTGCCATTTTAAAGTAACTGATTTGGACAACGTTTTAATTATCTTTTACTCCTTGCTAGATAAAACAAACAAGGGGGAAAAGGACATATGTCAAATTTTTCCAATCCATTTTTTTCTCTTCCCTTCTTCTTTCCTATGTGGTTGTTATCAGTGAAGGAAATTGGGAAGGTTACCATTCTTTCATTCCCTGCTGTTTTTATGCATTTTTGATTATTTGTTCCCTGTGTTATTGGAGTTACAGAAGGCAAGTTGCATTTCTTAGGGAGTACTCATTATTATCATTTTCCAGAGAACATGTTATTTTTTTGTTCAAAAATACTACTTGTAAAATATATAACAATATATAGATCCCAAGAGTTATGAACTAAACATTTATATTTTGGCTTCAGAATAATAGCGATTTTAAGGTAGAAAACTGCATCTGCCAGAAAATTTTCACTTCTGTTATTAATGGCATTTACTTAACATGGTGTGTGTTCTGCAAAACTTGGAGAACCCTTAAAAAAAGAAGAAAAAAAAACAACTGAGTGTTGAGGCCAGAGCTCATAGCAGTTCCTTTGACTTATTCCCTGAAGTTACTTTAACAATTTGTGACAAGCGCACTTTTCATTTTCTTTTAACCTCTTCACCAGGACTGTTAAACACCTGAAAAATCTGAGTGTGTGCATAGAGGCATAAATAATGTTCTATCCATTCTTTTACAGCTTGAAAATATAAAACGTTGAAATGTAAGGGCTTGGACAAGAACTGCTTCCTCTCCTTGCACTTACCTTTTGAGATAGTTCCTTTATGAAAAGAGGACAATCGGGGGATACTTTCTCAAAGCTTGATTGCATGTATGTTATCTGCTGGAGACAGCGTTAGGCAAATAGGGCAGGCTAATTCAGCATACGCTTTATGATGGTGCTCAGAAGTATCTCCACCGGGGTTACACATTACATGGATAACCTGGGAGTATCTTTTTCCGTGCTTGCTCTACTTCAGAGGAATGTTAGAAAACAAATGAGGGAATAATTCATGGCATTGCATGTTTCTGTTTCTTGCATTAATTTCACTGTTTGTCCTAGATTGAAAGGAAAAAGATAATTTTATCGAACCCTTGTTCCAGTAAGACATATGTATTAACATAGAGGAAACTGTGAAAAGTTCAGTATTCCTGAAGAATCTTCCCCAGACTGCCTCTCATTGTATCAGTGCACGAGCAGATTTTCTTTCATGCAACCTTCCCCCTCACCTACAAGTTCTAGAGCTGTGTTCTTTCCACTTCTCCCTTCAACATTGTTCCTTTTGAGGCACCTCCCGCATGCTGTTCGCTTTAGTAGGTACGTGCGGTGGGGTGCGGGTGGAAGAGGCTGATCTTCTCTTGCTTTCAAGAGACACCTCAGTGACACTAGTCCAAAGTTGATCACAGATCTAAGCCAGCTTAATAAAACTGGTTTTTGTGCATCATTCAGCTTTTTAAAATGCAATTGTTCATATGTGGTAAAATCCCACGGGGTCCGTTAAGTCTTTCACATGAAATATTCAGCTATGTTGTTCTCATCTGCAGCAGTATTTTGTTTTAAAATCGAAGCATCTTTTTGAACACACTACACGAAACTCTGAAGTAATGAACGTATCCAAAATAATTAGGCTTTGGCAAAGTTGAAATTCTTCCAATGACAGACAAATAGCTTCATTTACACTATTTGAATGTATTTAATTATAACATTGTCAGTGGCACTGCCAAATTACAAAGAGGTGTGTGTGAGAACGCTCTTTGGCTGTGTGGCCTCTAGCATGTAACATTGGAAAATGGATTTGTAACTCGATGAGTTAAGACTTTTTGCCTGAAGGCACAACTATCAGGCGTGCATTTTGTGGGCCTCTGGGGGTGCATATACCACACCTGCCAGTTCATCCTCTGCTTCTTTTTTTGCTAGTGGCTGTAGTACACAGCTTTGAGCTTGCTTTTTTAAAGTTTTTTTTCCAGTAGTGGTTAATTCTCCAGCTTTTTTCACTTGGTTCTAATCTTCCAGTTATTTATCATTATAAATCTTTCATCCCTACGTGTCCTGAAAAAGTAGGCCCACAAGAAAAATATATAATTTTTCTTTAGAAAAAGGAGAAAGCTAATTAAAAATAAACCATGGGTTTTGTTTTTTTTTTGGTTTTTACATGTGATGTGCCAGTCACTGCTGGTTTTTGTAGCATTATAGCTCTTCTAGATAAAAGATCCACATGGAGTAGTCACTCATTGGGCCAGCGTTTGTGGAGTTTCTAACACTGCAGGATGCATTGAATGGCTTAACAGCTTCTGGAGAAACGCTTGGGGGCACTTTCAATAGTGCCATTAAAAGAATTTTATGTTTAAAGCAAATTACACTCCACGCTTCAGACTTTAACCCTGAGTTATTCCTGCACTTTCAATGTAAGCACGTTCTGAAAGCCTGAAGTTGGACAGAAGAGATTTTTCTGGATCAACTAAAAAGTGCTGGTGAGAAAGCCGAGTGACTGTGGAGGAATTATTCTCAACAGATCTTGAGAAAGCTGTGAAAATTAGGGCAAAAACAAGGGGTGGGGAAGGAGAACGGAGGATGCCACCACTGTGCTTAGTCCTAGTTCTTAACAGCATGGTGAAATGAATTGGTAGAACAAGCCACTAAAATAGCTTCCTTCTGGATTTAACTCCTTGTCCTAAATCTGGAGTTGAAGCAGTAACGTGAACAAGGGGACCAGACAACTTCTATGCATTTTCTTAGCAAAGCAGTTTTGACAATTAAGACTGCAACTAAGTACAGCTGTAATTAAATATTCATGTGCATTTAATGGCTTGGTCATTATTGTTGTAGAAGTAATTTAACCCTTGGGACTTCAGGTACCTCTGGCATTTTCATTCCCGGCAAACAGCACCACAGCCGGCTTCCACAGCAAAGTATTTGTGTGCCAGAGGTAGGATTTATTTGGTGCAGACGTAAGTATCTGGAGGTCACTTCCTGGGCTTTTTAGATAGGTTGAAACTTCTCTGTCCACTGAGATGTAAAAATACAAGCCTAAATTTGTTCACATTCCCTTGCCCGCCCTGCCAGAAGTCCAGCTTTTCCCATTAAGCACTGCATAACGAATTAGGGCATTTTTCTGTGAACCACAATAAGCAGTGAAAAATATCTTTAAAGAGCAGTTTCATTCCTTTGAGCACGCTTACAGAAGGCTGTACAGAAATACCCAAGTGATATGTGGGACTGGAAAAGGCATAGCTCCAATGGACAGAGTGAAGTATCCCCCTCACGAGCCAGCGGGGAAGCCTGGCTGTTTATTTTGGGTGCGGTTAATGTGACTGTATGTTTCTAAGTCATACGCAACTTAGAAGTAGATTGCTTTGAAAAGCTTATTAGGGCAAAGTTAATGTGGCCTGCCTGTTAATATGTAGTACAGGGTACTACATCATTCCAGAAACCATTTATGTTTTGTCGGGGGAAATGACACTGAGCTATCAGGAGGTAGTTCCACCTACGGCATGCTGGGGATTTTGGGCTGCCAGTTATTATTTCTGAAACCTGGTTATAGCTGTGTTTATAACCTCAACTGTTGCCTGCACCAGCAGTTTCCCATCAACACAAGGGCTAGAACAGGGAGATGGACAGGAAATGAAACAAAGTTTGCTCCCAGTAGCTACCACGTTTGTTACCAATTTTGCTCTACAAGCACCTAAATCCAAAACAAAATACTTGATTGTGCAGGTGTACTTACAGCACTGGTATTTAAAGAAACTAGTATTTGCCTTGAGAAGAACAAATTTTTCATACTGGAGAGAGAAGAGAGAATAAATTCACCTTGTTCCTATTGTGTCCTGGAGATCATTATACTTCTGTAAAGGACTCTTATAGTATATCGCGGTGACATGTGAATCCCAAAGGGGTGGGTTTGCAGTGCCTAAACATAAATACCAATAACTATAAATGATAAAAACATATTCTGTCTTCACAAAGGTGCAACTGCACAATCTGGAGAACAGAAAGGGGAGAGAGAAGATTTTTAAAATGAAAAATCAGTTGTTAAGTTGGAAAGGAAAAAAAGTTGTTCATAAAGGCTGTCTATCCAAAACTAGAAATGAAAGTATAATCTTTAAACAACAGCCAGCTAGAGCAGACAAGAAAGTATTTAAACATGTTAGGAACAAGAATCCTAATGTTTTGTGGGTTGTTGGTGTGGGTTTTTTTGTTTTTTGTGGTTTTGTTTTGGCTTGGTTTTTTGGGTTTTTTTTTTAATGAATAGAAGTCTGTTAAAAAAGGATGTGGAAAAGATACAAGGACTAGGTAATGTATTTGTATTTGGGGGAGAAAGAAGGACAGACAGCTAACCCAGTTGCATTATGTAATGCTGAAATATTTTGTATTCCAAAAGGAAAGGGATGCTAATGACTGTGTGAGTAAAACTGCACTGTGTATTTGCTTAAGACTGTCTTAAGATGAGAAAGATGTGGGTCATGAGGTTGAGAGGCTGGCCTTTCTGTCTCACCTTCGTTATCGTACCAGTGACACTTTGCTATATGAGTTCAGTCTAAGACGATCTCGAGATCTCTGTCTGGAAACAAACAGACAGAAATATCGTGCTCTCTTCTGCACATTCACTTCATCTGCCTCTGAGCGAGTTCATCCAGCTTCTCTACTTGAAGCCTGCATCTGAAAGAACTCCCTCTAATTGGCGATTAGCTTGCATCTATCAATCTTATTGTTAGGAGGATTGACAGTTGAGACAGATGTCCGAGCTTATTCAATTAAAGCTCCAGTTGCATCCATTGCCAACCTTATGTCAGGTCAGTCCTTTCAAATGCAATTTGCAAAGCTGCAAGCAGGAGCTTTTTCCATACATTTTCAAACCCTTTCTCTAAATGTATTTTCAACAATTCACTGTTAATTTTTCTGAGTGTGGTTGGAATCTAATTTTAACTCTGTCTTTATTTTGTTACGTGCTAGTCTGGAGCATAGGCTCATTAGATTTTTATAGCGTGAACTCTTTTAAATGTGCCAGACTAATGCTTCATGATTCAGTAGTCAATATCCATAGATGGCATTTCCAAAGGTATTATTAGCTATGTGCAGGTAAACAATTCCTTTTATTTATTTTTAAATTCAAATCCTTTATGTGGTTCCCACAAAAGAGATTAGTTTCTCATTCAAATAAATGAGTCTCTAGCCAGATAAAATCTACTTGCAGTGTGACTATTAAGGTGGTGAATAAATGCCTTTTGTACATCTGAAGGATTTCATTAACAAGTCAGAAAGGGCATTTTGACTTGTTTCCAACTTGGTACAAGCCATTTCCATTCTCACTGATCAACACAAAGACAAGCAAGAGATTTCGTTTTATAATGTTTCAGAAAGCCACAACAAAAAGGTGTGTGTATGGGGTTTCTTTTTCAATTGCGTTGGCAAGGAAAGGATGAAGCTAGTTTGGTTTTGTCTCTTGAAAAATACTGAATTCTTTCAAAAAGACTGGAATTCATGTGCAAAGATTTCATTACAAGTGCCCTCATGAGCAATCTATTGATGTTATTAGCCTTCTTTGTGAGCTGGAAGGAAGTTATACCTCAAAAGAAGATGGAAAGGATTAAAAATGCTAAAAAAAAAAAAAAGAAAGAAAAGGAAGTGGAGATTAGAACATCAGTGCTGCTTCTGTCTTTGTAGCATGCTGGAGTGCAACCACTGATGAAAGCAAAAGGTGCAGCATAACTTTTCATAACTCTCAGGGAAGTGATCTAACAGTTAACTGAGCTAAGAATAGATATTCAGACAAAAATCAGTCAGAATAGTCTTGGATCACTGTTTTTATTTTTGTTTCATGTGTTCACCATAATACCATCGTGTTGTTGTTTTCAGAAGCAATGAAGTCATGTTTGGACTCAGTCTCATTTTCCCCCTTCTGTCCCTTTTTCATTCAAAGGGGTTGCATAAAAGCAGAGAGTCTATACAGGTAAATTATTTGGATGGGTTGAGTCCCTAAAGAGGGGAAAGGATTGAGAGAGAAAGAGAGAGACATTTAATTTCATTCTTATACTGGTACTATATAGTTCAGTCTCATTTTTGCAGTGTATCATCTGTAAACTAGTTACTGGCATGCCTATGTTGGATAATTGAAATGCTCAGCATAAAAGCCTCTGTACAATATGTTTTCAGGTATTTCATTTGGCTATGTCATATTTCCTTGAAAATCCAGTTTCATTTTTGTGTTGATGTTCTAGTTTGGGTTTATGGGTATGTCTGCTTTTTCTTTTATGCGATACAACTACTCTATTTACGGAGGCTCATTTTTCCTCAGACTGAACTGGTGCTCTAATTGGTTCCATAGCTCATATCCAGCAACATCTTTCAAAACTGCAAGAGAAGTTATGGCAGTATCCTAAAATATTGCACGCTGGACTTTAATCAAACTGAATATTAAATGTATTTAAAAAATATGGCACCTATAATGCCTTAGTCTATTTAACTTTTTAAGTTGCGTGGGTAATAGAGTCTGGAGGAGTTCCAAAAGAAGGAATTCCTTCCTTGTTGCTACAGAGGAATTTTTTCTCCTGAGAAGCACTTCTTTTGTTCTTCACTTTCCAAATAACCTTGAAAATTTATAGGCTGAACAAGTGGGGCATACTGAGAGAGTTCAGGGTCAAAACTGAAAACTCGCTTTGTTATAGTATCCCAAGAGTTTATGTGGAAGTTTTATGTCTTCCTTTATTCCAAAGCACACAAAGCTGCCTGGATTTCTTTTAACAAAATAACAGTACCTTATTTTTTGCCTTCTTTGTCTGTATGTATAGCCAAAGCCTCAAAACTAAAGGAGAATTTTTGCATTTGTTTTATGAAACCCTGTGACTTGATTTACCTAGCTCTTTTGAGCATGCATGCATGTGTGTGTTACTTCTTACCGGATCTCCAAGGGTTAACCTTTCACTGGTGGTATTCTCCATTTCCATGGGTATTGTTTATGACAGGCGATAACTGGTTAGGGCCAGTGAAAAGATTAAAAAAGCTCATTGGCATTTGAATAGGTTGACTTGGGCAGTATAGTGGATATACTAAAGAGTCTGGCCAAGCAAGACAGCAGCTTTGCCAAGTGGGCTGGTGACCAGCTGAAGGATCATCTAGCATTTTGACGAAAGGCATTTTGACAATACTGATTGCCAGGTTATTTGACCGTGGCTGGACACTGACGATTTGAAGAGGGCAGCATGCTGGATGCAGGTTCAGGTGAGAAGAGAAGCTCCTGTCTTAGAAAAGGAGCCAGAATCTCTACAGAGAGAAGAGTGAACGTGCTTAGCAATTTTAGCCACATATTGCACTGCACTCAAAAATAAGGAGTGACATCAAGGAAGCATTTATAGATGTGATAACATTCAACCTCATCTGCATTTTGGGGCTACATTAGGTACAATTCAGATAAGGAATTCTGAAAATTACTCTCTATTGCATCAGCTGAAGTGCAGAAAAGTCAAACTGCAAACCTGGAGATCTGATTTACGGTGCTCAGGTAGCTGGGGTAATATGTAAGTAAATTTACAAACTCCAGAGTGTGTTTTTGTTTGTTTCTTTGTTTGCTTCCCCCCACACCCCCACCCCACCCACCCCTGATGCTCCGAGAAAGAAAAAAACTGAAATCTTTGTGGAATCCTTTCCCAAGAGACTCTCCTCTGGAAACCTTTTCTGGAAAACCTAAAGTCAGAGACTGCATCTGATCTCTTTTCACACTGAGGAAGCTTAGCAATAAATGGATCCTGTCTGGGATACAAGTGTAGCAGTGCAACTAGATTTGATCACAGAAAAGCTTTACTAGAACTAACGTCGGGCAGAAGCGGAATTAAGCTGCTCATTTCAGCTCTGGAACAGAGTGTGCAGAAATGCAAGATTTAAGGCTTGTCGATTCTCGACCCGAGCTGAGTCACTTATTATCCAGTTACACTCAGGGCAGTCTAGCCTCAAAAGGTTTATTGGCATAGCACAGCAGCATGTTAATGCAGCTAGACTGCTTCCAGAACAGGACGAATAATTTTCCGCAGCACTCTATAGACTTGCTATTCTGGGACCTCTCTCTTGATCTTCCTTCCGTGCTCTAATTACGTAGCCACTAATTCTTCTACATCCTTCACTGCGAGGGGGACTGTGTCACACTACTAATTTAATAATGCACACTGCCTCTTTGTAATGCTAAAAGTGCTTTGGTTGGCCCTAGGAAATTTAAGTACCTGAAATCATTCACTGTAACTAGAGACCTGGTAATTTTGAATGGTTTGGGGTATGTTCAGGTTGGGGCTGGGGAGGAGAATTTGAGGTCCCAATCAGGCTGCATTTTAACAAACTAGAACTGCAGGTAGTCAGTCTCCTGATCAGGATTTTAGCTGTGGGCCCTGTATTTTAAATTTCTCGACTCACTTTTTTGTCAATTATAAATGTGAACGCGATGACGTAATTCACTGGAGTACTGGTGCCAAATGTAGTGATGCTTTTCAGTGACAGTGACAAGTGGCAAGGACAGTGAAGTGTCTAAGTATATATATAACTTTTGAGCACTATCTGCTCTTGTAGAACAAGAGGGCACTTTCATTATGTGAACTTGTGTTACAGTTGACACTCTGTAGAGCTAAAGTTCAAGAGGCTTCTGGTCACTGTTGACTGAGTGGTTAATGGCCACATGGTAAAGATAACATTAATTTCTCTTAAAGATAACATCAGTGTAGACCTCAAGTGTATTTTTAGTTCAAGGTGGAGGGAGAATACTGTTTATAAGTTTATAATATAAACTAAGGCCTAATTTATTTTGTAAGCAAACTGAGGGGTTTTTTCCCCTTTTCTTAAGGCTGCTTTAGACTGCCTGGTGAAATCTTTCACTGAAATGACACATGAATGGAAGAGTAGAATTCTAAATGATGGTGACAATGTTATTTTGTCTCCTATTACTGATACAGTTAGTGGAGTGCAAGTGTAATGGTGTTCATAGCTGAAAAGTGACACAAGAGGAAAGAACACTTCCTAATGAAAATCTGATAAGCTTGGACTTCAACCTTCTGGGTTTCTGTGGCTTCTCTGGGCAAAAGCCAAATAAAGAGCTTGTTTTTCATTTGGTTTTCCTTCAGAGTAAAGGTCTTATGAGTAGAACTTTGTAAATGGTAAAACATTTATGGTAGCGTGATAGAAGAGTCTTCTGTATCTGAAAATTGCTCACACCTATTATAGAATCACAGAATCACTTAGGTTGGAAAAGACCTTTAAGATCACAAGTGCACCTGTTAACTTAGCACTACCAAATCCATAGCTAAACTGTGTCTCTTAGCACCACATCTTTCAAATACATCAAGGGATGGTGACTCAAGTTTGAACCAAAGATTTATCACTGCTGTGTATTTGAAAATGAGGGGGAAATGTAATTTTCCCTACTCAACTTGGTAGCTCTTGCTGTGTGGAGGTTCTCATTTATTTTTCGTCTATGAATTACACACAGGTAGATATAGAACAAAAGAGTAGGAGAGCTTCATCAAGAGGTGATTGTAGACAGGTCCTTAAACCAAAACCAGAAAGAGGAATTTAGTGATGGCAATTTTCTACTTAATAGACAATTCTTGGAAAGTCGTTGTTGGGAATGATACTGAGTAGAAATGGCAATCACTGGATCTCTGTGATCACTTATGTTTCAGTCTTGAAGAAGATACAATCTGTGCTAGTGTCACCAAAATTGGGAATAAAACCTCTTAACACCAATGTAGTATTAGGAAGCAGGGATTTTTTACTGCAGCACCAGATGCACAGGGGATCATTCCACCTAACATGCATACCTATTGCCATTTCTCATGTAGTTTTTTATACAAGAAAATTACAAGAAAAAAATACTCCCAATTACAATTAGTGGTTACTAATTTACATATAATATCTGCTGATTCATTCCTGGATCAAACTTTACCCTACGCAGGATGAGGGTCCTCACCAGGGCAGGAGTCTTTTTGACCTGGGTCAGTATTTTAGTATTATAATGAATTCAGTTTGCCTAAGGACACATAACTTCCTACTTTTGGTGCCACATTTTGATTGTCTCAAGGACAATTTAGCTAAATCTGTGATTCCAGGTTATATATCCTGCTAATTCAAATTGAAATGTCCTAAGAATACTGAATTTACAGATTTTCCAGGCTTATTTCTCTTTGATCTGGTTCCTGGCGGATACTCACATTGTTTTGTAGTTACTAGTTGGATTAGTTATTAACATTCAATGTTAGGGCTACATGTTCCTTTCAAATTTAAGACTGTGGGCTACAGCATTACCGAGTAACAGAGGAGATTCTTTTGGTTCTTCTTAAGTGATTGCATGCTGACTTGTTCACTGTAATTATGCTCCATGGAAGGTGGTTGCTGCCTCAGGCACCAATACCCCTGCCTAAAGAGTTGCCTTGAGTTCAAATGAGTATTTACATATCAAGACTGTGAACTGAATGAAAATGTTGGTTTTCAGCTGAATTAGTTCCGTGGTTTTAGTGTGCAGCCACGTGAGTGCTTATACTGATACAAAATAAGTGGTGTTATGGGGGCAAGAAGAAACAGAAGCAACAACTCCTTTTGAAGAGTTAATTGGGGAAACGTTACACAAGCAATTCAGCAATCATGCTAAAAATAGTTGTTGGTATAGTAATTAGTCTATTGTTAGCATTCACTATTTTCTCTCCTCTTAAAAGCACTCTGAAAATGTTCTAGTCCTTCAGACTGGCAATCTGGTACTGGTAGTTGTCCATGAATCCTTATTGTTTGCTCTCCCAACCAACCCTGCCTTTTTCTAAGATGTCTGGTTACTATCTAATTACTCAGCAGCTCTAGTTATCTTCCTTCGGTGCCTCAATAAATCCAGCTTCTTACCTTAAGCTCCTGTTGTACCTTAATATTTCCAGAGCCTCTCAAACCCAGAAATTACCTTTGCTTCTGCTTTTTTTTTTCTTTTTTTTTCTTTTTTCCCCTCATCCACCCCCTGAATCTCTCAGCCTTCCCTGAAACACAGCTCCTCATTATGCAGGTTCACAGTGTTCATTGCCTCAGCCTCTTTCCTCAGCTAACAAGCTGGCATCCATTTACTCCTTAGACACCTTCAGCTTCCATTTGCCACATCCAGCACAGCTTGAAGCAGTTTGTTTTGCTATAAATTGGAGTTTATGGTAACATACAATGTATTTGGAAATGTCACAATATTTAAATAACAAACTTCCATATCCATGAATAACAAAAAAACCCATAAGCAGTGGTAACGAGATGACTCTGTTTCTGCAGTCTTAATGAGTCAGATAGGTCCTTGTCTGTAACTGAAGCCTCAGTCGGAACTGAAGAGGTTTAGGAAACCAGAAACCTCTCTTAACTTTAGTGGTTCTTAGATCAAGCCATATGTTTTCAGACAGGCTGCCAGACTACCCAACATCATCCATCTTCATCTCCTATTTATTTCTATTGTGACAACATCAAATAACATTTTTTCCTATTTTATTCTCAGAACTTATTTTGCTTTTACAAATCTCTTCAGATAAAAGTATTTTCAAAGAAACAGATGGTGGTCTTATTTTCTGTGCGTTGGAAGGAAAGCACTTCTCAGTTTAGTAAGCAAAGTGAGACCCTTGTGGTACTCAGGGCATTTAGAAGGATAAATCAAGCATCAGAACACAGGCAGTCCCTTTTCCATTAATCACTACAGGAGCAACTATATGTTATTTCTACAAAATGGATTACATCTTGACGGTACAAAGAAAGAATCAGTGATTACATACCTTTCCCACTAAGTCTTTAATGAGAATATTTGTTTTCAAGAACCACCATTACTCTTTCATTTATTACTTTTCACTTCCTGTGTCAGAAGTGCAGATCATAAAATAACTGTTAACTATTGGATAAAACAACTTCTGGAGTACAGTGTCTTTACAGCTGAGTGGGTAATTTCTGGCAAAGCAGGTAACTTCTTCATTTCAAGTTGTAATTAGGAGAATAAAGATCCTTCTGATTTTGAAATATAGTTTCCATAAGAGTAGTACTTTGGGAAGCCGGTTCTACAAGAAGGAAGCCGAGAGATGGGTGATACTTGATATTTTTTTCTAATTGAATTACTGAGCATGTTCGCTCATGCTAAACTATGTCATGGGGTTTCTTTCTGTTCTTGTTGACTAACACTACATATCTTAAAATGATACAGTTTTTAATAATTAGGGCATGCTCTTTTTATTTTTGCTTTCTTCTGAAGATTACACCTCCTAATGGAAACTCAAAGATGGAAAGATCTAATACCCTTCTTGTCTTCATAGATACATATTGATATATGGAAGTTTAAGATTTCTCTTTAATTTATGTTAAATTTTCAGATTATATGTTTTAGAAATCATACCAAGGGCATCTTGGTAAGTGAAATTAAGTTCTCCAGTGTCTGCAAGTTTAAAAAGAAAAATTGAGAAGGGCTTTTTTTTAGGGAAGAATTTAAAGCCACTTTAAAGTTGAGCGTTAGCTTCTATGATGGTGAATATTAAGTTCTCAGATGATAAGAATGCTATTTTTTTACACACATGTGTGTGTTGAGAGAAGTTATATCCCATATCACCAACAGCTTTCAACAAGAGCAATAGTTGCTAGACTAGACATAGTTGTTCCTTCTTCTTTCAAAGTGAGGTTTAGGAGCTGTGTAGATGTAAGGTCTGTGCAACAAAGAACTATGCATGATAACCCAGAAGATGGGTTCATATCAGTAAGGAAGGTTTTTTAAATTTATTTTCAGTAAATTTATTCGAAGGAAAATTTGGCAAAACCAGTGCTTATAACTACCAATTTTTACTACTATAACAATATCTGATGAGCACTGTAACAATTACTAGACATGATATTAAAATCCAAGATATTTTCAATGGCTTATTTCCTTCCTGTTTGCAGATTTATTTTTTTTTCTTAAAGCATGTGGCTTTTTTTTATTGTCTCTCAAGACTACTGGAAGGAAACATGCATTTATCATATCCACATTTTTCTGCTTATGTGCCCATACATTATAACAGAGTTTGACTCTTTCGCTAAAGTTGGCTGACAAAAATATATGGTGGTGGTTTTTTTCATTGTCAGAAGTATTCATACAGAATTGAGCTTTTTGAGCATTTCTAGTGTGATAGTGAAGTAGTAAAGTTACTTTGCAGTTCTCTGCTGTCCCTCAACCTGAGCATTTGCAGAATAATTAATCCAAATGTTTTGTGTTCTTTTATTTTATATTTTATTCTAATTTATTTTACTTTATTCCTATAGTTATGGACTCTCTCAATTTTTATAAGCTGCTTCCGATATTGGCTAAGCTATCATGTTACTTCTACCATTTAGGTGAAGGGTCTGCTGACAACTTAAGTCAATAAGGGATTATATAGGCAGATAGAAAATATCCTGGACTTCTGTTTCACATTTTTTCTGTATCACATTAATTGGTGGTCCAGTTTTGATTACAAGTTACTTTTGACAGCTGACAGCTGAAGTAAAATTTATCTCAAAAGTGTATATACCACAGTGCTAGGTACCAATAAGAGAACTGCAGACACAGTTAGCACTTGAAGTCACCACTGCACTATTGTGCTATTGCTTATATTTTTTAATGCCTGTTATTTTAATTCATTTTAACAAACACTTGTTAAAGCATATGTCAAATAATACTTAATACAAAGTCTGGAAATAACTAACTGGCAACACAGTCACCCCTTTATAATATGTGGCATAACTGGTGGCCCCAAGAGAAACATAGCAATTTAATTTGCTTAATACATTCTTCTGACACAAAGATCCACAGGAGTACTGCTTGAGAAACTTATGAATGGTACAAGATGGCAAAAGAACATGGAGAATGATCTCAGCACTTTGGATTCTGAGGTTTTTGTCATCCAGAAATACAATGATATTTAAGATTTTATTTTTTGTTGTTCTCTTACCATGTCTCGGACAAGATTAAGGAAATCAGACTCATCAGTCAAGACTGATTTAACTGACTTGCTGAAGTCAGTACAACTACTCAAAGGTGTGTGTTTATGCACCTTTATTAATTCCTTAGAAAACAGGTGTTCTGTGAACACTGCCAATGGAAGGGAGAGAATTTAGATCATAAAGTAGAAATTTGAGTACATACTTCCTTATTTTCTACTGCTTTGTATATATAGGCAGGTGGGTATATCTGCAACAAGGTTTAGCAAATGTATTATGTGCAGAAATAGGGAGAAAATAGACTATTTTAATGTATCAGTGGTTTTTTTTTTTTATGAAATGCATTGATATGTTAATATTTCATGAAACAATAATAAAACAATATTTCTCAGAGGGAAAGTATTTTAAATTATTTTTGCAGTTGTTTGCCTCTACCCACTGAGTTATAGTTTTGAATATAATAATAAATTATCTTGTACTTATTTTGCTGAATATGGAAATATAATTTATAAACTTCTGCCAATTAGCTTTTCTTCTTAGTAGTATTTCAGAAGCATTCATTGCTGTTGTAAAATTCTATTAAGATAAGAAAATACAGACTGTTAGACTTCTTTGCTTAATTTTACTTGAGACTATCACACAGTGTTTCTTCCAGTAAGCTGGGAAGAGAGAGAATGTAATTTGTACTTTCCAAAGCTTTTGATTTGAATTGATTGGTATATTCTTTCCAAAAAGCTGAGTAAGTTGTATTACAGTACAAACATGACCTTCAGGAAAAGGTTAAAGATATCTTTAACAAACTACTTTCCCAGCCACTTGAAAAGAAACAGTTAGGAAATGACTGGGCTCAAGTCCTAAGGTAAGTAGCCCTCATTAATCGTCTGTTACTGTCATACTCATTATTATCAGACAATTGACAGTTGCTGATACTAAATCTGGAACAAGCATACGCAATCAACTAATGAAATTGAAATGCCAGAATTAAGATGCTGCTAGTTGGCTTTTGGAGCTAATGAGATTTCTGTAGTCACACTGGTAGTTGTGAGTGGTTTAATGGTGTCCTTTATGAGGTTTATTGTTTTTAAGATCATGCGGTTTCATTATTTCTGGCATCTTAATATGATCTTTGTTCTTTACACCTTTCACATGAGGAGGCTCATTACTTTTCTCTAAGGATCCAGTGTGATAGACAAAATGTCAGAAATAATTAAAACTAATGATGGCCACACAGAGAGAAAATTTGAGTAGGAATTCAGTCGATCAGGTATCAAGAATTCCCCCTGGAAATCTGAAATTAAATGCTTCCTAGTCATATTCAGAGTCCTTCTCATCAGCCTCACAGTTTCTTCAGTTTGATAGTGTTGTGTTTCTTTGGCATCCTGATTTATCAGTCTGTGGGAAAGAGGTCAAACATTTTATGGCCTCGCATTGTTTAGGCTGTCTTTATAACTCCCTGGATAGAATGATTGTTTTGAGATAAGACTGCCTCCCGTTTAAAATCCAGCGTCCTGAAATTTGTTGTTATGGTCCCCAGGTCCCTGTGGCAATAAGAACTATGCTTGGCTCTGCTGTAACACTGATATGGCTTTTACACCAAAAATTAATGTTATTTGAAAACATAAATTGGGGTTCTTCACAATTCTGACTCATTGTATGTACTCCAGCAGTTTTGCCTTCATTAGAGTCTTGGCAAATTTTCATAACAGCCATATGAGTAATAAGGTTTTTCCTAATACTAAATAGTTACAACATAGTTGACACAGATTTTCTATTCAGAATATGAATAAATTAGAATAAAATATTCTCTTCAAGTGGGATATGAACACTCAGCTTTTCTTTGGGCCTTTTGAAATCTTTCCCCAGAATTATTGATTCTGTTTCTTAGTGTTTCCTGTAGGCTCAGGCTAGGCGTTACTGGTAAGAGCAGCTAGGTTATTAAAAGCGAAGCAAAGAAACCCATCTGAACTAAAAATGAGAGGCTCTGCCATTTTTGGATGAATATGCTGGGCTATAGCCATTTACACTTAGTCAGGGGCTGGTTTCATTTCCACCTCTGAACCTTTTCCTTGCCTGTTAAGTGTCCTGGAAGTATGCCAGTGCATTCCATCCTGGGATGAGGAAGAGATGAAACCAGAGGGTCTGTGGTTTCCAGCTGAGGATTTAGAGCATCTGCTTCTCTGCCAGCGTGTTTACTTCAAGCCTGGAACCACAGAGTGAGCGAGCAGTGATCTAGCTGTGGAGTTTGTGGTGGTAGCACATGGGCAGCGGAGGAGGAAATCTTAATGTGAGAGTGGGGCAGTCAGAGAGTCACAGTACTGTTCTCAAGTATATCACATACCCATCACTTATAAGCAGCTCCCTTTTTCACACTTGCTGTGTGGGCAGAGCAGAGGGGTGGTGAACATAACTGGTGGAGAGCACCTGATCATGCTGGCTGATGCTGCAGATCTGTTTCAACTGTGCTCCCCTCATCCAGATGTATTCTAACCAAGAGGCCTGTCAGATCTTCCAGCCTTGTAGCACTGCTTTAGGGAAAGGAAACTAAACAAGGCAAGATATATGGCCAAAAATACTACATTCTGGCGATACTCTGGGGTAAAACGTTTGCCCCTCAAACTGTTAGTGTTGGGTGATGTAGCTATATTTTTTATTGGTTTGGAATTAATATAAGCAATATGAGCTTCGTTCTTCAGTGTGTAATTGCCTTAGTACCTTTACCAGCAATCTTGCAGCTCTGATTTTTTAGCCGCAATTAGAAGTGACCCTCTGTGTGATTTATGTAAAAAGACAAACTTTAATGTAAAAGGACAAACTTTGATACTATTTAAATATTGGTTTTGAAAATAATGTTTACTTTAATTCCAGAATCTTCCTTTCCTCAAATCTCAGTGACTAAACTTTTGAAACTCTAAATCCAAGTGAAATGGTTACAAATGTTCTTAATTCCAAAATCGAGAGAATCTTTGCGTATCCGAGTCTTTTTCTGTCTCTTTAATTCATTTTCTCTCTTACATATGAGACAAATACAAACAGTGCTTGGAAGGTGGGCTATTTTGCCTTCTGAAACATTACTGACTTCACTTCTTGCATACCTGGACTTGTTAGCTGTCCTTAGCTGACCTACAAAAGACCTATTAATAGAAGTCAAGTGAGCATTAAGAAGGTCTCTTCCTTCATCTAGAGCTATCAGGGCTCCTTCTCTTTTCCACAGTATTAGGAATAGTGCTCATTTATCTTCTCCTGCTGAATCCCCATCTTTCACACTTGATGAAGCCTTGCTTCAGGATAAATCTTGTGGCATTCTGCTTCGTCTTTCATAAATGAAGTGCTGTTAATAAACTAATTACGCACAGACTGCATGGCATCACTAGCAATCTACTGCATGTATCTACTGGTAGGTTTAACTGCTGTTACTTTTAATTTTGCTTATCAGATCTAACTTCTCTCCCTGCCTCTTTGACAGCTGTGGCTGAAGTGGAAATTGATTCTAGCTTTTTAAGATCACTTTGTCATTAGGCTTACATTGCTGTATTGAAAAGCCACAGATAAAAGGTGCTGATGGACGAGGTGCAAGGATTAAAAGTATGCCCAGTTTGTGTTTGTATGTGAGGCAATACATCTGCAAGATTGAGTTAATTTTCTCCTTGCTATTGTTAATGCTGTTCTGGAAAATGAAAATAGAACCTGCTTCTTTCCCAGTATATTTTTTTCTTTTTTCCATTCAGAGCATTTCCACTTGTGAGATTGTCCACAGGTATAAAAACTGCATGCCCTATTTTTTTTTTTTTATTTTTTAAGAGAATATTTATATCCACAGAGCAATGTAAGAGAAATGTAAGAGAAAATACAGGAAGAATACATGAAACTTTGCACCCAACATGTGGTGAAGAGCCAAGCTCACAAAAAAAAAAAAAAAAAAAAAAAATCAACTTTGAGTGAAGAATATATAAAAAAAGTTAAGCGTTACTGACAGCCTAAATAACAGCTCCTACCTTCACCCACGCACAAGTCTGAGACAATGTTGGTTTCTTTTTCTTCTGTTTGGAAACCTAAAATCTACCTTGCCTTGCCTTCAAGTAACCCTTTGCCACTGTGGTGCTGAGGAATGGATTGCAGGATGTAGTTGAGTCAGACCTTGAAAAGAAAATTAAATCGCTCAGTTAGACTCTCTAGAAGAGCTTCATTTGTCGTAGTGAGTTACACTGGTCACTGGCTACCATAAAGAACAGAAAAGGGAAGAAACAAGGGATTACATACTCTGAACAGGTCAGATTAAACCAGCCAAAAAGGTTCATGGTGTCATAAACGTTGTAGAGAGTGAAAAAAGACTTTGATAGGTGATAACTTAATTATCTGCCACTATCAGTTTGGAAGGGCTTTTAAACATGTCCAAAGTGTCTACCAAAATTTTCAGCAGGTGTGACAGCAGATTTTTAAGTAAGGATAAAAATGCAGCAGCCTTCCTGGAATAAGACTCTGACAGACTATGATGAATTACCTTATTATAGTTGTTCGCATGACAAATGTACTTGATCAGTGTTTCTTCTTGGGAATAGTTGAGCTTATCCAGAGGCAAAAGTTGAAAGGAAATGAAAGCTAACTAGTAATCCTAAGTGGAAAACATCAGAATTTCTAGCAACAGAAGCTGAGGAACCTAATCAATTATTGTGCACGTCAATAACAAAACACTTCCAACGTCTTCTGTAGTATGACTGCTTCCTTTATCTGTTTAATACTTTTGATAGAAATTTCACATACACATACTTTTACAATGGGCTTGGTGAAAATGAAAGGTCCACTTAAACCAAAATGCTTTATAAAAATCAAGATTTAGCCTTTTCCTATAGTTGCAGTACCTACCTTGAGCACAGAGACTGACAGAAATTGAGATGGGTCACATCTGCCCACTGACAAATTACAACTGACTTTGTTGGCCAGCCTTCCAGATGAATTTTGCAGCCTTGACAGTCCTTGTTACAAAGCCGGTGTGTGGCTGTGTATGGGCTGCATGTACCCATGGGATGCAGGGCAACCTCTGAGGAGTAGCCAGGTCTGCCCCATGTCAGGCACAACTGCCTCCAACCCACCCACCACAGGGCATGGCTGAGCCCTGCAGGCACTGTAGCCATGCCCTGGGAAGGCCTGGCTAAGAAAGGGCAAAGCGCTGGGCAGTCGCAGAGGGGAATGAGGGGGAAAGGTCTGAGAAACAACCCCCAGAGTCTGAGAGGAGAGGGGGAGGATGTGTTCCAGGCACCGCAACAGATGGTCTCCTGCAGCCCCTGGAGAGACCATGGTGAAAAAGTTATCCACACTGCGCCCATGGAGGACATATGCTGGAACAAGGGAAGTGTGAGGTCAAGAGGAGCTGTTAATTACTGATCACAGCCCCTGTCCCCACCCTGGCTCCACTGCTCAGATACAGGAAGAGGCACAGGATTTGGGAATGACAAAGTGAATGTGTTTCAGTTTTTGTCTTTATTTCTCACCATCCAAATCTATTTTAACTGGAATTAAATTAAACTCATTTTTCCTCATCAACCCTGTTTTGTCTGTGGCAACAAAAACTGAGCATTGTCATCTTATTTTTCTCCCCTCTGTCCTGTAGAAGGGGAGTGAGAGCAGCTGGGTGGGTGTCTGGCAGCTAGCTAAGGCCAACCCACCACAGCTCCTCCTTGTTTTTTTTGTCTTGATACAGAATTGAAATCCAAGCCCTCAACTGTTTTTGGTTTTTCAGTTTGTAAGTAGAATATATATATGTTTCTGATTTCTACTAACACTTCTTACAAGACTGTGGCATAGTAAGTTGATTAGTACACTAATGACATAGTGTACTAAGTAATAAAAATTAAGCTGATGCCAAACTGTAGGTGCAAACCATTTTTTGTAATGTATATATCAAATCTGCTCAGGGTTTCTTTAAATGTATTTTTACTGTTCCCCTGATTTAGTCATTGGCAATGTTTTTCCAGTCAGTAGTATGAATTAGGGACATTTTTCTGTGTGTTCCTGGTTTTTATAATTATTAGTTTGTTTCAAGGCATGATTTGAAAATCAACCACGCATGCAAAAAAGCTTGTGTTGTTTTTAATCTTGGCTTTAGAGGACAGATAAGTACATCTGCATCCGAGCTTTCAAAACTTGTCAGAAAATCATTTTCTAAAGAAGAATTACTTCTGTCAGTGCTTAAATATAAATTGTGGAAAATAAGATTTTGTTATTGCATGTGCTTTTTAATATTGTGTTCATGAAGTACTCAGCATACTTTAATCACCTTTATCACATTAAAATAAATACAGTTAACTGAATGTGCAGTCAGCTATTTTAGGAGTAACACTGCCAATATAACATTTTTCTCATTGTTTCCTTTGAATTGTTCTAATGGTTCTGTAATTCAGAGAAGGACTAGGTCTGTACTTGGGTCAAAAGACATATTTCTTTGTCTCTCCAGATATGCCCATCGCATAATGACTCTGAAAAAAAAAAAAAACCAACCAAAAACCACCACCAAAAAAACCCCCAAAAAGCCCCACAAAAAAGTCCCAGATGGGTTCATTGGAAGTTCTCTAGCTCTCTATTTTTTGTATTCAAAGAGCAACGCACACAGTTACATCAACTTAGCAGATACCAAATCTGCAGAAGTAGAGCTGTATGTTCTTCCTTCCCAATGTAAATTTTTAGTGCACCCTATATAAACATTGTGCTTTAATTTTCCAGAAAAGAACCCAAACAAATAATATTCATCTTTACTAGACTCCTCTATATGAACATACTTCTAAAGCCTTATTGATCATTTTCTTTGAACTTATCCAACACATTTCATCTTTTTGCTCTTACTGTAGCTAGCTTTTTGAAGTGAGAAGTGGGTCCTTACAGTCTTCTGTCAGAAATGCAGTTGTATTAGGTATCATTTCTACTGGTATCTTACATATTCATGATAATTAAACAAAAATATCAGTCTGAAAATAAAAGGGGTTTCCAATCTTTGTGCCAGACTTACGTAATCTTTATACCAGTCTTTCATTAGTGTTCTTATTTGACCAATGTACATCTCAAATAATGTTTAAAGCAGAAAAGTGGATTGAAAGATTGAGAAGGCAAGTGGAGGTTGTTTGAAGTAATTAAGGAATTGTGGTTGAAGCTGCTGGACCTGACTGAAACAACATTTTGTCCACTTTGGGACTGATTTCATGTTTTAATTGGGTTTACATGTTATTTGGGTTGACAGATTCTATCAAATATTTTAATTTGACAAATACATCTATGAAAAAGTAAAATAAAATTATAAGAGTTTGAATGGAGCTTTATTTTTTACTGTTTCTTGTGCAGAATTATCTATTTTGTCCTTATTTCAGATATTTAACTTTTGTGCATAGCAAGATTCGGTCATATTGTACTTCTGTCCAAATTTTGACAAAGCAGTTAAACAGAAGAGCGGGTAAAACTGCAGATTAATTGAATGGATAGACTTGGGTCTAATGCTTCTTTAGCTGTCATTTGCTTGTTTTGTTCTGCTTAATTTAGCTGCTTTTCAGCTCATAAACCTCAAAGTCAACCCAAAGTCAAGCTCAAGAAGGATTCATATGATACAAGCAAGCCTGATTAGCCCACGAACAGTAAGCAAGTCTGGTATCTATGCAGTTTGCATAACTCTGGTGAATGTTTCTTTTTTTGCCTTCTCGGTTTGAGCTCAAAGGACTAATCTATAGTAAGAAATCAAGAAAGAGGTTGCTAACATTCAATATATAAAATCACTGGCTTTAAAATCTTAAATAAGGCATCTGCCTGAAGGGAAGGTAATTTAGAGTAGTTTAACTCATCAGTAATGATCAGAACTAAAAACGATGTTTTGTTTCATTACAGTGGAGTATTTTATAATGGATTCTCCCAACTGGGGTTTCGGAATAATGTGTCCCTTTATTCAGGACTACTAATTTATACTGTGCCATGCCATAAGCACGGCTGTCAATTGCTAACTGGTCGGATATTTATTGAACTCATCTTATTTCTGGGTGCTAAATCATAAAACCCTTAACTTCCAATTTACATCTCAGTTGTAAAGCTCTGATCTCTTTAAATCATATGAAAATTAACTCTAAACCTTTGTAGAAATCTGAAGTGATGCTCTTTCCTTGCATTATTTCCTTTTTCTTTGGTCTATGTGATACAGATTTATTTTTTTTTTCCATCTAGTTTTCTTTGCTTCTTTTGACTGTGTAAAATCAGAGCATATCAGTGTCATTTTGCTATCCCACCCTAAAGCACTTCCCCTACTAATTATTACGTCTAAATTACTTGTTGCTCACCAACATCTTCTGCTGTTTCTCAGCTGAAAACACAGTGTATATGTTTGGGTTTGGTTTTTTGTTGTTGTTTTTGTTTGGTTGTTTTTTTCCCCTTTCTATAAAATGTGTCGTCACTACTAAAAACTGCAGGTGTTGTGGTATTTCACATCTAAGCAATCTATCTCCATATACACTGTTAGAATCTGTCTTCTGCAAACACCATTTTAAAATTTCTCCCATGCAACACGAGAGAGTGCTGGCTGCAGTTGTGATAATCATTAATAAAAGCAGAATAATACACATAAATCCTAAGACAAACACATTTTTGCTCGTGCAGTTTGATAGGGAGAGTAGAAAGTGAAGGATAGAAGGGATGAAACAGACTGTTTATCTGGAATGCCTGTATTAGACAAAAGGTTTGACCACTGTTTGGATAGGGGAAAACTGATGACACTGTAAGTAGCATGACTTTCAGGTGGCAAAGATGTCTTTTCTCAGAACCTGCTCCGCTTGCCCTGATGGGAGTCCAGCATGGATGTTTCCCTTGGTGTTCCCTGTAAGAAGGGGTCACTCATGGGTGCTGGTGCACTGAAAAACTTGGTGGAACATAAATGTTTCTGGTAATTATATTCTAGAGGGACTGTGTGGAGTATGAATACCAGTTTTCTTTGTATCTTGTAGATTAACCAATAAGAATGCCAGGTGGTTTGCAAAGATCTACAATGCCAGGATTTTTCTGATTTTTACAAATTCAGAAAAGTTTCTTTGAAAAGAACAAAGAAACCTTTGCTGCTTGATCATTGTAACCGTGAGTGGATTGGACAAAATCAATGTAAAGCATTTGCAAGTAGTGTAAGATGGCTAAGTATGATGATAGAAGTTTACATCTGTGTATACTTCTGACCATTTTCCACAATCACTGTCATTTTGCTCAATTAATTATATTCATGAAATAAAAATACTTTACATTTTAAAAATCTTTAAATATTTTCATATTACAGTCATATATCTCTTCAATGTATTTAGCAACCTCTAAATAAAGCACATTGACATTTTAAAATCTAAATACTTTTTTGTTTTAAAAAAATCTAATAGTTGATATTCTTGCCAGATTATTCTGTAATGCTTCCAGTGTAATGAACTCCTTATTGGAAGTTACATGAGTGAAGCCAAACAGCATTTGTTTAGAATAAAATCACAGAAACAAACACTGGACACCTTTTGCCATTTAGAAAGTTTCCCTTTGTTTTTCCTTTTTCTATTTTTTCTTCTCCTTTTTTATTTTTTCACTTTACTTTTTTTTTTCCTTTTCAAAGATTATCAGTCATCCCTGACCTCTTAGTCACAATTACCAAAATATACAAAAAATAGCTTTTGAAAATAAGTGTTCCTAGGCTAGTTCCTGTGTATCCAGGGAGCTAATACTTAGTCGTTTAGTGGATACTAAAAAATTGTGAACACAACAGAACAGGAAAGCAAGTGGCTTTAAATAAAGCTCTGTTCCATAGGTTTCAATAAGAGATAGAAGAAAAGTTATCTTTCCTGTCCCCTGTCCCACAGCCATTCATTGAGAAAATCAGATAGATTGCCTAATGGATAAACTGAATTAGGTTAAAGGAAAGGTTGAGTTCCACTGCTAGTTTCCTTTCCCCGCTGAGAGTTATCATACTCTCTGTTGTGCTGTTTCAAGCATTGCTATTACCAGGAACTAACCCAGATCTGTCTAAATGATCCAGTTTAAAAAGAAAACAGAAAACGGTTTTTAAGCAATTGAAGTTTAGATTCGGGAATGTCACCAAGCAGTTTTGGGTCAGTGCGTGGCAGCATAAACAGAGTGTGAAGAAACAGCAATAAGCAGATACTAGCTTCTGGCATTGGAAGAAATTGTCCCCAACCTGCACTTGCTGGGTATGTCGGCAATTCTGGGCTGGGACCACAGAAGCACTGGGGTGGTCGACAGCTTGGGTACTCTCACTCCGCCTCCCTGCTGATCTGAAACCTGCATTGAGGCTTAACTGAATCCTTCATTTTGAAACCTAGCAGCAGTGTTCAGTTCCAGTGACAAGGAGAACATTGGGCGCTTCCTTCTTTTTGTTCTTTTGGTAGCTTTACTGCAGGGTAATGGGGTGGAAGAAGGCAGAGCCACCCTGCTCCACAGCCTTGGGCTTTAGGCCCTGGTGTCGGGGCTGTAGTAGGGGTATGCAGTGGCAGCCATTGTCCCAGGCCTTGGTGGTTCTCAGGGTGAGCCTGAGCCATTTGGTGAGGCTTGGGTCTATGTGGGCCCAAACATCAGGGTAAGCTCCAAATCCTGAATGGTGAGTGTGTGGACAAGATTTAGCAAAATTTTTGGGCACAGAGTTAAAGGTCATGAGAAAAAAAAAAATAATAAAACCTCTTGGTCTCTGGATGGGAGATCTGAATGTGGGGTTATGCCTTGTACTCTCTCTTGTGGTGGAAAATGTATATAAACTGGAGGAAGAGAAATATGACCTGGGAAACAAGAAAATTGCCCGAGCTGGGCATCAAGACTCCGAGGACCTCTGATTTTCCTCCTCTCAGGATGGTGGGGAGTTGTTCCCTCTGTGGGGACAAGGCAACCCAGCACAGTTGCTAAGGAAGTATAGGAGGACAAGGGCAGATGGATCCCCTCCAGGGGCTGTGGGTAAGGGAATGTGCCAGCATGGTAAGGCCTGTTGAAGCATCCTTCCCCCAAACCATACTGGGAAGGTGCAATCTAAGTATGTGTTTTAAAGTTTTTAAAACTGGTTAAAAGAAGAGTAGATGTTGTACTTGGTGACATGGTCTAGTGTTGGACCTATTAGGGCTGGATAGATGGTTGGACTCGATAATCTTGAAGGTTTCCAACCCAAACTGTTCTATTCTATAATTCTATGAAATAGCGAATGGGGGAAAGGAGCAGTTGTGAGGTTGACGTGGTGGTGGGCATGGTAGAGGGATGGTACTGGACATGCTCCAGCTGCAATCCAAAGTGGAAACAAAATAGTACTGAATTGTGGAGGATGGTGTGTGAGGAAAGATAGGATGATGCTGAAAGCAGATGGAAATATGGCAAACCCACCTGGGCAGCTCATCCTGTCTAACAAAAAACTGTTAATTTGTCAGGTGAATGAATTGCTGATCATATCAGAAACAACACCCAATTCCTATTCTTCAGGACCAATGGGTGGAGTCTGTAATAGCTAAATAGTTTTTAATACTTGTGATGATGTCAACCCCTGTAATCTGAGTGTATATATACACTGCACATTGTTAAAAACTGTTACATGGCCCCAGGGAAAAAGGCAGAGTTTAATAACTGTATATTGATTTGTGTCAGAAGTAGAGTTTATAAAGGATATATGTTCAAACAGTTCTTAAAATATATGTTTCATAGACATGAGGGGTTCAGTGTACTGAACATAAATTACAAGGTGGGTGATAGAAGACTTGCATTAGTAACCTGTGCAGGAGGAGGCAGTGCACTGCCCTGTGCCAGTCTCATCTGGCTCTGAAACTGGGGTAAAGACCCCATTGTCTGCCAAAAGTGCCAAAACCAGAGAGTCCATAGTGCACCTGCTTAGACATGCTGAAGAAAAAGTTACAGTCATTAGCAGCAGGAGTGGCTCCCAGTGAGACATGCCAAGTAGACACTCTGAAAGATGCCCTAGGAGAGACATAAGGGAGACATTTCAGGATTTTGTAAGAGATTCCTGCCGTGCATGAAAGAGAACCTAAAAATTTCAAGAAGAGAGAAACTGAAGGAGACATTCAGGGGACCCAGTGGTCCTACCCTGGGATGCACAAAACAGAGCTAGGGCTTCTATGCTGACCCACTTGCCTTTCCTCCCAGCTGTTCTGTCTCTCCTGTGGGATATTGAGGTAATGTAATTTATAAAATTGCACATACATCTGTGATTAAAGTGTTTTGTTATCCAAGTCCATTTTTTCTCCAGACTATCTATGTGGCCTTTAACCACGACAGTGCATGTTGGAATAAAAGTAGTAGTAATTTCTCAGAGTAGTTAACACTTGTTAGAGAATATTAAAAACCTTCAGACGAAGCAGTTGGTCAACATTAGATACCTCATGTGATAAGTGGTGGTTTGTTAAAACATGCTGGATACCTTTAAGGAGGCAGGGATGCCTTCTTATGGGGAAGGAGAGAGTTGAATGGAAAATTACTAGCAGCAAGGCAGTCAATTTGACAGGACTTCATAACATCAGTGAAGTTAGTTTAAAAGTAAGGGTAAAGACAGTGTGAATGAAAAGAAAAATCCTGAAGTAGCTTTCCTAACAGACCACAATATATCTGAAGGAAGTGAGATCGTGGTGGTAGATTACAAGTTGTCTATAAGCATTTGCAATTTGATGGCATACTTAACTGGCAGTTTATGTGTTAAGTCTTGCTGTGATACTCGAGAGAAGGTAAACTAAATTCAAAGCTTAGGTAGGATTTCATGCAAGCTGTTGAAAAATCATAAATATGATGGCACTTTATACTGTGTTGATGTTTTCCAATCCCCCTCATCCTAAAATGTAGATTCTCGACAGTGAGGCCTGGTGATTTATGCCTACAGCTGTAAATAAAGGGATACTTTGTTTTATTTCTCACATAATGTGAACTCTGGTAAAAAGTGATCAATTTTGTAGTCTTGGTTGAGGTCCCAGTAATCCATACATGTGCTGAACAACTTGTAAGAAAGAAGGTTCAGTCCATGTATTCCACAGTTCAAGCAGTTGAAAGAACTTTCAGTTGCTATATTGCTGGCATCACTAAAGTTACTTTGCTTGAAAGAACATGTAACATTTAAAGGGTAGATTGCCTGCAAATATACCTATGTCCTAGCTTATACTCTATATAAGCAGAAGGTGCCGCTACATCAGACATTCTTTGAGCTTCAGGGCACTATATTGCTGACAAAATTTCATGGCATGTTTGTCATTGTTAGGCTGGCTATTGGAAAATAAAGTAGAAAACAAAACGACACCACAGCATTTGTGTAGTACTATAAGGCAAAAAATAAAATCAGTGGAGAGTGAGGTGTATAAATACTGCATTTGACTTTATGCTTTCCAGGAAAAGTTGGATATGCATGTCCATCTGTACAAGTGGTGTTGCACACACACTGGAGAAAGTTTGAAAGATAGGAACTTGAATCGTACCAAGATATACAAACATGGATATTGGATTTTTATTGCAATATTTGGCTTTTGACCTTACTTGAGTGAAAAGATTCAGTTTATAGTCATCCAAGGAGAGGAAATGACAAGGCTGTGGTAGAAGATGCTGTCAAAAACTCTTGGATTGTGTTAAAACTCAATCCAAGTTGTAACACAATCCAATCAAATAAATCGTCTACCTAACTTGTGGTTGTCTGTAGTTTGTTCTTTAATTTGCAAAATATATGATTTGAAAAATGCTAATAATTAATCTAAATTTCTTTTTTTGTGTTCTAGGTAAGAGACTATCAAGTTTCTTGCTATAATCAGACTACATCAAGGTAACCAATTTCAGGTATCTGAAGCCTATGATGGGACTGTAATTGTGTGTGCATGTATGTGGACTACAGATTATCTTCCATATGAAACATGTCTGAATCAGAGATAGATTTGATTTCTAAAGGAAAAGTATCCATCTGTAGCTAATGTTTATCAAACCTTGAAATTCAAATAGTAATAATTACGTTCTCTGCTACAGTCTTGTTGGGTTATGCTCTGTGAAAACTAATTCAAGTTGTTACCATACTGGATGCATTTTGTACGTCTGTATGTTTGCAAAGTAAGACCAAGACAACAATATGTTCACTTTATGAAGTGGTTTAAAAATTAAAAATACAAACCAAAACAAAATGCATTTTCATAGACAATTCATGATATTCAATACTGAAGTAAAAAGATTCTGAAACAGCATTGTGCCACAAGGATACATCATCCTTACTTCTGTGTGTAGGCAGTATATGTAGGCCAGAATTTTCCTAAGAAGTGAGATGAGCACAGCTTGCAGTGCTGTGTAGACTAGTGCACTTAACCACCCAAAATATTTATATTGCAAGTTATAATCTACTAAGTCTCAAAAAAAACCCCAAAACCAAAAAACAGATGAAAAAAATACCTATTCCTTAGTATGTTCTGTGCTAAAAGAGGTCTTCATCCAGCTTTTTTTTTTTTTTCCTTTGATTATAATTTTATAATTAATATGGGCAACTTAAAAAAAAAAGAAGTTTTTCTTTTACATCTTTGGTGTTAGTCAAGATTTAGCGGTGTGACTCCTGCAAGAGTCTTGTATTCTAAAGAGCCAACTGAACCTCATTTATCAACCTGGCTATTGAAGTAAAATACAACGGATTTCTTGTGGTTAAGTAGTCAGTAGTAGTTTTAGCCAAGATTTGGTTCTGAAATGTCTGTTACCCATGGCTTTCTAAGAAGTTCCTGGAAATTTAATTAAAATTGATACCAATTTTCCCTTTGCAAATAATTTTTAGTTTTGCAGTCCTTTTCCAGCAAGAGAAGTGTCTAGCATCTTGAAAACAATCAGAACAGTACAGAAGTCTGTCTTTCATTGATTGCATCCTATCTTTAACATGCAACTTTAAAAAGAATCATAATGCTGGTGTATCCTTGATGATGTTTTGTTCACATTTCAGCAACTGAGATTTTTTTTGTTGCCAGTATCTGGACTGTTGGATACTGGGATATGTAAAATCCTACAGCTACACAAAAGCAAGTAAACAGCATAAATCCGTTACTGCTAGACAGAATGCTGTGATGAATCCAAATGGGTTTTTAAGGTAGGGCTTGGTGAGATGTCCAGAGATTTCAAGATTATTTAGCTAAAGTAGAAATCACCTGTATTTCTTTCATGAATAACATTGGGATGGGTGTGACTGTCTTTGTCCAGCTACATTTTGAATGCCTTGTCAGTGCCATTAGATCGGCATGAGATTGATAGTTACTTGATGTAGCAACATCTGTTGTTCCGTGATGTACTTCCAGCAGATGCTCTTACTTTAAATATAATATGCTATTTGTTTTAATCTTGGAGCATGTTACCTGTAGTCGATGAATGGTAATAAAGTTGCAGTGCAGGTTTTGAAACCGTGAATTGCCTATCTCGGGTCAAATTGGTTTCTGCAAATTGTGCAGAAAATCATTAAGTTTAATAAGGATGGCAGTTAGAACAGTTTCTGATTTATTCCACAAATTGGCATACATAATTTTTCTAACTGTAGGGAAATGGTCGGTTTGTTGTGGTTTTTTTTCTAGCCCGCTCTCCCCATGTCTCCCTGCCCACAGTAGCTATCCCTTTTTTGTTCCTTGTGAATTAATGAAACTGCATAGAAAACGCACTTTATCAGGACTAGAAGTCTGTTCCCAAAGTTTGTCATTCTGTTTTCACCTGTCATACCGTATGAAGAGTTGTAATGAGAAAAGTGTCCAGCAATGAAACCTGTAACTTAATTGACTTTGTATGTACAGCATGATGGCGAATGATCTAGACAAATATAGTTTCAAGACAATTGATGTTTCCTACTTTATATAAGTAAATGATGGTATGTAAGATAATTAAAATCATGATGTCATCAAGTATATCTATAGTCAAAGGAATTTTTTTTTTCTTTAAATGCTCCTTTTCTAGTGGGAATATTGAAACAAGTATATTATACAATGCAGTTCTCTTAAGTATCTTTAAACAGCATATATTCCATATTTCTTAGTATTAGTAAGTCCACTTGTAAGTACCATTTCCTCCTTTGGAAGAGTGGCACGCTGTTTACTGGTATGTAAATCCTGGTTTCTGTTTCAAAGCTACAGCGATCAACAGAATGGCAGTACTGCTGAATGCTCTTAAATTCCACAGACAAAAAATGTGGGTACCTGTACATGTTTGCTTCTCTGTTACTGCTTATCCAACCAGTGTTCAATCTGAAGTTTTCTGTTTAAATATTTTAATAATTGCAAGAATGTTTAACATTCATAACTGTGTGTGTTTATGTTTTACTCAAAGAGAACACCAGAAGTCGCGTAAGACAAAGTAGCCTTTTCCTGTCTACCTTCACCCTGCAGTCTCGCATTGCAATACCTGTTTAAAGAATCTTACTTTTCTTAGGGTTCTGTGAAGAGCAGAAAATTCTAGAATTTCTTTCATGTGGGGATTTTTTTGATACACAATAACTCTGCTTCTCTGTCAAGTACCTATGCATTTTAAATAAAAAGGTCTTGTTTCTTGGGCTAAATAATGGGCTACCATAAGAATTGTCATATAGGTGTACCAGCCAGGAACTAAGCACCACCCAGACACACGCTTACTCCCCCTGGCAGGATGGGGGAGAGAATCAAAAGGGTAAAAGTGAGAAAACTCATTTTTGTGAGTGAAATATTGAGAGATGAGGATGATGATGATAATAATAAAAGAAAAGGAAAATAACAAAGAGAAATAAAAGTCAAGAAAGACAAGTGCTGCAAAAGAAAACAATTGCTCTCCATAAACCGACCAATGCCCAGCCAGTTCCTGAGCAGTGGTCCCCTGCCAACCTCCACCCCAGTGTTACTGCTGAGCACGATGTCATATGATATGGAATATCCCTTTGGTTGGTTGGGGTCAGTCACCCCAGCTGTGTACCCCCAACTCCTTGCGCACCCGCAGCCCACTGGCTGGTGGGGTGGTGTGAGAAACAGCAAAAGCCTTGGCTCTGTGTGAGCGCTGCTCAGCAGTAATGAAAACACGCCTGAATTATCAAGGGTTTTATTTCAGAACAAATCTAAAACTTGGCCTCTTACCAGCTTCTGTGGAGAAAATTAACTCTGTCCCAGCCAAAACCCACCACTCCTATACTGAGAGAGATGTTATCAAAGTTCTTAAGAGATATATTTCTTTCGAATCATTAAGATTAATAGAGGTTTCTGAGCAGTTTTATGAAATAGCTAATCATAAACATATTAATGCAGTATAGTGTTATCTAAAGCTGCATAATACTTAACCAAAACTACTCTGGATAATTTGTGACAAAGGCTATTATAATCCATTAGCCATAATTTCCAAGGCAATTTTTCAGTCAGTTTTAAGTTGTGACAACATTGTGTGCTGTAAATTGTTATATGAATTGCAGAGATTCTTGGCTTTTCATATCATTTTCACATACAACTACAATGTTATAAGCAGCTTTTTTATATGTGAGGTTACATTCGGGCAAATTGGATTTTTGTCTCTGTACCTATTGTGAAAGGAGGTATGGTCTCTTTGTGATAAAAACAGGTAGGGATAATGGATAATCCCTCCTTTTACCTCTGCATCCCTAGTCTTGGAAAAAGGAATCGAACAGAAGACTTGACTTCACCAGAAAAATAAAATACCTTCAGTCTATGAGCTTTCTTGCCAGCACAGGGATTAAATGAAATTTAGGTTTCTAAGTAGATTTATCAGGTTAAAAGCATACTGATTTTACACCTCCACACACTCACACACACCCCCACACTCCCCATAAACTGTCTGATGCCATGAATAAGGAGTGAGTTGTGCTGAAACAATGATATAAAATAAAATTGTTAAGGCATGCACTTGTGTTAAATATGCACATAGAATCAAATAAAGGATTATGTGGAAAATCTATTTTTTCTAAACTTCTTTTTTGTACTTTATTTTTCAAAATGTATCATTCTTGTATGATAGCTTGTCTGCATATTTCTAAAATTCATACTTCTCCAAATTCAATACTTTCCTCCAGTAGAGGAAAAATAAAAAAAAGGGAGGAACAAAGTTCTACATTGCCCATGATATCATGTACAATGACAAGAAAACCCAATAATTATATTTTTCAAAAGTATATTTAGTAATTATTATGTGGCTTTAATAAATAACGATTCTTTCTCTTACACAATATAGGATCTTCTGCAGTTCTGATGTAGATAATATTTTCACAATATGGAAGTGAAAATATGTTTTTTACAGAATTCATATGTTGTACAGTTACTTATGCTGTGGCTTTATATTTGTGATGGGCTGCAATCTGAAATGATTTACCTACTCCTTAGATTGCTGGCAAAGTAACTCAAAATCCTTCTTCAGAATCCCTCCAAAAGCAAGGCCACATTGCAGTGTCCTTGATGCAGGACACATTATTATCTCATATTTTAGCTTATAATTACAGACCATAAAATCTTAATGCATGTACACACAAATCAATAGCAAGCTGAAGCAAAGCTCGTTTCTATACTAATCAAATTATTCAGTAGAAAAGACAGCAAAATTACTCTGCTGTTGTGATAATAATTAAAGAAATATATATTATTTTGCAAATCATACAATTTTGGTAAAAATAAAGCCAGAAAGCTAAATCAAAACTGTTTCAATATCAATCAAGCAACAATTAGTTTTTAACTGGGCTATTTAAGAAAAAACCTTCAAGATTAAGCTGCTATTAATGCATTAAAAAGTAAACACAAATATGTTACTTTCCAGATCATAGGGTTTCAAACCAGAAAGCAAGCTCTTCTGAAACAGTCAACTAACTTTTCCTCATTTGAGTCATTCAACTCTTCATCAGTGTTCTTTTTGTTCCCCTTGATTTGACTATTCAAAATTTCCATTGCTGTCACCCTGTCATAAAAGATACTTTTTTTCTTTTTCTTTTTTTTTTTTTTTAATACTTGATTTGACAAAGTTTAGTGTAGAAAAGAACAGTACTATAGTGTGTTCTAACACTCTTGGTACATTAAACGGCAAGGAGTTGTTAATACAGTCCTGCATAGGTGACATTGATAGTGATGGCTAAGATGTTGGATGAAACTGTTCCAGGCCAAGCCAAACCTGTAACATTTGTGGTACCTGTTACGGTGGTTGCTAACCCATGTTAAATTCTGTGCCTGGACATTTTGTTGCTGGCTAAAGATCATTTGAGAAAGCATAACCACATTAACACCAAACATTCATTTAATTGTGGGAATGTTCTTTCAAAGTCAACTATGTTGACTCCCTCCATTTAAGACAATAATATAACTTATTCTCATGGGTATTCTGTTCTAAAGATCATGATCCCCAAGTTTTCTATACATTAGTAATGCTTTTTTGTTTTTCTGTGGGATGCTTTATTTTCTTCTGTCAAAGTACTTTTGAAGTAGTGGAAGAGAAAGTTTTCCTTTGTCCGCTTACAGATTTATTGCAAAGAAAAAAGGGTTATGTAGGCAGCGACATTTACTGTCTCCTTCTGTCCTATTTATTACTAAGGCATTACCAAATGCCTAGCACTGGATAGAAGTACAGATGTTAGAACTTCGCTAGGAATTAAAAAGTAAGTCTGTCTGAAGTTAGAAAGATGATCCTTTAGTTAAACAAAGATCTTGTCATTCTTGGTTTTGTAGTTGTTCTGTATTCAGTTAATGATAGCCCATCATCATCTTAGGTTTCTTCATTTGCCACCAAATGTTTTGCCTGCTTTCTTAGGAAACTTGTAGTACAAGAGGACTTAATGAATGAATTTGGTTTTTTTTAACTACAAGGTGATGTCTCTTTCTAATGAATGAGGCTCAAAATCATGTCTAAATATAAATACATGGTTAAGATCAATTCCCTCAAATGAGTCTATTTTATTTTTTCTTAAGTCTCTAATTGCTTACTGTTGGTAGCAGTAAGTGTTGATACAGTAATTTAGAGAATGCCAAATTCAGTGATGTTCCCATCATCTGGGAGTTTCGGTGCTAGATCAATAAAAAGGAATTTATGAATGAATACAGAAAATGTTTTGGCAGTATTGTCAAGGACACTTTTCTTGACAATTACTACTGTTCATGTGGAAGATGAGTTGGAGAATAAAATGAGCTGCAAACAAATAAGTGATTTAAATACAAATAAGTGAATTAACTTCTGTAAGAGAGACAATCCATAACTTTTTAATTTTATACTTCAGTATGTAAGTCTACAGACCCAGAGCTTCTGTTCCAGAATATATTTGCTATTTCTGTTGAATGATTGGCCAAATATTTCCGTTATTGACCAGGAATATATCAGGTTCCAGGAAAACCTAGCAGTAATCCTTGTACTGTTTGGAGAAAATCTGATGCACTAACTGATTGCCATCTTATCACTTGTATTAGTAAAAGGTCTTTTTTCTTTTTCTTGTCCTCCCCTCCCCCCCCCCCCACTTTATGTCCTGCTCTAAAAGTCACAGAAATAGTCACTGCAGAAAATGCTTCTGTAAAATGCTGTTCATTTCTCTGTAGAAACAATTCTTCTAAAATGAGTTCAGTCCTGTCAAAATATAAAATATCAAGGAATTGGAACTTGGAAGGTGGCAACTATTCCTTAAAAGGAAAAATATATGTTGGTAATTAATAGCAAATGTTCCGCATTACAGCACAAATAAAGGTCCACCTTCTAGTCACATTTCTTCATTAAGTATTCTTCATCAGTATTTGCAAAACAGGGTCATCCTGCCACTGTGCAGCAGCCAACACTGACAGAAGAGTGAATGGAAGTTCCTCTGTGATTTTCAGTCAGTCAGTCTACTTTTCACTCCATCACAGTGGCAGCATGAAGCTTGTGAGTAAAACTCTTCAAGAAATATCCAAGTTTCTCGTATTGTGTTTTGCATTCTTCAAGTGTGCTGTGCTGCAACAAGTAATTTTAACATATACTTAATCTTTTTAAAGTTAGTCCTTGAAGTCATAGAAGACCTTAGACAATATTTAGGCCTAACCTGTTTTGATGCTCAGTGAATGGATGGAGAGTTTTCCTAAAATAAGGTTGAGTAGTGAGGATGAACTTAAAACCTTTGCTTTATGAGTTATGAGCTTCAGTGGGTCAGTGTAAGATCACAGTGTATCTCAAGTTAGAAAGGACCCATAAGAAACATTGAGCCCAACTCAATGCTCCTCACAGGTGTTAACGTGTCTGCTTTCCTCCTTATCGTCCCAGAGGGTAAGTCCTCTCTGGAATTGAGCTGCCACATTTTAAATGAACCTCCAATAATTTAAGTTAACACTTTTCAATAGGCTTCTGGAATCACTAGAAATGATAAGGTAGAGTTTTTAGAGATGCCATACTAGCTATTCCAGTTTTGTCCACATTTAGTTTTTATGGCCACGTAGTAAAACCTCACATAACAGTCATTGGCTAATATGTCTGTAGATATGTTATCTACATTTTATCTTTTATATAACTTTACAACTTCAATTAATATCTCCTGTTTTACAGGCAGCTCATAAAATTTTATTTCTTCCTTTTTACTTCTGTGGCCTTCACTGTTCTCTCATAAGTCCAGCAGATGTTTGCCTGTTATGTCCTTAAATCTATCTTCTGTCATTTTAATTTTGCTGTGATTCCATTTAATAATAACAGGTAGAAGAAAACGAAAGTTTTTGGTAATGATGCAAACTGTCAGAGGCCGAAAGTTGTTCACAGTAACACCATTGCACATTCTGTGATATTCAGAAAAAGCTGAAGAGAGTTAGTGTATAACCTTGTTGTATCCAAGATTCTCCTATTTATCATTCCCTGTCATTATCAGCATATTTAGCTATTTTTAGCATTATTATTGAAAATTGATTTTATAGATGAGTAAAAAAGCCTATGGCAGAAACCAAATTATTTGTTTTCTCACGAGTGATGTGTTAGATCCACATTTTCCCCACGTGTAAAGTCTTTGTTTTGCCCCACATCTTTTCATTCTCTTCTGAGCATGTTTGCACAAGCACATACAGAATCCAAATAACAATAACCTGTGCAAAGAAAGTGCACCAAAATGCCCTAGGTGCTCTCTTTAGATAGAATATGTGTCTAAATGGATTTAGAGGTAATGTGCATGTTGGTAAAGTGCCATGACTTTCAGACTTAACAATAGGAAGAATCAGCAGTGAAAAATAACCAAAGTTGGAGAAGGCTAAGAAATACAGATTGTCTTTTTGTGCATGGTGAATTTGAAAGGTTGTTTCACTATAATATATGATTTTATTTGAAAAGCAGAGTGCTACAAAACAGCATGCTCTATTAACCATTACCATTAGTAATACAGGCTCTTTATGTGGCATCTTATTTTCTCTGAATATGATTCAATGGTGGTTAATTTGTATATGTAGAAGATTACTCAAGACCTCACCTGGAGCAATGTCTAGTTTTGAAACCTTCAATGTAAGAAGGACATGGACCTGTTGGAGTGCATCCAGAGGAGGCCACAAAAATTATCAAAGGGCTGGAGCACCTTCCCTATGAAGACAGGCTGAGAGAGTTGGGCTTCTTCGACCTAGAGAAGAGAAGGCTCCGAGCAGACCTTATAGTGGCCTTCCAATACCTGAAAGGTGCCTACAAGAAAGCTGGGAAAGAACTGTTTGTGAGGGCATGTAGCACTAGGATGATGGGTAACGGTTTTAAACTAGATTTTAAACATGATTTTAAACTAGGAAAGGGGAGACTTATGTTGGATATTAGGAAAAAGTTCTTCAATATGAAGGTGATCGATCATTGGAACAGGTTGCCCAGAGATGTAGTGGAGGCCCCATCCCTGGAGATCTTCAAGTTCAGGCTTGATGGGGCTCTGAGCAACCTGATCTAGTGAAGATGTCCCTGCTTACTGCAGGGGGTTGGACTAGATGACCTCTAAAGGTCAATTCCAATCTAATGCATTCTGTGATTCTATGATTCTATAACAAATCGATGTAGAGCTTGTCTTGCTATACACTCAGGATTGCTGATGTTTTAAACTTTTCATTTAAAATTAAGTTAGGTATTATAAGCTTCAGCTTACTGATCAGTAGACAAAAATAAGACTCTTTAATTTATTGTCCTGGAAATTAAGTATATGCAGGATTCTTTTGATGCTCATTTATTGTATTTTATTCAACAAGCACATGGAGAGACATGGTTACATGCTATTAATCTATAAAATTACAGTGGAAGCTCTTGGAAGCTGTCTGCATCTTGTAGTGTTTCTCATTGAGATTATTACCTATAAATTCTCCAAAATTGAAAAACTCCAAGGTAAGCATATGTTAGGATGAAAACTGGGCTATAATTTCTAAGACAATGTAAGGATCTAGGTCATGCCTGTTTACAGATGTAATTCTGAAGGAATGAATTTAGAAATTCTAACTTACTGGGGCTTCCCATTGAGTACTTGGTGGCTGAGTTCCTATGGAGAGACACTAAAGATAAAGCCTTTTAAAAAAATGACTGAAGTTCATTAAACTCTGTTAATTGAAAATAATAAAAAATATTATATATCATGAATACAGTTATAGGGACATCTTAAATTTATCGAACCAAACTTTGCTTCAATCTGAGATTTCTCTGGAGTATTTTTTTCATTATTAAAATTAGTAAAGGCTGCAAGAGTTAGCTGACAGTGGACTTGGTTGTGGGTTTGTTTTTTTTTTTTAGCAAATACGTTTGTCTGGCTTTAACAGAGCGGTCTTGCCATTCTGTTGTCCTGACTTCTTTGTTGTTGCTGCTGCTTTGCATCTGTGACCTAAGGAACATGGTTCCATTGCTGGAAATGATGAAGAAATCATTTACTGACATGCAGAGCATTTAATGAATGGCCAGTTCTAGCTTTGCAGTAGAACTTTTGTGGTTTATAATGAAAAGAAGCTTTATACTTTGCTGCTTTCACTGCCAGTTTCTTTCTTCGGTTACAAAGTGCCCATGTGCACATGCAGATGTGTCCATGTGTGGGTGCAGAAGCACACAGGTGTTTGCTCATCTGTGTTTTATTGGTCACATTCTGTCTGCTTCTTTGACAAGTACTAACCAAAACCTGAAAAAGTGATTCTATAGGAAGCTGGATACTCTGTCCTGCTCTGAAGTATGCATGTAAATTCAAGAACTCCTTTTTCGCAGAACTGAAAACTTTGGCTTTTTTATAACATTCTGTTCTCATTCATGAAGTCATTTATTTCAGTGTTAAGATGGACACCAGGTGTTAATGATAAAAACAAACTCAATGTGAACAATCAAAGAAATAAAGATGCACGTAGCTTAAGCAGCTTTGTTCTCTGGAAAATGTATGTGGCTTTGTAATAGTAGATTTCACATGTCTATTCAATAAAACAAAGTGACTCCTGTAGTGAAAAGTCCTCTAATGGAAACGAATGTTGTTTGTTCTTGAGGCCCCTTTGTTTTCATTGTCAGCCTAAACTACTTGAAGTATCCAGCATAGGTGGTACTTACAAGCACCCTCTGTGGCATGTCTGTTACCGTGGGGAAGGAGGAGGAAAGAGAAACAGGAGTTTACTTAATAGGCATGTTTACTTCATTTTCTCAGGGAGGCTTTTCTGTTTAAGAAAGTGTTGGAGATTGAGCTGTTCAGACCTTGACAGGTTATATATCCCCTTAGCTCCCATTTAGTTAATGGAAGAGATCTCTCAACAATATTTTGGTTTGAGAATCTTCACAAGAAAAGGTGTCAGAAGAAGAGCCTATTATCCACCTTATCCTGTCTAATCTTTAATCTGGTCTGCCTATCAAGCGTAGATGCAGTTTCTTATCATCCCCCTTGCTGCCTGCTACTGACCCACAGGGCCTGATATGGGTCAATCAGTCATGGGGTGGATTGCTGACTACACTGCAGGAGGTTAAAATGTTTCCCAGGGTTCATTGGTAGGATGAGTGAAAAGAGGCAGGGGAAGCCTAAGGTAACATACATTAGTGCAGAATTTCACTCAAAGGGGTATTTTAATTTAAATGCCTCTATTAAGCGTTTAATGGAGTTGTAGCTTCTATCCCCCACTGTGCTGACATGTAACTATTTTTCTCCCCCGTCCTTACTGTTTACCCTCATTTCTTTTCACCAAATGTCTTTTTCCTTAGGATTTATAGAGATACACTTGAGTTACTGCATATCTATTGTAGGAATTAAAATCTTAATAGGAAATATTTTTGCTTTCTGAAGCAAGTGTGTGCAATAGTGATGCTTAAGAATGAAAGAGGAATTTAAAGTCTTCAAGGACAACTCTGTGAGAGCAAACAGTATGCAAAGTTGTAAGTACTTGTAGGAATAGGATAGTAGTAGTAAAGACAGAGACAAAGACTAAACATTCTTTATACCTCCTTGAAAATAGACCTAGTCATCCCTCACTGAAAAGAAACCTGAAGTAAAATTGAGCTTCACTGTAGAAGAGATAGCTGAAATAATAGGCGCTGCAGAAAATGCAACTTCAAGGTAATAGGCAGATTGTATAAAAATGTAGAGGAAGATGTTGACAGAAGCATATAACTTCTACAAAAGAAGTAGAAAAGACCCAGTAAAGAAGCCTGTCACAATGTCACAGAAACACTTGTAAGATTACTGTAAGTGGGTTAAAAGAATTCTTCAAATTAATATTTCCTGATGGGTTCATGCATTCTTAAGGCCAAATCTAAGATTCTGATTGTATTCAGAAAAGATTTTTTCATATACTCCTTGTAAATAGCAGTGATTTCTGTATCAAAGAAATACTGATCCTGTCTTTAGCTTCCCTTCCAAGTAGAAACTGTAGGTAAGACCCCAAGCATTAACTGGCAGTCTGGCTCAGATGGGTAAGCACACTCCTCAATGCTACTACACTCAGTTACTGTTTTCATAGTCTGGCTTTTGAATAATCTCATACTTAGGTGTGTGTGCATACATATATTTATGCTTATGTGTACACCCATAAAATACCTTATAAAGCAGTTCTGTCTGATTTTGGTCCCATTCCTGTAACCATTCTTGAGAGAGGATCTGTCACTCTTTACACTAATGGTTACGCTGAGAAGCAAGCATGAAATTCAACTTCCGAATGCCTTCCCTAGTGTATCTAGCCAAACTCTGAACAATTATAAAAGAATAGCAGGCTGACATTGGGGATTTGATGTCATTTGCTCCCGCACCGACCTACATGTCTATGCAATGGTGCGGTATGATCAGGTAGATTATAGAATGAGGTAAGGGGCTACTCGATGTTTGCCCGTCCTCTGCCTTGTTTGACACAGGATGTCAAATATATACCCTTAAGGAGAATGTATTTCTGCTGTGACTTTGGTGAGCCTTAACACTCTTAAAGCAGTGATGTCCCCGGAGTACTGAGAAGTAGGAGCTACAGGCTGAAGTCCTCGTCTGCCACCAGGAGGGAAGTGAGGGTTGTTCGGTTGTTAAGCAGAGGATTTACCAGGCTAATTGGAATATAGACTCCAGTCTTACTTTCAAGCTGGCTGTTAGCATAGAGTGCATGCACAAGGAGCGGTGTGTGTAGTTGCTACCAAAGGAAGTGAAGAAAATACGGAAGTTGTTTTCAGATCTACAAGTAATGTTGAAGGTCCAGGTTTCCTGCAGTTGCCTACTGTTGAAGGCACCATCTACTATTCCTCTGCCTAAAGTTTGTCAATTTTCTAGAACTTTCTTTTTATACCTTTCTGTAGTATTTGATAGCTCTTTACTCAACTTTTCTCTTTCTTCCTGAGGATAGAATTTTGACTTTTCATAAGTTATGCACCTGTGTGAACTAAAATACTGGTAATTCTGAAATCCTCTGTGCAAAGCAAAACCCATGCAGTTAACACTATAGCTCAGCTCCAGCTGGCAAAAATGGCTATGTTTATGTGAATTCATACTGTACGTTAGAGTTCCTATTTTCCAGCTTTGTGTTGCATCTTTAACAATTTCTACCTCTCTTCTGTTCTGAAATAAAAGACCATCCTGTCTTTTGTAGACTGGAGCACCGATTACAAATTACAGTAGTTGAATCCTGTTACAATGTAAATCAATTGTAGGCAAATAGATTTTCAATTATTGACTAACCAAATCAGCTTATTTTGTTTCACTGGATCGTTGCAACACTGGCAACATCCTTAAGTAGGAATTAGCATGTAGCCTTGAAAGGCCTCTTATTTAATGTCTAAGTGCTACTTTCCCGGGGTGGGGGGTGGAGGGGGGTGTGTTTGGTGTTTTTTGTTTGTTTGTTTGTTTGTTTGTTTGGGTTTTTTTAATGAAGTTTAGGCAGTGGTTTATTATTTATTCTTATCAGTCCTGGCAGATCTGTTAATTTGCCATCTCTTCCTTTTTGATGCGCAGCACAGTGTCATGGCTGCCAGTGAGGCCGTAGTTCTGCAAAGAGGCCAGGGGGTAAGATCCTGCCCCCTCCAGCGGGGACATTTTTTCATTGATCTCCATGGCACACTATGTGTGAATAAGGATCTGCCTTAGTCCTTTTACAGAGTCAGACCTGGAGTTTACCCTTGGAATATAATTTGGGCATTGTAAGTGAATTTCCCCTTTTTAGAAGGACAGATCAGAGCCTGCCTTTGCAGCTGATATGTAAGTAGCTCTGTAGGTCCCCTACAGAATGTTGCAGTGTGGTATCTTACATGCTGTGATCCATAGAGGGGTAAGCATTATCTCTTCTTCAATCCAAACTGCTATATAAATTAGCCAGTCTTTCAGGATTTTAAAAGCTGTCCCTGTGATCTATACACACACACACACACACACATACTTTGTAACATACACGTTACATACACATATGTTACAAAGTCTAAGAAATATGGTTCATTATGTCTTCTGCTGTTTGGAGTGCATTTTGTATTTACAGACTCTTGCATTTTATATGCAAATGACTCATTATACTTTAGAAAGGAATATATTAATTTATTTCTTAGGAATATATTAATTTATTTCTTACCTTATTTAAATCTTACGAAATGTCACCTGCCATTCAATCTACACACCAGTTATAAGAAAACAACAACCATTACGAAGAGGTGAAGCATTAAATTTCTCCTAATCACAAGGCAGATATGACATGTTTCAGTTTGTGCACACAGACTTTGCTGAGTGTGCTGAAAATATGGAAATATTTTTTCTCCCTTCACAAAACTCATTAGAATAAAACCTTTGGTTTTAAATGCGTAGCTGAAAATGTTTGTTCCTGTGTCATAGAAAAAAAACACAGAGTTTTATAAATTTTCTGAATGGGGCTGTGAACTAGATTTGATTTTTTTTAATAGATAGAACAAAATATAAATGAAGTAGGAATATCCTGGAGGGGTGGGTTGTTGGGGTTTTGTTGGGGTTTTTTTTTGTGGGTGCAGTTCTTTTTGTTTCTTTTTTAATGGTACATGGGCTGTGGACTTTTAGAAATTTTGTTTCTGAAGCCTGTTGTATATTCACAAGAACTAAATTCTTTCATGTCTTCATTACATAAAAACGTAAAGTATTGTTTCCTCATCTATTCCCTAGGGCATCCAGAGGGTTACCTGTCAGTTCCGTTACTACAGGGTGGCTTCTTCCATCTGTCCTTATCCATCCCTCATGCTTTACTGTAGAATGTCTGTCTGAAACCTGTTGAATTTACCTTACTTTCTGTGAAAGAAGTGCATTTTTAAGCATCAGTCCCGTATTTAGGGCTTAAAGTTTTAGTCTCAATTTACTATACTCATTTAGGGCCGAGCAGATAAACTATTCTATGCCAAAGCTTTACTTAGGTGTTACAGCCTTTTTAGGAATTTTGTGGATTTTTTCAAATTGGTTTGCTTGCTTCTAATGTAAGTGATGCACAATTCTAGTATAATAGCAATATTGTTGTGATTGGTTCTTTACTCTGTTGGAGGCTTCCAAGTAGATTTCATCTGTCTCCTGTTGAAAACGTTTGCATTTCCAAATATTTCCCGAGACTGGCAAAGAACAGCATGAATTAACATTTAAGCTTCATCTGTACATATATAGATTTTTGACCACATACAAAACACAGGTGTTGACTGAAGCACTCTCATGTTTTTTGAGAAAGTGATTCTAGGTTTACAGGTGCTGTGTGCATTATTTTTTTTTCTCTTAACAATTTACTTCCTCATCACAGAAACTATGAGTTAGGCTACAGTGACCTTGAGTAGAAAAGTAATATTTTCCTAGTTAAATATGCATTTGAAAAATTATTTATCAAAAACTATTGCATATGAAAGTAGTGTCTACCTAGATTAATAGTTTTATTATTAATGGCTTTAGACTATATTATATCATTTAATTGATGTTTATAAATAGCTTCCTTCCCTGTGGTTATGAAATATAACATTTACCAAACTTCTTCTTTGATGGAATTTACATATGGCACATCATGATGATTAAAAGCCAGCCGTCTTTTCACAGCATGGCAAGAAATAGGATTTGATTTATCTTCGTTGCTCGCCTACCACTTGCTGTGACTGTACTTTTGAAATTTTAATATTCTCATTTCTCAAAAGGAGCTTGTTATGTAAAGTATTATGTAAATATCTTTTATGCTTTGTTTTTGGCTTTCTATGTAAAAATAGTAATTTTAATGTGATGAGCAAGTAAAGCGGGAAGGTGGGAATGAAAAGTCTTCTCAGCCAAACAGATTTTTTCTCAAAAGAGGCAGTGGATTTCTACTTCAAATTCTGAAAGAATTCAAGTACGATATATGTGGAGTCCTTTCGTATGAGCTGTTTAGCAATTGATGAATGAATGGCTGGAAATGTGTTATTTCTAGATTTCCGTTCGTAAGGCTTTATAGATTAGTGCAAGCACAGTATGGGTTTCTAAGGCAAACAACAGAGCACAAACCTGTTGCACGTGGGCAGGCAGATCTCTTCCTCCCTCCTTCCTCATGCTCCTCTCTCTCATCCTCCTCCCTAGCAAGGTCCAGACCTCAGGCTAGTCAGGCTGTGTAGTGATAATCATTACTTTTTGAAAGAGTAGGGATTGTGTATTCCTGTTGCATCTACTCAGACTTTAACACTATCTCTTTTAATCCTGGTCTTCCTGACACAAGAGATTTGATTGAGGTGTTCTTCACAATTTTGTGCCTCACTGGGAAAGTCTACCACAAACCCGTTGTCTCTCACCTTCTAATTCTTTTTAAGCAATTAAGCACCTGCTGATTTACTGAGGTTGCACTAAGATTTTCACTTATTTTTTCTCTATATTTTAGCTTAGTCCTTTTTTTTTCCTGGTGGTGGGTTCAACAAGGGAGCTAAAACTAATTTGACTGTTCTCCTTTCCCCTCCTTGGGAGACAGTCTGTGCCTCCTAAACACCTGTTTCTTAATAGAAAGAAAATAAAGACAAATTACATATATTCAGGGCTATGGATTAGGAAACTGAATACAAAACTAAGAACCAAATTCAAGTAGAATATTGTTTAAAACTGCACACAAAACAGTTAATTAGGACATGTACCAAAGGTTTGAACCAGGAGGTGCACTGTAGTTGCTTCATACCAGATACAGCAAACCCACATTATGTTGTTTGTTTGTTTGGGGTTTATTGTTGGTTTGTTTTTTACTGGATTTTTTTTTTTTCTTTTATAAGTTCAATTTCCCTTGCCCGTGTGTCTACCTTCTAACAAACTTGCAAGGCATTTACTGTGAAGAGAGAAAAGGAATAAGCATACCAAGGACAAATAAGATGGGTTTTTTGTATATATATATATGACAGTTTGACCTAGTTAATGTGAAGAAATTACGTCCTCTGTAGAAAACAAACCTACATTGTTAAACTGTTAGAAAAAAGAGGAACCAATTGTATCCATCTCCTCATTTTTAATAGAATATTTCATATGCTTGTCAGTTTTCTTTCCCAGTTTTTTAGAAGTAAGTATATGAAAATGAGTAATTATCAGTTCTAAAAATAACAGATAAAATCATTCCAGAAGTGGAGCCCCGCTGGGGCTGTAAAGCTGGTTAAGAATGGGGCTTTTCTTGAAATGCTTTTAGGTCCTTCCCCATGAGATGTTGTACGTCCTTAAATCCTGCTGGATCTGAATGGTAAAAAGGATTAAATGTTCTGCAAGGCAGAGTAAACGACTTCCTGTCTCAGCAAGAATAAACATATAAAACTAGTGCAAAATGTATTTTTCTTGCTCTGTGCGTTGTTATAAATGCCATTTGTTGTGATAAACAATATACACAAATAGATTGTAACCACATTACCACGACTGAAACTTGTTTTGCTAGCTATAGGAGGGGAAAAAAAAAAAAAAAAAGGAGGATTAGGTAGGACTTCTTGGGATTTAGTTTAGAAACTGTAAACTGTGGCAAATCTCCATTTAAATAATTCTGGAAGGAAACATGACACTCCTGAGTTTCAAAATCAGAAGTTTCTCCCTTGCTTGCTAGCTGGGTCTGCAATAGTGAACTCACGTTGTTTCCAAAAAACTATTAAGCAACAGGCTGCTCTGTCTTGAGTTGAAAAGACTTCAATTTCTAACATGGTGATTTTATGATTACAGACACTTTGGATATTTTTTGGTTTTTTCTTTATCATTTCCATTACACAGCAGTATAGAAGTCAGTAATTAACCAAGAACATATAAGCTGAACTCTTTAAATAATAGTAAATTATTTATTTGAATGTTATTTATTGAAATTATTTCTTGCAATTTATTATTTATCTTTAACATGAAGACTTCATCAAACTAATTTTTGTGTACTGGTAAATTATATCAGACAGGTGTAATTTAAACTATTTTCTGTATCCAGGGGATACTCTGCAAGGAAAACAAAACAGTATAAATGATTTATGGCTGATCTTTCATAGCCCTGAAATAGCATTGTAACAAAAAGAAAAAGCATGGGGTTTTTGTCCCTGCTGCAGTTTTTTAAGGTGATTGTTAGGATGCTGAGCTGAAGAACATTTCTTTGCACAATTTCTGTGCAGTTATTTTAAATGTTGTTACATAATGCTAATATTTAAGCTGGGATAAATATCTTTTTATTCCAATCATACATTCGTTTTTGTTGAAACATAAAAACTAGCTTATCTTGGTCTTGCAGAACAGAGTATAATTTGTGTTTACCATTACTAAGGAACGCTGTAATTATACTTGTGAAGATTAAGACACTGATGAAAAATGAGGGCCCTTTTCATTGCACATGCCAGGTAGGGCACAGACTACACAACCGTGCTCATGTTGCTCCACTGCTGATCTCAGACATGCCCCTAGCAGAGAATTCCCGTGCCCGCTTGCCTGATCTTCTGCTAAGCAGAAACCGCCTCTGCAGCGTGTCTGATAATTTTGTGCTTTTTTACACAGGAAACAATAAAGTATGTATGTGGTCTCACCATGGCAGGAATAGTAACAAACAGATGGCTCCAGTTTATCCCTACAGTGGGTACCCAATGAGCAGGAGTGAGTTATATTTTGCATTGTTCTCATAAATCTGTTTCACTGCACTTATTCAAGATGTGACTAGGTTCACAATAACAGTAGCAAAATTTGTATAAACAAAGCTAAAAAAACCCCAAACAACCCACCCAAAAAAACAATCAAAAGAAAATACCTTTGTGTCTAATTTTTAAATTGTTAAATGATTGTTATATATGCACAGTGTTTCTCAGAACATCTGTGTAATGCCATTCCTTAGCATAGTCATAATATGGATTCATGGTAGCTGACAGCTATTCTGACACATGAATGTATCCCTTGTGTGCAACAAAATGTAGGGAGTTTTTTTCATTGGGATTGAAGCATTGAGTGTTCTAACTTTACAGACACCTGGATCAATCTGAGATGCTTAGCTGAAGAGGAACTGGTTTAGCCTATGGCTCAGCTTCAAGGTAAAAGCATGCCAAAGAGACTAGTGCTCTAAGAAAATTCACAGCAGAGAGCTTTGAACAGACTAATTAAGCATTTAGTGTGTGTGTGTGTGTGTGTGTGTTTCAAATTGTTCAATATACTTGTAAGGCCCCTAGAGTTGTCAAAAAGGTAGGGAGGAAGGAGGAAATAGACCTAACCTGCTTTGTAAAGTCTGTGAAATACTGTTACAGTTGCTAGCAGTTGTTGCATCTAAATCGAGGTTATCTCTGTCCATTTATGAAAGAGTTTTGCATTGCAATATTTGCAGTTTGCAGACCAAAAAAGCAAAACAAGGAGTTTATTGTTAGTCTATCTGAAATCTTAATAGTCTAATCAAATAGTTATTATTATTATTTGAGCTCTCTAAGATACAAATAAAGGAGATATTGCAGTGATACTGCACAGAAACTATCAATAAGAATACATTTTAAATTGTTACATACACTTCCTAGTATCGTCGTCTTTGCTCTGTGGTTTCTCTCTGGCATGTTGACAGCTTCCCTTGTGCTCAAGAAAGAACAAAGGTAAGAGTGGGTTGCAATGAGTCATCACCATCCAAAGTCCTTTACTGAGATGAGTATGTTATAAATGCTATATTTCCTCCTCGCTCCAGGGTTCCTTTGAGGCAGATTGAACCATGCTGTACACCTTCCTCTTTCTTCAGTGATTTTCAGTCCCACATCATATGTTACATGGTACATTTTACAAATGTCGCATGCTTGATCTATTTTCTCTTATGATCCAGCTCCCAAGGTTGGTTCCTTTAGTGACCAGTAATTGATGACTGAAGATTTTTTTGTACAGTGCTGGGTCTTCCATCTGAATGCGAAAGTCTCTGCTATTTCATGGATACACCCCTCTATGCTGCATTTTTATGCTAGACTCATAGATTGCTTGCTGTATGGAGAATAACAACTCACTACTATTTTCCATTAGTTATACAAATATATGAAAATTCTAATAACAGTGGGTTCATACCACACCAGTGGACAAAGCTAAGACAAATTAGCTAAGACAAAGTTAGGCATTACATAATAATTAGGCGGTTTCTGTTACAGCTTATTATGCTAAAATAATGCTCTAAGCAAGCCTAAAACAAGTCTAGGCAAAAGCTGACAAGCCCGTGTCTTGAGGTTTTGCAGAGTTTTTTAGCAGTGACAACTTTATTGGGTTACAGAGTTGCACAGCAGCTTAGCGACTTGAAGCTAATGTTGCCACTCATACACTGTTTATATGACTTTATCATGAGATCTCATAACTAGATTTTATTTTTCCCCTTCTCTGCAATTTTTGATGGTATTTTTCTACATTTGGAATTCTGGACCGCATTAGGATTATTCCCATGCTATTAGTAAAAATAACAAGATAGGAAGACAACTCACAAATGTCTGCTGTGTTTTAAGTATTTTGCAGGTTCATTTGGTTTTAGTTTACTTTACACTAATAGAATACCAGCCAAATCACAGTAGTAATACCTTGAAACGGTAGTCCTTTTCTGGAGCCTGAAAGAAAGAATTGTATGTTTGAAGCAGACTTCACAGTGATTTCAGTTGCCTCAGACTGACTGTCAGCTGGGCTAGAGTCCTCCTTCTTCTCCCCAAAACAGCCCAAACACTCCTTTGTGGAAAGTCTCAAACTTGCTTGGAAAAATACCCAGGCAGAATCCTAAATCCTAAATCCACCTTTTACTTACAGAGTTTAAGTTACCTAATGATGTCACATGCCTTTGTAGGATATTTAGCTCAATAAAACTCAACTTGAGGAAGGACATAAATAAATAAATAAAATGGCAATAGGTCCTTACAACTTTAATTCTGTGCCTCTTGAAGTCAATAGAAAGTATCTGTGAGCAATTCAGCCAGGCTTGGTGAGGCATTCCAGTACAGCATGGTGGGGGGAATTCCAACAGCTCGCCAAAGAACAATGTGATTTGAAACACCTGGGAGGACTGTGGCCTCAGGCTTAGTGCTATGTATATAAGCAGTATAAAATAGGTATGTACCTCCTTCCCTCCTCTTGAGAGGGGTTCACTAGCTTCTCTTCACAGCTGCTTTGTGTATATTGGGCCAAAGGCTGAACCAGTTGTCGTCTTAAGGGATTTCTTGCAATTAATCTGTATGTTCTGAAGGTTTAATGCTTGGTAAGTGAAATTACAGATTTAGATGGATTATGTGCTTATAGGTATGAAAGTTGTGTAATGGGGAAAAATACTTGGAAGATATCTCTTCTATGGAGTAAGCTGGAAATGAAAGATGAATGAGGTAGGAATTTAACAGAGACTGCAAGCACAGAGGAATGTTAAAATAATGAGTCCTAAAGATAAAGTAGCAGCATTAGAATTAAATTTGATAGTACAGGTATATAGATGCTGAATGGTGTTTTGTTAATAATTTAAGAGTATGGTGACCTCGAGGTGGGGGGTGTGGTGGAAGGAGGAAGTAGCTTTTCATATTATTCAAAGTGAAATTGTTACAACTTGTTGCTATGGAGTATTGTGGATGGACAAAATCTAGATGTAGGAAATATATACAACAAATGATGGAAATGAAAGCTATTAACAGTTTGTCAAGAGAAAATAGTGCCTTTCCTTCTGTGTAATCTTTAGACCTCAGACTATGTGAATGCTACTGGAAACTATGCTATTCTTGTGGTCCTCCCTTTTGTATCTGCTTGCTATTTGTTGATATCAGAGACTGGTGTTTCCTTGGTCACAGAGAAGAAAAATTGAGATGCAGCCAACTATTCTGAAAGGGGCCTAGGTGTCTGTCTACCAAGAAAAGGAAAATTTAGGCCTTATAATCCTCCATCCTTTATTTCTTAACTCTTATTTACAGTTTTCCATTCCAAGCTTTATTCTTTATTTCTTAGCCCTTATTTTCTCTCCACAGAAGCCATGTTCACCATATAGTGTTGTCACTAGTTTTGGTGTTCTGAAATGTGAGTATAGCAGCTCCATTCTTTTTTTGCTTACCTGTGCCAGTGTTACTCGAAGAACAGTAAGGGATCTTCCTTCTAGGCTTTCACAGTATTTTTGCAGGGGCTGAAATCTCTAGTAGCTGGGTTTCAATCCTTGGCACCTGTTGCAAGATTAATGAAGTGGGTTTCCATTTCATTGTAGAAATGACTGCCAAAGGTCTTTTTTTCTCAAGTAAGCTGGGACACATCAATGCGTGTGGGTTGAAGCAATTTATACTATTAAACTTTAATGTTGCAGCATTGAAAAGCAGAACAATTTTGAGACACCTACTTTATTTTCTATTCTGCCATGGGCCTCCTCCTTTTGGTAATTAGCTGCATCTATCTACTGCAATCAATGAACTTGTTAAAGAATAATTATCCACATCTGTGTTTTTAATGTACTTTCAGTTAGTTGTGTGTTTGTTATCGGTGTACAGTATTGATGTTTGTACTATATTAAACACAGGAAAATTAAAAACATGAGCTAGTCTTTATTAATAGACAGTGTTTTAACTGTATTGGACAGGGATTTCACTGTCAACAGGAGAGCAGAAAAAAAAATCCTCCAGTACAGCAGTTAGTTAAAAAGGCATCATTACTGTATGTTTTGGTGCTAGCAATTACGATTTAGACAATTGCTATTAGAGGAATAAATTATATACTGTAGGAGTTAACTTGTCACTTGCATGTGCAGCATATTACTTATGCTTATTACATATACCAAAAATAAAGAAAGAAGGAACAATAGATATCAGGTTAGGAATTTCGTTGGAATTATAAATTGGTGTATATTTAGAGATGTATGCAGAGACTTTGTGAGCTCAGCTTAGGCATAAAGCTAGTCTAATTAACCCCCTTCTAAAGATGATGTGTGTGAACTATCAAATGATCAGCTGTAAATGAAAATACCAATCCATCAGATAAAAGGACTAATTTTCTAGACAATGAACTTTTTTTTTTTCCCCTCCCTAGCTACCTGTCATTCACAGCATGCACAGATATGCGTGGCTGCCAGTGCTGAAAAAGCCTGAGCCTGTGTGGAAAAACTGAGAGGAATGGTAGGATTGGCTGCATGGCTTTGCAAAGTGATTCTAAAGTGTCTGGACTCTGTGTGAAACAAAGTGTTGAAAAGTTTGCATCAACCTTGACAAACAACTTCCATTTTTTTTGTTTGCAAAACTATGCAGCATTAATTAAAAGTGCTGTATTAAGGTGTCTATAAAAGATGGAAAACATCTTCTCACATTTGAGAATATATACTCATCTTGTAGTATGTATTTGAATGTGCTTGATTACCAGTCTCATAAACTGGAGCACAGAGTTGGATCAAAGTGGAAATTACTTGTGTTAACCTATGGTATTTCTCTTCTCCATTACAGAGGTTAGAGGCTTGCACAGCCTTTTCTCTCGTGCTCAAGTGGGGCAGGTCATTAAAAATAATTGCTTTGCCTAGCTGGAATTTATTTTTTGTGTGCTTCCTTTTTGCAAAGGAAGAGCTGTAAGAGCTCCTCAAGAGATACTGCTACTGGGCAATCGCTGCTGGAGGTGCTAAGTATGTGTTTGTTGATCTTCATCATTAAGCATAATCTTTAATGGTTTAATTTGTTTAGTGTCTTGTTATGCCTTTTCTTCTATATTATTGTTTGACAGAGGTAACTAGACAATGAGTAATGGCCATGATATCCCTTATATGAGAGGCACATGCACTATTTGGAATAAAAATATCTGCCACCCAGTGGTTCATGCTATCGCCAGACTGCCTCAGGGTGATCCAGTACTATGGCTAAACAAGTCTGGTCTTCTTTAGTAACATAGTTTACCAATGTAACTGAAACGGTTTTGAAATAAGTTTATCCAGAGCCTGAGGAAACAAGGAAATTTTGGGCTTGATGCTTGAGCCTCTGCCTCAATCTGCATGTGCTGCCTTATTTTCTGGTTTTTGGGAGCTCTCTCTTTACTTCTCTGCTTAGCATCTAAGATTTGAGCCCTTTAGCCTCACTTCTGCAGCCTCTGTCTCTAGAGTTTTCTGGCCTGATTGCCCACTTAAACTTTTCATCAGACTTAGAGTACTGCTGACACCACTTCTCAGAGTTTTTTTTTCTCCTATTTCACACCCTAGCTCTGCCCACCTATTTTGGCTTTGTTTTTGCCATGGTATAGTTTCATATAATCCTCACAGCTTCTGCACAACCCTTCCTTTTCTCTCTGCTCTCCTCTACTCTTAGGTCTAGGGCAATCTTAAATGAAACTTAAAATGATAACTGCTACTTCTGCAAGGGGGTGGTTGATGCATATTTTAGTGGACAGTATCTTCTAATCTTAATGGACTGTATGCATGTTTTCTTAGTTACTGCTTGTGTTTCCTTGTACTTGTTCACTTACCTGTCCTTTTGTATTTAATGTGCTTATTCATGACCACTTGTGTATTGTTCTTACAACAGTTTATAGTCTATTCAGGGTATAAACCTGTGTTTGTACATCTGTTGGCACCATAGGGACATAGAGCTGATCAGAACTGTGTGCACTTAAAGAATGTAATCTGGTAGGCAATTTGCTTAGGCCATTTTTCTCAGCAAGATATTGAGTGAATAAGTAAATTATTTTTTTTTCCCTCAAAGTATTTTTCAGCTTCTGAAATATTTTACTGTTAAAAAAAAGTGGGGGAAGGAAGGGGAAGATATACAGAAAATTAACATGATCTGGAATTGTACTTCAAGATATTGATAGTAACATTAGACAGAAGAGATTTTTTGAATAAATAGAACCTCAGTTGGCTTGCATGGGGGGAGGGTGCAAAGACTCAACACAAATCAACAAATAACCCCACAAACACTTAACCTGATTGTTATTCTAAAGAATTGGCAGGCTAAATAAAAAAGAAATTAGTATTAGCAAGTAAAAATGTGTAGGACTAAATGCTAATAAAAAATACTTTTTAGATACTTCTCAAATATTTTTATTAAAAAAACCAAGGCCTAGTCTCATTGTAAGTTACTGATGACTTGACCACATGTTCATATAAGTTCAGGTTGTTTGTTTTTTTTTTTTGCTCTCTATCTCAAGGTATTTGCCACACTTCAGTGCCCAGCAGTATGCTGGTGCAGCTCAAAATATGACTGATAGGAGCTGAAAATTGGTAGCAACGTGTTTCATCAATTTAAAGAAACTGGTTTTATGTCCAACAAAGTGGGGAACGTAAATTGACAGCTATCATTTCAGCTATAGGCCATTCAGATGCTGAACATCTAACCCATGGAGAAATATGTTTTTCTTTCAACTGCCTTTGCTTACTGTTTTAAGTATTACAAGAGTGGAATACGTTTCTCTAACTCTAATTTAGCAGAAACATAGCATAAAATAAGTCTGTTAGATTGACAAGTAAAGGTAACCAAATAAAACCATTCTGTGGAAAACAATAGACATGTGCAATTGTAAGTAGCAAGGTTTATATGTGCTTAACTGTCTTTGGAAGTTCTTTCTGGTGTGCTGCATGTATGTATTGAAGGGTTTTTTGTTATTTGTCTTTTGTTTGGTTCTTTGTTACGTTTTGTTTTTTAAGATGAGGCTGTTAGTTTTGGCATTGAGTTTACCCATGGTGTCTTTCATTAAATTCTGACCTAAGCCTCTGAATGAAGGGTAGGTTGTTCCCTCTGAAACTGTCTGTTGCTGTTTGTATTCAAGTGGAACTTTTAAGGGTTCAAAGTGGTGGTGGCTAGATCAGGAGGAAGAATCAAGCTGTCGTGTTGTACTCAATGTTTTGTCTAGTGTTATCGTATATGAACAGTGAGAGTTTAGATCACCATGATACACCATGTGTGTTATTTCTAAGTTCTCTTTGCTCACGTCTTGAAAGACTTTGAAGGAGATATGACTCAAGCTGCTGACAGAACTTTGAAATAAAATCAATATAAAATACATAACTACTTGACAAACGCAATGTGTAGTGCCTTTGTCTATAATGAGTGGATTATCTGTGCAGCTTTAAAGAATATACTTGCTATTGAATATGAATAGGAATCTTGTGTTGTAGGTATGATGAGAATGCACTTGATAATTAATTCAAGGAACATATCTAGAATTTTAATAAAATATGAGGGACTATTTAAATGGACTTATTGAGTGCTTGTTTTAAAATTACCAAAGTGGGCACTATCAAAACCAGGAAGTTCTGTTAGACAGAATTCAATACTGAATCAGCTTTCATCAAAGTGCTGGGAGGGGAAAAAAAAAATCGATGCTAACAATCATATTATCTTTCAAGTATGTCCAATTAAGTCAGCTAATGGATATAATTTATTCTTTGTGGAATTAATGTTTAAGTTCACTGAAATACACTTCAACACAGGAAATACTAAAGCAATTAAAAATTCACTTTTTCAATGAAAATTATCAGTTTATGTATGCATAAGCAGCCTAAACTGGAATTATTCTTTGCTTTATTGAAATGTCCTTTATTATATACTGCCAAAGACAATGGATTTTGAACATTTTTGAACTTTCGAACTTCTTCACCTTTCCCTGAAACAGTACAAGAAATACACAGGTACTATTAGTCTGTCAGCCAGTAAATGATTTAGACATTTTACAGTTGTTTCTCTTTGCTCCACCCCATATCTCTCTTTCCAGGTAAATAGTGAGTAAGGTGGACTCTGCTTGTATTGATTATATTTGTACTAGAAACCTGTAGTGACCAATCTTCTTAGTTGTTTGGGACGTTGTCAAAAACAAATATTTGCTTACCCCCTATTTGATAGATTTTTTTCTAGAAGGAAAACCAGTTTTCTTTGGAAATGCTTAATTTTAAGATGTAATGTGAAGTGACTGCTACCCAAACACTCTTGGGACCTGACACTTTACAAACAAGAAGGAAAGTAGTGGAAAGGTGAAGCCACAACAGAATAAAAATGCATATTGAAAGTAGTTTTCAGGGCAGGGGAATTGGAAAATAGCAAGGAAGAATCTGGGAGAGAAAACAAGCTTATTAGTCTCTAAGCCTAAATGATGCAGTTTCCCTTCCTTCACATCCTGTTTGCATGTTTATACTTAGAAACATATATTTTTTTAATGTTTAGATGTATAAGCAGACTATAATAAATGTGCTTCTCTTCAAGCAGAGAATTCCAAAACTAACACATACGTTAGTTTTTTGGTAGTGTCTTATACTCTGAAAATATCCTTTTGTCACTAATGCAGAAGTCAAAATGGCAAATACACAGAGCTGAAATGTATTAGCTTAACTTTTTCACTCTTCTGCTGGAATACATCAGTGCTGCCACTCGATTCCTGAGAGTTCTGTAGTTCACACAGTGGCCTTGATACCTGTTTATGCATAGAAGTTTGCCTGGAGATTTACAAATCAAGATAGGCATTGACATTTCCAGCCTTAGAAGATTGCTGCTGTATGTCAGTGTGAATAGATTTTGACCTAGTTTCTAAGAACATACTTAGTCCAATGAAGCAAGGTTTTTATTCATGAATATACTTCATCACTGTTCAAGAAATACTCATGGGCTATTTGGTTGATACTACTAGCTTTCTTATCCTCATGTAGTTTTATAATATGCTGCTGACTGAATAAATCATGTGAATCTTGAAGAGCAAGGGGGAACAAAATTGCAGTAGATAGGTGTCTTTGAAAGAAGTTGTGGGGTTTTTTTTAAAGTATATTATTTTATCTATCCATGTTCTGTAAGGCAGATTACTTGTCAAATAAATTTATAGTACCTTCCCAGACTGTAAAGCAACATCAGTTCAATGCAACAAGTCATTGGAGAGAAGTTTGTAATCTGTTCCACAGTTTTTCCTTTTCCTTCACAGTATAGTATTACTAATGTTCTATCTTAGCATTAAAAATAATAAGATTTAAAAAAAAGTAGTCTAGGCCAGATAAGGGAAAACCAGGGTTCTTAATGCCCCTGTGGTTTAATGCATCACATCCTTCAGGCCTTGGAATAGTAAAAATGAACAGGCAGGAAAGTTCTGTATACAGTTGTGCTTGAGGGATGTGGTTCTGTATTACTGGATATACCTTTCTCCATTTGGGAGTCTGAATATGGAATGCTCCCCTGGCAATGAATTCTTATGTTATTGTTTCCAGTGATTTGAGGGGTTTTTGCTTGGTCTTTATATCTTTGTTATGATATCGTAATAGTTGGTGAGGCAAAACATCTGGGATTCAGGCTTTAACAGATGTTACAGGTAGTGTTGCACTAGGGCCTCTTAAGTGGGTTTTCTAAATTCAAGGGTTGTTGGAGGAGAGGAGAGGAAAGAAAAGAAGACTTTAATGGTTACCCCCTATACTGTGCAACCAGTGTTGAGAACCTGGATTTCTATTGCTGCTCCAAGGTCTAGGTATCAGTTTAACTTCGAGTATTTTAACAGCTGGATGAACTGGCCATAGCAGTGTTTGAATAGAAATGAGCTCTTGTCCTAGCTCGTAGAGCAGAACCTGGTGAGGTTACTCTGTAAAAGTTATTTTTACATTGCAGACTGAACCCTTCAAAAAGGATGGGCAGGACACACCAAGTTCACCAATCTCAGTAATGTCTTCTTGTGAGCTGGAGACTGAATTATTGAAGGCCTCAGGATGCGTGCAGTGCTCCTGGGCTTCGAGTCACCAGATTCCTGTGGAGTATATGGGAGGAATGTGGATTGCTTCTAACTAGTTTTCTTACTGGCAATAGTCTTTTGTAATTCACTGCTTACTGTTCCTTGCATCTGCTCTCCAAACACAGTGGAAAGGGTCTTGTAGAAGATCAGTGAAATTAATTTAGTCAAAATTCTAAGCAGGCAGGACACACAGACACTGATAATTTGAGGTTTTCTTGTTTTAGAGTTTTTAATAGTATTTGTTAGCTTTTGGGGGGAGCACGGTTACTACAAGCACTTCTGGAGAGAGCAAAATATGTAAAAGATATGATTGGAGAAAATAAAGTTGTTCTGTTTCGGTGGGCTTAATATTCTGCATAATATCTATATTTTTAGTATCTGCAGTAAAATATATAATTAAACTGAAAGATGTTTACAATGTCTCTTGTAGTGTACAGATGGTATCTTTACCCCTATCCGTATGCCTCATCCTTTCAAGGACATCCCTCTAGGTCTGTTCCCTCCATAGGAACCAAGTCGTTTTTGGAAAGAGGTGGTCTTTAAAATTTAATTTTATCAAAATAAACTAGATCTCACAAGTATAAAATGTTTGCCAGGAACTAATTTTCTTCATTTTTCATTCAAATCATTTTTCTCAATTTTCTAGCCAGACCTGTTTGCAAAGGCCAAAGAAACGATTGTTAACTGTGCGTGATATTGAAGAGCTGGATAGAATTAGCATCCCTCTTTTGGCTGTGGAGTGTTTTGGCCCCAATCTTTTAATGAGTTCCAAATAGATGGACAACTGTTTCCCCACAGTAGAAAATGAGCCTCAGGGAAGGTGAGGTCAGGTTACTTACAGCTCATGACTGCATCATGGTTTTTTGTGCATGTGTGGCTTAGCAAACTTGGTTTTCTTTCTCTTTATCCTGTTATGATATGGTAGGAAATTCTATGGCTTGAGCTTCCAATGTCCTACTGCTACTCAGTGTTTTTAGGAGAACACTGATCTCCTGGATTTGGTTTCAGTTAAGTAAGGAAAGGTGGGATGCAATAGGAAGAGCAGGTAAGCTGTCTGTCTAATAGACAAATACTTTGTAGCTAAAGCTCTGTAATCCATAGGAGAAAGTTTTTAGCTCTGTTCTGCTCTGCCACTGTTCAGAGTGACAGAGAAGACCAGAAATGTTTAAATTTCTAAAATGGATTAAATCTTACCCATAATATTTTGAGTTCACATCTGCATGGCATGCATAGACACAGCAGTAAAAAGGCCATGAGCATAACAGAAGACTTTCTGGGCCTGTAAGAAATTATCTTTGTTTAGACCAGTGATAAAACACTAAAGATAAATATTTCCAAGGAAGGATTGGCAGAACTATAATCTTATAGGGCAGGGGAAGAAGGAATCAAAATCCAACACACTCTGAATCTTATACCTGCCAAATGCATTACATGCCTGCTGGCTCCAGTAAAATACCAACGCTATGCATGGAGAAAGCTGTAAATGCAAAATTATCCAGGCCAGCAGCATAAAAAGGTATGGACAAATAAGTCTGGAAATATTTTTTTAAAGTGTATTTTTAATTTGCACCAGAAACTCTCACCAAAAATTTTGGTTTAATTATTAAACTCTTTCCATTTCTAACAATCACTGGTGAAGGAAACAAAGTGCTGTGAGGCACTTTATTAGTGTACTTAGTAAATGGCTTAGCACGTAGCTTCTGTTTTCTGGAACATTGTTCTCTGACCTTGTTGGAGGTGCAGTTCCTGCTGATGTAGAAACAGACCCAGTATGCTATATATTTGTTTGCCCTTCTGAATAATTTAATTTTTGATTAAGCAGAATTTGTTAAATCAACTTAGCTTGTTATGTGAATGACAATGAAGTCCTATTTGACGAAAATTAGCCTCTTTATGCGGAAAGAGATTATGGTACCAGCAGAAGAAATGATAAATCCACCAACTCTACCTGAATGCTTATGTTTGTGCATAATCATAGCACTGCAAAACTATTGAAATAATGCTTTGCTGAAGAAAGATTTTTCCCACTATGACTTTTATGTAGGCTATAAGAATATAGTTATTTAAGTATAAGTAAGGCACAAAAAGCCCCAGCTAAGCAGTGCTAACACGTCTATCCAGCTTCGCTTCTTATGGAACAGTTGTGCTATCAGCTCTTGAAGGGTGAGCTTCAGATTTAAAGGAAACTTAGTGCCCCAAGCTGTGGTTTGGTCAGAAACTTCTAAGGTTAATGTCCTTCATCACTGGAGTAAATGGAAAACTTGCTTTTGTTTTGGTCTTTTTCTCTCTCTAGAGAATTAATTGTCTAAAAATAAGTTGCCTATGCCAGAAAACACAGAAAACCTGGAGATGAGCTCTAGTTAAACTCTCATATCTGCATTTAATTTTGCTCTCGTCTGACCCAAAACCTTGCCATAGATTTTTGCCCTTGTTTTTGTTTCACATGTTCAGGTTGTTTTTTTTCCAATTGCAATATCAAATTACAATATATATGGATTATTTTTTCTTCTGTAGTTGCAATTTGCATCAGAAAGCTTTGTATGATACTTATCTTTACATGTTTAGTGTTTGTACCATATATCTACCAATTGGATAGTTTTTCATTAAATAGATCATTTTAAAAATTGTATTGAAAACTTGCTCTGGAGGAAAAACCAAAGATGTTACTGGAATGAATGCTACACTGGAAGATCTGTGCCCTGGTTTTGGCAGGCATAGTTAACTTTCTTCCTACTAGCTAGTACAGTGCTGTGTTTTGGATTTAGCATGAGAAAATGTTGATGAAACACCAATGTTTTAGTTGCTGCTAAGTAGTGCTTACAGTAAGTCAAGGACTTTTCAGCTTCCCAGGTGATGCCAGGGAGGAGGTGTGAGCCTTCCTCAGGATGTGCACAAAAAGCTGTGAGGGGGCACAGCCAGGATAGCTGGTCCAAACTGGGCACAGGGATATTCCTTACCATATGTTGTTGTGCTCAGTATATAAGCTGGGGGAGTTGGCAGGGGAGCACTATGGCTTGGGAACCAGCTGAGCATGGGTCCCTGGGTGATGAGCAAACGTGCAGTGCATCACTTGCAGAGTCTTTCATTGTTTTTATTATACTCTTCCTTCTCTGTCCTACTAAACTGCTTTTATCTCAACCTGTGAGTTTTACTTTTTTGAATTATCTTCCCCTTCCCACTGGGCTGGGGGGAGAGGGTAGTGAGTGAATGGCTGCATGAGTGTTTTAGCTGCCTGTGGAGTTAAACTGCAACAGGTCAAAGGGCTTGGGTTTCAGGCACTGTAACTGCAGAACATGTCAATGTGGTAGGTGTTTGTATATTTTTTTAATACATGTCTGTGTTGTCAGGATTGACTGTGGTAGTTGATACTTTTACACATGGATCCCAGAATGCAGTTGCAACACAAGTGCTGTTAGGCACCATAAGTGAGTTTTCTCACCAACATGCGGAGAAACTTTTTCACAGTGAGGGTGACAGAGCACTGGAATAGGCTGCCCGGGGGGTGGTGGAGTCTCCTTCTCTGGAGATATTCAAGACCCGTCTGGATGCCTATCTCAGTGAAATGTCCTAGGGAGCCTGCTTTGGCAGGGGGTTGGACCCGATGATCTCTCGAGGTCCCTTCCAACCCCTACAATTCTATGATTCTATGATTCTGTGCATTGCAGCAAAGGCTCATGGTTTCTCTCTTCTCTTGCTATCCCCCATGCATCCCAGACTGTACAGCAGTTCTGGGATCAGTACCTGATACTCCCTAGTACAAAGAAGGGTTTGGACCTGCTGCTGCTTCCCTTTCTTGATGTCCTTGGAATAACGGTTTATCCCAGCAAAATTCCCTCCTGAGAACCATAAACCAACACTGAACTTGCACTCGAGCTAGCTCTGTTTTGCTTAAGAGACTAAAGAGCAACGGTCCTGGAAGGGAGGGTAGAGGAAAAGATGAAATGTGGTTTGTCTCCAGGTTTCCTGTTTCAGCTGAAAAAAGTGAGAAGCAATGTAGGTGCTGCTTGAGATCAAGTGTCCATTCCCCAGCAGGGTCCTACTCACTGGTCTAAAGAATTACTTCTGCTCTCTGGCAAACTGCAAGGATTCACACTGGAGTAATGATGCTCATTGTATTTTTCTGAAAGGCAAAAATTTTTTGTGCCAAACTCAGTCACTAATTCTGGGAGATAACAGTTTGTCCATGTCACCCATCAGGTGGCTGTCTTCATTATTGATCCATGGCATTTTCTAAGTTGAATCCCCTTTCATCATTCTTGTTCAACTTCTGCTTTTCTCCATCCTCAGTTTAGTTTACTATTGTGGCGCTTTCTGTAAACAGCAATTCTTATCAATTTGGAATTGCTTACAAAATGTGGGTACAGCAGGTGGAAAAGTCTGATTATTTTTTTCTTTAAAATAAGGCTTCTGCAGATTACACAAGTGAGTGGTGACAACTTAAGATCTCAGGGGATAAGTTCTGTAGTGACAATCTAAGAGTATGCAGTGGTGGTCTCGATGTGTTTTAAGCTGCGATGCTTAATGTATTTGCCATGATTGCTGAACATAAATGGTTATTTCTGTCCTTGACAGCAGAATGTCAAATAGAAAGTAGAAAGACCCACTTCTAGTGAGAGCCTTCTACCCTGCACAGTTTATCTGCATTTCAGAAATTGAAATAATAGGGTCAAAGTAGTTTAAGTTACTGAAAAGATGAATAATAATGTTTTATATACAGAAGGGGTGGGGGCTCTCCTCTGTTTGTGTAGTGGCAGATATGTATAACAGCATGTGTCCTTTAAGAGCCTGAAAATGTCCTTCAGAAGTACACAGTACTTCTGGGTGACTTGTCAGTGTCCTGCAAGTCTTACAATTTCTTCCTGCAAGAGGATAAATGCATTCAGAGGCGTTTAGGAAAGAGACTTAGTTTAGCAAACATACAGCTCTTCAAATTAAAAAGAAACTGTTGCAGTAGTCTGCTGAAAACAAGTATTAACTCTTTTGCTTCTGAAATAGACATACTCAAATACTGCCAGGTTCTGTGTGGACAGAGGTTATTTAAGAGCAAACAACTGTACACCTACTTTCTGCCTCTGAAACCAGTTTCTCACACAACGTACCTTGAAACAGTCTGCTGAAGCAAGCATCTTAGTCCTCATAAGCTGCTTACCTGTCAGGTGACTGTCAGTCATGTCACTGCATACTAGGAAATGTAAGCATGTTTTAATAAAGTGATACATGCAGCTGGGGGGTTCAGAGGCAAATCACACAATTCTGTGGGCACCCATGGTGGTTCAACTACCAAGACATCTAATAGACAGTCTGATGGGAATATGAGGTGAAAGAAAACAAAAAAAAAACCAACCAAACCCACTTAGCAAGATGGTCTTTACTACATACTGTATATAAACTGATTATTGACAACTTGTACAGTTGCTTCAATTATTGAAATTCTTTTGAAGTTGAGACTGCATCTAGAGGTTGTGTTTTTTTCTTCTAAATTGTCCTTTATCAGGCAATCTGGTTGGAGAGCACTATTTATTTGACAGGGTATTTTGAATTAGAAAATGTTTAGTGTGACCTTATAGGAAGAAGAAAAACTGTTGGAATATTCTGTATTTTTTTAATGATTGCTGCCTTAACTCGCAAATATAGTGGCCAGAGGATGTACACACCATTTGGCTATTAGTTTGCTGCATCATTCTGTCTGATGGCTTCAGGCATTCCTAAAGGGTAATTTTTAAGCAACTTGTAAACTGAAGCAGTTAATGGATAATACTTCTAGATATTAGGGATTAGATGTTGGCACCAGTAAGGCAAACCTAAGACAAGTAAATCATGCATAATAAAGTTATTTTTTGTATATGGAAAACTCACAGACATCCTGCAAGAAATAGCTAAACCTGCTCATCTAAATTTTTGTGGTTTGCATCTAGATTTTTTTTCCCATTATATTTATGGGAAAAAAAAAACAAACACCCAAAACAAAGAATGCTTTTTTATTTAGCCACACTTTCCAAAGAAATCAGATGAGCTCCATGACTAGAAGACAGTGCTTGTAATTTCTGTTTGCCTTCTCATGGTGTTGCCTGAAACCTTTGGAATTTTAAATGGTTTCTTTTAAGATGCTTCCTTTTTTTGCTTGACACGATAGCAACAAAGGTCAGATGGTGAGCTGAAGGTAACAATCTCTTCCAGTATCATACAAAAAGTGAAACGCAGGTGTATTTTTAATGGAAGCATGATGTCAGCTTTGCCATGCTGCTTCTGTACTTCTCCATCAAATTGCGCTTTTTTCCTTTTTTAATACAGAATGTTACAAAACCCATCTTTGGTCTGAAGCTTATATGTGGTAAGATAGGAGAGAAGATAATGAGGAGTCTATGGAAAGCTTTCTTGTGAGAACTCTTTTACTAATTTTTAATTCCTGAGTTTATCTGTATAAAAATTACAAAAGAAGTAAAAGAGTGTTTATAAAATAATTTAAGCATCCAAATAATCAAAGAAAAGCAGTTAGCTTTTCTAATGAATTTAAGCACAAGAACTTCATGAGTACTGGTTGCAAAACATGAGGAAGAGAGATTCAGGTTTACTTTCTCATGCTCTTTAATACTGTCAATGTTTACAGCCTTACAGTGTGGTGATGGTGGGTTCAATTTTTCACTCCCTTTCTTTTTCTTATTTAGTAAGCTTGAAAAATTAAATGTTTGAGAACTTGCACTGCTAACCACATGAAGTAGTTTGACTTTGACTTTCTTAGTAACTTACTGATAGAATATGTATTAGTAGCAGAGCTGGTTCAAGACATTACCAATTTCAATGTAATTATTTTAATGTAAAGATGGGCATGAATAAAACCATGCCTGTCTCAAATACAGAATGTCAGTTGTGGATACCAGACAACAGAAGTTGCAATGTTTTTCTTAATAAGAATTAGTTCAGCAGCAAGAAGGCTGTCACCAGAAAACATTTTGTGATGTATCCTCCTGGAGGAAAAATAAAAGGTTTTTTTAGGTTGTAACTGGCATAAATAGTTAGAACCAGTCACATAGATTAAATTGAAGGGGCTGATGAAGTTTTAGATGTTCCACAATTTCCTAAACCTTCATCCAGATGAATTCAAATAACTTGTTTTGTGTTCATATGTTTTGATGCAAATTAGTTAATACTGCCTTTTCACAGCTGTCCCCATGTCCTATTTAGGAATTAAGTTGTGTTGAATGTATTGAGAAGTGCCTAAGTTAAAATAAAAAATGTATCTCTCTAATATAATCCAAGGTGAATTCATTTTATTAAAGTTCGTTTCAAATAATATCCTGATTTAGTTTAGCGAAATGGGGCGTCTTTTGGTGATCATAAAGCCTATGTCTCCATGTTTTCCTTTACTGTGTTCTTTAATGACTTAAATATTCAGGGCTGTATTTTAAGTGAGGAGGTGAAATCGTAAAGCTTCTTTAGCATTGTGTAGAGAAGACCAAACTAAAAATATGTGCACATTATTTCTGTGAAATCAATGGCCATCTATGGGTTTGCAATAGAGGAATTGTTGAGTATTGGAGGAAAGAATCTGTAGATAGGAACAACTGGTGCTGAGGACCCACCACCCGTGCTGTGTAACTTTTTGAAAGCTTGGGTTTGCATTCGATTCAGTCTTGTGGACTGGAGCACCTGTCAGAGGTTGAAGAGCACTTAGAAGTGATCTTGGAGTACGTTGAGTTGAGTTTCACCTTAAAGGAATCTCTTTTTGCCTCTTAAGACTGCTGTAAGATGTGAACTGAAGCATTATAAGTAGGAATGATCAGATTTGTTGTAAGAAAGTGCTGTGCACCTAAAATAATGTAGCTGTGTAGGACCCACACAGGGACAGGTCTGTATGAAAATCTATTGTAATCAAGGTCTATATTCAAATAATGAGCAACTTGTAATCAGGGTAAATGTCTGAGTGTGAATTTGTGTCAAGTATATTCTGGGAAAATATTCCTGAAGGAGTTACCTGCTAGCTAGGGCATTTTCTCAGCTTATCTAGATAAACATACCATAACACTTATAAGAAATGCGCTGATCTCTTTCATGCTTTTGTTGAGCAGTTAGCAGAGAAAGCTCAGAACAAAGGATGTAAGCCTGGCTTTGCCCGAGTCAGCTATGAACTCTTGTTGACTTGAGAAGCCTGTCTTGAGTTTTGAAATATGTTGTACTTTCCCCATCTGCTCCTGTTTCAACTGCCAGAAAACTGTCTTGGTTGTTGATTGGACCTTTTTCAGATATTCTAGGGGCATAACTTTCACAGTATTGGTGGAACTAGGGAACCACTCATCCTGTCAGCTAAAGTCTAAGGCTTATGCTTGCCCTTGCATCTCTAACGTTCTGATAATTTGAATTCACATGCCCATTCTTTCTACCATTTTCCATTTTTAGTCTTGACTTTGCCTTCTCTCTTCTTTATTTTTCTCTTAAAATACATTGCTGTGGGCAATGTATGCTGTGGCTTTTGCTTGTTTTGCTAGGGGTTTGTTTTCTTTCGGGTTTGTTTAGTATTGTTTTGTTTGTTTGTTCCCCTCCCAAGTAACATGTCTCAAAGGCAGGGTAACTAGATAAAGTCTAAGTGCTGCTGCCTCTGTGCTCTGTGTGAGTCTGCAGAGTGCCAGATTAGGGCTAGGGAAGGAGAGGGTTTTGGCTTCTTTGCCACTTCCCATGTTCTGAATCTGCTTTGGGCTACAGCAAGACTTGTGTGCCATGGGAAGCAAAGAATGCATGATAACAAGGAAGGGTCTACTCCCAATTCCAGGGGCTGAAGCTGGACTTGGTCAAGGTGGTTCTAAGTAATGTGAGACACATATATCACCTTATTGATGGGATATTCCTCAAGAACTCTCAAATGCTCCCAGAGTTTCCCATCATACAGAGGTCTGAGGGAATATTTCCACTGATTCCTGGACTCAGTAACTGTCATGTGAAATGACAGTAGTGTTGGGTCAGGCTTTTCTTTGAGAGGAGATATTCTTTGGGAAGGTTTAAAATCAATCTCCTTCAGTAAATTGCCTATAAGATTTAGGGGAAGAATGGGGTTTCTTCCAACTAGGTCTTCAAGTAGAAGAATTTTTTGAGAAAAGTGTAAAACTTGCATCTTTGAATACAGTATCCAGGCAGTCTTCAGCCTGAGCTTCTTTGAGGTAAGCTTTGTTTTTATTTTGGTTCTACAGACTGAAAGCACCTACAAAAGTCAGGCTCTCTGAGTAATAATATTAAACAGCGAAGCATACAAGCGCATTGGTCTCCAGAGACAACTTGAAATCTAGAGGGAATACACCCATGTTATCTGCATGACAGTGCCAGCAGGATCTCTGTCATGAGAAAACTGAAACTTGCCAACTGTTTGTACCTGAAATACACCTCGACATCAGAATGATAGTGTGCCAGAGCAAAGGCTGCCTCAGTACATAAAATCTGCATTTACTGTACAGGTAGAGGTGTATTTCAAGAATGAGTAATTAATTTTGAGGAAAGTTACATCTTCCCATTTTATAACGACAATGGTAGCAGAACCCTGTGTCCTATAGAAATAATCTGACCAATACTAAAACATGAACTTCCGTGTGTGTATATATATTGGGATGTATGATGCTGTTGTGGTTTAAGACCACGTTGATAGTGCGGATCCTAAGTGGAGACTGATGCCAAAACACTTCAATTAAATGTGCTCACCTTTACAAGTTAAAGGATTTCTTTGCCTTGCAGGAGAGGTGGTGCTCTGGCAGAGGAGTTGAGTATGGCAGCATAAGGATTTCTGCCATACTGTGTTTAGCCTGAATGCAGGGCTTCAGGGTCCCCTGGCCATCTCCCTTTGTTTTCTCTCTGCTGAAGTCTCTTTTGCTTTCTCTTTTGTACCCTATGAATCTCCTAGATATCTCCAAATGTGTCCTTTAACTAATTTTTTTCCCTCTTTGTGTCTCCTGGAGCTTCTTTCAGAGTATGTACACAGTTTTACTTCCCAAGAACCTCTCTGTGTATGCCTCTTGTCTCTGTGGTGGCCGCTGTCACACTCACAAGTGCGAGGTGCTGGATGCAGCATTTCTGGCCACATCACTGTGTTTGTCCCAGTGTTGGAGCTGTCTGTGTCTGGCATGAAGCAACTCATGACCTCCTTCCTCATGGGTCACCCTGCAGCTCCCCATCACCTAAACTCTGCTGGCTTTTCTATATATAAATGTGGTCTATTTTACTTAGAGAAAAAATCCATTAAATATTTATTAAAACAATAATTGTTCAGTAATTGATCTCATCTAAACTAGACCAGGCTGAGGGAGAAAGAATAAACCAAAAAGAAAATTAAGTGAGGCTACCTATCCATATTTGTGTTGGAGGTCATCTGACCCAAGCATAGACCCCAGCATTTCACAGTCCAGCACAGTGTCACTAGGTCCTGATGCTGCCCTCTTTGATTGCAGGAAATTAACATGGCTCAGCATCACTGTTAATATCCTGACTAAAGACCCCAACTTAGGAATCCTGATGGCTTTAGCAGTGATCATGTAAAATGCCCCCATCCGTTGCTGGCAGCTAGCTGGGAATTTCTGTGACAGGGAGCACACTGGCTAATACAGTTTAATATACCAAAGAACTGTGCTTTGAGAAGCAGATTCACATGTGTTTCTGTGCCTGCTCAGTTGAGACAGTCACATCACTCCAGGTTCTGTGCAAGGTAACTTTTGGGAGCAAAACCACCTTTGGTCACAGGAAAGGAATTCCTGAGAATCTATTAAAAAAAAATACCAGGGGCATTGTGAGAAAGAGGTAAGCTAATGGAAGATGGTAATATCTTTCAAGCAGTTCATTGTGCATTGAAAGTAATACTATTTCGTTACCTCTTTATTTCATTTGTTTTAAACATCCGTGAATCCGTAACCCTGTTAATGCTATTGATGCCCCAAAATCAGTTAATCTAATCCTCATTATGGAATTTACATCCACTTAAGTTGAAATTGTTAGCTAGTTTCCAATGATAACTGATACGTCGCACTGTACCCATACAAGAGCATTTTTTATTTATGAGATAAAAGCAAAATGTTTGATGTAACATAGCATGAGTTTCATGTGTTAGGCCCTTTTTAGAAATAACAAAAAATGGCAGAAAATTCAGCAAACAAATTGAGGTAGAGGCAGTAGGTGGTACTGCCTGTTTGTTTGCTATTGGTGTATTGCCAATGTAGCAATGGTGACATTGCAAACTGGGAGTATGCTTGAAGCAAAGGCAAGTGTTAAAGTAATATTGATTACAATGGAACAGTGCAGTGGGAATGGATGGTATGTATTCTAACTAAAGAAGAAAGAAGTGTAAAGGGTGGAGTACTATCTCTATAGGTATGTCTTGAAAAGTAGTCCAGAAAAGCTTAAAAATATTTCAAAATCCTTGGGAAGGGTGTGCTTTGAATTTATATGAACGTGTTATCTATTGTGACTGATACAGTGCTTTTCACCATCTGGAATATTACTTCAAGAGAGCTCTGCAGTAAGACTTATTTTTGAATGCTGTGTTTGAAATTATTTTGTTTTCTGGTATTTGATTTGAAACAAGGCCGAATCATCCATGACATTGCAATTAAATAATGAGATAGAGAGTGAATGAAGGCAAAATGAGATAATCAACATATATAAGCAGTTAATCATGCAGGCGCCTTATAAGCACCGACATGGAGTATTTCTAGTTTTGTTGGCTGTGCCTCATGAAGGAGGCTTTCAGTACTGAATAGGTCTAGACATGGGAGTGCTGGATTAAAGTGAATTTGCCTGCAGCTGCTCCACCTGGCTGCCAGGCACTGAGACTTTAACCAACACAGACTCAAGAACAGTATATAATTCCATGAAGGGAGTTTGGAGTGTTTGAAGTACTTGTATGCATCAATTGGACACGGTAGAGATGTTCTCAAAGAAAATAATTATTTTATGTACCAGATACTAATTAGATATTGGTCTGTGTTTTCAGGTGTAGGGCTATACAGTGAACATACGGATGGAAATAAACCTGAAGTGAACTTGTTCTCTGCAACATGTAGGAGTCATGATGGTGAAAGGCAATAAATTACTGTTTAATTAGGAATTTTATCATACTATATGCCTGGATTCTAGAGGTTGCCTTGAGTCTGACATTTTCTTTGGAATATTTTGCTTAGCAACCATCTCTATATGATTTTGTGGATGCAATTTAATATTTATATAATGGCAGTGCCCATGGGCTTGATCATGATCAAAGACCCGTTGTACTAACATGCATATAAACACAGTTTTGTGGCTGTTAACTGTTTCTCAACTGGAACTTTTAATACTGCATGTTCAAATTAAAGCTTTGGGGAACTGTGTCATGTTACAGCTACTTCTAGGTTAACAGAACTCCATTATGATGTTTTAAAGAGTAATATTTACATTTTGGAAGAGTCTTGGGACACAGAAACTTCCTTAGAGATTAAATAAATCTGTGAGGAATGTTGAAAATGAAGGTCCCCATAAGAACAAAATTATTTTTTTTATTATTTCTTCAGGGTGGAATAGGGACAATTTTTGAAATTTTTTTCTTTCTGTGAGATAGTTAACTGAGAGGTAATGGGCTGCAGCCGTTTTGAAGAAAATGGCAGTGTTTTTTCTCTCTGCCTGTCTGGTGGAGTGCAAAATCAATATAAAGAACATAGTGCTGTGACTGGAAAAAATGCTTCCAATGAATTAAGAATTTTCTTTTGAATATGGATAATGCTCAAGAGCAATGTTTAGGCCAAATCCTAGGCTGAAGTTTTCAGTACTGATTCCTAGATAATTCCTTTTCAGTGGTCAAAGAGGGGAAACAAAAAATAATACCGAGCTTCAAAGATTTAATTTAAGAAGAAAGATTAAGAGGCTTATTTTGACTGCAAAAGAAGAATATATTTTATGGTGATTTTAGCAAAATTTATATATTTAGAGAGATGATGGCTAGTGTCAAATGAACTCTTTATTCTTGCAGAAAGAAAAAGCGAGGAAGTTAAAACAGATTTGGAGAGGTTGAGAAAAAGATGGCCCAAATGAAATATTTTTTCACACAGTAATAAGTGTATGTTAAAAATTGCTGGAAATGTTATTGAACATGAAGCACTGATGGATTCTAAAGGCATCTAGTTTAGTTTCTGAGGATAAGAAGATAGAGAAATGAAATAGTTGAAGTGAGGAAAGCATAGATATGGTGCCAAGGTTGTTTTTTTTCTGTTTTGGAAACTTAAGAACTCCATCAGTGTAAGGGGAATGTGTTTTAAGAAGATTTATTCTCATTTTCCTTTTGAAAACAAAAACATTCTGAAGAGATAAAAGCGAGATTTGAACCTCAAGATCTGAACCTCTTATGCATCGTGCCTACAGAGATGCACTCTGAGCTCACATGTTCACCATGCTTTAATGCCTGCAACTTTTGCTAGCCATGCATGTAGAAATGTCAGATTGTAAGTATTAAACATTTATAGCTTCTTCCAGTTTTAGGGGTAGCTTTTATCATTTCTTCCTTTGCTAGAATTATCATGACGTGAATATAGCTAACTTAACATGGGTATTGTTACTGGAAAATGCATGTGGGCTGCCCCACAAAACATGCCCAGAACTCTGGATTTCATCAGTAAGCATATGCTAACAGATCCACTTTTTTTCATGGAATACAAGACAAATATCACTGGAAGATGAGTCCTTCCAGTTCTTGGATTTTCTGAGAAAATGAGTTAAATATTTGGATATTCTGAGAAAATATGTTAAATATTTTCTTTATGTTTACTGTTGGTGCAAAAAAAGGAATCTGAAGTTTGATGTACGTGGCCTGTTTGCTGAAATACATACAGGTTTGTCCTTTGTAGTTTTCCTGCCTCATATCACAATTGGAACAAAGGAAACATACACAAAAAAATGTTACTGTGTTAGGTGCTCCATGGTAGTTGTGCAAGCATAAGGTCTCTAAACCCCTTGCTCTTATTGTAACTTAAGCCACCTGATACCTGACTGGGGCAATGGGGGGAGGGGTGGTGTGAGCTGGAAGGGTTTATTCTAGCATATGGTAGAATATTATGGTAGTTATGATATTCTACCAGAAAGAGATCTGTGCCATCTAGCAGGTCAACTGTCTCTTGCCCAGCTAGCTGCATGAGAGGGAGGGAAAGAGGAACCTAGCGAAAATTTTATTTGGATCTTGCCATCTGTCCACCAAACAACTGGAGTAAGCAGCCCCCACAGAACAGTCCTGAAAATTGTTCACACTGGCAGACTGGTCTTCCAGAGTTGAACCTGGTACCCAACCTGAGTGGGTTTTGACAGGTGACTTAATGTTTCAGTGAAAGAGGGGGAAAAGTGAAAATGCAGATCAGCTGACTTGTTCAAATTTTGCTCTTTGGTTGCTTGTGAAGCTGTTACCTCTACCATTACACATGAAGATGAACAGTGAGATAAAAATAAAAGCATTTACTGCCTAGTAATTTAGAGTTATGGGATATAATGCATAGAGAAGTAGGCTTCATTAGGTTTGCTATTTACAAAGCTACTGGTTATGAATACTGAGGTTAAGTAGTATTTGGGTTTAAAAGTTGTAATAGATGGGAAAATACTTTGTTGAACTCAAATGTGTCATTTCTCAGCAGTGCTCTCATTACCCTTTTTCCTTTATCAGAACGATTTGTTAAATGTATCTGAACAGTTAAAATATTAATTATTTTTTGACTTCTTACCTATTTCTACCTCCTGCTTAATGGGACGTAGGTTGCTTAGATATATTAAAGCTGTTTCAGAGTAGGTTTCCATACCTGGATGCATTTCATGAGATCTCATTAGTCCAGGGCTATTGTAACTGACCACCAGAATATACAGGATAGTAGATAACTTGTAAATATTAACCATTCCATTCAGACTTTTGAAAATGCTGTGAATGTGTTTAGTAGCACACCAGATTTACCTTACTAACCTTCTCATTTGGTGGTAGTTCTGAATTTAAGATGAAATAGAATATGAGTTAAACACCTATCAATTAGCTCATATCAGAACTGAGTATCCACAATTTATAGCCTGTGTGGTAAAGCTTGGTGGTTTTGCAGATGATATGGAGGAAATGTTTATTTCCATAAACGGCCTCTGGTGAAACTCCTGTTAAAAAAAGTGTTTTCTAGAATAATGTGCCAGAATCAGACATACTTTGATTTTTGTCCATCCGATTTAGTTCATCGTGAAGGTGGTCAATTACTGCTCACTTAGGTACTGTCATAATTAAGCCTACATAACAGGGGAGAAAGCAAGCCACTCTTCAATGCTATTCCTTGTTTCCTCCTTTAGGTCCTGGCCATGCCAGTTAATATAGTTGTCTAGATTATCCATCGCTTAATATGGAAAGAAACAGGCATTTTTTAGAGTCTAATTCATGCCAATATTGAGTAGGTGCCTAAAATAAGCCAGACAAAATCAAACACTATGTTTTTCTCTCTATGAACTCTATAAAGAAGGCATCTCTAGCTGTCTGAGCACGACACCTACAATTAGGTAAGCTGCTGCATTGCATGTGGTGTTTTCTGTTGCTGTACCACCTCTGCATTATCCTTATTAAACCAAGTAGTAGGTGATTTATAGTGCTTCTATGATTTCCGCTTCACAGATCAGCGTTACCTGGCCTGCAGCTCATCAGCAGTGCGTTGCCTTTTAGACAATGGCTCCTGGTTGCAGGAGGCAGCTGCTGCTGTCTTGCCCTAGCTGTGAGGAAGATGTTTCCAATGAGGGGTTAGTGCCTTACTCTAAGGGAAGTTTGGGACTATTAAAACTCTTATTTATGCAGGTTTAAGAACAGCTTAGGTACCTTTTGCATATGAAAATGTCAAAGGGCACATGAAACTTAAAATTCTTCTACTTCCATATGCACACATCTATATGTAGAAGACTCCCATAACAAAATTGGAAGTTAATGCTAGCAGAGCATCACCTGAAGTTGGAACCCAGCTAAAACAAAACAATCCTCTCAGCCTCAGGCCCTGCCAAGTTAAACTGTCAGGAGGACATCATTTCAGACCTTATCTTTTCAGCTGCTTTGCATAAACTCAACCTTAAAAATTAAAAGCAATTGCAATTAAAGGTTTTCAATTTAGGATTTTATTAAAACATAGGCATTCATCTGCTCTAGATAGAAAGATAAATTTGTTTAACTGAGTACAGTTGGGGATTTAAATAAAATCTGGTTATTTAAAACCCTTTTAATTTATGTTGCCGTGTTCCTTGCTCTTTGAACTTTACCTCAAAGTGTAATTATCTTGATAACTGCTATAAAATGTTATGACAAGTTACAACACAAAATTTAATGCAACACAATTTAGAGAAGGTTTTAAATTAACTAGTTGTGTTTAATGACTTGCAAGTGGTGCATAAATGGAGTCCAGTCAAACTTTTCTGTATTGCCACAATGTGTCAGCTTCATTGCACCAAGATCCCCAAAACATAAAGAAAAGAAACCAAAATGCTTCTAAATGTCACAGGAAAAATTGCATTTAAATTTAAGGAACATACTGAAGTAGTGGTATTTATATGTGAAATACTAGTATTCATCAAGATTTTTGGTGAAGTGGGATGTTAGTGCAAGATGTAAATTATTAGGGATCTTCTAGTTCCTGTCTTTCCTACTCTGTTCCAACACTGATTTAACAACTTTCATTTGATACTTTTGTTTTTCCTTTAGTAGACCAGCAGGATAATTTAGATCTTGGTTCATAGTGTGATGTTTTATTTATTGGAATGTCCTGTTCATAGGAAGTGGTGTGTTTCTGAATAGTGGAGCATGTTTGAGTTCAGACTGAACAAACTCATATTTCTGAACCTGCTGCCTGATCAGTGTCTTCTAGGTGCTCATGTAATAAAGGTCTTTTATGGAGGAAAACCTCATTATAATATTATCATTTAGACTTTTGAAAGTTCTAGAAAATATTTTGCTAGATATTGAAAGCTGCTGGAAATCACAACTTAGGCCAGCATCTTTTAGTCATGGTGTTAATTTTGGATCAGGCTTTACCTTTCTTACATATACTGCTGAGGTAATCCATCATCTTGCTAACACAAGGGAAATTCAATCCATCACTGTTGGATTTTGATACAGGGCTGTAAGGGGGATGCAAGTCATCTTCCCAGTAGTAATCAAACAGCTGTGATACATGCCACTTTCAGCTTGTATCATCCTATAATAGATGGTTTTCTTCTACATGGGAGCCTGCTACAAAATCTTCTGACAGATGGACTGTCTTGCAGAGGTTTCGTTTTGAGGAGTCTAAAGCTGTGACCTAGTTATTGACAAATACTACATCAGTTCTAGTTGAAGACACAGACTAATAAGTGGAACATTGGCACTAATCCTCATTTAATCACCCTTAAAATGGTAATTTCAAATTGATGAGGGCATAGGGAATAGATTTTATACTTATAAAGTGCTACTAAAAATACCAGGGATATGTGTATACAACCCAAGGATGAAATTAAAGTTCATTCGGCATGTATGGTGAGTGAAGCATGCTACAGAGAGCTGAGGTCGGAGGTGTAGTGGGATCAGAGATTTTCTCAGTTTAAAAACAATGCATTTCCTCTGAGTTTCACAGAGTTTGTATGGGGCCACTATTGCTTTAGGTTTTTTTCTTGGCCTTGTTACATTATTCAAATAATTTCAGAAGCTGTTAAAATATGCTAAAGCATTAAAAAAAGTTAATATTTAAAAAATACCCTATAAGGAGTTAAGGCTTCAGAATTCATAAAACTGAATTCCTGTTTTCTCCAGGAAAACAGTGAGCAGGTTGCTGTGTGTTGCTTAATTGCCATCTGGGGTTAAACCATGACACCAGCACACCAATCTAATATAGCCTAAGTATTGACAGAAATTTCCCAGTCTACCTTTATTTAGAGAACCTAAAGGTGATAGTTAACCCTTTGGTTTGTACAATGTAACTCACTGATTTCTAAAATACATTTATTTGGCAGGCTGTTTAAAAATGATACTGATTATTCTTAAATACGACCAGTAAGTATTTGTATAAAAATACTTTGTAGCTGATTGCAAAGTTTCAGCACACTCAGTGCAGCAGGGGGAGATTGCTTGTCTGTTCAGATGGAATAATACAAATATTGTAGAAGCCTTACAGAGTGCATTAGTCTGCAAACATCAATCTCTGTCTGTTTGGAAGCTTAGTTAGGTGAGACACGAAACTTGTAACAAGCATACAAGTATTTTAATTGTTGTTCAAAGTTTGCCACCTTAACTGTTTTGAGATTGTCTAAATAAAGTTAATTAGTCAGTGCTGAAAAGTAGCTACTTTGAAAGCTGAGCTTGGAAATGTGAATTGGCACCAAATAAAAGGGTGCCCGTAAGACATTTGAAATGTGGTAGCTGCATCATCGTACAGTCCTGAGCTGTTTGAGTATAAATATTCATCTAGCTGTAGCAGGAAACATTCAGTCTTGGCTGACTTGCACTGGTTGAATTCATCCAGTACTGAAGTCTATGCTGCTTAAAAGAAAATGTTATTGGCACTCAAGTTACTTAAATTAGGTAGGATCGCTTGTTAGGCTGCAGCATAGACTTGTTCAGCAGCATGAATGAAGAGAATGCAGTATGTAGAAATGATCTCAGCAATTTTATTTAGAAATTGTTATATGGACAACAAGATTATACTAATATTGTCAATATTTTGTCTGTTCTGTGAGTAAATAAGTGTCAGACTGAATAAGGAGTACCTTGCAATCTTTACGTTCAGCAGTAGCTCGCCACAAACAATTAACCAAAAAATTAGAAGGAACAGAAAAATGTTTATGAACTTAACCTTCTGTTTCCCCCTCTCAAACGAGCAAAGAGAGTTAAAACACATTTATACAGCTTCGCTTAGTTCATACAGTTAATCTTCTAGAGGTCATTTTGCATTCCTGTAACATATTTAAGCCAAACTTTCTCAATTCAGTGAAATATCCAGATTTACTTACATGCACATTTTTATCTATTCAAAATGGCTTTCATTGAATAGTGCAGCAGTTCTGGAGTTAGCTTACAGACACACAAAAAGAAGTGCACCTAAATCTGATTTTCAAAAAAAAGCTACCAGGAATACTGAAAGGTGTAGAAAGCCTAAAGCAATTGATATGACACATGGACCACTGAAGATAAGTAAACTAGATACAGAGAAATGGGTTATGCCATTTGGTATATAGTAGAATTTTGAAGGCATGTTATAAGCTTATGATGTGTCTTTTTCCCTTTCTCTTTCGAAAACACATTAAACCTTAACCAGTGACCATGTATGCAGGCAAATGCACAAAGTTGTTCTGGTTTTAAAAACTGTTGTGCTATACTAGATGTGACTACCTTGTTTAGCAGTATCATATTATGAGTAAGAATAGATAAATGCTGGAAACAATTATAGGACCTTTTTATTATTGTGACTGTATCTTGTGAAAGTCTTTTAGAAGTACAGCCCTGATAAACATTTAGACCATCCACAGGTATTTCAGTCTGTATTGGATCTCTGTCTACCTCCTGCCTCTGATGTCCTTTTGTCAGAGGTAACCTTAGGCACTGTATAACGGACCCTGCTTCAGAGTATTATCCTTCTCCTATAGAAAACAGTAAACCATACTTTGTAATAGGTTTCTGATCTTTGATTTGAAAGGGATTGTCACATCCAAATACTAATTTTAGATCAAATAACTTATAAAAGTGGAAGGAAAGGGAAAAGTGAGAATGATAGACTGATCTTGTGCTTTACAGGATATTACTCCTTTTCAACAGTGGCTGTGGTAATGCAACAGGAAAAACAAGGTGATATAACAGTTTCAGTGCTATCAATGGGCCATAAGGTGCAGGCTTGCCTGTCCAGGCCAGATGACACAGAATTCTGCTTACGTTTTGGCTGAAACCAATTTCATTCCTCATACAGAAAACGGAAAAAAATGCAGGGGAAGTTCATCTGTCAAAGTTGGGTGCATGATACTTGTAGGCTATTCTGGTTTTCTTCCCCTTTGCTCCCACACAAACCACAGAAGCCTGTCCTCTTTCTATGACTAGTTCACTACAGGGTCTTTTGTTTTGTAATTACTTAACTACTCCATAGAGTATAACTGGTCAGCCGCAGAACTAGCTTAGTCACCATCTGTCAAGATGCGCCTAAATAAAATAAATCTCTCAAATATCCAAACAGTGACAAATCATTTTTTTAAAATCGCATTTGAGAATGTGTCTTAATACTGAGTACACAAAGGTGGTGAGGAGGCAGGGGATTATTTACAAGAGCAGTTTCCTCATTAGGAATTAGAGAAACTAGGGAAAACCATGCGTGATGTATTATAGAGTAAGCCTGCAGCACTAACAAAGAGAAACTATAGAATATCATTAGTACAGTTAGGTAGAAGATACTCAGTAATTCAAGGACATAGGTTGGAGCACAGGAGTTTTGTAAATAGTACTTTCATATTGAAAAACATAAATACTTTAGCAGTGAGCGAACTATTGTCTCTTTCAAAACATGTACTCTTGATATCTGGTCAAAACTACCAGCTAAAATTCTAAAGGACTCCATGAGTTGGCTGACTAAGACTTAACCTTTACAACATATTGCAATGTTGATATTATTTTACTTGCTGAGCACAGTTTTCATTAATACTTTTCATCACTTGTTTATTGCATTTTTCCTAACATGGATTTTATAAAATACTAATTGAAAATATAGTATAACAACCAAATGAACAGTTCTTAATCTGAAACTTGCTTTTAAAGCCAAAGAACCAGAATATTAGTGCATTTGTTACTGGGAAGTGGAATAAGTTGCTTCAGATGGATTTGGTGTCTTATGATCTGATACAAGCACTGTAGAGATAATCATTTATCCATTTCTTGTTGAAAAAGACCGAAGTCATGTGATGTTGAACCTTAGACAAATAGATATTGTTACCTCAACACCACACTTTGAGGATGTTATGATGATTAATTCATACCAGTCTACAGTTCCAACTGCTTTTTATAGTAAAAGGTTGATTTGAATTTAGAAAAGGGCTAAATTGCCATTTTAATCAAAGGAAATATGCCAGCAGCCCTAATAATTTGCTCCTGGAAATGTAGGCCTAGGTTGGGCTCTGGCCCTGCTTTACCATTCCTTTCTTGTGGATAATGTGCAAGTAAAAACTGGTTTCCAAAGATAAATGGCCAAAGGTCAATGGTCCTGAGAGTGCACCATCGAATTCAGTGACAGTTTTAAGATGAAGTGTTGTGTTCTACTTTTTTGAGAGTATCTTTGAGGTAATAACTCAACTACAGTGGCAAAAAATGTTTGGGGTTAGTGTTTAAAAGAAAAGCATATATTTGAGGCTTTTGTCCTGTGCTACAAACCCCTTTTGTAACCGTCCCAGATTGTGAAGTCAATTGATCACTCTTTTGTATCCAGGCACCGAAAAGCCACCGTCTCTAACAAAAAGACAGGAAAGCTTCTTCCAGAGGCTTTGAGTTACTCAGACATGTCGTTTATAAACATTAAGCCTTATTTAGTGGGTCCACAAGTTCAAGCTTTTGAGAAAGCTTCCAAATTGCTACCCTGCCTAACTCATGAAAAGGCTTCTTATAATCTGGAATAGATAAGACAGCTGCAAGAAGTGCAGCACAGTGCCTTCTGGCAAGGGAAAGGGTTTTATTCCAGATAATGTACTGTGCGGAAACTGCCAGAGATCTGGCTCGCCCTCAATCAGGAAGTATCTCGATCAAGATAACATCATGATAGTCAGTCTCTCAGCCTTCAAGGGGATGGTTGCTAGCTATCTAGTGTTGCTATTGCACATGTTTACAAGAAGTAACTTCCAAGAGCTGCAAATATTTCAGTTTAGCTCTCTGGGAGCCATAGTATGACTGTTACTTGCTGCTCTTTTCCTTTCATTGCAGAGGCATGGAAATTTAAATTAATTAGACTACTGACTTTGACAGCAATGTGTTAAGAGAATACTCAGACAGAAATGAGAGGTGCTGGAGAGGTTGTTTACTAGGAGAAACTATCTTTTAGTGGTGTTGTGTTTACAACCTTAAATGTAAATTCAGGGAAGTTAGTCATATTTTTTTCCTCGGTGGGAGACCTTTAATATTAACTTCAACTTCTTCTCACTTTCTCTAATCTTTAATTGTTTGGCTCAGCTGTGAGCTTTTTGAGAACTCTCCTACAACAAGCTAGACAAAGGAGTTGCTAGACTGAGTCCTGCTTATTGATCCTGAAGATTTTGATGAAAATATTGGTAGAAAGCTAGAATGGTAAATAAATTCACATATAAGCCCACACACTCTCAGCTCCTGTCTAATGAAATAAAGTTTTGGATAACACATGGAATGTAAGTGTGGAGATGGCTTGTTAGAAGCAGCATTTATTTCAGGTGTCAGTGATACATGTATGTGAAGGCTTTAGAATAGTAAGAAGCAAATGTCTTCAGCTGATATGTTAGCTCTAAAGGTATAAAAAGAACTCTCAATAATTAGAGGTGGTGAAAGATGAGTGTTCTGGAAAATTAATTTGTTTTATATTAAAATTCTTGTCTTCTACTGAAAGAGTTTGTTTTGGTGCTGATTCAGGTAAACATGCATTCCTGTTGTAAAAGCCATAGTAAGCTCTTGATGAGAAGATTGGCTCACTTTGCTTAAATGCGTATATCACCTTTATCAGGAACACCAGCATAGTATCAGTAAACTCAGATGAGTCACAAAAGCCTGACTGTCAATGTTGTATTATTAATCAGAAAAAATTAACTGTTACTTAAGTTTTGGTGGTTTTTATCCAAGTTGCTCAGTATATTGGAAACTTATCCAGGTGTGATCTAAAATAGACAATATGGTTTTGCACAATTTCTGCTGCAGTTTCTAATGCTCTTTGGCAGGTCTTAACCAAAACCTCCTTAAGGCCCCTGTCATTCAGGTTGCTTGTACCATTGCAACAGTATTATTGTCATGGGGGAACTTCTAATAGTTGCACTGTGATTAAAAATGCACATAAGGTAAGGAAATGTTGGAGAGGGGGAGAGAGAATTTAGATGAGAACTGAAACAACAAAAAAGATATTTTTACTCTTTTGCTTCACTTAACACTTTAGTCATTGTGTGAAACAAATTACTTTTCTGTCCACTTACACTTGAGGGCAGGAGAGATTGGCTGGATGTACTAAATGAAAAACTTCTGTAGTATATAGTAAAAGTATGTAAGTGGTTTTTTTGTGTTATGTGCATTTATAATATGTAGAGTTCTTTATACAGATATAATGATAGCATGAAGAAGAATGAAAAAAGCACTTCAAAAGCTCCCTTTAAAAAGGAGAGAAACAGAAATTGCAAGCAATTAGAACTGGAAACAAACAGTTAGTAATGTCTTGCTGCATTTGAAAGTGCTTAATACTGAATGGTGAATTTTACCATTCCATTAACTGCAGAATAAGCATAATTTAGACAATTGTTCCAGTAGATGAATTTGTATTTGTGATGCATGATGTAGGCATTGAACAGGATGGTATCACTTTGAATCTTCTCTACCTTGAATCACCTTTACCAGGCAACCCTACCTTGACATTACTTATTTATTCATTTTGCTGATAGAGTATTTGAGAGAACAGTGGAATGAGAAAGGTAGTGAAGAGCTGATATCTAAACAGAAGCAGTGTTGTGTGCGATGTGTGCTGTGTAATAGCCACTACCCAAGTCTTGTGGTGTTTAGATTAAAATGTTAGAAGATTTTTTTTTAGCTCACAGAAGTCTATTAATGGATGATTGGCAGAATATATTTCAATAGCAAAACAATTCCAAAGACTTTTTTAATAAGAACATAGTAGAAGATAGTGAAAATTCTCCAGGTTTTTAGACCATTTGAAAAGCATAAAACCAACATTAAAAGTACACTCAGTACTAAAAGCAATCTGGCAAGAAAAATAAGACCTTCTGTACAAATTTTGAGGTTGCTCTGGAAGTACTAGCTCAGCAAATAACCCATAATATGATTGGTTTTTTACAAGATCAAGGAAATTAAGCTGTCAAGCTATTAGAGTAGCACATATTGAAGGTATAAAACAGGTACAATAGCCAATATTAATATGTTGTCTTACATCAAAACAAAAATGTGGTGAATATAAAACTTTTTAATGTTGACACATCCAAGCCTTTTCATCCTTCAGTAAGTATTGTTTCCTGTGTTCCATTAATCATTTCACTTCTACAGCATTTAAAACGTTATTGTTCTCTTTTGAATGAAGGGGTTGTTTTGGGTTTGGTTTTTTTAGAAAAAGGAGTTAACTGATGTTCATGTAATTGCAAGTGTCAGTCATAGTATCATGTGTATCTAATGCATTTTGAACCCAGAAAACAGTTTTAAAGTTCAAGATTTCATTCTCCTTTGCCTTTTTTTCTGCCACAGTAATGCTGTGTGTAGCTGAATACCATAGAAAGAGTTCAGCATTTGTTCACTGTTGGATTCACAGTTTCTTAAAATACAGCAAAGCCTCCTGTTATTGGACAAGTAATAAGCTGTGATAAATAACTAGTCTATCACAAATGAAGGAAAAAATTAATATTGTGAATTATTAATACAATTAAGAGATATTAATAATTTGTAAATTTCAGTACAGAAAAAATTTGAAGGGAAGCTTGTAAGGAGGGAATAACTGCACTTTCATCCTAAGCTTTACAATGACACTTTCCTTGGTTTTTTAAGAAAAAAAAATGGTCTAGTCCATTTTTTCTAGCTTTCATCTTTCGTTCTGGAAAGTCTTGGTTGCTCAAGTTTTAAGGGATACCCCTGATGGGTACTGAGAAAGTTTGTTGGTCTTTTAATAAGCTCCGATTATGTGTCCTCTTAACTACCTGTATGCGTATGTTAAAAGTAATCACAAGTGTAGATTGCAAAGGCTGGTGGTGGATCTAGGAGACAGACACACTTGTGGGCAGAAGGAAATACAGATTGGGGAACAAAGTGCAGGTAGCTGAAAAGATTACTTTTAGAATTATCACATGTACTTCCAATATTTTGTCAGGAAAAATCAAGGCTTGTTAAAAGCTTATGGCTGTATCTTTGCTTTTTCTGACATGGTGCACATACTTTTGTTGTCTTTGCTTTTTTTTTCTTGTGGTTTGTTTTGGTTATATTAAGTCTTTTATTTAACAAAATATTATTTCATAGTAGCTATTCCTGAAGTGGCAATTTTATTTATGATGTGAAAGTCAAATATACTTTTTTAGTCTGATAAAAAGTCTGTACAGCATACTGCCAACAGGAAGACCAGCTGCCAGATGAATTTTCTGCGTCTTTTTGCCTCTTCTGGGTAAATCAGAGATGTTCTATGACCAGCGGAGAAGTGTGAAAAGATTTAATCTCTAGTTCAATGAACAATTCTTCAGTCTTGAAATGGCATTCTCAAATTTAAGCGAGGATCTTGTGAAGTGTGGGGTTTTATATAAAATTCATCCAATAAATTACTTCAAATTAGGAATCCAGAGAATTGTGCCAACAGTAAAGGAAGCAATCAGAATGCAAGTTTTAAAAGCAAAAAAGGCTATTTTGTGTTTCTCTCAAAAGTATCCCTCTCTCCTTATGGAGATTAATCTCGAAGAAACATGGGGCTTTGCCACTTCAGAATGCTGAAGAAATAAACTGCGGTCTAGCCAGTGACTATCATGTAACGCTACCATGTATGCATGGAAATTGCAAGAACATAACTAGAAATATGAAATAGCATGAATGTGCTAGAGGAAAAACACAAAAATCCTCTATGCCTATACATTTTGATTTGCAGTAGGCTGATTCACTTAGATTTGTTCAATCCTGTGGTAATCCTCTTCAATCCTATGGTAATCCTAGAGACTTTCCCTGTCAGCACTATGGAAGAATGATTTGCTTAAAGTTAACGATTCAACATGATCTGGTTTGAATGAATGTTTGTTTTTTAAGCCATCTTGGTTATACTGCCTTCATGATTCCTGTTCGAAGTTCGGTTTGAAAGGCAAATCTTAGCATCAATGGATTTGTTGCTGGCCTTTGACAGGAGCAAAAGGAAGAGTAAGAAAATATCTTACTTGTGGACATCTTACTCGTTCTCAAATGGAAACGCAAAGGTCACTTCTGAGATGCTAAATCAAAGCCAATACTAGATGTCAGGAAGTACAAGGAGTAAGTGGAGCCATAGTTCAAGCTGCTTGCCCTGTGCATTAACCAGCAGTGATTCTGAACCTGGTTTCCTAAAAGGCTACGTGCACTGCCTGTCTTCTCACCGTCACTAAGAATTTGTGAACCAATAGCTTCAAAAGCATTTGTCTCAAGGTTAGAGGTTTTGAGATATTCAGTTTCCAGAATTCAATGAAAACAGTGGCAAGAGAATTCCAAAAAACATCTATGGCAGGGGGAGGGGGATTTGTATGCTGTTTGAAAGATGCTAGCTCACTGGACAGTACAAATACACCAGCTAGAAAATCCGCTCCTGTCTAACCATGGTATGTGCTTTATCTCTCATTCAATGGGCCTTTTGTGAAAGGGATATGGGAATTTGTATGCCTGATGGAAGAGATTTAGTTAGTAATAAAAACAAATCTATAGGGAGACAACTAGTTTTGCTGTCCAGAAAGAACATGTATAAACACTTAGTGAATTGGAACACTCTGGAAAATCCTATTTAGATGTTTCCTAAATAGAATAGTAGTGTCATAATATCAATAGGAAGGAACTTCAAGAGGTCATCTAGTCAAAATACCTGCCCTAAATAAGTCTAATTAGGTCAGGTTGCTCATGGTTATGTTCAATCAAGTCTTGAACACATTTAAGGGCAGAGATCGCACAACCTCTTTGTGTAACCTGTTCCAGTATTTAAGACCAGGGTCAGCGCTCTCAGTGTCTCTTTGAATGTTGTGTTCTTCAATCCCCTGACTAATTTGGTGGCCTACAATTGGATCCAGTACTGTGTGTCAGTACCTATCTTTTACTGGGGAGCTTGAGACAGCCTTATTGAGGCTGAGGAAAGGAAAGTAGGCTGCATTGTTAATAATACAGTCCAGTCTTTGGCTGGACTCTCTTGCTGCAAGGGCACACTGCTGGCCTGTGTTTGACTTGCCTGCTATGGACCCAGGTCATTTTTCTTCATTAAGATGCTGTGTGTTAGGGTGCAGTTTTATTGCAACAAGAAATCTCAAGATGAAAAAACTCATGTTGTTCTTACACGGAAAATTCAGGAAATAACAAATGCTAGTCAGTTTTGGGGCTTTTCCTGTTTAATTTGATTTTGTAGTTCTTCTTTTCAATTTTACACATTTGACTTGTTTTAATTAATTTTTTGATAAATTTCATCCTATCAACTTAGTGGTAGAACATACTTTGTATTCTAGAAACACCATCCGCAGGCATGCGAGATACACTTGTATTTTTTTATTTTCTCCCACCTCCCCCCAACCCAGTGTGGCTTTAAGAACAGTATTATATGTTTAGTTTTAGATCATAGAAGCAGTAAATTACTTTTAAATTCATGCTGGACACTAGTTTGTTATTTAACCTTAAAAATGCATACTTTATTTGCTTTAGAAGATCAGAAAATACTTCCAATGAAATCATGTTCTGTGACTGATTATTCTTTCTCATTATTTTTACCTATTCATTAAAATCACCAGCTGGGTAGCTTCTTTAATTTACTTCTGAATCTCTTTGGAAGCTTCTTCTAACAGTAATACTTTACCTCATGCATACATAAAACCAAATGCTGACCAGAGAGCAGCTTATGGCTGACAGTGTCAGCCTTATGTGCGGCACCTGCCTCACCTTTTTCATATGCTGTAAACAACAAGGTGAGAAATAAGCGCACTACAGAGCATTTGAAACACAAAAGGAATCCCAATGTAGTTGCATTGCAGATAATTCAGTCTGGAGAAAAATGAAGCTGCTAAATATGTAAGTAAAACCAATGAAAGGAGTGTTTTTATTTAGTCTCCAGCTGCATTTTCCACAGTAATAACCAAGTTAGCTTAGTGCGTCTTTTAATCCTGATCTATATATAGAGGTAGAAGGCTAATTAGCATTCAGCTTTCTTGTAACAAAGGTTACTGGTATTTAGATATAATTCTGTTGGTATTACTCAAGGTTTTTCCAAACACTGAAACTCTTCCTGAATCATAAAAATGAACGTTTGGATGAGGCTGACATGTTTTTCTAAGTTCCCTGCATAGACACAGAACCTATATATTGGATTTCAAGAGAGATTGTATAGTGTGTTGACATCCTCTCTTCTGTTGCTTCAGTTCTTCCCCTTTTGGGCCTCCCTGATAGTGTGATTTTATTTTTCTTTCTTATTTTTTCCTTGCAAATAGTCTGTCTCTGTGTCCTCCAACAGAAGATAAGGAGAAGAGTTGACCCACTGTTCTCACTATGCTTTATATATTGGGAATCTATGATCAGTCTAGAAAGCAAGTATTTGATGGGAAAAAAAACCACAATCCCACAGAATAAACAACTCACCCAACAGGTTTCTTTTAACCTTTTGCTGTAAGTCTTGCATTTTGACCTTTGTGAACTTCTAAAAGCTTCTTCCTATGTTGATTGGCTTTTATGTTTAGGTAGTGTTGAATGTTCTCCAAGGAATACCACATACCTTACATGAAACAAATGTCTGCTCTCTGTTGGTCAAAACCTGTCTAAAAAAAAAAGGAGCTTGTACATATTTTTCTGCATATCGTAGTAGACAGTCAGCAAGCTATGAATATTCAAAGCTGATTTAATCCTTGTTGACCTTCTTTGAGTGTAGAGATAACCAGTAATACTTTCTAGGCTGGTGCAAGTGTTAGCCTGTTGAATTTGAAACTTCTTGTTTGAACAAATGCTGGTTCCATTTCAGAATGCTCATTTGCAAACTTTAACTCCCTGATTAAAAAGTGCACCGTGTGTGTAGCATGGACTTGCCTCTGTTGACATCTTGCCTAATTTTTTTGACCTCTGAGTTGTAAAGTAACTTTTGCTATTTGTAATTATTTTAGTTGCTTTGTTTATTGGTCTTGGTGGTGGCTTCAAAATGCTCTTTCATTCTTCTGGGAAGACAATGCTTTATCGGACAATGGAAGTCCTATCTTTGCATTCTTTTTGTGATAAGAATACATGCTCCGTTTTTGCTGTTTGCAAGAAACTTGACAAATGTTGACACAGAGGCTAATTTCTTTAAAGAGATCTCAATATTTCAGGCTACAAATGATGGCCATGTTTAAGGAAGTCAAATAGTTTGGCTCCAAACCCATGTATTTCACAGTGCTCTACAGCATAGGTTAGCTATGCCTCAAGCCTATGCCTTCCAGGCTATGTTTTTAATATATGACATCTGACAAATTTTGAACTGTTTAACTTTTGATATATATATATACACATATTAGTCTTTATAGGAAACTTTTTATTTTTGAAGGAACCTTTTCCACTCTCCATAAAATGAATATTTGCTTATTCTAATAATAATTTATCAGAAAAAATCCCAACTCTTTTTTTTTTTTCTTTTAATGTGTTGCAGACAAAAGAACAGTTTTATCCAGTCATGGCAGTATGTAATCTCCCCCAGGTTCTTGTGTCTTCTGTCCATGAAGTACTATGTCTCAATATACTTTTGGCTGGGGGAGGGGCAGGGTGGATAAGATGTGCATGTTCATTTTCCATACACAGGTAAAAACTTTGTCTAAAGTTAATTATAGTAAGATTCTTAGGTCCAGGTTCTTCCTTACACGTATCTTCTTTCTTACTATGAACTTGTTCCTTATATGTATGTATACATCATGAACAGTTGTTTCAGATGTGTGTTTTGGATTTAATTCCATATCAGAATCATAGCTCAGGTTTCCAGTATAATAGGAGTAACATCAAATTCAGCAGTGCATTTGCTTGTCAAAAGAGAACAGGAAATTGACCTATCCAGAAGCCCAACTCTGAATATGATTGCCCACAACCTACCGTGGTGTTTGTTGCAGATGACATTTATAAATATACTGTATCCAACAGCATGTTGTTTACAATGGATGACTGGTACTTGCAACACATCAGATGAAATCACTGAATTGCCATTTTGTGTGCTATCTCACAATTGTTTTTATGGTTTAGAAATACTGTGCACACTAAGTACTCTAGCAGTTAGGTTGGTTAAACGGCAAGCATGGCACTTCTGTTGGGTCCTATTTTGAATTAATAAAGCTTGTCAGAATAACTGGATTTATTGTCAGTGTCTACCTTGTATTTAGAGTCTTTTTTAATTAAAATGAGCTGCTCCCTATTTATACTTTCACATTCTAAGTAGTAAATAAGCATATGTACAGTTGCAGTTCGGCAGCCTTAAGTTCACACACAATTTATGACCTCAAAGTAGAAAAGTAGGTATTTTCTTGATGCTTCCCTGTCTTTGTACCTCTTCATAAAATCTTTCCTACTAAGAAGTTTAACGGTTTTTTTTCCACCAGAGGCTGAAATTTTACTAGCACTAACTGTGCTGGCTCATCATACTAGAAAGATGTTGATGGTAACTTTAGCGTGACTACACAATGACTGCATCAAATATTTTTCCCATTTAGAAAGGGAAAAACCTGAACTCCTCCTGTATGAGATTCTATAGTTATTGTAAGCTCCAGTCTGCAGCATGGGCTGTTGCAGGAAGAAGGTGGATGCTCAGGAAAAATTTCTTCTGTGCCAAATACTAGGTGAGGCCTCAGACTGGTGGGCTTCTGTTGTCACCTATCCTTTAACCATTTCTTTTTAAATACAGAGATCCATTTTGACTAGAATGCTTAGGCAGGCAGTGAGTGTAAACTGTAAAGACCAAGAATATCTAGAAGTTAATTGAAGAAAACTGAAAACAGATATTTGTATCCCTAGTAGTCTGCTTTTCATAGCTTATACCCAATTCTACAAACACAAGTGATGTTGCATATGTAAATAGTTAAAATTAGGTCCTGTCTAGTCAACTTACCAGGCATATGTTAGTAATAAAGCTAGTTAAAACTCCTTCTGCATCCCTGTTAGATCTTCCCATCATGTGACTTTTTTTTTTCTAGCACTCACATTCTATAGCCTCTCACTGCTGTTAAATTTCTGTTTGCATCACTGGTGATACCACATTAAGGAGTACAGGTTCCCAAGTCAGGAAAGCATTTATTTATATGCAGTCTATTTAGCTGTCATTTCCTCACTGAAACCTCTAATTTGAATAAACATGTTTGGAAATGTATTTAAGAGGTATTTTAAGATTTCTCCATACATCTGCCTAAATCTATAAATTCTTCCTTCAGTATGAAAATGGTCCTGGGAGCAAAACCAGCTTTTATCCATTGGATGGATGAGGTGACCACACTGATGCTTTTGATGATGGTGGTGGCTAATGTGCAGCTGTTACATTGATGTGTGCAACCCCTGACAAAATGGACAAGGTCCCTGAGTGTTTGCTGATTTCTTTCCAAGAGACTTGAAACAGTATTTCACCTCCGAGTTCTTTTCCCTCCATTTAAGAGGATAGAGTACTCTCTTAAGCTTCTGAAAAGCAGCATATTCTCCAACCTTTCTCATTGCAGCAGAGAAATGTTCAGATAGTATAATGAGCATGTGCTAGTGTATGCCTGGAACATACCAGCCTTATATTCCTCACTGGTGGTAGGTGGCAGCTAAGCTCCAAGCCAGGTTTGACATGTCAGATTTGACCTCTGTCACATATATTCTCTTTTCTGGCAGGACTGTTGCTCATCCTTTAATGTTATGTTCCCAAAAGCTTTTTAGAATATAGGAATTGCAATGAAAACCCGGTGTTAATGAAGTCCAGTAACTTATTTCTCATAAGAATGAGGTATTTCACACTCAGTAGTTTTATTGTTACTGTTACATAATTTTCCCCACTAAAACATTTTGTGTTAGCACCAGTGTAAGTGTTTCTAGGACACAAACACATGAAGAGCTTGAGAAGCATTTTAGATAGTTTGCAATATTTAGAAGCAGCAGTATTGAAAAATGAGTAGACCGACATTCTCAGTATTGCATTTTTTCCTTTGGTCAATTTAAATGAAAACTTCACAGCGATTTTACATTTTTTTAATTTAATCTACTCATCAGTTTTATTGAAAGTAATATAAAGTGACACTTAATTCTATCATATTTGGCTAATCTGTAACTCAGCTGTCATGCAGCCAGAGAGATTCTTTAGGGTGTTCAGCTGTCATATGTAATTTATAATACAGTTTTGTTGCATGAGAGAGAAAAAAGTAAAGCTGAAAATATTTTGTTTTCTTTGGAAGGGAGGGAACTGATACTAGTTCTTTTAAGACTGAATTTCCATATATTTGCTTTGATAATACTGACCTCGGACTCTTATAACAAAAACAAAGATTCAAATAATCAACAAAATTAATCCAAAATAATCCTCTCAAATTGTATGCCTGTAATATGCTCTTTATTATGAAGAAGAGGAGGTCAGAAACAGCAGAAGAGATCAGATGATAGCAAAGTAACAACTTGCCCAATGCAAATAATTTTAAACACAGTAATTAATTGGTGTAATTCACGGAAAGTTCTAACTCCTTTAGCAGCTTTCTTACTAGGTGTTCCCAGGTGTCCCTTCCAATACTGGGTACTCAAAATATTGAACTAAACAGTGTAATTTACAACCAAATGAAATGAATCTCAGTGGAATAAATCAAATATGTCACCCATGAAGGGTAAATATCTTTTATTTTTCTCAACTATTACTCCATCCTAGATTGCTTCCTTTTCATTCTTTTGAAGTAGCAGATGCTACTTCTGAATATGATACACTAAACATTTCAATATTTTTAAAGCATTTTAAGACTATGTTGGATAAGGGGAACTTTAAAAACTACTCCTATTTCCATATGAGCCAACCAGTAAAAATAACTATTATTTTGAAACTTTAAAAAATTGTCTCAATGAGTTTTCAGCACAAATAAACCATGTAATGATAATATATTTCAACTTATTTGTCATGATTTTAACACTTTATCCAAGCTCAAAAACATCGAAGTAGAGTAGTACCCCTTTTATTTGATCGTTGTGGTTCAGCAACTGACTCACTGCTGTTGCTGAATTGCTGCCTAAATGGTGAATGAGGTTTAAAAAGAAAAGCTTGCAGCTTAACCCCTGTAAAGCTTTTGTTGCTAAACAAGTGATATATACATTAACTAACCTTTACTTCTTAAGAACTTAAGCAATATGCGGTTGTCTCATTTTTAAAATATTTTTTTCTGTCCTTCAAAACTGGAACTTGCAGATACACGGGAGAGAAACTTAACTTTGATTAACATTGGTTGCGGCTTTTCCTGCTTCTTGTCTCTTAGTAAATCCCATGCATCCAGCTTTAATTGCTTTCCTGGTGTTTTTTTTGGGAGCCATTTCATAGCACTTGCATTATGGTCTGGCTGTTTGGAGATGGGCATAATTTGAAAATAGTAATTTTTTACTTCTCAAAGTTCTAACAGCCCTTTCTGTTAATTTATCTAAAAGGGGTGAACACTACTGCCCTAAAAGAAACAATGTTGTAGAGGAATGTGTTCTGCCCAGACATTCACTGTTTTCTGAGGCACTTGGAAGAAAAACAACTTTGACTTTAGGTTGCTATATTATTGCTCATAATGCCCTATCAAGCCCCTGGGGTACTTCTAGATTGCATAATTTGTACCAGCTAGAATAGGACAAGCATAAGTTATAAATCAAAATAAAAATATTAACTAAGAAACTACCTTTGACCTGTCCTTCAAAGCATTCTTGATAAGCAAGATTAGTTGTACTGAGGTGACTTTGCATGCTGTGTTCCTGAAATGACAGTCATTGTTAGTGTCTGAGTGATGGATGCTCACCTGATGCTCTACAGAGTGCTCTAAAAGATGTTTGCCTGTTAATGTAAAAAATAAACAAATAATCCAACCAAAACAAACAAAAAATATAATAAATTAAGTATAGTATCTTGTTTTTAGAGAAGGAAAAATAAATAGGATAGCTGTGATTTATCGGTGTTTCCATAGGAAAGTCTGAAAGAACTTCTGTGTTACTGCAGTTAGATTTTTTTTTTAGAAGTTGTGTTTGCATCATTATCCAGTGGAAATGATTTACTCTTTAGATCATTAATTGCACATGGCAGTTTGGTTTCAGTTGTTGATCTCAAATGTAGAGAGGGAAAAAATGTTGGGATTTCAGACAGCACTATTCCATTAAGTTGTATTTATGGCAAATTTTATCAAGGAATTTAAGTTCCTACCTCCTGAAAGTATAGACTTCTGTGGTATTTCCACTGTAGACTGTAAAAGAAATGTTTACTACTGCTCAGTGTTAAACCAAGATTCCAGTTTGTATCTTTGTTCATGTGGTTATTTTTTTGCTTTTAGACTATTTATAACCTGTTAAGTCCTATGTATGAGCACTTTAGTCCTTCTAAGTGCTGGGAGAAGAATCACTTTTAACCAGCAAGATTCATTTTCAGCCTTGTGTTGGATGCACTTTACACTATTTAGTCAAATTATAATGAACCCTAATTAAAGAAGTATGATACCTAGCAAATAATACTTTGCAGATTGCAACACTAGATACAGCTAAATAATCTCTATAGAAGACAGAGTTCAATTATCAGTTATTCCAAATTCATTCAAGAATCAGTTGTTCCAAAATTATAGTAGTAGTTCTCTCCTGCCACTAAACATACTGCAAAAAACAGCTGTGCTTTATAATTTGTAAGCATTGTAAGCACGTTACTATGGTACATTGTATGGAATCCGTTGCAAGAAATTTATGAACATTAATATGGCTTTAAGATACTTATTCTTCCAAATCTGCGTATTCCTCCTCAGTGAAAGCAAAGAAGCCATCAAAAATTACCACAAAAATACAAGCCTACTTTAGACTCTAGGCAATTTGTTACTTCCAACAAGCACCCATCTACACCTTTCTTTCGTTGCTGTACTTTCTTAACCCACGGTAGTTATACATCCTACTGTTCTCCCATTGTGCATATTTAAGGTGATCAGTGTACATGTCTGTTTGGAAAACAATGTTCCTTAAAGTTCCTTTCTCAGTTCACAAACAATTTCCTGCTGAAATGTCTTTATTTTGATGTCTTGATGTTGACTGGTCACCACAAACTAGGTTTCCAATAAATTTTCTGTAATTCAAGCCATGTATGTGGAAACCTTAAAGTAGGGCATGGTAAGACTGACCAAGCCATGCATATTGCATTTAATTCTGCAAGTCTGTTCTTAGAATTGCTAGCTATTTTTGTCTTAAAGATAAACAAGATACTGCAGAGTTATGGCTGGGAGAATCTTGATGAGGATTGAAAAGTGTGTTTTCTCAAAGGGACAGTAAAATTTTAAGTTGCACTTTCCTAAAGTTTGTCAGAACTCTGAATCTGTTTTCTATGAGTGCCCTAGCACTCACTTTAAGGAACATTGTTTTCCTAGTGTTTTCAAATACGCTAGAGTGTATTTAGCTTGGGTGATCTATCTTCTCTTAAAACTTTTACGTTCTTGTAGATATGAGTCAATGAAGCAGAAATTATGGTAACTTCTAGTTCATTGTCACTACCAACAGAATAAGGAAGCCTTTTCATTCTCTTGATGTATGTCTCAATTACTGTTTACATATTTTGTATACGGAGGAATAATTACATCAGGCTTCAACTCCGAATACCTTGTCACATGTTAATTAGGACAGTTACTTTACTGTAGTATGATTATACAGCTCTTTGCATGTTTGTTAAATGGAAAATAAAGGCAGGATATTTTTGTCAAGTTGAAATATTTGTGATGTTTTGCAGTCATATTTTTCATCAGGAATTAATTTTATGATCAAATTGTTTTGACGTGAGACATCTTGCTACATACTTAAAGGATGAATGTGAAAGTGAGCAAGCAATTTACACAGCTACTAAAAATTGGATGACTATGTTAACAAATAGGGTGAAAAATGAATTTGCAAAGGAGGTGAAGATTTGTAAGGAGATCCTTAGCTCGCTTTCAGTATCACAGCATCATGTTCTGTCACACTATAGAACAGCTAAACAAGAACAGGGTGAAGTTTTATTGGAAAAGAACTGCATCAGTTGAAGTTAAGTCTTTAAACTTTTCTTCCTAATTTTCTGCTACAGTGAACCTGTGATTTCTTGTTGGAATTGTCATGTGTGGGAGGAAAAACCCAACAACCAGTCTATCAAAAGCAAGAGTGTTAATTTAGCTTTATCAAAATCTTACTCTAATCTGATATTTAATCGTTACAAATTTGAATGCTGTTGGATAAAATAACACTTTGTGTTGTCTTAAGTTTTTCTGTAAATCCTTGCCATGGCTTTTCCTCCAAATACCTAACCTGAAATATTCTAGATTAAATGTCTTGTAGCTTTTGTACTTCCTTTGGTTATATATTTATTGCAAATTTAAATCTTGAAATAGTCTTCCATTGTTCTGATTAAGGTTGTGAACACTAAACTGGTTGTCAAATACCTGTGGATCTGATAAAGTTTCATTGGGAAGCAAGGATTTCATTTTGCAAACTTGAAAAAGTCATTTTTCCTCAAAGGATGGGTAAGTGCACAATGGGAGAGTAATGTGGAAAAGAACAGGTTGCGCTAAGGAATTTGAATTTTTTTAAAAGAAATTTAAGGTGGTCTCTCAGAACCGCCAGAAATAGACATCCAGGAAATGTATCAAAAATGTATTAAAAAATATGCAGGAAGATTAACAGCTATTTCACCATGATTTTTATGACCACAGATGCATAAAAGTTAAATCTCTACTAAACTTTTATTCACTATAGCTTGACTGCTAGTGCATGGAGTTTTTCCTTTGGAGGAAAGGAATGATAGTAGGCTCCATGAATCCTAGGTGTAAGATTCATTATAAAGGATCTGAAGTTCATAACTTGCCTTAGCATAATTTCTTTGTTCTTGTCAACATACCGGTTGTTTAGTTCATCTAAGTTATGATTCTATTTATTAAATTACAGATACGAATCATTCCAGTAACTTGTTACATGAACTGGCAGATGCAATTATTGGAGCAATGACTTGAACAAAGACTGGGAGAGATCTGTTTTCCTCAACAAATAAATGGAATTTCCTAGGAAAATTAGCTTCTCTAAGAAATGCAGTCACTGTCATTCTGTGGTATTTTTGCTTTCTACAAGAAAAAAGCTCAAACTCTATCTCTTACTGGCTTTCTGGTTTGTCACCAGATATTTTTTTTGGTGTTTTTTTATTTCTTTTTGAGGCATTTGTTTTCATAATGCCATCCTTTTTGTAAAGAAGGAATAAAGTTGCAGACATCAAATAGACAGACTGATTTGAACCATTGGTGTTTCACAGAATCATAGGGGTTGGAAGGGACCTCTGGAGATCATTGGGTCCAACACCCTTGCCAAAGCAGGTTCCCCAGGACATATCACTCAGATAGGCGTCCAGACGGGTCTTGAATATCTCCAGAGAAGACTCCACAACCGCCCTGGGCAGCCTGTCCCAGGGCTCTGTCACCCTCACTGTGGAAAAGTTCCTCCACCTGCGGAACTTCCTATGTTCTAACTTGAGGCCGTTGCCCCTTGTCCTGTCTCGACAGACTATTGAAAAGAGGCTGGCCATTTCCCTCTGTGTCCCACACTTAAGATATTTATAAATATTGATCAGATCCTCCCTCAGCCTTCTCTTCTGAAGGCTGAATAGCCTCAGTTCATTCAGCCTTCCCTTGTAGGGTGATTGAGCCAGTCCTTTAATCATCTTTGTAGTCCTCTGTTGGACTCCTTCCAGGAGATCCCTTTCTCTCTTATACCAGGGATCCCAGAACTGGACACAATACTCCAGGTGGGGCCTGACTAGAGCAGAGTAGAGGGGGAGGATCACCTCCTTTGACCTGCTGGCCACACTCCTGATGCACCCCACAAAAACTTTGAAAAACCTTCTGGTGAGTGTTTGGTCACTAATTATCCAAACTGAATTAAAGAGCTGATTTCCTTTTTGATGGAAAGGGGCAGTATTGTTACAATTTCCTATAGACACAGTATTTGGGTTTTTTCCTTCATGTTTGAAAAATATTTTGTTAAATAGGTATCATCCCAACTGTATGTTTCAAAGGCTTTGAAAATTCTGTAAGTATGCATTTCTGTGGATAATGTAGTTCATACTACATTTCAGTAAAAGTTTTATTTCAGTAAATGCTAAGGTTTTTTTAATTATACTTCTAAAATGTGAAGTGCCAGATTTTTATTGGTAGTTTGTTGAGACCTGGGAATTTGGTTGAATGCAGGGTGTTTCTTCAATAGAATCATAACAAATGAGTTTACAGGCACAACATATTTTGAAGAGCATTGCTGGCAAAAGTAAGTGGTGTGCTCTCATGTGGTTTCCATTAAAATAGCTATGTAATTTTCTAACTGTGCTTTACAGCTTTTGAAATAACTGCCAAAATCACAAATGGCCAAGTTTAGACTGTGCCTCTGATAACAGCAAAATGAAAGATTTCTGTGGAGTTATGGTATTGGTTCCAACGTCCTTTTATCTTGTGCTTTTGAGGATGTTTTGGAAAGCTGCTGCTATTTGCATTCCGATTTGGAGATAGAGTATAAAAATTAAATATACCATTTATTTTTAATGGGCAACACCTAGAACATTAGATCAGAGGGGAAATGTTCTCAGTCTAATTCAGTTCTTGCTTCTGAATTGAGGCTGAGAGGCGGTTGTACTGTTCAGTGGAGAGATGGTGCTTCGCTGTGGAGTTTAATATGGGATATGACGAATGTCACAAAGCCTGTGCTTCCATGTTTTAAAAGGTTTCAGAGTTACCTTTATGAGTTTCTTGCCCCAAATTTGATTTCAAAATATAGCTTATGCATAATTATTTAACTGGGGGAAAATGAAAAATAGAAAGTAGAGGCATCCTTGCTATGATTTCTTAGCAGTTGGTAAGAAGAATAGAGAGTTTTTTACCTTTTTGCATAATTATTATTATTGAAATACAATAAATACTATTTTGCTGAAGGTACAGTTGTAAATCTGTATTTTAATTGTTTTCTAAAGTTAACATCCTGATGATGAATTTGTAAAACTTTGACACTAATATCAGTTATGACTAATTAGTCACTTCTGTAATGAGACACTCTAAGGCAATGATGGTATTCAAAATTTGAAAACTGTCACACCAAAGAATTGGTGATACTGTTAAACAGTGTCTTTAGTATTATTCACTCCCCTCAGTTAAAACACTTCCTCTTCTAGTGTTCATGTTCAACTTGAAAGCAGAATAGATTTTTGGCAGACTTTTGTGGAGGAAAAAAGAGTTAGCAGTAATTATTATAGGGAAAGATTATAGACAGCAGAGAAAATTTTTACATCCTCTTGTAATACCAGTTATTTTTGATTGCTGGAAATAGTTGGCTAGATAACTTATTTCATGAAGGATATACAAAAATCATTTATATTTGTAATGGGGACTCACCATTTTAATTTATTGAATAAATGAACTCTAAGTTAAATATTTTTTTGAATTGTAGTAAACGTTGGTTTAATCTTATCTTTACTAAGAAGTAATGGCAAAAGAAAGAAAAAAGCCAAATATTTTTTAGGAAAAAACCTCTAAAATGCGTTTAACAGGCTTTGAATGTGTTTTCTTTAAAATGGATCCATTTCATGTTGTTTATTTTATTACTTTTTAAACTTAAGCTGTATTTTAAGACCACTCTTCAGTTGTTTCTGAATCTTTTCTTTTTGTGTCCCAGAATCTTCAGTAAGACTGATTTTTAGTAATGTAGGTAAAAATGACTGTTGGCATATCCCCTTCCCTGTTAATTTGAGCTGAAGGAGTGTTATTGTGCACTTCTTCGTCCTCTCCCAATTTCCACACAGCTGTAGTTATACCTCAGTGTGTCTCTGTCACTGTGCAGACCTACAGGTCTTGAAGTGTGAAACCGGAAAGGAAGGAGCCAAGCTTTACTCAGAATTTCACTTAACGTATCTGTACCCTTCTCCATGATGCCTCCCAAATATTCTGAAGCAATCCTCAGAACTGCTGCCTGCCGTTTACTCCTCTCTGCTGTTCCTGCTCTCCCTAGGTGTAAGGGTAATCCTGGAATTCAAGGGAGTCTGAGTAACACAAGGAACTGGGTATGCTGTGCAGCTAGGGAAAATGGGGATCTGGAGTGAAAATCCTTGAGGACAGTGGATGGCTTAAATAATGTCTGTCTGGTGGCTACACTACTGAGTTTAAGCATTGAATGTAAGCCTAAAGAAATGTGAGGAAGGAAGCAAGGACTGTATTATGGGTAAGAGCTTGTGATAAGGAAGATGTGAGGCTTGGACAGTGCTGAGGATGTGTGACACTGGAGTGTATGGCACTCAGGAGAACACTGGCTGGACACTACCTGTACAGGGGAGATGTCAGGCTTCCTCACTGGAGGGAGCCTCATACTTGAACATCAGTGACATCCTTTCTTGCCTTTCACGTTTGGGAAGACAGAGAAGCAGCAATGACCCAGTCTAGGTAGGCTTGGTTAGATGGAGAGGACTCCTTGCTTAGTGATACTGGTGCTGCACACTGGAGTGTGAGGGATTGGCAAGAAGCCAGATCATCCAATCCTAATATTTCCCTATTTTCTTTTGTAGGAAAAGAATAGACAGGAGAGTATGAAGGAAGCTGCCTGATTTGAGTTTTGTCTACCAAAATATACCCAGGCTTTCCTTTGGTCAGGACTTACTGCTGTGATACCTGTAACAATGTTATCTGTCCATTAGCACAACTGAGGCGGGAAGGCACTCCAGCTAGCCAAGCAGTGAAGAACAGCGGAGAATTAGTGGTTTTAGAAGGCTGTTTGTCCTCAACTCAGTTGAGGTAAAATATAGGTAGATACTATGTGCTAAGAATTCCTCACAGAAACAAAATAGAGCAGAACTCCATTGTCTTTCCCATTTCACTGTTGCTTCAGAATACATGAAATCAGTCTAAATTCTTGATTTCTGCTGAAATTGTTTGCTTTAGATAATGCAAATTATTATTATTATTTTTGTGTATGTGATATACTACTACTTCTAGAAGTTTATTCCAAAATGTTGGTTGTAACGTTTTGGAATAAATGTTTGTGTTGGCCTGTTCCTCCTTTTCAGCTACCTTTATTTCCTATGTGAACTATACTTTAAAATTGCATTGTATTTGTTTATCGTAGTATACATAACCCTTGAGCTTTAGTGTTAGTAAAACTACAGCTTCTATCTATGACTCGCACTCAGGGCCATGTAGAATTCTACGGAGTTCTTATTCCAAGCACTGCCACAATAATAAAAATTAGGATTATTTTTAACATTGTTGAAATATAGGGAAAAAAGAAAATGTAATGCACAGTATCCCACTTTCTTTACTCTAAAGTCCTGATTTGCAAGTGTGAGTGAAAGATTGACTTTACATTTCCAGAGATGATTAGCTGCAAGCTCTAATCAAATTGAGAAGTAATTAGCAAATCAAAACTTGATTAGCTCTTTGCTTGATTTACTAAAATTACAGTTTATGCAGTTTAAATGATGGGGGAGGGGAAATGTCTCTTCTCTACATATAGCCTACTGTTCTGTATTAGGGGAGCAAAGAAAGAGAATAATTTCTTACAGCACTTAGCTACCTTTACTTCAGTGAAAGCAATGCTGGATAAGTGAAGACTTCATCCCTTTCTGTCTTTGAAGCAAATGTGTTGAGAGACTTGTTTGGGATACGCGTGACCCAGACAACCTGACGTTTCATTACCGGTACTCTTCTTCCCTCATGAAGTGCTTTACTGGTGTTAGAGAATTATTAAAATGTGAAGGTTATGTATGTGGTTCTGCAGTACAGCAACTTACCTGATTGATGCGTGTGCTGTAACAGTACAGGCAAGGTTGAAAGGGGAGATCTTCATGGTGCCAGAGTTGTTTCCACCTCTACTACCTACTGCCTGCGGGACATTTGCCTTTGCTTAATTTCTGCACTACTGGTTTTTTTTTTCTTTAAGTGGAACAGGTATCACTTACTTTGTTCATTCATCTTATTAAACTCTGAGTTCCTAAGGAAAAAACAACTACAGTTGGAGTCTAAAATTCTCTAATGGGTGCCCCTCTAGATCTGTAACTCAAATGCAAGCTGTTAGATTTTTATCTGTATGGAGCCAAAAATGAAGTATGTTGTTCCAGTACGCAATTTGCTACTGTCTTCCTTGTCTGTTTTCTTGGGATTAGATGGCTGTAATGCTCTCTGCATTTACATTGTGACCAAGGTACGTTTTAATGCATCTTTTATACTTGAGTCTTATTTGTTACAGAAGTAACTGCAGTGGAGAGCTTCTCTGAATTAATTTAATGGCAGAATTAGCAGGCCAGCTGTAATCCCATTGAAGTACCTTAAAAGCCGCACTTTTTGAAGGTAGCTTTATTAGAAAAGCAAGAGGTTGGAAACAAATTCGGAACAGTGTGTGAGATGTTAAATTTTTTTAGAACTGCTGTGCCAGTATCTTAGAAAATAAAAAGTACAATTTAATTAAACAGAAGACTAGAAAGATAGGCCCAGTAGATATTATACTATAAAGTATTGAAGAAATGCTGATATTTAGGGAGTCCGGTCCTGCTCATATATGCTAAGTATGAATCACTAAAGAAAATTGAATTATCATTGTGTCTGTATATCTGAAAGCCAAATGGATCTCTCACATAGCTTACATTTCAGAGTATGTTCCAGCAAACTTAAGGGGGGAAAAAAAAAGCTCTTTTCAGTGGATGATTTTTTTTCCTTTAGTTTTTTGGGCACTTTATTCTCAGACATGGGTGTTTTATATAGCAATTTAATATATTGAGTATTTCTGCCTCAGGCTGCGAGGTTGTGGTATGGCAGCTGATCTATTTCTCTTTTGGATAAAGTATTTAATCCATAAAATTTTCCTTTCTCTAGGGGACATCAGTAGCCTTAAACATTACTCTTGGGCTTTCAAACTTGTATAGACATACAATAGTTCATTTAATAGTCTTTTTATCAAAAGCTTTATTTACTTTTTCTTGAGCTCTCAAGCTGTACTGTGCTTATCTTCCTCAATTCCTTTGCTCCTGCAGGTTCAACCTGCTGTTAGGTATACCTCTCTCCTTTGCCTGTATCTGCTGATTAAGAAGCCCTTCTCTCACAGGACTGAAGAGTGGTTCCACCATCAGTTAGTTTGTAGGAACTGTCATGTCAACACAGGATGTCTCCTGGTGCAGCCATGCCACACAATTAAGGACAATTTATTTGAAAGTAGTTCTGTTTACTTCAACTAAAGTTTGCTTTTGAAGGAGGTTGATCAAGACCAACAGCAATTGCAGGAATCCTTGGCAAGAAAAGATGATGGCTGATAACTCTGTGTATGGGATTAGAGGCAATAGATCTACTGTAACTGTGTTGGTGTCAAGGCTGCTATTAGTTAGAGTACTGAGTTTTCACATAAGGCATGTGGAGTTGGGTTTTAGCATGGAAACATTGCAGCAAGGTAGACAACGTTTGAAAATAGAGAAATAGCTAAAGTTTCTTAATCTTTATTTTTTATAATTAGAATTGGGGGTTGGTTATGATTTTTATATCTTTATTTGCTTATTTCCAACTGTTTACAGGTTTTATTTGGAAATGCACTCCATCTTGTTAATAGAATTATGTTATCACAATGTTTTCTGTTTGGAGGTAAAAAAAGATTGTCAGAAAACCTTTGGAATGTGTCTCAAATTTTTTGCAGGCAGGTTTCCAGTTTGTGGTAGATCTCTTAATACCTTGTAGCTATCTAAAGAATATTTTTTTCACAGGTGTCTTAGTTGGATGGTTTGGGCTGGTTGTATAACAAAGTAGAAGTGTTTAGAGCTGACTTTTGGGGTTACTTTTTTATATATAGGTTTCATTGTTGAGAGACATGGCCAAATCTTTTGTTAAATTTGTATTGGGTCTGGCTGAGGAAGAGTTAATTTTGCTCATAGCAGCCAGTATGGTTCTGTACTGTGTGTTTGCAGCCAAACCAGTGTTGGTAATACAGTGCTTGTGGAGCCTTGGAGTCTTCTCTCTTCTACCTTGCTGAGGGTGGACAAGGGGTTGGGAGGAGTCACAGCTGGGACAGCTGACCCCAACTCACCAAGGGGGTACTCCATACTGTGTGGTATTGTGCTTAGCCCTAAAAGCTCAAGGAAAGGAGGAAGGAGAAGGGGGCATTTGGGATTATGGTGTTAGTTTTCCTGAGCAGCCCTTATGTGCGCCTAGGACCTGCTTGTCTGGAAGATATCTGCATGCCTGACTGCTGACGGGAAGCAGTGAATTTTTCTTTTCTTGCACATGCAGCTTTTGCTTTCCCTATTAAACTGTCATCTCAATACATGAGTCTTGCTTTCCTTCTATTTCTTCTCCCCATCCTTTAAAAGTGGGGACTGAGCAAGAGGCAGGGTGGATGTTTGGCTGCTGGCCAGGGTCAACTGCCTGCAAAACAACAGAGGGGGGAAGTTCTTTTATTTTTTGGCTTAAAGAAGGCTTAGTCTTTCAAAGGCTTTGAGGGTAAGGATGTCAATGGGAAGCTGCCTCTCTTTTATTAATAATGTTAGAAAACAAAACCAGAGGTACTATCAGGAATTGAATTTGGAACGGAAAATTATTGGTTTGTGTTTTAGGGTCTTTTCCTCAATATTGGGCTGTAGTTCTTATGTCCCATCCCTAAGCTACATCTGTGAAATCTCTGAAATGGGGACAGAGGTAATATGGATGGGTTGTTCCAGGTTCCTTTCCTGAGTCTCCAACTTCTTTTGATTCTAGGATGTTTTCAACATGTACTAAACAGTATAAACTTCAGCAATTTAACCATTGTCAGCAACAGCAGGTGTAGACATGAAGTTGTACTTGCAAAAAGGTCTGATGTGTTCTTGCAGACCTCCTGTCAGCAAATACTGCTACAGTAGTGCCATGGGAAATCCCTTGTACCTTTTTCCTGGCTGTTCTTTCATTGTAGTCGGGATTCTTTCTGAAATGAGATTACTCTTAGGTGAGCAACTCAAGATTTGGGGAATACCAAACTTCTCTTTATAAGTATTGCATATACTAATGCTAATTATTGACATACCAATTTCCCAGTGTTTACACCAGTTGAGTAGATAGGTAAAGTTTAAAATGTTTCAACCTTAGAAATACTGTGTCTCAACAGATGTGGTGCTGCTTCATGTTATGTGTTGCTGTAATTAAGAAGCATTCAGAAGTTGTTTTTCTTTCAGTGACTTCAGACGTGTACTTGCGATTCAAATTTTAGTGAAGATCATAACCTGTACTCCACTAGTACAATTAAGGTAATTGACAAAGGCAAAACTAGTTTGCAAAGCTAATTAGATTTTTCCATCTCCTCACTTTCAATTAGGCTTGCTGGTCTGACGTGTTTCTTCCTGTTTAATTGCCATTATTTTTACACAGTATACAGGTTGTAGTAGTGTAGTAGTCTGTCAGATTCAGTGGTTATTGAAGTAATCATTAACCTGAACTGGGTTTTTTCAAAGTTTTGATTGTCCTCTTCTGTTTTAGCAGCTGACTCTTGTAATTAATATATACTTCATTTACTTATCAGGTTTACCTTGAATTTTAAAATACATTAAGTGTGTGTGTTTTTTCTTTTTTTTCAACAAGAACCCTACTGTATTGCAGAAATAGACATAACAGATGAAAACAGCTGTAATTACAGCAGATGAAATATTAAGAGACTATAAATCCTTTAAACTGTTCATGGATTAGGCAGAAATTTTAGCAATACTGAATTGTAAACCCGACAGTGTCAGAAAAATATTTATGGCTTTTGTAACACAGCAATATTTAAAGTTGGATTGCTGCCCTGGGGATCATGCAGTTCTGTCAAACACAGTTCATGGGTGACTGTTATGACTCAGGCAAAATAATTCACCCCTTTCCAAATATGTATTGGTTTCCAGTGCTGTTGATAAATTTAGTCTTTTGATTATCATCAAGGTGAAAGGAAGACAAAAACAGCTAAGGTAAGATTAAATGCTAGATCACAGCTAATAATAAAGTATGTATAAATATGAATTTTAAAAACAAGATGCTTGTTCAACTTCTGGATACGAGAATCTGTCTAGTACCTGCAATCATGAGATACCAAAATCATTTGGTTAAGTTCCTTATAGGATGACAAGTGAAAAAATAATCTGATTTTCTTGAATATGATGACATTTGTACATTTTTGGCAGAAGTCCACTGTCAACCTTGAGGACTGAAACAGCAATTCTATAGCCTCCATTACACTCTTGGCCCTATACCTTACAGCTCACAAACCTGTATTTAGCTTCTCTACATACTCTGCTCCTTTCATGTGCTCTACCTCCACCCTGTCTATGATGCTTACCCTTCCTTAGCTGACCTTAACATTCACATCTTAATCAGAGAGGATCATTAGGAAGTAATGTTGGAGCTATGGTTTGGTTGTCCTGGCTGTACCATAGGACAAGTAAATGAGCTATTAGGCTATTGCTTCAAAATGTTGTCCTGTTACGTCGTCTTTTATTCTCCACAAGACACTGGATATTCTGATCCTTGTCATCACATGGGACGTGAGGTGGCTTTGTGCTGATTGTCTTAAGTTCTCACAAGTGGTGTGAAGTAACTCCTGCCACATCACTCTACAGTTTAAGATCCTAACACAGCTGTGTTTTTCATGGACTATGACTATTTTATGAACCTCGTATGCAACTGAATAGTTGTACAGGTTTGCTGCAATCTTGAGAGCCTTGAGAGACAGTGGCTGACTTGAGCATGGTAATGGAAGTGCTTTAAATGGCCAAAAGAAATTCATGGAACAGCTAGACTGCTGGCACTTCACTGACCAAAGTAGCCCAACAGTGGCAGTAGCTGCACAGTACCTTATCTGTTTTAGCTGAAATACCGGTATGATGCAAAGATCTTTCCAAAACTTGAGCAAAATGATACAGAGCTAAAATGCCTGTGCATGGTGAAGCATGATAGACGGAATTCCTGTGCATCTGGACATGGTATCACTGCTGTCTGTGGAAGTCTCAGCACTGGCACAAGACTTGACCCAGTGAAGAGCACTTTGATGCACTTGAGAAAAGCCTCCCTTGCTCACAGTTAAAGTTGCATGTCTGTTTTTCCTGATGGTGCTGATAGGTCTGGTGGTGTTGGTTGAAGTATTGCTTCCACCAGTTGCTGACTGTGACTGTCTCAAGTAATACAGACATCGGATGTGAAGCATCTGTGAATCATCAGCTACACTGGAATGTTTAATTTAATTTTTTCTTATGCCTCTTCTGGATTTCTGTTGTTGCACTTGTAAGCATTTCCAGTCTGTATCCCTAATGATTTACAGCTTGATATCATGAACATTGGTCTAGGAGTCTGGTCACGTGAAACCTTACAATGTTATGGATAAATGTTCCTTGATTTTGAAGTCACACACTCATTTCAGTCTATGAAACCGAACAATTTTGAAGTCCAATCTTATATAATATAAAATTATTTGGTTCAAATTATGCCTACAATTTCTTTGAGACCAATCCTGTAGGCCTTCAAGAGGTGATATAAGAATACATAAGGGCGCAAGGTTTTGGTTTTCATAGGCATTTACAATGAAACATACTTGTTTAAAATGTTTGACACTTGACTAGGCAACTAGATTTGTATTTCAGCTGTTGTTCAGTAAAATCTAGGGGTCTTGTTTGTTTTGTTGGGTTTTTTTTACTAAATAGAGAACAAAAGAGACTGCAGAAGAGTGTAGGAAGGCTGATTGTTTTTACATCCATATTTCCCTATAAAAGAGAGATGAAAACAGAAAGCTTAAATTCCCCTGCTGATGTATGCAGAGATTTTTGAGTGACAATGTTAAAATGTATGGTGATCTATTAAGCAATTGTCTTCCTTAATGATATGCTTCAAATATATCTTTACATGTCAAAAATATTTAGCTTTTGTCTTAGTCTGTCAGAAAGCTGAACAAATATATGATCTTCCCATCATGAGACGTTTCTGTTTAAATAAGAAGGACTGAGGTCAGTGATTTTTGGAAAGGCAGGAAATACATAGTCTTCTGGCTGGCTTTGTTTGTTTCTTTCTTTCCAACAAGTATGTTTGGCCTTCCATACCAGAAGGCTAACAGGGGCAGGTACATCAAAATTTAAGATACAAGTAGAAGTAGTTTGGAAACCTTTGTAATCTCTTCAGACAGCAGGGACAGTTCAGAAGGAGGTTGTCTGTGGCTTGTAGGATGGGATAAATTTCTTAAAGGCTTTGTGAAATAACACACAAATCTGGTTTATTGTGGGATACATGAAGGTGAGAGTGCATATGCCTTATTGTGTTTACACAAATAAACGTGTATTATTTTCTGCAGATGTATCAGTTATATTCATTCTAAAAGATTATCTATTTTAATAGCTGAATTAATGATGTCAAATATCTGTGCTATAGAGACAGCTGGTTTTGTGTTATTTTTAGTATTGATTAGATGGTAAGTTGGAACTTCATAAAGATCTACAAACTGAAGACCACTTCTAAAGTGATACCCATAAAACATGGGAATGCAGAGACTTGGAGTTCTAAGTCTGGATGCTCAAACTGTAGTGCAGGTGACACTGGTAGAATTTGCTTTCTTCTTTTGAGGGCACAACAAAAGCAATATTAAGTAATAACAAATTAGTGAGTATCTATTTGGGATGCTTCTGGGTGCTGGAAAAGAGGCCATTCAAGGAGTTCAAACAGTATTTCCTTTGTGTTGTCAAGTAAGTGTATAAATCCATTTACCTATCTTAGAAATGCTTATCAGTGCATGATCCATTCAATACTTTTCCTCAGAGTTCACCTGGCAGACACTGCTGCTTTTTTATGAGTTGAGGGAAGGAACACCAACTTCTACACATTCCTCTAGTGGTTTAGTTTATTAGGGAAATGATGCATTTAACACCCCTACAAACAAATCAGTTGTGTCATGGGATATTAACTTTCTCTTGCCTGAATTAATGAAATCTGTTTGAGGATAATTTTTTCCCAACCTCAAGTGCCTTAAATAGAAGGTTATTTTCTGGCAGAAGCAAATGCAGTTCACAGATGCAATAAACTGCAAGGTCTAGTGACTGAACCACAAAATGTTAAAGCTAAAATGATGTTGCATGTTAATTCAGAATTCTCCTCTGTGGAGTAATTCCACAGCAATCAGGCAGCCATGTCAATATTTTGTTTCTCTGTGCAATAGTTTCAGAAGATCCTAACCTCAAAAGAGAGAGCCTGGAGGGGGAGTAGCATATAAGGCAGAAGGGGATAAATCTATCAATTTTTAGGGTGAACAAATTGCAGGTATCGAGGAAACAAAGTCTAAATTTTGTTTTTAACATTGCCTCTTATACCACAACTCTGTCTAGGAAGCCTGAGTAGTGAGTTGGCTGCTTGTGCTTCTCATTGATATTCTTTAATGATACTCATACTTGTAGGTCAAGTAAAAGGTTATTCAACCAAAGCAGAAGAGAGGATGCTTGCCAGCCTCGGGTTAGTTCTGCCTCTGGAGGTTTATATGTCAGCCACTTGGATTTCACTGCATACCTTTATTAAATACTAGAGTTACCATGTAGTCATTCAGGAATTAATGGAAACTGTGTAAATGCTTCTTAATTATAATACTCTACACATATTATAGTTCTGGTGTATGTGATTGAGACGATATCGGAATCTTGAACTCTGTGGGTTTTGTGCGTCTTTGGCTCTTTCTCAAGAATTAAACCAGAGGTACTTGTTTAAGAATCAGTCTGAAACTTATTAATCAAATTTCCTTGGAAAAAATCCTAATTTCCAAACTGAATATAAAGTATGAGATGCCAGAAAAGCCACAGTTTGGATTTTTTGGTTTCAGTGCTGCCATGTTGTGCTTTAACACAAGTGGGAAATAGATCAAGCAGTCAGCTGCCAGCATAAATCTCCAAAGGATAGATCGTGTGTTATTCCTCAGCTGCTGCCAGCATGGTATTTCTGAGTTTGTCTCTATGGGAAAAGGTTCAGAAAGGATGTTGGAAGAAGTGTTAACTGCAACCAATTTTGGGTTCTATTCTCTGTAAAATAAAGCCTCCATCTTTTAAATCTAAAAAACTGCTGCTTTAAAAAAGTAGATAACATTCTAGCAAAAAAGGGGAAGAATGTTAAACATTTTAGAGAGAGATACAAGAATAGCCTCATCTATTTTAAACATTTGACAATACCACAATTTTTTAACTGAAATGTTCATCAGCATCATTATTTATAAGTACTTTTTAACAAACTGAAAAATAAATTTGAAAATCCATGCTAGTGCTGTGATGAGTGAATTCGAGCTGATTTTTTTTTCCCCTTTAACTTCAGGGCTCTAAGTATTGAGTTAATGGAGGCGGGAGGGGAGGCAGAATAATCAAAATAGAGGAAACTTACAGGCTTTATGTGTTCGAATATGCCATTGTAAAGTGTTTAGGTTTTGGGTCTTCCACTGCAGAATGAAAACGTCAGTGAAGAGCTTTCCCCCTAGAATTCCTTTCATGATATTTGCTGTCCATGGGAGGTGCAGACTTTTATGGGAAATAGGAGAAAGAATTATAGCTGCAATGATAGAACTGCTTAAGGAGACAAGCAGGGTCTTTTGCCCCTGTTTCATTTCCACTGCTCAAAGTCTTTCAGGGAATTTGTGTGCTTTGTTAGCTTTGTGATCAGTGTTTTCTCTTCCTCATTCTGGGCTCAACTCAAGAAAAATGTTCCAGCTTGTCTGATAACTGATGTTGTCATACTAGAAAAAAGCAGGAAGCCAAGTAAAGTATACAGTTCTGGTGCCAAGTAGAGGCCCCCATCTCTATTACTCAACATTCCAAAACTCCACAATCAGTGAAAGAAGGTTTTCAGCATGTGCTGCTTCTGTTCTCTTGGTTACATCCAAGTGAGAAATGATCAGATCAGTCTTTGCCTCAGTTGAAAAAATCTTGTGAGCCTTCTATTTCACATACACAGAACTTTGAGAATCTGTTTCTTGTCTCTGCTAATGAATAATGCCATTTAAGTAGAGATGCACATTATAAGTGTTATAAACTTCAATCTTGCTGTAACATCTCTGATGTTACTCATCACAGTAAAAATAAGATCTATTTGTGGTTCAGTAAGAAGTGGAGTGTTTGTGCTCCTGTACTCAGCATTGGTGAGGCCTCAGCTTGAGTGCTGTGTCCAGTTCTGGTCCCCTCACTACAAGGAGGACATTAAGGTCCTCGAGTATGTTCAGAGTAGGGCAACCAGGCTGATGAAAGGGCTGGAGGGCAAATCTTATGAGGAGCAGCTGAGGGAGCTGGAGCTGTTTAGTCTGGAGAAATGGAGGCTGAGGGGAGACCTAATCAATTACCTGAAAGGAGGTTGTAGAGAGGTGGGCGATGGTCTCTTCAGCCAAGTGACAGGTGATAGGACAAGGGGAAATGGCACAAAGCTGTGCCAGGGCAGGTTCAGATTAGATATTAGGAAAAAACTCTTCACTGAAAGAGTTGGGCATCCTGTTCCAGGCCCCAACAGGGAGGTGGTTGAGTCACCTTCTCTGGATGTGTTTAAAAAATGGGTAGATGAGGTACTTAAAGATATGGTTTAGTAGAGGACAGGTACAGTTGGACTCAATCTTAAAGGTCTTTTCCAACCTAGTCATTCTGTGATTGTGATACAGTCTAAAGACAGACTTCCCTTAATTTTCCAGACACTTGGATTAGTTTCTGTTTTCTTTTATTCTTTTAATAGCAATGGTTGCTTTGTGTAGCTGAAGTATTCAATCATAGTCTTGCTACTGTCTTCATTAAATAATGTTTATTTGGAATCATAGTTTGTTATGACTCTTACCACCATTAATACCAAGACCCTAGTGTTATTTTTTGACCTCTTATTAGTAGTCCTACCATATTAAATACAGAAGTCTTTCTTCAATAATTGATAAGATAAAGAAATGTAATGTTCTGCAACTATCTCATTTTTCCTCATTTGGCTCCTTTAGAAAGATGCCGTGCAGCCATCTTCCTAAGCAGAGAGCACATTCCTTGCCTAAGGCCAAAACAATTATCTGCCGTCATAAAGAAGTTAAACCAGTGCAGACGAGAGAGAGAAAAGGCTTGAAATGCTAGTTATAAATTCTAGCAGCAAAGCTGGGGAAAAGTGAAAAAAGTAAGGGTACCTTCTGAAAGCAAAGCCATGTCCTATTTGGCATAGAAAGCACTGGGCTGCAGAGTTAGGACAAGCTGAAAGGGGTAAGCATGCTGCAAGGTTTTTGCATGTTTGCTGCTTTAAATGACTCTGACTCGAAAAATTGCTGGCTAAAGATAGACATGTTTATATATCTCTCTATATATCTAGACATATAAGAGGGTAGCATTGCCAACTGAAAAGTGTGGCTTGATATATTTTGAAGTATTTTGACAAGGGCTTAGGAAACACTTTGTCCTTTACTGTTTTAAGACTCTGCATTATTTTAATTTCTTTTCACTTTCAGCAATTGTCACTGATGTTAGATACAGGCTGGTATCTTAATAAGCAATATTTTATGAAGTAGCAAGGTTACCAAAAATGCACAATGTAGTTTTTATCTATAGGATTGCAGAATGATGCCTTAAGAGACATATGTGTTCTTGTATGTGTCTGCATTGCTTTAAGCCAAGTATAAGCATATTAAACTTTTTTATTGCTATTTTTGGTGAAGGATATTTCAGGGGCTCACTAATTCTGGGATCACATAGCTGATCTCATTGATAAACTACTTGTTTATGGATGATGAATGTCTAATCAAGAGACCAGAGTATAAAATACACCATGAATGGTTTGGGTTTTTTACCTTGGACTAGAAAGCTCTCATATTGGCAAAAATATTAGCTCTTAAGTACATTGTCAGCTAAACAGAGCTTTAAATGAGGATGCTTAGGAATCATTTTGCTACAGAATAATGTTGATTTTTAAAAAAAACAACTTTGGCCTGTACCCCTTCCTGCCCACTCCAGCTCTTTCTGGTACAGATATAGCTAAGATTTTGATAAAGGTTTTTTAAAAATTTGGTTGTAAAATAGAAGCTATGCTCTAGACGTTTCCCAGGCTAGCTGTATCTTTTATTGAGATTTTTAAAAAGTCATAGTCACAGTATGTTTTATAATTAGAATTAATTTACATTAGTGTTTTCCATGTATTCACTGCATACATGAGGCGGTTCTCTACTACTTGATCTATAAACACAGTGTTAAAAAGGTCTATGCCCTGCAAGAATAGAAAAGCAAAACACCAGAAGCAGAGATAGAAGGCTGTAAGGTAGTGTCATGATCCTGGCTGGTGCAGTGGGTTGTAGTTTCAGCGTTGCAACAGTCTTTGTTCTGACAGCATGAGGAAGGTGAATTTTAAGGGACTGTTTCAGGAAGAGTAATACTTTAGGTCTGCCAGCTTGTGGAATTGTGTTCCTCGTTAAAAAAGGGCTTTGGAGGCTTCCAGCCTGGGTGGAGAAGTACAAATTGGCATCTTAACATTGAGGTAGAGAATGAGATAGGTCGAGGTGGCTGTGGAAATGAAGAAAGCTTATGTTTATGCAATAAAGAAAACTGTGCAAATACACGGCTTTTATAAATGTGGTGACAGATGAGCTTCCTTGGGGCTTTGCACAGTTTTACTCAGGTTCAGAACGTGAGGGAAGGGAACATTTGAAATTGTGCAACACTGCAATGCTTCTATGAGTTGATCCAGAGGATTGTATTGTAGCAGCTGCTGCTAATGGGGCACTCACTGCAGTGTGCTTATCAGAGCTGATAAACCTTTTTCTTGGTGGTTGCCACGTTTGGAATGGATTTAAGTAGTGCAAAACAGCACTTATCTAGGCCGAAACAAAGAATACTGCCATGCAGAAATCAGGATGAGCTGCGCGTTTGGTTTTTTAACCTCTGTATAAAGAGCTGTATTTTAGAGATGCTATGCAAAAGGCATCTCTGGACCAGCAAGGTGAAGGACTTAGCAGAGGGTATAGTCAATATAGTGATCTAAGTCAAATTTAGAAGGCTGCATTGCAGGTGGCTATCGCTATAGGCAGCAGTCATGAAAGAATAAATAAAGCAGAGAGGAGGCAGGGAAAAGAGAGGGTGTGGAATGAAGACCTTTGGTTGAGTCATAATATATCTGAGATGGATAGAAATCATCCATCAGAAAAGGCCAGAGGAAGAGGCTAATGAGATTTTCATTTGGACACGGTAGAACAGAGCTAGAATATAGAGGTTGATTGGCGAGATAGGAGCTTAGAGATATTATAGGAATGTATGTTGTTTGAGTTTGTGGATAGGATTATGCAGTTATAAGACATCAAGTACGGTGGTCATGAGAAATCTTGCGGAGTGTGGGATGAAATGAGAAGGCTCTGCTGAAGCTCACTGAAAGTAAAATCGAACAGCAAAAGAGATTAAGCCATTAAAAAATGAGGGGGAAAAAATGTCTTAAATATAATGGACACAGCTGAAGATAAAACAAAATGTGAAAGGATAGTAGTTGGTTAAATCAAAACAATTAATAATATTTGGAACTGGTTCCTTAAGTTTGAAAGGACAAACAGAAGTTTGGGAGAAGTTACCTCAGGGTTGGTTGGTTTTTTTTTTCCTGTGAAGATTGCAGCTACGAAGATATTCATTCCCAGAGAAAGAAATTAGAGCTGTTTTGTGGCTTCTGATTCTTCAAAATAAGAGCAAGATAAATGCATAAGGAAAGAAGGCCCTATCAAGAAAGTAATTACATTTTCTGAGGAATGGTAGCGGGTTTTTAAAATAAGTAGCTTTAAATGTCAGTCAGAATGTAGCCACAAAGTTCTTTTTTTTGAGTGTTTTTTGGGTTATTTTTATGTTCAGGAAGCAAAAGGATTATCCTAAATTTAACATTTGCATTCATCTAATAAATTTTCATAATTATTTTTATTAGCTGTGTATCTTATGCACAGCCTAACTGCTATAAGGAAGATTCCTTATGTAATAAAAAGACGTCTCTAGGTAACTTGTCTATGGCTAATAAAAAATTTGCTTGTTTTCCTGTTAGTGTTCTAAACAACCCTTTAGAATTTAATTTCGCAAAGCTTTGTCAATTTATATGTATGTCTATATAATATTTAATGGGCTTTAAAAGTTTGATCAAACTTTAAAAAAATATTTTCATCTGTTGGTTTTCTAGTCACTTTTTTAATGGACTCAATAATAATTCAGTCCAGATTTTTTTCCCCAAAGTATTCCATGAGGGTCTGGTTCTGAATTTACCAGTAACTAATCTGAAAGGTTTTGAAATCTAGTAACTGCCAATCTTTACATAAGGACAACATATATATCTACAATGTATCATTCTGGGTGAATTAAACATCTGTCACTTCCAGAAGACGAATGCTACACAGAAAAGTTGCAACTGTTCAGGCCTAAGTCTTTCCGTACCCACAATACCTCAGGTATTAAAAAGTGTGAATTTTAGAAGGCAAACCCAAAATAATGACAGTGTAAAATGCCCATAGCTCATTTCTGACACAAAAAAAGTACTTGGTAGTATAAGAGGTGTTTGAATTTTTGCTATACATTTAATTGAATATTTTATAGTAATGTGTTTCAAACACTTGTCAAAAGTGGCAATGGTTTTAGCAAACTTGATTATGGTAAATATTTCCCACCACCCCATTACAGTGAGCATGATGTAAGCTGAGTTCTTCTGAGACTCCTGCCTTTACAACTTATGTGGCTTTTCACATAAGATAACTGCATCAAGTTCACACAAGATTTTTACAGCAGACAGTTTTGTGTCAGAATTGGTGGGGCAGATTCTCTGGTGTTAATGTAATTGCTTGGCTTAATATGTTAATAGGAAGTGTTTGAGTTTTCATTTTTTTCTTTAAAATGGTCAAAACCCATTTCTGAAATGTTATCCCTAATAAGAACCTTGAGCTTTCTCAAACATGGTGTTTTGCTTTCCAAGTCTTTCAGCAGTTTAGGGTCATCATTATCATATTGTCAGGTCACCAAGATTCCTGGGTTTATAGTTGTTTTTTAATTTGTTCTTCCATTTGCAAATTAAGTTTGATTTGTGAGCATGAAAATTACTACATAATCTAATGCTGTCTTGGGGCAAGTCTTAATTTTCTGATGATGTCTGCTTGCTTCTTACTGGAGCTGGAAATGTCAGAGTTTTTCCTTCCATCAGTGAAACCTCCTTTTTTTTTTTTTTTATTAATAAGCAGAGTCTGATTAAGATATCTCATAGAATTAATTTGAATGCCTTTTCCAGTTTCATTCACTTAACACAGGAGAAAGTCTCACATACTAACCAATGCTGGATGCCATTGGTTCCAAGCCTGAGCACAGCAGTGCTGTTCCATTGGCTGGGGATGGAGACTTGAACCACTGCTGTAAGAGCACTGATTCATGATTTCACTGCTCTGAAGGGGGAGGCTGAATATTTGCTCAATTCCTTTGCACATAGTTATATTTTTCTCTACCATCAGGTAAAAAAAGAGTTCCTCTACAAGAAAACTATTTCCTCCAGGTTAGGGGTGAAAAGCAAAGAGCAATGATTCATGCCTCTAGTGGCTCTTGACAATGTATGCCCCTCTGAAAGTGTTACAGCTGCATATTCCTATTTCAGTTAGTTAAAGTTTGTATTGGCTACAGAATCTTTCAGGTGGTATAAATGTTTGCTCTGAAAGTTCTTATTTAGTTTTGAGTATAAATTTAAAAGAATTTTATTATAAACTTAATGTTTCTGAGATGTATTTGTTGAATTTGAGAACAAGGCCACCAAGGATTCCAAAATGCAGCCTTTGTTTAGTGGGTGAGTAGCAGATGGTGCCAGTGTGTGCCTTCTTCAGCCCAAGCCTGGCCAGGACTACGTGCTGGCTGCCATAGAGCTAGTAGAAAAATAACATGCTAACTGTTACTTTGTTTTCTACAAGGAGATAGTTTTCAGAAGAAATCGGGAAATTAATACCCAAATTAGATTTTATAGCTTTTCCTCTAGTTTCTGAAGTGTTTGTATATACATGAGAGAGAGCAACCGGTATGTTTTCAGCAGTCACTTCCTGTCACTCATAAATATTATTTTTCCTGTGAGTATCCTCAATTAGTGTATTTTTTTATTGAAAAGTTTGCTTCAGATGCCAGAGCAGGAATGTCAGGCTTACTCAGAAAAATCTGGTGCCTGTTGGTTTTGATGTCAGAGAGAAAAAGCAAACTTTTCTGTACAGACTGTAACAAGTCAACCTGATGTTTTTGGATCTCATAGCTATTAACAAAACCCTTTTATTGCATGAACTAATGCAGAATGAAAAGAAAGAGACATCAAGTTGAGGTTTTGATGGAGAGGGATTTATTTCTTGGAATGTAATTGGGTTTCTGGGTATCTGCCATAAATGACAGTGCCAGAGCAAATTAGAGGTTGAATTTCCTTGACTTGGATTCTGAGAATATCAGTGGTTAACTGTATTTTTTCTCAAATATTTTTGTAGCACCCTGTGGAATTTTTTCTTTAACATTTGTTAATTGCAAGCTTATTTAGGTCATGATGGTAATCGTATACTCAGGAATATGTTGCAGAATGAACTGTCCCATGACTTGAGTGCTTTCCTTAGTAAATTGATTACTGATGTATGATTCAGATAATTTGTAGCATGCTAAAATACTACAGTTTTTTATAAATCTTGTGGTTATCCTGTGCAAATGGTTGTCAAAGATTTTATAGTTTTCTTAAGATCTAGGGTCTCCTTAAGGAAAAAAAAAATCAGTTATACACAATATGTTAGGATCCTCACCAGAAGCCATTTAATGTTGCCTTTTGATTAGCTATAAGCCTATACTGTATTTTATACGCAGTGAAACTCTATGTGGGCTGTTGCAATTGCTGGCTTTTTGCTGCTAGTAGTATACAAGAAGCAGAAGTGAAGAAAAGTCTTTTTTTTTTTTGTCTGACCTGATAGCAGAAGAAAAATTAATAGCAGCAAAAGTTTTTGGTGACCAGGAAGATGACAGGTATCAGTTGCTGAAAGAGACGGTATGTAATTCTCATGAAGGTTTGGCTTAATGAAATGTTTCAAGTACTTTGTGGATAGACGGCACCAAGGAACAGGACTACTGTATCAAATAGTGTTGAAAAGGGCAAAGAATAGTGAAATCTTATAGGCAGAAAATACTGGGAGAAGTTCAGTGAGGAGCTGCAATCAGAAGCATGACTATGTGATGTCTTGGATAAAGAAATAGGCAGCCTACAACTGTGAGATTAAGATGAGAACTGATTTCATACACCTGGAAGGAGGCACTGCCCTTAAGGAAAAGAGAAGTTTCTATATCATGTGTTGCGATACAGTGTAGATATTGCCATTGGAAAAAGGTCATTCTTTCTGATTTCTTCACATCATTGGATGGTAAAACAAAGGGTTTGTATTCTGAAACCAACAGTCTTTATGGACCAGACTATTGCCGCCTGTCCATTGATCGTGTAGCTTTTTGCTTAGTATGGCACACCATTGTTGAAAGATGTCAAAGTGATTTTGGACTGTATCTACAGTCTGACTTTACAGAAATCATATTTGAGCTTCAAGCATGAAGAGTGATATTATGCACTCATGCCATCACCGTGTCATGTTTCTTAGTAGTATGGCATGTGTACAATCATGATTAAGTTGTGAAGTAGTGAACTACTGGTACCTTAAGTTTCTATGACATTCTCATCTTCCCTCTTTATGAGTAAGAGCAAAGTTACCTTCAATTTGCGTATTATTTTTGACCTCACTTCCAGTCATGAATACATTTGGGGTTTCCCTTAATTTTACTGTAGTGAACACTCCAGAAAATGTACACTGTGCTTTCTCCTTTCACAATACTTGAGGTATGAGTATGAGAGATTACTTATCTGTCCTACCAAAAGAGCTACTCGTACCATAGCTTGTTCCCTAGATAAATTTTACCCAATTAAATCTCCTTCCAAGTTGATAACTTATTTGGTGTCACTTTTTTTATTTGAGAAGTTACATAGGTGCCTAGCTGTTAAGTTTCTAACATTTTATCTGTTTTAGGTATTCATACTTCATTTCACTTTTACCTTGACAAAAGATTTATAGTTTGGATATAGACAGGATCTGTAACACCTTATAACGGGTCTGATTTGGGGTGGAGTTAATCCTATATAGAGCTGTGTCTTAGACTTGTGATGAAGCCAGTGTTGGTAACACTGTGTGGTGGCTACTCCTGACAAGTGCTTGCTTGCATAGTGTGAGTCTTCCCTGTTTCTCACTCTTCTCCCCCCACCCCCCAGAAAGCTGACCTGCAATATCTCTTTGGTCAATGCAGGTCATATAATGTTAATAAAATGGGGGGAGGTTGAGTTTTTGCAAGGTAGGCATTGCTATCAGAGAGTGCCTGGGCATTGGTCTGTTGGTGGGAGGTAGTTGGTTGGTGATTGCCCCTTGAAAAACTTGGGAGGGTTTTTGGTTTGGCTTTTTTCTTTTGTCTTTAATTCACTTGGAGGGCTGGTTGGTTGTGGCTTTTTCATCTATTTACTTTATGTCAATTCACTTTCTTGTTTTTTTTTTCTTGCTTTTGCCCTTCCTTTTGCATGCCCCATTCTTCTGGGGAAGAGTGAGTAACTGGATGGGGACCTAGATGCTGATTAAGGTTAACCCCTCACACCCTTTCTTCAGGCACTGGGTATAAAAGCTATTCATAGTGTCAGAATCTGGAAAATTTGTCCATTTGTCTTTTCCTTTAAGAACAGTTAATCCTGCAATCATATTTAAGTATAAAGCGTATCTTTGGTTGTTCAGTGATGTCCTTCATCTTACTCATTAGGGTGGCTAATACATTTGCTTTGTATTATGGTCATTTGTTTGAATAAATGTCATCATTATATTGATTAATACCCAGACTTTCCTTAGACCCATAAAATTTCCTGTCTAAATTCTCAGTATCCTATTTTCAGTCATGCAGAGCAACTATTTTTCATATTTAATACAATGAAAATCACTTTGCAACAAAGGATTAAAGGAATGGAATTAACTTTTTTAGAAACTCTTTTATTCTTTCATAGGAAATATTTAAGTAAGGCCAAAACGTAATGTAAGAATCCAGACAGCTGCTTAAATCTGGACAATAGAGGTTCCCCTTTACTGCATGGTGGAATCATTGCTGGACACCCGCAAACTTGCTGGTGGTAGAAATACCCAGTGTATCTGCAGATTTTGACAGACCTGAGCTAGACTGAAGATTTAGGCAGGGTGATTGATGAAAACTTAATAAATAATTGCTCATGCCCCATTTTGTTGTCTGTGATATTCTCTGCTGAGCACATCTGGCAAAACTTTGAGAGCCATAAAACCTTGTGTGTTATTTTTCAATCCTGGTCTCTAGCCCTTCTGAACAATAGACAGCTCTGAAATTTTTGATCAGTAGGACTGAGACTGGCATAATCCAGCAAGAGAGGGGAAAAAACAAACCAACTCCAGATTTCCCTTCATAATGCTTATAACAAAGGGGATAAACTTTTTACTTCCTTTTATATAAATGTGAATTGATGGATGATCTGTATGATAATGATAGGTTATGACAGTTTTACCAAAGAAAATTTTCCTTGATTAATTTGTTGGTTTCTGTAGATAAGCCTTTAGTATGTTCTCTCTTCTCAAGGATTTACGCAGATCTCAGCCCTGAAACTCATGACGCACTATTTAGTGTCAAACATATAAATGGAAAGACTTTTATATGGCATCTAAAATGTTTTAACTTTGATTGGATGCTTACCAGCCTCAAGTTGTCTGTGTTTCCTTGTTTTCTGCCAGTCTTTTGTCTTTGGTTTGCTATTGTGACACAGTGGGACAACTGGGTCCCATGCCTTACAGATGACAGCAGCAAATGGTTTCGCTACTTCAGGGAATTGCTGCTGACTGTTTCTTCTGTGTCAGCTGTTAAGTCTGATACCTCAGGCATAGGCTGCTTTTCAGCATCTTCTCCTTTCTGGGCTCAGCTCCAGTGGTGCTTGTGCTTCACTCCTCCTGCCAGTGCTTTTCCTGCATAGACTAGAAATTGTTTTGCTAAGGTGTCAGTCAGATTTTGCATGGCAGCTCTTGCTCCTCCTTTTCTCTCTCTTCTCAGTGCATGGGCTGAGGTGGTGTCAGCACTGTTTAAGGTACTGCTTCCTAAGCTCCTAGCTAAAGCCGCGTGAGCTCCTCTGCCTATCAGACAGGAGAGGGGCATGCATTCAATTTCCCTCAGGAATCCTTCCATGCTGTTATCTTGGAGAGCTGCTTCTTTCAGTCTCCATCTGGTTGTGGGCTACAACATCACTGACTGATGTTCTGCTTTCCTGATAGCCCTGCTACCGTTTTAAGGTTGATGGTTCTTGCAGTCTAGTGTCTTTTATTTCTTTCCTCACATTGCTTCTCTATAATGTGCTGCTTTTATAACATATTTGTACAATTTTCTGCTGAAAGTTGAACTCTCTGCTCTTTCAGGAAAGGATATATAATGAAATGATGAAATTTGATACTTAATGTCATGACAGCTAGTCAATTAATTCCTTTTTCTTTTTCTTTCATGAAAAGTCCTTGGTATTCTCTCCAGACCAAAAGATGCTGTTGTAAATATTGCTGACTGGGGTTATTCTGAGGCTAATAAATTTTCTCTTAAAGAAAAAAAGTATATCCTTCTTTGCTCTAGTAAGAGTGGTGAAGATGTATTCTAGATCATATAGCTTTCAGGAAGTAAGAAATACTTGACATTTCAAACCTCGAGAGTCTGAAAATTACTGGTCCTATGGTGGGCTGTTTTTTCTTGGGAGATAGCCTGTTAGTGCCTTTGAGTTGCCCATAGTTTGTGCCACTTGTTGTTGTGTAGCTATTTGTCAATGAGAGTGTGTGTGAATATGTGCTTTTTTCCTCAGATTAAACCCAACTTTGAGTATTCTTTGTTACTAATATCTTTGTTATCATAATTAACAAATTGGTTAACAGCATAATTTAACAAATTCAGCATGTTGTCTTTTGCACCTTAGACTGAGTATTATCTTTATAAAGAGGAGCTGGCTAAGTGCAGATATGAAGTAATTCTTTGTAATATAAATCACTTTGTAATATAAATCAAATATCAGAATCATTTAAAGATGTTCATGCAGGAAATAGTGTTTTCAGTGAAAGTATGTAATTAGTAAATAATCACATTAATAGCAAGTAGACATGAAGAAATATTAATCATGGAAAACGTTATTGGAATATGTTCTGTTCAAACAAAAGTGTGTTACAAATGCTGATTAGTCCAGGAAATAAACTAATAGAAGAGCACAGAGCTGAAGGTTACTTTGAGCCTTTTTATGTGAGCTTTTGATTTAATCTTTCCAGCTAGCTGCTGCAGGTGAAGTGAGAGAAGCTTCCACCTGTAAAATTCTAGTGATACTTAATGAATACTTTGGAGCTTAAGTCACTGGAAGTTCAATGGATTTTACTAAGTGTGGTAATCTGCTGCTCTTTATCAAGAGAGATTTCAGACATCTCCATCTTGTATGCCTTACAAAGCAATCATTGAAGAGGATGCTCTATAAACAAATGTAAATTATTCAAGGGTTTCTTTGATATTTTTAGCTTCGTATATATTTTTATTGTACTCTTTAGCTTCTTGCCAATGATTAAAATACCAGTATCTGTAAGTTATGTTTTCTAAAGTACAAAAACTTATTTTAAAGACCATACAGTTAGAGATCTGTCACAAAACATCTGTCCTTCTATGCTGCACATAATATTTGTAAATGGAAAGCATTCTTCAACCTGCTGCCACTGTAAGAGGTATAACCGGCTCCAGTTTCTACTAAATCTGATTTTTCTCAGGCGGTAGTAAAGGAATGGCCCTTTGTCTCCTGTTCTAACCATTTTATTCCCTGTGCATATCTGATGGACATACACAGACAGGTTGACAACAGATTTGTTATCGACAGGCCTGCAGAAAAATTAAATAATACAAGTAGGAGTCTAAGGAGAAGTGAGTATACAATAACAAACTGACAAACCCTTACAAAGCGACTGGAGGAAAAGGAGAGCTGTTTGATAATTCTAGGCTGCTTTGACCCCTGCCCTCCCCTCCTAGAACAAATATTTAAATTAAAAAGAAAAAACATAGTGCTGTGTATTTCTAGAATGACTTTTTTTTTTTTGTGGGGTGTTGGGTTTTTTTTGTTTGTTTGCTTGCTTTTTCTCCCTGTGTGACCTAATCTAGTTGATCCTTCTCTGGCAGGGGTTTGGACTGAATGACCTTTCGAGGTCCCTTCCAACTCCTAACATTCTGTGATACTGTGTAATAGACTTGAAAAAAAGTCTTAAGGTTTAGTGATGTATTGATTTCTAATCTCTGGGCTAGCTGTACAATAAAGGATAATACAGCCAACAAAATGGTGACATGCTTATATTTAACAGTTCTTGGAACTAGCAACTTCTAACTGTTCCAAGGGTGCATCTGTGTAGACCTTTGCAAGGAAGTGCTACTTGCTCCCTCTGCCCCCTAACCTGACAGGAGGCTGCACAAATGCCACTGAATAGAAGTTTCTGTGCCATCGATAAGTGAATATCACTCTTGTCACTGCTATTAATTTTGACTTTGTAATATAGTCTGTTCACATAGTTACATCATTAAGTGGATATTCCTTAAAGCTTCTGTGTCATACAAACATTTTAGTATAGCAAGATAACCATGAAGTCTTATCTCAGGAAAAATCCTGTTATTTTTAGTTGAACTGGAACAATACCCTTCTTTCCCCTTGTCTTCAAACCTTTCTGAATAGGGTTTTCTATAAGAATTTAAAAAAAACAACCACCTTTTTTAATTTTAAGTAAAATTATGAAATCTAAATTCAATTCATTGGAACAAAACACTTCTCTTAAACAGAATATTTTTAAATGAGCTGAAAAAGAGTATTCTTCCAGAGACCTTTTTTCCTGCTGATGAACGCACCTTGAATGTGTTGATGTATTTGTGTTTCCAGTGGAAAACTGTACTGGCCTCTTTTTCTTTCCTCTTCCAAAGTGAACACAGTACACAATCATTTACTTATTCCCCAGTAAATCTAGACAGTGTTCTTGCTTGTGTGTATCCTTGTAGTGTGCCTACTTGTTTATGGTGTTTTTTGCATAGTTTTATATTATTTCCTGGCTAATGAAATACTATTTTTAAAATAATTAAATCAGTCTTACAGGAAAGAGTTGTTATTTGAGATAAAACATGACAGAGGTAGAATATGTATTCGTTTCCTTAGTTTTCCCTTGTTTCTACTTAATTTTCCTCTTTCAGGTCGGGAAGAAAAAATAATGCATGAGGAGCTGCATAAGAATTTTGGGAAAGCAATGACAGATTAGTTATCAGAGCTGAAGTAGTGTCAGTTGTTTGTTATTATTTTGTAGTAGCAGCCTAACTAAACAAATTCATGCTAGCTCTGGTTGTTTTTAGACTGTAACACACTGATCAGGTGAAAATGGATTTAGGAAATATGGAAATCTCCATCACTTACACTTGTATTCATTATTTTTACACAGTTTCTCAGAAGTTTCAAGAATACCATGACCCCTGTTCTATAAGCTATTTTGTGCAATATGTCCAAACCACTGCAATAACACACAGAAAAGGTCATATTTGAACAGATGAGTGGTATTTTCTTGCTTTGATATTACCCTCACTTCCTCTGATAAAAGTTGGAGACACTGTCAGGAAGCTAAGTTAAAAATGTGTGGAGATTTATTTTCATATTATCATGACTCCTGGTTTCCACCCTTCTCACCCTTGTCCTCCTAAAAAGAACAAAGAGAAGACTTTAAGTCTCTCTTGAGTCTGTTTTGCACTTTTCTTAATCATAGGTAGGGGGCTAGCTGTTTCAGCATGAAGGGAGCTTCCAGATGTTGTTCATTCTAACCTTTGTCAAGGATTTTGTGAAGAGGTTTTTTCTCCTATTTGTTTTCTCACTATTGAATCCAAAAACTATTGAGTCTTTTTTTTTTTCTTTTCATTCTAATGCTTATACCAGAATATCCTCAGCTTAATTTATCCTGCTTATTTTATCCTTCCTTTTGTTGTTCTCCCCTCTGCCTTTGTTCCTCCTGCTTTGCTGTGTAGCATCCCTCAGCTGTTACCCAAGCTCCTCAGAAATACCTTTCTCCTTACCCCAGGCATTTGTTCTGCTCCCTTCTTCTACAGCTGTACAATACACATGCTAAGGGCCTATGCAACTTGTGCTGACTTAGTTTGCTTGTCCAGCAGCTTTGCTGTTCTCAGGACAAGGAGTGTGTGTTCCAGTGTTTGTATAATGCCTGATGCAGTAAGGTCTGTAACCATAGTTATGACTCTTGCTATCTGCTGTTCTGCTCATGGAAGCAATCATTGAAATTCCAATGTACAGTCCAACCATTTTTCGCTGCTCTAAAGAGAATTAAAAAGTTGCAACCTAATTCAACTGAACACTTAGGCGGCATGCATGGATGTTTTGCACAGTCAAGTTTTCAGGAAAAGTACTGATACAAAGCAGCAGACTGTGTTTTAATTTCTCTCTGCTCTTCCCTAAAAGTTTTTATCGAATACTAGAGTCTTTGGTGTCTTTAAAAAAAGATGTATTTTATTCAGCACTAGAAGTATGAGTGTGGAAATAACCACGTCACCTACACAAGCATCAGTTTTGAGATTCCATAATAAAGAAATAGGAGTAGAGGAGATTCCTCTAAAGAACAAGTCGGGGAGAAGCTGAACCTATATGCTCTGGACTCCCCCGCCTTTCCCCTGGAAAAAAATAATCTGACTTTATAAGTCACATCTTAGTGAGGTGACTAAATTTGAGTAGAATATGCACCTGCAACTCCCTTTTCTCCATCTTTCTATACCTCTACCTAAAAGTGCCCAGACTCAGCACCTCCCCCACCGCAGCCAGAGCTGTGCCCCATGGGGATGTGTCAGGAGCAGGAGAAGAACAAAGCAGAACCATGAAGGTGCATTAATGTGTCCTTGGTGCTGGTGGGTCGGCTGCTCCGTAATGCCCACAGCAGTGCTCTGTCTCCACGGTAGAAGCCTGTCTTTATGCCCAAGAGTGCAGTTCTCCAGTCTACCAAGAAACATTTTAGCAGATTCATCTTTCATTGATTTCTAGGGTCAGGAGACTTTTCTGTCAAGTTCCAATATATTTGAGGTGCTTAATCAATACCGGTGTTAAATTGCCACCCATAACCATTTGCAGGGATATTTTTCTTTGATTTTTCTGACTTACTCATATAATGTCCGGTGTGTCTTAAGAGATTAAAAATGGGAGGAATACATGTGTAGATTTTTTTGATGAATAGGATCTTTACTAGAAATTTAATAACCTCAAATGTAAAATATTGATCTTGTTGTACTTACTCTTATAAATTCCTTTTAAACTGTACTTTTTTTTTGTTGTTGCAATTACATGGAAATATAAACAGTCTTAGCACCTGTAATCTAACATGTGACCTGATGCAATATACAGTTTGCAGCCCTGAAGGTCAGGAACTTGAATGTTACTTATTAGAGAACACAAATTGGCACTGTGGTGGAAGGGTATATTTTTAGACAGAAGTGGAGCAAAAGGGAGAGAGTTCATGACATGTTGGATATTGTACATGTTGTAAGTGACTATAGAAATCAAGTACATAGATTAATTTTAACAACACTCTAAGCCAAACAGAGTACTCTGCATTACATATATTACAAAAGAATTTGATAATGAGCATAATACTGTCCTACAAAATTGCTAAAAAAAGACACTGCTCAGCAATGTTATGTTCTGGACTCTTGCTGCTAGACTTGGTCTGGAATGAGAAGGGGGTGGACTCTGTGTATCTGATGTGGTATGGCTGGACTAAGCAAGCATTTGAAGGAGCAGAGTAATTTCTGTGGTGACAGTATGATAGTTTCTACTGTTAAAGCAAGGGAAAGGGAAGTAGGTAAACGTTTTTGGTGCTTTCTTCATTATTTGCTACATCATGGATTATAACTGTTTCAGGCCTGCATATGCTGTAGAGCTCTTCTGACTTCTTACTAGCCAAGTTTGACTGTCTTTCTAGCAGACTTTTTTGTAACCAACATTCAAACTGGTTCATAACCACCCTTTTATACTTTAGTGTTTGGTGGCGAGGGCACTGCAGACTGTTCTAGTTTCTTGGGGTTTAAGCTTGCCAAACTCTGGGGTTTGGGATGCCTTAGTGTTTGGTACCTGTAAATCACCCATAACCTAAATTAATTTACAACATAATGTAAAATGAATAAGTAAATTGAAAATTCTAACTGTAGAGAATGTATTTACAATTTTATGGAGCTAATACCATTCTTATCTCAACACAAGATGTCTCTTACGGTATACCATCTGTCAAATAAACTGTAATGAAAGATTAAAGGGTTTTTTTCTTATAAAAATTCTTAATTTACAACCATGGGAGAGGAAGGAGGGCATGGTATATTCCTTTTGTACCTAGACCCACTTGAAGTTCATGCTAATTCAATTTTTAATTCCAGAAAGAATTTTATCTTTAATTCCTAATGTAATTCAGGGGTGACTTTTTCCTCTAGATGTTTCTAGAGTCAGAGTCATTAGTAAATATTAGAACAACTGTAATTGTATGGTGAGATAAAGTGTTCTTTTCTAGTGTAATTTAAGTCGTTTTAGTCTTTCTATGTATCCAACGTATTTTTTCTTATATCCAAGAAAAAGACAAAGTTTAGGAGCACAGGATTGAAGATGGAATTATTGCATGTAACATGAGTGATTCTTGATGGAGCTAATGATGGAGTGACAGGCTGGAAGCATCCTCTGAAGGCCCTGTGATTGACCCCATGAGCAAAGCAATCACAATCCTGAAGTTAGATGTGGCTGCTCTGGGCCTTGATTGAACAAGATTTGACCGAGTCCAAAAACCTGACACCCCTCAATCTCTCTGGCACCCTGTTGACTACCCTCACGAAGGATGCTTTCTGTCTGCTGCAAGAGCAGACCATGATACTGACATTTATGAGGTGATGATTGCCTGAGGTGACTAGCTCCCTCACTCTTCAAGGGATGCCATGGTAGCATATATGCACAGTTTATTCAAGGAAACCAGGCTATAGCTGCCAGCAGCGATCACTTGAAGACACTTAGCCGGTGAGCAGCTTCCTAGCCCTGGGTGTTATGGTTCCAGGCTTGAAGCTAACATATCTACCATCACATATAGTGCTGGAGAGAAATAATGCTCAGACTTTAACAAGGGTTATAAAGCTGAGGTGAAGATGGATGGATCCCAGGGTTTTCTGCTGAGCTGCAGAGCAGCCTGGATATTCTACCACACTGTGCTGACTGCACACTAGTAATTTATTTTACAGTCCCCTCAGCCTTTGGAACAGCATGAGCAGACACTGAGCTACCTCCAGTTTACTAATCCACTTTTATTTCCTAATCTTAGTTTTACAGTAAACTCATGTTACTTTTTTCCATACCTACCAACTACAAATTGTCTTGCATCGTAGCAGGAACTTAGTCATTGGGTGGATCAGGTTGGGACAGACCTCTGGAGGTCATCTGTTAAAACCATGTTTAGCTATGAAGTTGTTGTTAGATGTTAACTAAATAAGTGTATGTTTTCCTTCAGTATTAAAAATAAATATTTAGAATTCCAAGAATAAAATGAAATAACCAGACAGTTTAGCTGAAAACGCTATGACTGAGCTCATGAATTGCTGAGTCGGGTAAATGAAGTGAACAAAGCTCTGAATGGGGTATCTGTTCAAAACTGTCTTCTGTGATCATGCCCCTATTAGTAATTCTGAAGATCTCACTTAAACCCAGATTAAGATGGCAACTATTAATCTATATTAATTAAGTCTATCATTAATAACACAAAACTTTTAACAAGGGGAAGGTGGGAGTTTTGGGTTTTTGAGGTTTTTTTAATATAAGTCATTTTAATTCATGAGCAAAAAATAGAGGGAACTCTTTTTGAAAAAGTTCTGAAAAGGTTTCTACTTTTATTTATGTAGCTGAGTTGAAAGTTGTCGTGGGAAGAAGCTGTTTCCTTTTACTATGTGAACTAATACAGATCTAACTTCAAGTTCAGAAACTGTGGACAGAGCAAATTGGAATGGCACATTATACTGATCTGACTGCAGATGGCAACTCCTGAAAGCCTAGGGGCACTGGAGAATATTGAATCTAACTTGAAATGCATTTACTCAGATCCCTGTTATGGAGGTTCTGCAACCTGCTTGTAGTCAGCGTGGCTGCTGTCACTTGTTTATGAGAGCAGAGGAGCAGGAGAGGTTGAGGAAGCCGGTGCCCTTGCTCTGAAAATGAGCAGGGGCAGCAGGCAGTGCTGCTCGGTTTCTCCTGCCTGGTCTTTGCAGAAATCGGAAAGAAAGAAGCAGCTGAAGCAGAGTGCCTGTGCTCATCAGCCCCACTGACAAATTCCAGTGACCCCTGAGTAGACAGGGTTTTTCAGCTTTGATGCTTTAATGATGAGAGCTTTACCAGTGACGTGCAGAAAAAAAATTGGTAATGTTCCCACCTGGATTTCAGGAGTAGGTCGGCTGCTCTTTGCAGACTGTCCTCTGAGTTACTGTATTGCAAAGCATGAAAAACTTTAAGCGGGAGATTTGACATGATCCTGTACTTTACCTAGTTTAGTGGCTTAATGGTATTTAACTCCGTATATTTCCTATAGTAGTGATGGTTGCAGTCTGTGGGATGGTATATTTATAGGCCTTATAGTGGTTTTGAGGGACACTACTAAGCTGCTTCTACCAAAAAAAAGTTATTTTTTTGTTCTTTTATATGTATATAAATGTGAAAATGGGTGTCAAAAAGTGATCTGGATATAAATCTGGTTTACAACACATTTCTTTGATAAACTCTAAAATTCTACTTCAATTGTTTATAGCTCAGTACCTACTAATAAACTTAGCTGGAGTGTCTTTTTTGCCTTTGTAATAGACTTACTGTGAAGTAAGTAAAATGAAATGTGCTGTCTAGACCCTTAAGTTTTCTGCTTAAAGTCTATGTAATAAAAGGACAGTCATATTTTGTGGGCTTTATTTTTTTCATGGCCTTCCACATATGTATGCTTCCTTCTGCTTTTCTTCTCCTTTATTGTTTTTGCTGGATCAGTAGTTTTTATGCGTGTTTTCTAAAGTTGTCATTTACTGAGGCATTTGGGCACAGAGGAAGGCATAGACATATTACCGCAGGAGGTATGCATGTAGCTTATACTGCCTGTGCCTAAACACATTTTAAAAGAATTTTAATTCTTTTTCACACTTAATTGGAAGTTTCCAATTTTCCAAAGTTCCATTTTCCAAAAATTTTTTTGCATAATATTCTTTCTTTGGTCTCAGCTACCCTATCAACAAATAAGCAGCAGTACAGAAATTTCAAGAAGAGAGTTGAATTAGAATTCTGTGCATAATACTGACAATGGCATAGTCTTCTGCAGTTAGGAAGGTAGTTGGAGGGAGACTTAGTTCTGTGTTTCCATTTCTGATGGCATTGTGACACATCACATGGAAACACAAGCACTGCCAGACACATCCAGTGCCTGGATTTCTCTAGTCTCATACACTGCCCTTGGCAGTGGCAAATAGGTTAAGAGGCGGGCCAGATAACATAACTCACCTAGGAATTTACATTTATGGGATGAAGAAAGTGTTATTAATAATAGTTCACACTGTACTTTGGACAGAGAGATTCTACTTACACCCTGATGCATGAGATTTAATTACTCTTACATCATTGTCTTTGCTTACAAAGCTGCCAGTGTTGTTTATCATCAGAAAATTATTCAACCCTTTTATAAAGCAGCTTTAATATTTGTCTCAATGAACTTTCACAGCAGTAACTCCATAAATTAATTACACACTGCCTTGGAAAAGTGGCTTCTTTCTGCAGTTGAAAGCTTAGTATCATTTCATAGAAGGAAATTGTTCACTCTCAGTGAATAAAGTTCAAAAGAAATTGGAGTTTTCAATATGTCTTTCATTATTTATTGTACTTTTTCCAAGTTGATGTGTTAAGTGGGCTTCCTCCTTCACTCTCCCCCTCGCCCCATAGCTTCTTTTGGACCAGTTCAGTCCAAAAGTAAATACATTGTAAGCCTTAGAATTGTTAGTAATCTTATCCTCTATCTAAAGCATTGATAAGCATTGATCTGTCTAAGTACATTCTTCTTTGGGGGCTTGGACCTGATGATATCTCAAGGTCCCTTCCAGCCCCTATGAACCTGTGATTCTAAAGCTAAAACTCTCAAATTAAACTTTAGTCAAATTTAGCAAATTCACTGAGTTAACCTTATCTTAAATATCTGTTGTTTGCACACTCCAGGAGTTTCAAGTTGTGTGCCATTTGTTTTCCTCATATTAGTGTTAACTTCTATTTATGAGATAAGATGTAGGCTATATCTGATAGATGTTCAGTGTTCCCAATATTAACTGCAATGCATGTTATAGAATATTTTCAGGTGACATAAGGGGAGGGCAGGGTGGCTTTTTATGCTCGTGCAGTATGAAACAGTTATAGCTATGTACGACGAAGGAATGTAGGTTGTAAATAGATCCACTGATTATGGTCTAAATAAATCTGTATGTCTTTCTGAAATGTTATAGTTCAAGCATAAAGAAGGTTTTGCATTAAAAAATGTATCATGTCAAGACTATTATCTTCTGGTATTTAATTCTCTTCATTGCTGTTATACTTATGTTCTTAATGTCTTCTCCGGTGCTCTGAATTTCATGTTTTTAAATTAACTGGGATTATTGTTAATATAGTTTTTCATGGACTTTTGATGACTCTGCACTCTGTGCAACGGCATTGAACTTGAAGAGGACCTTCATCTGTCTTAAATATAATTATATATTTATATGAGACCCTGTATTTCTCAGTGGCAGATGGCTTACTCCTTTCAAAAAATCTGGAATAACAAATAGTTTTCTATACTTGCATGAACTCTGTGAGTTTTAGAAACATAAATCCCTGATAAAGCTACATGCTGCTTCTCAAATACATCACTGAATTCTAGGGTGAAAGTGACCTTTGGCAATTTTGGAAGTAAAATCGTGGCACTGGCAGCCAACCTTTCTGGAAGTTCCCTATTAGTTGAACTCATTCTCAACATCCTGATGTGATTAACAATGCGAAGTACCTGGCAAGATCTAGCCCATCTTATGGCTACTTGCTCTTAAAATATTTTTTTTCTTTCTTCTTATTAAATTATCTCAAATGAGGTAGCTGCCTTCTGTGACAGGATTGGTCACATATTGATTCCTGGAACTTATCATATAAACCATCACTTTGGATAGCAAAGTCTTTGAAGAAATTGTTTTTATTTGCTGTGCATGTTCTCTCTGATAAAATTGCTTGGTCAATTTATTTTATAAATTATTTATATTGTACAGTAATCATCCATCTTTTCTGATAAATATATAATAGTGCATACATGTCACTATTGATAATTGCTGCATTATAGGATGCCGAAAAATGTAATTTCTACTAGCCAAGGTTGGTATCAGATTATACAGATCATTCTAGGGCTGTTTCCTTTTTTCCATTTATTTTTCCTAAATCACTATTATTTTCTTTCAGTAATCTAATGGTATAATTATTGCTTGATTCATAGCCTACTAAAGTCAATAGAAATATCCCTGTCATGTTCAGTGGGTGTTAGATTTTTCCATCAGTCAGCCTGAATTGTTTCTTGCATGTACACCTTTTGCTTAAAACACTTTTTCAATTGTAAGCTAAGTACTGTTCATGCTGCACAGGCCAAAAACTTTTCGTTCTCTCTCTCCTTTTGAATGTCAGATTACAGTTCTGATTGAAAGCAAAAAAAAAAAAGTTAATGGAGAGACTACTTCTTACTTAAAAGACAAAATAAAAAAGAATAAAAATTTCTGTTACACTGTCAATGAGATGTGGAGTCGTATATTACATAGCTCAACATATGTAGAGGCATACTTGAGGGTCAATATATCTTTGGAACTATTTAGCAAATTATGAGATATGGAGGGTTTAGCAGTGTTGCCTCTGTGCAAATGATACTTCTATTCCCAGTTCCTATATTACAGATGGGGTAATTCAAAATTATTGAGTCAAATATATTTTTATCACTTGCATGTTTGCCATAAGTTGTTTCAGAGGCCAGATAGTTATACTTGGGTTTCTTTCTGCTTGATAGATTCCCACAGATTTGATATCAGGATTTTACCTTGAGTGGCAATTTTTTGTCATCATTCTTTTTCTTTTTGCTTTTTTGAAGAGAATCTAATTTTAAATAATAGTTTTAAAAAATGTCCAGCATATATTAGTTGGTGTTCAACTCTATCGACACAGTGCTGTCTGTAGAAGCTGTTCATTTTTTCTTCTTGGAAGTATTGTCCTGAATTGCAACTTTCCAAAATAATGGTTAAGCAGAGTGTGGGTGAAAGGAGGACAGAGAAGGAAAGCAGAATAAAGTAAAGCCGTTATTCTGAAACTTTACCGTAACCCACCGTCTTTTCAAAGCTATTCTTTTCATCCTAGAGCTGTTTTCACTCTTACTGGAAATCAGTAAAAAAACTACCATGTATATGAGAACACATTTTGCTGTAATTCTGCTGGTTGACAGTTTAACCAAGTGATTATGTGGCTTTTCAGGTAGGCTTTGCAATGACCTTGATCTGGCATGAGTGCACTGGCAGCAGAACCAGAGGTGGGTGTTTTCAGACTTGCTGATGTAGTGCTGCAGAGCACTGTGGCTGGTGTAGCACAGACAAGACTTCTTAGTGCAATGGGAGGTGGGCCAGGCCCTTCCTTTGTACCTGTCAGCAAAGCACCGTGAACATCACAATGGCTGTGGAAATAGTAATACCTAGTGTGAAATCTTGTTCTGTAAGCATTTGGACGAATCACCCTGTTCTCTAATTAATCCATTGGGTGATTAAAGGACTACTTTTAATGACATCAAACAAGGTGAATCTCATTCACCTTATCTGATCTTGATATAACACAGGGCTGATTTAGAAAAGTGAGATTGAGATGTATTACGTAGAGGCCTGTAAATGGGGTCTCAACATAATCATCTTTCATCTATTAGCATTCAGTGTGACAGGGTATGATACTTCTCTTGATACATTTTCTGACATCAGAACAGTATCGTCAAACCCACTTCAGGGTTTTTTATAGTCTTTGTTAATTTCAGGCAGACCCGGTGTGTGTATTCAAGCCACTAATGTTTGTTGTTCACCTTATTTGCTAGTTTACAGAACATCACTTACAAGTTCAACCAAGATGATAATCAAAAGGTAAACTTTATGTATAGAAACACATTTTAAAGTTATAGCCGGAAAGATTACTGGTTAGCTGGCTAACTACAAAGTTATACAGTTGCTGAGTTTTGCCCAAAGAACACAGACTCTGTTGTATTCTCCCCCATTAAAAACAAAACAAAAATAAAAATGTTTTCTCTTGTCTGCAGAAAAAGATACAGCACTACAGTATTTGCTTAGTGAAATTTACTTCTTAGATGTAAAATAGGTTCATGAGTTGTATGAAGTTCAACTTCATAATTCTGCTAACAAAATATCCAATCTTTCTACCTAAACTTGCAGTTGGCCACTATTTTTGCTTTGCCAGTGGTACTGGCTTCAATCATCTGGTACTGTGATTGTATCCTTTCCATGATTTTTCAAATGTAATGGAGTTTAGGCATCACATACCAGATCTTCCTGAATATGAATATAAATGTGAGATGGAGCACCATTAAAACCTCTTTTGACATGGAAGTATTTTTTAATTATTGAAATTATATATTTTATTTTCTTTCAAGATGGCTTTTTTAAATGTTAAAAATAATGAAGGGATGGGGAGATGGTCTTTTGCCATGGTAAAAGCATAACCAAATATCTCTAATGCAACTAGATGAAATAATGCTCTGAAAGTTAATTTTTGGATGCTCTTGCAGCTCATCAAAATTATTGTTTTCCTTTATTTAAATAATTCTAATATACAGGTTCTTTGCTATTGTTTAGTTGTATATCTAATAATATGATTAGAATTGTTCAATAATCTGCTGTCTCAAGGTTTTCTTAATTTCTGATTCATTGTGTCTATTATTAAACCCAGCTGTTGATGTTTTTTGAACAAACTGATTTCTGAATTAACTCTGCATTGTGTTCTATAATAACGCCACTTCTGAATTATCATGGGCTGATCCCAATTTACTTTTAGATAATTAAAGGCTGCCTTTATTTCTATCCGTGTTGCCTGTTTTATTTCCCAGAACACAAGGATGTGATTTCATTTGTGCTGCTCTAGGGGTCTGAAGTTGATAATCATTTTTCTACATCTGCCCTCATCAGTGTCATCTTCCAATATACGATGCTCCAACGTTATTCCTTGGATTTACTCATTAGCATTCACAGTGTTGGTGCTGTGTTGTGCTAGTCTGCCACAAGCCATTCCCTGTTGTTTTCCTGAGAAGCCTGTACCTTCATGCCTTGCGGTAGCCTTACTTTTCTAGACTACTTTCCTCTTCTTTTTATTAACTTTTACTCACATAAACTCTTTCCAAGTCAAAATTAGCAATACCTTAAAATTACTCATTCTTTAAATATTTAAATATATAGTATATGAGTAAATATAAATGTCACTGGGACTGTTGTCACTGGCATCATCATCATGTAGCTCATGTATGGTATATAGACCATTTACTTAATGTAAGGACTTTAAGAACTAAATATAATGTCTTCTGGATAACTATTTCATGGGGTTCTGTTTTCTGCAAAATAAACATACATTTTTTACTTTAAAACAGCAAAATAACCCAAACCAGATATATTTCTAATCGAACACTGACCTGTGACATGCTTCAGCATGAGATCATACATAATACCAGATTTATAGTAACCCTTCTTCACAATTGTAAAGAATAATCTTGTTTATCCTGAAAAAGGTTCATAACAATAGGACATTTTTAGGCTCTTAACATTTTAAAAATTAAGATTAACCTCATTTTAGCAGGGTTTTACTTATTTCCCTTGGCAAGAACAAGAATTTTCATCTGATCCTACTGATTTTTCTCTTGCCAAGATGATGTTCCTGTGACTTCTTCCTCATTTCATGGTTGAGATCTTTATGGACCTGTTTCTGACCTCTGGCATATTTTGACAGTCCACTTGTGGCACTCTTAAATGTAGTAGTAAAGTTGAGCAATGTATGTGGCAAAAAATGATCCTGATCTTCCTAATAGATAAGATTAATAAAGCAGGGTGAGAATTTGATGTGTGAGACGTATCTATTTACTCAGTAATATAATAGTGAGTTCTCGTTGGCTTTTCTGTTCTTCCAGGTTAACGTTGCCTTCACAGAGCAACTACTTTTATGTACTTGGTTCATGTAAACGTGTACACGTTAGCAGAATCTTTGAGCTGGTGACAGCATGTTAAGTTCCTGTTTACTTCATTGCTTTATATACAGGACTCTTCCCCACTACTCCTTAAGAGGCAGCACTGTTAAGAGCTGCGTAAAATTTTCAGACAAGTGCTGAGGTATTCTCAACAAAAAAAATGTGTCTTATTTATGATGTGTCAAATTACTGTTCTGAGAGTAGACCTTTCAGGTTACATTCAGCCTTTAATTTGACTGAATTCAAATAGCGTAAAACGCCTTTTAGTTGAAACTTGGCTTGCATATTATATCTCTCATTTCAATGAAAAACATTCAGATGCAAATACGATTTGTTTGGACTGAGTACAAATGCCACTATCATGACTGATGAAGGCTTTTGATCACACATCTACAAACTGAAACCTTAAAAAGGAAGAGGCTATTTGGACTGGCATCTGCAGTGCCATGAATTATTTAGTTCCCATTATTCATAAATCTCTTTGAAGAGAAGGATTATGAGGCTTTTAAGGAGGAGTAGCCATAGTTGTGTTGCCAGTTTCTATTTATGCTGTGACTGACTGCATGTGTGATCTTCCTCTTAACTGCAAGACTTGCACTCAGTAGAAAGGAGGTACATGTATGAACTTCCCTGGAATGGCCCTGGAAGATTTCTTTGGCTTCCTCACATAAGAATGGGTATGCCTCTGCTGTTGCTACCTGCTTTGACATGCTCAAAGAGGTGGACAAGGCAAGTGCAAGCCAATACACTTTGGTGAACTGCTCAGCTGCTAGGTAGTTGGTTGAATCTCGCAGAGCATGTGTTCACAGCTGTAGTTTGTTCTGCTGTTGATTTGCAGATCACTACAAATCTTTTGGCTGTGCTCTGACAGCAAAACAAAAATAGCAACACCACCCTCCTTTCTGCATTCTTTCACTTAGAATCCTTTATTGTACAATGTTTTTGCTACAAAAATGACATTTCAAAACATTTCTTCTATTTTCAGCACTGGTTGAAGCTAAATGCTGTACATAAACACTGTTCTGCTATGAAGGGTGTTTGCATGCTTGTTTAGCTCATTGTAATTGTGTAATAATGTTGTCTAGAAGATGCATGTTGGCAGAGTTGTCGAATGAGTTAAACACCCAACTGCAACTTATCTGCCTTGCAGGCTAGATTAGTGTGGGGATTTTTTTTTTCTTTTCCCTCAGGAGGACTTCAGTTTATGTTACTAAGGATTACCTTAGATAAGAGCTTGTCTGGTCTGCATTCTTCCAGGATGCTATAAAACTCACATTATGATTCAAAAATATCATAAAGACTCAACATGCTGTTTACAGTTCAGGAATGCACAAGGCTTAAGAATCATTTCTTTACTGTATAACACTTTTTTTTTCATTATAATGAGTAGTATGAATATTTTATTTCAAAAGCGATGAATAAGCGGATTACCCCAAGTGTCAAATCATTTCCTGTAAAGTCACTTTGAATGCACTTGGTTTCTTTAATTCCCTAAAATAATGTTCAAAAGTTTCTCAAAAATATTCCATAAAACCACGTTCATCTTTCATTTTCCAATTGATTGTACACCTTATTTTATCTTGATTCTCTCATTATATTTTACAGGCAGTAATGTAGGTATATACACACAGATGTTCTTTTATGTATTATATAGTGTATTTTTCATCTATGTAAACAACATATATTGCTTTATAGAATAAAATAATGGATGTTTTATATAAAGGCATGGATATTGAATGAATAAGTGTATATAAGACAATGTGATTATCTTATAAAGTATGTTGAAATAAGAAGTAGGTAATAGCTAGTATATATAATATGAAATAAGTAATATAAATAGCATACATTCATATTTGAAGTTATGGGAGTATTTTCACTGATCTGAAAGGAACAAGAAATGAGAAATGCAAGAAGCATACACTTGTTTTCTATATATAAGAAAGCGGTTTTGCTCATTTTTTTTGAGGTGAGTAATGTAACAACCATGTGGCAGTGCTAGAAGTAAGGAGTGCGGGCAGAGGCAATTGTAATGATCATAAGGAAGTAATTATAAGATATAAAAACTTCTGTAGGGTTATGTTAAGTATTCATTTGTAGTTAGTCTTAGTCTATCTGCTTATACTAGATCTCTTGATGCTTTAGAAATACTTTCCCAATGTTTGAATGCTGAAAATACAGATGAGACAAGCTCAAAATTTTGAGGCTTCTATAGCATGTCTCACACATCTGGTTCTTCTCTAGGCTTTCTGATCTAGATCTTTGAATTTAGTCTTCTCCCCTTCTTTTCACTTGATCTTGTCTCTTTCTCTTTTTTTGAGTCTCATTCCATTTTCTTATCTTTTACCCTTTTTATTATTATTATTTCTTGTTGACTTTAAAGAAGCTTTTATTTTGTCATTTATCTTTAATTCATCTTAAGGCATTAACTTGCTACATCTCCTAGACTTAGCTTTTGGAGATTTTGTGCTATCTACAAGTTATAATACTTCAGTCTTTTCATTTACATTCCACCAATGCAGCAGAACTTGCAGAATGATGTTTTTTTTCACTTCAGTTCTTTCTAGCAGTTATTCAGAAGCTCTTATCTGGCGCTGTCTCTGCAGTGGACCATGTACCATCATTAGTGTGTCTGCTTGCCAGGTGTGTATACTGACTGTACTTTGTACGCACACCTTGGTAAAGATGCTCTCTAATAAGTCCTTATTTTGATGACTTATAGACAGATCTGAGCAGTTGATCTGATCTGTTTTGGAGATACGTCCAATGTGCATATCTAGAGACCAGGAGTGATGAAAGGCCCCAATACAGAACAAAACTGTGACAACCACGCAACCGCTCATGTCAGCAGTCTGAGGATGTTCTTGTTAGACTGGAAAGCTGTGAGCTAACCCTTTTAAAACTCAGACGACATGCGAGCTGAAGAGATTTTAAATATCAATGTAATTTTCTAATGTTAATTGCTGACCAGCTAAGCAGAGTTTTTCAGTGCATCAGCTTAGTCCTTAGTGTTAAAAAGAGGGGTTTTTTTTCCCTTTTATTCTTGCTATAAAAAGCTTCCAGATTACCTATCTGCCAGACAGTGCTTCCAGCCTTTTATATACCAATACTGTAAGCATATTATTGCATGTGGTAACTTGAGACTGATATGGAGAGCCAGAAATGCTGGTAGCTACTGTAAATTCTTGCCTACAAATAATTTTAGTACAGTGGCAATATAATGAAAGGAGTAATAGAAATATTTTTAATGCTCAAAGAAGATTGGGACTTTGGTCAATATTAGGAGTATTAAATTTAAAACAATTATAGTTTCTTTCAAAACATTTTTAATTTTTTTTAACGCTTCTTTAACAAAGGTTAAAATGCTGGATTTAATATTACTTTCTTTTCTGCCTAAAAAATGTAATGGCCGTTTTATGAGTTTTAAAATTCTGAATATTCAGGAATATTCTTGTGGATTCTTCATGTTCAGTCCCTAATAGAGAACTATTAATTTGTATTTCTTTATGCAACAAGGGAAGGGAGGTGTAAAATCTTAAGTCTGTGATTTTTTTTTTTTAATTTGTGAATTTTCAGCTGTACTTCTTATAATTACAGTAGAGTTGTAGAATAGTTGACAGCTTTTAGGGCATTAGTTTGTACATTCAAGACATTATATACATTTAAAACCGTACCAGGAGGTTTGAACTACATACAGGAAATGAGAATAAATATGTGAATTTAATTTCCAAACAACCAATGAAAGATGGTGTGAGGTCAAAGAAGACCTATAGTAAGGATTAAACTTATCTCTGGACAGTGCATCCTTATAAAAAAAAAATAAAAAATCTTATTTACATGTCTCATCCAAGCAATCAAAATATTTCTAGCTCAATAAGGCTTGCCAAGGCAACTTTTCACCTTAACAGCACTAGTAGGCATTAAATTAGATATTGGCTGCAAAATGGAGTGGCTATTAATCTTTTCTATTTTAAACAGTGAAGCAGTCCTTTTTTGTAAAGCCAGATATAAAGAAAAAGATAGTGGTTTACCTTATTTTCATATGATTATGAATAGCAGATAATAAATTGCAGTCAGATATTTGAATGTTAGGTATAGTATGTGGTCTTAAGCTGTAAGAAAAAAAACCAGCTATCTGAGACTCTTGAATGGTCAGAAAAAATGTAGAAAAAGTAGCAGTAAATCACATTTTAAAAAAAAGCAAGGTTTTCCTTTGTTTTTTTTTTAATATTAATTCAGTACTAGCAAAATGATTAACTTGAAAAATTCACCTAAAGTTCCCCATGATCCTAACTGGGTGCAGATGCAATAAATATCTTATATCAAAAGCAATGTGTTTTCCTTCCTTGTTTCTGAGAATAGATGTTAAGGTATGTATTTGTAAAAATCGTTTGAGCATCACTAGTACTACTTTGACATAAACTTTATTTATTCCTTAGGGGTCTTTAAAAAAACCCACGTTTGACTTACTATTACCACTTTTATCATAAAGAGATAAACTGTATTTTATGTTTTGATTGCTGTATAGATAAGCTTAAAATTCTTACTTTGCTTTGATAAACTAAAAATGGCTGAGAGAAACTTTCATCACTCTTCAGAAATTAACATATCTTTTTTCAATATGTATCACACTGTGATCTGGTTTTAGTTAAAATGTTTATATCCAGCTCCCATATTAGTAAAATTAAAAAATAAGGAAAGTAACCACGCAATAAAATCCAATTAACATTCTTGAAGTTTTCTGAGGGTTTAAAGTAGATGAATCAGTTGCATGTAGAGGTAACGTTAGGAGAACCCTAGCTGTTTGTCTGCCTACCTAGATCCTTGCTCTTGATTATGTTTCTGATCTCGTGCTGATTGCATAAGGACTTATTTTCAAATATAAGAACTCTTAAAGCTTTGTGAGTTTTCAAAGCTGTGGACTTCGGGTGGAAAATAATGTATTAAAGCATAGCAGGCTCATGTATAGGTGACATGTATAGGCTAAAAAACCAAAAAAAAAAAAACAAACCACAAACTAACAGGAGACACAAATGCCGTAGGTTCCTCTTGATCAAAATGGACAAGGGATAGTTTGAGGTGTTTTGCATGCATTGATCTGCAGATGTGAAAAGAAACATATGCTTGCTGTTTACAGCTGCTTGTGTCCCATTGCAGTTACATGATGACAGGCAGTTTCTGCCTAAGTAGTTGGCTAAGTGTATCCAAAGAGGATCTGCTCCTTTCTGCTCTTTTTAGAGACCTGACAAGCACGGAAATTGGATATGTGGGTACACATGTTTTGCATGATAAGCAGTTTTGATAATTTGTCTGAGGTGCTGAATGAATATCAAAGCTTTTCAGATATTTGGTTTAAGTTTCAAAATAACCGTAAAAGAGATCTGAGAGTCTAAGTGAGTACTTGCATCTGCCTGATATACACTTAAAGCCCTGTGGAGTTCTTCATTCTGCTACTTTGTTGTTTGTTTTATACATAGATCGTAAAACATTCTTTTACTAAGATAAAATGGAATGTAGACATTGTTTACCCTTGTTCATAAACTATATTATTTATTTGCACGTGAAATTTTTGCGATGTTTTATGGAAATGTATTTATTGGTGAAACTGCTTACTTGTGACTTCCATTGTTTGCAGAAGGTACGTATTCAGCTGTTGATATTTTGGGTCAGGCAAATCATGTTACCTAGATACCTTTAAGAGGAGCCTTTAGGGCATGATTATGCTCATCTTCTAGATTCACTGTACTGTAATGTATAGTGTTATGTGTTTCTAGCTGCTAATGTGAATCCGCTACAGCTGGAATTCTCAACTCTAGTGATGTTTAGATTACAAGGTGCTTCTGTGATCTTCATCAGGCTGGTTTTAATGAGTATTGAGAGCAAAATTACTATATTTATAGTCTACTTTTTAGAAGGGAAATGGAGATGCATGTTCTTCAATGTTTTATGATTAGTATCACATAATAAAAGTCACTGGATGGGATAATCTTGTTGCAGTTTTAAAGTATTTAATGTATTTTGCAGCATATTAGGAAGTCTGAAAGATGCCTGTATTCATTTAAGCCTTTCCATTCCAGTATATCAATTGTGTCTCATTATCTGGGTGCAGTAATTACTAGTTTACAAATCTATAATCTATTGGCTTGGAAAAGAAAGATTCTGAAAACATTCTGTCATTATCTGTCATTGAATTCTGGAGCAATAGTGTGGGGAGACAACTCAAATTCTGGAACCTATACTCCTTCATCACACTGCTTCCAAAGTTTCACCAAGTAAAATTTAATTTAATAGAATTTGATAGACTTTCGAAGGTTGCTGTATCCTACTCAGAAAAGTCTGCTTTAAAAGCAACTTGTCTAAACATTGGGTTTTGGGTTTGTTTTTTTTTTTTTGCACAGAGCACAAGAAACATACAGAAGCTGCTGTCACTTAGTAACAGATTAGTTGACTACTGTTGCCCAGGATGCTCAGGCAGTTCCTAGGTTTGCTAGATGCAATAGTATATAGTAATTTTTGTCATTTGGGTCAATGAATTAGTTTATGTAGGCAAATCAGAAATAAGCTACAGGTTTTACAGTTTGTGTGAGGGATGTCAGGTATTTTTGGTGTAACACTACTTATTTGTGGGGTGTTGGGTGTGTTTTTGGCTAATTAAGGACACATACTGAAGTCCTTTTTGACCATGTTAGCCTTGGATTTGAAGTCCTACTATCACTGTCAAGAATTATTATATTCTGCAAAAGAGTAGCGGTGCACAAAAATAATGTGGTAGAGTATGTGGCTTTGGGGTTTGTACTTTATAGCTTAACAGCCATGTTAGTAGTTGTTTGTGGAATTGTAGGGGTGTATTCATTTTCATGACCTTTATTGATTGGGGAAGTAATTTGAAAGGAACAGAATCTTCTGTTACAGGGTGATGTCCTGTATTCAGAAAGAATAAAATAAATACGTGAAACCAAACAGGTCGGCATGCAACAATGCAGACTAGAAGACTAAGGGGTCATTGTGGGTTTTGAACATGATGTCATGCTGTTGTGATAAAGGCAATTGCTAATTTTGAGTGCACAGCCAAAGAGCTAGGGGGAAGGCATTGTAAGGGAGATCCTTCCTGATTTTAGATCAATGTAGAGAAATCACTGAAAATCCCGGGGGGAGAGGAGGGGGGGCAGAAAATTAAGAGGAGGATGGAAACCATATATTAAGACAGTGGAAGAATGTGATTGTTTGTGTGCAGAAGAGAAATAACAAGTCTTCAAATATGCAAAGGGTTGCATTGAAGAAATATGTATTATGTTGTTATTTATACTCATGGAAGTGATGAGAAGGGTTAAGTAATTGGGCTAGTCTCCTACATGTGATGGTTAGGTTATATGTCAGGAAAACAATTTGCTTTTGAGAGGACAACTGTGCAGTAAAACAAATTACCTGGAGAGCTTTCTGACTCTCTGTCACCAAAGGTTTTAACAGTATGTTAGGCAATCTGTTAGGAGACACACAGACATAATTCATACTGCTTCAACCCAGAAGATGCAGCAGTTGCCCTCTTCATGACCCTTCCAAATTTGCATTTTTGTCCCCTTTTATGTTGTATCTTCAAGAGTGTGGTTGATGTTCTAAAAGGACAAAAATATTATGAATCGCTATATAGATGCATAATCTCTGTTGCATAGCATATATACAATATGCAATATTTTATACACATTTAATGTTTTAGTTGCAACAAAATAATTTTTTTCTTTGCAAAATCACTTTTTTATCCCAGTTTATTTGTAGTTTTTCCCTTTAACCTTAAGGGAAAAAATGTGTGAAATTGTCAGTACCAAAATGGTTCTTGGTTTTTTTGAAGATTAATCAATGAAGTCAGTAAGCGAAATGTGTCTCTTTCTGAGAGAAATTACCTGATATCATCTTAGGAACTCGTGTCATGGATAGATGCAATGATAGAATAAATAATAGAAAGTTGCATGTTTGAAGTCCATATAATTACATATTCATGACTGTATAGGTCTTTAATGTTTATACAAATGGAGAGATGAAGACTTATCTAGGAATATATGCATTCTGATTATATCTGTAAATGCCACTAACTGATATTTTAGAAATCCGTGTGAAGAGTGTGCAGAACTTACATATAAAAAAGAATATTTACTGTAAAATACAAAGGCATTTCAATAAAGGCAGTCAAATGAGAGGTCAGAAAAATCCCAAGTAAACAAATTTAGCCAAAAGGATGTATCTAGGGCTTTTAAACTGTAACCTAATCTAAAAGAACTCCCAAGGTCTCGTGTTTCTGTCATCTCTTGGCCACTCTTCAAGACTAGGCTTCAATGCAGGAGACTCAATCCCACAAAGAATTCAGGTGATGAAATTCTTTCTCCTTCAGTGGCCTTTGGAAAAAACTGTTGTTGAAAAACCAGTGAAGCATGCTGCATTACAGCACCTACTAGTATACTTGCTTTGATTGGGTCTCTTAGTCTGTGCAAGCCTAATAATTTGCATTATTCTCTGAAGAAAATGATCCTGCTAAGCCTTCTGTCACATGGAGCAGCTTTTCCAGTCAGAGAATCTGAGCTGGCATTTAGGTGACCTAAATGACCAGTGATAATTCATCAGTTTATCCAAATGAAAAAAAAGGCAGTTATCATCATCATTGTAAAATTAGAAAGGCTAAATTTTAGTATAGAAATAACTTT